>JAWNPR010000142.1:28742500-30238633 GCA_035047405.1 Drosophila stalkeri | reverse complement strand
CCAAATGAAAATTGGAATGCAGGTTAAAATGGTTTTGTGAAAATTCATGTATGTATTTATGTCCGTCCGTTGATATGAACTACAAAAGTTAGAAAGCTGAAATTTTACACGAACACTCGCATGTTAGGTACGCAGTATCAGTTTATTTAATTTTTTTTTTTCGTTAACTCATCCTATTTCTTTATTATCGATAAAGAATCGAAAATTCTTCTAGAGCCTTCTTACTTATTATTTATTGATTGTTATTATTTACTTATTTTATATTTATTTATTTATTTTGGAGTGTTTTTTTATGAGTCCCAGTTTAATTTGATTAAGAGTTGATCAAATAATCTGAATAATCCGAATTTCCAGCTTTACTTCGTTAATAAGCATATAAATACAGCAAGCGATGTATGTACATACGTACATATATATATATATATATATATATATATATATATATATATATATATATATATATATATATATATATATATAAATGTTTATGTAATGTAATAAAGACATGGGAAATATGCATAACATTCGGTATTCGGTATTAATATAACCCTCTAATGCTGTTTTCTAAACTCTTGGAGAAAAATAATAAAACAATTTTTTAAAAAGTAAATGAAAGTTTCTAAACTAAAATGAACTCAGAAAAATTCTAGAAGTTTTCGTTTAGCTTTCAGGTGCATAAAACGTATTAAGTGTCTCAAGACACTCTTGGGCATCTGGGCGTAAAGAAACGTATTGAATAGAAATGGTAAATTTATTTATTCTTACGGTATATTTTGAAACAATTTTTTGTTGATGTGCAGCATAATTTTAAATTACATTTTTCACAAATGCCTTGCGTTTGTGATAACTTACAGAGCTTGTAGCGCCTCTTACTGTCCCGATCCAACCATTTCGGGACGTGGTTACTTGGTCAAAACGTAATTCCGCTATTGGTTGTAAAGTTTTTTTCAAGCTTAAGCCCAATGAGACTGCATTAATTGTTTCGTTTGGGAAAAAGGTGACGAACACACCGCAAAAATGGGGACTGTATCTTACTTTTAAACGTCACCAATCCTTCAGCAATTGACTGGCGAAAATCGGAAGTTCCATCAATTTGTCACTAATCGCGTTTGGTTTAGGATTCGTCTATAAACAATGTAAGCATTTGATGCTGCCATCTCAATACAATGGTAAAAAATTCTAGTAGCAGCGTCTCTGGTTTTAGCTTTGATGTGATAACGGCCCATAAGCGCCGGCTATATGTGCGTTATATGCCCAAATAATGTGCGGGCAATCTATATCAATATGTTGTTTTGTCTTCCTGTCATAAAGGCCAGTCTTAAGTGTTCTTTCGTTTAAACTAATTGTAGCAACCAGTATAACACCTACGTAAGTTGAGAATAAGCGAACGGCCTTGTTGTCCTTCCAAAGTACATTACGCATGCTATACCTTCAATAGTTGGTAGTGGCGATCGTGGTATTTTTAGGGATTTCCTAATAGGCTCAGATGTTGTTGACCATTATTATGCACATTTTCTTCATCATTGCAAGCAAGTGATATAGTCTAGCATCCTCTACACCTACACCATAAGAGTTTCTACCACATTTAAATCATCTTTCTCGTCGTTATTGAGTTAAGAATGTCGGATACTCTCCATAGGAAGGACTGTCTCAAACAATTCGAATAACTGTTCATCGGTTAAATCCGATAAGAAATTCAAGCAGTTGTGAACTAGCCGTAGACAAAAAAAGTTAGTTGGAGACCCAAAAGTGTCTCAAGGCACTTATCACTGTGTTTAAGCTAAAACCTACATATCACATATTTTTATTTTTATAAACGAATTTCAATTGTAAATATACATACCTTCCAACAAGAAATGATTCAGATGGATTGCTTATATATAATAGTTCTTTTTTAATCAAACAAAACAGTAGATCAAATTACACGCGCGAAAAAACACATGTTTTGTGCTCATGAAAATAAAAAGCACTCTTAAAAGCTTTGGAGATTAATTAAATATTTATTAACGACTAAACAAATTTAATGAGGGTTAAGTGTACATAGTAGTCGGGCATTATTTAATAGATAACGTTTATTTGCATGTTATCCCACAAAAAATTGTCTTTGACTTTTAAACAGATTTGGTGAAATCAATTTAATTCAACTTTTGATTTCATTGACCTATGGCCGCAAGATGCTATTATAATGAGGAAAGTATATATGACAAATGTAACATATATAACCGTAATGTACTCATTATATTCACATGTAAATATATACAAAGTGATGTGTATTGTGTCTGAGTTGTAATTAACCTCTCAATTGCAGTTATATACATGTATATATATATACACACACACACACATACATGCATACTTGTGTATATACCTAATATATGTACTACATTGACATTGACTTTCATCTCATTATATTTGTTAACACATATGCATATGTACATATGCTTATTTATGACTGCACCGGCACATACACACATACACACACACACATACATAAGTAGTCTGTGGGGAGCCTGTGTCTGCATTAGTGTGTGTGTGTGTGTGTGTGAATGTATACTAAGCAAATGCCAACCGAATTGCCAGAAGCATAGCTTCAAACAACTTGTTTTCCTAATTTAATGATAATGAGCTATTTATGGGTAAATACATTGGTTTATGTCGCTGAGTGTTAGTTGGTCAGTGATGGTGACAGGGAAAGTGTTCTTAATCGGCTCTGTCTGTATCTGTATTAGTGTATGTGTGTGTGTGTGTGTGTGTGCGAGTGTGTGTGCATATGA
This sequence comes from Drosophila stalkeri, assembly GCA_035047405.1. NCBI lineage: Eukaryota > Metazoa > Arthropoda > Insecta > Diptera > Drosophilidae > Drosophila > Drosophila stalkeri. The sequence goes on along the minus strand of JAWNPR010000142.1, from coordinate 30,235,859 downwards.
ACTATAAGTAAGTTCATTAAACTGGTTAAGAAACACATTCTTATATGGAAACTAATGTTTATTCTGTCCTCTCTTCGTATACTCCTCGAATGATTTAAAGTAACTGAATTATCGCCTTGTTGTACATTTGAGAATGACTTTTATAAATATCTAAAACGATTCGAAATCCAATTTAACGGATTTAAATGAGCTAATAGTCATATCAGTTGCTTATAACTATGTATGCATGACAAACCCCTTTCAGCGAAAGTATAGGATCATTCACAAAATGAAAGAGTATACAGGTTTTGTGCAGTGCCTGCAGTATTGCTAGGCAAACCATTTGACCATTTGAGGCTAGAGAATTGCAATATGCATAAGAGACAAGTTACTTTTTATAATGGTAAAAATATTTCTCCAAATAATGAATGCAAATATTTTCAATTAAGAATTTTAGCAAATTACGGTCCGAAAAGATATGAATTGATTTAAAATCTTTTTTAATATAACGTATATAATTATAATTATAATAATTATAACTATACAAATTTTTAAAAATATGGGACTATTTCTTAAAGACCCTAAAAAGTAAAGAGTGCGCAGCTAACAACAAATGAACACCAATTGCTTTATGACAGGATATTGTTAGAGAAACTGAAAGAGAAAGAAAGAGAGAGAGAGAGAGAGAGACGAAGAAGAGAGAGAGAAACTGGTATAAGAAATGAATCTGGTATATGAGCACCGATCAATATAAATAGGACATCATTACTAAACAAACGGATAAAGTAGGTCTGCATACGCTATGAGCGAGTAGCTTTATCTAGTGTTTGCCTAATTTTAATTTAATAATTTATAAATAACCCTGATACTCTTCTTCTTTACGCACGTGTCAGCGCGCGCTCTGCTAACCGCGCAATTGCTGCCGTGGCTTGGGGGTGGGATGGGCTGAACTTTAGACGCTCATAACTCCACTTCTAGATGGACTATCGTCACGAAACTTACAGAATATAATAATAGCACTAAAATGTGCCTTTTTGCCAAATTGCAAATATCTAGTATTTGAATTACGTTTGTTCCTCATTGGGGGGTGGGGGAGAATTTGGGGCAGGTATCCAAAATCTAACTAAAACCGAAATTGTATTAAATTAATATCTATATATATATATGCAGAAGACTTGGAGACTCTAACTCTAAAGATGAACGAGATATAATTTTATAACTGATTCCCGAGAAATGTTAAAATCGATAACTCTGAAACGAAAAAAGTTATCGATTTTCTAAGACAAACTCGTATACCGCGTGCAATACACGGACCTAACAAAAAATGAAGTCTCTAGCTTTTATAGTTGCTGAGATCGACGCGTTCATACATACGGATGGACGGACGGACGAACGGACGGACGGACGAATGGACGGACGGACGGACTATATCGACTTTTCTCGTCGCCGTGATCAAGAATATATATACTTTGTTTTGTCTGCCACCCGTCTTTCTACCTGTTACATACTTTTAACAAAACCATTATGCCCTGATTTCGCATTTTCAATGGGCTCAGGGTATAAAAAAAAATTCCATACTTCGAAATATCGAAAAATTATTATACCCTGAACCCATTGAAAATGGGAATTCAGGGTATACTGGTTTTGTGAAAATGTATGTATGCAGTACGAGTTTACTTTGTTTTTTCGATAGCTCATCCCATTTCGTAATTATCGATAAAAAATCGAAAATTCGTTTATTATTTTGTTACGGTTTTTGAGCGTAGTTTCTACACCGTTTGAACTAGACACTTCAAATATAAATATTTAGATAGATATTATAGATACGCAGATTTTGTAATTTTCAGATTTTGGATGCCACGCCCCTTCGCACCCAATTAAAAAAAATATTTGAAATACTAGAGACTTGTAATTTAGCTAATAGACAAAATGGAATGCTATTAATATATTCTGAAAGTTGTTTATTTGCGGACTTGTCACACCCCACCGAATAGATTACACAATTTACAGGAATTGTTTCATATGGTATACAGAAATGGTCCAAATTGCAAATCTATTGTTTCAATAGTGGTTCCCAAAGCAATACACTCTTTTTTATTTCACAAGCGAGTATCACAAATTGGAAACAGAACTTCTTGAACGAATTTTGAGTAACTATGAACAACTATTCGTGTCGCCTGCGTAAGCCTCTCAGCTGAGCTGTTCACAAGTCCATAGTTACAAGACGCATAAAATATATGAATATTTTGAAAACCAAGTATGCCTATAAATACATTTATAAATAATATAAAAGCAAAATGCTACAATCGGAAATGAGACATCACAAAATATATATTAGTAAAAAGATCAAGTCAAACATGGCTTCTGATAACATCGTTTACCAATCACTCTTCTTCAGCTGAGTCCACAGTTTGTGTTGAAATCTACTTTATTCAATTTAAAATTGGTTTGCAGTATAATTGGAAACAATCTAGAGGTCAAATAAACGGAAATATTTAAACAACATTACTATAAACGTATAATATTGAGTATTAGGGAGTACAAAACCAATGTATCATTTTAGCTCTTTGAACTAGTATAAATATATATACTTTTACGAAGACAAAGTAGTACACTTAATTTAATTACCAATGAGATTCAGCGCCTAATAAACAAAGGACATAAGTTAAACTGTTTTCTGAAGAGTTTCTCAAAGAGTAGCTTAAAATATAACTTTTTAAAACAGAGTTGCTCAGAGTCTCTCTCAAAATATTTATGGTCGAAAAATATTTATTTTGAAGCGCTAGACATACATCATAAACCTAAGACATTTTTTTTTTTCAATTAAAAATATAATACAACAAGCTACAATTAAAATGTGTCAATAATATTTCTACGATTTCTAATATGCAATGAACTACTACTTATCTTTTCTAGATGCCAAGTTGTCAATATATTTTCATTTCAAACCATATTTGTAGATATCTTTCATTTTTCATTAGCTTATTTATTTTCCAAAAGTCTCAGCATTATAAGCGCTCTAGTCGAGACTGCTCCCCAGAACCCTGCAAAGAACTGATATTCTTCTTCTTTACGCAAGCTCGCTGCGTAGTTGACCTATGGATTATATTTAAGATGGACTATCTTCATGAAAGTCTCAGAACGTGACAATAGCATTCAAATATGTCTATTTGTTAAATTTTAAATATCTAGTATTTCAAATACGTTTGAAATTTTTGAATACGTATCGAAAATCTGAAAATTACAATATTTCCGTATCCGTAATATCCACCTGTATCTGTATCTGTAACTCAAACGAAATCAAATTTTCTTTGATATTTTAATTGATGATAAGGAAATGGGATGATCTATCGAAAACATAAAATAATCTCGTACTGCGTATGTAATACACGAGTATAATGTAAAATCTCTCTTTCATCTCTCTATCTTCTGTAGTTTCCGAAAACTCTGCAATCATACGGATGGATCTTGATCTACCTTATGGGGTCTGCCACGCCTCCTTCTGCTTGTTACATATATTTAACAAAATGTACACCTGAGATGCTTATAATAATAACATAACCACAGCGAAAGATTGGAAGTGTATATACATTATTACATGTATATTTCTATTCGACTGGTGTAAGAAAATAGTAGGCATGATATAAATGCATGTATCCATCATATATATGTATGTATGTATGTATGTATGCACATATAAAATAGTAGCCAGAATAGCATATATTATGTTCGTTATTTTGAGAATTTTCAGTGCAACTATATGAATACCGTGTGTGTGTGTGTGTGTGTGTGTATGTGTGTGTGTGCATGGATTTTAATTTGTCTACAGCTGCGTTGATAACCAAAGTCTTATACATGCATCTAGCTCACACTGCGTAGGCGGATGTGTTGTTTCTTATAAGACAGCGAGTATATAACTGAATATGTACATATATTCGTATATGAATTTTCATATACGCTAGCAAATTTTCATATTGCCACTCGATATATACATATTTACAGACTTGCACAAATACACTTGTGATGTATGTATGCATGTAGTGGTCGTATATTCTTATGCATTTATGTGTCTATTGGAGTATTGCAATATTGTCTCCAATGTGCAATGTTGCAGTTGCCTTGCCGTGTCTTGCCACTCTCAAGTAAAATTACTTAAGGGCAGAGGCTGTAACAAAAATAATCATTTCGAAATTTGTAGCTGCAGACAAACACGGAGGAGTTCGGCTGTGCTTTGGAAGGGAGTTTTTAATACCTAAATACGCACTTAGGTTTTCATGTATCTGGACTCTCACCCCGTATTAATGTCGCAGTGTATCTCAATAAACACAAACACACACACACACACACATACACACACACACACACATGCATGTATATATGTTAGGTATCTGTGCATGCGTGCATAATACATGCGTATAGATACATATAAACATACAAGCAGTTATGCAAATGCATCTGAAGCGAACGCACACACTCTTGATTTCTTAAATTCCTTTATGTATCTATGTAGTTATATGAATGCAAGTAGACTTTTTGCAAATTTATATACGAAACACATGTCTGCCTTGGCGAATGCGTGCGCCTTTATGTCGTTGTGTGCGCTCCAATGTCCAATGACTGCAATTTGAACAAAACTTACGTTGCCGAGTAGCCATGGAGACCGGGCATGCAGGCATGTGGGGAGTTGCTACCCTGATATGAACGATCAGAAGATCTTATGGCTTAAATCCTGGTGAACGTCATAAACTTTTTGTTTATTGTTTTCAGAGTTCAACAATAAGTGATTTCTGATTAGTAATCTTGTATGTAAATGGCTTTACGTCATCTAATCTAGACAGGAATTCAATTATAGGATAGTTAAGATAGGAATTGAAAACATGGAATGCTAATATACAATCCTTATCCGTAGAATCCATTCCAAAGATCATCATGAAAACAGAAGCTATCAATGAAAACTTGTGGCCTATTCGTAAAATTACGCCGATGTGAATTGAGAATATATTGAATTTGTGGAAACGTATGTAACAGGCAGAAGCAGGCGTGACAGGCCACGGAAATGGTCACAACGAAGATCTGTGTCACTCTATATCAATTCGTCCGTTTATCCCTCCGTATGAGTGTTCAGAAGAAGTATTCAGAGAAGTATTGACTTTTACTCGTTTCTGTATAAAATTATAATTTAGCACATTCTTGAACTCAATTATGCAAATTGTAAATGAATTGTCAAGTGTTACTTCAGATCTCGATATGTCCCTTCACAGTAAGTTGGAGTGTCAAGGGTGTAAGAAAGGAGCGTATCAGTCCCTTTAGCATTTGCAGTTCACGAAAGGCTAGATCATGGCAAGATCATGTGAATGTATATATGTTTTAAATAATTTTTATATATTTTCAGAAACCTAACTCAAATATCTAAATAATGAATTTAATCATTTTTATACCCTGATACGGACAGGGCTATATCGACTTTTCTTGTCACGCATCCTTTTACCTGTTACATACTTTTAACAAAACCATTATACGCTGATTTCCCATTTTCAATGGACTCAGGGTATAAAAACGTAATACAAATATTAGATACTTGTTACTTGGCAAATTTTGGTGCTATTATTATATTCTGAATGTTTCAAAAAGATCGTCCGTCTAGAAATGGAGTTATAAGCGTCCAAAGTATTGCCCAACCCACCCCCAAGCCATGGCAGCAACTGCGCAGTTAGCAGAGCGTGCGCTTATACGTGCGTCAACTCGTGCTCGTACTTTAGCTCTTTTAGTTTCTGAGGTCGATGCGTTCATACATACGGACGGATGTCTCTCCGGACAGAGCTATATCGACTCAGTTCGTCGCCCTGATCAAGAATATATTAACTTTACGGGGTCTGCCACGCCTCCTTCTGCCTGTTACATACATTTAACAAAACCATTATACCCTGAGTTTCCATTTTCAATGGGTTCAGGGTATACAAATTTTCCCAGAAAATGTAGGCATTTACCAATTCTTATTCATCTTTCGTAACAGCATCAAAACAATAACAAAAGCTATCGACTTCAAGCACATTCTAGCTACGATACGCGGGGAAGGTCTTAAATTAAGTTTCTATATCTCATACCTCTTAGTAAATATAGATTAAATAAATTCTTTTCTATGAGACACACATGATGTGTTTCATTTTTTACTACTCATCTAAATCCATCCAAATCAGATACTTACTAATTTCTTACATTACTTACGTCTGTGAGCCTCAGTCATAATCTAGATCAGCAAGATTATTTCAAAATGTTCTTGTATTGCCAAACATCGAAATATGTATAAGGTGTACTTGAGTATATGATTTGAGTGCATAGACTAGATGATTATTGTTTTTAAAAAGAAGGGTCCTAAAACAAGAGAAGAAAGAAACGTTGGTAATTAAGAATTTGAGTTTATAGACTTTAAAATGTATTGCCAAGTGGATTCTTACCACGCCTCCACTCACATTATTATAGTATACATAAATTTACATGCACTGCCATCTACCCCACATTTACGCAATCCGTGAAACTTAAAGTGGGAATGAGTTAGTAGACAGCCAGGCCTGCTCACTCTTTTATGTTGCTGGTCAACTGCTATGTTGGCGTTGGCGGCAACGTGAAATAGCCAACTATTTTACTTATATACAGCCGTATATTTTTGTTGTTGCCAGCCCTCTGCGTCTTTCGTTGCCTGTGCCCTTCCCCTCATTTGTTTGTATATATGTTTGTGTATTAATTTACCCTCCTACTCTCTCACGCACACGCTTACGACGAACCACTGCGGCCAAGCTGGCCGTTCTAACTTGAAAATTCGAATTTTCGCAGCTTCCATCTCTTCGACTTGCGCTAGTACCTCAGCCGTTGCTATTGCTGTTGCTGTTGCTGTTGTTGTTGTTGTTGTTGCTGCTGCTGCTGCTACTGGCCCCAGCCACCTCCATATCCTCTGCTCTTGCCAAAGCCTCTGCCTCAACTTCAACTTCAGCAACGATGATGGCAGCAGCAACTACGACCAGCAATAGCGATGCCGACGCAACGAAACGTGACCTAGCCGGTTAGTACGCAGCCCACATAGCCCCTTCTTCATATCCATTACATGTCGCACTGGACCACTGGCAGGTCTTCACTCTCGCCCCCTTTTAATTTGGCCCCCATCCAGCGCCAGACGCCGATGTAGCAAGCAATCGCAAGCCGTATGCAAACAACATTTTCCAAAGCTACTGGAGGTTCTTGTTGGTCGCCTTCGTCGGGCTTCCTTCGTGCGTTTTCCTATGTCAGTGCCTTCTTTCTGCTGGTCCTTTCGCTTCTTCTTCTTCTTGCGTCCTGTGTGATGTCCGAGCTTACCCACACACACACACACACACACACACACACACACACACACACACACACACACACACACACACACACACACACAATACACACACACACACGCGCACACATACACATATGTACACGTAAGTGAACATACACATTGAAATATTTTGTAGATGTTGATGTGTGTGTGAGTGTGCTGGGATATTTGTGTTTGTGTAAATGTTCGCATTTCTAAATTCGCATATATAGCAGTGGTCAACTATGGAAATTATCGATCGACTTGCTTTTGGTGTCAGGTGGTTGGGCGATGGATGCGGTGGCAGCAAAGGCAGCAGCATGATGGACACGCAGCCGGAGTGGAAATGGAGCGCCAGCTCTTGTATGGCGACGAGCTGCTGCTGATTCTGATGCTGATGCTGCCCCAACGGTTTTTGGGGGCGGCATCACCCAAGGCGGACATGGGCGTACTGGCAACGCGGTGATGTTGATGAGGATGAGACAGGGTTAGGGATAGATTTTGGAATAGGGTCTGTGACGAAGGCAAGAGCTTGTTCGAGCAGAGCCTGCGACAGCGACAACATACTGTATAGAACGTTTGCAACAAGCGCTTGGCCGTCGGTCGCTGCTGGCTTGCTTGGTTGCCAAGGCAAAGGCAATGGGACTCTGGCATGGCCGTCCTCTGTCGTTGCCAATGTTTGTGTGCAGCTCTCGAGTTTGAGAATAAGTTGGCATCAACGTTAGCGACAACAAAATGCCACTGCCTGCACACATGAATCACCCCTATCCAATTCTCAGCACGACGAATCTAACGACCAAGAGATGATGTGCACGAGATGACGATGACCAAAAGGAATAGAAGCTGCACAGCTCTGCTGCGAAGCATTTGGCGAAGCATTCGGCGGAAATATTCAGCCCAACTCGCCTTTTCAGCCATTTCGTACTTAGGCACTCCTCCCACCCAACTTCCTCACCCATTCGCATTCACCAGCCATGGCCGGTGGCACATCAAAAGGCTAAAGGCCCCGTCCGACCATTCAAATAGGTGTGGGCTGGCAAGCCGTTTTGAGCAACCTGCGCGGAGTCGCAGGGTGTGCTCCAGAGGCCAGAAATTGCTTATGCGACATCTAGCTCTTGCTACTCCTGCTGCCCCTGCTGCCCCCTGCGGAATCCTGTTCTGGTCTAGTCGTCAGACTCCAGAGCCAATGCAAGAAAATACACAATACATACACTCGTGTACGATACACGAAACTTGTGTGCTTCTGTAAGTATACATACATATACTTTTTGCTATAATTCACATTGCAATGCCCAAAAAGGAGTTAATTAGTAATCTAACTACGATTTGCTTGGATTCTTGCAGATTTCTGCTAGAACATATAACACTTTATGCGACGTATTCACATCTAACTCAAATACCCTTACAATTCTCAAATTTTGTGAGCCGAATGGATGGATGGGACTACAATATTTTTAATAAGACCTTTCGAGACATCCTATTTATTTTTAATATTATGTAAAGAAAAAAAAAGACACATCAATGCCTCGCTGAGCATTTGCTAAACAAATTTCTCGTTACTTTCGACACACGAAACGTACTCTCATAAGTATCTTCATAAATTGACGTGTCTCAAAAAACATTTGCTGCTTTTGGGAAACATTTCAGTGCAGACTAAATTGAGTTATTTCTTAGAAAATGTAAGGATCAAAATAGCAACACATCATACTCTTCAACTTGTGTAAGAGTATATAAATTCAGAAAGTATATAGATCCAGAGCTGACATAAATTATCTATAAGTTATTGTCTTCTGTAAACCTCAATAAGTCCCTTATACTAAGCTATATTCAACAAGTAAGAAGGCTCTAGTCGAGACGGCTCGACTATGAGATACCCTGAACCCTGCTAAAAAATTAATTTTCTTCTTCTTTACGCACGCATAAGCGAGCGCTCTGCTAACCCCGCAGTTGCTGCCCTGGCTTGGGGGTGGGTTGGGCTGAACTTTGAACGCTTATAACCATTTCTAGATGGATTATCTTCATGAAACTTTCAGAATATATTAATAACATTCAAATTTGTCCATTTGCCAAATTACAAGTCTCTAGTATTTGAAATACGTTTCTTTTTTCAAATTGGTTGCAAAGGGGGCGTGGTATCCAAAATCTAAAAATTATCCATAATATCTATCTAAATATATAAAGTTAAAATATATAAAGTATAAATATATGAAATATATAAAGTTGAAATGTCTAGCTAAAACGGTGTTGAAGTTATGCTGGAAAAACGTTAAAAACGTAAACGAATTTTCGATTTTTATCGATAATTAAGAAATGGGATGAGATATCGAAAAAACAAAATAAACTCGTACAGCATAACTAAGATACGAGTATTAAATTTCAGCTCTCTAACTCTTATAGTTTTCGGAAATCTCGACGTTCAAACGAACGGACGGACAAACAGATCAAGAATATATATACTTTATGGCGACGTGTCCTTCTGCCTGTTACATACATTTTCACAAAACCATTATACTTTGAATTCCCAGTTTTAATGGTTTCAGGGTATAAAAATCTTTAGATATGAAATTAAAACTCAACTAACAATGTAATGAAAAATAAATAATATTAATAATAAGAATAATAATCATAGTAATAAGAATTAATAATTAGTATTTATAATAAAATAATAGTCGATGCAAGAATTACTTCGGATTAGAGAGGAAGCTAAATACTAATAATAATCATAATAATTATTATTATTTAGAGAGGAAGCTTCTGTAAAAATTGGGTTTACACATGAAAAATAGAAAAACTAAAAACTAATAATAGTTAAGTAATTAAAATGAAAAAACAATAAATAAAAATAAACCATTATATTAATTGCTGGTAATTCAAAAATTACTTAAATATTTAAAATATTTACCTAAGATAAGATATAATATTAAAAACCATTATGTAAATTGTCAATTTTACAGTGTTTTAATCTGTAGTAAAAGTTCGTATCATGTCAATGTCAGCTCCAATTAGAGGAATGTATATTGTGCTTTATGTGTATACCATAAATGATAAGTAGAGCGCCTAGTGTTTATAAATGATTATGATTATATCCAAATGAAATTAATTTGTGGTCGGCATTAACTTTTCTGTTAACCAAACGCAGTGCATACAGAACTGTGTAAACGTCTAGCCATCTTATTGGACTTAACCTAGTCTCTACACTGTCCAACAAGTGGCCCATAAAAATACAAACGAACATACGGATGGGCGTAATAATTTATGCGCGATGCTCCACTTTCAGATTACGAGTGAGAGTACAGTAGCAGTTTTATTTTTATTTTATTATTTTTCTTTTATGTTTTCCGTTTGCTGGCGCATATACGACGTGTTTACATTTTCTTTGTGCGACTCATCCAAGTGCTAAGCCTGAGACTGGGCCACAGACTGAGACTAAGGCCGGGGCAAGTTCAAGCGGTGACAGCGTCACAGGAAAAAAAAAAAACACTTTCCACATACTAAGCCGGAGAGCAGAAAAAATCAATGCTTAAAGGCAAAGAATAAAATATTTATTCATCCATTCTAGATTTCATTCATGAACGTTTACTACATACACAGATGTACACAGACACAGATACACACTCACTCACATGCACAGATACACAGATACAGACTCACACATGTACACACAGGAGTATCATCCCGCGGCAAACTTTTTTATGGTCTCACACTTTTTCTATCCTTTTCTACCCCAGTTCACCAGAGCTTCTGTTACTTCTGGCTCTTGCATCGGTGCCTGCGTTTGCAATTGCTGATGCCAGGTTTAAATACCCTGTGTATGTATGATGTCGAGAAAGGGAGTAACTTGTAGTCTCATTAGTGATTGGCTTCGATAAGTCAAGTCTAATCATTGTGATTAAGAAGATTTCACTATTACAAAAAGAAATATTGGTGATAAAGATTTAGAAGAATGAAGCTAAATAGGAATGATGTGAGAATGTAAATATGTAGGTATAAGTACTCGAGCAGGCATTGATTCAATGTGGATTACAGGGTATCGCACTGTCGCCGACTTTCACGCAGAGCACACTTACTTGTTTTATTCTGTACTCTACTCAAAGTTACAACTTAACTGTTATTTTATTACAACATTTAATAAAAATCAACAAGTGCATGAGTCTGCTAGAAAGGAGTGCGCCCCGCTCCAGCCTGACTCTGCTGCCAACTGGCGGACTGTGTACTGCGTGCCTCGCCCTTGCGAGCGGGAGCTGAACCAGGAGCTGGGCGCTGGAGCAAATGGAGCGTGATTTTGTGGCTCTATCAAGTTTATATTAAGTGTTGGTATTAAAATAAAAATGCTTGTTATTTTTCTTGCCTTTTTATTTAGTTGCCATTACCCATCATTTTTATTGCATCCGACACAAAGCAGGTTAGAGATAAACTTATGTTCAGGGTGCGGAGTCTATACAGGAGCGCTAAGATCAAATCAAGCGTAATCTAATTACCCTTCGGCGACCAGATTGCCCAGGAAAGACAAAATATCGAGTTACAATTAATACCAGCATGCTTCTTAATTTTTAGCGGAATTTGTTGCTGAATAACACCAGACCCTAACGGTACCCACTGCTGTACTGCTGCAGTGCTTCTTTCGTGCTTCATAAGCTGACCTGATGTGCACATCTTCTTCTTCTACTCCTTCGGGACGTGTAGTAAGTATTTAGTTACAGGTCGAAGCTTTAGTGTATGTAATTCAGAATAAGGTAGCGCAGCTTAACCGCTATTGAAACGCTCAATTTTTCAGCGTTATCTTCTGTCTTCAACAAAATCAAACCATCTAATATTGAATATCTGGTTATTAAAAATAGTTTACTTAACAATATGTTCACTTCCTTAATATGAAATCCTGAATTCTGTGAATATACGGTATCCGTACTACCATTAGTCATGCCCTATCAAATCCATAGCATTTTCTGAAATTTTTCCATCTCATTTATAGATCAATATGCCAACAAGGTAAATTTTTCATTTTTTCTTTCTTGTTTTGCCTCCCACACGGTGTAATTACATTAACTTGTTTTTCCTTTGCTTCAATTTCTATTTCAATTTCATTCATATCTCAGCGTGGTCAGCGTGGGTCTGGCACATACGAAGCGAAAAAAATCATCGATGAGTAAGAAAAATATTTTAAGGCTTATCAAAGCCTTTAACTATACTAACCATTTTCATTTTACTTACAGTTTATCACATATTACATATTACATATTATATAAGTATTCCGTTATTAGGAACTATTAATGCAATTTGCTTTTCGCTTTATTGTGAACAAAGACAGATTTAATAGATAGACATAAATTGCATTTGGAACAAGTTTCTCAAAAAGGTATGATTTATTTATGATATATATGATTAAATTGAGATTTGTATTTCACTCTATTTTTAATAAGATTTGTAACAAAAATTTAATTTTGAATGTGCTCGATTAATAGCCGATACGATATAGTACCCCGGATTCTTACTTTTGTTAGGTATTTTGAATTCTCCAGGTTGTTCGAATACATTTGAAATCCTGAAAAAGTATAAAAAAGAATTGGTCCGTCTGATATCAATTTACATTTATTAATAACTGATTTCCATAGTTTAGTAATAATACTGTAGTCGGCTGTCATTTAGTAGCTGTCATACTCTATCAACTATATCCTAACTAATAATTCAATTAACAACATGATATAATATAAAAATAAATAGATAAAATATAAATATTTGATAGAAATATATTTACTTATAATATCTATATAATATATCCTATTTTCATATACATTCTCATTGATTCATTCCAAATCAATAAATATTTTGTATACCGACCGCATCAATTTAACTGTTGCTTGAGCTTTCCTCTTCAATTTATGTATCTACGATTGCTAAAGTTTTACCCAATTCCAATAAAGCAAAAAAAAAACTAAGTAAGTAAGTAGTCTGACACTGACCTAGCCCAATGACGTTCATGTTATTAAGCTTGCAAAAAAAATAAAATAAAAGTTCCGAATGTGCCTCCCCATCCATTCACACACACACACACACACACACACACACACACACACACACACACACAGCACAGACACATTTACATCACACAAAAACAGGTTCTTCTATATACAAGCACATACATTCACACACACATACATTCATTTGTATCTATGTAGTGCGTAGATAACATTAAATGCGCGCCATCGTTATGATAATGCATAAAAATTTAATAAGCATGTATAAATGGAGGAATGTGTGTGTACATATGTATGTGCCCTCATATACATACGAATACGTATTATGTACAGCTGGGGGCAGAGGGACACACTCTATTGAATCTCGGAAGTTTCTTAACTCACATTAGGCAGCCAGGCTCGTAAAAGTCTATGCAGCAGTGAGGATTATGAATCAAATGATCCGAGAGCGTTTAAAGGGGAGGGAAAACAGGGACGGACAACAACCGATAAACACACGGCCCACTAGTTATTATATTCAACAGTTTGCATCTACATAGTATATAACACTCGTGTTTGGGAAGCAGAGAGCAGAGAGAAAGTTACTTATAAATTGAAAATAAAAACAAACATAAAAGTTTAATGCGCTCCTCTTCCTTCTGTGCCCCACCCACCCGTAATGTTGGTCGATATGTCATTATTTGTTTACCTATCAAATATCTTAATATGTATATGCCATGTATATACATTTGTATAAGCATTTGGGTGTGTGTGTGTGTGTGTGTGCACACATGCATATAAAAGTAAGTATTTATTCTTTCCTTTGAGTCACCTAAAAAAAAAAAAAAATAAATAAAAGAAAAAGAAAAAATAAAGACCGGCCATAGAAGCTCCACGCAGTGACCAGTCTGAGCCCCAACTCCAACCGACCTCGACCTCGACACCAGTCTGGCGTTGAGTAGACCAACGACTAAGGAACACATAGCACACGACATGCAATATATATTTTTATGTAGACAAAGTCTGCTCGAAAAAGTGCAAACAGAAAAAAAAGAGAAAAAAAAAATAAAAAGAAATGCTTACATACATACATATGTATATAGACAGAAAAGAAGTGGAAAAATTGGTTTTATGATTCAAGGACAGGAATCACATTATTCTTACAACAGGATAGAAACCCACAAATACACTAGGTTATGGGGCAGGCTCCCCTGCCTCAGTTTGGTCCTGTCTTTGTGGTCGGTCGGTTGTACACTGCTCGCTTTTGGCTCAATTCGTAGCAATAATTTAAGTCCAACATTTTTATTGCTACACATGCACTCTTAAGTACGCTGGATGTATGTACATACACGGGCTTATGTGTGTATGTATGTCCATGTCCCTAATATGTATGTGTGTACTATTTACACAAAGTGAAAGTACTCTCGATTTCGTTCAATTGGACTTTGAACTTTTAAAAGAATATAAAAATACTAAATACATAGCAGAAGTGAAAACTTGAAAAGAATGCACTCTCCTTTGCTTTATCTCTCCCTGTTGCTTCTCTTATGTATAAATTCTTTTTACGTGATTAAAGTTTTGCCCCTCTTACACATATACCATATTGTCACGTGGCCTGTAAGACACAAACTAGAGTATAATAGAGGCCAGCACACTAAATTACTTGAAGTAATCGGTTAACTGTTGCAGTCTAAGCTAAGAAAATAAAACGATAATTAAGTCGACACTTAGAGTCATTTTAAATTAAAATAAATTCTATTTAATCGGAAATAGATGTAAAGAAAATGCGTTCAGCAGGGAGTTATTAATAAGCATTTGTAGAAGCAATAGCAAATGAGTAGCCGAATTATTTCAACGCTTTCCTTCACCTTCCGTCAAGATCTATGCAACAGCCATACAAAATTTATATAATTTACTTTTTATATTTGTACGATCCTGCTCGTAAAAATAAAATTTGCCCCAAAACGTGCATCAAACGAATAAAATTGTACATTTGAAAATGTAATACTATTCTGCTACTAAATTAACTAGCCCTAAGCATCCTTAGTCTAAAATAGAGTAGTTTTTACGAGATATGTCTGACAATAATTAGTTAATTAGAAGTTCAAATATAGCCAATATGTACATGAGTGTTTTTTATACCCTGAACCCATTGAAAATGAGAAATCAGGGTATAATAGTTTTGTTAAAAGTATGTAACAGGTAGAAGGAGGCGTGGCAGACCGCACAAAGTATATATATTCTTGATCACGCTGACGAGAAAAGTCGATATAGCCCTGTCCGTCCGTCCGTCCGTCTGTCCGTCCGTCCGTCTGTCCGTCCGTCCGTATGTATGAACGCGTCGATCTCAGCAACTATACGAGCTAGAGACATAATTTTTTGTTAGTTCCGTGTATTGCACGCGGTATACGAGTTTGTTTTAGAAAATCGATAACTTTTTTCGTTTCAGAGTTTTCGATTACTAGATACTTGCAATTTGGCAAATAGGCACATTTTAGTGCTATTATATTCTGTAAGATTCATGACGATAATCCATCTAGAAGTGGAGTTATAAGCGTCTAAGGTTCAGCCCATACCCCCCCCCCCCCTTCAAGCCACTGCAGCAACTGCGCGGTTAGCAGAGCGCGCGCTTATACGTGCGTAAAGAAGAAGAGTATCATATTTTTTGCAGGGCTTAGGGTATTTCGTAGTCGAACAGTCTCGACTAGAGCTTTCTTACTTGTTTTTTTTTTTTTTATATACACTCATACAGTAAGTCGGAACACCCTTCAAAAGTTTTAGAATTAAAACGCATTTAGTGTTTTGGATTATTGAGTTGATTGAACTTTGATTCCTTACACGATGAATAAGTGAATACAGTCGGTAACATCCGAGTGAAACATTCATAGATATAAGGTGCCATGCAACTTTCACTTTGGATACCATAATCAAATTTCATCAAATTTATTAATAGGAATTCTTTTACATGTAGAGCCCACATATAATAAAGTTTGGATTTTTACTTAACAGACATATAGTCCAAAGAATTTTTAGATCCTACTGAAACTTGCATTGAAAACCGTTAAGTCATAATAAAATAGTTGGTCACTATTCAAAAGAAAGACGTGAATTCTTTTCTATTCGAAGAATCTCAATTGCAATTGATTTCTTTATGATTTGCCAGCTGCTACTTTACTTTCGAATTTGCCACTTATCAAGTGGGTAATGAAGTAGATTTAGATATATGTCTAGCAATGTTGAGAATTTATTTATTTATGAAGACGTTACTGCGAATACCGAATCTTTAGTTGATACTTTAAGTTGAAACACTGAATTAATAAAGATAGATATCCGGGTACAAAAGTATCAGTTAATAAAGTTAGATATCCGGGTACAAATGTAACACCGTTCGCTTTGTATGTCCATGCTATGGAGGATACCTATGGTCGCAGTATAGCTTTTCGACTATTTCATTTCTATTTTATGAGCTTACCAAATGCGATTAACAAGTAGCTTTAATAGATGATAAAAGTATATTGCCAACATGTTAGTGTCAATTGGGACTCGAGTGTGTAGCGCGACTTTTATTGACCACTTCTGAGCTGTTTATATTGCAAACATCTAGTACGTAAAATAATATGATGTGTTGTGAGGATTATAACATATTCTAAGCTACCATTGCAGAGTGTATCCAAACATAGCTGCGCCATATGTAATGCATGTAAGCCAGAGTCTATACATATATTTTTTTAAATTCTAATGTCTATCAGTTTCAATAAAATTCAATGAAAATTGTAAAGGTACTCTGACACAGTGCGAAGTATTTTATTCAGATAAGTCGATAAACACCAACATATGCAAACACGAAAAGCCAAGTAACTCTGCGCTGATGAATAATTGGAATTGGAGTGAAAATATTAAACTTTTACGTACGCGACATTACAAATAACTAAGACGTTCTATTTAAAAAAAAAGAAATAGTAGGAAGAAAGAAATCAATTTTAAATTTTGTTCAGTATATGCAGCCTTATATCCGTCAGTTTCATTGGCATTATCAATGGGTTTACTCGACCTTTCACGACTCTTTAATATATGTTCCTAAAACTTAAAAGACGATGATGATCCTAATGATTTGACATTGACCTTTGTGAACTTGGGACACATTGAAATCAAACACCTTAACGTCAGTCGCACCAACACAGTCGCAAAATAAGGCACACATATTGCACATCTACATACTATGTATTTACATACATGCCCATTAGCATCGGCGAGTAAATACATGTACTCAAAATATATATAGGGCATGCACATAAATATATGTGGATTCGAATACATGGTATGCGCCTGTGTGTAAATGGCATAATGAGCCATTTCACTAGACGTTATAATGTGTATATCATTATAATTATAATAATAATTGTGATAATTATTATGCGTGCTCGCACATATGCAGATGCACACATACCCAGCTACCTGTGTTTGTTTTATGTTGTGCTATGTATTAATGCGTTCGTGTCGACGGGCTCTGATTCATAAATACATTCAGCCAAACCCAAACATTCACATTTCAACAAATTAGGGCAACGTCAACCAATCGCCTATTTAATTATAATGAGCAGAGTCCGATTGCACATAGCTGAAGTGTGCGTATGTATGTAAGTGCATATGAATGGAAATTAGGTACATTAGGCCAGTACATACATGTATGTGTGTGTGTGTACATATGTGGCTCCTTACATACGATGTGCTTATGTATATTATGTACATTTGAAATATTAAACATACTTAGCATATAATAACGTAACCTTGAACTTGAGCGTGTCTCACTAGACGGATATATACTGAGGTGAGCTGTACATAATATATATCTGAGTACAAATACAAATAAATGCGAAACTGACGATAAGAGTGATGTTGTTCTTTTAGGTATAATTACATACAATGTGTTCAATAATATGATAAAAAATATATTTGATCTCTTCAGCACATTATATATAATTAAAGAGTTGAATATTCTCCCCCTGGAGCCACCCTATCGGCGAGCCTTTGCAATTATTTATTTATTCTTGGACTTTTTTCTGCCGGTTTAATATACGAATGCATATTAAAAACATTAACTTTACCCGAAAAAACTTGAAATATTCAAGTCAGCAGCAAACATATACCGACGAAATAGCGGAATGTCTATGCTATGCCAGGCGAACCGATGGCTGATAATATTTTAATTTGCCAATATTCAACATTTGATTCACCACTGCAGAATAATCCTTTACCACAATGTGGATTTTCAGTGTATAACTAATCCGAGTATAGCTTACCCAACAATGAGATACTCCTAATCATCTTCGTCTTATTTCAATAACTCTACAATTTTTAGAAACATTCTTATATACCGAGAAGGAGTTGCTTTTGTTCTTCCTAAACCAATCTTTTATACAATTTTCTGTTTGTCATCTTAATAGTCTTCAAGATCAAATGCAAAAAACTGTAATATAGCAAACTTAACCGTTAACCTTTGAAAGTTACCCCCGTATTTATACGGACTTAGAGACAAACAAACGCAGAAATGGACACGGCCATATCGAATCAGCTCATTATCAATATTATTACTTATCAATATTATTACGTACGTTACATATCGGTCAAGCCATATTATATACATAAGTTGCATATATGTATGTGTGAAAAATCGAAACACTTAAACTATTTTTAATGGGATTTAGGAGTAGCCTATGATTACCCCTAACACAATTTACGTAAATACTCAAATAAAATGTTATACAAAAAATAAATAATCATCTCTAAAATAAAATGTAGTATGCAAATATATAAGTTTTAAACTTACTTAAATACTAAATCAAAATATCTAGAATGTTAATGTAATGAATTGATTTTTAAATAAGCTTTACACCGACAATAAAATTTCCATTATTAGCTAATGTCGATGTTTAAACGAGGATGAGATACATATTAGGATTAAAAAAAATAAAATAAAAAATATATATATATATATATATATATATATATATATATATATATATATATATATATATATATATATATATATATATATATATATATATATATATATTTTTTTTTTTTTTTTTGTTTCTTCAACGAGTGCAGACAGTTTGAGTTTGAATAGAACAGATATGTATGTATATAATTATATTGTAAAGAGTTTCAACTTACAATATATGATTTTGGATATTTGAAATATAGTATCTTAATAAATCGCAATGCCAAGTTCTCCGAAAAATTCTCAAATTTTCCGTATACATTAACTGCTTCGACTTAAACGATTACAGATAAACACACAACGGCACAATTTGCCTATGTACCGAATTTTATCTTGCGCGCGTACATACATACAAAATGTATAAGGGTATATATACACAGATCCAGATACTACACTTATACACATCCTTCGCTTGTATAAAGTAGTCACATAACTATACACATCTCTATGTGTGTGTGTGTGTACAATCTGTAGATGGCAAGCCGTTCGTATATATATGTGTAAGTGTGTGTGTGTGTGTGTGTGTGTGTGTGTGTGTGTATACGTCTGTTTCGAGAAAACGTCTAATTCTCTAAAATGTGAAATTTTACAATCGCCTAGCGCACATCTTACCCTCCATCTACCAGGCACTCCCACGACGCAGCATCAACTCGAGAGATGTTGCCGTTGCCCGGACAATCCACCATGCTCACACCAAACTCTAGCCATCAAGTCGTCTGTCCCGTCTCAGTCCCTGGCAACAGCAACGGCAACGGCAACGGCAACGGCAACGGCGCGTTGCTTGACCAGAGCCCACTCTATGTCCACGTTAGTCCGTGGCAACAACCCACAGCGAGTCCGGCGGTCCCCAATCGCGCCGAACTCCCACTCACGTACTATTTGCGGCGTCGTCCGCTATATGGCACTCACACAATCGCACAGTCACACACACACACACACACACGTACATATACAAACGTACACACACACACACACACACAAACCCCACTCTTATCCTTTTCACATGTCGCAAGTAGTATGCAAACAACATTTTGCAGAAACAGTTCGTTCCTTGGTCTTCGTTTTATCTTCATGGCAGACCCTTACCTATTGTGGGACTGACCAGTGTTGTTGCCATCGCCATCACACTAGTACCGTTATATAAGTATATGGATGTAGATGTGGATGCTACTGCTTTCGAAGCTTGATTTAGCTTTAGCCTCAGCTATAGCTACGGCTACGGCAACGGCAGAGGCAGAGGCAACGGCAGAGGCAACAGCTTCGTGTGTGTCCCCGGTGCTTCTAAGAGTAAATGCTTAGTGGGTTCATATGTATGTACGGATGAGTGTTCGCCTGTGTGTGTGTGTGTGTGTGTGTGTGTGTGCGTGTGTGTGTTCATGTGTGTGTTACTTGTTGGAGGGTGATTCCGTACTTTTGCTTGTGTTTGTGCAGATGTCCGCTTCAAAATTCGCATACACAGCAGTGGTCAGCTATGGAAATTATCGATCGACTCGCCTCTAGCGCCAGGTGGTTGGGTGCTATGATGGAAACGTGGTGATGGCGGCAGCGACGACGGCAGAAGCAATCTGCACTGCGCCGCAAGTTGCTGTGCCATGTGTGGATCCTTCGTCGTACAAGTACTCGCAGTGGTAAGGCGCACGAGGCGAAGGGACTCACATTCAAGCTAAATGGCAAGAACGTTGACGGTGGCAGCAGCAGCAGCAGCAGCATCAGCAGCAGCATCAGCAGCTAAGAGATGCCCAAAAAGAAATTGCGGACATTTACATTATGTGTCCATGTGTGACTACCTAGTACGTCGGGCATCGCTAGCTATGGCTAAGTGTGCATGAGCCTGACCGTATGTGCTTCTATATACACTGGCACACAGTGAAATATACGTGGGTCGACGTCTGCTAGCGATGTGTCCTCTTGTACTAGTCCAGAAGTCCAGTCGTCCCTATGTCCAAACGTCGCTTGCTTGCTTGCTTGCCTGCCTGCTGCCTGCTGCCTGCTTGCTTGCTCATACGGTCCGGTCTAGGCATTGAACTCAGAGGTCCCCACATCCACATCAAAGTAGAAAGACCAACGGAACAGGACCCCGTTCGTAGATGGACGGTGCGAGCCATAACAACAAGGCAGACGAAGGAAACGAATGACTAACGAAGGAAATTGCTGATATTGTATGAAGCAAAAGTTGTGCATGTCTGTCTCTGGCAACGGCGCGCTTTAGTTTTGACAGGACCTAGAAAATCTCACTACCAGACCACATCACATACACACACATACACACACACACACATATATATATATACACACAATTACAAACATTAATATACACATATGCACATATGTATGTATTCGTACATACCGAGCTAGCAAATTTCAAATACACATGCAAATAGGCGCGGACATTGCAAGCCATCGTGGTACAGCTGTGTCCGGCATCTTGCCTTAGCTTGGCTCGGTTCGGTGTTCCTTTTTATGTAGCAAGTATTCCTCCACGTCTTCTGCCACATCAAAGCGTATGCAATTATACAGCTTCAACTGACCAAAATGAAGCTACGTATACAACATAACTATGGAGAGCACACTCAACTACACTGAGCAAGATTGAATATGCACAACTTCTATCCAAACGATATCTCTACAAAAGACGTTTTGGGTTAGCTCTTATTATTTTACTCGTTTCACAATAGAAACACAAAGCCCCCGGCGTAGTCTTGTTGGATGAATAATGCGAGTTATTTGCTCTACCTTTACTGTAGTTGGTAATACTTTACGCTAAATTACCCCATTCCCAAGCCAATCCTTATTGCTTACTGATTATATGGGATTACAGGGATACTTCTATTAAAATAAGTTAACGGAAGATAAGGACTTTCAAATATATATTGTGTTATTGAGCCCAATCAAATGATTAACAGGAAACAAGTAAGAAAGCTCTAGTCGAGACTGCACGACTACGAGAGCCCCTATTCCAAGAATTATTCGCCTCGTTTCTTCATGCGTAACAAACTATCACATACACATACACTGATCTACGCATGTGTGTGTAAGCATTGCAGGCGTCATGCTGTCTCGCTTGTTCTGTCACGTGGATTATGTTATTAGAACTTATTTTTTAGAATAATTCTGTTTCTAGACTGACAATCGTAATAAAACTTTCATATTATG
The DNA here is from genome assembly GCA_035047405.1 of Drosophila stalkeri. Classification (NCBI taxonomy): domain Eukaryota; kingdom Metazoa; phylum Arthropoda; class Insecta; order Diptera; family Drosophilidae; genus Drosophila; species Drosophila stalkeri. The sequence continues at coordinate 30,213,439 of JAWNPR010000142.1, read as the reverse complement.
ATTATGACATTCATATCTATATGCAAAATCAAATTGTATGTCTCTATTATTTGAAATACATTTTTTACACTTTTGGGGGTGTGGGGGTGAATTGGGGACCAGAATCCAAAATCTGACAAAAACCGAAATTGTATTAAACTAGTATCTATATATATGCAGAAGATTTGGAGATTCTAGGCCTAAAGATGAACGAGATATAGTTTTTAAACTAATTCACGAGGTTTTAATCGATAATTCTGAAAGCGAAATAGTTATCGATTTTCTGAAACTAAGTCTCAAGATCATATAGTTTCTAACATCGACGTGTTCATACATAAAGACATCCGGACAGACAGACAGGGCTATATTGGCACAGTTTGTCGCCCTGATCAAGAATATATATAATTTATGAGGTCTGTCACGCCTCCTTCTTCCTGTTACATACTTTTAACAAAACCATTATACCTTGATTTCCATTAACAATGGGTTCAGGATATAAAAATGACTTTCGAATCTGTATGTAACATTGAAACGATCGTTTCTTGGATTCTATAAAATTTATGATTATCTTCGAGAGACGACCGCTTACGAAGTGTCAAATTCGCATCATCATCATCATCAATCAGTTTTTAATATATACATACATACATATTTATTGGGAATTTCTTTTTATATCAGCGAACAACCTATTTGTTCGTATAAATACACAAGTTGAAAATATCTAATAAAATGGAATATTTTCCTATTTATATTAAGCATATACATATAAAAAAAATTAAAAAACAAAACAAAATTCCTGCTTGCAGTTTTAATAATATAATACCAATTTTTGACTTACTAATTTTTCAGATTTAAAAATATATATATTTAATTTCTTACCATTCTTATCTTTAATACTTTTTTAATTAAATTTTTCATATTAACTTAAAATTAATATGATTTTTTATAATCACTAAAATTGTAATTGTATACTTAAATAGTTTAGTGCTAATTTCCAATTTTGCTGATTAAATTCAAATAAAAGTAATTTCTATCAGAGTTAAAATATATATGTATGCTGACACTTCATTTCTTTGTTTATCGATTTAATATTTCAAATTTCATTAAAATAAAAACAATTTTGTCTCAAATGCGTTTTTTGACTTTCCAATTTTCTAGGTTAATTAAAATAAACACAATTTTGAATAAGCCTCAGGTCAATAAATATTCCGATAGGTAACGCATCTTTCACTCAATGTCTTCATATGACTGTATGGGACAATGTTCCTCAATTAAACTGTTAAGCTTTGGAAAATAGAAACATGCCGAGAGCGAGGAGTGGAATGGAATGGAGAGTGACTGCATTCAAAAATTGCAAGCGGAAAAAAGCGAGGTTTTTTCGCCAGTGCCGTGTCAAAAACCAGCAAACATTCGAAACACACATCACAAGCACTTTGCACGTCTATACAAGCCTAATCGGCGACAGTATCACATGACGGCCAAAAGGCCACATCTACATCCACCACATGGCGCTCAAGCTGCACGCGAAGACGGCAGAGACAGAGACAGAGACAGAGACAGAGAAAGAGGCAGAGGCAGAGGCAGAGGCAGCCACAGCGACAGCGAAAGAGGCGAACGCCGAGGCCAAGGCAGAGCCAGACAGGATGCTGTTACTGCATCAGAAAAAACACAGTCAAGTGCATCAAGCTGCATGCCACTGGGCAAACAAGCGGTTTCCAACTGACTGCCTAATCCCCTTAAATAGCGCGGCCGGAGAGCCTCAGCTTCAGCCTCAACCTCAGCTTCAGCTTCAGCTCCAGCTCCAGCTCCACGTCCGTTTTTTTTTCCTCTGTGCCTCGCAGCGCTTAGTGAGCTGTGTGACGACCGCAGTTTTTGTTTTTACCGCAATTTTGGCGCATTGGCGAAAGGCAGTTGGCACACGAAAAAAGTCACTTGATTGACCTTCGCATACGGCTGCAGTTTTTTCTCCGTTGGCGTCAACAATATCACGGCAGTTGCCAACTAAATTTCCATATGGTGCAATTTTGATGCGTGCTAACGCAGAAATGACGTTATTCATGGCCAGCTATCCGAATTTTTTCGCCAGCATAGTGTGTGCACTGTGCACTCCTTCTGCATCGCGTTTCGCTCGAAAAGTGAATTTTTTGGGTTTTTTTTCTTTTTTTTTATTCTTTTTTTGCCTCGCTGCCATTTAAGTGCAACACCTTTTGCGACGGCTATGGAAGTGGCAGAAGCTAGTATTCAATTTGACCATGTCGGGAAAAAATGGTGGGCATTCAACAGCTGCCAGTAGCACTGTAACAGATAGAGGATGGCGCCAACAGCAGCCAATAAATAGAAATAAAAGAGAAGAAAACATAAAACAAAACAAACGTATCTAAAACCAAGTTAGATGTGGGCATGTTGTTGATGTAAGTATGTTAGTGGGCTAATTTGAAAAGGTTATGAAACTTTTGAGGAGTTAATTGGCATTTGTCAATTGTTAATAAAAAATGACTTGCAATTATTAAAAGGGTTAAGTCAATTCTTCTGCGTCCGATATAATCAACTCTTTTGATGTAAAATAGTAAGTAAAATATCCAAATACATGTTAAGTCTTAAAGTCCAACAAAAGATTGCCAAGATTACTCAAGCCGGATGTGCCCGACTATGAGATAGTTTTAGCTATTTCAATCATTTCCTCCTCACATACATAAGAAAGGCATAAGACAGTCGATTGGTCAAATGTATGAAAAGTTATTGAAAACAAATTATAAAAGCATACTGTGTATAGAATATATACATATATATACATTTAAAGTTTAAAGTCTTTTGATTCTGTTTTCTATTTGTGCTTTGTCCGCCAGACAAACAAATAAACGGACATGTTCTTATTCACTTCGTCGTTTTTATGTATTTGTTATCATTATTATTTAATATTTATTTTCTTCTCTCTTATTTATATGATCTATATTGCTTTCAGTAGTGTTACACTGCGATTCGTGATTACTATGATTACGGTGTAAATAAATAATCATTTTTGAGTTCTGTTTCTGAATTCTTCTGTTTTGATAGTAAGTCTACCTGAACACTTTTCAATTTATAAAACTAAAAACTAAAAGCGAAAAAATTATTGTATGTTACTTGTTCAATCCTATATTCAATTCAAGGCTTAGAGGCTATAAGAATTAATTGAATTTATCACGCTCCTTTGGAAATTATACAAAGGATAACTCGATCCTCTTTGATGTTCCACTGGCATTGCCGATAATTTTTCTTATATGGATAAATACGTAATAGTTAATCAATAGTTGAGATCTGCTTGTAACAGTGATAACACCTGGAAACACGGCAAACTACATTTAATATGTACTTATGTATGTACAGCAATAGGTATTATGTACTTCTACAAACATTTATGTATTTCAATGCAATTTGCGTTCAATAGTGGGAAACTTATCGCAAACATATTTTATATCCCTTTCGTTTCAGTAGAAAACTTTCCAAGGTCAAGTAAACTTTGCAGTCGCTTCTTAAGTTTTAGAAGTTAGTTGCGAATGCAGACATGGTAAAACACTAGCAGCATAAAGAGACCGAAGCCACACAATTCAAAGCAAAGCAAGTATGAGTGCTTTAGTCGGGAGTGCCCGACTAGGAGTTACCTTGAACTCAAGGCTAAGTACCGATTTTTACCTACACTTAGTTTATCCAGAGATACATTCATTATTGGGAATATTGTCGCTGAAAGACTCCTATGGTAGATACACTTTTTAATCAATTTAAAAATTTGCAAAGCGAAATAAAATTTGTTACATTTTTGTAGGGATTCCCCACAGAAAATAATTTAAAACTTAGGAAATAAAATTATATATTGATCGACCTGAACCCATCTTCGAACGAATAATATTCCAACAATATTTCGTTTCGAACCTGCGCGCAAAATCGAAACTGTATTAAATTAGTATCTATATATATTTGCGTACGACTTGAGACTCTAGCCCTAAAGATGAACGAGATATAATTTTTAAACTAATTCACTATAATTCTTTTAACAAATAATTCTTAAACGGAAATAGTTATCGATTTTCTGAAAGAAAGTCGTATACCGTTTGCAATACACGATCCTAACACGGACGAACGGACGGACAGGGCTATTGTCGGCCTGATCAAGAATATATATACTTTATTTTCAATGGGTTCAGGGTATAACAAGAGACATGACAAATCGAACATTTCAGAAGATTTTTAGCATAAATTCCACTATATTATGAACGCTTTTGGAGCTAAGGTCTTGAATGTATACATATGAAGATTTTATAAATTATATATATGTAGTAATTGGGGTGATAGGGCATGGTGTCAAAAATCAGAAAATTACAAAGTCTTTACATTTATTACATGAACCTAGTATACATCTTTAATCCCCAGCTCTGACAATATTCGAATTGCGTTTAAAAAACAGCGATAAGTTTTCTATCACTATTGATAATAATATATAAGATATTGATAATAATAATAAAATGATAACCTCGTACTGTGGTATCGTGTGTCGTGGTGTCGTAATGTGGTATACATGTAAAATTTCTAGTCTCTAGCTTTTGTGATTTACGAGTTCGCCACACGGACGGACAGAATTGCGGACGGACAGTCAAAAAGGCGGATAGGCAGGTGCAACTAATCACGTCACTCTGACCAAGAATATATATACTTTAAGGCATTTGCCACGTCTTCTTCTGCCTGTTGATTTTTGGCTAGTGACTAGTGAAGTGAGAATTTCTTTACATAAGGCACAGCATCATCAATGACTGACCGATTGTGCTGTCGATCAAGACTGTAAAATCAATAAAAAAAAAAAATAAAAAAAATATATATATATATATATATATATATATATATATATATATATATATACGTACATATATTATATCTTGTACTTTACTTTAAGATTAATGAATATCTCAGCAATATTCAAGTAAACTAAATCTCATATAAGTTCCCAACCGAATGTGTTGCGTGGATGATGAGATGGTGTTGTCCAGCGGGACTCACCTCAGCATCAATCGCCTCCACGTGTGAGCTGTAAAATTTATGTCAAATTTTACTACTGTACTGTGGCGTTTTGATTACACTACTAACCCTATTTCAAAAAAGTTAGGTATAACTAAACATAATATTGTAACAAGGGTAAGAGAGCTCGCATCCACCAACGCAACGCCACTCATTGTGCTACTCACAATAACCTTCGCTCAGGACATTCGTGGGCTTAACGAACCTTTGCCAATCTGTTGACCACTACCACAGTTAAAGTTTTATAAGCCGACCAAATTTATATGTATGTACACGTACATGAACCTTTATAAATACTTTCATCTAAACATACACACAGCTAAATATGCATACACACACTTGCACATTATGTACTTTTATATAAAACAACACCTACGGCACATTTATGCTCGTGTATATTTAAGCCATAATGCTACATACAGAGGGACCAATAGATGTATATATACACATATATTTATCTATGTAAATATACATACATCTATATACATCATGAAAGTGTGGGTAGTGTAAGTATATGTCATATACATATATCTATATCTATATATATATATATGTATATATGTATGTATATTTATATATAAATGTACGTATATATTTGTATATGTATACGCATAATATATTTGTAATAACATTTTCCAAACCTAGTCGTAAGCATTTTTCAGCCGTTTCATCCCTTTTCTGGACACTTTTGGGTCACTTCAGGGCAGGGGTATGGTGTGCGTGTGCACAACACCTCGCGCGCTTAGGTCCAGCATCTGCAAACCGCATCTATCAAATTTTAGCTGTTGGCAAATGGCGTAGTCCGCTCTGAGCCGGTCCTGTCCGGTCCACTCTGGTCCACTCCGGTCCGGTCCGGTCCGGCCCAACCCGTTAAGGTCCGGTTTGGGGCGGCCTGACAGGCCTAACGACACGCTTGATGGTCCAGCGACACAGCACCGCGCAAACACAAGTCGCACCGCACTCTGAGCAATTATTAAACGAGTCGGTGGCACGTTAAATTTTGTCTACTATAGACCCGGCCCAGAGCCATCAATGTTACTAACTATGTATGTGAGAGTGTGTAAGTATTTGTATGTATGAGTGTATGTGTGTGTATGAGTGTGGGGTAGTAGTGCTGAAATAGACATCGCAAGTTTGTATAACAACAAGTAAAGGGTTTGCTGTTAATACGACCTCCGCAAAAGGAAAATGTGGACCTATTTCTGCCATTTGTAAGAATATATATATATATATATATATATATATATATATATATATATATATATATATATATATATATATATATATATATATATACATACTATATATATATATATATATATATATTTATATATGTTTATATGCCAGAACATTAGAATGTTGATATATTTGGATATATAGTATGTAAATAGCTGTTATTAATGACAGCGACTTCCCAATTTCAGCACAGGTCGTTAAAAGAGTTATAAAACACGAATACTTCAGTTGCGAGTATTTGCAGCCATCATCGTGGCTACAGAGTATTCACAGGATGCTACACTCATTCTTGATTCCGCACAAATATAAACAAAAGGTAACATGCAAGACAGCGGCTGTCGAAAAGGTGCCTCTGTTTCAATAACAATCAGCAACTGGACCCCTTCCAGGACGTTTTGTTAATCACTCTCTATCAGGTCTTTTATATATTCCACATTGGTCCTGCACTCTATCCATTCACGATCAAAATATCATTGGGTCCATTAAAAAAGCAATCAATATACGCTACTTAATCAATCTTTTACGTAGTTAAACTTATGTACTTCTTTCTTGGAGTCTCTGCACAAGTATTTTCACTCTATTATATGCACGGACATTGCTCAAAACCAATATATGTTCACTTCGTACAACTTTTGGTAAGGAAATTCATGGAATTATTTGAAGAGCCGCTAATATCTACGAACATTCAATATTTACCATCAATTTACTACCAAAATTTTCTAGAGCGATAATACTCGTGTGATGGTAAAGTAAGCGAATATTACGAATATAACAGATGCATTCAAATTTGACTACATCGATCCAAACATTCATTGATTCAAACTATATCAATCCCAACACTGATCTAGGAGACGATAAATGTAGAATCATGTGTGTATTCTCTAGAAGATTTGCAAATTGTTTATCCTTACATATATAATTAATGTGGGTATTATAAAGATTAAAAGTTTTTCTGTTTCTCTTTGCTGCAGCAAAGACCCTCTTTAGCCGTTGAAAGTAAGCCCTAATATAATATGTATTTGTCAGATTGGTAAATGACGTTGAGTCATTTATTAGCATTAAACGGATGAGGACGCAAATGAGTTCTTAAAAATGTATTTTATATTATTGGGATGTTTTCCTTCTTTGTATTCAAATTGACAGTGCTAAATGAATAAAAAAAAATCAAACAAACACACACACGCACAACCGGTATTTGGCCTTAATTTTGTGTTGCTCATATAAATATTTATTTCGCTATCTTCTAACCGGACAGACAACAACGATGATTGGGACAAAATAGGTATTTTCTCACGAAACGTTTTGTCTTGGGACACCCTATAACGGATTTTCTGTCCGACCACAAGGAATGGATCAACTCTTTACTGACCGTTGATGAAATCTACATCAACTTCTAGGCTCGAATATGATTGACCTCGCTTGCATTATTTGTGATCTCGAGGTAACTCTTAATTCAACAGGAAAATGGGAAAATCACCCTACAAATAGGGGTTACATACACATCACGTCATCAACACAAAAGCATGAGAATTCATGTTATCGTAGTTCAGGATTACTGTGTTGATTTTTCCGTGCTTAACTCATTATTAATTTGAAATTCATACGATGCTCCAAATTGGGAAGAATCTACGTATTCATACGCGATGGCAAACAAAATATGCGTTTCAAGAGACAATATACAATATAGTACACATTGATATCGATTGGCCCTAAATCTTTAACCAATTTTATATTCTTTGATTTTTTATGTATTTACAATATTATATTATTATCTCACGGTGGCGAAGATTATTTAGGAAAACAAATTAGAACCTGTTCACCTATTTTTGTGGTTGCATGGTATAGTCAATATAAATTGAATTTATTGACGCAACCATGTCAAAATACATTTCCATTTTGTGTCTCGAACGATTTCTATATGCTATAGATTTGCAAAGAAACTTGAACCAACAATAACAAAGTGTAGAGTCCAGCAATTGCATAACATTAGCAATGCAATTAAATGTTGAGAACACAGCACTTAAATAACTATAAGAAAATAAAATACTATACATATAGAATGAAAACTTTCGCTATCTGCAATGAAAATTTAAAATTCTGTAAGTAAGGAAGCAGGAAATCCTTCAAGACGAGCAACTGCGTCGACGCGTCTTCACTAGTCTGGACTGATGAACTAGGAGATCTCCAGAATTCAGAAGTAACCGATACATCACTTTTTTCATACATATGTATGTACATAAAAAGCAATACATACATACAAACGAACGTATTCATAAGCATGCGCTCTGCCAACTACACAGTTTAGTACTTAAAATAGATTTTCTTTTTAAAGGCGACGTATCAAAAATGTAAAAATTACAAAATCTTTGTATTCATTACATTTCACAATATAATAAACTTGGACTTGCATATGATACTCGCAACTATACATAAACAATTCAATTTGAAAATGCGAAACCTGTGTATAATGGTTTTGTTAAAAGTATGTATGTATATATGGCGGAAGCAGCCATGGCAGACCCCATAAAATATATATTCTTGATCAATGCGATGAACATAGTCGATATAGCCCTGTCCATCCGTCTCTCACAACCTATAAGAGCTAGAGACTTCAATCATTCTTTGTTAGGTCCGTCTATTTCACGCGTAGTACAATTTTGTTTCTGAAAAATTGATAACTCTTCTCGTTTCAGTAGCTGTCGATTGAAAACATTCATCAAGAATCTCTTAATATATTTAATATTGTATACCGGTCCCTACTTCAACCCCTTCCCACTAAATGTGTAAAAAATGTTTTGTAAGACACTAGAGACACAATTTGGTTTGGCATATACATTTGGGTGTCATGATCGTATTTGGAATACGGAATCTTATACACAAGAAGAATTATGCGTCAAATAAGTTACCATAATACAGCCCATGTGCAGAACAAACGTATATACGTACATGCGTATGTGCAGAAACGGCTCTTAAAATTCTTCGAATATATCAGTTCCTCGATGCTTTCAATGTGCTATTCTAATGTGCTTTAAATTACTTTCAAGATCAAGGACTTCAATTGATAATTACATCGCATTATGGTACTTACACCTCTTGAATTTCTCAACGAAATGGAAGAATACCAAAGTTATATCCGTCCGGAGGACAAACATACTTTCAGATGTTATGATAGGAACATTTCTTCTTTATCTCATTCGCCCATTCAGCACAACTCCTTGTCAACACACATCGCCATCCTGTAACTTATCGCGTTTAGCCACCATTCAATTTCTATGCACTGGAGCGTACATTCAAAATATATTCTTTTGACTTCGAAAACAAGTATATAACGTCATTACATTACGTTATTAGATTAATAAAATTTGATTGACTGATTTCAAATTAATGAAAATAAGATGTAATTGCTTTTGTAATTAATTTTTATCAACTAGCTCTATTGCACAAAGCACAAAGAATAGCTTAACATTAATTTAAGATTCAAATCTTCTATGTTAATGTGTTGAGTCTATGCCTAAATAAAAGTTATCAAGAAACCCATTTTTACCACTTACCGCCATTGTGTAAGTGTTTTGCGATGAGCTATTCGGGTTACACTCTTTTAAAAAGTATTTTTTCAAGAGTAAAACGATTGATGTTTGCACACTGATCTAAAGATCAATGCAAACCGACTTTAAATTCACATTCACGCACGCTATCGAAACGTTTAACGAATAGAACTCTACATTCACAAAAGATGCTTCGCTTCATTGAGCGCAACAGAAACGTCCGCGAATGACGATCACGGAAAAAACCCAAAAATAAAACCTCTCTGGCGGGATGCGAACGAACTCGTTGAGAAGGTCTGCCATTTGATACTCTTACGATTGTGATAGTGAAAGACATTTATTTTCGGTGTTCGAGCTCTGATAATAGGTAAATTAGAAAACACCACTATTACTATATAGTTTAAAATACATTCACATATATCTCTTTGTACTTCACGATATACTTGTACGCAAACCACGGATAATAATATGAGCAAACCAGGATAACTTTATTAGCTGTTCTAGGGATGGCATTAAAAAACAGCTACAACTACGTTGCTGCTGACCTATTATTTTTCATTGATATGGAATTATATTTATATCTATATGTATATACATACATGCATATAAACAGTACCATGTGTCTCGCCCCTTGGCTTCGAAGAAGTTGTCACCAAATTATACATATTTGCAATTGCTTTTTATCTAGAGCCCAAAACTTGTTATGTAATTTGTTGAGAACCTTCTCAATTAGTACTCGATGCAAGGCAAGTTCTGCAAAAAAAAAAAAACTGTATTTATAATTATGTACAAATGAATTTTGCACCTTGATGTCGCTATCCCGGCGGAGAGTCTTTATTGAAGGGCTTTGCCTTGTTTTATTTAAGCTACATGTCCGTATTAAAATCTAGGCTAGTCTTATGTCCTTTCATCGCAACAGCAATTTTTACAATTTAAATTTAGACAAAGACAATGGCCGCACAAAAACTTTTCCACACAGACACATAGTCTTTCTCGTCTATTGACATGGAAATAGAAGCCAGAATCTTTAGCAAAAAAATCACTTTTTGTCTTTCGGCGAAATTGCGGTTTTGTTTTCATGTTTCTTTTTTTTATAGTTATACTTTGTTTTGCTCTGATATTTCTTTGTGCCAACCAACATCAAAGTATATTGTAGACCTTTTTCATTATGCTATATTTACACTCTGCACCATGCGACAAAAGGGTATGCTGCACTTGTGCCTAGTTTTAGGATGTTCTCGTTTATTTGGACCAAGACAAATTTGAGGGCAATGCTTGAATGCCTTTAATTTATTGACACATAATATTTTATATTTGAATTCTATATCAAAAGACTCTATAGACAGCTCTAATGATCAATGAAAACTAGAAATGTTAACTTATTTGAAACAAGTAATGCATCTAGCTGGATTTACTCAAACATAAGGGAGCAAATAAAGGATTCAGAGGTGAATGAATTGATTCCTATCAATCTGGAAGAAATTAATAACCTTACAGACATTAATCCTATTTATTACACATTTTGAACACAGAATAGAATAATAATATTGATCAAAGTTTTTAAATTAAGCAGGTTTTTTAGATGATGTGTCTATGAATATAGATTACACTACATTATGATTCAAACTGAGCAGCCCACAGCAACATACAGTTAAATATATGGCTTACAATTGACAATAGGACATATAGAGAGTTTGGCCTTTGGATTCGCAACAGGTTTTAGTTAATCAAAACGAGCGAGGGAATGAAGAGCCATATAATTGATGGAAAAGTTAAATGTTGAAGGTACCTAGAGAGCCTCTATTTATTAAAAAGAGAAAGCTTCCCAGGTTCGGAGTGTTCATATTGCTGACTTTACCTTTAAATTACATTACTTCGATCCTTCTAACATACCAAAACTCTTCAATAGTCTGAATACATGTGATTCATGATTCTCGCAAACTCTTTTGGTTATGCCTTAATTTGGAATTCTTTTCACATTATAAATATTTATTAGATGAGATTACAAAGATAACTTAGCTTGGTATGCCCTCTATATAACCAAATTAAATTTGCTTTTTGTTTAAGTTTTAATCAGTTTGCTATGAATAGAATTTTTTAACTTATCAGAGCTGCGTATGCTCAATGTATTTTACACTAATGTACTTCTCATACACACCTTTTTTTTTTTTTGTTGTGACGCCAATTTGATCACAATTCGGTATCGATCGCGTTTGAATAATTGCCTGCTAAGATACTGGCTCCCGCTCGAGCTCGAGCATGGCTCTCTTAGTTTTGCGTGTTAAGTAGTTTTTGTTCTCTAGCAAGTGGCAATTACAATCAGATTAGTTGCATGAGTCCTTGGGTTCCTTAAAGCAAAGGCAATCGTATATGGGTAATCGTCGCAGAAGTGAAACAGGTTTATACTCGTTCACGAAATGAATTGAGTAAAGCATATTGGATTCAATTTGGTGTGACTGACTGCAAAAAATAAATAACGAATTCAAGATAGAAAGTGTCACAGAATTAGTAGTTATGCAGATGCTATTCTATTTCAATAATTCAAAACTATTTTGTATGCAATTATTACTCACGTTATCCCTCAGATTATTTATATTTTATTGTTGAATAACGTGCATTTTCTTTTTCAAGGCTGCGGTTTTAAGTATTAAATATTATTAGAAAGTGTTATTTAATATGCCACTTTTTGCATTATCTATGGAACTATTAATTTCTGTAAAAATACCTAGAGACTTTAGTCTCTAAGCTAAAACTGCAGCAGGTAAAATGGTGATTTCTTAATATGGCTTCTAGAAAAATTAAAGAATTTGGGAATTTAGATAAGCCATGAAAAATTCCTGACTTTGTTTTGTTAGGATTCTAAATAATCATTATCTACTTAATTTTAAATATAATGGAAAGTAAATTATGGAGAAATTATTATTATACAATCTTAAATTACTTGTCTTTGTTTAGATACCTTTTCAAATTAAATACGGCATTATATATTATTGAGAATACAATAACTACTTTTGGCGATCTCAAATACAAAAAAAAGAGGACTTTAAACATAAACGATATGCATTTATCTGAAAAATCTACATTACAGAAAAATGATATATACTTAATATAAAGACATAATCTTTTTATTCATAAGATAAAAATCTTAATTAGTATCATTTATATTATTTATAAAATATATAATATATGTTGCTCTTGTTGAAGTACTTTACTGCCCTAGTTAAGTGCCCGCCAAAGTTCAAATAGGATAACAGATCCCAATTTGAATCTGACAAATTTCTGTATGTTCGCGCTTTGATTGATTAACTGTTAGCTAGCATTAATTCTACATTCGAAATTCTATTCGGAATTGTCCCCTGATCATCTACATAAATTGTTATAAGTTCAGTATGCATTCACATACCTATATATCAAGTATATATATATATATTCCTGTGTATGTATATACATGAAGATCGATTTGGCGATCTGTTACGAGCATGCGGGTTACGAGGCGTCACAATATTGACAGCGGTTGTATGCCAATTCTGTGGATATGCCCAGAGGATCGCTTTTAAGTAATTTTATCCTCATCCAGAATGCCACGAAGATGTCCACAAGCAGAGCGGCGCACATGCAATGTGAGCGCATACAGGGAAAGACTGGCTGGAAGGAAGGCCGGATGGATGACATGAATGCATGAAAACTTTGTCAGTCGCGTAATCATCGTAATAATTCGCTTCAACTCCAACAGTTGGCAGCAGCAACGAGAAGCCAAGCGGAAATTACCAACACGCGATATTTAATTTTACCAAAAGGTAAACCAATCATTCGTCTGCTACGGCATCGGCTGCGGCTGCGGCTACGGCTGCGGCTGCGACTGCTTTTGCTCTTCAACATTGTTTAGTGAAGATAATTTCTCTGTAGAAGCTTCTGGGCATTCTTACCGACAGCCCATACTAAATGTATGAAAATAAGATAATCTTTATCCATAATGTTTTAAAAACTAATAATCATTTCGACGAGCAGTGTAAACGCATCCGAATTGCAATCTGGGGTAGCCTACATTTCTACATTGAAATAAACATAGATATATATCTTCTCATTCAATTTCGTCAATCTTACACATTGAGAATTAAATTTTTACCTAAATATCGATCAGTGTACCGAACCACTAAAAGCAAAATGGTTTTAATTATATTTGTTCATAATTATCTTTAATTGATAAAGCATATTAATTCTATCTCCTTGGAAATATCTGTCCGCTTTTGAATATCGAGGGTCAACATTTGCTAAAGAAGCTGGAATATGACAGCATCGTGTAATATGAGGATGCCACAAATCAGGGAAAACAAAATCTTCCGCAATTCCATAAATTGCGTTATTATAGGTCTCGTAAAAATGTTTGACGAAAAAGACAGATCATCTAGGTCTGAAAAAGCTAAAAAGCTAAATCGAAATCACTTAAATTTGAATAAATTTAAGTACCATATCAGCCTTTTTTTTGTGACTAGCTATTTTATTAAAAGTGTTAGTTCTTATAGAAGTTATGCATCAGTTAGGTGATCGTTACATTGAGTGCGAGAGTTTTTACCTCAAACAAGTATTATGCAGTGGACTGCGTTGGACATGCTTTTTGCCATATCTTACCTGCATATGTAGTTGTAACCGCCGATACACTGCTATACAAAAAGTAGATCAAACATTCAGATGCTTAGAATAGAAAAAAAAAAACATTATATCGGACGCGTCGGTCTTTCTATTTAAACTAATTTAATATAATTTGAACAAAGTACACCCTTTATTCTTCGTTAATTCAGTCAAGTTATCTTTGGCTTACAATTAAACTGAAACCTTCCTAATTTTATAATTGTTTTCCTTTGCTTTATCCACTGCACAGCGATTTTTTACAATGGAATTAATTCAGTAAATAAAATGTGAAAGAGGGATTTGTCGTCTTGATACAATTTAAACTCAATCCCAAGTCCATCAACACTCTATTTTTGCATATGATTCAAATATTCAAATTCGTATATGAAATTGGAATCACTAGGCCACCGAAAGACGGAGCATACCATACTGACCATTTTATGAAGAATAGCTAATACACTTTATAAGACGTTTGATATATGACATAACACAGGTAACAAATTGTATTGTATTTAATATTTTATTTCGTTGTTCTTACAAATACATATTTTATTTACTTATAAAAAAAATAAACAAACGTAATAAATTAATTTAATAATTTAAAAATATGCCAAGAGATTTAAGCTATTTAATACATCTAAAACTTGTAGACTTATTGCATTTGGTTTTATACACAGTCAATGATGGTTGTGTTGCGACATTAAAACTAATTAGAAGTTAAGTAATAATTTCATAGGTGTTATTGCTTGAGTACAATTTAAGGATCAAACTGGTAACTGCTATCATGCCATGTCATGGGATGGGACTGGAATTGACTACGCTACTTAAGGACGAGCTAGGAATTAGAAATACTTTAGAATTATCTACAGTGGTAGTTCCGAAATTGACTATTGATCCGCATCGCTATGCACTGAGGTGCTGGCCGTGCTGCTCTTGTCGGGACTGTGGGATCTGCTATTAGCCGGACTAGAGACTTTGGAAGCACAGGAGCGCACGGACAGATCTTCAGGCTCGCTGTCGTAAAAGCTTTCTTTGGAAGACTCACTATGAACCGAAGGACTTAGCCTCTTGAATACATCATTCGTTACACCTGCCGGATCCACTGGTCCAGGCAGGCCATGGCCATCCCCTGCGGGATGCATGGAAGCAGCAGCAGCTGCAGCAAATGCAAAGAAATTCAAACTCGCACTGAACATTTTACACCAATCCAGGAGGGCTCCTTGACCCGGACCATCGCCACCTCCATCAGCCATCTGTGCGGAGTTCACAGCTGCTTGGCTTGGCTGAGCCTCGAAGATTGGCTGCAGCATCGAAGGCATTGAAGGAATGGAAGGAAGCGCAGTCTGGTTGATGTTGTTACTGTTATTGTTGTTGCTGACAACTGGAGTTGTTGTTGTGGGTGTAAAAGCACAGTCAATGTCATTGTTGTTATTATCGTTGATGTGTTGCGTTGGGTGGGTGGGCGATGGACTGAGCTTGGCTGGATCCTTCGCCCAGTTCTTGACACTCAGCAAGGGACAATTATATTTTTTGGCTTCCTCCAGTGTGATGCTAGAGCAGTCAGGCTTCGGATTCGGCACGTTGTTCGGCTCCGCAAAGTTGACTTTGGGCGACAGCTTGGAGTTGAAGAGCGCCAATAAGTTCAGTTGATGCACCATGTTGTTGGTTGAATAGCCGGGCAGTGATGAAGCGGAATCCTTGCTGGCAGCATGAGCATCCGTTATCTGCTGGATAGCCTCCGGGTGCAAGCTCTTTTGTTTTATGAACTCGACCAATGCGAACTTCTCCAGCAATGCCTCGTTGTGAGTGGTGTAGGCCATCGCCTGGCACGGCAAACCGCCGATGCCGAGATCATCGTAGTTGGGTATTGTTCCAAACTTCGGGGGCAGCAACTGAAGCTCGAATTTGGCGCGTTTTTCCGGAGGTGTGTCGAGGCTCGCCAGCCCCAAGTTGTCTGATCCCAACTGACGGCACATAAATCGTAGCTTCTGCTCATTTTTACACCAACCACGAAGCGTGGATTCCGGAACTCCTATGTCCCTCGAAACACTGGCTTTGGTTTCGCCATTATGAATTCTTTGAATTGCCCGCACCTTATCGTTCGGCGTTAAGTTTCGCAGCGGGCGCTTACCCCGTGTACTCATTCGAATATTCATATGCTGGTAGGCTGATATGTCCATTTTGAAATTCAAATTTCAATTGACCCCAAACGGGAGCGATAGATATTCAATGCGCGATGTTCAATTTAACGCGAATAAACTGCTAACTAACAACTGCGAGCGTTGCGATACTTGGTGTTCACTCTTCGGATTAACAGAAGGATGTGATTTTAATTCGACAAACGTTGTCCTGTCGAAGCTGTGCTTGCTCCAAAGCGAGTTCAACACGTTTGCGGCGAAGAGCGTGAAAACATTCACACGCAGTTGCCTCAGTGTGTGTGTGTAAATGTGTGTGTGTGTATATAAACGGATGACCATTTATCAACACACTCACACACTCAGAGGCACACGTGCTCATTCTCTCTCAGAGAAGAGGCGCGAGAGAAACACAGCAACAAGAACAACGAAAGAGCAATTTACCACCACAACAACTTGTTACTCTGCCGAGCAGAGTACGCCTCGCGCACGCTCTGTGCGGCGCGACTGAATGGGAACAGAAGCGACAAATAAGATAAGGTGATAATACTCTTGATTTGGGTACGGTTTGTCTTACCCCTCTCTCA
The DNA here is from genome assembly GCA_035047405.1 of Drosophila stalkeri. Classification (NCBI taxonomy): domain Eukaryota; kingdom Metazoa; phylum Arthropoda; class Insecta; order Diptera; family Drosophilidae; genus Drosophila; species Drosophila stalkeri. The sequence continues at coordinate 30,196,282 of JAWNPR010000142.1, read as the reverse complement.
GCTGATGTGCCTTAAGAGTCAAGTTTCGTTGGTCCAATCGCCCACAATTCATTTCGAAAACTCAAAATTATGCATATGCACACACAGACGCATAAATACATACATATATATGTACATTGATACATACATATATACATACATACATGCATACATTTTATTCTGTTGCTTAGCAATAGTAAATCAAATATTTTTAGTTTTACATTGTTAATTAACGTTAATATAAAAGAAATTTATAAAAAACTATTTTTAATCGACCAGTAAAGTTATCAGAATAACTTATAAAATTGTTATTATTTTGCTAATACATTAAATATACATTTGTGGATCATTATCTCCAAAATCCAGATGTAATCTTTTATATAATTTTCTCTTTCATTTTATTTAATTCATTTTATTTCAGTTAGATAATACAAATTATAATTATTTTGTAGCCTTGAAGTGTTATTCCGACACATTTAAAATAGTTTTAAAAAATCTCTTGACATTGCTCCGTCATAAAGCTTCAGCAATTGGAAAACTTTAAAAAAATAATCGTAATTATCATTCGATTGCATTGCTTGAAACTGGTATTTTTCCCCCTTACCTTATTTCATAAAAATATGAAAAAACAGCGCTCGATATAAAACACACACTCAAGCGATTATTTCCCATTGAAATTACATGGATTAGAAAAAACTAATAGTTAATTGATTAATATAACTTAAAGGATCATTATATTTTAATAAATTTTTAGAGACTGACTAGTATAAATATATAGTAGATTCTGATATCACAGAGCGCATGTTCTATTGGCCGATCATTTAAAATGCCATAAAGTTGTGTATATTAACTTTTGTTATTTTATTATATTTTAATTACTTCCTTTAAATTTAAGTGCGCGCCCTGAAATTCGTCATCAATTACAGAACTTTTACTTAACACTTAAATGAACTGCTTCATGCTTAAGTACCGATTCTTTTAACAGTGACAGTCAGACCACTTTGGCAGTCAGGCCAACATTATGTTCGTTGCTATACAAGCTGTCTAATGAAATTTTGTTATCACTCATTTTATTTTTCATTTTCGTTTTATCATTCATCTGATATCAATTTTGATAAAAATAATATATATTGCGGTTTTCAATTTACGATATTTTTTATAATATAATCGATAGTTAAATGATATCGCATTTACTCATTTCGTACTGTAAATTAATATCAATAATCAGTGTCAGATCTATTGGTTACCGCCAACAAAAATTTAATCATTGTGGAGACCCTAGCCGATTCACCTACACTAGTACAGTAGTACTATTTTTTTTATTTTATTTATAAAAAACTAAAATAATAAATTATCCTATTTCTAACAGAACCGCACAAGAGAAGCAAAATTCTGGTGTTTTACTACACTGTTTTACTGAGAATATGTTATTCCCGCTAAAAGTTGTATTATTGCGTTCCTCAAAATTTAAACGTTTTAAAACGTTTCATAATGGATTTAGAAAATAATAACAATATGATAAAATCTCAATGCAAAAAAGAAGACGTTGGTAGCAAACGTTTAGCGCCTGTTGAAGATGAGGATAGCGTTGTGAATATCAAGAGATTGAAACACGGCTGCAGCTCGAAAGGTACAAAAGTGGAAAGTGCACATGTGCCTGGGGATAACAGAAAGCCACCTGCACAGAGCCCAAAGAAGCGTATACAACTGAACAATAGCAAGCCAAAGCCCAATAAAAGTGATTCATTTATATTTGGCAACTACAGACACTATTATGGCAAGCGCATTCTGGATCCGGACTTCCATGACATCCGCCTGGATGTGCTGGCTATGCAGCCGGATTTGTTTCGAGACAAACAGTTGCTCGACATTGGCTGCAATTCCGGGCACTTCTCTCTAGAAATAGCAAAGAAATTCGAGGTGAAGAGTCTGGTTGGCCTGGACATCGACCGCGCCCTAACATTCGAGGCACAACAGGGCGTTAATCTACTCAAGCGTTCCAATAATATTTCGGCAGCAACGGCTGGTGGCAAATTTCCATATAATGTGAAATTCGTGCATGGAAACTTTGTGCTAGCCGACGATGTGCTGCTTGAGATCGAGCGCCCACAATTCGATGTCATCCTCTGCCTCTCTGTGACTAAGTGGATACATCTCAATTTCTGTGATGCGGGCTTGAAGCAGGCCTTCCGACGGATGTACCTGCTGCTGCATCCAGGCGGCAAGCTGATACTAGAGCCGCAGGCATTCGATACCTACAAACGGCGTAAAAAGCTGTCGGTAAGTGAAGCAGATCAATCAGCTTATAGTTGCCACAGTAGTGATTTATAATTTGTTCGTTACAGGAAAGCATAAGGAAGAACTACGATGCCATTCAATTCAAGCCAGATCAGTTCTCCAGCTACCTAGTCAGCCAGGAAGTTGGCTTTGCCCAAATGCAGCTAATGGGCGTTCCAGCGCACTGCCAAGCAGGCTTCAAGCGTCCTATACTGATATTTAGCAAACTCTAATCTAGCCTACTCTAGTTTGTATAGTAAAAATGAAAATCATTTAATGCTGAATATTCACTCTGTGCGCTGCTTTTTATTGGGCGACGGTGGGAATTGCTCCAATATCGCTGGCATTCTCTCCAGCAGCTGCTCGGCAGTCAGTGTAAAGTCGCTGTCCGCCCAGAGAAGACGCAATTCGTTTAAGACCACGCCCACTTGCTTGCCCGACAAGCCATAAGGCTTCAGCGTGATTCCATTGACGGGTAGGCTAGGCATCTGCCACTCCTTGAGCTGTGCATAGAGCTCCAATTTGTTGGCATATTTAAGTAACTGCTCAACGTAATCCCGCTTAACAGACGGCTGAAGACACAATTTCTGATAGTCTCGTAGACAAATATAATCCGAGTTTACCTGAAAGGGAAAGGAGAAATTTATGTAATTATTAATTCACTTCATATTTATTTTATAGATTACTCTCTCCCGCTGCTGCGTGATAAACAAAGCCAAATCCCGCTCATATGCGCTCAGCTTCAGGCGCTCGTGCAGCTTCATGGCCTGCTCGCTGCTATGCAGCAACGCAATCAAGTATAATATAGGATAATGTGGCTCTTCGAACCGCTTGAGATCGACGCACAGCCGCTTGAATTCTTCAAGATTCGGGTCAATGGGTAGTCCGCATTGCTGCAACAGCTCGCAATTGTTCATTTCCAATATCAGCTCACAATTAAAGTTGCCAACAACAATTTTCTGGAGCTCTGCCCAAATGCGCTCTCCACTGATCCGCGCCAGACCCTCGGCATTGGCCCTGATAGCTGCCAGCGTTGCTTTGTCATGGCAGTCCGCCCTCTCGGCGATGCGACCATAGAAGCGAAAGTAACGAAGAATACGCAAGTAATCCTCCTTGATGCGTACATCAGCATCGCCCACGAAAACAACGCGACGCTGCTGAACATCCTCGTAGCCATAAAAGTAATCGTAAACTGTGCCATCGAAACCGAGGTACATGGAGTTGATGGTCAAGTCGCGACGATTGGCATCAAGCTGCCAATCGGTGGTAAAGACAACATCCGCATGTCGGCCATCCGTGCGCACATCGATGCGCAGCGTTGTAACTTCGAAATTCTCTTTGTTGTGAATGCGCGGCGTGATTGTGCCATGCTTTTCGCCCTTGGCATTGATCAGTCGCACCTCTTCTTTGGCAAACATCTCCTTCATCTGGTCAGGAGTGGCAGTTGTAGCCAAGTCAATGTCCTTCGGCTTAATGTTCATCAATATGTCTCGCACGGCTCCACCTGCAATGCGCAGCTCGTAGTTATATTTCTTGAACAGGGCCACCAGAGCCTCCAGCTCAGGCGTGAATATGCTATGAAACTCATCGCTGTCCACCTTCTTGAATGCGGGATTTTCTCGCATCTTAGGTGGTTTGCCAAGCTGCGCTATTATCTCCGAGGAAATGTTCGCTGTCTTATTGGAAATTTTTGGCGGCGAAGCCATTCGGCGCACACACGTTCCGTGGTAACAAGAAGACAGCAGCAAACGGGCAGGAATCAATGTAGTGGCACGTTGCGATAACTTCGTAATCAAACATGAACCATGCATTTAAAAGCTTTAAAACCGGCAAATTCACATTTATTAAACCTCGAAAGAAATTAAGATATCCAAGTGAGCAACTGATCTATGTTAAACCAGCTGATGACAAATATGTTAAAGCAGCTGATGAAATTCGTATTTGATTAACGTATACCAGCTGATTGCGTTAGTATCGAGTACATCAACAATCTGTTATCGAAATGGAAACATTTTGATATATATAAGCTGTTAATTTAAAACTATTTTCTCGCAAAATAGAGCTACGCATATACTTAAACTAAATTAACTTTAAAATTTTGCATTTTTATAACAAATACTCACTAACGAATTCTCACAGAAATAATTCACATTAATATTTATTCACAATTTATTATTTCTAATATGTAATATATATATAGATATATATATATATATATATATATATATATATATGTTACCAATATACGCAAGTTGCAGTTCCATTTGCCAAGTTCAACAAGCATTTTCACTAAACAGATTTACACATTTTGGGTATATAAGCATATACATATAGTATCTCAATTTGTATAAACTTTTCTGGGCTTATCTTAAAACATTATATACATAAATTACGCGCGCGGAAGTAGCAATTCTTAAGAATAATTGTAAACTTAAAGTTAGACATTAAAAGGAATTCTCAATTCATTACAATCAGTGAATTATTTAAAGACAACATGAAATTTTGCTAATTTCTGTATATATAAATATATTTTAGATACATATTTCCGTGTATGTGGGTTTGAGTGTATAACATCTACTAATGTATAATTATATAATTTTTAATTTATTGCAATACAATATATATGTATATATATATATATGTCTATATATATATATATATATATATATATATATATATAGTAAAAACAAGCGCGACTTCCATGTATTTTCTTATATATAATTACTATATTCATTTTTTTATTTCTTTCAATATGTATTTTTACTTATTTTGCTTTGATTTTTACAAGTTTTAACATAATAAAACATCAGAGATGTAAATTAAATTACAAAAATGTGCATTATGGGAAAAGCGAATTGTAATATTTAGAAAACCCAAAGAGTAGAATGTGGTCGCCAAATGGATGAAGCTTTCAAATAAGATATAATGCTAAAGACTGTGTTCTGTACTATCGGACAGTTTTAAATCATTTAGTATATTGCCTAAAACACATGTGTGTAAAAAACAACGTGAGATATTTCAATATTATCTTAAAGGCGCACTCAGCCCAATGCAACCTTCAGTTTTTGAGCTAAATATTAGTTACATAAACTTTGTATCAATGCTACTGCAGCAAGCCGTAGCAGTCGATCCAATGATGTACATTGACCTTAATTATTTCTATAATGCTACTGTCTAATTAACTAATATATAATTCTGTTATAATGTATTGATATATATATATATATATATATATATATATATATATATATATATATATATATATATATATATATATATATATATATATCTTTTTCTTTCCGTATATTTTTCAAACCTAACAGCCAATATATGCAAAAATATTTTTGATACTCTTCTTGTTTTTATTATTGATTTTTCAGTTGTGTATTCTTCAATAATTTCATTTATTCATATTACGCATGTGTTTCTATTTAATGCTAGTGTATTTAAGTGTTGTATTATTATTGTTTTTTTGTTTTTTATTTTTGTAATTTGTTTTCTTAGTGCATTTCTGTAAAATCGGAGATCGCAGTATCTTGGGTTCAACTTTATTTAATGGACGAGTCTCAATGCTATCTGCTGGCTTAGTATTGCTCATTAGTTTTCTTGAACAGCATTATAAAGATCATCAACATTGTAACCAAATGAATCCAACTCGATATTTTCATGATCTTCATGTACCCGGCCCTCGTTGTCGTCGTCGTCGTCGCCCTCTTGCCCCTCCTCATCGCTTGAGGGATAGAGCTGAAGTGCCCGCAGCTGCATTTGCACAAAATGTTAATGTTCCATAAGGGCCGCTAAAATCACGGAATTAAATAAAACAGAACTTTACACCCAAGATGAGAAAAAAATATATAATATTGGGACTCACGCGATGGAGTTCGGCCGGTCTTGTTCTCATTGGGCGTGAAATTTAGAAAGTCCCATATCAATATAGTATCATCGTGTGAGCTGCTGACAATTTGAAACTCATCGAATTGAAGGCGAAAAACTCTACCGGTATGTTCCTATATTTACAATCAATATTATATTAGCCATATCTATATTTTGGGAAAGACTATATAAAAGTGTATTTACCACGAGCGTGTTGAGGCACAGTGTATTGGAGGCGGCGCGTGGATCCAGCGCTGCAACCAAATCCCATACCTTAATTTTACCGTCATAGGCACCACTGACAATACGCTTCGTATCGAAGCGGATACAGCGCACCAACTCTTCATGACCTTCCAGCACGCGAAGACAAGCTCCGCATTCAATATCCCACAGCCTGTCGAGATGCATATTTCAAAAATAAGTATTTGATGTCAATTTTAACTTAATCTACTTCATGTTACCTAATTGAATTGTCCGAACTGCCGCTAACTACTAGCCGATCCCTGTACTGCAGGCAAGCGATGCCACGCTTGTGGCCATTCAGTGTACGCACAAATTCACAGCTCGATGTCGACCACACTTTGATGGTGCGATCCCCACTGGCAGACACAATATACTTTTCATCAAAGTCCACCACATTCACGGCGGCACGATGACCGACTAGGACGCGACGCAGCGTGATTTCGCTGGGCGAGGTCATGTCCCAGACCGCAATGGAGCGGTCCTTGGAACATGTGACCATCATGCCATTATTAAATCGTAAATGTAGCACCGCTTCACAGTGATGAATCAGCGTGTTTACCATCTCCCCAGAGTTGACATCCCACACACGCACCGTGGAATCGCTGGAGCCACTAATGATCACCTTATCATCATATTGTAAGCACAGTACCGATCCAGTATGTCCCATGAGAGTCTAAAGCAAGAGAGCCGTTAGTATTAAGACTAAATAAAAAACTGTCTCAAATGTTAATTCAAAGTCACACCTTGACGCACTGCAAATCCGTTCGATCCCATATCTTAATGGTATTATCCCTTAGGCCGGACACAATCTTTCCATCATCGTACTGCAAGCAATAAACGCCCTTTGAATTCTCAGATCGACAATTGATGCGGCGTAACATGTGCCGTCCAGTTCGCCAGTTGTTCTCTATACTGTCAATATCCTGAAAATTACAATAATTTATTATTTGAATTTTTCAACGATTTGAATCGTCATTTTTGGTAGCTACTCACATTCATGATCTTAGGGAATAGTTCCCGATGGAATGAGTGCGGTCTCTGTGTTTGGCCGGGTCGTGGCTTGAACAGGTGCTGCATCCAATTGCGACGCTCGGCCAGACCGCGCCATAGCGAATCAGTGCGCACCTTGCGCTCAATGAGCTTCTTCCACAACATGCCTTCGGAGATGACGCGAAGCCATTCCTTGCACACCAGCTCGGCACTCTTAAGGGACTCGGCATCCAGATACGACAAAATATTCTCGGCTATGTGATCAAGACCTTTTTCTGTTACGAAGAGACGAAAATTAATAAGCAATATGAAAATTAATAAGCGAAGAAACTCGCCATAAAAAAAATTAAATTCTTATATATTTTATAGATTCTGAGATAACGTATTGTTAAACCATTTTTGAGCTATTAAGCTTAAGACTTCTTTGAAAGTTATCTAATTCATATAATGAATGTACGCTAATAAACATAGTTGTGAGATACGTGCAGCTAATTATTGTTGATCACTCATTACAAATTTCAACTGGTTGAGCTTCAGTGCGTCTTGCTCTTCTTGAGCACTACTAAATGAATCAATACAAAAACAAATGAGTAACTAAGAAATATGTATACGTATATATATAAATATACATATTTCACGATCATGATTCTTTGATGCAACTGCATCCAAAGTTACGTTAAAGAATTGTTGCTTTAGACCCACGCGCCACCTACGAACGCAAGTAGGATTGACACACCCAACGGCAATTTAGCAATGGGAGTGATTAAGAGAATTGACAGCGACCAATCGTCGGTTGTCGTAAGAGATTAATAAGCAAAGCTATCGACGAGGGAGGTAGACAGGTAGGGAGATAGGCAAGGGGAAGGAGGAGAGACTACCCTGGTTCTGCCGTGAATTGCATAAAGTGCTGCATTTGCCAAACACAATTAAGAACGTGGATAACTGGCAAAGTGACTTTGCAGCAGCGACAACGCTGCATTTGAGCTGATGTATTTTAAGTTGTCGTTGTTATTCTTGCTTCAACCTTGCCTAACGGTTTATGTCGCCTGCCTATCCTCAGACTGTCCCTCTCACTCTCACTCTCTCTCTCTCTCTCACTCTGAATGCTTTTGCGTGAGTAGCTGCCTTCGGAGTGCTTTACATTGTAAATGGAGGAAACGCTGCTTATTATCGCTCTCTTTCCCATTTTAATACACGAGCTCAGCCTGACTAAAGACACACAGGCAAAAAAAAAAAAAAGTCCAATGAGAAGTAGTCTGTTATTCTCTTTTGACTATGCCTCTGGAATAGCCGACTGTCTTAACTACATTATCAAATTTACAACGCCTTGTTAGCAACGTTTTTACTGTTTGAGTGAATCATTAACATGCTAAGCTCGGAATAACCTCAGGATCTCTAATTTTTTCCACAATTTTGAAGAAAACTAATACTCTGATTTAATATATACAAATACTACAATTTTTTTATTATCTTACTGTTACGTAACTTTTAAAAATCATATTTCTTGATTTTACTGAGCATATTTAAATTCTGGTCAAATTAAAATTAAATTCCTTAATAAATATTCAGTTCATCGATTCATATACTTAATGTATGGCGTATTGTTTTACGCAGCCTTTGCTTGTTTTATTTTCATTCTGTTCCGGCAAAGCGCGTTTAATGGAAGCAATGACCTTTTAGTCAACAACATAAGCAGCAGAATCACAGGCAGAGCGAAGGCAGCGGGAGAGCCAGACGCACAGCCAGAAGCAAAGGCAGCGGCAACGACTCCACCAGCCACCTGCACTTCCCTCCCCCACTCTGCAGCTCTTACTGTGTAACAGTTGCACGGCAACGGCTAGGGATGAGGCTAGGCGCAGAAAAGGGGGAAAAATAGATTCCATTCGTTCGTTCGGTTACCTTCACGTTTCGCAGTTCAACTCTGTTTGTATTAGTTTGTTTCTCTTGTTGCTTTTACTTGAATTGCACGCTTCTTAAACTATTATAAGTTTGTTGTAATTTTCTGATTTTAATTTTTCATTCATTTTTAGTTAAAGCAATACTTTGATATATTTCGTAAGGGAAACCGAACTGGAATATGTTCAAGAAAACATCAATCATACTCAAAGTTTCCTATTCATTATTTTTCATATATAAATATTTATATATTTATTTTGTATACCCTGAGCCCATTGAAAATTGGAAATCATGCTATAATTAGTGGATTTAGCCATGTCCCTCTGTCTGTCCGGGAACGCGTCAGAAACTATAAGAGTGAGATAGTTCGTTTTATGTTAAGTCTGAGTATTGCACGCAGTATGGAGTTTGTCCTAGAAAATCGATAAATATTCCGATTCAAAGTTATCGATTAAAGATTTTATCGAGAATGAGTTATAAAACTATATCTCGTTCATTTTTAGAGCTAGAGTGTTTAAGTCTTTTTATATGCTGAACCCATTGAAAATGGGAATACAGGGTATAATGGTTTTGTGAAAATGGATGTAACAGGCAGAAGGAGACGTCGACAGAACCCATAAAGTATATGTATTCTTGATCAGAGCAAAAAAATAAGTTGATATAGCCTGTCCGTCCGTCCGACCGTATGAACGAAACTACAAAAGCTAAAGAGCTGAAATTTCACATGAATACTCATATGTTAGTTACGCAGTACGAGATTTTTTTTTTTTTTCGAAAACTCATCCCATTTTCTAATTATCGATAACAAATTCGTCTATTATTTTACGTTTTTTGAGAATAACTTCTATTCTATTTGTATATTTAGATAATATGATATATTATGGATACGCAGATTTTGTAATTTTCAGATATTGGACGCCACGTGACCTTCGCCCCAATTTAAAAAAAAAAAAACGCATTTAAAATACTAGAGACTTGTAATTTGGCAAATAGACACATTTGAATGCTATTAATATATTCCGAAAGTTTCATGAAGATCGTCCATCTAGAAATGGAGTTATAAGCATCCAAAATTCAGCCCAACCCACGGCAGCAACTGCGCGGTTACGCTTATACGTACGTAAAGAAGAATATTAGTTTTCTTTTGCAGGGTTCAGGGTATCTCGTAGTCGAGCCGTCTCGACTAGAGCCTTCTTACTTCTATAGATAACAATTTAATACAAGTTTGATTTTCTTACATTTGCGTACATACGTATGTGAGCGTGTTTGTGTTTGTGTGTGTGCATATGCGTGTATTGTTTGTTGTGCTTGCAGAAACGAAACGTAGAGTATTTGGAATATCAGTTCTTCAACGGGTTGAGGGGATCTTACAGTCGAATAATCTAGACTAGAGCTTCCTTACTTGTTAATAATAATTATTTTTATATTATGAATAATACACAATTTTGCAATTCAAGATAACGTTGTTCACTGATTAATAAACTAAACTAAACAGAAAAAATTCAAGTATACCGTTTTTAATTTATTCATATAAAATATAAATCTTAATTTTTTATTTATGTACAGTATAAGAAATCAAAACAGACTTTACCACATGCTACTTAATTTTTTAGACACTCTTATTCTCCATTACAAACAATTATATACCCCAAATATGCTATATCGAGCGAGTAAGTGACTCGAATACAAAAGAGTTCATATGACAGTAACTTATAAAAACAAGTAAGAGTGCTTCAATGTCCTCTAATCGACTAAGAAATACCCTGAACCCTGCGAAGAAATCTTCTTTTACAAAGCAATTAATACACTTGCTCAAATATGCATGTACAGGCACACGCTCACATAACAAGCACTCGGCTAACTGCGCTTGGGAGTATGGGCTTTGATACGAGAACTTATTTGTTTAACTTTTCTTCTGGATGGACTTTCTTAATCAAAGGTCTTTGAGCATGAAAACACAATTCATATTTATGTTTTTGTCAAACATAATGGTATTGGAAATTAGTTGTTTTCAAATTTGAGGAAGAGGGAGAGAGGATTTTTCCAAATATAAAAAACTTTATATTTATTAAACCTGAAGTCTCTAGCTTGTACGCTATACAAGTCAGGATAGAGAAGGGACGCTTTTCGATTAGAGCTCTATTACTTGTTTCCATTTCATATACTTACTTGGCAGCAGTGTGATAAAGTCGCGCTGTAGCATCGGCTTCAAATACGCATCGATCTGTCCATGCTGATAGTGGCACATGCGCGATAGCAGCTGCTGGACAAACTCCACCTGTACGGGTTCGCTCCACTGTGTGAAGTACTGAAAGCAAACATCCCGCTCCGGTTGATAAGTGGGAGACGAATCTTTCTTGCGCACCGGATCGTACAGCATTGTGGCTGTGAACTATAAAAGAAACAAAGAAAGAGAAGACAAAGGAAAAAGTTATTATAAAATTGAGCTTTCAGCTTGGGCAATACACATAATACGCATATATAACTCTACCGATGTCAGTGGCCAGCGATGTCGTTAAGGAACTGGAAACTGTATTAGCAAATCGCAGGTTAAGTTAAAGTTAAAGGTAAAATTCAAGTTGAACTTGAAGTTGTGCAAGTCGCACATGAAATAACGAATGCTTTTGGCATTCAATTACCCCATTAGTTTTTTTTATATATTGTGCTGCTGCTAAATCGTTCATCTACAAATGAGAACAAGCTCAAGGCGTACCTGTCGAACCAGAATTACAATTATTTTTTAAATTTTACATTTTTCATTTCGTATGTATTATTTAGATTTTTTACGTTACACATAATGCAAACAAATCACTCTGCTTTACTAGTAGATCTTCAAGATATTAAATTACCATGAAACTAAAAAATTGAATAAAATGAAATACACTATATTTTATTTATTTTCAAGATTCATAATTATTTTGTTACTGAATTAGAGAACTGTTTGCTTTATATTTACTAAGGAGTTACGTCCTCAACCCATTTCACAACATTTAACATAATTAACTTTGAGCATGATAAGTGTTCACTTAGTTGTTGCGTTAATACTTTGACTACAGATAAACCTTGTATATGCATACAATTGTGTGTATGAATAAACAATTGTTTTTATTTTTTCTTCCATTTTCGTGTGTGCGTGCGTGTGTGTGTATGTGTGTCCAGGGGCATTAATTAATATCATATTATATTTGCCTTGCCATCGTTGTTGTTATTATTCTATTTTATTACTTTCATTCAGTTGTGTATGTATTAAAAGTAGAGCTAAAATCATTTTAGTCTCGCAGTTTGTTTATCAATTTTAAAGCGATTGGCCTCAGCTAGGAGCAGCCAGAGCAATTAATAGCTATTTTTCCACTTGCAATACAACTTTCAAATTTTCTTTACTTTTCGCACTACTATGTGGGTCAGAAATCTGCTGAGAAATGTAAATTTACAAAGACTATTCAACTAAATACTACATTAGAGGTGGCGAGAGATAATATGAGATTACATTTTAGGCAGATTGGTAGGCTGTTAATTTCCACAATTGATAATTTAAAATACTTTAATATTACATTCTGTTAGCATTCAGGAAGTAGGATGCTCCTATATTAACAATAATCGATAGCGAATGCGCGTTGTGCAGTTACACAATAACATATAAATCATGAATTTTAATACTCAACGATTTGCATATTGCCTAATAAGTCCATCCATCTTTGATATTTGTAGTAATAGTAATTTGAAGTAAAAGATAATTGTTAACCAGTTAATAATTAAATATATATTTACGGCTAAATTAATTCAGTAAGGATAACTAGAATAAAATTAATATGTCGGTTTCTTTTAATTCTGTAGATCATTCAATAGCATTTACAAGGGTAATAACAAAGGAACGAATTCCATTTATCCAGCTATCAGTGTTATAACCTTATAGAGATATAAGAATATATATTATGACGCTTAAAAACAAAATGTATTCATTACAAAAACATCCACAAATAAGCTATGATGCTCACAAAAAATTGATTGAGCAACAAAAAGTAGAAAAGCAAAAGTAAACAATTTACTTATTTTAAGTCAAAATAAATGTACTAAATCATAAGTAAATCATAAAAATAACTGGTTTTAGCCTTGTATATATATATATATATATATATATATATATATATATATATATATATATATATATATATATATATATGTGTGTGTGTGTGAATTTTTGAACTGTTAGTGGCTTATACGCGATTTGGACACCATCTCACCTTGATTTCGGCTGTCGGGCTTACAATAACAAAGATGACTCAAATGTAACTTAATTGCTGAAGGTGAATATTTTAGCCCAAAATCAACTTTTGGCACAGAAATAGCATCAGAAGCAAAGTAAATACATTTTAAAACTCTTATTGACTGCTCTCAAATGTAGGACGATTAACCTTCATTATTGCGACCTCATGTCTCAATATAGTAGTATGTATAATCTGGATAGATGGGATTGAAATGCACACTAAATAATAACAAATGTATATATGTATGTACTGATATATATGTATATGCATACAAATATATAAATGATTTGTGTACATAAACAAAACTTGAAAGTAACGAAGGCCAATTAACTGCTAATTACAGCAAATATAAAAATAAAAAAAAACAGGTGAGCTAAAGTAAGTCAAGTAAAGTAGATGACTATGAGATACCCTGTACGTGCATCCGGTACAATAGACAAATTATAATAATACAACTAAATTAATAATAGATAAGTCAAATGTAATTTGTATTTTATATGTATGATTATAAAGTAAATAATACTTATTGGTTGATTGAGACAATAGAAAAATTGTAATTTAAAACTTCAATCAATGAGCTCATTGATGTCAGCATCTGTTTAGATTTTGATATCTCTAATATACCCATTTATATTAATATTTAATGGGCACACAAAAATATGAGTAACTGCGAAATTCTTAAGGTTAAGCATTAACGAAAAAAAGCTAACTTAAATTTTAATAGAGTGCACGAGTGCAAAATACATATGGATACATACGTGTGTGTCTGTGTATACAAAAATAAAACACAACAAATATTCATGCACAAAACTTGTGTATGTGTATGCATATGCGACACCTTGAGCATGATGTATGTATGTATATAAATGTATCTACGTATTCATATGTACAATTACATATAACAAATGAACACCTGAAGAAAATTAATGAATGATGAACTTACTGCTTGTGCATTGGAGTTAGTCTCGTCCATTATTTTGTCAGTCTCCATTTTTATCATTGTGCTGTTGTTTTTGCTGCTGCTGATTTGTTGTTGTGTTTCTCAAATTTATGTAGATGTTTTAACTGCTGATCTCTTAGTCACGCACACACACACTCACTTAAAGATTTATCTTTTCGTAATTTCTTCGAATATAGGTAAATGTTGCACAGATATGTTGGGCTATAATTTATAATTGGGCATTATTGGTAAATTGCAAGAAAATTACAAAATGTGATTTGAGGTTGTCCCTCTGCAACAACTCTCTTCTCGGGTGGTGACTTTAGCGCTTTCTCGTTTTTACCCACTTATAATTTTCATTGCTTACTCATTCGCGCTTTATATATGTATGTACATGTATATTCACCACGCCGCGCGTTACTGCCACTAACAAATTCGTGTTATTCTCTTTGACAAGTCATTCTTTTTTCGTTTGCCAGTTGCTATAGCCTTTACTATCCGATTAACACACCAAAATATTATTTAGACCACCGAGCAATTGCCCGCAAATGCACGTTTATCTGTGTGACACAAATTAACATAAATTTTTTTATATTTTTTACAAATCTTTCTCCACAATTAATAAGCGACGGCACGTAAATGTTAAAGTTGTACCAAATGTTCGCAGTACATTCATACGAACGACTTTCTGAACTGAATGAGCAAACAAACTGTAGTTCATTGGTTCCAATTGTTTGCCTAGTTCAACCTATCGACATCGTATACTTGTTCACGACATTTATTATTTTAGCATAATTTTAATAATTGCATATTTATATATATATATATATATATATATATATATATATATATATATATATATATATATATATATATATATATATATATATATATATATATATATATATATATATATATATATATATATATATATATATATATATATATATATATATATATATATATATATATATATATATATATATATATATATATATATATATATATATATTTAAAACTTAAGTTAATTTATTTTCATAAATTTCTTTAATTTTCTAAAATATTCACTCAACAAATGAATAAATAGCATCTTGCCTGCTGCATTTTTACATTTAGAATACGAACCTAAGATATAACATCAAATAATAAAAACAAAATTCATTGGTTTTTTATATCTGAATATATTTTAAAGCTATATTTTATTTTTATATTAATAACCATTTATACGGATGATGATAATACATAAAAATCCAGTTTATATTCATCTATAAAAGTGAAATACGTCCCTACTTATTTAAAATATGTTGCTCAATTTGGCATTACTAGACTCTAATCTGCGTATATAGTGATCGAGCTGAACGGCCACACTGCTGTGATCTAGTTCACTGTTGAGCATTTGAGTTTTGTTATTTAATTTTAATTGATAAACTATTTATATTTAGGGCGGAGGGGCACGTCTCCAGATAACCTTGGCTCTCAATAAATATAGCATTGACGCAAGTAAGTGTTACTAATTAAGATCATTCCATACATTCAAATTCTCTCGATCGTAGCGGTCGTTTAATTCTTCAAACTTTGCTTCCATATTGTAAGCCTTATTTCAAATAGACAGTTATTTCTGCCAACTTAAAAATATGTTTTGATTTTGTTATTTTTATTTAAAATTTTTAACTGCTAGTGGTTCTGCTCACTCGTTGCCTGATGACCTGCCAACGCAGTCAGGATGTGGCCAATTTCGTGTCTGAGGGCAAAAAAATCATAGGAGTTGCTTTAAATTATATGTAACTGACGTGATTATTTAATAGTCATCAAATAATATTTGTTTATCTTCTGTAGGTGTGCGGTCAAGGCGAGAAATGTGCCAGTGCCAACGGTTCCGATCGTTTTCATAAAACCCACAACTTCTTATCTGAGGGAAGGTCATCCCATTATCGTCAGTGCGCTAATCTTTGGCCTTTCTTTTAGTTAACTAATTCGATTTGGATTTGCTTTTAGTTACCCAAAGTTTTTACCAAAGTAGCTTACGAGGTCGAGTTGGGAGTTGTGATTGGAACTCGGTGTAAGAATGTATCCAAGGAGAAGGCCATGGATTATGTGGGTGGCTACTGCTTGGCTCTGGATCTCACAGCCCAGTGCAATTTAACGGCGGCACGTGCCACAGGGGGCTCCTGGACACTTGGCAAAGGATTTGACACAGCGACTCCAGTTTCACGGTTTATACCCATGGACGCTGTCGACGATCCACATACGCTGCCCCTCTGGCTAAAGGTCAATGGCGAAGTAAAGCAGAAGGGCTGTACTGCAGATCTTGTCTTCAAAGTGCCCGATATCATCTCCTATGTATCAAATTATATGACATTGGAACCAAACGATTTGATATTAACGGGTACGCCCCATGGCTCAGATCCCTTCAAAGCGGGTGATGTTCTCGAGTGCGGCCTGGCCGACTTGGCCACCATGAAGTTCGACGTGTGCTCCGAATAGAAGCCCAGTGAAAAAGTGTGACAAATAAATTTAATTTAAATAATTTCAATTTTCTGTATGGATATACGATTTTAATTTACTGTCGTCCGTTATGGTTGCTAGTTAAATATTGTCAAATATGTGCAGGCATCTACAAATAGAATTGCTGATATTCTCAAAAGATTTATTGAATACATGTACATTTTACTTTCTGTGCTTTACGTCGTCACAGGCAATCAGGAACTTCTTCATAGCCACGCAGTCCTCCGTATTTTTCCACAAAGAAGCCGGACAATTTTGGTACACTTGTTCCATTATGCAAGCCAACAAAGTAGCTGGATAATAATCGCAATTGTCTTTCGCGTGCAGCCATTCGAATTGTTTTGTGCGGGTTTTAGCTGTTTAATATGTTTTCCAAATGTTGTGTTATACATTTAATTTCATTCATATTTTAATTACTTACCGTAATCAACGCAGCTATTCAAGCTCTTGACTACAACTTTCGACAAAGTAGCATCCTTTCTATACCGCTGTTCGAAGTTCCTTTGCATAACAGCGATGTTAACAGTGCCATTTAAGTATAAGAAACCGTTCTTTTTGAACACACATTCCGCCATACACTGCAAAAATAGAGCATGTTAATCGATTTATTGTAAATCTTGAATTAAATGTGCCCCTAAAGAATAAAACATCTCGAAAACTAATAATTGATTTTTAAAAAATGTATAAAACAAAATAACAGCTACTTTTCCGTATATTAACTTACTGCATGTAAAGCCACTTTATCCGACTTTAAATTACGCGTTTCGGCATTGTTCGTGGTATCATTACTTTGGCTCAGCAGAGATTGACGACAGGCTTTGCTGTACTGATCATTTCTGGGTACATTACAACAGCTGCCTAACTAAAAACTAGAAACTGATTAGTATTTATTTTATTTATAAGTCAAATAAAACTCACGATTTTTGTATGCTTAGTTTTATCGCAGCTTATTAATTTATTTGAAGCTGTATCAATTTTAAAAATCGACAGCAAGAGCATGAAACCCAAAAGTATCCAATTCAAATTCATGTTTATGAAAAGTCTATGGAAAAACACTAGCTTTAATAACCTTTTAAAGCTTACCGAATGGCAATGAGTTAATTTAGCATGTAAAAACGCATTTATTTTTAAATGAACTATAATGATTCGCTTGAAAGAAGAAGCAAAAGTGATATAAGCATTATTAAAAACAATGTCGGATTTAGTGTTCAATAATTTAAAAGAAATGACAATTTTAACATATTAATTGTAATTTAATTAAATCTAACTTGGGATTATAAAAATGATTTTTTGCATTTTGATCTGCATGATCATTGAAGATTACATCCATAACTCTAAATATTGATAGATAAACATTTGTTAAAAGACTTACAAAAGCATATCAATAAGTGATATTTTATATGCATTTAATAATATTGAAAATAATACTTTTATATTAAAGGAAATCAGTAAAAAAACAAGTAAGGCTCTAGTCGAGACGGCTCGCTACGAGATACCCTGAACCCTGCAAAAAAAAAAATATTCTTCTTCTTTACGCACGTATAAGCACGCCCTCTGCTAACTGCACAGTTGCTGTGGCTTAGGGGTGAGATGGGCTATACTTTGAACGCTTATAACTCTATTTCTAGATGGAGTACCTTCATGAAACTTTCAGAATATATTAATAGTATTCAAATTTGTATATTTTCCAAATTACAAGTCTCTAGTATTTGCAAAAAGTTTTTTTTTCCAATTGATGGCGAAAGAGGCGTGGCATCTGAAATCTGAAAATTTGAAGTCTCTAGCTAAAACGGTCTAGATGTTATGCTCGAAAAACGTAAGAAAGGTAAACGAAAAAAACAAATAAACTTGTACTGCGTAACTAAGATACGAGTATTCATGTAAAATTTCAGCTCTTTAGCTTTTGTAGTTTCCGAAATGTCGAGGCTCATACGTACGGACGGACGGGCGGACGGACAGACGGACAGGGCTATATCAACTTTTTTTTTTGTGCTGATCAAGAATATATATACTTTATTGGGTCTGCGACATCCCCTTCTGCCTGTTACATACATTTTCACTACCCATTATACCCTGAATTCCCATTTTCAATGGGTTCATGGTATGAAAACATTAACAACAATTGAATTTAAGAAACGGTGTTACTATTAGTGTCATCAGTAACCATACAACATACATGTGTTGTATGATTAGTGGTATAATCTATTTTAACGGTGTCAGTAACAGCAGTAAATGCTCACTGTTAATAACATTTACGAAGTCTTTTGACTAACGGAACAGAAAAGAACACGAATCGGAACCACTACGAAACGAAAAGTACTTGAACTTGAGCTTGAACTTATGAACAAGGCAAAAAGAAGGAAAATAAACTTTTAATGCACAAATGGAAATAAATTCATATAAGGGAAATAATAATATATTTCGGAACCTGCCATCGTATAGGGTATTCAACAAATATATTGAGCATTCCGACGACTCACTTTTTACCTTCCTAAACGACGTCGATTCTGAGATACTCGAGGACGAGCAAGTGGCGCAATCGGAAGTTTTTACATCCTACACCTGCAAATTCTCAAGGAAAGATCCTCGCACGCGGCAATTGATGAGTTGCTCCGTTTATGATCACACAACGAATCGGTTACCATATAAGTTTCCCAATGCGCAGGAGCGATACTCCTCGCTAAGTGCCGCTCAGCAGGCTGCCTGTCTACGCTTGCTTCTTGCCTGGCAGCAAAACCTGGCCGAGAACGAGGATGATTTTGTCGTATGGCGTATCACGAATGGCAAACGGTTGAAGGAGCAGGAACAAGTGCAAAAGCACATCCTTGACTATGCCAATGCGCACAAAGAACGGATATACGCGCCGATGAAGCCGCTGGTGCTCATCTATAGCGAATGGTTCGAGAAGCGAATGCAACATTTACTCCGTGGGCTACCCAATTTTAGTTACGCAACTCATTCGGGTCTGCCACAGCTGTCCCTATGCAAGACTCTCAATGAACAGGCAGCCAACATGGAAGACATCCAGCTGATTTGTCACCGAGGCGAAGTCAGGTTGTGGCCAGAGGTGCGGATGTCAGAGCAGGAGCTAAATAACCTACGTGTGCGATTTGAGCGTTATGCATTTGCTGGAACAGCTGATGAGTCTGCTTCTCAACTGGTTGCAGCTGAACTGAAACAGCAACTGAACGACGCCTGCAGGGATGTGTATGTGGTGCCCTTGGAATCGTTGCTTTTCCTGTTCCTGCCCGGTGCATATGTGGACTTGCCCACAGAAGTGCTTCTGCACATTTGCGACACTCCAGACAGTGAGCACAAATGCATTCAATTCGGTGAACCAATGCCGGCGCGCAACTGTGGCTGGCACACGAATAGTCGTCTCCTGGCAGCAGCCTATGCAGCCTATGGAGTCAGTGGAGCAGCTCAGTGGTTGCAGCTGCCTACTGATGCGAACCAAAGAGAGAAGCCCACAGTTATGCAGAAGTCAGAGAACGAACATCATGGAGGAGGTAAAACTTTAATGGAGTATAAGTTGCTACCAGTCGATGAAAATGCTCCAAGGGTGACTGAAGCAAAGACCAACTGCGCTCTGGTCAGCTGGCGGCTACATGGTGTAGAGTCAGACTCAGACCAGAGTTTGCAAATGTATACCAGTCTCTCGGTTGCAGCTGTGCGCGATGCTGCGGCCAAAGATCTCCTTGGCTGCCACCTCATCAAACTGGAGAGCAAGCCAAACTGCGGCTGTGAAGTTCTGACACAATACGAGCTGCTCAGCGCCTGGCTGCAGCTTCAACTACTCCAAAGCAATGTGGGTCATTGCTCGCGCATTTCTTTGGGAACATTACAGCCGCTGCTGGAACAGAAGCTAACGCTGAATGCAGTGGAACAGCAACTCCACGAATACTATCACATCAGCATGCCGCAGCTGCTCAGTCAGCTAGGAGAGTTCCTCAAGCTGTTACGCAGCATATCACCCGGAGATTACCTATTACGCTATGCTAGCAAGTACAATGACAAGTTTCTACTCTGTCAACCCATAGCGGAGGACACACCGAAGAGCTTCAAGTTACATGATCTGCTGAAGGGCTCCACCTCACCCAATGACATCGAGTTCCTCACACAAAACAACAGTTATCTGCCCATTATGCCGCTGCTTTGCAGTCGACTCCACGAACAGCTGCAGCTCTTGCCCTGCGCCTTTCCCGTCAAAGTAGGCGACAAGAAAGGAAGGCCTCGTAAATTTAATAAAAATAAATCTGAGCTCAAGGAGCAGTCCCCCCCAGTCCAGCGCATCCTCAAGAGAAAAAAAAAGACCAAAGAAAGTAAACGAAAAAATTCGCGTCAACGCAAACGAGCGTTAATCAAGGCACAGCAGCAGGAGGATAAGGCGTTGGACAAAGTCATGGTGCTTTAAAGAATATATTTAATATAATATTTACTGCAAACATTAAACGTCTATTAATGTATTTTTTAAGTATGAAGATATAATACTCAAATCTTTATTGAAAACAAACTGTTTTTATATGTAATGATTATGTTTTAATAATTATCTTTACGAATATCAATAAAATATGAACAAGTCTTAAGATTAATCAAATCATTACGCACCTTCAATGGAATCGGGGTATACAATGGATATAGCGCGCTAATTAATAAGTATTTAAATTATAATTTTAAATCGAAATTAGCGCCTAGCTACAAAACACTACAATTTTTATTTGTAGTTCATAAATTAGACAATAAGAAAACTGACTAACAATAACTGAACTCAACCCCTATATTTACATATTCACATAATGTTACCGGTTATCTATATCAGGTCTAGGACGTGGAATCTTTTAAGATCCCTTTGAGTATTATTGTGTGGTTCTCGTGATATATAGTCTATAAATCTGCCTGACCTTGTCTTGATTTCGTCTTTGACATGAGGAAATTTCAAGTCTTTGTGGATATCAAAATTGGTGACTATTGGTAAAATCTACAAAGGTGCACTTGTTATTGTTATAAAAGACATACACATTTCTCGATGCACTGATATCACTGAAATTTCTGAAATTACAAAAAATTGTTTGTTTTCTTTAAGAATTTCAACGAAGCATACACCTTTCTTTCGGTTACTCTAATTTTTAGAGCACGATTTGCCACGCCTCCAGCTGTCGATTATAGTCATGTTCGCAATACCATAATACCCTGAAATATAATTTAATTCTGCCCTTATTTAATTTTAATTTAAATCAAATGAAAAACAAGTTTTAATACAAAACTCTGACTTGTATAATATTTACGACACTTAACTGCATTAATAATATATTACACATCTAATTATAATATATATAACATTTGTACAATATTAGCTTTCAAATACAGAGGAACACGTCGGGTGCATGTGTTAATGGCAAGTCCTAGAGCAAATCTTCTATTCGTTTTTAGCTCAGCAAATCTGTAAGAAAATAATTTATTGAACTGGTTTACAGTTTAACAAAGTAATCTTACAGTTTCTGAAGCTTTGGCAGAGTATTGCAGTGTTCTTGCAATTCACTGCAAAGCAGATTCAGCCTTTTAAACAGCTCCTCCTTCCCTTGTCGTGCAGCAGTCCCTCAGATTGGGAATGCACAAAGCAACGACCCAAAAGTCGCTATGACTACTCGTCGTTGACAAACTCATTGCTTGCATGTGGTACTTGGAATCCGCAGAATGTACAATAATTAGTTTACAAAATATTGCTATTTACATGTTACTATATGAATACAATTGAGAGTTTGAAGGCTTTGTGTTTGCTTCTTGGTAGAAGTAAGTTTGTACTTTGTTTATCATCTTCGTTTACTCCATAAGGCTTAACATTTCAGTTATTATCTTATGCTTAAAGCAGCTATTTCGTCTTCAACATTTAGGTCAGTTTGCAATTCATCTTCGTTCACCTTTAAAGGTGCGCAACGCGTCCAAAATATCGTATTATCTGTTCCTGGTAGTTTATCGCTGGGAAAACTGTGTAACGACAGATCATTGAATACATTTTGCTGCTCGTAATCATCCTCCAAAGGGTCCTCCGTGCAATAGTTCATTATGCGTGCAATATGATCGTTCGGATTACTTTTAGCTAGAGTTCTGTTCAGTGTTAACATCTCAAAGCTATTAGATATTAGGAAAACGTTTGGCAAGGTTTGGCTGGTCCAATTGCACCACAGCAAATTATGCATTAAGGCGTATGGACAATGCGGCAGATAATAGAGAGTAGGTACGTCGGCTTCATGCCTGCCCGCCTTGTCCTCATTTATAATAGTGCCATTTAAACGTTGGATTAGCTCCTTCTCAGTTTCTCGGAATACAGGATCATAGTAGAGCGTCTCTTCGATTTTATGGAGTTGCTGTGTGCTTATGATAAACGCCGCTTGATGCAACGCCTGGTAGGTTCTAGTGAACGGTCCCAGGCCGAGGCAGATAATTCGCTCTAATGGTCGTTTGAGTGTATCCAATTGCTGTTGCAACGTTTCCATGGTCACGATGAAATAATCACTCTGCTTCATTTCACCACAAAGTCGCTCTAGGCGTCTGTAAGTCATAATAAAGTATCATAGAAGAGTACAACTATTAGATAAATCAACGCAATTACGCTTGAAAGACATCCACATTCACGTCGGGACAATCATTTAAGTAATCACTTTCGGACTTGTGGTGGTTACGCCGACTAAGGCATTTACGTGCCATCCATTTTTTACGGGTCACAACTTGAAATTCTTCACCTCCGCCAGACATTCCTATTTATACTGTAAATATACAAAGTATGCTTACTGAAATCACTTTTAGCAATGATTCCTTAGTGGTGATTTTATTAATTAACTATCGAGTATTTTTGGGTGATTACACCTTATTTATCGATTCTTGACTATCGAGTACTTTAACAATCGCCCCTGAAACAGCTGGCTGTGATCTTCTTCCCACTTATTTACTATTTGTATTTAAAAAATGAACGACCCAAACAAAGCAATCACTGTAAATTTATCATCTCTGCTTAGTTTAAAAGCGGAGTTACAGCGAAAGCAGCATGAAGTCAAATTGGCCAAGAAAATAAACACAACAGCCACTAAATTCAAACCAAGTAAAATTCAAAGCAACAATGAGAAGCCAAAAGCCAGCAATAGCAACAAGAATGGAAACTATGTGGAAATTAGCTGCAAGGATGACTTTAAGGTCTATGAATCGGAGGACTATGGACAGTTAGATAAGTCTCGCCGTGTGCTGGAGGCAAAGAGCAAATATTACGACCAGATGACACGCAGCGGAGGCAGCCTGAACTCGGATGATAATTGTCTGGTCATGTTCAATCGAAAGCGCCAGGAGCAGCAGAACGACGAAGCACAACAGGAACTAAAATCTGTGCCTCACAAGCGACTAATTAGGAGTAGCAGCGAAAGCGAAGATGAAGGAAATGCTGCTGCAGGCAACGATGACGACGAAGTGGAGTACACTGATTGCCTGGGAAGGACACGAACCTGCTTACGCAAAGACCTAAACGAAGCTCTTCGACGAGACAAGCAATTGGCGGATAGCATGCCCGAGCGGTTGGACCAAACGAAAGCCAATTGGTTAATCGATACAAAGGGCAGCCACAACACCGACGCTGAGGCAGACGATGATGAGCCTAGCTATGGCCCAAAACCCACAGAAAGTGTTTACAGCGAGGCGCTGTCGACGATGACAAAGCACGATGAGCAGCGCGTTAACTGGGAGCGCAAAGAGCAAGAAAATGTCGACAAGCCCGATGTACATTACCAAGATGTGTTTTTCGATGAAGCGCGCACACATGGCGTGGGGTACTATGCCTTCTCCACTGATGAGGCTGAGCGAATGAAGCAGCAGCGTGAGCTGGAAAAAGCCCGAAAAGAGACACAGGCGGAACAGAAGCGACGCGACGAATTGCGTGCTGAGCGTGATCGAATCGTTGCGAATCGCGTGTTGGCTGCAAAAAATCGCATCAGGGCACGCAACGGTCTGCCAGCCATCAGCAAGGAGGAATTTGAACGGGAGCAGCAGCTTAAGGCAGCTGAAGCTGAGGCCGAGGCACGGGAGCGCGAACGGGAGAAAACTGCTAAAGAAGCAATACTGGAGAAACAAAAAGCCGACGAAGAAGCTGAGCGTGAAAAGCTGCGCAAAGATCATGTTCGCGACTGGGACAGAAACAAAAGCGGCATGGCTAGAAAGCAAGATGACGACGATGACGAACAGTCAGCAGCACCGGTTGAATGGCAATACAAGCCTGAACGACTGCCCATGTCCCAGGCGCAGTGGAATGAACAGCAGCGCGCAGTGCGTGCTCCTGAATTTGCGCCCATGCCAGAAGTACAGACAGCTCCAAAGCGCTTGAATTTCAGCAGCGTGCCGCCCCCTTTGTCCTCCATGTGCGGCGACGAGCAGGAGTTTAGCAGCTATCATTCCACGCAGCGGGAAAAGCAATTCCAGCGCCGCAACTATACTAGTTCTAGCGATGATCTTGATGCTGAAGCTGCAATAGCAACTGACTCCAGTCATGTCCAGCGGCAAGGCACTGCCATACCTCCACCTGATTTCCTTGTGGAAGGCTTCAGTGGGCCATCCGCACCTAAGCGAGCCAAATCGCAGGCGGAATTAGAACGTTCCATCGAGGAAGGTCTGAGATTTCTGCGCGAGAACTGCGATAAGGGAGTGCTGGGTAGCAAAACGACTTGGTCCTCCAAGGCGGATTATTAACTATTAGTTAATTCAATAAAATTAAATACTAATTATTCGTTACTGCTTTCTTTTTATACCCTGAGCCCATTAAAAATGGAACAACCGGGTATAATGGTTTTGTTAAAAGTATATAACAGGCAGAAGGAGGCGTGGCAGACCCCATAAAGTATATTCGTGATCAGGGTGACGAGAAAAGTCGATATCGCCCTGTCCGTCCGTCCGTATGTATGAACGCGTATAAACTATAAGAGCTAGAGACTTCATTGTTTTTTTGTTAGGTCCGTGAATTGCACGAGGTATACGAGTTTATTTCAGAAAATCAATAACTTTTTTCGTTTCAGAGTTATCGATTTTAACATTTATCGGGACTCAGTTATAAAATTATATCTCGTTTATCTGTAGAGTTAGATCCTCCAAGTATTCTACATATATATATATATATATATATATATATATATATATATATATATATATATATATATATATATATATACATATATATATTAATTTAATACAATTTCGTTTTTTTTTAGATTTTGGATACCGGCCCCAAATTCGCCCCCATCCCTCCAAATTTGGAAAAAAAAACGTAATTCAAATATTGCAATTTGGCAAATAAACACATTTTAGTGCTATTATTATATTTTGAAAGTTTCATGGAGATAGTCCATCTAGAAATGGAGTTATAAGCGTCCAAAGTTCAGCCCATCCCACCCCCAAGTCACGGCAGCAACTGCGCGGATAGTAGAGCGCGCGCTTATACGTGCGTAAAGAACAAGAGTATCATATTTTTTTGCAGGGCTCAGGGTATCCCGTAGTCGAGCAGTCTCGACTAGAGCTTTCTTACTTGTTCATTTATTGCTTTGTTTAAACACAATATTATAGAAATATATAGTGTATGCACCGTCAAGTTATCTGGGTTTGAACGTACCTAGTTTTATTTTAATGCATACTATTCACATTTCGTTTAGGAGTAACGTGTTAAGTTGGCTGCGTACAAAATATAACGGTAAATACAAGGTATATCATGTAGTCAAGTAGATTATTGCTAAGCTAACCTATATTTTGGCATAATTGTCATGAACGTAAGTAATTATACTATATCGTAGACTATATATTTTAAAAGAATATAAGTAATTGAGCTTAACCAATAATAGTCCTGAAAGTTCTCATACTAGAAATGAGCTAATACAAGGTTTACAAGGTTTTGTCGAGATTCATGCAACAGTTGGTGGGTATAAAATGGTAGCATAAAAGTGTAACGGTAATTAAATAATAGATCTGTTAAGTGGTATTTTGTAAAGTTTACATATCAGTTATGAACTGCCGAAAAAAATATTTCATAAAAAAAAAATTTCTACTAGTTGAATATAAAAAAAAGAAAAAAAAAAAACAAATAATAATAATAATGAAATTATTCTTGGACTAGTCAAGATCTATACGTATTCATGTTTTTGCTATTTGCACCTTCATCTAGAGCATGTCACTGTCAACCATATCGACTAAAATTTCAGACATCTTTTGTCTACACAAGTCGTTGGGTGGAAAATTTAAAGCAGGAGCACCCACATCTTCGTCGTGGTCATCATTCCGATTCAAGTACATGTCGGGAGCATCTTCCGATGAACATGTACTAATGGGTATAATGTCCATGGCAAGGCCAAGGGCAAACCGTCCATAGGTTTTTAGTTCCTGAGCAAAGCTGTAAGAAAACAATTTATTGAACTGGTTTACAGTTTAACAAAGTAATCTTACAGTTCCTGAAGCTGTTGCAGGGTATTGCAGTGTTCTGGCAATACGCTGCAAAGCTTCTTTAGCCATTTAAACAGCTCCTCCGTATAGCCTTTGAGCAATGTCTCCTTCTGGGCGTCCCTCATTTCCTTCGTCGTGCAGCAGTACATCACATTGGCAATGTCCAATGCAATGGAACTGTAGCGTATCAGCTGAAAGTCAATCAGCGCCACCTCCAGCACACGTTGGCGATCCACAGGATCGTAGCGATACAGAAAATTATTGACCCAACAGTCGCCATGGCAAATGGCTGATAAAGGCGACTCTGCGCTGGCCAACTCCACCATCTGTGCAAAGAACGAGGAGCTCTTTGCAAAGCTCCGCATTGCCTCCATATACTTGGAATCCGCGGGCAGAACATCGGAAACCATTTTAATGGCGTTCTTTGTAAGGCGTTCGTAATAGTTTTTATACCAATTCGTGTTGGCTGTGCAGAAGATGCCCTCGCTAATTAGGCTGCACATTTTTCTAAACTCAAGTGGATGCTCGAACTTGTAGGCCAAACTAAGTGCATGGAGCTGAGCAACTTGCAGCAGAACCGATTTCGTCTCCTCCGTGCTGAGACCCTTGTGTCGATCGGACATCTCAAAGCCACGAACACGAAGGTCCTCTGAAAACCGAAACCAATACATGCTATGAGAATACCTAAAATTTAGTCAGAGCTGATTTTTTACCCATAATGAGCAGGTCTTGCCTCGCTGTATAGCACTTTGGTATTGAATTGAATAATTGGGATTCCAATCCCGTTTTGCTGGCCTGAAATTTAACCAGCTCCGGCATAATTCGGGTATAGAACTCAACTTCATTGCTGAAAGAATAAAATAATGAGATTATATGTATTTACATATATTTATACTGTGTATGATTATATTTTTTCAAACTAACCGAAAAAGCTTATCGCTCTTATAGGCTTCCCGCTGGACGACGCTCTCTGGCAACACTTTGCATATAACGTTCTGCTGCCATTTATGCGTGCTACCATCTAAGTTTAGGCGTTGCCCACTCAGGCATATGCGGTACAGGGCTGCCGTATAGTTGTCGCCACGGTCTGAGCCTTGCGCTAGCTAACCAAGTAAATCACATATATGCACACACACACGTTTATTTAATTAATTATGTAAAAATACATATACATATACCCATTTCAGATAAATACCTCAAATGCCTCGATGCGCACTTCCGGCTCAACATGCTTAAAAATGTCTTGAAACGTGGCCAACGTTAAAACTTTTTTACTTTCGTTATCCGCTTCTGTGCTTGTCGTCGTTGCTGTTGTTGCTGCTGTTTTCGGCGTTTCTGTAATGCCCATTTTTCGCCCAAATATTTTTTTATATATATTTATTTTTGTTACAGTTGTGCAGCAGCCGCTGTGAGAATACGGAGTCCAATCAATATATGTTAACTTTAGTTACACCACACAGCACTTTCATGTATAAAAAGCCCCTTCACATTTGCTTTCGGGCGTTCATTCATCGATTTTACGCGAACACATGTTTTTCGCCATTGTCATTTCTCGTCCTTTTTGTTTAAAGAAAAATACTCATGACACTGATAAAATACCAACAAAAATTCCAGTCCTTTCTGCAGCGTTAAGTTAGCAACTCTGTCTTTTAAGCTTTGACATTCGAATTATAGCGCGCAAAATGTGTATTTAAAAAGAGTTCTTTGTTTCTCTTTTCATAGCATATATGCAAAAACGTTTTATTTATTTTATACAGTAAAATAGTACGTAAGATTATTTGCGCTTATAAAGTGATATTTTGACAAAATGAACATTTTATATTTCCTACTTTAATTGGTATTCGAAAATGACGCAGTGCTGTAAACATTTAAGAATTAACCGTTATTATCCATTGGCTTAGGGCGTTTGAAACGCCTTGACTACAAAATACTAATATGTGTATACGTGCGTGCTCCCAGCAGTTAACAATCAGTTAGCATGAATTAAGTGTTTCTCTAATGCTCCAGCTGCTGACCCATTGTGGTTACCAGTCCCATGTCCTGCTGCAGCTCTAGGGGCAACGGCAGCGGTCTTTGCTGCCAGGTGCGCCGCTGCAATAACGTCTGCCCACTGACTAGCTGTTGATGCAGCGCATTGATGCTGGGATAAATGTGCTGCTCAACAAACTCCGCCACCGTGTGCTCATCATACACTTCCCACAGCAGCTGCTGGGCCTCCCGTGACATGGCGCGCAGCTCCTCCACAAGTTGGGGCGTACGTGCCGTCAATTCCTGCACTCGCAGCGGCGAACTGAAATTGTGTCTCACATTGTAGTCCGAGAGCCAGGCACTGTGCTCCCGTGTCTGCTGTAAATAGTTGCGCACCTCAGCCAATTTGTCGTACAGGCGAAGCGCATACTTAAAGACCAGGTGACCTGGGTAGCTACACACGGCAAACAACTGACTGTAATGCGCATTCGGATGCAACTCCAGCCAGGGATGTCCAGAGCGCCGGCTATCTGGCTGGAAGACGCAGCGCAGAACACGCAACAGCTCGTTGTCCCGTGGATTGATGCTGAAGTAGCCCTTTGAAACTGTGGAGAGAGATGTCATCAGGCTGGGCATACCCACAGGTAGCAGCTCACAGAGTACGGCAAAATGATCGTAACGCTGCCAGCCGGTGAGGGCCAATCCTCGCAAGCCTTTCGCAAAGCGACCACCCTCCTTCGCTATGACCGCCAGCCAACGTATGTTATTCTCCAGGTGCTGCTGCAGCGGCGGCACAAGCAGACTCTCCCCAAAGGCTCCCTTGTAGGCGGAGGCCGCCCATGCGCTGGGGAACACCTTGGCGTAGGTGTTCCACAGCTGTGGCTGTATAAAATGATAAATATCGCTGGCATACACCCAGACCATGGGCTCCACATAGCTGCCAATCTGAGAATTCTGCAGCTCGCTGAGACTAATGTCACGCAGCTGATCATCCCAGATGATGACGTTCAGTTGCGGCCAACGACGCCGCACGAAGTGAGCCAAACTAATCACGTGGGACAAAAACAGTTCGCTGCGCAGTCTCTGGCGACAGAGCGAGCACTCGCCCATGCGTTGCACCTCATCGCATCCAATGTGCAAGTGTGTGAACTTGATGGGCAGCTGCGCCGTCGAGGACGTGGCATTGTCCGAGGGTCGCATATGCAGCTCGATCACCTGGGTGAGCATCTGCTCCAGCAGCGCCATACTCTGCGGCTGACTGGGGCAAATGGATTGCGGACTTTCGGGCAGCTCTCGCATCTGCTCAAAACCGGATAGCTTTAGGGCATACTCCATATGCCCAAATGTTTGCACGAGCGGCATAATACTGAGTCCATACTCGACCCATGCAGATTCCAGAAAATCCTGCGAAAAGAGAAAAATACATATGTGGTGCAGTTAGTAAATGATTAGATTACAATTTTTGAAAGCATCGATAGCAAACTACAATAGTTATCCGAGCTTAATAAAGCCTTGCGTGAACAACATCGATTTCAATGTAGCGATAGCTATTTAGCTATTTAGAAAACAAATAATTAAAGCCAAAAAAATATCGTTGGGCATTTACACTTGTATCGAATTATCGAATTAAAAAGCAATTATTTTCGATTGAAATAATAGTTATGAGAACAAACCATCTACCTTTAATTCAGCTTCTTTGTATGCGTTGCGCGCTGCTAGCGGCTGCAGGGTGCCGCTGTAGGGAAACATGTCTTCGTACTCGATGAGCAACCCAGTGGCGCCCAAGGCGCGTAGCACAGGCAAAAGTTGTTTCAGAAAGCTGAGTTTGGGAGGCGCACCTTTAAGATCCAGGTGGACAAGTCGTTCAGCTGGAGCACGTGGTCCATCCGGGCCGATGCCAGCCACTGCAGGCACACCCATGCGTTGCAGCTCGTGCTCGTATTGCGTTTGCCGCTCTGCTGAGCTAAGCATGCGATCATCCTCCGCATTGGCATTTAGCTCTTCCATGCCTGCGTTGCGTTGCCGCTGCTGCTGCTCTAGAATTTTCAGGCGCTCCTGCTCGAAGAGATAACTGTCGGCCACGGGCAGCGGCGCCTTCTTTGCCTGTGTGGGACGCACAAAGCGAACGTTTCCCAGCAGACGCTGCGCCGGCGATGGACGTTCCGCGTTGTCCTTTTGGCGCTCGGCACGCAACAAGCGATTTGCTTGGGCTATCAGCTTCTGGATTATGTGAACGTGCTGATAGTTGGCCTCACCAAAGGCCTGTTGTGGCGATGTCTGTTGTGTGAAGGCTGGCAGTGTCTTCGTCGTATCATCCAGTATGGCCCATGTCCAAAGTCCAAGTAGAACAAAAGCCGATGCCAGCAGCAGCACTGAGAGTTTACGGCGCCAAATAAATATCAGCAAATTTGAGTGCATCTACATTGAAGAGAGACGGGCATATGTTAGAGCAGGCAGCGAAACAACGAACAAAAGGCAGCCCTCTGCAATATACCCATACATATCTACATACATATATACTAAATATTTGAGTAGCCCCCGAAGCTATGCTATATAATTTTTTTGCCTGGTCGTTACTCATACGCCGTGCTGCGGCTGCTCATTGAGGTTAAGAGTTGTTGATGCTGGTTTGTTTTGTGTGGGCGCTGAGTGTGTGCACACATACAAACATGCCTGTGCACACACACACACACACACACACACACACACACACACACACACATAGACACACATATAGATATATTTATACACTTATGAGGTGTTTGCTTTAGCTGCTGCTCGTTCAATGGCAGCGGCAGCAAAACTGGCAGCTCATTTAAATGGAATGAACTGCAAGCACGTAGATAAAACTTTCGCTTTACATTCAGCGGCTAAAGACAAAAGACGCCACGACCCAACTTTGGCGGCCGACAAATGTAAGTGTTCGAGTGGAGCACTGGAGCACTGGAACACTGCAGCACTGCAGCAGTCGAGCAATAGAACAGCCAACATACATCTGTCTGCCGGAAATTGCATTGGGTTTTCCTCGTTTCTCCTTTCTCTTTCACTGCCTAAGCTGTGGACCAAAGCAAACACTCCGCCGAGTGTCTACAATTGCGTTTCTTCTTTTCGCTGTACGAACTGCAAAGTAAAACTCGAACAATTTCGAGTATTTGGATAGCGTCATCAAGCCGCACGCTGTTTGCTTTTCATTGCCTGAATGCCACAGAATGCGTGCATCCTGTACTGCAGTATAGTTCGCTATTATCTTAACTACTTCTAAGCTAAATTAGTAATTGGAAATGCCAACCAAGATTAGATTAGATTATTGCGCTCGTTCACAAATTGAACATTTTTATTGGTTTTGTGGCGACCCCGTCTTGCTTTTAAATAAACACCTTAATAACGTTTGGTCTCGATTAAACAGCATGTAAATTTCTTCAAAGTCAATTAAGCCTCTTACCAGTTGAAAATTTGTTTACGTAACCTCTTATAATTCGTATTGCCAAACTTTTTGTCGTTAAATTACCGTTACCTTTTGTAAACAGCTATATCCGCCTTAATGTCGCTGTGCATGTTTTCGTTTATTTATCGAATTTTATTCTAAGCGCAACATCAGGTCTTAGAAATGTCAAATAGATGTACGCATAAGACCTTATCAATCGCGCAAAAGAAATACATTATTTCAATAATAATTAAAAAATTATGAATTTTGTTATTTTAATTTTATTTCCAGTTCAATTATGATTTAATATGAAAAACGTACAATTAAATGTACTTAAATATTTGTATACAATGAACCCATGCAAATTGGCAAGGAGACGTCGCAGTCCGCATAAACTATATATGTATATTCTTGATCAGCACAAAAAAATAAGTTGTCCGTCTATCCGTCCGTCCGTCCCTATGAACTCAGACATTTCGACTTGAATACTCGTATGTTAGTTACGAAGTACGAGTTTATTATATATCTATAAAAAATTGAAAATCCGTTTTATATTTACGTTTTTTAAGCGTATCTTTTACACCGTTAGAGACTTTAAATTAGTATATTTAGATAGATATATTCTGTGATTTTCAGTTTTTTTATGCCACGCCCCATCGCCCCCAATTTGAAAAAAAACTCTTTTCAAATACTAGAGACTTGCAATTTGGAAAATGATGCTATTAATATATTCTGATAGTTTCATGACGATCGTCAATCAAGAAATGGAGTTATATGCGCCCAAAGTATAGGCCAACCCACTCCCAAGCCACGCAGTTAGCAGAGCGCGCGCTTTTACGTGCGTAAAGAAGAAGAGTAAGTTTTTTTTTTTACAGAGTTCAGGGTATCTCGTAATCGAGCAGCCTCGACTACGATGAAATATAAAAGTCTCGTTTATTTGAATTTTTTTTTTCTTGAGCCTCGTTTAATGGAAATCTCAAAAATTTGAAATTCTGTGGATCGAAAAAAAACTGATCCCGTTGCCGTTTCGAATTATCGGGACTGGACTGTATTTCAAATTGCAAGTATCGGATAGCTTAAGCAATTTGAAAGTAAAGTTATGCGCTAATGTAGTGGAAGGTACTAAAATTAAATATCTTATTCTTCTACAATATCAATAAAAACTTACAAAGCTTGCAATATTACAAAAAATAAATCATAAACTACGCCAAGTGAAAACTAGAATGAAGGTACTTCAAAGGAGCCTTACAGATGACCAGCTTTACCTCTTTACTTATCTATGCATCAATAGATTGACTAAATAAGATTAATTAATTAGGTTCTTAAACAATCAGTATCGCAAGGCAAACTATCTTTGAGCAACATTGAGGATTCAAGTGATGTAGTTCTTCTTCTAGCAGCATTCGCTATTGAATGTATTACTGTATATGTCAACGTTGTCTGGCTATCTCCAACTGCCACTTTCCTTTTTATAGCTAAACTATAACTCATTCTCTTTTTATGGTTCATTTGGAATTCTGATATATGCAGAGCTAAGCAAGTTGTATGGCAAAAAGTCTTGTAGTCGGAGTCAACTTGTTGACTGAGGCAATTCGAGAATTCAAATTATGCTAATTCCTGCCCATCAACTAGTATTATCTGGCGTTTATCGAATTTCACCTGTGCCAAGTCCCACTGGCTCACAACTTGCAGTTAACAAGCCAAATTGTATTTGCAAACAAGAGAATATTCGATTGCTGACCCAGTTGGCTGGCAATTCAATGTCGCAAGCTGCCTGCTTAAGCCATATCCTAATTTTTACTGATACAGCCTACACAAGGCAGGCGCAGGACATGCCAAACTAATGTGGCCACAGCTCAGACGCCACAAAGTCTGCTACGCCTCTGACGCGGCCCTCACGTCCGCCTCTGTCTCTGATGTCGATGCTTGTACATATCAAATGATTTTATATCATGTTTTTGTTGCTCCCAGAGCTCGGTCTGAGTGCTAATTGCACACGCTGTGTGCAGCTTCAACGATTTGCCGGCCAGTTTATAAAATGAAATTTAATTGCTCCGGCAGCCACAGGAACAATTTGCTAGGGTTGCTCTATGGGGTGTATGTCTATGTGGGTTCATGTCCGTGCCGGGCTGGGGCTGTTGCAATTTATGCAGCGTATTTTCTACAGCAACACTTGAAAGCAATGAAGACCCCTGCATTTTGGACCAGCTGTAAGCTGTCACGCCCCTCACCCCAATTTCCTGAGCTGGTAACCGCCCACGTCAAACAGCGCAATTTGGCTGCTTGCCAGATGCAAAAAAAAAAATAAAATAAAACAGTAAAAAATGGAGCTGAACGAATACAAAATACCCATGCCATTATAAATTAACTGAAAGCTATGTTTTAAATAACTCATTTATAGTCTAGCAATAACATATAGACTTCAGTAAACTATAGCCGGCATACCGAAAAAGTACCTGATGGAAAGTTAATCTCTCGACCTTCGGCTCGTTGAAGTATTCAATCAAACCTCACAAGTACCTTCAGTAATAACAAGTTATTTGTGGTTTAATGAAGAGCTTGGCCTAGCTGATAAGCACTTCAATTAAGACACTTTAATCGATAATTTTAACATATATCTAATAGCATTAAAACAATTGATTTTGTTCGATATTGATATATCGTTTCATTGCTGAATCCACTAACCATGCTATGTGTTAAAGTTCGGAAAATAAATAGATAACGGGGACTTTCGATATTTTAGATATTTTAAGAGCAAAAACTCGATATGATCGATAGCATCGCTTTTAGAACTGTTTTGCTAATTTTTTTTAGCTTTAGCATTTAGCTTAGTAAATGTCTCGCTTATTTTACTGTGTAAAGCGAATAATGACTTATGCTTAATTCGTTACTAAAAATTAATTAAGTATTTTATTAGTAATCAAAAGTTTATAAATGTATTTAGGCTAATATTAATATTTTTAATTAGTTTCCGTCGATGATTGAAATCATCAATGGGAGTAATTGTCAATTTTCCTGACTTTATACTGATTATTCGAACCGGTTAAAACATGTACATACTTTCTCTTTCATAATAAAACTCAAGCATTAAAATCGTTTCGCATAATTATAGATTATAAATGAAAATGTATTCGCTTCCTCAACATTAGCTATTAACAAATACAAAAGATTAGCTAGAAAATCTTGTTGCTATTGACTAAGAACATCGATTCATTTATTTACTGGTAACAGGTAACATTAGCTTATAGGTCAAGTAGAGCCAGGCTAGTCTTATATACTCGCTTATTACTTCATGAATAGGTGTAGCTAAACGACCTCAAACATTCTCCAAAATCCTTCAAGCCGCTTCGGTTCTAGCTATTCGTGCTGCCCGATTCAAAATGCACTCAAGCGCGCCTTTTATGAGATTTGATGGTATTCTCCTTGTTGCTTCTGTTTTTGTTGTTGTTCGGTTATTGCGTTCCCCGCATCGGAGTTTGAAGTACGGAAATTCATTTGTTGCCCAACTCTAGCCTGCCAGACTGCCTCAAACTCACTTAACTAGGCTTTAAGGGAAAATGGGCTAGAAGAAAAAGTTCAAAGTGCACGAGCTTCTCAAATATGGCCCAAAGTGCCCACACAATCATAGTTACGAGGCCTTTGCCTCGTCTTTAGCTCGGTAATCATCTTCAGCAATTAGGCAATTTAACGGCTTATTAACGTTCCCTTTACTGGCTCGCAGTCCTGGCAAAATACAGAGTGGAACGAGGCTGGTAACTGGTTGCAGCATTCATTTAAATTTTCTCAAACCTAATACTTAAATTGAAAAACGTGTAAGAGTTAGAGTCTAGTCGGAACTGAAGCAGAAGTACAGCTAAATATTTCTTCACAGACATTCTACGCATTTATATGTACTAGCTGGTCTTCTTCTTGCTACGTATGTGCTAAAGATAATATTATTTGCAGATAATTAACTCAATATTAGTCAACGCTCAAAATAATTCTTAGATTAGATCTATATGTATTATTCTAGCTGAATCTAGACTGCAGCTCTAACTTTTGCTCGTTATTCAAAAAACTCTGCAAGTCTAGCCCCATTAAAATTATTAAACTCAATACCCAATCTCAACTCAAATTGATATCTCAAGTATGCGGTCTCCATGTTTCCCATAAATTACAAATCAGCTTGAATTAAATTTATAATCCTCGGCTTACGCGACCTCTCCACCTGAACACAATTATTGATCCATATTCAGCTGCATTGCTTTCGATTTATATCCAACAATGGCTACTCCAATATATATACAAACGAAATCCATTTTTGTTTGAAATGCTAAAAATTGAGAGCAAACAGTTAAGAAAGCTCTAGTCGAGACTGCTCGACTAGAAGATACCCTAAACCCTGCAAGGAATCGATATTCTTCTACTTTATGCATATGTCGGAGAATTATGTAACTAAAGACATCGATTGTTAATATCGATAGTTACATGCTGTGGGTGGCAGTTAGGGCTACCCTAATTGCTGAGTGTAGTCCGTGTTCGTAGTGTTGGAAACTGGCAATGAGTGAGGTTGTCAGAGCTAAAGAAAGTTCTAAAGTCTGGCAATTAGCAATTAAAGAGAAACTGCTAGAATGAACACACGTGCACGTAATTCACAAAGCTCCAGCGACATGCGCTAAAGAAGGACGGATCCGGTCATTAGACCGACGATGTTTGCATCAGACGATGCAATTGGAAATATAACTGGAGACCAGAAACATACATAAAAAGTAACACATCATAACTATATTGATACAGCTCATCGCCAAGAATGAATATTTTGTGGATTATTTTCTTTCCCGAACAACCAGACACCTTCGTCCATTGCATTTTCATTTGTATACATCGGATTATTCTATGCATAGTGAGTTTCGCGTTTAATGTATCAATCATAATAAATTCTATCATGTACATATGTCTTCGCCCCTGAAAAGCTCTCTATCCCATTACTGAAATCCTTACTTTCAGATAATCTTGGGGAAATCACACACAAGTCCCTAAATTGATCTTAACAATTATTTTTTAAGCTTCCTGCGATACTTTTTATCTTTCATAGTTCAATAATATCACTAACCATACACCCCTCCGGAAGTTGCGTTCTTTATGCTATATTATATAGCAATTGTTTATCTCTAAATTGACTTTAGTTTTGTCTATATCTTTAAGTAAATATTAAGTAAATAAGGTAATAAAAATGTCTGTCTATTATATACATATTCACATTTGTAAATGGGCTCAGTTCATGACACAAATGTAACCCTGCATCCGTACTAGATCCGGCCAGATCAATATAGAATTCGTTTGCTCCCAACTAACGAAATACTAACGAATCTGCAAAAATTGCAAAAGTTTTCGCTAGCTGCTTTTTAGTTGGCCCAAACTGGCGCGCATAATAATAACGTACTTAGTTACCTACTTCATAACTGCATTAAAAATGGTCAAACTTTATGCGAGGGTGAGAAAAAAGACAGTGGTTGCAAATGCGAGTGCGAATGAGACAGAAATGGAAAATGCATAAATTGCAGTGTTTCACAAATCCAGACGCCTCTAACTATGCAACATTTACTCAGGCGAAGGGAAAAGATGGGCGCAAAAAATGGCAGCTGCACAAATGCTAAAATCTATTGCAAGAACACTTTTATACCAGGTACATAAAAAGAAAAGGGGCATACAAGACTGCAGGGTTTGCCGAGGAAGTGCAGCAAAAACCACACAACACTAAACGAATGTACATATAAAAATATATTTATTTTAGTTAAATTATTTTTATAAATTTATTTATATTAACACAGATGAAAAAGAAAATATTTATGTTAGCTTTATGTAGTCCCTGTTCTAAGTAGAAGTCGTCGTATTTATATAGTTTTTCTCTTAGCCCTGATCAGGGGCTACTTTGAATAACCCTCTCAAAACGTATTCAATTCCATAAAGTACGAATTTTGGTTTTTCTGGTTTACAATTTTTTTAAATTGAAATTGTTTGATAATCTGTTAAATTTGGCAGCCATTTAATCTATATAAAACACAATTTAACCATTAAAAACTTGCTTAATCTGAAGTATAGTTTTGTGTCAATTACAGGGTATAAAATATTTCAATTGCTAAAATTTTACGCTCCCTTTTGCGCGCTTTAGATACTGTCTGAATCTCGTCCTGCCTGCCTGTTTGCCTGTTTAGCTGTTCGGCTGTCGACCTGTCTGGGACACATAAAACGCCGCACGACGCTCGTGTTTATAATTTGAAATGAGTTTTTCCTGCATTCTGGCGCAGTCGACAGACATTTTTGTCATTTTGTCTGTTGTTTGTTGGCGCTGATTTCTAAAATAAAAAGAAATGTGTTCCGAGCGAGATGCCAGACCAGAAGATACCCTCAACTCTCGAGGATTCATATATCAGATGCATCGCATGCACGCGTCAATTACATGTTAATGAAGAGACTAAGGTAGTTCCTTCTGCTATTGAAAAACTATGACCAATAATCTATATCTATATCTATATCTATATCTATATCTATATCTATATCTATATCTATATCTATATCTATATCTATATCTATATCTATATCTATATCTATATCTATATCTATATCTATATCTATATCTATATCTATATCTATATCTATATCTATATCTATATCTATATCTATATCTATATCTATATCTATATCTATATCTATATCTATATCTATATCTATATCTATATCTATATCTATATCTATATCTATATCTATATCTATATCTATATCTATATCTATATCTATATCTATATCTATATCTATATCTATATCTATATCTATATCTATATCTATATCTATATCTATATCTATATCTATATCTATATCTATATCTATATCTATATCTATATCTATATCTATATCTATATCTATATCTATATCTATATCTATATCTATATCTATATCTATATCTATATCTATATCTATATCTATATCTATATCTATATCTATATCTATATCTATATCTATATCTATATCTATATCTATATCTATATCTATCTATATCTAAGTATTCGTATATACCAAGAGTTGACTTTCACTTTATTAGTTGTCTCAAGTTGAAGCAATTTAAAATGTATTCCATAGAGAAGAATGTTGCTATTATATTCAACCTATTATCTCATATTTTGAATGACCGACAGATGGCTAGCTGGTGCCTGATATATATGTATATGCACAAAAAAACGGTATGCCCTTTCCAATTTCAGCTAGGGTGTGCAAATAGAAGTGTTTCCCAGCCACTGAACCAATCTAGATTTTTGCTGATTGTGCGGTCAGCGATTTGTTTTGTGGCGTGTCCTATGTTCGAACGTGTTTGGGAATATAATTGATAGCGGGGACGACATTTGTGAATTCAATTCATATCGAAATATCGATTTTAAGTGCATTGTTATGCGTTTGATAAATGACCCAACTATTGTTGAATAGCGCTAAATGCGCTACAGACACCTACATATGTTACGTCCAATGTGTAGATGCCGGATCAAGGATTTAATGAGTCATTTATCACTATTTGTATCTATTTTGTATCAATTCGACTCTGTTGTATGACTGCCTTTGGCTTAGCACTCAAACTAGATATCAACTGAGTTTCTAAATAAGATTTTATGCAAAGCGGTTTTGATTAGCTCAAACCTAATCATAAATGGAAAGCTTTATTCAAACGACGTTGTCAGGAGCTAAACCCTAAACTGATCCAAATGCGGATCGCATCTAACGTAGCAAATCTCAACCAAAACAATATAAATAAAATTCAATCTCAATTGTAATGCTTTGAATAGAATGCGCTCATTTGAATGAATGTGTGTACATTTGTAGGAAAAATAATTCCGCTTGGCGCTGCTGGCCTCGTACTTCTACCTATTGGCCAAACGTTTTATTTAATAACTTGTGTTTTACTTAACTGATTTTAATGAACTTTTCAACATATGCTCCACATATTCTATCAAACATTAGTCAATTTATTTCAAATAGATAAATATACATGAAACTAAATACAAAAATTTGAAAAAATCCAGCTTGTAAAATATACGAGATATATTTAATAAATGATATCCAAAAAATACTATAAATATTATTACTACTGTTACGCATCGCATCGACTTCCATAGTTACTCAGAAATTCGTTTACAGACTTAAAATATGTAAAATATTTGAAATATATTATGGATATTCAAGGCCTTTAGATTCCCATAACTGACATGCATGGAATAATGCACAATTTGTGCTTAGCCAAGAGCTAGCAACATTTGTGGCAAATATTTTTCATTTCAATTTTGTGTCAAATACTCGAGGACGTTTTGCCAAGTGCTGCAATCAAAAAATGTTGTCCGACCCACTACACATGACTTTTGATAAAGGGTGCAAAATAGCATCGCGCGCATTTTTCTAATGCACTTTACGGCATTGTTAAAAATGTTATTTTGCTTAGACTATCTTCAGACATTTTAATTGTAGATAAATAATATGTGGATTATCTCTACTAAACCGATGCAAAATGCAATATTGAGTCACTTAAGCGTTAATGATATGATGGAAGAACTAAAGCTCGATAACATCAATTGAGGATTTAAAGCAAAATTAAAGTAAATAATAATTAAATGTTAAGTATAAACTTAAGGATAAGTATTTACTGAAAGCAACAATTTTTGTACTACGCTAAATTTGAAAGAAAAACTTGTAGTTTTCTTTTCTCTTCTCACTTTTCACTTTCTTGGCCTCCATCGCAAGCATATCAGTTAACCAGTTGCTTAAGTCCATTTATATGTAGTGTCTTTGACTAGCTTTATCTGCTGATTATGATGGCTTGGTAAACTAAAGTTGGGTATAAATAGTTAAGCTTTTAAAGTCGCTGCCATAAACTATTTGCAATGCAAAAGTTTTCCATATACACTTAACCCAATGAAAATACTTAAGAAGGGCAAGTTTTGGTTTTGCTAAAATGTTTGTAACTGTCAAAAGGACGAAATCATTTGTGCAGATCTTGTCCGCCTAATGTCATATAATAATGTGTCTTTCATTAGTTCATAATATCTAAAGTTACCAACTAATAAAATAGATAAAATAGATTAAAAATATTATCGATCTTTGAAGAGTGAACACATTCTATGCTATTTTTCTCCACGCTTGCACTCTTGAGCCTGTCAAAAACTCATCATCGCACTATTGTCGACTAATTAACTATTATTACTATCATCAGTTCTTAAACAACTATCGTGACTTTCTTACATAGCTACCGCCCTTATCGATGATGCATCGCCATGATCTAAATGCTGTTGTTTTGCTTGCTCCCATTTCCATAGAAGTGATGATAATTGGTAGAGTCTTTCATTTTGATCAAAGCTCGCAAATAACAGTTATCTGCTCCTACTCATGACAGAAACAAAAACAGGCATACACACTCTTATACTCTTTTAAAGGGACTTATTAATGACGGAAACGGAAATCTGAAAATATCAATGCAGACCGACTTGAAGTTCACATACACATGCACACATTCACGCACACGCACGCTGTCGATGCATTTAGTTGAGTTTTTTTTTCTCGTGAATTATTTTGAGAAATAATCTATGCGATCTCTGATTTTTATATATACACTAAATTGAGTGTCATACATAGATATGTACGTATGTATGCCATTTTGTAAAGTTTGTTCATTTAAAACATTTATGCTCGTGTGTCTTTGTATGTATGTATACAATGAGCACTTAATAATTGAAGCATCAGGGTATCTCGCAGTCGACACCTTGAAGTACTCGAAGTAGAGTTTTCGCTCTTTGCTTATTTGTGTTTGCATTTTTTTTTATATTTATACTATTTATTCAAGTTCAGCATTAAGCATCATTAATGTTGTATAACTTAGCTTCAAAATTTGTTAATGTGACTGAGTGTGTGTGTATGTTTGTTTATTGTTTGTGCTCATTCGAGCTGTTGCTTTAATTTCAGTAAAAGCTATTAAAATGAGACGTTTTTGTGACTTTGCTAGAAGGCAGCGGAAATTCCGTACGAGTGGTTCATTCCTTTACCAAGAGACTGAGACTAGTGCAGGGACCAGGACTGGGAATGGAACTGAGACTCAGCTGACAGCTTGTCTCACGTGCTTTGACGAGCGTTGACAACGCAATGCTCACTAATGCAGACAGCTCATCCACACAAATCAGACAAACACATTGAAGTGTTGATGCTGTTGCGGATGTTGCTTATGTTGCTTATGTTGCTTTTGCCCTATTCCATATGGCAAATGGAACGAGAGAGGGCAGCTACTAACGAGTCATCCGTCTGCCCAGATAAATGGCAGTCCCGTCGAGCTGCACAGCCTGATGGAATGCACTCTGGGCTCCAGTGCCTGATTGATGTTTCTGAATTATTAAGTGCGCAACCACCCAGCCATACAGCCAGCCAACCAGCTGCAAGTTGGTTTGTTGGTCTGTTGCCTGCTTCAACAGCCAACATCCTCCATCCACGTTCAGCGATGCTTTTTGAGCTGCTCTCAAAAGCGGCTGGCATGGCATACATCTGGCAAAGCCAATAGAAGTGCTCCATATGAACATTGAGCATTGAAATGGCGAATTTAAAGGATAAAACTTTCTGAAAATGTATGCTCATGGAGGAGGATGAAGAGGAATGACCGACCTCATAAAGTACAGTATGTCTTGATCAGGATAGGTCGAAGCGATTTACCACTGAATACACGTCCTTGTATTAAAGCGTCGAGCTTCTCACACATCAAATTTATTTTAGATAATCTCTAGGATTTCGTGTTTCTATGACGTCAACTAAAAACCGTTCCAATTACTTTTACTAACTCATATCTCACTTGCCATCAAATTTGTGTACCCTAAACCCATTGAAAATGGGAATTCAGGGTATAATGGTTTTGTGAAAATGTATGTAACAGGCAGAAGGAGACGTCGCAGATCCCATAAACTATATATTTTCTTGATCAGCACAAAAAAAAAATAAGTTGATATAGCCCTGTCCGTCTGTCCGTCCGACTGCTAGAGAGCTGAAATTTTACATGAATACTCGTATCTTATTTACGCAGTACGAGTTTATTTTGTTTTTCCGATAACTCATCCCATTTCTTAATTATCGATACAAAATCGAAAATTCGTTTACCCTTTTTACGTTTTTCGAGCATAACTTCTTCTTACTTGTTATAAACTGATCCCATTGAAAATGGGAAATCAGAGTATAATAGTTTTGTTCAATGTATGTAACAGGCAGAAGGAGACGTGACCGACCCCATAAAGTATATATATATTCTTGAACAGTGTGGCGATCTGAGTCGATATAGTCATGTCCGTCTGTCCGTCCGTCCGTCCGTCCGTCCGCCTTTGCGTATGTTTGAACGCGTCGATTTCCGAAGATATAAAAGCTAGAGACTTTATGTTTGTTTTAACTCCTTATATTGCAGGCGCAGTACGAAATTGTTTCAGAAATTCGATATATTTTATGGTTAAAACGTATTTTACAAAATTATATCTCGTTCAGAGCAAGAGTCTTAAAGTTTTATATATATATGTATATATGTATATATATATATATATATATATATATATATATATATATATATATTATATATATATATATATATATATATAAGACAATTTCGGATTTCAGATCAGACTTTAGATTCCGGTCCCCAATTCACTTCCGCCCTCCCCCAAGTGCGTAAAAAATGTATTTCAAATACTAGACTCATACAGTTTGCTTTGGCATATACATAGATATGAAAGTCATGATCATAATTTGAAAGTTTGATTAAGATTTTCCGTCTACAAACAGAATTATTTATAGTTTATAGTTTGTTAGGCAAATCCGAAACGAAGCGAAGCATTCTTAAAATATTAGTCGTTCGAAGAAGCGTTCAGGGGATCTCGTAGTCGAGCAGTCTTGACTAGCGCTTTCTTATTTGTTTATTTATTTAATTCGCAGTTTGATTTATACATTTCTGGTTTAATTTGCATTTTTACTTAGACTCCAAATTTCACAAATTTGTAAAGTAAAATGAAACTTATTCAAGAAATCTTAAGGTCAATTA
Source organism: Drosophila stalkeri (assembly GCA_035047405.1). Taxonomy (NCBI): domain Eukaryota; kingdom Metazoa; phylum Arthropoda; class Insecta; order Diptera; family Drosophilidae; genus Drosophila; species Drosophila stalkeri. The sequence continues at coordinate 30,151,391 of JAWNPR010000142.1, read as the reverse complement.
AATGTCCAAAATTCCATTAGAAGTAATCACTAACATTACCAAGAAATAAAATTGCTTTATTTATACATATGTATTTATCTATATGTATTTAATTCAAATAAAATGTTAGCGTAACATCAGTTTAGAAAACTTTTTAATAGCCTGACATTACGAACGTGGAATGCAATGAAGCACAGACTCAAAGAGTCAAACTATGTAAGGCAACAGCATATGGTAATGTTGTCGTGCTGTGAAATGCGTTTAAATAATGCGATTTAACAGAGAGTCCTAAGCCCTGTATGTGTGTGTGTGTGTGCGCGTGTGTGTGAGAAAGAGTATCGTAGACTTGATCTCCCCCCTCTCTCTGTCTCTCTTCACCGCACTTTCTCTTTCTTTCTCTCTCTCTCTTGCTCTCTCTCTCTCTTTATAAGGTGCACCCTGCTCTGTGTAATACGCTCGCGAACTGGTTTCCAACTGTGTGTTAGACATACAACCGCAAGACCGCAGCACGTAATTTGTCTTACTGTGCATATAGCCACGCCCACCAAAGTGCCCTTTCTCTCTCCTGCTCCACTCAACAGCTTCACTTATGCGTTATCTACACGCACACAAATTTATCAACGTCAGATAAACTTGCAGCCAAGAAAAACAGAAGATGATGCCTTCGCCTTTGCTTTTGCTTGTAGTACCCGCTCCTTTTCTTCTGCAGCTGTTGTCTCGACCATGTTTTTAATCTGCCTTTAAAATTAATTAAGAGTCCCCCTGCCCCATGCGCTTACTTTTGCTGCTGTTGCTATTGCTATTGCTATTGCTTTTGCTTTTGCTTTTACCGTTGTTCCGCATTGTTGCAGCGACAAAGGCGCAGCAGCCGCACTAGGAAATTGCCAACTCATCTTCATAGCAAAAGACTTATGTACACACATACAAGCACGTACACATATGAACCACTAGAGTTTTTCAACTGAGCCATGCATTCACATTCATATGAACAGTTAAGAACTAGCAATGGAACTCCTATGAACCGCCATGAGCTACAGCAATTCGGAACTTAGTTCCGTTTTCTTTTGCCTGTTTCGGCATTCTTCCAAAGCGCATGCAATTAAAATATTTTCTCTAATTTCATTTAACTCGCTGCAGAATTACCATGCAAATTATATCCATTCCGGCCGAATTAAGAGCAACAAAAACAGGAAGCAGCACTTCCGACGCTCCAACGCCTGCTGCCCCTCTTCACATTTTATAAATTCAAATAAGTATGCTGCAATTTCTCCTGCTACGCAAACATCAAACGGAGTAGGTAATATCTGCATAAAAAACTTTTACGTACTGCTTACTGCTTGAATACTTCTATAAATTGATTTTGTAACATAAGATTCAGCTTTCTGTTGACAAAGAGATTTCAATGAAATAATCATATTATTCGATTCACGAAATGTAAATAAATTCTTAAAGGGGTTTTTTGCATTAAAAATATGTTTCTCTTTAATTGCGTAAAAATACAATTAGCAAAGCAGAAAGGGCAACAAAGTTTGAAATCCCAAGGTAAAAATTATTAGTACACACAAAACTGTATATTTAAATTAAAGAGTATAGAAAATAAAAATCATTAGAGCGGGAACAAATATTGCTCGAAGCGAATTCAGAATTATCGATAACTTTGAAACGGGATAGTTATCGATTTTCGGAAAGAAACTTACCAACTTACAATACACGGATTAACAAAAACAAATTCAAGTCTTTAGCTATTATAGTTTTTAAGATCGAAGCGTTCACACACGACTCAACTTGTTTCTAATAAAAGAAAATAATACTTTCAGCATTCTTTTAGACTACGCTTGATTCAAAGTTATTTCTATTGAAATATTATTATTATTTTAACTCTAATGTTTTGATGGTCAATTAGGGGGCTTGAAATGGGCACAGGATCTGCTAACATAACTACCAACTGGTGCCGCGTAACATGTGGCGAAAACGTGGAGCATGTTTAAACGCTGCCCGAGGAGAAGATTGCATTGCCTCAATTGTTATTGTGGCAAGTGGTACGTGGTTGGGATGTTGTTGTTGCCGTTGCTGGTTTTGCTCCTGCTCCTTCTACGACATGTGGTACTGGTTTTGTTTGGAACGTTTTCGTTGTCGATAGACTCGGTCGCCGCGTAGGCGTGTCATAGGCGGGCCTGCAACCCGCCAGCCCCTGTGCAGCTTCTGCTGCCCGCAGCACCCTGGATAAGCTTCCGTCCTGACTTCAAATGCAGTCAAACGCAGTCATGCAAATATAGCACGAATCTCTCACATCTCTGCCACATCCGGCACACAAACGCGCCCCACCAACCCCACCACTGAGCTCCCAGAGTGCATCAACAAAGTTGAAGCCGAAAAGGACAAGGGTGATTCTGGGCACCGCAAATGGATGTATTAATGAGTTGTGGCAACAATTGTAATCACAGCTAAATAAGCATTTAATTTAGCCCCGATCGATGTGAATTACAGTGTTTTATACCCGCACGCGAAATAAAAATGGTATATTGGTTTTATGATTGATATTAAGGCTAGATATATAAAAGCATAGCTAAGCAAATAAATTCAGTGCAAGTGTAAATTTATTTATAAATAAATATATTTAAAAGGGGAACTCATTGAAAATTAACATTTAATTTACATTTACATTTACATTCATATCATGTTGCCTTTGCCCTAAATCAAATTTGAATGAGATTTTATTATATATACTCTTAGAGATTTTTTTTTTTTTTGTATTGTCAATAATAGTGCATTGAATATACAAAAAAAATCTCTTTTGTAATTGGATAAATATAAGAAATAATTTCTCTTTGTATTTAAAAAGAAATTATTTATCAAGTGTGGTCGAGACTGCTCGACTACGAGATCCACTGAACGCCTCTTCGAACGAGTAATATTCCAAGAATTCGATTCGTTTCTGCACACACACGCTGATCTACGTTTGTACGCATACATACATACATATGTATGTATACGTATGTATGTACGCATTGCAGGCGTCTAGCTGTACCGCTGCCTAGCTTGCTCTGCCACGTGGCTTGCGTTGCGAGAACTTCTATTATTAATAATTCTGTTTCTCGATGGACATTCATAATCAAAAGTTCAGATTATGATCATGACTTTCATATCTATGTATATGCCAAACCAAACTGTGTCTCTAGTATTTGAAATAAATTTTTTACAAATTTGGGGTTGTGGGGATGAATTGGGGCCGTTCATACATACGGACAGACGGACAGACGGACGGACGGACGGACTTGGCTATATCAACTGTTCTCGTCACCCTGATCAAGAATATATATACTTTATGGGGTCTGCGACGTCTCCTTCTGCCTGTTACATACATTTTCACAAAACCATTATACCCTGAATTCCCATTTTCAATCGGTTCAGGGTATAACAAGTAAGAAGGCTCTAGTCGAGACGGCTCGACTACGAGATACCCTGAACCCTGCAAAAAAAAAATAATATTCTTCTTCTTTACGAACGTATAGCGCGCGCTCTGCTAACCGCGCAGTTGCTGCCGACGGTTGGGGGTGGGATGGGCTGTATTTTGAACGCTAATAGCTCCATTTCTAGATGGACTATCTTCATGAAACTTTCAGAATATATTAATAGCATTCAAATCTGTCCATTTTCCAAATTACAAGTCTCTAGTAGTTGAAATACGTTTTTTTTCAAATTGGGGTCGAAGGGGGCGTGGCATCCAAAATCTGAAAATTACAAAATCTGCGTATCCATAATATCTATCTAAATATACAAATTTGAAGTCTCTAGCTAAAACGGTGTAGAAGTTATGCTCGAAAAACGTAAAAAACGTAAACGAATTTTCGTTTTTTTATCGATAATTAAGGAATGGGATGAGTTATCGAAAAAACAAAATAAACTTGTACTGCGTTACTAAGATACGAGTGTTCATGTAAAATTTCAGCTCTCTAGCTTTTGTAGTTTCCGAAATCTCGACGTTCATACGGACGGACGGACAGACGGACAGGGCTATATCAACTTATTTTTTTGTGCTGATCAAGAATATATATACTTTATGGAGTCTGCGACGTCTCCTTCTGCCTGTTACATACATTTTCACAAAAACATTATACCCTGAATTCCCATTTTCAATGGGTTCAGGGTATAAAAATATATGAATATATTTATTACTAAAAAAAAACTTTTTGCTTTTAAATGTATTATCAGCTTCAATATCTAGCGAACAGCATCGAGTGAAAACTTATAATTTCACGGCAGATTCGTTAATTCAATATCGAGTACAAATAGGCTTAACAACTATTTGGAGTGCAATTATTTGTTTAACTTAAATTTTCACATCCCGCTGCTCACATCCCATGTGAGCTGACACGGCGAAAGCAGAGCAAAGGCAATGTGGAACATGCAGAGGTCACCATTTCCGTAGCATGTGCTGCGTACGGTGACACGTTGCAACACGGACCTTTCTCCCAGGCATTGGCTTCCAATTTCTGTCAGTCGCAAGTGCAACTCTCTTTTGCCTGTGTTTACATGTTGGCTTTTGCCAAGGCTCTGCCCCGCCTCCACACTGCCGCTGTCTGCGTGCCCCACGCCGTTTCGGCTAACTTTGGCCCCATGAGGCAGCTGGTAACCACAGATACTTCGTGCCATTGTTTCGAGCTTTACTGTACTATTTGTATGGGAATTCAGCGTATAACATGTTTGTAACAATGAATTGAGCTATAGTCTTAAAAATTTGCGTTTTTTCTCCGTATATATTTTATATTCTCTAATTTTAACTTTGAGAAAAATGAGATATATTATTTAATTTTAATATGTAACATATAATATTTGATACATAATCACCAATATAACGAGGACTGCACTTGAGCAAATCAACATGTTCATCAAAAATCATATGGAACTAAAGCTCCCATCCCTAATGTGCGTATGCAGGTATTCCCCGGACCGCACTGCTAATGAAATATTTAACTTCATTTTTGCTGCCGTCAAAATTAAAGTAAATTAACTCTGTCAGGCGTTTTAATTAAGCGATACCAAAGCCCATAAACCACGGAATATTATTCAGATAGGGGAAGAGAAGTACACACGGCAGCTGCGAGTTGGGAGATGGGGGCTGAGAACTGGGAGATGGAGTTATGTAGAATTGCCCATGAAAATTTAAATTTTTACGATAATTAGGCATGCAGAGTACAAGTAATTTAAATTTTATTTATCGAATAAATAATATCTGCATTTATTTAAAATGCGAGCAAATATTTATCAAGCAGATAATTTAACGGTACATAAAAGCTGTTTTCACCAAAAAGTTATTTATTTTATATCAACTAATAATTTATATACAAATAAACTTTTAGAGAGAGAGAGAGAGAGAGAGAGAGATAGAGAGGATCGTATCAGCGTTTGGAGCTGAAATCGCTTGTGGAAACGCTCTTTCCATAAGGATTAAGCTCCTTTTATGTTCCATATATATATATATACATATATATTGTTGTAGTTACAGACGAAGAGATCTTAGTAGCTCTCAGAAGTCTTTGAACTAACTCAGCTCCAGAGTCGGACGGGATCCCGAATCGTGCGCTAAAGCTAGCCCTCGCCTTGCACCCAAGTGCAAGGGCGTAGACATATAACTTTTTGATCGATCTTCATAGAATCATTACCTTAGCTCACAGCCTTCTAGCTTTAAAGCTGTAGAAAATACGTTTTTCCCGATTTGCCACGCCCCCAATGGGCGTAGATATATCCGCCATAGTTTTTTAACTTGGGTTGTTACCGCGAGTATACATTCCAAATTGCAACTCTATAGCTCATCAACTAGTACGATTACTGGCATACGGACACATGAATATTCCAATTTGCCACGCCCCTAGTCAGCGGATCGGACATGAGTATATGGTTAAAATTTCAAGTCTCTAGCTCTAATAGCGCCGAAAAATATTGCGTTCATACGGACAGACGGACGGACAGCAAGACGGACATTGGTCAAAGTCAATATACTCTTTTTCCTTTTGGGAACAGAATATAAAAACACACACACACACACCAATAAACATATGAGCTTGTGTTGTAGAAGAAAATGAATCGAGTTGCAATTGCTGGCAACATTTACGTGTTTTTTGGGTCAGAGGACCAAAGCAGAGCGCATAAATCAGCTGCCATATTTTTCGTTGTTGGAAGGGCAATTGAATTATGAGTAGCAAACCTGAAAGTGCGACGGAAACGGAAGCGGAAGCGGGCTCGGACACGGAAACGGAAACGGCCGCCTTTGGGGGCGAGGTCTTCATAAATGCTGGCAACTAACCAACAAAGAGGCGACGATGTCTGCCAGCTGCAGCTGCAGCTGCAACCCGAGCTCCACGATGACGCACTTACTCGTGAAACATGCTCCTCGCAAATCAAACAATACCCACTGGCCCAGACTTGTGTATGTGAGAGTACATACATATCTACATATTAAGTAATACGTGTGTCTGGCTCTAGCTGCTAAATCGTACCGCACAGCTATTAAGCTGCTGCAGCGCCACATAAATGCGATTTACAGCAACAATTTTAAAGCGCTCAGCCAATCAATGGGGCTGTAGAATATCTATGCTTCACACACTTCTAGCTTTATATTAACCCGTAAACAAGAATCCAATTAGCAATTCTATTAACAGAGTGCAAATTGAGGAATTAATGCTGGCATACTACTTAACGGCAGGATATTTCAAGGATATTACTTTAAAATTGCGTTCTTGACTGTGAAGTTATCGATAGTGCATCTAAGAGATATTGTTGCGTAGATGTTAGTGTTATATTAGATATTTAATATTGGAGTATGAGAGTTTTGTTTTTATGTATGGAACTGAAACTGTTAGAAATCAGATATAAATTTCACAATATTCTTTCAATTAGAGTTCAGTTGCAAATACAACCAATACATGAAAGAATCTACATTTTTACACAAAAAATATTCTAGAATATGTAGATTATGTGCTGAACTTTCAATTGAAATTCACTAAGTCAACGACAAATAGCTAAAATCTTCAAATCCTTTCCATTCTAACAAAAGTAATTCCTTAGAATTGTCAGATGTGATCTAAATGTGAATGCGGTCGAGCAGTGACATGGGGGTGTTGGTAAAGACGAAGTCCATTGCCCAAGAACTGTGGTTTCAATTGCTGCCCATGATATAATCCAACAAATTTTTTCTATATAGACTACACAATATGTACTGAGTTTTTTCTCTTAAAAATAATAAATTATCTTTACCGTTACTACATGATATATGTATGGCTTTGTATTATTATCTGAGGGAAAAGGTGTAAAACTTATAAATGCTCATATTTGACTAAAAATTTATTTACATTGCAATATTATAGATTAAATTCAATCGGATTAAAAATTATAAATATATAATATGAATAGTGAATAATAATTCAAAGGGGATACTTCGTAGATTTACTTATGCCATGTATATATATATATATATATATATATATATATATATATATATATATATATATATATATATATATATATATATATATACATATATATATTTAGCTAACAGTCGTATTGAATATACGCAATTGCCAACATTTGGCAAAATTTAATTTTGAATACTTTTTAAGAGCAAGAACTTGCTGCATCTTTGTCAAAATAGTATAAAAACTAAAAGAAATAATAATAATAATAATTGGAATTTAACTTTAGAATGCAATAACGAAACTTAACTGTACTTTTATTCCTGAATATATCCTTTCAAATTTGCTTATTTAATTAACTTTTATTTTTTATTCAACATTAAGAGCTTGCACTGACAACTCACAACAATTTCACGAAATAAATAGATAATTATTGTAATACGAAAATCAGAAGCTCAAACTGTAGTCGCGTACAGTTGCAGTTGCACTGTTTTCTGTTTACGCCACGCGACGGCAGCAACAGCAGCAGCAGCAGCTTTTTGGCGGCAAGCTAAATTGTTCTTGCGCACTGACAACCATTACCAAAAGTTTTATTTCAAAATCTAAACGGAAAATTCACTCACTTGTAGAAGCTAAATTGCACAAAGCTTATGAAATTGACTTTGTTGCTTATCAGCGAAATTTTTTCTAAAAATTCATTAAGCCACCTTTTCCGATTTGTTATTTATTTGTAATTAGAAATAGCTTGACTTCAAATTACGCTTTAAATAATTTTAAATTATTTTGTTTTCCCTTTTTAACTAAAAATTGGATTTATCCTTATAAATTAATCGATATCAGTTCATGAAATATGAAATATACCGATTAAAATGAACATCCCTGGCGGCAGTATTTGCCGAGGCTTCGGCAAATTCTTATTGGGAGTAATTTTACCAAATACATTACATTATATATGCTACAGTATATATACCGTATATATACTACAATTTTATTTATTTTTCTTAATTTTAACTCACCCGCCTGCATTTTCATGCAATAAACAAAACATAGCGAATGCAATATCGACGCACTCGTAGTCAATTGTACCAACCCATACACACAAATGGATGTACACAAAAATGGGACAGAGAGAGAAAGAGAGCATATAAAGAATGGGGGAACAACAAAATGAGTAAAATGCCGGAGCTGTAGCGTTGCCAGAGTGAATGATGCCGGTTAAAAGCTTTCATTGATTTAAATTGACTACATTTATATATTCATTGTACAGCTGACAATTAATACAAACTGATTTGAATGCCTTATGAGGATAGCTTCTCTATAATTTACTATCAGTTTTAGGAGATATATATTATCTCAACTGCTTTATTCGTCTATCTGGCAACTCTTCGTCAACAATGTGCGTGCGAGTAGGACGACCAGCGTATCGACGCGCAAAACACTTATCAAAATAATGAGCAGAAAAAAGTGTTGGTTTGTTCGTTTCTTCCCACCGAATTCGCTATTTGAAACGCGACGACGAGAAGACGACGACGGCGACGACAGCGCAACTTGTAGCAGTGAAAATATTTATACAAATAATTTACTGTGTAAAAATCTAAATACTTATTAATTAATTAAATTAAAAATGTAAATGCAGTGTTTGGCAATGAAATGAAATTCATTTAAAATGTATTTCAACGCAATAACTCGCCGTGAAAATTTCGTCGTACAGGCAAAAAAGAGCCGATTTTTAGTGAAAGAAGAAGAAGCAGTAGTAGCAGCAGCAGTGAAGGCAGTAAAAGCAATCGTCGACAACGACGACGAATACATGGACAAAGCGCAGTGCGAATGAAAATTGTGTAAAGAGAAACTTGCAAAAATTACAGCAACAACAACAACAATAAGCAAGGCGAAAAGTGTGTTTAGAAAAGAAATTAAAAACACACACATATACACACAAACTAATACAATTGCAAGTACAATCGCAATTTTGAGAATTGGTGCAAAACGTCGACAGGCGCGCGGTTTAATAATAAACAGTTATATGTATGTATGTTGTGCAAAACCATATGAGAGGACGAAAAATCAATGAAATTGTAATAAAATTCCGTATTTTGTTCTCTTCATCCTCCATTTCTATCTCTACCTTGCGCCCGCCCTCTCTCTATTGTTTTTATGATTAAATTTGCAAATAGCAGCGACCACAACAATAAAAACATTTTGACAAAAAAAAAAAAAGAAGCAGCTCAACTATATTCTACAATACATACATAGATTTATTATACAAGGTGCGTATGCAGCAATAACAATAACCAAATTTAGTACAGTGTAAATAAATTATTGTGTGTGTGCGTGTAGTTCAATGTAGAACGTGTGAGAGAAGAAAACCCGCGTACAAAAATATGATGACGTCTTCAAACTATGATATTGTTGTTGTTGATTTTGTCTAGTGAACAGCAGTAACAATGGTATCGAATAGTATCGCAACGTATGTATGTAGTATAGCACATACAAACACACGTACAAACAAATACATACATGCTTTACTACTGTATACCGGTATTTTGTAGACCCCGCTAGAAGAAGCCCAGCACGCTGTGATGCTGTTGTTGATTAACAACAACATCGATATTGGGCTAGAAGAAACCCAGAAAGTGGCGAAAGCAAAACAAAAATTGAAGCTGACAACCGAACCGTGATGTAGTCGAATTTGAATAGGCACTAAAAAGTTGACAGTGCAACAACAACAAAGCAATAAGAGTTAAAGTTAAAGTATCTTTTACCTGTGCAGTGCGTGAATTAGAAATGCTGCCCGAAAGGGAAAGAATATACAGTGAGATTTAAGAATTTTAAAGAAGCTGAATTTAATCTAGAAATTAATTTGCAAAGTATTTTAATTAGATAGTTATTTTAGTTAATGTGACTACTAATAATTAGGCATTTACTTTCTATATTTTTAACATGTCATATTAGAACATATTTCTTATTGTAGCTTTTATAATTTATGGTACCTAGTAAACAAATATATAGTCAAATCAAAGTTATTAAAAAAAAAAAAAAAAAAAAAAAATAAAATATATATATATATATATATATATATATATTTACTATATACCATAAATTATTAAAAACAGAATCATTTATTGCATACAACAATCATTGCTTTATCATTAGGATTTGATATTTATCTAGTTTGTTTTACTAGCTTAAAGTAAATATACAAATTGCAATCAGAGGCCTGTCAATAATAATATTAAAAAATAAAAACGTATTAATGTAAATCTCTATACATGGCTAATAAACGAGGTTTTAAAATTACAGCTTTCAATTGGAATAGAAATTGGTTTTTTGGAGAGAATTGTTTTAAAAAGATATTTAGATTTTTTTTTTAGATTTTTATTTATTAATATATATAATTAGAACTTCCAAAGGAAGAGCACTGCGATTTTAAAAAATTAAATGGCTTAGGGAATAATAATAGGGAATAGAATCATAATTGATTTTTTTTAATTAAAAACTTTTTACTTGTTCTTTTGAATCAAATCATCAAAATAACCCTTTATGTGCAATTAATATAAATAAGCTCATATTAATTATTGCGCTAAGTATTTTAATAGCTTCTACAAATAGTTATTATATATATCAAATATATATGTAGCATAGTATATATAAAAAATATATATACTGAACACTAGCTATTAGCTAGACGTTAGGAAAATCTGTAAGAATCAATTCCATATTTCATATATATATTATATATATATACATATATACATAGATATTGTATGTATAAACTTTAGACTATCGAATCGCTGCTTTGACGAAGTTCTCTATCTATCAGTGCTTACTGTCCTGCCCAGTTGCAAAATCGCAATACACCTGTCCCCTTGCCCCCGTTTGCTAGTGTCTTATCAACACGCTCGTTTTTTGTGTCAGTGTGCGTCCATTTTACAGAACGGAACAGAACAGTGTGCACGAAATTTGATTTGAATATAAGTATTTGACAGTCGGCGCGCGGCAACAGAAGCAGATTACGCTGCCCATCTAGCTGCGCTGTCCCTTGCCTTTTTCAACCTACAAACTAAGCATCACTCACTCACTCACTCACCTGGTGAGCACATGAGTGAACGACGCACTAAAAGTCTGTGCAATAAGTCAGTACACAGCAAATCTAGCAATTTTAAAATACACAATTATCACATGTGCTGAAATGGAGTTAACTAGTTCACTTATTTAATTTATTAATATTTATCAATATTTTAGCTAAATAAGAAATAGACATAATCAAGTTAATGCACTCTGACCATTTGGCACGTGTAACATACTTTTTAGCTATCACTGTAGCACTTGTGCCGTTTTGTCGACAATGCGCGCGCTCTCTCTCTCTCTCACACGCGCGCTCAAGCCGCAACCATACTCTCACTCACACATACAGTTTTTGCAAACACACATACACACATACTCGCTCACTCGCTCATTTGGCTCTCTTTGCTTATATATTTTTTTTCTGCTTTCAGTGGTTGTGCAAGAAGAAGCAGCAACAATCAGGCAAAATACCTGAAAAAATAAAGAAAACATAAACGGTAAAACGAAGAAGTGGCGACAGCAAGCAAGCAAGAGGCAGCAATTCAAGGTAGCGCGCTAAAAGTTTATTGTAAAACCCAAAGTAGAAGGCACAAAGTGATTTTTGAATTTCTGCTGCTTTCGCACAAACGTTAAACAACATATAAAAACAATAAAATATAAAAATGGTGGAAGCAATAGAGCGGCAGAGAACGGCTGCGTGAGCAGCGCGAGATCTGAGCGCCAATTATAAAATAACAACAACAGCAGCAACAACAATAACACACTTACAATAGCAACAGCAACAGCAACAAAACGGCATTAGCAAAATAAGAAGAGCATAGAATAGCAACGAAAGCAACTGAGACGAGCGCGCAACAGCCGTTGGAAGCAGCAGCGGTGCCGCTCACAAAAAAGTAACGCTAAATAAAACAAAATTTAAATAAAGTTAAAATTGAAGTGGAAGTGGAATTGGAAGTGGAAGTTCGTGCACAATAGCGAACGACAACAACATTGATAGGAGTAGAACAAACTTGAAAGAAAACTAAAATAACATCACAACCACAATAACAACAACACGAACAGAATAACAGAATGTACGGTAAATCGAAGACATCCGCCGTGCCGTCTGATGCGCAGGCCAGAGAGAAATTGGCGCTCTATGTGTACGAATATCTGCTGCACGTGGGCGCTCAAAAGGCGGCACAGACCTTTCTCTCGGAGATCCGATGGGAAAAAAATATAACGCTTGGTGAACCACCGGGATTTCTGCACACTTGGTGGTGCGTCTTCTGGGATTTGTACTGTGCGGCGCCAGAGCGTCGCGATCAATGCGATCACAGCTCGGAGGCGAAAGCCTTTCATGATTATGGCTTTGTTAGCTCCGGCTATGGTGTGAATGGCATCGGTCCAGGTGGACCACACAATGCCGGTGGCCCAGCGCCCAGTCCACTTGGTCAGATGCCGCCGGGCGGAGATGGTGGCCCAATGGGACCCGGCGGACCGATGGGTCCCAACTTTTTCCCAAATACGACAATGCGGCCGTCACCGCCAACGCACGCCTCAAGTCCACAGCCGCCGCCTTCGCAGATGATGCCAGGTCAGCCTCCATTTATGGGTGGGCCGCGTTATCCGGGCGGACCACGACCGGGCGTGCGCATGCAGGGCATGGGCAATGAATTCAACGGCCCACCTGGACAGCCCATGATGCCTAACAGCATGGATCCAACGCGGCCGGGACCGGGAGGCGGTATGGGTCCAATGAATCCCCGCATGAATCCACCACGAGGCCCCGGCATGGGACCCATGGGATATGGTGGACCGGGCGGTATGCGAGGCCCGGCGCCAGGCGGACCCGGCGGCATGCCGCCGATGGGTATGGGCGGGGGCGGCGGAAGGCCGCCTCAATGGCAGCCAAATGCGTCAGCACCCATGAATGCGTACTCTTCATCGTCGCCGGGCAACTATGGACCCGGACCCGGCTCGAACGGGCCGCCTGGTCCCGGTACGCCCATCATGCCCTCGCCGCAAGACAACACGCAAGGCGGCCCCGTCGGCGGACCTGGCGACAGCATGTACTCTTTAATGAAACCAGAATTCCCCATGGGGGGTGGTCCTGATGGCGGCGGAGGTGGCGGTGGACCCGGTGGCATGGGACCAATGGGTGGCGGTCCCAACTCCATGGGCCCCGTACTTAATGGCGGTGGCGGTGGACCTGACGGCACCGGCCTGGACGGCATGAAGAACTCTCCAGCTAATGGTGGCCCAGGTACGCCGCGCGAAGATTCCGGCAGCGGCATGGGCGATTATAATTTGGGTGGCTTTGGCGGACCGGGCGAAAATGATCAAACCGAATCGGCGGCCATTCTCAAGATCAAAGAGAGCATGCACGAGGAGGCCAAACGATTCGAGAAAGACACAGATCATCCGGACTACTTCATGCCATAACAACATCATCATCAGCACCATCAACAACAACAACAGCAGCAGCATCAGCAACATCTAAGTAATGTGGCGGCTGCAGTGGCAGCTGTCGTTGCTGCAGCCGCATCAAACAGCAACGGAGGAGCAGCTGGTGGCGCGACGAGCAGCTCAACGGCTGCATCCATAGCGGCTGCGGCGCTTGGTGCAGCTGCCTCCAATTTGCTTAGCGGCGCCAGCAGCAACAGCACCCACAGCAACAACAACAACAACAGTAACAGCAACCAATCTGGCAACCCGACTGTGCCCAGTGGCGCTCATTTTGCAAAAGAACTCAATTTCTAAATACACGGTAGTGAAAATCCTTGGTACATAAGCATAAAGTAAAGTAAATAAAGTAATTATATGTAATAGTTTAGAAAAAGATAAAACGAAAAAAAAAAATTTAAAAAAAAAGAACGAAAAGGAAGATATGTAAAATTGTAAACCGAACAGTTAATAATAAGCGGATCAAAAGAAAACAAAAAACATATTCCAACTCACATTCAAATTCAAATGCTAGTTGAACCGGTTCGAAACGGTAAACAAATGCGTCCAGCTGGCAACGCCAGTTGATAACAGCTGGACGGCCCTGGTGAGAACCAGAGATAAAAAATTAAAATCTATAAAAACAACAACAGTAAAAAGCAAATATACTTAAAATTTAATGTTAAATGCAAAAACAACTATAATATGTTTAGCAAGTCTTCTGATTAGTTTAGTTGCAACAAGTCAAAGCTGTAGCTCCCACATATACAATCACACTCACACACACACACAAGATCTGTCTACTAATTTTAGCAATTTAACAATTTTACTTGCGCTTTGCAATATTAACAAAAGTCAGAAATAAAAAAAAATTAAAATAAAATAAAAACAAATTAAATAAATAAAAAGAAAAATAAAATAAAAAGAATCAATGGAAATTAACAAGCTACACCATCTATGTACATTTTCTGTTTGTGTGATTTTTTAAATATATATGTATATGTATATACATACATAAACTAAGTATATAAATATTAAATAATATTGTATTGTAGAAATTGAGATGGCAAACAAGATTTTTTTGTTAAACGCGTCTTAAAGCCGCATCTTGAAAAAAAAAAGAAAAGAAAAAGCTTCAAAATTGAAGTTACAAAAAAATTAGGAAGTGAAGAGTAAATATTTATAATATAATAAGGAGCATAGTTAGCATTATTAAATATGTATATGCAGAGCCTTCAACACACATACACACAAATCTGTATGTATGTGTCTATATGTGTGTGTCTCTCTCACAATGCACGATTTTATTTGTTCAGTGTTTTGTTCTGTATTTTAAGACAAATTGTAAAGTTCGTACTTTGTCGTCGTCGTCGTCGTCAATTTTATTTTCCTTTTCATTTCTAATTTGTTTTAAGTGTTTCCAGATAAGCCCCTTTAACCATGCCAAACTTCAGCCTGTAAATTAAATTATGTCATTTTATTGTATATTATTAAGTTCCTTTAACTGCCAGTTCTGGCGAATCGAGCAATATTTATTATATTTTGATCACATTTTCGTGCACTTGTTTCGATTTCTAAAAAAAAAAATAATTCAAAAAGAAAAACAAAATTCAACGATGTCGACATTGTGGCATTAAGGCAGCGAAAAAAATATACATATATAATAATATATACTATATGTATATGTATATATATATATATATATATATATATATATATATATATATATATATATATATATATATATATATATATATATATATATATATATATATATATATATATATATATATATATATATATATATATATATATATATATATATATATATATTATGCACATATTATTATATGTATACACACACATACACACATTAATATATATTTATATATATATTTAATTAATTCATTATTACTTAAAGGCAGCAGACAACACAAATATAGCGACCCTAATCTATAAATAAAAAAGTTTACTTGGAAAATATCACATAAAAGAATTAAAGCTGTACAAAAGTTAGTTAATGTTGGCTGCATAATATATATACAAGAATAAAATAGTATATGTCATTCACATTTATAAGAAGAAGCAGTAGAATATGCAAAACCCAAGAAAAGCGTAGAATTTAGATATAAAGTGATTTATAAGCGTAAAAATTATAAAAAACTAAACTAAAAACATAATAAAAAAAAAAAAAACAAATCAAAATGAAATTCTTTGCATTATAAACACAATTCCCAAAATAAATTTCATAAATAATAATATTTAAAAAAGGAGTACGACAAATTCTATTTTAAATATTGTATGTATATGTTTAATGTGTCGGAATTTGAAATATATTTATATAAATATTGATCATAATGTATTATATATATAAATATATACATGTATTTATATGTACATACATATATTTATATATATAAATAATGATCAAATTGAATTATCATTGAATTGATGGAACAGCAACACTTAAATAGTATATAAGTTAAATTTATGAACTACAAACGCTTTAATTTTAAGCGTTTCAGTATGCTGGATCTATATGAATATATGTTTAGTAAACAAAACAGCAGCAACAACAACAACAATATATATATATATAAATTATAATTATATAAAAGTAAAAGTAAAAAACAAAAAAAAAACAATATATATATACATATATATATATATATATATATATATATATATATATATATATATATATATGCTATATATATATATATATGTGCTATATATATATATATGCTATATATATATATAGCATATATATATATATATATATATATATATATATATATATATATATATATATATATATATATATATAGCATATATATATATATATATATATATATATATATATATATATATATATATATATGCTATATATATATATATAGCAACACGGCAAATAGTTGCGAAAAGCCCAGAAAAAAAAACTTGATTGCATATAACAGAAAAATAATGTTTAAATAAGTATTTTAGTGTTAATTATACAATTTACAAGTACACAACACAAAACAAAATAAAATCAAGAAACAACAATATAATATAAAATGAAATAAAGTTTTAAAACAATATTTGTAAAAAGTAAAACTAGTGTTTTTTTTAGGTTATTAAAATTTTCACTTTTCTACAAATCCTTGTATTCATGAAACTATTTTTTATACTGATTATCGTAAGAATTTGTTATCCTGGGATAGGACAGACCCCAACAACGTCGTTTTAATATTTATTTATTTGATTCCTGAATGTGATGTTGAACCCATTCGATATATCCATGTTCGTAAATTCAACATCCAATGATTCTCTTTATTAATTAGTATTTCTTTTTGGAGAACGAGTTTATTAAACTAGTTTTTTATGTTGAATACGCAGATAATTAATAAAAATTGGATTGTAAGACTCCCTCAGGGCATTTATTTCAATATGAAGCTATGTAATGTGCAGGCATTCCAAGCCAACAGCTGCATAAACTGCGCGAAGATTATTGCTATACCTCTTTGGTATGGTATGTCAAATTGAGAGTATTCCATAGTGGGTATACCCGGCTAAATAATCAATATTTTAATTCTTTTCGATTGAAAGACTAAAAAGCTTCATGCTTTATTTGAAAACCACAGTTATTAAATAAATTATTAAATTAAACAAGAAAGAAAGCTCTAGTAGAGACCGCTCGACTACGAGATACCCTGAGCCCTGCAAAAAAAATGATACGCATATGCGCGCGCTCTACTAACCGCGCAGTTGCTGCCGTGGCCTGGGGGTGGGTTGGGCTGAACTTTGGACGCTTATAACTCCATTTCTAGATAGACGATCTTCATGAAACTTTCGGGATATAATAATAGCACTTAAATGTGTCAATTTGTCAAGTTGCAAGTCTCTAGTATTTGAATTACGTTTTTTTTTTAATTTGTGGGATGGGGGCGAATTTGGGACCGGTATTCAAAATCTAACAAAAACCGAAATTGTATTAAATTAATATCTATATATATGCAGAAGACTTGGAGACTCTAACTCTAAGGATGAACGAGATAAAATTTTTAAGTGATTCACGATAAATGTTAAAATCGATAACTCTGAAAGGTTATCGATTTTCTGAAATATACGGATACGTGGGTATAAAAATAAAACAGCTATTGAATATTTGCAATAACATTACTATATATATTCTAAATATATATATATATATATATATATATTTACTTCAAGTTAATTATAATTTACTATTTTAAATAAATATGCGGAAAAGTTTTTTTTTTTTCAAATGATGTATAAATTATAATTATTAAATATTAAAGAATAATCTCTGAAAGAGTTTTGTAACAAAGAGTTTGCATATTTCTGCTATTTTTTGTGTATATTATTATTACTTTATTTTACTTATTATTTTATTATTTAAAATATTTTAATGCTGGATATACTTTTATAGTTTATGAAATTTTCAACATGCACCAACACCTATACAAGGAATAAAGAAAAATTGGAACAGTTGGAACGGTAGTGATTGGTAATATCTGCAACAGTGTGCAATGATCTATAAATTGTTGTTGTTTAGTTTAATAATGTATATGAATGCGTGCTAGATTTACATAGGGTCAAGTTGAGACAAATCAGAGGCAAAATTACCGTGTCACACGCACAACTCGATATATGGATTAGAGCTGTGTTGTTGCCTTCAGAAGTTCAATTTAACGGTTCATTGGTATGAAGTGCTGACGGAGTTACTCATGCAAACGGAACTATTAACATGTTGAGCCATTCAGTGTTTGGTTAATAAATTAGTTAATATTAACTCGTTATATTAAGTTTTTCAGATATCAAATTAAAAATTGACAATCGGTGCTTTGACGTAACGATTAAATTATAAAATTCGTTCATTTAAAATTGAAACTTCAGCTAGCTTCCCATTTAAATAACAATTATTCAAGTATTGTGTTGTAAACTAACCTAATAACCTGAACTTGTTCATTAAAGTGAACCAGAGCTTACAACTCAAATGTAAACGTTCCAATTTAATTGTTGGTCGATCGCCGTGGCAACCGTGCGAAGCCAGTTGGCCCACACAAATCTGTAAGGGAGTTAATTGCGTTGGTTAAGCACTGTCCGAGCAGACTTGGTGCTGATAACGTCGCCTACATGTCGGTAAAATCAATAAATATGCATTTTTATATCGCACAGGTATATTTTTGAACGCAAACCGTCAGCTGTCCATTGAGACGAAGTCAATGCGGCAAAGTGGCGTCCTGCTTTTACAGTTGCCTGGGATGTGCCCGCAACGTGGCTGCCGCTTCTGCTCCAGACGTCAATTCCGATGCCCAAGCATCGTCAGCGCTGCCTAATTGCCTAACTTATCGACAAGTAACGGGAGCCGGCTTCATTGCCGGTTCAGCACCAGCTAGACGTGTCCCAGTGCTTTTCTCCACGAACCGTGGCTTATATTTGCGTGTGGCACGGCCAGCATCGATTCTGAGTTCAGTTCGCACTGCTACTAATCAACATTACGAAATTAGCTTTTGCGATCTGGAGCGTTGGGTGAGTTGAAGTTCCTTTAAGCAAATCCCATATTTGATTATTTTATACATTTTATAGAGCACAAATCGTGCCAATGTGATCAGCCTCGAGGACACGTTTAGCATGCTGCAGCCACAACAGCAGCAGCAGCAACAGCCGCAGCCACAGCCACTGAACAGCTTTGCGGTTTACAACATAAAGCGTTGAGCTGCAGTCGCGGTTTTTAATCGAGAGTAGGCTGAGCTACTTGTACATATAGTATGATTACTTAAAAACTTCATCAATAATTATAAATAATATGTTAATTAACTAAATGTTTCGCATGTTCATGCGGTGTTGTTGGTCAGCGATGCCATCAGAAATTCCATTTTATTCAGAAAACTCTTGCCTTCGATTTTATCAAAACGCACCTGTAATTGTAGAATTGTAATTAGTAAATTCAGAAATTTGATAGAGTGACCTACTTACCTCTTTGAAATTGCCACCCAGATTCTCCCAGAACTTCTCAGGCACCAGTGGACTGGGAAAGAAGTCTGGTCGGGGACTGCGCGCTATATATACCTTGACATCGATTTGTGGATCGCAGCGTATTTGAACGGCAATCATGCGATCACTATTGGGCGAGCCCAGCAAACAAGAACTGGCATTGCCAAGTGGTTCCACCTTACCAATGCCCAAATGATTGCTATTCGAGAGCACTGTCCAGGCCATGTAGCGGGCCAAGCTCACCAAGCAGCTGATCTGATGCGAATTGATCTGGCAGAGTATGAGATCTCGCAGCTCCTGTGGCTCATACGACAGTCTCATAACGCGACCATCGCGGCAAATGCACTTCAGCGAACGCTCTTTCACGTGTATAACCAACGAGGTGCGCCCGATAGCATCATAACCATGCGTCACAATGTTGATCTTGACGCAGGACATTGTCGGACTGTTCATGGCATTCCAATGCGATACAATTTGGGGATCCTTCACATCGCGCGCCAGCGTATCTAGCACATATTGAGTGCGTTTGCGCATGAAGATATGCTGCGCCTGGGCAATAATTTGCTCTAATATTGTCTGGGTCTTGGTCATGTCCAACAGCGATTCTCGATCCGCCGCTGTTGGACCTGCAATCATGCGTTTCTTACTGGGTCCTAAGGGTGCGCTGGCCGGATGCGGAAATGGATGATGCGAGTTCTTGAAGTGCACCTCGCGCAAGAGCTGATGTAGCGAGTGCTCCAGCACATGATCGTGATCGTTAATTGGCGCCGGCTGGCTGGAGTCGAAGCTGGTCGAGTGGCATAATGAGATGATTAATTGAATATTGGGCAACAGTGTGGCCCGAATCTGGTTGCCAATGACTACATGGGGTATGGGCGCTTGCAGCTGAATGGCCTCCCGCGCCAGCTGGGCAAACAGTTCTTTGCAGAAGAGTACGTTCTGTGCGAACTCCAATGTCTTTTGCCAAACTCCCACCTGGGCAGTTATATTTGGTCCATGTCCCATTAGGTTTACCTATGATAAATACTCAAAGTAATTCAATAGTATTAGATTAGCTACAAGTGAATATGACTTACCTGCGCCGTGCACAGATCTTCCTGATCCTTTTGTGTGATGACCTTGATGTAGGCCACGCCCTGCAGCTCGGCGGGCACGATTACGCGCAGCGCAGAGCTGGCCTTTAGCTGCATGCCATTATTAGTGCTGCTGATGCTCGTACCAGAGGAAGCGTTTGTACTGCTGCCTGCAACATCGTCGTCAAGTGCTTCTTCCGCTTTGGTCACCTCAAAAGTGCCACTCATGCCGAACTTGGATCCCGCTGTGCGATAGCTAAGATCGCCAATAATTGCACCATTAGAGACCTTTTTCAAACGCCAATTCTGTCGGAGACGCAGTAACTCAATGTGAAAATCGGACACGTTCCGACTACGCTGCTCACTGTGGGCATTGCGTAGCCGCTCGGCTCCGCTCAACAGCACCTGAGCAGCCTGCGAAAGGGCCTTCTTCCGACTGTACACTTGCACAATGGGCTTGGTGTCATCACTATTCTCCGGCAAGGGATCCAGTACCAGGTAACGCTTATCCTTGGCAATTGATATTACGTCAGATAGCACACAGATCTCCGTGTACGCGTCCTTTAGCTTGTTGCGTACCGCATCCCAGGGCCAAAGACTCTCTTGAAATTGATTGGCATCCTTGTCATCCTCAGTCGCTGCTGCAGCTGATTTCTCCTCTTTCTTAAGATCATCCAGTGACGTTTTACTAAAGTCTATGCGTGCCGCGCATTTTGCTAGACTCTCCGAGAGCGTCGGCGGCCTGTGAAGCAACTTGTTCAGAAAATAAATGCGTACGATATTATTTGTTTCGGTAGCTTACGCTTGGTACAGCTCAGTGCCATCGTATGCGATCTCTCGTATTTGATTCTCGCAAGTTGTCTCCACGGATATATTAACCGAGTTAGACATGTTTTCATACGCTAAATCTCCAAAAGCCGGGCATCTGCACAAAAAAAAACACAAGTGGCAAACTGGCAGGGTTGCTCCAACAATGATAGTTGAGCAGAGTTATCGATACACCTTAGCACATTCTGTCGCTTTACAGCACAGCAACATTACTTTCATATTTTTGTTGAATTTCAATTATGGATCAAACGGAACAAGTCAGCTTCAGCAACATGTTGTATCTTAAGAATAAGGCAACAACTTTAGATGTGGCCAATTACACCGTGATCATACCTAGTATCTGTGTGGGTAATGCAGCGCAATTGGCCTGTGACCTGTTGATCGCATCGAAGAAGCTGCAGCGCATTGGCAATTTGTCTCATTCCGCTTTGATCCCGGTCTATGGACCGTCGGCATACCAGCATGAGCCAAATGAAATGGTCTCATCCTGTGAGCTCTACGAATCCGCCGAGGAAAAGCTGCTGGTCATACAGTTTCGTACACCGCTCATTGCGCGACACACAAAAAATTTCCAAATTAATTTGGTGGATATGCTTCAGGCAGCCCGTCGTGTTATCATATTGAGTGGCAGCTTTGGTTTCGAGCGCCGTTACATTGATGATTCCCCTTGGGCTTACCGTGCCAATGATAGCTTTAAGACCGCCCATGCCGCGCAACTGGGTGGTAGCACATCGCTGGTGAAGTGGAAGGAGCACACTGGCGAGCACATCTTTGGCGGAGGCAATGGCCTGCAGTTATTCCAGGCGTTTGATGAGAAGCAAGTGCCAGTTATGCTACTCTTCCGCTATCTGCTTGAGGGCGACAACTCCACTGACGCGTCGTTGATTGTCCGCGAACTGAATGAGCTTTGCGAGGACTTCCTTCAGCTACGTGATGGCGGCGACGGCAGCTTTAAGCTAACCGTGCCCAAATCCTGGAATTTGTTATTCGGAAATGAAGTAACTGAGCTACTGTTCTAATTATTAAATGTCATTTAATTGGATGCTTGTCATAAATAATAAAATTTAATCTTTTGGTGTAGGATAGAAGATATTGCTCGCACTGTGCTCCTTAAAGTACTCGCCGCCGTGCTCCTGGTAAAGCTGTCGTGTGGTCAAAGTTTCACTGAATCTCTTGTCATTCGCCTGGAGGCAGGCGCCCAGCCACGCGCCTAACATGGGCTCATTGGATTCATAAATGGCAAAGCTGGACTGAAATGGACGCAGCTCAAGCAATTCTTTGGATAATCTTTCCTTTAAGCCACAAAACTGGGCACAGCTGCCCGTCAGGTAGACATGATCGACCAACCGCTGCTGCTCCTCGGCCGTGAAGAGCTTCAGTACAAAGGCAATCAGCTCAGCGAGACCAGCCTCCGAGCACCCAATCATGCTTGGCTGAAAGAGTATCTCTGGCACGCGAATAGCCTCAACTCCGAAGTGGAGCTGATAGTTCTCGGCTGCAATCAGAGCCTGCATGGCGGCATTGTTGCTGCCATCGTCAAAATTGGCATCGTAATGCTGTAGGATCTTCTCGTACTCGAGTATCTGTTCATTCTCTGCATCCGAATCGCTGTCGTCGTTGTACCGATTGATTCTCTTGTACACGTCCCAATCGTTGTCGTTCATGCCGAAACCATCGTCTTCCTCATCCCCGCCGTTGGCCTTGCGTCGTTTCTCGCTGCGCGCCAGCGTCGAAATGATCCTCATGCGTTCCTGAGCAGCATGCGTATGCCGCTTGGCCTGCTCCTGTCGTTGCTGCTGGCGCGCCTGCTTACGTTGCTGCAGCTGATCTCTCTTTTGCCGCAGCTCCGACAGCCACTCTGATTGTGGCACACCCTCTGGCGGCTTTGGCAGCTTGTCCAGTTTATCCTGCTGCTTATTTGGCTTCGGTTGGGCAGTGGCTCGATCCTTGACACGTTTAATGCGCGCTGTAACCGTGCCCACCAGCTTGTCCAGCTCCTCAAGGTTGCCGATTTGCTGTTGCTGCAGCGCACGCTCAAATTTCTGAAGTTTTTGTTGCTCATAGAGTTGCCTTAGTTTGCGCAGCACCTGCAGGTAATCCTCGTCCTCTTGCAGCTTTTCGCGCTCTCGACGATTCTTAATATCCAGCAGTCGCAACGCCAGTTCGCGGCGCTTCTCCTGCTTCTGCTCCGCTGTGAGCAGCGCATTGGTCGCAGTGACTTGGTTGTAGGGCAATTGAATCTTCATAATATGCTCCTCGTAGTAATCTAACTGCGCCCACTTCAACAGCTCCTCCTTGTAGTCCTGTGCGATGTGACAGTGCTCGTGGACCAGTTTCTCAATGCGACTGGAGATGGCAGTCAGATGCACTGGGTACTTCATTTGCATCAGCCGAAACAAGTAGTTATTTATGTGAAATCCGCCCACGTTCAAGCGACGAACATGTTGCAACTGCATCTTGCCTGCCAGCACTGGAATGACGTGTGTTGTGCTATACCCAAAGGATATGATAAGTGCATCTTCGACATTCTTATGTTGTTGTTGCTGATGGTGATGCCAGCTGTAGAGTGCATCGATGCCATAAGAGACCGCCGGCACCTTGTAGCACTCGAAGAGCAATTCGCTCATTTGTCGGCGACATGAATTGGGATTGGCCAACGCTTCAGTTAACACAATGGTATGATCGATGCTGGGCTCACCATCAAAGCCCATTTTACTGAAGATGTAGTCAAAGATTTGCTCCTGATGATTCCAATTGGTGATCACATTGCGCTCAAAGGGCGATTTAAGATGCGCTCGCACTGCTTCAATGTTGGTTATATCGTTCCCAATTTGGATTTCAGCGTTGGCTTTCACCTCATCAACAGGGGCTGCAGGGGCAGCAGATGTATCGGGCAATTGGTTATTATCCTTCTTGCGATCCTTTCGTGGCTTCGTGAGAACATTGCGGAATCGCAAATCCGGTTTCTTGCTATTATTCCATCCTACACGGCATTCATAGGATCCGTTGTCAATAATCAGTGATCGCTTGGGGATTGACATATTAATGCATTCTTTAATAATATATGATTTCGTTTACAGCGAGATTGTTTACATTCCATGCGGACTGTAAGTGCTCGAAAATATATTATGTTTTCGTTATACAACACCTAACAACAAGAAATGGCAACTCTGAAACATAACTGTTGCTTTATATGCACAGTGGACGAAAATGAAATAAAGTAAGTTTGAAATTTTATTAATTAAACATCTTTAATAATGACTGTATGGAAATGGAGTAAACCCAGCCTGGATCATTATTTAGTAAGCAACTTTAAAAAATATACAAGGATTGAGCACCGGATAACGATATATTGTAATCTTGAGATCGTTTCACAGGTGACATTAAAATTTGGTGTAACATTCGGACTTGGATAAATGAAGTCTTTTATTCTGAATGCAAATCGGAAAAAGAAAACGATTTTTACCTTTCAAAGGGACAAACACTGAAAATAATTGTTATATATATATTTATATACAACTTTCGGTTTGTGTTGAATAATTACGAAATTTGTTCCGGTTGCTGTCATTATTAATAAGCAATTGAAAATTAACCGGTCACTAATCGATAGCTGTAAATCATCGTTTACATACCTTTATGAACTAAAAAGCTTGGTGAAAACAGCTTTTAAAAGTTATGGATTGTTGGCCTACTCTAGGTGTTAATAATTTATTATATAAACTATAAACTAATCTCTATTGTAGTCACTATAAGCTAAAAATTTTAATATAGATTATTTCTACTGCTTCTGATCATATTTAAAGGTACCGGGAACCAACCGACAAATCTAATATCGACCGGGCTGAAAGTAATCGATATACGCCAATTACCTTCAATTTCTACTCATTATCGTCTAACTTTAATTGCTTCGATTCGATTTTCGATATTGTGGATGCATTAAACTTGTTGGCCACCTCTAGTTAGGAGCTCATTTTTTGCAAAATAGGAATCATTGATAAAGCCAAGTCCTGTTGCTAAATTGCTAGGACTTGGGCTACACAGGTGTAAAATTAAAAATAGGTGAATATGGAAAATATGGAAAACGAGGAAACAATTGATATCGCTCGTCTGGAAGAGGCAGTGGTTGTCTTTTACCGATCAAACTCGCAGGACCAGGCAATTACACACGAATGGCTGACGAAGGCCGAGGCCAGCCCACAGGCTTGGCAGTTCGCCTGGCAGCTCATGCAGTTGGGCAAAGTAAGTGGGTGGGGGTACCTAATTGAACACCTGAAGAAAAATCAATTTTGTTTGCACCCCAACAGAGTCAAGAAGTGCAATTTTTTGGCGCATTAACGTTACACTCGAAGTTAATGAAATATTGGCACGAAGTGCCGGCCGAAAATCGCGAAGAGTTAAAACAAAAGATTTTGGAGACAATTGTGCAATTCGCCGCCGGGCCCAAATTAGTGCTCAATCGGCTCTGTCTAGCGGTAAGAGCATTGTTTGTAAATTATAATTATCATTTTTAATATCAGCTGGGCATCACAGTTGAGCGCTTATATTGTGCACATGCTCGAAGAGTGGCCCTGCGCCATTGAAGAAGTCATCGAGACGTTCCAAAGTCAGCGTATGCCGAATGTTAGTGCCGATGCTCAGCTATGGATTATGTTGGAAGTACTGCTGGGAATACCGGAGGAGGCGCAGGTCATTCACACCTCCGTTAAGAGGGTTACGCTGCGAGGCGAGATTGGAAAGCGTATACCACTAGTGCTGGAGACGATTGAAACTTATTTGCAGCAGCAAATGAGCATCGAATGGGACACTGAAGCCTTCAGCAACATGACACGGGCGGTAAAGTGCGTAAATGTATGGATCAGGTACGAATTAGTTTAAATTAATTCATTTAATTAAATACTCATACAAGGGAAAACCATTATAGGAATATTGGTTACTGTATTGAAGCTTGCATCAGCATCTGCGCCGTACTGCTAGAGATGGTAAAGAAGTGTTACTGGCCATGCATTCGTTCCGGAGTCGGCTGCATGTCCGCCGACGAGAACGAGCTCGCGGAGACTTGTCTCGGTGCAATGGTCAGCATTATAGTTCAGCCCGATTGTCACAACTATCCGAAGACGGCGGCAGTGCTGATCAAGATGTTCTTAGATTCACTGTGCGACATTACACAATTAGAATGGAAGCGAGATAACGACAATGAAGACATCATCGTCCACATCTATATGCTGTTTGTGGCCGCTGTAGAGCGACATTCGGGTCTATTCTTGAGCGGCATTACGGCCACCGACCCAGAGCTATCTGAAATATGGAATCGCATGGTACATGAGATACTGCAATGCACAGATAAACCGGGCATTTATCCCGTTGAAGAATCATGCAGCACCATGGCATTGGCTTTCTGGTATATGCTACAAGGCGATGTCTTCGCCATGCCCGACGAGCAAAAGCACAAATGTTGGGAGCATATTAAACCACTATACGCACACTTGACCACCGTGCTGGTTCGTAAGTCCGAGCAGCCCGACGAGAGCTCCATTGATAAATGGAACTCGGATGATCTAGAATGCTTTCGCTGCTATCGCCAGGATATATCCGATACATTTGTAAGCGTTTAATCTACTAATACATCGCATATACTAATATTTCCTATCTTCTGCAGATGTATTGCTATGATGTATTGGGTGACTATATATTGGAGATATTAGCCGCGATGTTAGACCAGGCAATTACCGAGCTACAGGCACATCCCACCCACTGGACCAAGCTCGAGGCTTGCATATATTCGTTCCAATCGGTGGCCGAGCACTTTGGCGGCGAGGAATCTCGCCAGATACCGAAGCTAATGCGCGTCCTCTCAGAGATACCGTATGAGAAGCTTAACGAAAAACTGTTGGGCACGGCTCTCGAGACAATTGGCTCCTATTGCTCTTGGTTAATGGATAATCCATCTTATATACCACCGGCCATTGATCTGCTTGTGCGCGGTCTCAACTCTACTATGTCGGCACAGGCTACTCTGGGTCTCAAGGAGTTGTGTCGCGATTGTCAAATGCAACTGAAGCCCTATGCTGAGCCTCTGCTGGATGCTTGCCAAGCTACGCTCGTAACAGGTCGCATGAAGAATTCGGATTCAGTGCGTTTAATGTTCAGCATTGGAAAATTGATGAGTTTGTTGCCACCGGAGCAGATACCCAAATATCTGGACATTATTGTCAGTCCCTGTTTCGAAGAATTGCAGACTATTTGCCAGGCAGGCAGCGTAAGCAAAGATTTTATTAAACTTTAAATTTTATTTATTTATTATTAAATTTTATTATTAAACTGATATTACAATATTCAAATATTATTTTATTAATTTAATATATGTTTTATATAATCTGTAGACAACTCCAGCTGCGCGCATACGTACAATCTTTCGGCTCAACATGATATCCACACTGTTTTCGTCACTTAACACAGATCTAGATGATGAGCTCAAAGATGCACACAATGTGCAGCCGGTACTCTTGGTTATGGAGAAGACTATGCCAATATTCCGACATATCGCAGAAGTCTGGGTGGAGGAAATAGATGTACTAGAGGTGCATTTCCAGCTAGTATAACTGTTGCAATTATCTAAAACTTTATTTCCACAGGCTGCTTGTAGTGCACTGAAACATGCCATCGTTAATTTGAGAAGCAGCTTCAAGCCAATGTTGCAGGACTTGTGCTATTTCATTGTTGCAAGCTTTCAAACTCGCTGCTGTGCACCCACCTTAGAGATATCGAAAACGGTTAGCATCCAATAAATCAGTTATATATCAAGATTTGTTATATATGTGCACTCTTTCAGGCCATTGTCATCTTCTTCTGGGAGGAGAACTGCAAACAGATGATGCAGCAACTGTTGCTCGAGTTTATTCAGCATAGTTTCAAACTCTTTGAGAATACCCCCCAGCAAAACTTTTCGAATATATCGGACACCATGGAAATGTTTTTCGCCTGTTTGACACAAATTATTAAGAAGGTGCCACAGGTGCTGGAGGACAAAACTATCGCATACGATCGGCTAATTTATTATGGTCAGCGTGCCATGTTATTGCCAGAGAATGGACCCATCCGTGCAAGTACACAATTTGTAACTCAATTCGTAATGCAGTCGAGGAACCATGCACACATGACCGAAGTGATGCTGGCCTCCGGTGAACAGATCATACAAACTGCAATGATTTGTGTGGGCTACATGACACCGCGACAGCAGGTTGAAAAGTTTGCCGATGTATTTCTGTCCATTAACAAAAAGTATCCAGCCGAAATGGCCGTCTGGCTAAAGAATGTAATGTCCGTGCCCAATTTTCCCACTGAGCTCATTAGCGATGCTGAAAAGTTACGTTACGTGTCACTTATTATCAAGTAAGTATAAAGACAGCAATTGCGTCTCCTTAAACTGATTACGTTTTCATTCATTTATCAGAGTAAAAGTCAACAAACGTTTGCTTCAACAACATCTTGGAGAGTTGGCTGCTAAGACGCGCGGACTCGTCCCTATTCAATCCCCAGTTAATTAAAAACCTCATTCTGAACCTCGTGGCCAAAACTCTTATATTTTATAGCTCATCTTTATATTTTCTATTTAGATTTTAATTGTGATTAAGACGCACTGTAAATGTTCCTTGCGATAATGTTGTCTTTTTTATTAATGTCAAATATTTGGCTCGAAATTCGTGAGTAGTCTAAAAAAGTTCCGATCTAACCAATTATATATATATATATATTAATTTAAAGAATCTTTGTAATATTTTTATCTTTTATCTTGATATCAAGCTCGGACGTTTTTCATTTTTTATTTTTCTTAGACTATGCTCAAAAATCTTGCAATTATTCAGCCTGATTAATTTTATCAAATGTATTGGAAAAAAGATTAACTTTTATTCATTCTTTTACAAAAAAAAAATTATACGCTTTTGTTAACGCTTTTAATGGCTTTTATTAAAAATTCCATACATTGTTATTTTAGGCCTGTATAACTTAATATGAGTTTTATATGGATTTTAAATTGAAAACTTTGATTTTTTCACCGTTTTCCAACTTAGATAAATTTTTGCTTTATTCACTTTTCACTGTTTTCATTTATTGTTCTGTAACCTTCAATATAGATATATATATATCAATAATGCCAAAAATATGTAAATACATCTCTATATTATTATACTTATATATATATATATATATATATATATATATATATATATATATATATGTGTGTCTATAACTAAATGAAGCCTTTCATTTACTTGGCCTGAACAGCACTTGGAAGTGGAAGCAATTTTTTCAGCTTTTGCAATCCGACGGCTAGATAGAATAGTTACAATTTGTTTTTACTAAGAATCTGGAGCAATTACCTGCCCTTAAACGTTTGTACATATACGGCAGGCAATGGTGCAAGTCCGCAATTCTCTGGAGATGAAAGTTTATAATGGATGATATATAATGATCAGGCGATATATATATATATATATATATATATATATATATATATATACTGCTTATTCATGATTTTTATATTAACTTTGAGTATTCCCGTATTAAGTGGCGATGCTCCAAACTTATAAAGAAGAGACAAATTCAATGAACATTTATTACCAGAGCATCGACGTTCAGATCATAGTAAATTTAGAGCATCCCCCACCGACTCCGGCGTCAGAGTGGTCACCCATCATTTATAGAACTTTTAAAATACTCACACACCGAAAAAAAAAACAGACATACATTCATAGAAACACACACATAAATGTACATACCACTTCTGTTTTTAACAATACATGTATATATAGTATATAATTAAGCTGCTATTGTTAATCGCATATAGTATAATAATTATAATTTATTCCGTTAGCTTTAGCTACCTCCATTTGAGTTCTTGCTGAATAATATATATACGTAATAGATACAGATACTCGGAACGATAGACAAAAGTCAAGAATATTGCACTAAAGTGAGCAGATCCTGAACAAGATTTTGATTATATGTAGAACTGTATGCCGCTATACTTTTGCAAATCAAATAAGTATAAGCTAAACTATAAATAAAAATTATTCAATTTGCTCTAACCCTTGTATTTTAAGTTTGCCAATTTGTTTTATTTATGTAGTTTAAAATAGTTTATTTGATCAACTCTATATCGATATACATTGTCAGCAAAATATATTCAAAAAATTTCCATCTCAATCTTTCTTCCTTTTTTTAGTATTTAATAAGCTCGGTATATTCTATAATTAAGTTTTAAGTTTTCGCTTCAAATAATATTTCTCAGCTTTAATTGTTGTTGGGTTATAATATATATTCTATATATCTGAACAATACGAACAAAAATTCAATTATTCATTGAAGCCATTATTCATTCATATATTACATTTACAAGGAGAATTACAATGACTAGTGTTGGAAAGTGTATTTATAGTCGTTACAGACCGCTCACTTGGCTGGCATATATACCGACATATGTATATATGTACGTATATCATTTTTGACAGTTTGTATACCGCTAGATATTTGCAGTGGATGAGTATAGTAGTTATAACGAAGTAGTAGTACACATATGTAAAGTCTGTATTTATAAATATATATATATATATATATATATATATATATATATATATATATATATATATATAAATGTGGATATCTAATGCTCAATCATAGGTTGCTGATTCTTACGCAATGTCAATTGAAAAACTGTACAAATTTTGACGAATTCACTGAAATGGTAAGAGCATAATGAGTCCATATTAATATCGGGAAATGAAAAAATCGCTTGGTAATTGTCAATATTTGCATGCAAAACAACAATTTAGGGCAAAGCTTGTTTTGTTTATTTTATTAACATGGTTTTGTTTTTGTTTCAGTTTTTACATGCAGTGTTGAGTAAACCCAGAAGCATTCAGCTAGATTTTAATTGGGATTTTAACTCTTTATTGGTTGGTACTTTGAATGTTTATTTACTTAAAGTGGTTTATTTTGTTTTAATAATAATATATTTCTATAGTGTGTGCTGCACACGCTCACAAAACATAAAAACGATTGTTATCATCATCCTCGTTATCATTAGCATTATCATAATTATTATCATTATCGCCATTATCATATCATCGCCAACATCATCCACCCCCTATCATTATAATCTTCGATTAAACATACAATTTTTGTTTTCGTTTTCGCATTGTGTATAAATGATTTTCTTGTGTGCGTTAATCTAAATAGAACCTTAGTTATGCCTGCGTTCGGGCACTGAGGACCAGCCCGAGTGAGGGTTGGGAGCGAGGCGCGTGATCTAATAGTTGTTAGCATCTGGGGGCGGCGTTGCCAGGTACTCATCGGGTCGCTTGTGCTCGATGAGGGCGCGCACGGTGCCGCTGTCCGAAGGCAGATCGGATTTTCGTCGTATTAGCGGCTTCTCCTTATTCCGTTCGCCGCGTATCTGCAGACATAAAGCATTTTTATATGTTGTTCCCCAGCTGAGCCCCACACTAATTATCGTATACGATTAACGATTAACGTTTGCATAAGTGCACTCGCTTGACAGTTACAAGATCTGTAGATGTTATTGTTGCCGGTGCAGTTAAATGACGTGACTGAGAGAATGCGTGCTATAATTAGTTACCGAGGCACCACGTTAAAGAACCACATCACACATATATACATATATGTTCACACACATACATTCTATACTACGTATAAATAAATATAAATTAATGTTGAATCACTTAAATTACAAATTTCTACTCACTAAGCCCATTTATTTCAAATTCAATTTCGACATATATATATATATATATATATATATATATATATATATATATATATATATATATATATATATAGTCGAATTTTAATTTGAAATAAATGGGCTTAGTGAATAGAAATTTGTAATTTAAGTGATTCAACATTAATGTAGATCTACCTAATAGTAAATAAAAATATTATTCTGACATTACTTTAATTGAATTAAATTTTCAAATCTCCTCTCATCCTTACCATCGACAGCTTCGGGTATCGATTTTACGAATTTACAGGACAATTTTCAATTGTGAACACATTGAGTACAGAAATCAAATTAATTTGTCAATTTTTATTGCACATGCAACTTGATAGATAGTTCAAACCTATCTAAAATTAGATATGTTATCGATAATAAATAAATTGGATCATGTTACAAGATATATATGTGTGTGCGTGTCTATTTAGCTAAATGCAAATAGCATGTATTTCTTGCTGGCTATCTTTTAGTCAAGCAGAAACTCTGTGACTGGCAGATAATCCGATTTTTCACTGTGGGTAGATAGGTGTGGGTATGGGTGAGTAGGCATTTGTTAATTGTGCAGTAAAAAACGATTACATAAGGTGTACATATATTAAAAGATATAGATACAGAAACATGTATTTATAACTGAAACGAGTGCGATTAGTTCGTTCGTTCTTAGAATTAGTGTTAAAAGACAGGTGGTTCAAGGATAAGGTGGCTGCTTGTTGCGCAGGCGCATAATCAAACACCCACATGTACACTCACATACACATACATACACGAGTGTGACCGCGTTCAGTTAGTAGTTGTGTAGTGTGGTAAGTGTAGCTAGAGCTTGTCTCACCTCTCTGGGCTCCTGGTTTGCCTGTTGCTTTGGAGGTGTCTGCGACTGTGATTGCAACTGCGGCCTGGGCTGTTGCTCAATCTTATCGTAGGTTAGATCACAATTCTCATTGTATTGATCGTATAGTATTTGACTATTGGACATTGGCAGTCCGTCAACCTCAAAGCGACGCGCCTTAGTCCATTCCGGATTGGTTTTGGCTAGGCTTTCCACTTGTTGCCACAGCTCCTCGCGTTGCGTAAGTTTCTCACGTTCACTGCATTGATATAGATATTTATATACGTAAATATATATATTTATATAGTATCAGTTTAAAGGTTTTCTTTTTTTTCTTACAGTTGCTTCTCCTGTTTATAATTCTTGCTGCACTCATCGAATAGCCGTTGATTCATCTCCATGAACAACTTGAGTGCATTGTAAATGAGGCCGTGTATAGTCTTATTCCAGTGGGTCTTGGAATTTCGATTAAGCGCTGGAAACATGATGGGCAGAATGGTCTGCGAGTTGTCCGCTATCAGCGACATGATGTACTCATTGTTCCAATAGTAAAGCGCACGCTCTGCCACTTGGAAATGCGGCGAGGAAACGCACTTGGCTATCTGACGAAAAAGGGGTCCCATCACCTTCTGAAATTCGGCCGGCTCAATAACATCAAGCAGCTCCTCCACTTCATTCAAAAACATCACCTCCTTGGGACTGTGAGTTTTCGGCCAGAACTTTAAAAGACTTCTGCAGAAAGTATTTGGTAAATAGTTAAAATCAGTTATAAGGAAAAGAATATGTTGAAAGGCATACTTGATAACCGCCTCCGATAAACTGGGATCCTTCTCAAGGAACTGTACCACACAATAAGTCAACTGCGGATGGTAGACGGAGAGGCTTTTAGCTTTGTGCAACGGCAGCAATACCTTAAGTAAAAATTGTTTGTGCTCCTCCTTGAGTGGCAGAGCGAACCCATTAATGATGCTACCCAAGATTTCCAGCAACTCGGCAATACCATTATGATGCTCCGTTTCATAGATAAATCTGTCAATAAATTACAAATACAATTAAATAGCAAGAAAACAAAAATATCAATAATATAGCTTACAATTTTGCAACCTATTTATTTTTATGCATATTTTAATAAATTGCTCATTCAAAATGAATCATTTAAGACTATGTGATTTATTATTTTGTTATTATTCTATATGTTACCTGTAAAATACATTGTTTATCTGCTTTCTAATAAATGCCCTCAGTCCCAAGAACTTGCCGTAGATGCGATGTAAAACAGTCTTAAGGAAATCACGTTCACGGGGATCCTCCGAATCGAATAAATCCAGCAGTTGTAATACAAACTGATGATCAATATACCGTTTCGCAATATTTGGCTGGAAATCGGGCGACTCCAAGAAACGCAAGAATAGTTCATAGACCAATTGCAAATGTGGCCAGGATGACTCCAATGTAGGCTCATCCTCTTCTGGGTCAAACTCTGCGCCATTGGGATTAGATGAGGGCGGTAGGGTTCGAAATAGATTCACGGAAAACTAAACGAAACAGTATACAGTTAGAATGGGATTAATGATATTTGGTGAATATGCACTTACCATGTTGATGGCCTCCGGGTATATAATCTCTGTAATAACGCCATTCTGATTGGACAGATACTCCACCATCTCGTGGAGGGCAGCTCGCTTGACCTCCTTCCATTTGAGATCGCTTAGCGGCTCGGAGAAATCGAACAGAGTGCAACATTGTCGTAGCTTCTGAAGTAACAACTCCTCCCGTTCCTGAGCCGGGGTCTCTATGAATGCAATTAATAAAAGGGTAATTAGTAAGTATATATATGTATAGTAAGTATACTAACTAAAGCGCTACAAAATCGAAACATAGACGAACGAAACAACATAAATCAAATGACAAAAACAAGCTAAACTAAAAACAAATTGTTTCTTAAATGGAAACTAAGGTAGGAGGAGCGTAACCAATAGGAACCTCGCAGTGGCGGCAAAGCCAGCGCAGTTGATGCGTTGGGCGGCGAATGAAACAGATTCCGATCGCGTGCACGTCCTGGACTTCCAGTCAGCTGCTGCAGCGTCTGCGACGGCGACGACAGAGTGTGACCAATGACATCGCCATTCTGACGCAGCACCGAGACAGACGTTGCCGAGGACGACGACGAGGACACAGTTGATGAGGTCGATACCAGTGCCACAGTCGCTGCACTATTGCTGCCATTGCGCTGGCCAATGCCCAGGGAAATGCTAATGCCACCGACCAGATTCTGTGCCACTGTCGAGCGCAGCGGCTCGTCAGTCGCCACTGCTCCTTCGCTGCTGCTGCCGCTTATGCTGTTGCTGCTGCTGCTGTTGCCCACACTTTTCGTGGCATTCAATATGTTCTTAATGGCCGCGGCGGCGCTCACGGGTGACTGTTGAATGATGTTTTGAGAGTAGGTTGCGTGAATTTGATTTATGAAATGAGTAGAGCAGAGGAAGTTCTTTCATTATGTGTACAACATTTATCTCTCTGTGTGTGGCTGAGTGTGTTTGTGTTCAATGGCTGCAAACCTTGTTGCTGGTCGAGCTGCCTGGGGATGTGGCCGATGCGGCAGCCGCTGTGGCGGTGCTTAGCAACGAGCCGGCTGTGCTTGCTGCGGAGAAGTGTTGCGCCAAGGTGGACACCAAAGAGCTGCCACTGCTTCCAGCTACAGCCCCACCTGCGGTGGTGCTGGGTGCTTGCTTAGACATTGCTGTTGAAGATGTTGCAGCCGGAGCTGCTGTTGCAGTTGATGTTGCTATTGTCGTTGCTGTCGTTGCTCCTGCTACATTTGTCGCCGCGGACGACAGCGACAATGAGGACGTTGAGGACTGTGAGCCAAAAGGTGACGAGGAAGCAATTAGCGCTGCAGCCGCCGAGTTCGCACCACCACCGTAAGTAACTGCCGACGAGGTGGAGGCTGTTAAGCTCGCAGCAGCTGAGGCCAGAGAGGACGAGCCAGCCTGCGAGAGCGACGACAGAGCAGAAGCTGATGAGTTCGAGCTAGTCGACGAGGACGAGGGCGACGATGAGGCGTTGGTGGTTGCGGTGGTTGTGCTGGTAGTTGCCTCTGACGGCGATAGTGGCATCTTGCGCGCCTGCAACTCGAACTTTGCCTTCAATTCTTCTACGCTGCTAAACTTGAATTTGGTGCCCTGTTCCGCCGACGATTGGTGCTGCTGCTGCTGATCCTCGTCGTCAGCCAGCTGATCTAGTCCGCTGTGAAACGATGGCGACTTGGGAATCCGTATTCCGCCCAGTGCATAGTAGCCAGCAGCAACTGTTGCTGTTGTTTGCTGTTGCTGCTGCTGCTCCTGCTGTGGCGGCTCCTGCTTTACTGATACTGCTGCTGCCGCTGCTGTAGTGTTGCTTGTGTTGTTGTTGGCAGTCGGTTGCTGCTGTTTGGTGGTGCCGTTTAGCTGGTTGCCCGTCAACAACATAGCATCGATGACCATTTCATTAGAGCCGCACTAGGTTTAATGGCGGCGCACTTTGGCTTAATACGCGCATTTGCTAATTGAGCGACTCGTGAATAACAATCAAAACATGGAACAAACAAACAAACAAACAAACAACCAACAACAACAGGAACGATGGTGAGTAGGAAAAATGCGACACTATTTAAGTTAATTTTTCTAATAGTTTCTTTTCTGTTTGCGCAATTTATGTTTATAGCACCTGTAAATGGAATTGCAATATATTGATTATGATAATTTATGTATGTATATGCGGGTAAATTTTAACGAAATGAAGTGCAACGTAAATAAAAACTTTTTTTGTTGATGAAAACGAAAAGGAAAAGAAGAATGCTGTTTCAAGCAATCTCAAGCGAGAAATTATAGGGATTTAGAGACACCTACGAGATGTCAGCAACTATACTATAGTATACATATATACAATATATATGTATGTAGAAATGTATTTATTATATTTCTTCATCACTTACGGATTTGTATTGGAAATGCTACCGGTTTTTGCAATGTCTGGAATTTGAGTAAATTTTTTTTTTTTTTATTTTTATTATTTTTAATAATTGAGTGCTAAAGACGTCTGATAACGGCAAAACTTCGCTCAACACAACTGATGCACTACAATTAAAAGAGTTTATTTGAAAATTTTTAATTCAGAGCTGCTAGAGAACCGTGTTGACTGCAGGGCAATTTGTTAAGGGCAAGTAGACGGAAAAATCGATAACATTTCCCGTGGGCGAGCGCAGGATGAGCAAAAGAGAGTAATACAGATATATATATATATATATATATATATATATAGAGAGAGAGAGAGAGAGAGAGAGAGAGAGAGAGAGAGAGAGAGAGAGAGAAAGAGTGACTAAAAGAGAGCCTCAAGAACACTAGCCCAACAGCATTCAAGAGAACGAAATGACTCTCAATAGAAAACATTTTAAAACTAGTGGATAAGCTAACTAAGTGGATAAGATAATAAATAATAATTTTCAACAAATCTTTGCGTTTTAATTAGAGAAAGAGAAAGAGAGAGCGAGAGAGAGAGAGGGGGAGATACTGAACGGAAATTGAGGGATGCGACGATGGGAGAGCGTAAATAGCGCGCAAGGCAAATGGCAAAAATGAGGCGACGGGCGTAACTAACACATGCATATTTAAAACCCTACGTTCGTATGCATGTGTGTATGTGCGTGTGTGTGTATGTGCGTGTAAGTGTGTGTATGTCTATGCGGTGAAGTGTTGAGCAACCCAGCAAAATGAACATCGCTCACTTGACCTTTACGAACTTGCTTAATAAATAATAACACAATAAAAAATACCGACAAACAACTGCAATTCGACAGCTGTGCAGAATACGCAAATCATACATAACAAAATTACAAGTGTAAATACGCTCGCACATACATGCACATATTCGAATGTGTATGCATGTATGCTCATGCATATGCACTATACTTACTTTCATTCAGCGTGTTGAGCGCCGTTAGTTCGCAATTTTTGGACACATTGTAGCGAGTGCTGCTTTGTCGCTTCTCCTTGCGCACCAGCGGCGTGCCGGTTAGGTTCAAGCCCTTTGTGAGAGGAGTGAGTGGCGGCGCATCTCGGGGTGGCGTGCTGTCCTTGTCTGTCTTGTTAGCCTGCAAGTATCGAGCAAATTCATGGTCAGCCAAAAACGGGACTATTTTCACATAGAGCGAGCGCGGGGGCAGGGGAAAGTGAAGCAACAGAGCGAAACAAAAAGAAAAACCAAAGAAAGTAAAGAGCAAAAAACACTTGCAAAACATTTAGCTTCCGTTCCTTTCGCGCAACACCTTTCCTCCATTACCTTGTTCTGTGCAAATCCTTGCCGTCTAAGTCGAGCGGTCGCCTGTGGGTGTTAGTCTTGTTTTTAGTAATGCCAACAGGTAAATGTGAACTCTCTACGTACTCACACACACACATGAATACATGAATGCATGTGTGTAGTGTTGGTGAATGACTACATAGAATTCTGATTCGAAGGCAAAAACTAAGAGTCTAATTGGAATCAATCATTCGGCATATGGTCACACATGGGCGATGATAAGATTAGATATACATTAGTGCGCTTAGGTTGGGGCCAGAAGGAAGTTTATACATATGTATATAAGTCTATTGGGGGTACGGCGAGACTAACACAAAAATTGTTCTATAATTGACGTCAATCATTAACATGCTCTATTTGGGCCGGGATATGGGATGCTTATTGTGTCGCAGTATTAATAATAATCATATGCATATTCCATGTTGCATTTTAGAAATCAATTTATTAAATAGTTTATATTTTGTAAAAAATCACATTGGAATTCAGTTTTCCTTCATATGTTGAAATATGTATGCAAATATTATCAACTAAATGTGACAAGTGATTGACAACTAATTGGGCCCATATACATAGTATGTACATAAAAAAATTACATTAAACAACATTTATTACTCACCTCGCTTTTGACGGGAGTAGCAACGATTCCGCTGGTCACAATGATCGGTGTTGTCGTTGTTGTTGCTGCTGCTGGAGTTGTTGCTGTTGTACTAAAGCTACTGTTATTCTCTTTGATACCGTTAGCGGCAGTTGTGACTTTAATAGTGTTGTTGTTTGTTGTTGTTGTTGCCGTCTCGCTTTTGGTAGGCGCTGTAGTCTCTATTGCTGACGCTGATGACACCGTCGCCGCCGCCGCTGTTGTTGCCGCTGCTGCTGTCGTGCTTTTTGTTGCTGCTTCTAACGCTTCGTTATCCATAATACGCTCTCAGACTTATCTGACGCTGCCGGATTTTATTGCTTATACTGAATTGACGTTTGACAACACTAACAACAGCTGTGACCGCAAGCAACAGAATTAAGTTTTTTAAATATTCGTTTCTTAATATCTTTTGCTTTTATTTCTTGTTTTCTTAATTGATTTGTATTTGATAATTCAAGCTCCACCGCTGTGGACGTGTTCAGAAGAAAATTAACACGGCAATAACAAAAATAAAGTATACAACAAGAAGACAACACATGCAGAAAACTTTACTCATCATACAATACACACACACATATATACACTCGAGTATTCTGAGGAGATTATGAGGGTAAAATGAAAAGTGCTAGAGTAGAACACAAAGTTATCACACATCAACATCAATACCAAACCGAATCCGGTTCTAAACAAGAAGTTGCGCTCAATCGGTTCTGATACTAAATGCATTGGCATATGTATGTGTGCTTATGCACTCAGTGTATATGCTCGTAAATATTCATTTCTAATAAAACTTATTTCACTTATGAGGTGCACAGGAACTACTGATAAGAGCACTCTTTGAGCACTTCCGTAAAATGGCAAACAGAAAATAAATAACAGAAATCAAAACACACATAGGCAATGCGACAGCAAGCAACAAGTTGCGAAGCAATGGCCGTCGATGAGAGTTGCCAGACTCAGAATTCATCCCAGGCCCATGCGAAAGTCAAGTGCGTGTGTGTGTGAGAGTGTATTTGGACAAGAATGTTTGTTGATATTCTTAAGGGGAACCGCGGTGACTGAGCCGCTTATTGATGATAGACCTTTCATTGCGTTATACAAAATATATTGTTTAGACCTAACGACTATAAGTAAAAAGACATCAGCAATTTATATGTCACCTTTGAAAGAGCTATGAAGAGGGCGATAGCTCTGCTCGGAATATGTACGAAGTAGAGAGAATGATAAATAAAATGAATGTATACTGTGCATAATTAATAGTTGCAGCAAAACGTCAAGCCAAACAATAATAGATATGCATAACAAAAAAAAAAAAAACCTTAACTGTGTGTGTGAATGTCAAATGGGGTAGCGTTTTGGGCTGGTTAACAGTAAGAGGGAACCTTCTATTTACCGCAAGAAGCTGCAAGATCTTATTCCATTTGCCTCTACTGCGATTTAACATTAATTATTTTGCTTTTTTAAGATTTATTCCTGTTAATGTTTTTACGTAAAATGTGAATTCTAACACACTCACACACTCACAAAACTCGCAATCGCACTCGCACTGTTTTCTGGTTTATTCACTCAAGCTCTCGAGACTGGGATATTTCTGTGTGTGAATTTTTTGCGCTTCACTTTTGCACCATCATTTTCTTCGTCCGATTACAAATTTTACAAGACTGAGGTGCACTAATCACGGCGTGTTACCAGCACTATTATTCGTATTTAACCTTTTTATCAAACACACTTAACATCAAGTGCTAGTTTAATTATAAATTATTATTTTTGTGAAATATTTTGTTCACGCAACGTCGCTGCCAAATAAAAGTAGTGCTGCCAGATAGGCTAATTTTATTATTTTTTTTTTTTTTATATCGATGGTAATTTCTATTCCAATCGTATCGATATTTAGATTATAATACATCACATCAATTGAAATGTTATACATTCATAATTTTATTTTTTACAAATTGAATAAATTTAAGTTATACGTGCAAACTTTTAAACACTTAACTATTGTTTCTTTAAAATCGATATTATTGAAAAATTATTTCAGAGCATAATACAAATTTTATATAAAAAAAAAAACTAAATGTGTAATTAAAATAATACTAAAAGTATTTTATGAATTCATTTTTAACAGATAACCAATTCAATAGTCATTTATTTTTTTATCGATGTGAATAAGAAATCTGAAGTATCACAAATATCGGATAGGTATGCATCACTAACTGGCAGATGGCAACTCTTAAATGCGATTTTTTGTTTATAAAATAATTAAGCTGTAAAAAGTCAATACACATACGAATTGTCATGCAAATAACAATTAAGGTGCTGAAGGGCAAAGATTGCACACTTGAGGTAGGTATTTTTATTGGTTACATGCTAGCAATGTTTAAATGCATTTCTCTCTTTGACCAGGTGTCGCCGACGTCCACAATTCAGGACTTGAAAGAAAAAATAGATGTCGCTCTACAAATTCCCGCCACAAATCAGAAGCTCCTTTTGTTTGGGCGAGCATTAAACAATGACCAGACTATTGCATCCTATCCAAATATTAAAGAGGGCACTAAGCTTATCCTTGTCGTGATGAAGCCTGGACTACGCGACTGCATTCATCGTGCTTTTCGCAAATACTATACGGAGGCTCAATCGGAACGGCTGACCAACGAATTCATGATAGATTTCGAAGCAAAATTGAAGGAACAGAGCTTGGACGATTTGGAACGTTTTGCTGACAATTGCTTATAAAACTGGTAGCGGATTAATCAATAACATATTGACGCTGAGAAGATAACATATTTAATTTAATTGTTTGCCGAGTTTTAGTAAATAGTATGCGAGTTGATTTGAATAATTTGTATGCGATACGAGTTTAATTTTGAACAGCGTGGCAACTCTGAGTTCTGCATTGGCAATTGAGTAAGTGTCAGAAATGCAGGCGTGCAATTTTCTTAGCCGAGTTGTTAACTCTACGAAGCCGAACGTGCGATCTTTTTCCAGAACACTTGGAGCTATGGTTAAGGTAGGCAACGTGCTTGTCATTCCTGTAAACAAAGTCGTGTACAAATTTTAAAATATAAAAATTACATAAGCACGAGTATAGGGCGTCATAAATATTGATTGCGGCGGCAGAGATGTCACGAAGTGCAATGTATCAAGGTTACAACAATTCTATCACATCTAATGCGTTTGTATGTTTGCATGTGTAAACTTTAGGTTGGAGATAAAGTCCCGTCTGTTGACCTCTTCGAAGACTCGCCAGCGAACAAGATAAACACCGGCGAGCTAACAAATGGCAAGAAAGTGATCTTTTTCGGTGTGCCCGGTGCGTTTACGCCTGGCTGCTCAAAAGTAAGTTGGCAATAGAAAAGATT
The DNA here is from genome assembly GCA_035047405.1 of Drosophila stalkeri. NCBI lineage: Eukaryota > Metazoa > Arthropoda > Insecta > Diptera > Drosophilidae > Drosophila > Drosophila stalkeri. The sequence goes on along the minus strand of JAWNPR010000142.1, from coordinate 30,108,665 downwards.
ATCGATTGACAGTATTATAAAATTATGTATTGTCTGACCACAGACTCATTTGCCGGGCTACATAAGTGGAGCAGACTCTCTTAAAGCCGAACAGGGCGTAGACGAAATTGTTTGCGTCTCTGTCAACGATCCGTTCGTGATGTCCGCTTGGGGCAAGGAGCATGGAGCGACTGGCAAAGTGCGTATGCTAGCCGATCCTGCTGGTATTTTTGCATCCGCCTTGGATGTGAACATCGATCTTCCACCGTTGGGAGGTGTGCGATCCAAGCGTTACTCTATGGTCGTGCAGAACGGCGAGATCAAAGAGCTAAACATCGAACCCGATGGCACTGGCCTCAGCTGCTCGCTGGCCAACAACATTGGCAAGAAGTAAAATCCATCACACAATAGTAATAGCGCCGAAATATCGTTTTCAATTACTAAACAGCTATGTAGAATATCAAATACAAATGCAATTAGATGAACTATGCGTACTGAATGTTTTTTAATATCTAGATGGATTAAAGTGCTAATTTTATCTCTAACGGTTATCAGTGTTGGGTGCAATCTTCTGGGAGAGCAATTTGCCGTAGCCGCCTCGTCCCGCATCGTAGTCTGTTCTATATTCATCTCGAACCTGTCCGCCAGTTTTGCCGCGTCCATATTGTCGGCCCTCAATAAAGCCCGCGTCCCAGTCCACACGAATCAGTCGGTCGTCCAGCCGCGTGCCATTCACAAATCTGTAATGAACAATAGTCTAGTAATTTTGCTAAAATTGTTATTTATTAGAACTGACCTCATGGCAGCTTCTGCTTCGGCTCGCGTGTAATATTCCACAAAGCAAAACCCACACGGCGTCTTTTTATACTTGTCCAGACCCATTATAATGATGCGTACATCGCCGCAGCGAGAGAAGAGCTCGTGTATTTGCTCCTCGGTTGTGTAAAATGACAAATTGCCTACATAAAGTGTAGTGGAGTCGCGTAAGGATCGCTCCTGCTCTGAGCGAGAACCCTGAAACGAGCGTGTAATAAAAATCATAAATGTAGAACAAAATGTCACACAAACAGTACTTACCTTGAAGTGCTGATCACGATACGAGCTCAAATCTATAGATGCACTCATAGTAATGTTAAATTCGATAAATAAAACAATGCAAACATCAATTGTTAAGTTTTTGCTTAAAAGTAATGTCAGTGTCTACACACTAAACAATTGAAAATTTGGGGTAGCCCTATGCTACAAATCCAATATATTACTCCATTTAATGGTCACACTGTCCACTTTTAAGAAAAAGCGTAGCAAAACAAAATACAGCCATTGCGGACAAAAAAATCAAAGTAAAATTAAATTGACAAAGGCGCTCTGAGAAATAAAATGAGAATAAAAAGCAAATTGGCACAATTGATGCTATGGAATTGATACAAATAAATGTCGGGTTTATTGTTATTAGAAATAACATGTATATGCACACACTCTTCTTTAAAAGTGTGCAACCAGGGCTACATACATTTGTATTTACCAGCATTTGTTATGGGTACACTCGCATAAGAAACAGCGTAGCAAAACAAACTATAATCGGAAGACAAGCTGACAAAGCAACAACAGAAAAAAGTATTAAATGCATAATTCTCATGCGAATATTGGCATTAAAAGGCAGCTCCGCTACCGGGGTGATGTCAGTGGAAATATTAGTCACATTGAGGTTCTGCAGACCGAAGAAGCCCTCAAACAACCAAAGGTCAAGTCCCCAACTGCTGCGGATGACGTTGGCGTTGCAGCAACAGCTACACAGCACCGTCTCTATAACGGTAAATATAATTGGAGAATTAATGGTTCTATCTGAATCGATGTCCTCACAGCCGGCTCAGAGACCAGCACCTTTTACGACTTCTTCAAAGTGGAAATGACACGCGGCTATATGTTGGAGCACGACGAAGAACGGTATTCTGCACGCCGGCAAAAAATCTACAGTTTCATGCGGATACCACGAGATCTGGAACGTTTTATGGTTTATGGGATTATGCAGTGCGCTGACTCTTTTCTTTATATCCACACATTTTTGCCGGTTAGATTTTTGCTTGCCGTGTGGTCACTGCTGACCCGGAGTGTTGCCCGGATCTTCCGACTGCGTGGTGGTGGTCAGCGACTGTTATCTCCTGCAGAGATTTGTGATTTACTCAAGGGCGCCATTTGGATAACGGTGACACTGATAATGCTGCTTGTGGACACGAATCGTGTCTATCACATCATCAAATCGCAGTCGATAATCAAACTGTATATATTTTATAATATGCTCGAGGTGGGCGATCGTTTGCTGTCCGCCTTTGGACAGGATACGATTGATGCGCTCTTCTGGACGGCCACGGAGCCAAAGAATTCGAAACGAGAACACTTTGGCGTACTAACGCATATTCTCTTTACGCTTATCTACGTGTTCCTGCACAGTGGCCTCATCATGTTTCAGGTGCGTGCTATCGATAGCTATCGATTACTAATCGAGATTTGAATTTTGAAAATGCAGATTCTGTCCTTTTCATAAATTGCATTTATTACACTCTTGCAGGCAACTTGCCTAAATGTCGCCGTCAACTCGAACAACAAGGGTCTGCTCACAATTATGATCTCCAATAATTTCGTGGAGCTCAAAGGATCGGTATTCAAGAAATTCGATAAGAACAATCTGTTTCAGTTGACCTGTAGTGATGTGCGCGAGCGTTTTCACTTAAGTGTGCTGTTGTTCATTGTGATGATACAGACGATGAAGGAGTTCGACTGGAGCATCACCCAGTTCTGTGTCATGTTGCCCGATTGCTTTGCCGTGCTCTTTACCGAAATACTTATAGACTGGGTGAAGCATGCGTTCATTACCCGGTTCAACGAGCTGCCCGAGAGCATTTATCGGGAGTACACGACGAGCTTGGCCTATGACATGACGCAGACGCGGCAGAAGCACGCCTTTTCGGATCACTCGGACCTGGTGGCTCGTCGTATGGGCTTCATACCATTCCCGCTGGCAGTGGTGCTCATCAAGGCCATCTATACGGCGGTGTCCTTTCACAATTTGGCTGCCTGGCTGCTCTTTCTATTCGCTTATTTATTCGCCCTGGGTCTTCGTATTTGCTTGACTATCTGTGCGTTGGGGAAAGCATGCAAGCTAATGAAGGAGCACCAGACAGAAAGAAACACCTCTACACCCAGCAGCATGACCAATGTACCCGTGATTGGAGCAACGGCAGCTGGGTTTGCTACCTCCAATGTGCAAGTGCTGAACAACAATAATAATATCAACAGCAGCATCAGCAACGGAACTTCCTTCAAGACAACTTGTGCGGCCACTTTGGCTTCGGAGCCAGGCCTGAATTTCTCGCGTGCGACCTCGACGTCCACGCCTAAGAAGTCGACTAGCGAACAGGAGTTGGATGTAACCAATTCACTGGAACTTGGCGCCACTGCCTTGTTTTCCAACAGCGACGTCGATCTGGATGATGTCTGCCTCAATGAGCAGGTGACGAATGTCAATTCGAATGGCAATAATCAGGAGGTCTATCAGGATGAGGAGTTGGCACGGAGCGAACCGGACCTAATGCAGCTCAGCGATGCCGTGGGGGCTGTGGCCAGTGTCAGTGCCCACCTGGACCGCGTCAAGGGACTGCCCAAGCGCACTCACAAGCGCTCCGAGTCGGAGCCTTTTAAAGGCGTCCAAAGTCTCAACGAAAAAGTAACTGCCCCATCTTCTGGCAACAATGCAACGTAGCTTTAACGGATTAGTTAATTAATGTTTGTTTTGTATTTTGCGTGTGCCTGCTGTAAATGGGGATTGGAAATCATTATTAAGTGTAATTCCTAAGTAAAATGAATTTATATATGAGTGTACTTTATCAGTTAAGCAAAATAAGCCGACGATTTTCTCTATAGACGTAAATATTCTTTTCATTCAACTGTGATCATTCACATTCATGAATTAACAAAAAAGAAAGATGGACGTATTTATCTAAATGTTTTCAATTACATTTTCATTCAAATTTTACCGCTATCCAGGGCTGCAATGTTATGTGTGGCAATATGTGCGACTATTTTCAACACTGTTGGTTTCTGTTAGTTTACATAATGGCCGCCGATGTTCAGGATTGAGTGATAGAAAGAGCTGTTAGTTAACATTCAATGTAATGAAATTGTTCTCTTAATGTTTACAGCACGTATTACAGTACAGCACGGAGCTGTAAGACCTTTCAGCACGTCTTAGCTGTTAGTTTACATACTTAATTGCACTTCTAACTTTTCGAAATGCTATTTTTTGTTGCCTACTTTTTAGGCTCTGACTTTTCTGTAAATTATTGTCATTGAATATATCCGTAATGTGAGTTAATATTTTTCAACATTTTAATAACTTTAGAATCATATTTTATTTATATTTATATTCATATATTTGGGCATTTCTGTAGAAAAGTAAACTTTTTGAAGCGTTTGACCCTTTGGTTTTTTTTAAATTATCTTACAATAAGATAATTAAAATTAATTGTCAAAATAAAGATGTATGTATACATTTGGATAGTGTTGATTTAAGTTAGCTTGACATTCAATTAAATTTTGCCCAATATCACAAGCTTAACCGGAAATGTGTATCAACTTCCTCGACGTTTAGCTTAACCTTTAGTCATTCGCGGCATGCTTGCGTGGGCTGCCAAATCCTGACCGGACGTTACTGACACTGCTCTTACTAATTCAATGGTCCGGCAACTGGGTATATAACAACTGTGAGTCAAGGCAGCCTGGTAGGGAGCTTACTCATTGCCTTAAAGCTGAGGAAAAAGTTAAGTTGTGTAAAGGGCAGCAAAAGGGGCGAGGGTGGCTGCGGCTCCCCAGTCCATGTTGAATGGCTTTTCATGAATGAAAATGGCTCCATTCGCTGGCATCGTGTTTACACGCGTAGAAAAATCAACAAGCTACAAATAGCGCGCTTTTACCCACAGCTAAAAGTGCTGCTGAGTCCTCCTCCGTCGCCCCTGAGGCTTGCACGCGCGTGTACACACGGGAACACACACACACACACACACACACACACATATATACACACATGTGCACACTTACATCTACATTCAATTTACCGCTACACACACCGCTACATTGCGCCTTTGGGCGTTTCATTTTTATGAATGAAATTCTACGCTGACCTTGAGCGCAGTTACGTCAGAGCTGCTATTGGGGTAGTTTTTCAGGCTATATCTCACACTACGCACATATGCAAACATATATATATATATATATGCATAAATATAAATAATATATATGTATGAATTTAGCGCGCATGTCTTTCGAATCGCACTAGTTCCCCTTTTTCGAATTCCGAGTTCGACTGGGGTCGCCTTTCATTCATGAAAAGCCAACGCCAAAGGCATTTCATGAATGGCTTTGGCCAAAACGAATTTTGTGGCTCCTCCCCTACTTTTCAAGGACACGTTTGGGCATCTTTATCGATTTTCTCATATACATACATATCATACATTTATGACCTTTGTTGGACAATGATTTATTAATTTAAGTAATTTTCTGTGCAATTAAATGTTTATATATATACATATACATATTCAGATTTTATACATCATAAAATAAATACTATGCTTCTGTTGTTGCCTTGTATAAATATAGATATATATATATATATATATATATAAATTTAAAGTTCTTTAAACACTTAACGTATCGCTGTTACATCCCGATTCTACTGTATGTTGTATGAATTCTTTTTTTTTTTCCTTTTTTTTTTACAATATTAGAGAAAGTATGACATTAGTATTATTATTATTTTACATCCCTTTTTATTTTATCTTTCCATTCCCATTCTTAATGCTAAGTTACACAAGAAAAATTTCTGCTAAGTTGTTTTAAGGATAAATAGTCTAAATAATACATGAATATACATACATACATATGTTTACCCTGCATACATTTGTATACCCTGAACCCATTGAAAACGGACAATTTAAGTCATTTCTGTTATATTTAACATGTATAGTCGATATAGATTGATCCCAATACTAATCATGGTATTTGAATTGTAAAAACTTTCCTGCAATAAAGTGTTGTGAAAAGTGTCTCCTAGCGCAATTTCCGGCCGGCTGGCTGGCATGCGATAAATATAGCCTTGTGTAAAGCGAGCAAAGCGGAGAGTAAACGCACGCAGTTTTATGAATGAATGAATGAAGGAGTGAGTGGAAGAAAGGGAAAGGAGTGCCGGGCCAGTGGCATTGGAAGTTGTGCGAAGCCAGCTAAAAGCACTCGGCGTGGAAAACTTTGGTAGGGCAGGGCCAATGTTTTGCCTTGCTCTTGACTGGCATTAGCCCATAATTTATTGATTTTGCTGTATTGCCTGTACTCTACTGGGAGACGACGCAGGCGCCCTGAAACCCAGCCAGTCAGCCAGCCGGCCAGCTGGCAGCCAGTTGGGCAGGTTATCTCTGTGGCAGATTGGCGTCACGTTTTGGGTGTTTGGCAGCGTATAAAACTGTTGCGTCACTGACGTCATAGACCGTCGAATGAGAGAACTTAGCATTAGAAAACATGTTAAATATATTATTTATAATATTAAATATTTATATCGTGGGATCATTTGAATTCCCGGGCTAGGCAATCGAAAGATTTACATAGGAAATATCAATAGCGTAACATCATCAGAATCTTTCTTCAAATACTAAATTTAACATTTTTGGATAATTGTTGTGATAATAATAATGGAATTTATGTTATCTAAACACGTAGATACACATTTCTAATATTTAATAATTAAATAGGTAATAAAAAAAAATATAGTTCTTAGAATTACGTTTTTGCCTTTTGGGTTTAAAATAAATTTGCATTCTCACGAGATCACTGATCAATGGGTTCCTTATCAGTGGTAACCTAACCTGTATTTTAACAGTGACTGTTAGCTAAAGGCGATGTTAAGCTCCTTTAGATGCAAACCATGATGGAGTAATATTAGGTTAGCAAAGCGGGCTGTTAACATAGAATAATAATGCCACTTGGTTCATTGTATATATAAAATATTGCATCATTGCCCCTATTATACAGCTTTTAGCCAGAAAAAAACAAAATAAATTTATTTATTTTTTGATTTAATTAATATTCAATAATAACGCGGCATTAACAGCTTAGAATAATGCCGCGTTATTATTGAATATCTTTTAGTTTATTTCCCAAGGATTTGATAAAACATAATATCTTAATATATATGTATATAAACATATCTAAAAATTTCTATAATTTTATTGAGAATACGATATCAAATAATAGTGCTTCAGTAATACATAGTAGGATCAACCAACATTCTTAATACTGTTAACTAACTGTTAACAGTTACTGTTAGCAGCAAAATTGTGTAGCATACTTTTTAGGATGATTTTGATTATTAATCAAGCCTGTACAGTTCGGACGGAATTCTAAATGAAGGATAGGTGCCGTAGCTTCCACGCCTTAAATTTCCCTGTAGCGGCCGCTCTCGAACTCCTCGAACCACGAATATTCCTCAAGTTTGTTTTGAATCACATCGCCCAGGAAGTATATATGAATGGCTACAAAGCCCTCCGCTTCGCTGTCATCATCTGAGTCCCAATACTCCAGCTCATTGTCATCGTTCACATCAGACATATAAAGGTCAATGGCGACCGTGGCATGCATCAGGTAAGTAATGCCGCAGCAGAGAGCGGTGACTGACTGCATTCGCATATACTTCCTGAATCTGTCCATTGGCAACTGGTCGAGACCGCCGTAGTCATCCACGGGCTCCCACAAGCTCAAGTCATGCTCGGCCTTCTGCATGATGAGCAGCGATAGCAACACATACAGCACGAAGCCACTCGTGTTGCGCAAGACCTCTTCGAGTAAGGAAATGCGGCCCGAAGTGCAACTGTTGATGCTGGCGAAGACGGTCAGAACTGTGAACACGTAGAACATAATTGTGCAGAAGTAATAGGCGAATTGTGCCCATGCCACTGGACTCAGAGGATGCGCGAAGAACACTTCAATGTGGCAGAACGCGATCACGCAATTCTGAGCGAACTCTAGGGTATAGAATTGGAAGAACACCGCACGCATTTTGTGGATATGGGGATATATATTATAAGCAGTCTAAGAAATATGTAGTTATACATAAGCTGTTGTATATATTCGTAGTTCCTTTCTGGCAGCTTTGTCAAAGGACGTTCCGAGAATTCATAGCACTCCGCTCGTTATACACGCATCGTAGTGCCCCTGCTGAAGCTCTGGAACCACTCGTACTGATCCAGCTTCGATTGCACCCACTCGCTCATGAAGTAAATGCGCGCTGGTATATAGTCACCGACTTCCTGTTCATCGGGGTCCTCGTACAGGTAGTTGCCTCTTTCATTGGAGAGGAGCACGTCGATGACAACGGTGGCGTGCAACAGGTACATCACGGCGCAGGCCAGAGAGGCAGCCGCCTGGAAGCGCATGTAGGTGAAGAACGGATGCACTGGTTTCTCCACGCCTAGAGTGTCGTGGATGTGAATGTGCAGCACATTGAAGTCCTGCTCTGCATCCTGCAGGGTCATCAGCGAAATGACCACGTACAACACGAAGCCGATCATGCTACGCACGATCTCCTCGCACAGCGACAACCGGTGCCCGGAGCAGTTGTCGATGCTCGCGAAGACGATCAGCAGCGTGAAGGCGTAGAAGCAGGCACAGTAGAAATAATAAGCCACTTGCTTTTGGAACGTGAGCATATTCAGGGGCTGTGACAGAAAGCCGTGAATGTGAAGGAACATCAGCAGTAGGTTCAATATGGTCTCAATGCTATAGAACTGGAATAGAACCGCCCGCATTATGTGTCTCCGATCTTAAGCACTCTACAATACACACACACACACACACACATAAATCGATATTAAATTTATATGAGCATGCATATGTATGTGTTTTTTTGTGTTTGTGTGCAATGCTCGTCTGACAGTTTTAGTACAGTATGTTTGACACGCTTTTGTTGGCTCCAACTGAGGCTAAGGCAGTTGATCATCATAAAAAAAACACACACACACACACTCACACGCACGAACACACTTCATAGTTGCCCCGTTGCCAATGTTGTGGTTCGTGTTGTTGTGGCTGCTGCTGGTCCTCGTCGGACTGCTGGAAACAGTAGCAACGTTTTGCTGCCAGTTTGATGTTGTTGACGGCCCGTTGACGGCGATTATGTTGATGACACACAAGACCGCAACGAATTTACGCGCAATTCTCCATCGCTCCGCCAGCTCGAGTGGCAAGCGGTAAGCATTTGTATTTAAATATACACCACAAAAATGTTGCGAAAATGTTAGAATACATTTGGCCGAAGCAGAAAATGAGATTCTATACGATTGTTATCGATATACGACATGCATACAGATACTACAATTATAATTCCAATTGGACTTGGCAAATTCTTCTGTTATTTATAGATTTAACTATCGGCAGGAGAGCAGGAAAAAAGCAAAATGGTAAACAGAGTAGTAGGATTGCTTTTGCATTACCTTTTCTGCAAAATAACGATAGCTACAACAATCGCACTTCAATTGAGTTTTAAGCAACATTTTCGCGCTGGTGTATGTCGATGGCCAAAACCACTGAACCCACACTCGCAGCAAAAACAACAACAACCAACCAACAGCGTCAGTAGCTGCAGGAATATAACAAATCGGCTGCCGTCGTTGCTGTTGTTGCTGTTATTGTGGATGTGGCTGTGGCTGTGGCTGTTATTGGTGTTGTTGTGGCTGGCAGCCACTGTTTAGCCGTTGGATGTGTGCAAAGTAAAAGGGTTAATTCATTTGGCTACAGTTGAAGAGCCATTCTGACTGCGTCATCTTGCCAAGAGAGACGTGTCTTTTGGTGTTGTTTTTGTTGCTGTTGTGGCGGTTATTATTTGCGGTGGCGGCGGCGGCTGCTGCTGCTGCTGCTGATGCTGCGGATGCTGCAATTTTGACAAGCAAACAGCGCTTAAGCAAGTTAAGTGGTTGCGAGTAGCACAAAAGCTGTTCGGCATTTGCAAGTTTTGCCTTTGCCCAAGACGAAATTCCAGGGATCAGCATTGCCAAGCTGCAACACAGTAGTCAACTCAGCCCATTGCCAACGTCATCCTCATCTTGATCGTAAGAGTCGTAATTCGAGCTGTGTCGCACCGTTCTGAGCAAGTTCATTTGAATGGCTCCTGAGAATGAACCAGTTGACTGGTTCATGAAGAACGCATTCTCTTGCGATATTCAGCTGTCGATTATGAATAACAGAATAGTTCACAAATAACAGTCGCACATGACTTACTCAGTTGAATATATCGTTCACATGTCGCATATCAAACTGAACTAGTGAACTAGATTTACCAACACTATTCATCTTAATTGCTGCAAGCTGAGCTTAAGCACGTGTGTTTTCATAGGGTACCTATTGTGTCTCTCTCTCTCTCTCTCTCTCTCTCTTGCTCTCTCTCTTTTTTCTTTATTATGATTTTTTTTTATTTATCATCGTTTTGTGTACACAGTGTGGCACACGTTGGCCCGTCCTTAAAGACGGCGTATGTACTTGTCTGTAATGTGCATTAATGCGGAATGTGGTTCAGTATTGGCGGCTGTTGCAATTAAGAGTGTTAAAAACTCTTATGTAATCGTTTGGGCTACCAAAACGCTCCAGTTACGCCCACCACCAAGGGGCCAGGCGGGCCGCATGCCATTAGAGTAAAATGCAAGTGCATAAATAACAATTACAGCTGTACCACTGCACCACTAGCACCACTAGCACCACTAGCACCACCAGCAACAGCAATAGCAACGGCGAGCGCTCAGGTGTCAATTGGGGGCCGCGCGTTGTCCGGCGGCCATTTTGCAAAGCGCATTTGCTGATCGCCATATATATGTATATATATCGACATATAATGCCCGTTGATTATTATGTTTACACTTGGCTAGCAATTTCACGGACTGCAATCATTTTGGCCAACAGTGCGGCTCCAATATAATGAACCACTCGGGCCAAGAAATCTCAATGCAAATCAACGGCAATTAATAATTCATCGCCCGTTGGGCTCCTAGCATGGCGTCATAGCAATTACATGGCTGCGGTTGGGAAGAGAGTGTCAGGGCGAGAGTGTGAGAGAAAAAGCGTAGACAGTGCAGAGGGAGAGCAGAAAGCAATAAAACGCCAGTAATCTAACAGCAACGAGGGCTGCCCCTAAAGTGCTCAGTACAGCAATCCTTTGATGTGACATGAATATGTGAAGCATGCATAATATAGAATAAATCTATAAATTACAAAAATTAATGTAAATATAAATATAATAAATAGAACTGAGATGATACAGAAATGAAATGTATTATTTCAAATATAAAGACAAATTATAGATACTTTTAATGTCATATATTTTAAAAATAATACATAAATATTTGTAATAAAAAAATAATAAATTTAATTTAATCTTTTTTTAGTTTTGTTAACACACATTACAGTATTATTAAGCATTGACTTGAATATATATATATATATATATATATATATATATATATATATATGTATGTATGTATGTATGTTATCGATTATTTAAGTATTTTAAAAAAGAATTTAAATTCCAACTGCATCGATATACGATAACTCGTGTCTATCGCTATTGTTAGTACACCTTTAGTTTTGTTGCAACTTTCTTCGAATCTGAATACTTTTTGAGTCCATGCTCGTTTATCTGGCCATATCTTTGTCTATATTCAATAAAATAAATTTAATATGCAAAATAGCCGGGCAACCGCTGCAGTGGCCGCCTGTCGTTCAATATCAGCAAATTTGCAATAAAATATTTGTCTGGCCCCGCTGTCCAGTCAAAGTCTGAGACTTGGTTTCTAGCTCCAGCTCCAGCTCCAGCTCTAGCTCCAACAGTGGGTCGTCGAGTGTTGGCTACTGAAAATTATTTATTCGCACCTTTCGCCGCCACTGCCGCCGCCACCGCCGCAGACATCGTTGTCGCCTGTCCCCGCACAGCCTGCTCCATCTACATTCGGCTTGGCTTTGGATTGCCCCAGTTGGAGCTGCATTTCCATTTGCTTATCAAATCGCTTGCATCGTGCAAAGAAATGCAGGGCAAATATAAATATTAGTGAGCTGGCACCTACGGCTGCCGGGAATGGAGGGGCGTAGACATATAGACCGATATGCAATCGGTCTATGAAATTAGGCGCTAGCTGAGACCACAAGCCCCTTCGGCTACTGCAGGCCTGTCTCGAGCATGAAAAGTGTGAAAACGAATTAGCGCAAAGACAACGGCGGTGCACTCGCCACCGCACTGAGGAGCAAGGCGTCTGGGTCGAACTCTGTATAGTAGGGCAGTAAGGCGCACAGACCGACAGAACGACAATAGAGGGCATCTATCATCCCTACCTAACCTAACCTACCTAACCTCTTTACGTTTTTGCTCTAGCTGCATAAGATTGAACTTGTGAGTTCCTAAAACAGTTTCCAGCTTTTGTTAAGTATACTTAGTGGGAATAAGCTTAAAAAAAGCTGAAATTTTGTGATACCGACAAACCGACAAAAAAAGTAGTTTGCCTTATTTTAAGGTGTTTTTTATCTTTATCATATTCTTCCATAGTGGCAATCATATTTAAATAATTGTTTTTGGATTTGGCAACACTGGTCGTTACGTATTTTCCTGAACTTAAATAGCCACTTGATACAAGTTTCTTTTAATTTTGATTATATTTACAATTTAAGAAAATTATGTTCGGTCTGGAGTATTTACAATATTTCAGTATGATCTTAAGATTGTAGTTTGTAGATTGTACACCGTTAGAGCTACAGACTTTTCGATGTAGGGGGATATTTTATATCATGGCCCCTTGGCCACAAAATTGCAAAAAAAAAAAAACAAGTAAGAAGGCGCTAGTCAAGACGGCTCGACTACGAGATACCCTGAACCCTGCAAAAAAATTAATATTCTTCTTCTTTACGCACGTATAAGCGCGGGCTCTGCTAACCGCGCAGTTGCTGCCGACGGTTGGGCGTGGGATGGGCTGTACTTTGAACGCTTATAACTCCGTTTCTAGATGGACTATCTTCATGAAACTTTCAGAATATATTAATAGCATTCAAATTTGTCCATTTGCTAAATTACAAGTCTCTAGTAGTTGAAATGCGTTTTTTCAAATTGGGGGCGAAGGGGGCGTGGCATATGAAATCTGAAAATTACAAAATCTGCGTATCCATAATATCTATCTAATTATACAAATTTGAAGTCTCTAGCTAAAACGGCGTAGAAGTTATGCTCGAAAAACCTAAAAAACGTAAACGAATTTTCGATTTCTGATCGATAATTAAGGAATGGGATGAGTTATCGAAAAAACAAAATAAACTTGTACTGCGTAACTAAGATACGAGTGTTCATGTAAAATTTCAGCTCTCTAGCTTTTGTAGTTTCCGAAATCTCGACGTTCATACGGACGGACGGACGGACGGGCGGACGGACGGACGGACAGGGCTATATCAACTTATTTTTTTGTGCTGATCAAGAATATATATACTTTATGGGGTCTGCGACGTCTCCTTCTGCCTGTTACATACATTTTCACAAAAACATTATACCCTGAATTCCCATTTTCAATGGGTTCAGGGTATAAAAAAAAGTATTTCAAATACTAGAGATCAGTTATTTGGCAAATCGACTAATGATATTTTTACGTGCTGAAAGAGGATTTATAAGCATCCAAAGTAATGAATGTACATGTGTTTCTTGTTATATATGCATAAAAGAAGAAGAATACTACTTCTTCGAAAGGTTTAGGTTATCGATTATAGAACTCTTGTTTATATTTATTTATTAAAAAGTTTAGCATTAAAAATTTCGACGTTCCTCTGCCATTATAACTTCAGCGGAAATCGCACCGTAAAGTTTCATGATTCCGAATTAAGTAGTATATAATTGGACCAAGACAGGCTTGGGAACCGTCTTCCAATGGACTGGCTGTACAAGATAAATAATCTAATTTCAATTGCAGTAATATACACAAATCTCAGGGCACCTATTCTAAAATTCACCGAAACATCTAAAGTGGGCCAAGTGTCTGGCCTACCTGTTGCCTGTTAAGCTGGGCTTCCAGCTGTACACTTGGAGCGGTGTCCAACGGCTGTTGGATTAGTTGTAACAACTTTTGGGAGCACATGCTGCATGTGCTCCACAAATGCCAGTCAAAGTTGAATTGTCACTTATACATGGGCGCCCAATAATTATAACAATGGGTGGGCCACACACACACACATGCACACATGTACACGCACACAGAGAGAGAGACAGCTGTTAACTGTGGCATGTTCACAAATTTGTTAGCATTCCACGTTGTTGGCCGCGATGACAAAACGGCCGCCCAAAAGCGAGCGATGAAGTTGCCATGACAAATTTTCCTGTTGAAAATCGTGTTGCGTGTTTGTCGGAGTCCGAGACGTGGATGGAGCTGCGGTCGGAGTCGGCGGAGTTACATTGCGTGGCGCATTGCGTGGAGTCGACTGGCCACCTATGGACAAATCGCCACATGGCGGGCGGCCAATTAGTAGTTGGCTAAGCAGTGAAAGCAAAGATGGGGATGGGTAACGATGCAAACGGCCTAAAACATTTATTGGTCGGATTCGGGTTGCAGAAATATGAACTGCACGTTCCGCATGTGACTGTCCTCCAGAGGTGTCTCCAGCATTTCAAGCGTCGTCTGCTTCGTAAACTGCACCCAGGAGGAAAAAAAGTAAGGGAGAGTCGACTCAGAGAATACATACTCTCTGTCGTATATGGATACAACTTACATTCAGCTTGAACTCGTCGTGGAGAAGTTCTCCCTTCTGTAGATAGAGCCCCAGTGACGGAGTGCCCAGTCGCTCTATGCACCGCATGTTGAAGAGATCAAAGAGCAACTTGCTCGTCAGCTGAGTGCAGCCGATTAGGTAGAGCTGGGTGAGCACCGGGCTGCCACGGACAAAGTCCACCACCTGCTTGTCGGTCAGATCGGAGCAGTGACAGAATGCCGCATAGCTCAGCATGGGCCAGCTGCCCAGGATGGTAATGTCCACAGCTCCAAAGTGACAGTCGATCAGCATCAAGCCATCCAAGCGGCGACAGCGTTGCAGCTCCAGCGTGAGCAGCCATTCAATGGAGCCCAGGCAGCTCCCATTGATCTGCAAGGTTTTAATGTCGTTCATACGACGAGTGAGTACCAGGGATACGGCTTGGAGGGTCGTCTCGGCTGCGGTGTCCGAGTGCAATAGCTCGAGGAACTTCAAATGGGGTAGTCCACATATCTCCGAGGCGGTGCACTCGTTGATGGCCGCCACGGGCAGCGTCAACTCCTTCAGCTTCGACTTCATCGAAATGCCGCTGATGTCGAGAGTGGTACGGTTCAAAAGCTGCAGACACTTCAAGCGGCCACAGCCCTGCCAGATGGAGGCGAGCGCCTCGGTGGATACTTCTTCGTGCATGGCCAGACACTTGAGCTGCTTGAGCTGCTCAAAGAAGCCCCACTGGATGGGCATGTGCAGGTCGAGGCGATGCAAGTGGGGCATCAGCTTCGGCAGCGAGTGCAGCGGCCACTTGGAATAGCTGTCGCCTCGGCCGCCATCCCATTTGACCACGCACTCGCGCACGCCTGGCAGCTCCTGGATACCACTGCGCTCCAGCAGATTGAGCTGCTCCTGCAGCTGGTCGCAGTTAAAGTGCACGCTGATGAAGTGACGCCGCATCTTGCGCAGAAACTGCTGCAGTGCATCGTCAAGCAACTGCTTCTGAAAGTCTTCAAAGTCGAGACACTTGTAAGTCTCTCGCCACACGGCCACCAGCATCTTGGGCAGCTGCCGGGCGTTGCGTCTCACTGTCACCTGCTCGGCGACGTTGAACTTCTCCAGCACTCCGAGTAGAGCTACAGTTGCATCCTTGCCCGCGCGCTTGTATTTGACCTGCACCGACTTCGGGGTGGGCGGAGCAGCCAAGGTGGAGCTGCTCATTGTCGGTGGTGCTGCTTTAAGCTCTATACGAATCCCTGAATTAGTGTAGTGACAATATTGTGTCAGAGTATATTGTGATGGGCGTCAAGCATTTAAGTATAATTTTGCAACGACTGCTTGGATAGCTTTAGCATGCAAACAAATTCTTATTCTTATATATAAACAGTGCAAATATTTAAATCAGAATATATATTAGAAATACTAGATAGCACTTAATTTACATTAAATTCAAAAATATATCGGTAAATATATAAATATACATATTACTTTTGATGCACATACATTTATTTCTACATATCCCTACATTCATTTAATCATGCAGAATTGGTCGAATACCCCTAAATATATAACAAGAATATCATTAAACTATACACTGTTAGGTATTTTCAAGTAATATATGGTTTGGCCAGACTTCTAATTTATTTTAATTATTGCTTAAAAATCGATATTTTGCAGTATCGATATTTGCAATGTTTTGAAAGTAAATATCGATAATATCGATCTATCGAATGATAAATTTTTTGTAAATAACATATTTTAATACATAAATTAGTCATTAATCCTTAATGAATAAAACGGCAACAATTACAAGATTAATATAAAACCAACAAATCGTTAGAAAACTAATAAAAACTGATTTTTTGCACAAAGAACATTTTTAAATGCGTATAACTAAAATTATTTTCATTTACTTAAATTTAAAAAAATCTCAATATTTCATGCTGCTTAAAAGTAAATAATAATAACTAGAATAATTGCCCCCATGGCACTTTAAGAGAGATTTTAAGTTACTCAATTGAAATTTCTGAATTGTTTATTTATTAAACATATATATACATACATATGTATGTCCATACATACAAATATACAAAAGTGCATACATGCACATACACTAGCCGGAATAAATATATCATATATATCATATTGACAAAATATTATTTTTTTATGAATAACAAATTAATTATAATAAAATTGTTTAATACAATATGGTTATTTTTCTTTATTAAAAAAAGTTTTTCATTAAAATATTAATAAATTTAGTATGATGATGGATAATTTTTCCTTTTAATAATCCCTGCCAGTGTTTTTGACATTTATATGACCTATTTCCGAGTGAAATTAGATAGGATTTTAGACACTCCTCCATCAATAGGTTTTTTCAGCATATCCTTGGGTGTTACAGTTCCTAGGCGAATCCTGAGTTCCAGAAATTCAATTGGTTCTTTGTATTGTGAAGCGATTCCAGTGTATATGAATACATAAATTTAATACATATATACATGATACACACGCAGAGAAATATAAATATCAATAAACATACTTACGAACATTCAAATAAATAACAATGAATTCGGCCGCTTACCTTTTAAGCCTTCATCAAGCAGAGGTTAGGCAGCTTTTTTTGCTTGATTTGGCCGCAGCTGACACTTCAGATCCACTAAGAAACCGCCATCCATGCAGTAATCGGCAGTTGGAATTGGAGTTGGAGTTGGGGATGTGGCGGCATGCGGTGCCTGTTAAATCAAATCACCGAAGACAGTAGCTCAGTTTGAATGGCCTGCACTTGTTGTTTGCCCTGGGGGCCAACGGACTGACTGACTGACTGACTGACTGACTGGCTGGCTGGCTGGCTGGGTACTTGGCCAGTTGGTAGTTACTTGTTGGCTGCTGCTAATAAAGCCGTAAAATTAAACGCCAAGAGGCCAGTGATAAACGCCCCAAAGATGTTTTGAATTGTTTATTTGCGTGCAAATAATTGCCGCTCGCCAGAGATCGCGTTACCTTGGCTTGAATCACTAAAATTAAAGGCTGCCTGCGTAATCAGCGGCTCCTAACGAGCTGCCATTGCGGGCAGCTACATTATGTATGTCATTTGCTGGGCGTGGCAAACGAAAGGCGCGATTTGCCAGTGTTAATGAGCCGCTAATAAGAAAGCGCTCTTCATCCAAGCAGCAAGCTTCGTCAGGCAGCAGGTGAAGAATTGTTTTCGACTGGATCTGGGCCATGCCCACTAGATAGCCGCAAGATAGACCCAAGCTCTGGCAAATGGGGCGTTTTTGGCTAATCGAAATATTTAAACGAAAACCCAAATCGAATACAGCTCCGCCACATTCCGAAATCAAGTTTTCGGCCAAAAAGTAAACGCCCCAAAAGTCGGACTATATGCATACGTATAGGTATATACATATATATACAAATATATATTTATAATTTATATATATGTATATTTAAAACTATATCTGCGTCTGGGCCGTTTGGGCTGTCGTCTATTTGGCTCACCCGACAAGGCAATAAATGTTTGAATGGGCTAAATGTACAAAACGCGTTTTGTCCAAAACTTTTCAGACATGGCTTGAGGTGCAGGCAGGCAAAGACAAGAATAGGTTTGCTTGGAAATGATTATAAGCAATTTGTATATAAATTTATATAAAATGTTTATTTTATTATTATATTTTTCAAATTAATTTTCTGGCTTCGGCTTGTGTGGAAATTCGTAATTTTTAACAAATATTTTACTGCAGGAAACGTTAGACAAAATTATATCTTCTTTTAATAGTTGAGTTCTTTATAGCTAAGTAGTTTTTATTTATATATCAAAATGGGAATTTTTGCAATAAAATGTTTCCCAATTTCGTACTTTCACGAAGCTTCAGTAGATATGATAATTTAACTTATAGTAGAAAAGACAATAAAAATAAAGTCTGAACTCCAATTGTAAAATAAATATTGGAATTCAGAGAAATGTATTTTTAAAATTTAAAATTCCATTTTTTAAATATTAAAATTAAACCTCGGCTTTTGCATTAACTATATATTGATATATTTTTTGAGCATTGAAAAATTATAATTGATTTAACTACGAAATGATTTAGCTACCAATGTGAATAAATTATTTTTTATTTATTAATAATTATTATTTTGAAAACTAATATTTATGTTTCATATTAGCTTGATACAATCACAAGTATACATTACGCAAATTCTATTTTATTTATATTGTCTTCATCATATTATTAACTTAAGGCCTTATTTATTTAATGTCATCAACAATAATCGTACTTCTGTATAACACTCTATGTGTCCCCGGATCGCGGAATTCGATTGAAATACCCTGGGTTCTATGCTTCCTTTCTATTTCGTCGTCACTCTGCTTAGAGTCTGCTTAGCAAACAAACAAAAAAAACCTCTTGGAGGACTCAGTTCCACTTTTGAACTTGGAACTATTCGGAATTAGTATTATATGTTTACTTGATTGAGAAAACCGGGTCCAAGTGCTGGAAGGGAATCAGCTAAATATTAGCTGATTAATATTTAATGTGATTATACTTCATGATGTGATGGACAAGAAGCATTAAAAATAGAAAAACAAATAATTAAAAATAAAAAACTGAAATATGAATAATCCAGATAGAAGAGGCTTTCTAATTTCAACTTTTACAATATTTTTAACGATGATAACAATTATGTATTTATAATTTGACTAAACTGCCAGAGATAAGCCACTATCGGATGAAAAGTTTCTAGATTTCAGTTTCTGTGTGAGACTCACTTTGTGTGGTTGAGATCACGATATTAATTTATTTAGCTGTCAGTTGCCTGCATGAATATTTATTCTTTTCCACTGACTGAATAACCGTTTTTCTCCATTAATCGAAAAGCAATTGGATAGCGACAGTTTTGTCGTCAGGCTGGCTTCTATCTTGGCTTAAGGCAGCTTTGCACATTTCTATTGCAGTTGTCTAAGCTGTCATGGGTTAAACAATTGCTACGGCTATGACAGCAGCAAAATGCAGAAAAACAAATCTTTAATTAACTTGCGTCAGAGCTGTTGAAAAATATTAATAAAACATTTCAATTTTCACGTATGTGATTTTTCTTCATTCCATTTCATTTCATTTCATTTCATTTCATTTCATTTTACCGCAAACCATTTTTCCGGCTGACATTTAACGAGTCGAAGTCGAAGTCGAAGTCGCAGTCGCAGTCGCAGTTGGCCTCAAACTAGTTTCTCGCTACGGTAGCCAGGGAGATGGAGTCGGAGTCGGAGTCGGAGTCGGAGCGTCTCTTAATTGATGCAACAGCAAAATGTTTTGGAAACAAAGCAGAGAGATATGAGCAGCCAAGTGCCATAAATAAGAACCAAAATCAACTGAGCGGCTCATTAGCAGACGTGGTCCCAGCGCGTGTCCCAAAAAGTACCGCGACACTAGCCGCACGACCCATGCTTGGCCATGGGGCAAGTGCCGGACGCACGCTGGCCTCCTGCCTGGGGGCGCACTAAAAGCGAATCACCTAGGCGCCAATCGAGCTCTAAATGAAAACATTGCCGCGTCTCATTAGATGCAGCCCAGCAGGGCTGAGCAGGGTTGCCTGAAAACACACATGATTCGAAACAAAGTTATTTAAATTTGTTTAACTGCCTTAAGCATTGTAGGGGGTACGAATTCCTAGCCTAACACATAGGTTAATGGTATTCGGAACTAAACCTATGCAAGTCCGTCCGCACTTTTAATTGTTTCACTGTTTGCAGTCTTTTTAAATAGCTTGCAATTTAAGTTTTCAGCAATTAATTTTCCGGCTTGAAATCAAAGTTTAGGACTAAATATATAAACGAAGTAGCTTTCCATCTAGGCTCTTCTGCATTACTTTAAGTAATGAAATTAAGTTATGTCGCATTATAATAATTTTACACGATGAAAAGCAGTTGAAGACACGAACTTTCGTTAATGGTATATCTCAATACAAAAAAAAAAATTAAAATAAAAAAAAAAATAAATAAAAATAATAATATTAATAATTAATAAATAATAAAATTCAATTAAATTAAAGTTAACATTTACAACAAAACACTTCTTCAATTCATGTTTTGCTTGCAATCTGTTTTAACCACAGCTCGCAAGTATCCGTAGAGTGTTTCTCAAAGTCAGAAAATAAGAGTCTTTCACTCAGAGTTTAGGGAAAAAACACTCTGAGAGTAACGGATTGCAGCTGTCCACGGCTCAATGAAGGTAAACATTTTTTGTGTATGCATTGGTGTGTTTTTATATGCAAGAGTTGCTTTCGCTGAGCACATCGACAGCGTGCGTGTGTGTGCATATGTATGTGAATTTGTAGTCGGTCTGCATTGACCTTTTGAGATCTACACCTCCGAATAAGTCTCAGTCTATCGTATCACTCGCGAAAAAGGCTACTAAACGAGTATAGCTTAAAGAAAAACTCTCAAACGAAGACAGAAACGGAAGAAACCAATTCTCTTGCTCAGAGTAAGGCGTGTGATTTTTTCTGATTCCCTTAATAGTAGAAGGGGATAACTGTTATTTGCCTAAACAATAAGTAAATTTATTTATTAATCACCAAATGGTTTGAGCCCCACTGCATTCAATGCATATAAAACTCAATTTACACTAAAAAAATTGATCTTATTGTAAATTTGTTAAAAATTGTGCGCAAAGCGTGGCAAAAGAAATGGAAAATTGTCCTTGTAAAAGCTCTTCTATATTCGTCTTCCCTCAATTGTACAATTTTGTATGATGAAAAGAAATGTTCCAAAATTCTAATACAATATATATATATATATATATATATATATATATATATATATATATATATATATATATATATATATATATATATATATATACATATATATATATTAATTATTATTTATTAAAATTTGTATTTCTTCTCATTGTAAATTATATATTGTAAATTGTATACGAAACGAGGTAAAGTGAAATGGAAAATATAATTTGCGTGGTAAATGGAATGTTTTTGAAGTCGTAACGATGTCGTCGAGGTCGTCACACTTCACGTTCCAGAGATTCGCTTCACGCTTATTGGACACGCCATTTTATCAATCACGTAGAATCGTGGCCATTTTGTTTTGGGCTTTTTGGGCAACAGTAGCGTTACGTGGGGCTGCCCCGCCTCAGGCGCAAACGCACACGGCATGGCATTGCGCGCTCGTTAGCGTTGATTTATGCGCCCAATTTGTGGCATATAAAACACGTATTATTGAGGAGCAAAAGTTAAGCCCAGCTTGCGTCCTCTCATCCAGGATGATGGCCGCAAATTGTATTGAAAATGCGAATTGCAAACATTTTGTAGCTGAGCTAATGATCAACCATTTACTTAGCTAGTTTATGACATCAGCAACAACAACAACAACAACAACACCAAGAACAACATCAACAACAACAACAACAACAACAGGAACAACATTGCAAGCGCATCGCTCTGTGGTTTTATGATTGCGAACACCAAAGAGGACAGCGAACAGAGACGCCAATAGCGAAGCGTGTGTGGCATTTATGTCGCCTGTCATGTCAATGGACAGAACAGACTAACGGACGAGCGGACAGATCGACGGACAACCGGCCTTAAGCCTGGTGACAAAGTTGCGACAACAGCGAATGGTTCACAATCAAACAACTTACCACGAGTCAGCACCACCAGCACCACTGACTCCGCTGGCACCACGTTTACCCGTCATGCTAATTGCCATTTACACCTAAAGCCACAATCAAATTGTAACAAATTCCAAGCGAACTTTAAATATTCAAAGTACCTGAGTCGACTCAGAACATACCCTGTATTATAAGCTCGACGCTCTGCATACTAATATTATTAAAAGAAAAAAAAAAAATATATATATATATATATATTAAAATTATAATAACAATAAATAAATTACAAATATATTTACTATCTAATAATAATATCAGTATGCTGTTTCACCTGGTGAATATATATATTAATTGCATAGATTAATTTTTTATAACTTATATGATGTATTGGTCCATTTATACATTGAACAAAAAATATATCTGCAAAAATTAATAAGTAGTAATATTAGTAGTAAAAATTAAAATTCTAGTCTAGACTAGAATATACCCTAATCATGTGTCTGCTTTTTTTATATATATATAAATGGAAAATAAATAAAAATAAAAAATAAGTACAGACAGACTCAAGATTACATTCGCTCTAAGGGGTCTGCCACGCCTTCTTCTGATTCAGTAATATTCATTTGATCAAAATATTCAAAATATAAATAAATATATATTTTGTAAATTAAGAGCTCTGCGCATATTGAAAAGAAACTTAAATATAGTTATTGCACTTATCTATTTGAAGAGCTATAAATGTAAAGTTCTCTGACCTACATATATCAGAGATATAATAGAAGAGTTGAGCGTCACAGGGCTTGGACGTTTCCTAGTTGGATTCATAACCATGATATCTAGGCATAGCCACTAAAATGTGTATGATAGTTCGGCGACATATACCCAAGACGGTTCAGCAGTTAACATTTTGATAATAGTCCGCGATTTTACGAGTGCTGTCAGACCTTTGTCAGCGCGCAATCGTAAACTGTAAACTGTGCGGCTACGGAAGATGATGGAGCTTGGGCCGATGGTATAAAATACAAAACACCAGAAAAATGCCAGAGCTATCAATAAAATCGATTTAAATATGTAAATGATAGACAAAAGAAAACACTTTGGAAATTCCTGAAGACAAAAGCCACATGGGCCACGGCAACGGCGTCGTCGACAATTAATAACAATTTTGCGATAATATCGATCAGCGATAGTAAACTTTATCGCCAGATTGTAAAAATCAACGGCACGCTGTGTTATTGGATCAATTATTCAAAGCGAGACGGCGATCAACCAACCAGCCAGCCAGCGAGCCAGTCAGTCGATCGAGTCCCCAACTCCGAATCGACTAGGCTAGCCTAACTCTAATGAACACATTACATAAAATGTTGGTTTTATGCCCCAGTTCGAGTCATCGAGTCGCTTTTTCCTCTCCTGCAGCAGTTTAGAAGTCGCGCCAATTAGAAGGGCCGGCCAAGATGCGGTTGCGTTTTAATGGCAAGCGGTGCGAGCATCGGCCCGGACTTTGGTTTTATTGTCTAGCTACTGATCTGTATCTGTATCTGTATTACTCATGTTACCCGATGCTGGCCAAAAGAAATGTGGCTGCGCCTCATCAGCCCGGTCATTACTTGATTAAGTTCATTTGCGTCGCTCAGTTGGGATGCCACTCGGAACCGTAACTCTAAGTTGGAAAAACGATACGTATGGGTAAATAATATCAGAACCGGGCAACGGGCAACGGGCAATGGGCAATGAACAGTGGGCTCCCCTTAAGTGTGCCAAGTTGCTGTTACTGGGCTATCGATGCCTCATAAATCGCTGGCTTATGCGCTCGTGGCTTACATTTCACCTGTTTCACCTGGTGAATTGTTCATAACTTACGTTTTAATTGCACTCCAAATTCGTGACAGACACCGAGTGACTGACGGTTATACGGGAGTTATGGCCACTTGCTCGAATTTCACTGGCGAGCGACTTGTAATCGTGGTAGCTAAGCCTACGATCGAGCTCAGTGGGCATCGATTTCGATTTCGTTTCGATTTGGATTTTTATGTTCGCTGATCTGTCTAGAGTTGAGCAGCAGCTACTTACTTAACTAGCTTAGCATGACTTATGAGCCACTGATCGCAGTTAATCTTAATACAAATTGAGTTATAGCATATCGCCCGCTAGGGTGGACTTCTGTGCTGTGAGTGTGGAACATTGGATATCTCACTGGCTATGATCACATTTTGGAGACTCTTTCAAAAGCCAAGCTAATTTTTGTTAGTGAATTTGAATCTATCACTGAATCGCCATTGATCATTGATCACCACGAAGAATTTTGTGATCCTGTCTCTCCTGAGAGATCTCACTTTCGCTGGCTACTGTCCTAGACACATTGCTAAGCTTTGTCTGCTGACTCTCCGCCCACACAGCACGATCGGAAGAATCTCCAGCTTAATGAGCTTGCCTATCGCTCTCTCTCCCTCTTTGTCAGCTTCTCTCTTTGCAACTGGGATCTGTCAGTCTTGTAGTTGTTAACTGTTTCGTAAGCCTTCATTCACACAAGATATGAAGATCACGATGTTGTTTGTCTGATGGCCGTTGCTGCTGTCTAACCTCATCAATCACTCCAAGCGCCCCCAAAATCAAATCTATTTTTGCTAATATCGCATAATCTTGATTACTCATTTCCGGCGCACATCTCACAACAAATTGTCAAAGGCAATCGCTTGGCAACAACAGCAGGAACCGAACTAACGAATACCCTGCATATGATGGTATTTAATATCACATTACATACCAAGCAACGGCCGAAAGTTTTATAAGAATAATTTGTTATAAGTTTTACCTAATCTTATTGACTATATTTATTTACGTATGTATACATAGGAGGAGACATACATCACGGAGTTTTATAGTAATCCAGTGCTATGAATCGGCTTCTAATATAGCCCGAGTCAATATCAATTTCAAACTCTGATCCTTAATGACCCACCTACTAAGCCATGTGAGGCGGGCGTCTATCCGTTAGATACTTTCTAAAACAATGGCATCTCGAGTAGTGCGCTAAGTACCACAATTGAGCGTAAAGAAATTGCACAGTCATTATAAACAGAGGAACGGACTCAGCCCGTCAAGTACTCAATAATTCACAATACAAACAAAAAAAAAAAGAGTTTAAAAACGAAAAGAAAAAAAAGTATAATGCTGAAAATCAAATGATCAATACGAACGACAAGGGGCAACAAGTAAAAGAGCAACACGCGACGGGGCCAACAACAACAACAGCAACAACAACAGCAACAACAACAACAAGCACAACAAGAGCAAACGGGCAGCAAGACAAGAAATTGAAAAGCCACAAGTCATCTCAGCTGGTGGCTTAAAAGGCGCGTGCTAAGCCATTCATATTCATAAAAGAGCCACAGAGCGTCTGAGAGACCGAGCCGGCAAAAAAGAAGAAACGAAACGTTACGAAAAACAAAAAAAAAAAATAATAATAAAAATTAAGGATTGTCAGAGAGCAGGGCCTGGCGAGATTGCGAATGCGAAGCTGCCACAGATGAGGCTGAAAACTGGACTGCTGCCAATGGAGGCTAACAGACTGCGGCTTAGAATCCAGCCACGGCAACAGACGACAGACGACAGACAACGACACCAGACAGGCAGACAGACAGACAGACAGACAGACAGACAGACAGACAGACAGACAGACAGACAGACAGACAGCGAGAGCGACAGCTACGGACGATCAACTATCGCTGGTTCCAGTTCCGCAATGTCGTCAGGCGACAGCATCAACTCAACTCAGCTCAGCTCAACGTGCCCATAGAAGATGAAAACACACAAACAACTAGAACCAAAATATACGAAATGTGTCTAAATCAATGCGAAATTTCAAATACTCTTTACAAATTCAAGTGGACGAAGAATAAATGCACTTTCAATATGAAGACAACGATCTTAGTATTTTTTTTTTAATAGCAATCAGAAGGAATGTAAATATTTATTTTTATAAAGAAAAGAACAAATATTTATTTTTAATATCCTAATACTCTGTCAGGTCTTAATTTACTTTTTCTTAAAAAGTGTTAAATGATTTAAAAATCCTAGCTTTAATAATATAAATAAATATGTAAATACAATTAAATTTTGTAATAATCTTAAATTAAAGGCCATTTATGTTAAAAAAGTGTACTTGCATCTTTTGTGTTGTTATTTTTAGGGATTATTTGTCAGCTAATGAATAATAATTGCTTACAATTTTTAACGAAATAAAATATAGTTATTTAAATTTCGCGAACATATTTAAAATACAAAATATTTATTTTGTATCATCTAATTTTAGCTAATAAATTTAAAATATAATTTAATTTTGTAAATTGATTTAAATTCATAATGTAATTAATATATTCCCATTTTTTATTTTCTTCCTCTTGCAACTTTTTTAAACTTAGTGAAGAAGTATTTGTACTTCGCTTCATATAGAGCATATAAAATCAACAATTCGTCTCTTTTACTCCTGTCGCATTAATATTTCGTTATTATTTCACTCTTTCTCTCTCTCTGTCTTTCTTTCTCTGGCTCATTGCTAAGTTTTTTTAGGGATGGGCATATCCGATTTTTGTTACAAGTAAAACTTTACGTTAAGGCATTTGTATTGTTGTTTCTGTTGCTGTTGTTGTTGTTGTGGCCGTTGTTGCTGTTGATGTTTTTATCTTGTAGTCAGTCAGTCACAGAGACAGCCACTCCAACAATATGAGGTTGTTGCTATTGCTGTTGCTGTTGCTGTTGCTGTTGCTGTTGCTCTTGGCTTACCTTGTGGATTGGCTTTGCTTTGGTCTCTATGGACGCTGTGTGATTTTACAGTTTGATTGATTGGATTAGGTACTTATGTTATTAATTTACTTCTATTTAGAAACAAGCAACTGGACAATGGACATTGTTGTTCAGCTTGTGGCAAAGGCTTTTCGTTGTAGCTTTTTCAATTTTCATTCAAACATTCGCTGGCGATCCATGAATGGGAATGGAGCCCTGCGTTGCTTTGACAAATTGTAATTCAAAGATTAATGCGGCACTTCCGTTTGGCCCAAACTTCATATGTAAGTATGTGAATCCGTCTCGCTCAGTCAGTACGTTTGAATGCGTTAATTTTTAGTTATTCTCTTGATTTGCCTATTTAAATATTCCTTCTTTAGTCAAGTGTAAACAAATTAATATTTCAGCCATTTGACGTCTTATCAAAGTCGAGTCGAGGCATCTAGCTCGCTGCTCGATAATCTGTGCCGTTTATCGAGCCCCGAGAAACAATCAAAGCGTTTTCAACACTTTTCGATAATTGTAAGTTATATCGCGTCGGCATTTGCATTAATCGCTTTTTGGCGATAGGCATCAAGCCCAGGGCTTGCCCATCTACAGATTTTCATTAATTGATGCAACGGTACAGCCAGCTAGCCAGCCAGAGAGAGGGACACATCGACTGACTGATAACCATCAATGGCTACGACACGGCTGGTGGTCTCGACACCCGGCCAAATGTCAAGCTCAACAGGCCGCATCATTAGTGGAGAGCTGTATACATGGTTGACGACAACGCCCCAAAGCAGGTGTAAATGTAAATAATCTCGACCACGTTGACACTTACACACACACAGACACACATATGCATATACACACACACACACTCACGCACTCCACATGGGGCAGACAGTTAGGCAGTCAGCATTTGGCTCAATATCTTGTATTTTTTAATTAATTTTCGAAACGCATTCGACGTTTGTCTAGCGCATATATTTCATAAGCTCATTCAATGTAATTTCAATTAAAATTGGAAATCAAGTTAAATGCAAGTCGCCATTTAGCCATTTACCAGCTAGACAAAACCAGAGCTCCAGTCGCTGTGGAGCCCATGCATGCTGCAGCCTCTGCCTCGGCGCTGCCTGGAATCCAGTTCCGTCTCCCCAAACACAGTCTTCAGTCTTTAGTCTACAGTCTACAATCGCCTCTCATCCTCTTGTCTGAGCCAAGCAAAGCGCAGCAAATGCATTTAGCCATTTTGGGGACGTGGCTGACAAAGTTGTTGTTGTGGTTTTTGTTGTTGTTGGAGCCCAGTGCCTAAGGGCTTCAAGTAGGAAGAGTTCCATACAAATCCATGACTCTGCCATGGCTCATAAGCCGTACCCATTTTCCATTTCCGTTGGGGAAATAAATGTGTACTTTATCTACAGCTCGATCTCAAAGTTTCGGCAGCAACACGATCAGCTACATAGGTATGTAGTATATCCCTTTCATAATGATCGCGTATAGAGTAGCACGTTCGGCTAAATATATCATAGATCTAAACAATCTGTAAGCTATTTGATATGTACAATGCCCATGAGTTTATAGTTTAGATATATGGTATATCAATATATATATATCAAATAACTTAAAGATCATGTAAATTTTTGTTGTAACTTGGTGTTGTGGGTCTGAGGCTTACTGGATATCACTAGGATAGCAGACATACATTTTGCATTCAAAAATGTTTCTGAAACTTTCAAATAATTTGAATTCACTATACTTGCGGTAAATTGCAAAAATGGTCCTTCAAAAAGTTTTTATTCAGTTTCTCTCATCACAGCAAGAGATGTATTGATTGCATTCATAAAATCTCGAGGCAGAAGACTCAGGGAAGACGTGTACGCCGGCGCATAAATTTTTAAGGGTTTAATTAATCTTAAATAAAATATGAACTAAAACAATTAAAATTAAAAATATATAAACTTCTGAATGTTCTGAATATAATTACATAAAACTTCTGCAGATCATTTTTTGATCACTATTAAAATTTTTAGATCTTCCCACCAGATTGTCTTTATTGGTATAGCCGCCTATAAAGCCATTAATTGTAAGCTTTTACTTGATACCGATCATAAACGTTTACTTATATATATAGGTTTATACTTAGAGGTCATTTAGTGGAATTTCAGTTTCATCTATTGCTGAGCCTCGAACCTCGAACCTTTTCTTTTGTTCATTCCCTTTAGTCAGCAGTGAAATTTGTAAATGAGACGCAAAAGAGGAGCATAAAAATTAAAGGAACACCAAAAACGGCACACGGCAGTCGTAAAGTAAATGGTCAGAACTCGATGTTTGACCGTCGAATGCCAAACCCAGATGCCCAGATATCCCCCCTCCCCTCTCTCTCTCTCTCTCTCTCACTCGGCTGGCTACAGCATCGATCGGCTTGGTGTGGTGAGGAGGGCTCTCTTATGGGTTGCGTGTCTTTCATTTGGTGACATTCTCGTCGCTGAGTTGTTGTTATGGCCAGGAATTGTTGTTGTTGCTTGTCATTTTGAAAATTATATGTCACACTTTTGGCGTTAAAACCGGCACAATGCCAGAGCTGGAGACGCAGCGCGACGACCCGCCAGGCGACCCGTTTTTAGAGTCCTGATTTTTATTGTCATGTTTTGATCTTTGTTTTTATTTTTTCCTGTCCATATTTGTTGTTGTTGTTATTGTTGCGGCAGTTGGTTTTGGTTGATGTTGTCGTGGAATGCGCATAAAAATTTTTATGCTGTCAGCGCTCGACGTCTGCTCAAGTTCAGCTTGCACTTTCTGATCACACACACACTCACACACACACACACACACACATACACACACAAAGTTTATTTTTTATGCATACACTAATTTGTTTTAAAATAAAATTTAAATTTGACCGAGCTGTGACATTTGCCGACAATGAAAGCATTAACATTTTCCTGCCCCATTTACTCAGTGTAGCGTTTAATTAGAAAATTGGTAAATTTGTCAGCGACTCGTCAAGAGAATCTGTGGGTAGTGGTGCCAGTGTGGGTGGTGGTGCTGCGAGCTAAAGAGCTCGCTCTTTAGGTAGTCCATCAATCGCAGTTTATATGGCCAACATCCCGCATCTGTGGATCAGATCAAGACAAAGGAATTTCCAAACTCATTTAATTGATTTTTCTTTTTTATTTTATTTTATTTTATTTTTTTTCTTTTCGTGTAGTTTTGACCCAAAAGCATTTATAAACGCTTTGATTTGAGTTTCTCATTTCTCGATTCTCGACTGTCGACTCTCGGCTCTCGGCTCTCGAATCTTGGTTTTTGTTTTAGTCTCTTCCTCGTTAAAGTTGTCAATAAGTGCACCATTTTCGACTGCTTATCAGTGAGGAAAACCTAACGAAAACGTATAAATACATAAGCTGGCAGAAACAATTTAAATGCTAATGTGTCCCTGACTGCGTTTTGTTTTCATATGTTGTGATAATTACCTCAAGTTATTCTCTTAGTTGCTTTTTTGATACACACGTATGCTGGGGAGTAGTTTGCTTATCGATGTGCTTTACATTAAATACCGTTGGGAAATTTGTAAAGAAATGCTAATTTCGTCGTCAGTGCGTGTGGCTGCGTGTGGCCCCGCACGACTAACTAATTGGTTTTCCGGCCAAGAGTTTAAATAAATTTCTGCCTAAATGGTAGATAAGTGCAGTCAAAGCGGCATCGGCAGCAGAAGCAACATCTAAGGCAACATCAGCAACTGTTGCCCGCTTAGCCGGGCTTAACCAAGTTATTACAATTCTTGTCACCTGGCATGGAAATTTACAAGGGCCTACAAATAATTGAACAGCAATTTTCCATTTTCGCCAGAAATAGCCAAGGACGTGAGTTGTTCGAGTCGTGAAATGGATCGTGAGCGGGGAACGAGCTGAGGCAGCAGTAGCAGCAAATCTAAATTGATTTTACACTGGCTGCCCGCAGGACACACAGGTCCACAAATGCTACAAAGAACTCCTCGAGTCCAACTGGACGCAGATTAGCATTGGGCAACACATGTTGCTGTTGTTGCTGTTGCTGTTGCTGCTGTTGCTGCTGTTGCTGTTGCTGCTCATCAGCAACGAGGCACGCAAGTTGTAGCTACAAGTTGTACATGGCATCGGGGTTGAGTAGGCAGTCTCGCTGCCTGCGAGATTTTTGGCGTTAAACAAAAATTTCTGTTCAACGGCATGTCGCAATTTTAATTGAACCAGCCATTAATTAATTTCAACACGCCACAATTCAAGGGTGAGCCAAGTGTCCGAAAGGAACAGCACAAATACGAACTGGACACGTGACCAGTAGCCATTCCATTGAACATAGTTGGTTAATCAGTTCGGAATTTGCCTGTGGACACAGATTATTTCAGCGAGATTAATATTCGCTAGTTACATATTTACGCGCCAATTGATTGACATTAATTAACTTGATTGCCATTAATTATATTTAGTATTTCAATAATAATAAAAATAGATAAAATAATAAGAGAAAAGCAAACCCAGCTAGAGCTGAAATACCCTCGACGCTTTCCCTCATCTGTATTTTCAGTTAATCAAATTATAATCTGAATCGCATTATTCTAATATTTTAATAAACATTTATTCTATTCATTTACTTGAATAATAATATACTTTGTACAATACAATATCAAATAGAATCTGAATAATTGATGAATTCTTCTTGAAACTATATAATTTCCGTCTTTATCAATAAATAAGTTAACATTGTGTTCCCGATGTGATTTTTCTTCTCTTCTCTTCAGTTGGCGCTTGAAATCATTTTGATTCATGAATCACTAAAAAGCATTCGTATTCTTATCAAGCTCTACATGGAGTGCTGAGCTGAGTTGTGTTCTTAGTCAGTTGTAGACCGAGTTCGAGTCCGAGTCCGAGTCCGAGTCCGAGTCCGAGTCCGAGTCGCTTAACACATCAGAGGAAGAAGCTGTCACTTTGAGAAGACAATCTTCCACTTAAACTCGGAGCTAGCCTAAAAGTCAAGCTCTCATTGGAACTGAGTGCGCGTGGAGCCGTTGCATTCTATTTGGCTGTGCTGTATACAGAAGTCTGTCTAGCTCTTAAATATATATATGTATATATATATATATATTTTTTTTGCCTTTTAAGCAGCCCCACATTCCCGATCAGCTTAGAGCTCGCTTCCACTCAGCTTGGTGAGCCAGTCAGGGGCAGATGCAAATATATTGGCAACACGGTCGCCCAATGTGGCGGCAATAATTTCAAGATTGATGACCGCGTAGTTCAGTTAACGGCAACGATCGACAACAGATCCGCTGAACGGGGCGATCAACCGTTGGCAGCCTTTGCATAAATAATAATAGACTTGTAGGCCAATTGTGCTAACATGGCTGGTGGTTAGCGTAATAATTCATTGGCCCCACGATGGGGCCATCATTAGGCAGTCAAAACGGCTACTGAATTTGTGATCGAGCAGCCAAAAACAACACAAAAAAAAAAAAAGAAAAAAAAGTCCGTCGATCGGCGATCGGCGATCGTAGATCGATTTGAGAGTCTGCACCTGAGCGAATCTTTCGCTTTGCAAATTGGGGCGTATTCGTTTGGGGATCTTGATAATCAACATTAATTGTGAATCAATGAATGCACGCCTTGGCCAATGGGGGCGAGCCTGACTCGGAGGCCTCTCCTAGATAATTGGTTCAAATGTGCGCAAAGCGCGTTGCCAAGTTTGTTTAAAAAACCATTAATTAGAGCGCATAATTGCTGCAAAGAGATTCAGAGATGCAGAGATTAATTGCAATATCGCAGATATGGCAGCCACAAAGTCTCAGCAGATCTCTTAGCTATGGCAGATAGCAAGGAATACACAGAGTTGTGACAAAATATTGGAAAGTTTGCAGCCATAAATTGTTCTGGCTAATTGCAGCAGCCCAACGCTAGGTGGCGCTAACCACGAGTCGTTAATTGCCGTCGGGACAAACTAATTGATGGCTGGGCTCATGCTGCAAATTAGAGATGAGACCGTGATGAATTCTAAACGTTGAGCACGAATACGAATTTTGCAAAATAATTGAGACATTACTCTGAATATGAATATCTGAACAATCAGATGCAAATGTCAGTTATTCATTATTTACTATAGACGAAATACAGAGTAATTATTTCTCAACTTAAGGTATATTCAAGATACACATGATTAGTCAAGACAAGATAATTACATTTATTCATCTATTGTATTGGAAAAGAAACTGAATCTGTTCTTTCTTCAACATATAGAGAGAAATAATAATGTAAAACTTATGCATACATTCATATATCTTTGTAGGCATATATAGATAGAAATATACCATATATATAGACACTCGTATATGTGAATACTATAGTTTTATTAACGAATAATATTTAAAAATTCTTCTATAGGTGAGCAACTGAATTATTTAGTTTAGTCTTTACTCGATGTTCAGGTATTCTGACTGACTGTATTCCATAATAATTCATTTAGAAGTGTCTCGATATTCGTTTAGTTTAAGAGAAACTTGTCCATGGGATATACAAAAAGCAATTTAATTTATATATGTATTGACCATATAATATATTTGTCGATTTGATTTAAACTTCTTCGTGTCACGATAGAAAGCACGTAATGCAGTCACATTCCATCTCACATCCCCATCTCGCATCTCTTTCGATTCTTGTGTCCCCAGTGCAGACTCCATGACGCTATCTATTTAATGTTTCAGTTTTAATTCTGCAGCACTTCCTGTAATTATATGGAGAGTGAGCGAGACACTCTCGAGCGTATCGGGTATATCGATGTTGGGCTTCTTTATGGGAAATTATTGCTATTTTTAATGCAAATACGCTAATTACAAACACTGATAAGCGCGCGGCTACCAATGCCAGCCAATGCATTTATCAGGCATACCAAGACTGTCGACAGAGCCCAAAGAGCGACCAGTTGGCCAGTTGGCCAGTTGGACACTGTCCATTGGCTTTGGTACTGGTTCGGACTACGACTACGGTTGGTCCAGCGGCGCCTTTGGTCGCCAAACGCCCGCGGCACAATACCTTGACAAAGTGGCACGCTTCCGCAATGTCGCCAGATCGAGCAGCTTGCAGTCCCCTCTCAATTACCTGCCAATCACCTCCCAGCCCCAGCACCTCCCTCGCCCGGCTCCATGGCCCATGCTCCCGTCTGTCTGCAGAGCCAACTAAAATAAAACCGAAAATGAATTAAATTGATCTAGTTTCTTTATGGCCATGAAATGCTTCTGTGCGACGACAGACTCCGCGCTCGATGCTCGACTATGAAATATGCGGCCATAGATACGCCGTCTGGAGCCAGAGCTGGAGCTGGAGCCAGTGCCAGAGCCAGAGCCAGAGTTGGGCCTTCCACTTGGGCTAATGCATTGGCAGCGCACATGATGAATTAGTTTTGATTAGGCAACCCCTTTCCTCCACTGCACTGGCACAGAGCTCTTGGCATCTGTGCACTTTTTCAGTGTCGCATAGGTCGTCGGCCATAACTTTCGCTGATCTTGGCACAATATATCAGAGCTATTCAATTAGTCAAGTGTCATACGTGGTGCGATATGGCCCATTATTAATTGCATTTCGGCTTCCGTCTGAGCATTGTTCATCTCATTTCCATTTCATTCGGCTACTCTAGAGATTTGCGATACAATTCTAATCTGTATATCAAGACTTGACCCAAACGTGTTTTACTTCCATGTATTAGCTCTTGCTCTTAGCCTCCTTAAGTTCAACAACATAACAAAGACAAAGATAATACAGAATACAGCCTTAAACACTTTTAGTTTTAATAATAATCTCTACAAAATCTATAAACGTAAATGATTAAATTTAATTTTTATAATAAGATTATATTATAATTATTAAATATTTTCTAAATATATATGTATGTTTATTTTTCATCTTCTAAGTTACAAAAAATATCAAAATTAAATAATAAATATAAGAATAACTAATAAGATTTGAACAAAATAATATTAATAATAAATATTTATTTTTTCATATTCAACAAACTAAAAATTCAAATTAAAAATTCTTCTTTATTGTAAAATTGTTTTCACGGAATAAAATATATACATATATATATATTTTTATACATCAAGTTAAAACTGCTTTCGAAAGGCCTCATCAAATTTATGGAAAAGTTTTAAATATTATTTGAAGTACAAATAGAAAATGCATTAGTTTTTAGTTTGGATTTTTTTTTCATTTGTTTCTTTTTTTTGTTTTGTTTGTAAAGTCGTGCTGTTGGTATTGTTGGTTCGCATTTGGAAACGGAAAATGCAATTGTGTCTCGTGTTGCATGTGGCATGCAAAGTTGGGCTGGTAACTGCCAGCAATTCTATTCATTTAAAAAATAAATCACTAACGGCTACTCATTAGCTGTTAGCCGAAGATATTAAGCCAGGGCCCAGTAGAGATTGTTCGCATGACATTTTCTGGCTGGGACCAGGCCGGTTGCCGCGACTCTCACCCGGTCGCCGTTCGCGTTCGCTGTCTGGCTGGAGAAGAGGAGACTCATCAGTTGGGAAGTGACTGGCAACACCTCGCCTTTGGCCGGGTGGCTGCGACATTAAATGCTGGAAAGTATTTTCGATCGCCACGTTCGAATTTTGACTGCGATAGCTGATCGTACTGCACGGTCATATATTGGCGCTACCGAACGACAAGCTGGAAATTGTCGTCGCTTATCGAACCGAGATCGAAATCAATTTGACAACCATATCTGTGGCCTGCCATCGAGACACCTAAACAACTCCAGTGGCGCACTTAGAGCGACATTACACCGATGCCCGGGATGCGATGGGATGGGTAGTTCATCACCTGTTCGACTCGAAGGATTACTACAGCTGGCTGACTCAAATAATTTTGTTTGCGCCTGTCATAAGCGGGCCAAACTTGGCTAACTGGCCATTGGTAGCCACAGCTCGCGGCTCAAATTGTACCGCAAGCACACAAATCACAAAAACTGCTCCAGCTGTAGCTGAAGCTGAAGCTGAAGCTGAAACTGAAGTTGAAGCTGAAGCTGAAGCTGACTGTGAAGCAGCGCAGCTGCAGCTCCTCCTCCCGATGCCCGCCCAGCGATGATTGCTGCGCAGACAAGAATTTCTAGTTTGAAGCGAAGGCAAACCTTAACTGTGGCAGGCCAGGACGGGGCTAGGCTTGACCAGGCCGAGGAAGCTGCCGTGAAAGCATTTTGCATTTTAATACTCTTGCTACAAGACACGAGGAAATGTGAAAGCCGTCATTGAGGGAACTTGAGAAATTGTACATTTCATTTTACATATAGAGATATAAAAGTATATTAAAGAAATATCTTAAATAGTAATAATATATATGTATCTACATATCAGTAGATATCAGTATAATGAATACATATGGAGAAATAGGAAAAAGTCTAACAAATGAAAACCTAAAATTATATATTAAGAAAGTCTAAGCATTTGATGCATAACGCATACATATTATATATAAATATTATTATGTAAGATACAATATAATCGTTTAAGTTATATGTTATATATGTTTTTTTTTTGACATATTTTTTTTATGATTTAATTTAAATTATATTATATTAATATTTAAATAGAATTGTATAATATATAATATTATAGTAATAGTAATAAGTGCCCATTCGATAATTTTCCAATGTATAGAAAAAATATACAATTTATGAAATAAATTGGACTCGGAGTTTAAAAATAAATGAATTCATTAAGAATTCGTAAATAACATATGAAATATGAAAAAGCAGATTTATATATATATATATATTTTTTTTTTTTTATAATATATTCCAAGAGATTCAGTGGTAAAAGAAAATAAATTGATAAAGTTATACTTCATCTAGGCAATGTGTGTGTGAGGTAAGTAATGAACTGTGATATGTTTTCATAATGTATTCAATATCGAAGTTCGAAATACTATAAGCAAGAAATGGTAAGGGTATTTGGAATGCGGTTCGGTTGGATTTGCTTTCATTTCTCGGGCATTTTTACGATAGAATTGCGCTCATAACTTTGGTCGGCTAACGTCGCGTCGCATCGGCTGCTTGTCTTTGCCGGGCTAGGCAAAACTGAAGAATTTCAGGCCCGACATGCGCCTGTCGCTGGCGGCTGCCGGCTGCGCAGTCGACGTTCGGCACGGATAGGCGCGGGCGGTGCGGGTGACTCAGGTATGTGCAGCGGCTGCGGCTAGCTTGGTTGGGTTCGCTAGTCGGGCGACTTTCGAGCGCGTGTGGCTGGCTGCCACCAAGTGGAGGAGCGCATCGTTTTAGAGTTTGGAACATTTCATTAGTTTTGAGTGCCGGCATATATCGTCGATCTGGTCGCTAGTCGCTGGTCGCTGGTCGCTGGCCGCTGGCCGCTGGTCTCTGGCCGACGACGCGTCGTCTTCAGCTCGACTTTGGCTATTATTTTCAATTTTATTGCGGGCTTTTATTAGCGCTCTGCATTTCGTTGCTCATACCTGCAATATGGACAGTGCTTTATATGGCATTGAGATATGCCTGATTGAAATGTATGTTGCTGTAATTTATATGGCCATAGTGAAAGACACATCCAAATCTGAATTTTCTCTGTTTTATTTGTTCAAAAAGTTGTTTGTTGCCAAATTAGCATATTGTTATTATCATTTTATATATGCATATACTATATGTGGTACATATTTATTTAGTTTGTATGGTAGAATATACTGACACAAAATATAAACTTAGATCTACGAATATATACATATATATGTGGATACACACACACACATTGATGCATGCATTTGTATATATGTATATATAAGTCATACAAGAGTCGTTGATAGCAAAAAACTTAGACAGCTATAAGTTCGAGTGAAATTGATATATATATATATATATATATATGTGTGTGTGTATGTATGTATACATTTTCTGTATACATATAGATAGCTAGAACTAAACCCTCAAAGTTCTGATTCGGAACGCTTAAGATTAACGCAGGGACAGTCTTTAAAATTAGAGATTAGAGAGAATTGAGAGATCTTATTGTAAGTCTTGAAATGTATCTGTACTCGTACCTCTCCTTAACTAATGTGCACACTTAGGACATTGAGAAAGAAACATTAATACTGAATTCAAGCCGAGTGAAATATCTTATTTAAGTATGCATAACGTAACACGATCTTAGTTTCTTCTATAAGTAACGCACACATAAAAACATTTGCAATGCAACATCTATATAAAAAACACAATTGTATTGATTTCTATTCTATTCTGCTTTACTTTGAGCATTTGTAACTAATTTAATTTAATATATTTGCAATATTCGTCTCTTGATTAGCTACAAATAGTTTTCAACTAGCTAAGAATGCATCAATAAATACATTTATCCAAATGTTTCAAATTCTGAATTCTATCCAATCTATATATTTTGTTTATACATATACATATACATATACATATACATATGCATATATATGGAAGAAAAACTGTCCATAAGCAACATCAATAAATAATTCATTATTGTTTTTTTTTTTTTTGTGATGTAAGTATGTACATGTTACATTCAAATATGTAGGACATACAATATATTTTGTTTTTAGCACATTTCGTTTTAGTTTTTTTTTGTTTTTTTTTTTGAATACACGAGAATTAAATATTTTGACATTGAACCATGCATTGAATAAACAATATAAATCACAACTTTTTTAATTTCAGATTTAATTCAATTCATTTATATATATATTTTTTTTCTTTTCTTTTCTTTTTTTTTTTTTGTGACAAATATTTTTGATTTTTTTTCAGCTTGTTTTTAAAAATTTTTCAGCTCAAATTTCATTTTTTTTGTTTTTGTTTTGTTTTGTTTTTTTGATGGCACATTCGTTTCATACATTAAAAAATAAAAATTTTTATTCATTTTTGAAGGCTCTTTGCGACCTGTTTTACTTTTTCATCAGTTTTGTACATTTAAGACATTCAAATTGGAATTTCTTCTTATTGAATACGCACTCGGCGAATCAATAAGAGTTACCAAATTTCTCTTCTTATAATAATAACTATTCGGAACTGGCAAATTGTGCTCGTTCCAGGCTTAAATCTAAGTTGTGTCTCATGCCAGCGGCTATGCAAAATATGCTCGTATCATTTAGGCATATTTCACTGTAGAATAAAATATGTAGCTCAAACCATTCGTTCCATTCGTTATTCAGCTATCGTTGCTTAAGTGGCACTCGAGTTCCATGTAGTTTCTAACTTTACCTGGTTTATTCGTTAGACTCTTAAGGCTAGATGATTGACTCATATAAATATATATGCATATATATTCATATACTCAATATGTATGTGATACTGAAAATGAACATGGAAAACGAAAGAAATAAACAGAAATATGTTTTGTGTATTGTTTTTTTTACTGATTTTCTTTTTCTTTTTTTTTTTTTTAAATTGTTATATATTTTCGAAAATAAAATAAACTAATTATAAAAAAGGTTTCAACTTAGACTTAAAGCAACTTGAAACTAAAAACTATAATATATATATATTTAAAAAATGATTTCCTTTTTGTTTCTCCTCATTTAAAATTAGAATTAGATTTAAATTATTGTTGCCGTTGATTTCGAATCAATTAAGGAAGTACAAGAGGCATTTTCAACACAATGCAATTTTAGTTTAGTTTAGTTTAATTTTTGTTTTCAAATAATAATTTATAGAATTAATTGTAATTTGTTGCACAAGTTCATTTTTTTTTTGTTTTTGTTCCTTACTTAACACACATTCAACTTAAGTCCTTAAGTCCTGTAACTTATGACATGCACAAAAATGGCTGCTTTATCTCTTAGCTTAATACAAAAAATGATATGCTAAAGTTTTTTTTTTTTTTTTTATATTTTCTATCATTTTGTTTTCAATGTGAGTGTGTGTGTGTCTGTGTGTGTGTGTGTGTGTGTGTGTGTTAAAATTAAACACTAAGATGCTAAATAAGTTAATAAGATACTTTAAAATGCTTAACTGCAATAAATTAGTTTCTCGTGTTAGAATTTTCATTTGTTTTTGATTTTTTTCTTGTTTTTTTTTTTTGTTGTTGTTTGTTTTTAAATGATCATTAGCTACGCAAAGTTGAAGGGGATTATATTTGTATTAAAAATTAATTGTTTTTATTTTATGTTTTTAGTTATAGGAAATTAAAATTAATAATTATTACACATGAGATCACAGTATTAGAGACATAAGTTAAATATTTGTAAATATTATTTTTATCTTTTTTAGTTTTAAGACTTTGTTGGGTTAGTAACTATGCTTTTTTTTGTTTTTCATTTTCATTTTATTTTTTGTTGTATTTGTATTTGTATTTGCTTTTGTATTTGTATTTGTTATTGTTATTGTTATTGTTATTATTTTGTTTGCTTAGTGGGGCTGGTTGACGACGCTCGAGTTTAGTTTTTAAGATTATATTTAGGCTATGTTTAACATATATGTCTTGCGTAGATTTTGCTGCTAGCACAACCCAAAAATTACGGCTACAACTTTTGTAATTATTTAGCTAATTCTTTTTCTCTTTTTTTTATGTTTGCTATTTTTGTTTTTCTCTTTTTTTTTTACTTTTGTTGCTTAAATTCAGCATCTACGATTGATTCCTGCATGAGATAGGTAGTCGAAATTTTATTTTTTATTGTATTTTGTTGCAGTTTAAAGGCCTTGGCTACAGGAGTCCTGACTGCACAGTAGGAGCTCGCTGGAGCCCGGACTAGCCATCATATAGTTGAAGTCCAGCGAGCTGGTCAGCGGCGACAGGGTCTCATAGTCGGACGTCAAGGTGAGCTCGAACGACTCCGGACTCTCGTCGATGTCAATGGCCAGGCTGAGATCGATGCCCAGCTCCTCGTAGTCCGTCGGCCGGCTCCGCCCGCTGCTGAAATCAATCGAAGACGTTGAGTTCTCTATGGCCTACATGCTGGTCGCACTGGAGGTCACGTTAGCCAAATCGGCAGCGTGTAGCAGGTGGTGATGCTGGTATTGCTGGTGTTGCTGCTGGTGATGTTGCTGCTGCTGCAGTTGCTGTTGCTGGGCGGCTGCGGCGGCGGCTGCAGCCTGCTGCTGCTGCTGCTGTTGCTGCTGCTGGTGCTGCTCGCGACTCAGCTTGGACTCCTTCTTGATGCG
Source organism: Drosophila stalkeri (assembly GCA_035047405.1). Classification (NCBI taxonomy): domain Eukaryota; kingdom Metazoa; phylum Arthropoda; class Insecta; order Diptera; family Drosophilidae; genus Drosophila; species Drosophila stalkeri. Next base: position 30,067,356 of record JAWNPR010000142.1, on the reverse strand, counting down.
CTGCTTCAGGTGCACCTTGGCGTGGCGCTTCTTCTCGTCGGAGCGCGCGAACTTGCGGCCGCAGATGTCGCAGCTGAAGGGCTTCTCGCCGGTGTGGGTGCGAATGTGGGTGGTCAGGTGGTCGCTGCGGCTGAAGCTGCGCATGCAGATGCGGCACTGGAATGGCTTCTGGCCCGTGTGGATGCGTATGTGGCGGGTGAGCTCGTCCGAGCGCGAGAAGCGCCTGTCGCAGTTCTCCACGGGGCAGGCGTACGGCCGCTCGTGCACGGGCGTCTTGCTGGGTCGATTGGGATACTTGCGGGGCTTGACGGGCACCAGCTTCAGTGGCCCACTGCTCTGCTGGTAGACCTGGGACAATATCTCGTGGCCCTTGCTGGTGGATGGACTGTATTCGGCCAGCTGCACGGCGGCAGCAGCTGCGGCCGCTGCAGCAGCCGAGGCGCTGGAGTAGCCCGTTCCATTCGAGCTGGGCTGCATATCCGTGTAGGTCTCCTGCTTGGGTATGAGCACGCCGAGCGCTGCGTTGCTCGAGCTAGCCGAGGACGTGGGCCCAGGCAGCACCAGTGTCTGCTGTTGCTGCTGCTGCTGTTGTTGCTGCTGCTGCTGCTGCTGCTGGACAACAGCTGCAGCCGCCACATAATCAGCGGGCGTGTCCAGCCACTGGTACTTGGGTGTGCTCACGGATAGCTGGGAGCGCACGGCGTATTGCTGCTGCTGCTGCTGCAGTTGCTCGTGGCTGCTGTGCAGCTCGGCGAGACCCGCAAAGTTGGCGGTTGACACTGTGCCGCCCGTATAGAGCGACGTCTGCTTCAGGGGCGTGCAGTCCATGCTGAGACCCAACAGCTCGGCATGCTGTGCCGCAGTCACCGCAGCGCGTCCATCATCGTAGGGCGATGGAGTGGCAGCGGTAGCTTGCTGCTGCTGTTGCTGGTGTTGCTGCTGCTGCAGGGCGTAGTGGGCGGGCAGACTGAACATGGGCGGCTGGAAGAGCGACTTGTCCGGGCTGGGCAGGCCCCAGCTATTGCCCAGGCTATTTGACGGCGGCGACATCTGTCCGGGTAACACACTCAACTGTGGGGAGGCCAATTGCTGTTGGTGTTGCTGCTGTTGCTGCTGCTGGTGTTGCTGCTGCTGCTGTTGCAGTTGTTGGGCAGCGCTCATGGTGTTGTTGTTGGTGTTGCCTGTCGTGGTAAAAATGGCACGATATGAGATTTTACCAGGCAGTTGTGGTTGTTGCTGTTGTTGTTGTAGTGCATGTTGTTGTTGATAGTGTTGCTGTTGCTGTTGTTGCTGTTGTTGGTGTTGTTGCTGCTGCTGTTGGTGTTGCTGGTGTTGCTGTTGCTGTTGTTGTTGTTGTTGGTGTTGATGGTGATTGTGATGATGGTGATGATGATGATGGTGATGATGTGGCAATTGTTGCTGTTGTTGTTGGTGTAGTATTTGGTGTTGTTGTTGTAGTTGATATTGTTGTTGGTGTTGTGGCGAGCTCATATGCTGCTGATGTTGTTGTTGTTGATGACTGTGTTGACAGTGACTGTTGTTGTTGTTATTGTTGTTGTGCTGCAGCTGTTGCTGTTGCTGTTGTGAGTGTGTGTTGTTGCTGTTGGTGCCAGCTGCTGTTGTGGTTGCTGCTGCGGGCGAGCGAACGCTTTCAGTGTTGCTGGCATCGCTCGCCCTTTGCTTTGCTGTTGCTGTGTCGGTGGTTGTGGCTGTTGTTGTTGTAGTTGTTGTTGCAGATGTGTGGTGGCTGTTGTTGTTGTTGTTGTTGTTGTTGTGTAGTGGGTACATATTACAACTATTATTACTTGATTCTTCCTTGACAATGGACAACGCGGGCGGCGTGCTGCGCTCCTCCTTCAGTGGGCTGCAAGAGGACAACACGGGGCTGGCAGCGGACACCACTTGGGGCTCCAGCGACAGATCTTCGGATGCAATTGAGCCTGCAATGAGGTGCAAAAGGATTTGAGAATTTTAGTTGTGTTTTTCTATCTTATTGATCTTAACTAAGCTTGGCCCAAAAACTTGATTGCAATAATACCTAAAATAATGCCTTTTCTTTTTGCTTTTCATTTCTGACTCGTTTCTGGTTCTGGCTCGGTTCGATATCAATCACAGTTCGCTTGAACGGCCCTGGCATTGAAGTTAGTGTTATATGGGCTGCTGCTGCTGCTGCTGCTGCTGCAGCTGGGCGCGCTTTGATTTCGCGGAAATCGAACGACACGGGAGGTCGCATCATCGCTCATCGCTCAACGTTGCCACTGAAGCAGGCAGAGTTGCAGCTAGCGATGGCAGCACTGCACGAGCTTGCAACACCAAAGGGCAGAGAATTATATATATATTTAAGGGATACTTTCTTGGATGATAATTTGACAGTTAATCTATGCAATTTGGAATAGTATTTGAAGCATACGGAACTGAAAGTTAACATAAGTGGAACAAGAGTAAAGCTGTCCGGTCGAATGAATTGTGATGGAATATTCCAATTGAAATGGGATAATCAAATTAATATGTATGCAATATTATTCATTTTGTTTTCTAGAAATTATGTGCAAAAGTCTATTTTGTATTATTATAGAAAGCTAATGCAAAATAAAATGTAAGAAAATTAATCTCTCACTCAATATAAGCAACTGGGTAAACTGGGAACGCATTTATGAGTAATACAAAAGAAATAAATATTATATGTGGCATACGTTCTGTATGACTGTCTGGCGTGAGCATGTGGAGGACAACGTGCTCGTCGTGCTTCACTTGTCACGCGCCCATCTCTAGGCAGGCACAAGTGTCGGCCAGAAGACTAATTACGCGGCTACCGCTGGACTCGCAGCCAGGCCCGTTTGGCTTTTTTCTGTATGTGGTTTGAGCATTGCATGCTGATGATGATGATGATCATTGTCATAGTCATTAATGCCACAGCCGTTGGCTTAACGTATTGATTGAGTTGCATTGCGCCTAATGTGCTGCGACATCAATCTCGAGCGAAGCTTTTGAGCGGGGCATGCGCTTCAATTCACAGAATTATTTTACACACATGTATATATAGATATATAAACATACATGCATACATGCACATATATATTTAGTGGCTTTGGGATGTCGCCTTAGTCATCTGCCATAATTAATGTTGACTTTATTTGGCATTGGCAAACGCAATTTTCGGAGACAGCAAGACAATGGCAATTGGTCTATTTGTTGCGCCCATTGCACTCAGCGAGCCACTTGCCACTTGCCACTTGCCACATGCCACATGCATAACTCATCCAGTTGGTCATAAGTAATGCCAGCGGCCGTTGCCAAGTTTAGCGATTAAAAGCTCCTTTATCATTGTCCGGCAGCCAACTAGAAGAGAATTACGCGTCTATCCCCCCATTCGGCTCCAAATCGCTCGTTTGCTGCATGTTTTCTTATATTGTTAGATTTTTCTTGTTGTTTTCTATATGCGTGAAATATATTTTAATTTTTCTTTTTCTTTTTCTTTTTGCTGACAATTTGTTTGCTGCGTGGGCCGCTTGTCAGGCGACTGCGCCAAATTTATGAGTTGTTTTTTTTCCTTTTTTTTTGGCGCGTCTAATTTTTAGATTTTTTTTTGCTACTTAATGTATTGCATATAGAGCTAAATATATGAATAGGAATTTTCAGATTTTATGCATTTTCAATTGCTTGCGCAGATCCTAACCGAAAATCTGAGCCTGGACGACAATTTCGTTACAATTTCTTTCCATCTGCAGGGCAACAAAATAAATATGACGCGAGCAATTAAACTCAATTGTTTTTGATAGTGCTCGGAAAATCTAGTATACTTTATTTGCTTTGCCTTAATTCAATTAGAAGTGTATTTCTTTCTTTCGTTCTTCTTCTTCTTCGTGTTTCATTTGTGCATATGTCATGCTCAGCTCTATGTATATATATATATATATATATATACTATATCGTTGATATCGTCTCTGGACTCTGGCGTCGTATCTCGAGCCGAGTAAATTGCGCTCGAAACATTGACACTGAACGGAAATGTTTAATACATGTGCCATTGTACTTGTTGTTGCTATTATGTATTATTATTATTATTATTAGTATTGTAGTTGTTGTTGCTGTTGCTTTGTTGATTAATTAAGTGTCGTTTGTTTTACTGTGCAGTCTTAGAAGAGAGAGGTCTCTCTCATTCGCGCTCTGAATGCAATTGAATTGAATTTATTTGCAATTAATAAAAACACATTTCACGACTACTTTTATTAATAGGTCTTCATTAAATGCCCAAAAATGAACTCGAAGAAAACAAAAAATCGAAAAATAAATATATATAAATAAATGAATTTATATATATTTGTCTATATTTACTTATTTATGTCAAGCTCTTCACTGACTCTTAACACGGCCCATAATTAATAAAAGAAATCACAAAGCACAAAAAAAAAACAACAAAGAAAAAAAAATATTTCAATAAAATTGGTACTTGAAAATTTCGAATGTTTGTTTTTTGATTTTTTGATTTTGAACTTGTTTTGCCTTTTCTGCTGAATGAGTGTGTGAAAGAGAGTGAAAGAGACAAAGAGAGAGAGAGAGAGAGGGAGATGGAGCTGGATTGCTTTCTGGTCTCGACTGAGGCTGATTTATGTAGCGGCTTAAGCTTGACAACGGATTAGTTGCATATTTAGAGTCCGCGCAGTCTGCAACTGCAACTGCAACTGCAACTGCTGCATGTGGCAGCTGCATCCATTAGCAGCGCTCAGATAAAGAAACTCCAAGCAAAAGTACAAGCCTATCGCTGTCTTTTGCAGTTATACCCTAACACTTGAGCAGTGCTGGCTATGTGAAGCTGTTTAAGCAATGAAATACATTAAATACAAAAATATGGAAATTTGGGAATTTCGTATATTTTCGATTGATTTAGAATAAAATAGAAGTAATAAAATGTTTAATGCAATTCTGTATATATTTTATATGTATTTAAATAGTTCTTCCTCTTCTATATTCCTATAAACAATTTCAATTTGTTCTTATATCACTCTTTCTGAATGCTAAAGGCCATTCTATTATTATTATTATTATTATTACTATTATTATAACTATTATTGTTATTATTCTTCATTAATTTCAAGAGTCCATAAACCTTACCTCTCAACTCAACTCAATTCAACTTTTAACCTCAACTAATGATTCCTGATGCTTATAGAAATATCGCATGAAGGCAGCTTAATAATTTAGTTTAATTATAAACTAATAATAATACAGACTAATGTGGACTGCATAAGTATATCGCAGAGTCTAATCACATCATAGTTAACGTAGAAAAATAATCTCTGAGCATGGAACACTCAGCCTCAGTCATATTATTATATCAAAGTTAAAGTCTAAGGAATTTCTCAGTTCTCTCATGGCTTACTCACCAGTTATTGGCGGTGGTTCAACCACTGTGGATGGGCCAAAGAACGAGGGAATATCGCTCGATGTGGTCACCGGCGTATTGAGGTCGCCGGGCAGGGCCTCAATCAGCTGCTTGGCCTCCGCGGCCACGCCGTGCTCGGTGGCTGTGACGGGACTCTGTTGGCTGGTATTCAACAGGCTGAGATGCGATGCTGAGCTGCGGCCGCTGCTTGCGGCTGCTGCGCTGCCGGCACTTGGCTGTGCTGCCACGTTGCCTGGGCTGCCGCCCTGTGTGGGCGTGGCTGTCAGATTGCGTGCTCGCAGCACCGAATTGTTGTTGTTGTTGCTGTTGTTGTTGTTGTTGTGGTTGTGGTTATGATTGTGAGTAACCGCTGTCGTGTAGTGCAGCAGAGTCTGACCACTGCTGCTGCTGGCAGCTGTAGTTGCGCCGCCGCTGCTGCTGCTGCTGCTGCTGGCCGCGCCAAACTGTGCGGCGCCCAGGTAACTGGCAGCCGAGGGGCTGCCGCTCTGCGCCGTGCTGGTCTTGAACAGGCACGTGTCAAAGCTCAGCACATTGAAGTGGGCCGCGGCGGCCGTTTCGGTGAGCAGGAATGCGTGATGCGTGGGCGCCACCAGGGTTTCAAGCCCTTCCATGATCATGGCCGCTGATGGAGTTCCAGGGGCTACGCCGCCTACACAGAGAGAGAGAGAGAGAGAGATGAGGATTAGGATATTAAAAAAAAAAAATATATGAATATTTTGATCGAAATAAATAAATATCTAAAATATATTTATTCTAGGATTCTTTAATAATTCAATTTAACAAATAATATTTGCCAAATATATTATATTAAAAAAAAAATATAAAATAAATAATTAACAAATATATTTTTAGTAAACATTTGTTAAAACAAATTATTAAATAAAAATATAATATTTATAATTAAATTTAATGCTATTTATAAAATATTATTTAGTAATTAAGTTTTGTAAATTAAATATAATAAATAATATGATATAATAATTAATTATAATAAACGCTAATATATTTTTCTAATTTCAATTTTTATTATATAAATATATAGAAAATTCTATATATTTATTTGCATGATTTTGTATATATAGAGATGACATGTAGAGTAGACCTGATCAGAGTAGTAGACCTGATCAGAGCATAGAGTATTGATCGCGTTTAATAATTTGCTAATAGACACATGACTGAGGCGCTGCCAATCTACAAATCGATAACAATTATCGATTTGTGGATTAATTACATTTCGCACCGTTGCGGCTTAATTAGGCGCATAAATCGACTCGAAATCGAGCAGTGTCAATGCAACTTGTCGCCTGTTTTAATTCATTATGAATTGCTGCTGGATAAAGAATGTGAGGCAAAGAAAAAAAAATAAACTAAAGTCTGCCGCAGCGGGTGGTGTCGACACCGAAAATCGGGCAAGTTGGCAAACTGTGAATTGCAGGTCGACAGGCTGTTTATTTATTTATTTATTTTGTTTTAGTCTTTTATTTATTTATTTCCTTTTTTTTACAATTTTTAATTGATTTGCCATGACAGCTGTTCAATTGCATAACACGCAGCCGTTTAGCGCAATTTATGAGCCACAAACAGTTTAATTTGCCACAAATTTCGTGTCATGTGTGGCATCTTGTCAAGACTTTCGCTTTTAGCCGCTCCAACTGGGAGCTGCGCCTGCGCCCACGCACCACGCACCACGCACCACGCACCACTCGGCAGTTGGCAGTCAGTGGTGCGAGTCTGTGCAGTTAGCGGCCCGCATTCGAGCTAAGCAATTAAATTAATATCGATTAAGTTCTTAAGTGGACAGTGAGAAGTAGAACGTGAGGCTTTCCCACAGCTGCACACCTCCAGGCAAGTGGGTCACCCGCGGACTGCCGCGCATTGGGTCAAGCGTTGACCTTACGCAATGCCCCACAAAAACAACTTGAGCGAAGAGAAAAAAAAATGCAATTGCACAATGCGTAATTAAATGCCTTGCATATGCCATAAACTTGGCTTATAATTTGGCAAACGGCGCTGATTTGACTGTGGCTGTGGCTGTGGCTATGCCGAGATCTCAAAGATCTCAAACATATCCAAGATCAGCGTCAGCCAAAGCTTGTGGCAACTGTGGCGTCATCCTCGAGTGCGTCTTGCGTCGTCGTTCGACTTGACCGCGTTGATTTGCATTACAAGTGCACTCGTGTTGACAGCCAGCTATGCGCCAAAATAACTACCGTGCCAGCAGTTGTTGGCCAGCAGCAAAACCCTCCACACAAACACACACACACACACACACAGAGAAAGAGAGAGAGAGAGATATAGAGAGAGGAGAGGCTATAGCAGCATCTGCAGCATCTTTGCTCGTCTCGTCTCCAGCTGGTTTTGCTGTTTTGGCACTTTTGCTTTTTTTTTATTTACATTTGATTTCACGCATAATTTCCGTGGCAAAGTGCACTCGAGACGAGACAAGCGGCGATCGAGCGAGCGACGGAGCACTGAAATTACATTCAAGACAGACAAACACACAGATACAGATACAGATACAGATACAGATACATCTATAGCTATAGCTATATGGCTATATGGCTATATAGCTATAGCTAAAGCACAGCGCGTGCTGTGTTTCTGTTTCTGTTTCTGTTGCCTTTGCTGTTGTTCCATTCATTCATAAAATTATGCGGCGCAGTCAATAATTTTTACAGTCGATCAAAGATTTGTATCTGAATGCGAGTAGCACATGAATCATTCACAGCTCGAATTGTTTTTTTTTTTTTTATTTTTGGTTTTGGTTTGGTTTTTCTTCGTATGGGTCGAACTGGTCCCCGCCGGCTGACTCTGCTCAATCTGAGCTCTGATCTTGGCCAGGCCAAGCACGGCATCAGCTTCTTCTTGTGCGCTTAATAACTTGGCTAACAATTGACACTCCCTTAAAAAAAAAGGCAGATCGAGTTAGAGAGAGAGAGAGAGAGAGAGAGAGAGAGAGAGACAGAGAGGAAGAAAATAAAAAAAAAATAAAAAAAAAACCAAAGCTGCGAACGTTCAGGCCGTTGTTACGGCTATTCGTGCCGCAGACATTTACATTTTAAGTTGGCCTACTACAGTGCGCATTGCCTAAATGGGAGACTCGAGGGTTTGCTCTGCACTAGTTATACGATAAATGTATTCCAGCTACATCAGCATCGAACTAATAACTCGATTCTATTTAATTCTAAAATACTCTAAAGTCATTGCAGATATAAGAACTATAAACATCTGAGAAAGAGAGAGCGAGAGAGAGCGAGAGAGACAGAGAGAGAGAGAAACACCTTTGTCAAGTTGTTTGACATTTCTTTAATATTGTTTATCGAAATATAGAAAGAAATATTTCCGAATTATTTGTAGTCATTAGTGAAGATCTATAAGAACTGGAATTCATATCTCTCTAGAATTTTATAATATATATATATTATAGAATATAAGATCAAGTTGAATTTCTTTGATATATGCCTTACTAATTAATGCTGGTAACTCGCTCAAAGTTCAGCCTAGCCAGGGCACACTGTACTAAGCACATATAAACTTTATATATATGTATATGGTAAATCTTGTGTGAGTCTGTCGCCCGTTTCTTTCACTCTGCATAATTTTGCATAGCATTTTGGTGTAGTAGTCGCCGTCTTAGGCGTCTTTAGGCAGATCGAGTCGAGGCGAGTGCTCAAGATTTTTGCCATGAATGAATATTGGCACACAGCTTCGAGCCCCAACTCCGATGAGGAAGAAAGAAAGGAAAAAAAAAAGAAAAAATCTATACAACAAAAATAAAATAAAAATTGTTATGTTGATATTATTTTAATTAAGTTTTGCTAAACCGGTTGCTGTTGTTACTGCTGTTGTTGTTGTTGTTGTTGCTGTTGTGTGTGTGTCTGACTGGTGGTGGCGCAGTTTCATTTGGGGTTCTGCTCTTCGAGTGTTAACAATTCGATAGATGGGCGCCAATTTGTTTAGCTTGGCAAGTGGAACCCAAGCTCGATGCTGACCCGTAGTCAAACGGAGTGAGACACGAAGACAAAGGCAACAGCAACAGCAACACCAACAACAACAGCAACAACAACAGCCACAACAACAGCAACAACGACAGCAGAGACGCAAACAGCTTCAATGCATCTTCGGTGTGTGCTGTGCTTTATTGTTGTTTTTAGGTATTTATGGAGGCCTCATTGAGGATTAGGTGGCGACCTTATCGACTTGGCTACTTAGCGGCTCCAAAAATAAATGCAATCTGTTGTCTTTTGGTTATTATTTTATGTACAGAGTTATTTTTATTATTATTATTATATAGTTGTTGTTGTAGTTGTCATTATGCAATGACAGAGATTTGCATAAAGAGCTAAGAGATTCGATATCTTAAGCTAACCTTGGGCAAAAAGCATCCGAGCGAATGCCCAAAGGCCGAACAATTAACAGCAACAAGAATTGTTGTTGTTGTTGTTGTTGTTATTTTTGTTGTTGTTGTTGTTGTTGGTTGGTTATTAACATAAAAAGAAATTGGAGAAACGCCTTGAGAGGCGGCGTCATTAGTCAAAATGCAAAAGACGTGCAGTAAAAGTATCTGGCAGCGGGCATAGATACAAACATGCAACTCGCATGCAACAGTTGCTGCAACAACTCTCTGCCATATCAGAGAGTTGGCAGATGCAGGAGACAAAGACAAAGTCCATCATTCACGCAGCGGGCAGCATCGGCTCGGACAGCCTGCCACGGACAACTGGACAACTCAGCCAACAAGTTAAGCAGTGCACCAACAGCAACAGCAACAACAGCAACAACAGCAACAACAGCAACAACAGCAACAACAACAGCAACATCAACAGCAACAGCAACAACAGCAACAACAGCAACATGGAAAATGTATCCTTTGCCGACGCCGTCTTTGCATGCGTAACACTTTGTCACACTTTTCATGCCAACAGCTACGACTGAGCACGTTGTTGTTGTTGTTGTTGTTGTTGTTGTTGTTGTTGTTGTTGGTGGTGGTGGTGGTGTTGCTGCTGTGTTTCCTCATGAGAACAATTAATGAAAATAAACAGCCGCAGGCACTAAGGCAGTAGCAGCAACAGTGTTCAACAGAAACAGCCCGAAACTGTTGTACCCTCTGCATGATTTCATTATAATAGAAATATTTATATTATTCATATTAAAATATATTTAACTTTTCTTTTTTATATGTGTAACATTTGTTGACAAGGAAATTGTGTTACATATATATTTATTTCATTTGAAATATCAAATACGAGAGAAATTCTTTTTTTGTTCAGTGTAAATAATAGAAAAAATAAATAAAATTATTGAATGTAAATTAATATGAAAAAAAGAGTTGGCATGGAAAAATAAAAATTAAATAATTTAAATATTTAAATAATTAGCCCTAAAAACACTAGAGAATTGCACATCTGTCAAGTTTTCTTACTTTCTAATGAATAATTAAAAATAAAATTAATATATTTAACAAATGATAAATATCAAATAAATCATATAGAGCTAGCTGAGCAACAAAATATATTATTAATATATTTTAAAGAAAACACTTATTATGAAAATAACATAAATTAATAAAATAATTTAATTATAATTTAATAATATTATATATTTATATAAATTAAAAAAAATAACACACACACATTATTAAAATAAAATAAATTAATAAAACAAAATAATTAATATTATTAATTATATACTTAAAAATAAAACTAAATAACTAACAAAAAAAATTAAATAAATAAAAAAAGCACCGCTTTATATTTTATATTTGTATTATATATATATATATATAAATTATAATAAAAATTTTATTATTAAAATAAAATAAATATGAGCTTAATAATTAAAAATAAAAAAGTTTATTTCGCTATAAAATGTTCTTCAAATGTTTAAGAGAATAAGTTTCCTATTAGCTAAGACTCTTGCTGTTCGTATATAATGTATATAGATAATAATATCTTTAATACATGCTTTCCAAGACTTGATAAAACTCTTTGCAAATGAAGGCAAAGACAATAAAAAATAAATAAATAAAATGTGTAAATGGGTAGGAAGCTTCATCTTTCAGCTTCAGCACAGCATAGCTCCCACATTGGGATCTTTTATAGGGTATATACATGTAAAAACAACATGTATGTGTATTTTTATAAAATCTGAAAATTATTTTAGTGGGCACTTAGTTGGGCGGGCGTCGCCTTTGCTTGTTTGGCTTGGCAGCCACCAGCCCCAGCAGCAGAGCAGCAGAGCAGCCGAGCAGCACCACAGCACCACAGCACCACTGGCCACTGGCTGATGGCTGGTAGCTGATGGATCTTTGTTGGTGGTGTCAAAGAGCCATTCGCATGGCGAGAGTGTTAAGCGACTCTTCGAGCAGCCGTCGGTATTTTGTTTTGATGTCATAATTATTTGGTTAAATACACATAAAAAAGAAAGAAGAAAAGGCTGAAAGAAAAATTGTTTGTGAAATGCACAAAATGAAAACTGGGAAAATTGAAAAATTAATTTTCGACGAAGTCAGCAACAGTTGTTGTTGTTGCTTCTGCTGCTGCTGTTGTTGTTGTTGTCGCTGGACATGGGAGGCTGCGTGTAAATCATTTTGCTAATTGTTTTTCTTTTTATACACACTTTTCTTTTCAGCGTGTTTTTGTTTCTGTTTCTGTTTCTGTTGCTATTTCATTTCGTATTCTTCTTCTTGGCTTTTCACGTCTGGCTGCTGCCGCTGCTTTGGGCCGCGTTAGTGGGCTCCCTCTTAACACTTTTGGCGCGCTGTCCACGCAGCCGCCAAGATGTGCCATTAAATTGTAAACAAAAATACGTCGTTGTTGTTGCTGTTGTTGTTGTTGTTGTTGTTGTTACTGCTTGCGCTTCTCAAATTAAGCGCAAAGTGCAATGATAATAATTTAATTACAAAAACTGCAGCTAAATAAACAGCTGATGCGCAAGATGGTGTGAGCCGCAGATACAAATACAGATACAGATACAGATACAGCTACAGATACCAAGATACTCAGATACACAGATATATGACTTTGGCCATATAAATATATAGCCACTCACATACATAGTTGCAGTTGCAGCCAGATTATGTAGCCATGCCTGCTGTCAGGTGTGTGTAAGTGTTTTTTTTTTTCATTTTCTATCTGGTTTTTATATTTAATAACGTGCAGAAATGTTTATTATGCGTTAAATGAATTTATGCATCATTCGCATGGCGAGAATCTAACAAAATTGCCATCGTTGCAAAGTTCACATTGCTAAAGATCAGAGTGGAAGAAAGAGAGAGAGACACATAGGAAGAGTGAGAGAGATAGGGAGGGGGCAAGGGATATTATTAATAAAATGTGCCCAGAAATATATCTTAAGCTGAAAATTTAGTTACAAATCTGAGATATTCATTATTGTATATATATATATATATATATATATATATATATATATATATTGTTTAAAAATATACATATATTGCTGAGTGCATAAATATATATTTAATGAAATATCTGATAAATAATTCATATAAAATTAATTTTTTAATTTTCTTCAATTTATTAATATATATAATTCTATATTAATACCTAGATTTTATACTTTAAAAAATATACAATAATAAATATAGTGTACTATTAATAATGTATAATCTTTTAGCTACATTTTATTTGTATCATATAGCAAAATATGTTTATTATTCAAATAAACCCTAATTGATTCGGAAACAAGATATTCTACTTGTATCCAGATTTATTAAATCTTGATTTCGCGCTGATATTTTCGCTGATTATCTGGCTGCATAAATAAAACACAGCATATAAATTAAATCGATTGTGTGCCGCATAAACTAGCGCAGAAGCTTGAAAAGGCATTTATTTATTTGCAAAATTCTTGTGGGGAAGCCAAGCGAAAAGTTGTGTAAAACTATAAACGTAAATGCCTAATTTATATAAGCTTAAAGCAGCTCTAATAGACGTTTTCCTTGTTAAATGTAATAATTAACGAACTGGCCATAAAATGTGGACAGCTATAATAACTGACTCACAAATTCGAAATAAAATATCATAAATCTTCCCGCTACAATATTCGTTTAAATAGCTTGTTTCACTGTATTCATTTCTTTCTAGTTATTCGAAATTCGAATCATGCAAAAAGATTTAACAAATTCACACACATCAAGTTTTCGTTCAATAAAAAATATTATTGGTTTGTCTAGAAATTTTCCATTGAAAATAGGATCAAAATTATTTGCACAAATTAAAAATGTGACAAGTGTTTTTTTTTTTTTTTATCTTACGACTTCCGGTAATACGAAAGTCTGATGAAATATTGGCTAAATAATCTATACATTTAGATATATATTTTAAATATAAATTAAATTATGTATACACTTTTTATCAGTATCCTAATTGGAATAGCTTGAATTTTATTTTCCAAGTTTTTTATTCACTAATTTATTATTCACCTGGATCGCAATGGCACGTGCTGAAGAATTCAAAGGTTGCTTTCCCTTTAGCTTAGCGCAATCCTACGGACTGCTGCCTCACACACTTTCACACACAGAGAGAACTACACACACACACACTCTGCAATTTTCACAGACTGTTCACTAAAAATGCTGCCCGTTGGCTACGTAAAATCAATAAAAATTCTACGAATGCCTAAGTTAACATTTTTTGGGGCAAGTGCCTTTAGTTAGCATCGACTGTAATTGTATTTCGTGTTTGGCTTTGGCTTTGGCTTTTGCTTTTGCTTTTGCTTTTGCGTACGTCACAATTCACTGGGTTGCCGGCGCACAGATTTTGATTCATCAGATTTTGTCGTCTGTTCAGCAGTGGAATATCCTTTCACTCTCTTTAGCTTGGCTAATTAAATTGTTAAATTGAAGTAAACTTATTTATTGATGTATTTTCAATGACACTTTTGTTTGCACAATATTTTGTTTTGGTATATTTTGTAGTGATAGATACATATATGTGTATATCTTTGTATGTGTTGCCGCTTCAAATTATCTTATTAGAATTTTATTTCTGCTTGCTGCTGAGCTTTCAAACCGTCGCGTTTGCTTGTTCGAACACAACTGAGGCACGAGATGTGCCCTCTTTTGGTTTTTATGAATGAAACTCAACATCGGCATAGCGGCACAGCAAGCGCAAGAGCGAGCGCGTGCGACAGAGTGAGTGAGTGAGAGACAGAGAGAGAGAGAGAGAGTGAGAGTGAGAGAGAGAGAGGGACGGGCACACACAGTGCCAGTGCTTGTGCCAGAGACATTGCCCCTACTTGGCAGCAGCTGGCACGCGCCTCAAAGCTAAACGGCGTCAAATTCGATATCGAATCGAAGACGTGTTGAGTACACTGAGAGCGCTGCATGGGGAACTCGCGCGTCACAACTCACGCACACACACACACACACTATAGCGTTCACTAGCTGCCGGTCGGCTGCCGTATCCAATCATGTGGCTCGTTGCCTCCCTATGGTTGCAGCCATTTTCGTGGCGCACGCGCAGAGCAGCCAATCAACAGTTTGCCAGGCCTGTTTGGCAGTCACACACGTCTGTTCGTGTGTATGTGTGTGTGTGTGTGCGCGCGTGTGTGCGAGTGAGCTGTGGTGAATTCTCT
This sequence comes from Drosophila stalkeri, assembly GCA_035047405.1. Lineage (NCBI taxonomy): Eukaryota > Metazoa > Arthropoda > Insecta > Diptera > Drosophilidae > Drosophila > Drosophila stalkeri. The sequence goes on along the minus strand of JAWNPR010000142.1, from coordinate 30,052,355 downwards.
TAAGCGATCTCTGAGCGTTGCTCTCTTTCGACCGAAGGGGCACTGAGGTAAAAATAATACAACAGGTACCCCACTTCGAAGTTCTCTCTCGCTGTGCGTGCATGTGTGCATGTGTGCATGTGTGTCTGTGAGAGTTTACGCGTGTAGTGTTATGATTTCCCAAAATACGTCATCAACGCTCATATAGCGCGACTGCGGCCCATTAACTTTTCAATCTACGTAAACACAATGAAGGAGCCACCGCCAAAAAATCAGCAACAAAATTTAAACAAATGATTCACTTGACCATGTATGGACAGTTTGCAACGATCTGCCGGATTTGTTTAGATCGTATCCGACAAATTCTATATCTATATCTATAGCTGGCTAGCTGGGTGGCTGGCTGGCTGGGTGGCTGGGTCAGGGTAAGCAAAGCCAGAAGTTGCGCTACATATTTGCGATTGGGTGGGTCAAGGAAGTACGCGATGGAATTGGGGCGTATCAAGATCGGGCTGATATATAGTCATCAGTTTGATAGATTTTACAAATTGTTGACCCACGGGGCTAATATAAATTTTTGTTGTAAATTGGATAAGCTGCAAAATGAAAATCTATTATATTCGAAAATGTGTATACATATGTCGTTTACTATGTTTACTATTGAATATGATCTTGAGATAAAGAAATAAATTAATATAATACTCATTAATTATTAGATTCCAGGATGGACTGGATAACATTATTATAAATTATAAATATTTTAACCGTCGAGAATTTCCAAAAATAAGTCACCTCATTCACGCTAAAAAAAAAAACCCATACAGTAACATTTTGTAACTGTTCTTTACGATGCTCTGAAAAGAATGAGAGAAGCAAGTCGGATAACTGTTATTTGCGACCTTTGATTTTCGTATAAAATTAAATAAATTATTTTCAATTTTTTTGTTCGTTTTTTTTTTTAGTTTAGTTTATTTTTAATTTAATTTTTGTTTAAATTTTACGATATAGCAAACCCTTTTATTATCTTTTAAATTTATAATATTGCTAAATTCGAAGATTTTGTTTATTAGGTATCCACACTCCCCCACTCAAACCCGAATTTGCAGTTCCGCATTTTCATTTTGTTTATGCAACACGGCGGGTCACGTCAAATTTCCATGCAACACACAATTTTTCCGCCTTTGCCTATTGACAGACGTTTGCCAAAAATATTTCATCTCGCACATTTTCCTTCGACGGGGGACAGTAAACAACCAAAAAAAAAAAAAAAAAAGAAAGCACAATTTTCATGTGTTAAGGACAAGGTTGCACATCAGCAAAAGGAACAACAACAATAAAAGCTCAGCGCATTCCGCATTGTTGCAAAAGCGAAACATAAACAGAATGCCAAATATACAAGAGAGAAACTAAAGGAAACAAGATGCGTAAAAGTAATCTGGTGGGAAGTGAACGACTGGAAGATACGCTGTAATGCGTAACTGAAATCTGAAATCATGCTTCGAATTTCGATTTATTAGTCTCTTGTTTTTATTATTTTCCTCCTCTTGTGATATTTGCATATTAAAATTGGAGATTTAAATTTATGAAATCCGCGAATAATTAATCAATTTCATGGGAGCTACAAAATACAAGCTCAACTCTCTCTACTAGCTCTCTATAAGGGATAGTCGATCCTTGCTCCTTGTAGCTAGGAATAGGTTTACTATAGAGATTACGTTCGTTTTGCATTTTTCACAGGGAATCACTCTAACATATATATTAATAAAGCTGTCAGAGAGAATATAAAACATTCTAAAATTGTTAAAAGACAATTTCTCTGTGAGACGTGCTCGAGCCTGGGAGTGTGAATCGGGTTAGCCCTGACCATGACCCAAAGCCATTTGCCCGGCCGGCTAAACCCAAGTAAAACATATAGACAGCGAGAAAATGTTTTTGTCTAGTTTTTTTTTTTTTTGTTTTTTGGAGTCAAGAGTCATGACAGAACGCCATGACCTAAAAATAAACGCGATACAATTGGCAAAAAGTTTTTACGTCGGCAAAGTTTTCTAACAGACGGCGCGGAATTACGTGCCGTTATCTGGCCAGATACATCGATACAGATACAGATACAGATACAGATACAGATACAGATACAGATACAGAGAGAGAGAGATATATAGGTAGGTATAGGTATAGAGATAGAGAGATATACAGATACTGCTAGATATAGTATATACCAAAAATAGAACTTTGCCTCATTTGTGAAAGTTTTTTGGGCTGGTGAGAATGCAGAGCGAAGCCAAAACAAAAGCGTCGGGCACTATTTTTAAAAGCGTTCACATGATGTGCACTACGAGTATTTGTTTATTTGGGCAGGCAGCGCGAAGCAAGTGTGGTGTGGCAAGGGGCGTGGCTGAGGTGTGGGGCGGCATGCCACCTGTAGACCTCAGAGCGCGCTGTTCGTTCGCCTAGTGAAAATGAAAACTCATTACGCCAGTGGGCCAAAAATACCGAAGCCATTCACAGACAGAAGCGCTTCATGACGTCGTCTCGCCTTCAACTTGGCCATAAATAGAGGCTGCAATCTATCAGGCTACCGGGTCTGGCTATAAACAACTGAGCACAACTGAATTTCGAACTGCAAGTGCCTCGTTTATCTGGACGCTTTTCCCTGTCCCAGCCCCAGTCTCAGCCCCTCCCACGCAACAGCAACAGCAACAACAACAACAATAATAATAACAACAACAACAACAACAAGAAAACACCCATGAAAATTCATTTCAGATTCGCGCACGCGACCAACCCCTGAAAATGAAATGAAGAATGATTACGATAGCAGGTGGCATATACCCTGTAAGAAGATAACCTCGATAATTTGCAGAGATATTAAAATGAAGATACTCTGCAAAAAGGCTAAAACCTATATGATAAGCTTATTGAGTAGAATCTTGACTTGGTGCTTGACATAAGAGTTTTTTGTGGATTGATTAGAGTATTTGAAATGCCAAAAGTAAATCCCTTAGTCGAGATTAAAAGCCTAACAATTAATTTTATTAAATATTATTAATTTATTTTTTTACAGATTTACTATAAAATGTTATGTTTGCTAATGTTATTTTTTGTTTCTATATGACAGATAAATATCCGGTAAATATTTAACATTCTGTTGAGCTTATGCACAATTCTTTGGCAGCGACTTATATATATATATATAATTATAATTTTTAATATGATTACTTTTATTAATTTTCAATTATTTATCCAGATTGGATGAATTCTGAGTTTAAGCTAAGAAATCTTTAGCATTGTCGAATACCTTCAGCTGGAGCAGCTTTTAATTCGAGGCGCACAATAAAGTAATTTTTCAGATGTTTGAGCCATTGTCAATTTGCGTAGCGATTGCTGATGCTGATGAAAAGCCAAAGATGGACATGAATGAGCAGATGAGAGTCAAGTGGAAAGCCCAGCTGGAAGCTGGCTGGGAGCATGGCACTTGGAGGCTGCTGGCTGCACCTCTTCCTCAATTGGCAGCGCACCCAGCGCCTAATAAACATTCATAAATTTGCTAACATTCATTTATGCCTAGCTCGACGAGATGCATTCGTTGTTGTCGTCGCATTAGCAAACTAATTGAAGTTTGCCATGGCAGAAAATAAAAGTACATATCACTGGGGAAGTGCACACAGCACAGCAGAGTTCAATCAATTAGAAGTAGTTTGGATTGAAATACGCTACAAATACTGAAGGCCCCGTGCAGTTGCACTCATCTGCTTGCTATTGCGATTTATAAATAAATTCGAATTCACGCGAAATCACCGAAATAGCAAAAGGCATTAGCTATTAATAGCAAACTATATCAATACATCAGATTTGCTTTACCCGAGTGGGTGCCTCAGCCGTAAAAATATGGAATGTGCAACAAGTAAACAACAACAAAAGATTCAGATACGAAGTAAATGTTTGTGAAATGCGCTCGACTGATCTCATAAACTAATGATAATTGTTTACTTGAATATGCTCGATGTAAATTTATTTAAAATACACTATATGTTAGATACAAATTTAATAATAATTCAATATAAATAATAAACCATTTAAGCGGAATACTCTTCGCTTTCTAATGTGACTATGAGAACTGAATATGCTATAGACCTATATGGACTATAGTCTATTGAGTTGAGTGCGGAATGCATTCGATTCGATAGCGATTCTAGTCATATGCGCCGCATTGTGTGTAATAATCACATACTTATATATATACTCGTTTGCTGGTACACACATATGTATATGTATATGTATCTGCTCATATGCCAATTGTGTGTGTCGTGTGGGCTTTCTATGTCGTGTTATCTCTAGTTGAGAACTTTGCTGTTGCTGTTGTTGCTGTGGCTGCTGCTTGTGCGTGGGTCAGTGGGGAGACGGCGTCTACGTTCGCTGTTGATGAGGCAGAGGCGTTAGATAGTCGCAAGTCGCGAGTCGTAAGTCGCAAGTTGCATGACACATGGCACGCGCCTCAAAAATCCAAACAAAACAAACACTGAGACAGAGACAGAGACAGAGAGACATAGAGACAGATAGATAAATAGACAGAGAGAGCGACAGAGAGTCAGATAGGAAGAGAGAGAGAGAGAGAGAGGCAAAGTAAACGCCAATGCCAAACTACCATGTCTCCTCACACTCTTTCTCTTTCTCACCCTCTCTCTCTCTCTCTTTCTCTTTCTGCTGAACACGTTCTCCATAGATACGTCGAGCAAGGTCCGCATTGCCATAAATGGTGGCCAGGCTGAGAGTCTTGTTAGGGCAGCGAGCGTCGAGCGTCTCGTGTAGGCTGCAATTAAAAGCGTATTGACTGTCGCATACTTTAGCTTCGATTGCATTGCCAGCAGCAACAGCAGCAGCAGCAGCAGCAGCAGCAGCAGCAGCAGCAGCAGCAGCAGCAGCAGCAGCAGCAGCAGCAGCAGCAGCAGCAGCAGCAGCAGCAGCAGCAGCAGCAGCAGCAGCAGCAGCAGTAGCAGCAGCAGCAGCAGCGGAGCAGCTATCTCGGTCGCACGATTTTAAATCTTTAAGATACCATTTGTATGTTAGCCACTTGATATTATTGGCTGAGTATGCCCTCTTAGCAATTGTTTCTTTACCGCCAATGGGCGCTTTGTTAAGGTTCCCCCCATCACTTCTCGACTACTCGACTACTCGACTGCTCGATTGTTGGCCTCTGATTTCGATTGTAAGGCATTTTGTTTGCTCGGCTGCCAGCTGCGCATTACGCAAGTCAACTTCATTTTCTATCGCTCAAATTGGAGAGGCTATATGGGCTATATAACCATAAGCAATCCGGCTATAAACCATTGGCCAGTGGGCGTTGTCATTCAGCGAGTTTTCGAGTCGCTCCATCGAGGTGTGAATAAATTTATGTACACACAAATACAGTATATATAGGTAAATATATATAGGTAAATATATGTATATCTGTTTTGATAATGCTTGATTTTCATATTGTAAATCTTTTTTGAGAAATACACTCACATCTACCTACAGCTATGTCTATGTATTTTAGGCACTCATTTTTATTATTTGTGTAAAATTCATAAATATTAAAAATGCTGTGCTAAACTTATATATTATATTATATTGGATAATTTATGAGCATCATAATATGCTTTATGGGCTTGGCATGTTGCCGTAAATTGCTCCAGTCAACACGAAATAGAGCAACAACACCAATAACAACTCGCACACAAATTCAAAATTTAAACACTCAAATTATCGAAAAATTTCCATTGGTCGAACTGGAGCAATGGAAATGAAATCTTTAAGGTGAGAATTGTCGTAAATTCCTACGAAATAATTTAATATATAATTTTATAATATTTGTATTTAAGCCAAAACTCTGCTAGGAACTGATATACTAATTAGTTTTATAGCCAAAGTAAATTATGGCCAACAGAACAATACTAAACAACAGCTAATCAAAGAACGTTTCTCAAATATGCAAAAAAGTTTTTAAAAATATATATGCCAATTAATAATATATTAATTAATGTAAGAACTATTTAGTGATGTTTTTAGAGAATAAAAATACTATGTGAAAAGTCTCTGTTTCTATATGCTGTTTATATATACTTATTTCAGCGACACAATAATAAACATAAATAAAACAGATCATAAATTTGGAAATACAAATTTAAAAAAATAATAAAAAAAAAAATAAAAGAGATTGCTTTAGAAAAAGAATAGCCGACTGGAGGATATCTACGAATGTGGAAAAACATTTTGCGACCATAAATCTAAAATCGATATTAATCGATTTCGTGGAAACAGATATGTTATCGATTGACCATTGAGATATCGCATTTTCCTTAATTTTTTTCAAGACTCAGAGATTGGCGTGGATCGTTGAGCATTTTCCCAAATATATATGTATTTTATATGGTTGGAAATACTTTTTGCTCTCAGGCAATTTTCAAGGGTATATCAAAATATATTAGCATAGTAGCGACATTGAAGGCCACAGACAGACAGCAAAAGGGGCCAATGGATTTTAATTTGAATCAAAACAATTTATTGACGACATTGCGTATACTTAATATAGAAACAATTTCATTTTCACTTGATATCAACTTGCTTCAAATTGCTAATTTTTACGATATACACATATATATTTTCAACTTGACTGTTAAGTTTGGCAAGTGAGCTTCAGAGTTTTTTTCTTCTTTTTTTTATGGAAACACTTATTCAAAGCGGTCAGTCAACTATTAAATTTATAAATGATTATATACATTAAAAATAGATATGATTAAAAATAGATATGTATATGCTGACTTTTCCCATTTGCCGTGCCCCCTTCGATATATGTATATAGTAATAGATGTATTATATTTTTTTTATTCTTCTATAATATCAGATATTGTGTTTCAATCTAAAGCTAAGTAATCTAAGTATTGAACTAGAACAGGTTACCAGCTGGTATGTCTTAAAAATCTCTTAGATATAGATATAGCAAATAAAATATTTTCACTTCGTGCTCGACTATAAAAATACAAAAAAAAAAAAGGAATAAATAAATAAAAAAAAAGATCTTTTGATTTGATGTAATTGTCCATAATGGGAATGGGAAAGCTAATCTGATAATATTTTATGTGCCAACATATGATTTTATATTATTTGATTTGATTACTTTCGGGTCTCTCAATTCGAAAGCTGAGCCAATCTGTCTGGCTAAAGTATTTATCGCCTCCCACAGGCCGGCAGCTGTTGTTATTGCTGACTCTCCGTCTAATTGCAAACTTTTATTGTTTTCTGTGTGTACAAATATGAATATTCATAAATACAATTTATTCAAATGCACATGTGTGCGCGAGCATGCCCAAATAGGCATAAGCTGGTGAAAGTGGGTCAACGAATTGCGCCAAAATAACTCGCAAGAAAATTAGTGACAAGTGCCCGATTTCTATGCCCCTTGAATGATGTCTTTTTGCTCTGTCCATCTAGCAGTACTCGTTCCCTCTCTCACTCACCCTCTCTCTCTCTCTCTCTCTCTCTCTGTCTTTCTGTCTGCCTGTATGTGAGGCCATGGCAATCATCTAAATATAAAACGCGTGCCTCATTCCACTAAATTTAAAAACATTTTGATGAACATGTTTAGAGGAAAAACACACGCGAAATATTCATAATTATCTTATTTCAATTTTTTCGTTCAATGTTTCAATTCTCCTCTACGTACATGAAACAAAAAAACAGCAGCTGGTGCTATAGAGCATTAACAAAAAAAAGAAACTGAAAACTTAAATTTGGTTACCGAATACTTAATACTCTTAGATATACACATATATAAATTAATATATAAAGTTTAAAGCTTAGTAAAAAAAAATCTTAAACTTTTTGAAAAGAAAGTTTTTTTTTTGTCTATCTATACTGTCTATATATATATATATATATATATATATATATATATATATATATATATATATATATATATATATATATATATATATATATATATATATTTTTATTTATTATTATTATTTTTAAAAAATGTTCTTTTCAAATTTATTGAAAGTTATTTTCTTTTTTTTTCAACTGTGTTTTATTCATCAGATCTCATCTCATCAGATCAGTATTTTAGAATATAGTTATTATATTATATTATTATTATTATTATTTTAGAATATTATTAACGTTACAAAAAGAATTAAAAAAAGAAGGCTAGTCCAGGTTAGCTGCTATTTCCGACTGCTAATCAGCTGGTCAATGCGTTTTTGAGAGCGTGCGCCAATGTAGAACCTGGCTAAAATCTCTGGGCGGCATCATGCCTAAATTGGAATTACGCTGACCCACGCGCTCGTTGTCTCTCTCTCTCTCCCTATTTCGCTCCAGTAGGAATTAAGGTAAACAATTAGCCGATTCCTTTGTTTAGAATAGATCTGTTTATAGTTGGGCAGGTTGTGACGTGAAAAGCGCCTCGTGCAAATAGCAAAATAATTACAAATAGAATTTTTCACGTAAAGTACATAAATTCTACGGACGCTTAATCAGCTCGTCTCGCTTTAGATGCTCACGTACGGCGGATAGATGGATAAGTGGACAGACGGATGGTCAGATGGGCATGTGTGTGTGTGTGTGTGTGTGTGTCTGTGTGTGTGTGCTGATTGTGTTGGCTAATTATAGCCTTTAGTGTTCTATTTGGGCATCGCCTTGCGCCTCGGTCAAGGTAATTTTTGGGCACTCTTTATAGATGACGTGCAAAGCCTTGCGATACCCCTCACTATAAATAGCCGATGCCGATGCCGATGCCGATGCCGATGCCGATGATTGGGCAAGAACTGAGGAGCATTTGTCCACGAACCATAGAGTGACAGTCGCTTTTGCTGCCCAACTGCAAATATATGTAGATGCATTTTTCAGCTTTTTCTCTTTTAATTTGTTTTCCGATTTCCTGGGATGCCTTGGATTCCACTTTAATGACTTTATTTACGAGGCGCACACAGAAATGTGTAGATATTTATATGACAACGACGGCCACAAAAAGTTAATCCCACTAAATGCCGTTTATAGTTTATAGCCCAAAAATCTTGTCCGTCTGAGCAAAACTGTTTTTTTTTCTCTCCACATCTGAATACCCTAGGCAAGGAGTATCAGAACTTTGATCTAGTGTGAACTGCCTAATATATTATAGATAAGCATTAGACTTGTGCGAGCTGTAAAATAATTTAGCGCTTGTGTTGCACAACTTTGATGTAGTTTGAAGTTGACAAGGAGAGATTTTTCAGAATATATTGAAAATTTTGCAATTTATATTATTTGAGAATAATTATATATTTATGATTTACTTATTACTTATATTTATACTTATATATATATATACAATTTATACAAGATTTATTTATTTATTTATTTTTTTCTTTCAGTAATTTGATTAGTGTATATAACATTCATTATTTGCAGTCTATAATTGAACTGTTATAATTAGAAACTGTGACAAATGAAATAAAAGCGCAACTTGTTCTTATTTTATGAAATTAAACTTGTATATATGTATATATTGTATATATATATATATTCTCATTGTATTTATGAATCCAGATTTGATTCCCTCTGATGATCAGCTAAATGGCTTTATCTTGAGCGATTTGCGTGGCTGCTGTGACATTTGATGACAATGATGTGGCAGCTTCATTCAATGGGTTTTCTTTTTTTGATATGCTAACTCTTATCGTACATCAGTTGCCAAACGCGTCACAGGCTGCGAAAGAGGTATAGAAATAAGTGCAGCCAGGGGAGATATCGATAAGCACGTTAGCGTCACACACAATCAGATTGTGCGTCAATCGGTTTACTAGATATGTATGACATTCTAAATATAACCATATATATATATATATAAAATAATATATGTGTGCACAGTATATACATATATCTGTAGATATTCGGCTATGGCTATGTATGTATATCATTTGATTAAAAGACAACTCGCAGCGGCGCGAAAGGCCCGGCTAATGAGTGCTCCAAAGCATTTGAAGGCATCTTCTACTTAAGATCCATGACACACTTCCGCTGCGCCAAGTTACATCATTAATTTTCCGTGTTCCATATGGCTGGCTGACTGGCTGACTGGCTGACTGGCTGAGTGGCTAATGCTTTTCATTTGACAATAGGCCAGGCCAGCAAACGAAAACAAATTTGTGTCGTGTTTGCGCCGCGTTGTTGCCATTAATATTTCTCTTCATTTTTTTTTTTTTTTTGTTTTGGTATGTTGCCACGTCGAACTATCTGCAGTCTGATATAGCTTGTAATTTTTATGTTCGCAGCGCTGCTCAACAGGGGCAGCAGCTATTGCTCGACGATGCTTCCGTGGCAATAAATGTATCTCCATCTCTATCTTTATATCTGCATCGGTATCTGTATCTGTATCTGTATCTGTATCTGTGTGCGTGTAGGTGCATCTTTGGCCGATCCTAAGTGTGTCACGCACTGTTAGACTTTTGATTTCTGTTCTGTTTTTATTGATTTAGTGGCCCATTTGGCTGAGCGCTATTAATAGAGCTTGAAAACCGAAAGAACTGAATTCAGCTAAAAATCCATGACGTGCTCCGATAATTGCGAATACTATATACACCCCCAATCTAATTTTAGACGCTCCAGACTGAGCACTATAGTTAGAATGTGTTTATTTGTTTCTCTCCCCGTGTGTGGGTGGGATTTTCGTGTCTCTAAGAACAGCAGCGGCTACTACGTCATTGTTGTTGTTTGCGTATTTGCGAATCTTTCAGCTGAACTTGAGGCGTCAGCGGGCGTTAAATATTTTCCGAATATTTATTTTTTGTTTTTCTCATTTTTGGAAAAAACATTTTGTTTATAATCAAGAGCTAATATTCGTTACGTGAAACAGTATAAATAGCTCGGGCAAGTTTTAAATTTAGTCAGCAGCGCACAAAATTCTGCTCAGATACACAAAATATCTTGTGTCTATTATTTGTTTCTTGTTTGTTTTTTTATCATTTGACGTGGCTAAGCCAAACAAATGGCAGCGCAAAAAAGTCAACTCAATTCTTTTTTTTTTTTTTTTTCGGGTGTCCGAAACGTTTCCTCGTTTTTCCCCTTCGCCGGATAATACAGTTCTCCAATTCTCTAGTTGCTGTCATTTTTCATAGCACAAAGTCGCGGGCTGACTGGGAGTCGGTGAGATTTTTGGGGGGCGACTTAAATCCCTTCAAATGCTCCGCGACATGTAAATATTTTCAAGAGTCGACGCGACAATCACAACAACAACACAAACCACTTGAATAACAAGAAGAAGAAGAAGAAGAAGCAACAGCAGCAGCAGCAGTAGGAATATGAAGTCACATTGCATTGCATATAAAATATAATTTCATTCTATAAGAAAAATGCAAAGTGACAACATAATTCGCCAGTTTATCATAATCAAAATACGCCTACATTGTTCGCTGGATGCATAATGCAAGCGACAGGCGAACACTTTTCAGCCACACTTCAACAACAGCAACAGCAACAACAACAACACCAACACCAACAACAACAGCAACAAGCCACGCATGGAACAATGACACAGACGCCTGTCAGGCCAAGTGGCAAAAATAACTTCAAATAGTTTTGGTTGCAGCAAAAAAAAAAAAAAAAAAGAAATAAATAAAATATAAATATATATACATAATTTTGTTTTCGTTAATTTCTTTTTTTCTTTTTGTAATTTTTGTTAGTGAAAACACGAGTTTTCTTTTGCATTTCGTTTCCTTCCCCATTCCAGACATTTTGGCATTTCAAAATGTCCGAGACGCACGGCAAATTAATGTTGAACACGTTGGAAAACAGTTTTGTAATGCGATCAAATTAATTAACTTTAATGCATTTGATATTAAGCGAAAGTCTCTCTGTCTCTCTGAAGTGCTTTAGGAGTATTCTCTAAATTTAGCTAAGCAGAAACTAAGCTAAGAGAAATTATTATTATATTTCTTTGATTTCTATCAAGTGATGATAAAATTTAAAAAATGGTATATAAAAATATATTTAATTATTATTAAATATTTATGTAGGTAAATTTATTTATTTAACATTTTTAAAAATAATTTTTAAAAGTTAAATTGGTGTTTTTGTAGTACAAATAAAAATATAATATAATAATAATATAATATAGTAATTTTTATAGAGCTTCGATTTTGATTGTGATGAATCAGATTTATTTTTTTCTAAATTGTATCTATTTTATTTATTATATTATGTAAAAGAGATGACGGAGAGCGAAGAAGGATAAAGTTAAGATAAAGTATCCATTTATTTATTTTTTAATTTTTATTTAGTTATTTTTTTTATTATATTTTTTTATTGTTTGACTGATATCACTCATGGTGATACGTTTAAGTATTTCTAGTTATTTATTTTTGTAAATATTCATTTTATTTTGTTTTTAGTTTTCAATCTTATTTTAGTCTTATATGGCTTAATCTTGAGACTTGAGTTGAGTTAGTCGCATGTCACGCTCATGGGGCTGCTCGAAATGAAATGTCAAGTGCTTAAATTCATAAAAATTGAATCATTTTATTTACTTTGGCAGCGAGCAAGCAGATATAAATACAATAAATTCGTGTGGCTTAAAGACAAAACGCAAATATTAACAAGAAGAAAAACGGGTCAAGAGACAAAAAGCTTTTTTCTGAATGAGCATGGGGACCAGCTATACAAGTCTTTTATTATACAATACCCGAAAAACTTCGAGAAACCAAAAAATCGACTGACGAGCATTGAGCATGAGCATATTTGGTCAAAAGTAGGCATCACAAATTTTGGAGCACATCAATGCTGTTTCTCTTGTTTCTCCCTTTTGACAGTCATTATACTTGCTGGTGTTGTTGTTGTTGTTGTTGTTGCTATTCTCTTGTTCGTTACTCAAGTCTTAACCAATTTTGGGTAAACTTTGTGATTTGTGCTTAATTGCGGTTTCGCTTGGGTCGCCGCACCAAAAATGGCAACATTTGCTGCCCAGCCACAAAAACAAGTTAACAATCTCATGGGACTGCGTAATCATCACCAGCAAACGTGTCGCTGACTATTTTTAACTGAATTCGCCATGCAAATTTATTGGCGGGGGATTTTCGTTACGAAGTCTTCACATACTGCATCGAACAACTGTTCTCGGCAATAATTTGCCAACAATTGTATAAATAATATTAATATTATAAGAAAGTTTGATTTAAGTAATATCTATAAAATTATATTAATTTCAAAATGCGCCTCATATAACTTTTACTTTTGAGAATAATTATGATAATTTTTAAAAATTAATTAATCAAATAATTTTTTCATATCAATAATAATTTAATAATTGTAATTTACAAAAATTAGTAACAATACTAAATAAAAGTATAATATAAATTTATTTATATTAAAATATATTTATATTAATATTATAATTAATTTATATTAATATTAATAGTATTAAAATTTTTGTCTACATTAGATAGTTTATTTTGCATTATTTATTTATTTTTTTCATTAAATGAACACATTTTTTATAATACTTACATTTAATATTTTTAATAATTGTCTACCTTTATTTGTAAGTATTATAAAAAATGTTGTGTTTATTTTATATAAATTTTTTAAATCTTATTTATGCATATTTTTTTAAATGAAAATAAATATAAGCTATTTATATTTCCTAAATTCTAATAAAAATAGTTTGCATATTATTTTAAATTTTTTAATAATATACATGTTAATTTAATAATAATTTTTATAATTGAATTGGCTTTAACTTAGATTCAATAAATTATCTTGGCCTTTTTTGGGACTAATGTCAATTATGACAAATTTGTCTTGTATGAAATTCCATATTCTTGGTCAAGGGCGGGGTTTAGGTTGACTTGTTGGAATTGTGCTCTAAAATTATTTATTGTACTTATATTATATTTGTCGCAAATATATGTACTATTTAACTTAAACTAGTTTTCAAGGCAGTTGATTCGAGACTAAAAATAAATTTCATTCATTCAGAACTTCAACGAATTCGCATTGTTCACCTTGCGTAGGGCTTCTCAGAAATATATATAACTTCGTACTGTTTGCAATTCGTACTGTCGGCAATTGTTACATTTCTAGCTGGTTTTATTTTTAGTTACTTAGTTATTTGCTTCAAATATCAGCTTGCATGAAGCTAATGAAAATTTATGGGCGGCATCATTTTCATGGCTTTGCCTGCGTCACAGACAACAAAAATCAGCTATTCGAAAATATTACACCTGTTGTCGCAGTCAAGGACGCTTCGCTTTCGTCACAGCACACTCACAGACACACACACATACACATACATATCCGCAGCTGGGTGGCAACGCAGGCGCGCTGTTAAGTATGCTATGATTTTTGCATTCATTCATAAAATTTACCGGGAAAGTTTACGCAAGCAACGTTTGACATCAGCCCAGCAACCGGCAATTTTTAGCTCCATCGATTTTTGCTTCTGGATACAACAATAGCGAAAGAGCGAGTGAAAGTTGCCTAGCAGCTCTCTTACTCGCTCTCTCTCTCTCTCTCTCTCACTGTGAATGTCTCCCTTTTAACTTTGCCTTCAGCTCGAGCTCTCTCCATTGCTTCTCTCACTCTCTCTCTCTCTCTCTCTCTCTCTTTCTCTCTCGCACTTGCATCTCTCTTTCCCCTTGACTTTGACTTGCAGCAATGAGACTTCGATGGCCAACAAAGTGTGGCCCGGCTTGTCGCATTGCTGTGACGCCTTCGAAACCGGTGCACATTTATCATCGCAGCAGTCAGTCAAGCAGCCAACCAACCCGATTTGTTCAGGTCTCGCCACGAAGGCGTTCAAAATTAAAAGTCGCTCAACTACAACAACGACAACAACAACAACAACAACAACAACAACGGCATTAAGGCGATTGCATTGCGCAAATGCGAAATGATATTAAAATGAAAAGTTTGCCAAGTAATAAACTGATAAAGAGGCGACGTCTGCGCCGTCTGACGGCGACATATCGCAAAGGTAACTTATTAAACAACATGGCGCTGAATCTTAATGAACTGCATAATGTACAGTGTACTCTCGCTATGTGATGCAGTTGGCCGGCCATAGCAAAATAATGCAACAGTTAGGGAAATGAATTTGTAAATTTAAAATATAAATAAATATAAATTAAAAATATATATAGATTCGTATACATATAGCTGAACAGCTGAACGAACGACTAAGCATCATGAATATATATTGATTAATGCTAGCTAAAGTTCTCAATAAAGTCTTTCCTATATATGGTAGTTGTTCATCCTATGGCAGATTACCATTTGGAGTATATATTAAAATAAATGAGGAACAAAGGAAATAAAATAATGGAATTAACATAGATAAACCTTGTTTAGCTTTAGAATATAATAAAATAAAGATAGTAATTATCAGTATTGAGTATAAAAACTTGATATTGTAAAAGCATTCGATTAGCATAATAAAACCATTTCATTGGCTGTGGTTTACATTAGCGAATACAATCAACATATATCCTCTACAACCAGATCGTTCCTGAAAACTGCAAATCTTAATTAAAGGGATTGAACAAATACAATAATTATTTTAATTGAATTATTATATTTATGTTTAGTGCATTTTTATAAAATTGAGAAATTCATTATATATAGTTTTGACATTTATAGTGAATATATAATTGATATATGAACATATATATATATATATTTAATATATATCTTATATGCATATTTAATATAATTTTTAAAATGATATTTAATATTCTTTTGTACAACATTATTCTATATTTAATATATTTATTTTTTTTATTTACAAAATTACATTGAAGTGCACACCATATTCGACTAGTTGAAATATGTTTTGTTTTTGTCTGGCAAATAAAAACTAAACAAAATATACGCACAAATATTGCGATACACTTTGTAAATGTTGTTGTTGCTGTTGTTATTGTTGTTGTTGCTGTTGTTGTTGCTGTTGTTGTATTGTGGCTGCCTCGTTGCAGCAGATAAATGTAAATTATTATGTCGTAAATTTGTTGACTGCCATGTTGGCCAGGTTCTTTTGACATGGGGCCCCAACAATGCGCCAAGCGTCGATTTGCAGAGCACAAACAACAACAAAAATAACAAAAAATAAATAAAAAATCAAAATCAAAATTAAATGAAGTCACAAAAAAGAGAAATAAAAACAAAAAGGCTTATAAAATGGCTTGTGCCTTAATCATATTTATATATATATTGTAAGTGTGTGTGTCTAAGGACAGAGGGAAAGAAGGTGCTGAAGCCAGAGGGACGACGCACTTCGTGATCGAGTATGAAAAATCGGAATTGAGCTGGGGCGAACCGGATGCGATAGGCGTGCATCAGCAGCACGAAGCTTGTTCTTGATTTATTTGAGCCGGCACACGACCAGCCGACGACCACGTCCAATGCGATGGGCGTCAAATGACACGCAGAAAAGTGCAAGTTACGCTTGGCAGAGCAGAGCAGACAGACAGAGATAGAGAGAGAGAGAGAGAGATATGGTTAATACGTGGGCCAATACGAATAAGAAGGCGCGTGCCAGCAAACGCCTAGCCAGATAAAATAGCAACATATTCTAAAATGTTTGTGAAAAGGTTTGCGCTGCCCTTGAACTTATGTTCAGGCAGTTGACCGACATTTTGGAGGTATAGGTGGGTGGAGAATATGCCGGCCGGCAGGCCTGCTGACAGAGTAAATGTGTGTGCGTGTGTGTGTGTGTGCGTGTGTGTGTGTGTGGGCATGTGTGGAAAAAAAGCAAACAAAATAAGCACAAGCACAACAAACAACCCCCGCAATATTCGCGACCAGACGCGACGACGCGACGTCAACAAAAGCGTCCCCTACACTTGTCGATGCAAAACAGTGAAGAATTTCTCACACACACACGTGTGTGTGTGTGTGTGTGTGTGCGTGTGCGTGTGTAGGTGGCGGAGGATGGTCCGACCACTGACGTGAGCCAGTCGCGTGCCACTTTGTCCTACACATGGTCAGGTGGGGTCACTCAACTAGCGCTGAGATCTTTTGGAATGGAGGCGTTGCCGTTGTCGAAGCTGCCACGCGACCACGTTTGCCAAATTGGTTACTCAAGTGGGCTGCACTTGACACTAAGCAAGTTGTTAATACTAAGTTAGTGCCGGAAAAAAATTAAATAAAAAAAAAAAAAAATATATATATATATATATATATATATATATATATTTTTTTTTTTTTTTCTAATGTTCAAATGGTTTTTGATCATAATTATTAGATACACTCGAGATCAAGACTCGAAGGCGAGGAAAATAAATGAAGTTTTCATTGAACATTCATACACACGAGTAGTCAGGCGGCAAGAGAAACTTGATATATATATTCTTTATACGATCTCTGTAGCATTTCAATTTCATTTAATTTTTATTCAATTTCAATTTGTACAGCTTTAATTTCGTACTCAACTAGCTTCTGCTTGGCAAAAATATTGACAGGCTAATTAAAGTCATCGCTCAATCGATTTTAAATAATCCTTTGAATATATTATATGGACATATTGATGTTTCGTTCAGTATATATATATATATATATATATATATATATATATATATATATATATATATAGCAGTCTCGATCATTTGATTAGTCTAGTCGTGTTGAGTGTGGGAACAGTTCGCACTTGAAATGCATTCTGAATTATTGCACATAAATTGAAAGCACACACTGACGCATGCAATGGGTACGCCCACCTCAATCAAATAACGGACCCAGAAACTATGTATCGCAAACGCGACGATCGCCTTTAATTTAATTAGTTGCGCGTGCGACGATCTGCAGGTTGCATGCCCCACTGGCTGCGCGGTTGCACGTTATTTATGCGTCGCCTTCTTTATGGCTTCCCATATAAATTTTCATTCTGCTTGTCATCATTTTGTTTTTCGGGTGGAATCTTTTCGCTTTTCGCTTTTCGCTTTTGGCTTTTCGCCGTGCATTTGAGGCCCGGCGGGGCCATAAACTATGTCGCTCGCCCCTCAGGAACCAAAACATGTTCATAATTCCATATGCAACAATGTCTAGATCGGGTCAATAAATGAGCTAACGATTCATGCATATCTGCATCTCGTGTGATCTAGATTCGAGCTGTATATAAGTTGGCTCAAAACACATAAATATCATATAATGCCATCTGTATTTCTATATTAATACTCTGCATTATGACTATTCTCTGAAGACTGCACAGCATTTGTTGTATCTCTAGCACAGCTACGTGAGCGTTAAAAGTTAGTTTAAAGTAATAAAATTAACAATGCATAAATGGAACACATATTAAAATATTTTATTTTCTTATTGTTAATTGGTCAATAATTAACTAACATATTTAAAAAATATATAATAATAAATAATTAGCTTTTTTTATTTCTTTTCTTATCTTGATATTGTAAATTAGTAAATAAATTAATATGTTAATTAACATATTTAAAAAATCAATAGGTATAAATAATCCAATATAAAATACATAATTTTTCATGTTTTTCAAAAAGCATATTCTTTCGCAATAAAATACATTTAGACCTAGATTTTAAAAATGTTTTTCCACAATTTTATTTTTTGAATGCAGCAGATAAATAAATACATATGTATAGCTGAATCCATTAAGAATGTCGTTAATTATTCATTAGTTGAATCTATTTTTGCTAAAGAGTCAGTTAATTCACACTCACAGTTTTTATAAACTTTATAGTTTTTATAAACTTTTTACAAACTTATTTTAGTCAAACAATTAGACAATTTGTCAGCTTAAGATAAATAAGTAATTGCAATTATTTATTTTATACTAATCTCAATAATGATAAATGATTGGTCTATTTATTGTGAGCAGGTTGTTCGATTGCTTTGAATGGCTGATTCGATATTCCTTTTCATTGGAGCTGTGTGGACAGGAAATGGAAAAGCACAAAGAGATGCATTAAGACAACCAATCAGAGAAACGAGTACTTGACCGGGTCACAATGCTGCCGAGCTAGCGAGCTTCGATCTTGGGCTATAAATCGAAGTATCTAATTTTGTTTGTCTTTTAATTTTCTTTTTATTTTTGTTTTACGTAATGGACGCCCACCTGGTAAACGTCTTTTGCTGTAATAATTTATTATCACATTCACGGCTTGGCAGACTCTAGCAATTAATATGAATAGTGAAGATATAAGCGGAAGGGGAAGGGGATGGGGAAGTGGAAGGGGAAGGGGAGTGGGAGGGGTAAAGGGGAAAGAATCAAATGAATGAATGAATCAATGCAACAGGCAGCTGACACGAACAAGGTAAATGACAGAGAGCGAAAGAGAGACAGAGAGAGAAAGAGAGAGAGAGAGAGAGAGAGAGAGAGAGAGAGAGAGAGAGAGAGGCTTAGGCAAAGCAGAATTCATCAATGGAAAACAACCAGCTCATAGCGCAGCTAAACTCAAAATGTATCTATGTATCTATATATATTTGTATCTTTGTATCTGTAGAGTGTTGGCGTAGCAAAAGGCAATCGGCAGCTTTTGAGCTAGCAAAGCGTTTGGCAATGCAGAAATCGAATTAGCCGCAACAAGCAGTTTAGACAGACTCTGCTGCTGAGCTGCGTATCTGAGAGATACAAGGCGTGTGGGCTGCGGTCAGTGCGTAGGTAGTTGTTAGCAGCACCAGCAGCAGTCGGAGCAGAGACAGCACCCTGTATCTATATCTACGCGGCAGCATAATAAAATTCAACAATTTATTGCAGTTGCCGCTTTAATTTGTTGCTGTTGTTGTTGTTGTTGTTGTTGTTGTTGTTATTGTTGTTGCTGCTTGGCCAAAATAAAAAATATAAAAACTTTTTCATTCACAAAACGGCGGCCGTTGTATGCAAATTGACCGCCAGCTTTCAAACTGCGCTGTGCGACACACTTGGCAAGCGATGTTCAGCGATTGCAACAGCAACAGCAACAGCAACATCAGCAGCTACAACAACAACAACAACAACAACAGCAGCAGCAACTGAGCCGCTACCAATGAATGAAACTGTGCCCAGGGGCAGGGCAAACAGTTGACTGAGCCTACGTGTCGTCTACGTAATGTCATATATTTAATTATCATACACTGAGCAGCATATCTTGTTGACATTTAGATCAGGCATAAGCAAATATTACTTATTAGACATATAACTATAATAGGTATACAATATCAGGCGATAAGATCAATCAGATAATTCATAGATAAGAACCATAGCGGTAAACACATATATATATATATAGTCAAATAAATATATATTAAATTAGAATTGGAAAATATCTAAAAAAAAACGAGGAAACGTAATATTGATGTAACTCTGAAAAATGTTGTAATTTGTGAGTTCTTTTTATAAAAGCAAAAATCAATTTGTATATTGTAGGCGCTAATATGAAGTAATATATATTTGAAAATCATTTTTAAATATTTACTAGAGCAATAATCAAGAAATAAAATTACGCTTCATCATTTCTAGGGAAAATTAAATCGAATTCCTCTTTAAGACTGAGTTCCGAATATGAAACTTTTCTATAGATTGATCAAATATTCCTTACAGATTTTGGCATGTAAAATGCATTTTTCTATTTAAGATTAAATTAAATTGTAACTTTTATACTTATAAATTTACCATGCAAATAATCATACAGCAATATGGGAAACTCTGCAATTTTTTGCTATTAAAGCTACATTTTTTTTTTTTTAAGTTTTCTCAATATGTTGTCAAAATACTAAAAGCTGGAAGTTGATAAATTGTCTGCGCATATTCCTGTGATTAATTTGATTATTTCAAATGCTCATTAGTTTTGGAGGCCTTTCGCAATAGCAAGAGAGCAGCTCTTCGTTGAGTTTAGAGTATCTACTAGTCAGGCACTCCCGAATAGAGTACATTTACTTTGTTTTTTATGTTTTGGCCAACTTTCGTTGTTGACTTTTGCATTTTGCATTTGCATTTATTTATTTAAAGCATTAAACAAAGACACAGACACAAATGTTGTTGTCGCCAATGCTGCTCTTGTTGTTGTTGTTGTTGTTGTTGCTGGCGACATGCAACAAATGTTAGACATTCAATTTGTTGTTGACACTTCATTAGCAAACCAAAAGCAAAAATGAAGCAAAAAAGAATTGGGTTAAATGTTGCTAAAATTAAGCGATGCACGGAGCAGAAGCTGCAGAAAAGTTGAGCGAATCAGCGATCTGCAGTCGGAATAGAAATGGGAAGCAGCCATTAACATGGCTAACATACTTGTATATATGCTTCTTCTTCTTCTTCTTCTTCTTAATGCTAGCAATCTCACATTTACTCTTCACTTTTATTTATCCATCAATACTCTACAAACTGATTGCCATCCCAATACATTATACTCGATCAGGATCAAATTTAGCTCTGGCTATGTCTTCGTATATAAGACAGATTGTTTATCGCCTCGTCACTCTTACTTGATTTTTGATTTTCTATCTTTTGGAACTGGAGTAGCCCGCAGCTTAACCTAATAAAGTCAACGATCGGCTGTGGGTATACGATTACAGTTACAGGGCAGGGCTGGGCAGGGCAGGGCACGCGCTTGGTTGATAAGTTTTCATGAATGAAATAGTAAATGCGCCCACGCTGCGCGCCGCATGATGAAATCATGAATGAATGAATCAATGACTGAGTGAATGACTGAATCGGGCTGGCAGAGATCACCAGGTGCCAAAAGGGCACACGCGATGCGAACGTGGGCAGCAAATGCAAATTGATGGCCATGGCTAAGATGCTCGTCTCCATTAGCCACGCACACCGGAACCGCATTAGCATCTGCAGTCGCAGTCGGCTGGAAAACCGGAAAGCCGCACTTTCAGTGAATGCAAACAAATTAACTGTCAAATGCTTCGACATCATTTGATGCATTCAACGAAAACATTTCGAAATCTTTTTATGAATGAATTTTCTGTTATCTCTCGGCCAGCTTTTGTTTAGCCAGTCGAAAGCTGCATTGGGCCAATGGCCCACAAATGCAGACAAAGACCAGCAAAGCAGCTAGCATTTGTTTATTTCTCTTGATTTTTGTATGACTCAATATCATATTTCAATGATTGTCAACGGCTGTCATTGTCTGGCATAGAAAGAGTTCTAATATTTTTCAGCTCGTTAAAACGTACGATCGAAGGCATTAAACTTAAATATTATGTGTTCCCGTTTATTTTGTTGATCTCTTTGGGAATTCCAGAGCATAAGAATGGCTTACTATTCGCTGCACAGCTGACCCTAGAGTGAGAACCAGTCATTGGACTATTCAGATTGAACAAACTCTCCAGCTATACAATTTTACAAATATTTACCAGCAAATGATCAAAGGAATTATTATAACAATTTAAAAAGGATTTCTTAGAGCAACAAACAAACCAATTCCAATGTTAAAATCAGGCAATAATCACAGAAAATAATGAGATTACTTTTAATGATGATGCTGAACATAATAATTATCTATAAGAATCTCCTTCAGCTGAGAGTTAACTTTCAAAGCTGAACAATATGGCAATAGTATGAACAAAATAATTTAACGATGAACAGAATCACAATGTTTATAAAGAGGAATATGCTTGAACCTTGTTTCATTAGAAAATGAACAATGCTCAGGCGTAAACCTTTTAATTGATGGCGGATGTTACTTTTCTCTATGAAATAAATACCGAATAAGGCCGAATAAGGAATAGAACAAGACTTATTTTAATTTAGCCAAAGCTAGAAATTTATCAGTATATATGTCTATATCATCCCATTGTATTCAAGAAGGGGAAGTATTTATTAATTTTTCAATCCAATTTCAGTTAATATTTACAAGCAAGAGCTAAAATGTAATTTGTCTATATCTCAAGTTCTTGCCATGTCTAAAATGAAAAGTAAATTGAGCTCTTGGGAGAGTTCTTGCAACCCACACACGATCATAAACGAAATGTGCTTAGATATCTATAGGCACATAAACATTTGAGTGCCAACTTAATTATGGAATGCTTTACACGTACATTGATTGTTGTTAAGTTGATTCCGACAATGGCTTTGGCTATGTTGTGCTGTTTGCTGTTGGCTTGGCTTTCAGGTTGCTGTCAAGGCGCTGGCTAAAACTGAATTCTCACACAGCTGGCGGGCATTACAAGTTTATAGCTGGTAAACAGCGAATAACGATTGCAACCGCTACAAAGCCACCACTGCACCACTGCACCACTGAACCAGAGCCATGGTCAGGCTGACGTCATATGTGCATATAAAAGCGGCGACGATGACATAAATTGCATTTGAATATTGGCCAACAGCAGAAAAACCATAACTGACTTTATTTTCTTATATACCCTGTACTCATTGAGAATACTTAGGCAGGCTATATTGGTTATTTAAACAAGTTTGTAACAGGCAACAATATGATAAGAGAGAGAGAGAGAGAGAGAGAGAGAGAGAGAGAAAGAGAGACAGAGTGTGAGAGAGAGAGACAGAGAGAGCGAGAGAGAGAGAGAGAGAGAGAGAGAGAGAGAGATAGAGAAAGAGAGATGATAAATCAAGAGTCGAGTGAGAGAAGAGAAAATATAAGATATATTTCCATTTCCAGAGGAATAGAGAAATTGTAAGTGAGAAGGGAAATACAAGACTTCGAATCAATTTTGACATTCTCATTGGTTCTTGATGCACATCTCAGGTAATATAAAATCTGGCTGCATTTCTTGAATTATCAATAATATAATGACATATAAGAAATTCATATTTAATATAACATCGCAGCACAGCTACAAATACAGGGTATCGTCTAGTCGTGCACTCATGACTTCATCGCATTAACTTGTTTCTTAGTGCCTCTCGCTTGTCACGACGCGACGCTAACATCGATGTTGACGTCGACGTCGCCGTCAGCGTCTCTGGTCGATTTTTGGCATGAAAAGTGACAAAATTGCAGCGAACGCTGCGCCTGCGCTTTGTACAAAACGAAAAGCGTTTAATGAACAGGGCGCAGCAGCAGCAGCAAAGAAAAAATCAAAGAAAAAAAAAAACACAAACAAAAACAACAGCAGCAACAACATCCGCTGCTGCTGCCGCAGCCAACGTCGACTGCAACGTCAGTTTTTTCGGAACTTGCGCGTGGGCAGCTTCATTCATAACGAAAATTTCGTAGCGCTGAATGAATTGCAGTTTTGCAGCGCTTTAAGCGCTGGATTATGGGCCAAATAACGGGACAATGTGCTACGCCCGCCGTCAACTGCCGCTCGGCAGAGCAGCCAGCGTACAGGCGCAAAAGCGCACAAGGAGCTGCAGGAGCAGCACGTAACAACAAATAAAACGACGCGTTGATTGGAACCGAAAAGAAAAAAAAACAGATTTACATAAATCAGCTGCAAATTTGTTCCACTGTTCAAATGCAGTGTCACCAAGTGCGAGCGAGAGGTCCGAGGAAGTCGCAGCAGCTTCTACCGCAGAGCAACAAGCCAAGTAGTAGGAGCATACTGAGAGAGAGAGACAGAGAGAGAGAGAGAGAGAGAGGGGGGCTTGGTGTGGTCGGCGTCGTGTAGCCAAAGTCAACGCGTGTCGACTTAGAAAAACTCACAGTTGTTTTTCGGCTTTTTTTTTCCTGTATCAGCTTTGCGGGGGCCGCTGCCAAAGTAAAGTAGCTTTGTGTAGTTTTGTTGTCTGCTGTCGTCGTCGTACGACTGGAAGAGTTTTGAAGTTGGAAGTCGTTGCGATTTAGTGGCCTGATTGCAATTGTTGATGTTAGCCATGTGTGCATGTGTGTGTGTGTGTGTGATTAGAGGATGTGCTGCATGGATGTGTATGTGTGTGTGTGTGTGTGTGGCTGTGTGTGTGTGTGGCTGTGTGTGTGTGTGGATGCAGTAAACGGATTTTGTTAATGCACAGCCGAATGCGATTGTTTGCTTAACGAATGTTTAATAAATGCATTTTGATTGCGTGCAGCACATTTAAGCAATAGAAGCTGTAATTTTTCTTTACGCGCTGCGTCATTTCTTTATGCCTTTCTTTACGAATAGGGCTCAGACAAGTCGCTCTTCTAAGAATTATAATTTATTTATGTATATTGTTATGTATATTGTTAAAATATTAATATTTCAATAGAAAATCATTATTTTGGCTACGCATAATTCACAATAGACAGCAATACATATTTAGTTGGCAACGCCTCATATATTATCTATAATTTATTTGGCAACTCTTGTCGCCGCCAATATGGTCACCTTAAATAGCAGTCAATTAAATTAATCATAGCTTGCAATTGGAATGTTTGTTATATTAAATCATTTATGCACAAAATATTCTACTATATCAAATAATCGAATCATAAGGTCACACTCGCACTTCTAATGAGAGTTGTAAAATTATCCTGCTAACTGGCAACGCTCACAGCGATCTGGCAAGCTTCAATGAAGCCCATATGTCAATTTCTTAAATACGCTCAGGTTTTAGTCGGCTAAACCTCAATTTGTCGTGTGTGTAAATAAAATTTTTCAAACAGCTATAAAAAGTGTTAAACCTTGTGCTTGATTAAAAAAAGTGTAAAGTGAATTTTTGTTTAATTAAATATTTTTATACACATTTTGCAAATGTATTTTCGGAGTGGAGCCCAAACGGAGAGCATATTAATTTACTATTATATTTATTAGGTATTGCTAAAAATTTAATTTTATTAAATATAAATATTTATAAATTATTTTTATCTTATTTAGGTTTTGGTTCGTATTAGAATAGGTTTAGGAACTTCCAGGTAAGCGTATAAAAGTACATGTAAATACATGTACATAATTAATTTCACATACGCATCAATATATGCATGTGTTACTTGTTAAGGTATTTATTAAATATCTCCATTTCATTTCAATATTGTATATAAATATTTTATCTTTTCCAGCTGTATTTAAAGGTTAGAGTTGAACGATAAAGTTTAGGTTGCGTAAATGACAAAATTTAGTGAATCTGATAAGTTCTTCCGATTCTTTCTATATGCATATGTTTTGTGAACACTTATCCCATTAGCCGCGCTAATTAGGCTGCTTTCTGTGTGCTTTAGTCACAAATCGTCGCATCTTTCAAAATTGACAGCAACAAAAAAAAATAAATAAATAAATAAAAAGAAGAAAAAATCACATTTTTTGACTTTGTGCTAACGATATCTAAAGCAAAAACAAAACTTGGCAAACGCTCCAAAATCAGCCGAACAGCCTCTTCCCCTCACATGACTGCTGTATGCATATAGAGATTTTTCTGTCGAGATGCTTCAAGGGAAACCAAGCATAAATCTTAGACAGATAGACAGATGGAAATGAATGCTCTTGCCGTTGGCCGTTGGCTGAAATGGAAATCTTTTGGCCGTTCCGAATGAGCCAAGTTGCTGCGAACCATGGCGATCTGTGCGGCTCATTAGAAAATATGCGTGTAATTTGTTGGAGTCTCCTCTTCATACCCTGACAATCGCCTAACAATGCAAACTGGTAATGGGAACCGAACATAAAAACACCAAGAATATGAGTTCATTTGACATTCTCTGTCCCGCCTACGTCCTTTATAGGTTCCCTCCAGTATCAATATGGGAAAGGAGGCTTGGCTGTTTCTATACAGTATTTTTATGCTCAATTGAGCTGGGGTTAGAGTATTTGCTAGTCGGACACTCCCCACTGGAGCACACTTGTTTGTTTATTTCTTTCTATTTTCGTATTGGCTGCCGCTGCCGCTGCGACTGCTTCAGTGAAATATGTCAAGTGGCCAGCCGGGGCAAACGCACTTGAAACTTAGGCCAACAGAATTGACCACCAATCAAATTTGAGCAACTGCCTCGGCTGCGATTCCTCCAAAGCGGCACCAAAAAAGGCAAACGCCAACTGAGTGGGTCGAAAGCTGCGCGCGCGTTACGCCCACCCACAAAACTAACTCGAACAAAAAACAGTAACAAAAAAAAACTTCAAATCACGCAAGCAAAACAATAAACGGCATAAAGTTGATGTAAATTATTTGACTACCAAATTTAGTTGGAAATCTACTGAACTGCCCCTCTTTCATCTACTCTTCTTAAGGTCTAGAGTCCTATAAGCAAACGTATTCAGTTTGCAACTGAATGTAAGTAAAATATTAATTTACATTATATAAATTTCATTTAATATAAGTTATTATTATTATAAATTCTATATGTAAAATATAAGATATTAAAATTAAAATTTATATAACAATATCTAACTTATTTTTAATATGTGCAATATCATTAATATATATATATATACAGAGTGTATATATACATGATATTATATAGAATTGATAAACGATCACACATAGTTAAGTGCATTTATAAACATTATATAGAGTTAAGATTGCTTGAACAAATATTTGTGAATCTTTAGTATTAGAAAATATTTTAGTTTTCAAGTTGGGTCATTTATTAGGGTATTAGAGAATTCCTGCAACATTTAATATAAATCACATTTGTCATATTTTGTACAGCATCTCAGTGGCCAAAAGACCTGAGCTGCTCAAGATGTTGAGTTGGTCGAGCGCTCTACAGTGAAGCACTGAAACAGTGAAACGAACAAACTTTTTGAGCGCTGACTGACATTTCGCCTCAAAACTCAAATGTCAGACGAGACGAGAGTTGATTGTGGCAACGAGTCCAACTGCGAATGCAACTCCGTTTGTGGCATGACAGTTCAAATAGTTCAGTATGTATATATATTTATATATATATATATATATATATATATATATATATAACTCTTGCTCTGTATGAATATCCATTGAGCTTGTCCAAGAGCATGATAAAGTGTAGCTCTGAAACTCGAAAATGGAAACTCGCAACTCCTAGCTCGTCTCTAGGCAGAGCTTAAGTTTTAGTTTGTTTGCCTTGCCACACATCTGAAGCGTCCTGAACGAGAAACGAGAGAGAGAGAGAGCAATGTGATTTCAGTTTTGTTTTGTTTTTGTCTTGCTGTTGTTGTACCGGAAACCCGCTGTGGACAGCCTATAATTTGCAAATTTAATTTGCAACACACGCCAACATGTGACCCCAAAAAATAAATACATTTACCTCCTATATGTATATATGCATATATAAATAATATGTGGTTGCAGTTGCAGTTGCCAGTTGCCAGTTGCCAGTTGTCAGCTGGAACTCGTGGTAGGTGTTGTTCGGTGGCTTACCTTAAACTAGAAATGTGCAGCTTATGAATGGAGTCGCAGCTCATGAATGAAATCAACTACGATACAGAGACGGAGACAGATACAGATACAGATACAGATACAGATATGAATATAGATACAGATACAGATGCGAGGCTGTGTCTATGGATCTAAGCTTCCATGTTCCGATCGCTGTCAGCTATTTTTTATGCTTATGCCTGCATAAATAGATTTGCGGTTAAAAATCCCACAAATTTCAAATGTAGTTTATGCGCTGCTTGGTTTTAATGATTGTTTTGTGGCTTTCAGATTTGTTTTTAAGTTTGTTTTGCTCAATAAATATACATATATATATATATTTTTTTCTACTTGATGCGTGGGTCGCTGCTAACTTCTGACAAACGGCGGCGCCAACAGGTTATAGCTAAAGCGTGGGCAAAAC
This sequence comes from Drosophila stalkeri, assembly GCA_035047405.1. Taxonomy (NCBI): domain Eukaryota; kingdom Metazoa; phylum Arthropoda; class Insecta; order Diptera; family Drosophilidae; genus Drosophila; species Drosophila stalkeri. The sequence continues at coordinate 30,023,808 of JAWNPR010000142.1, read as the reverse complement.
TCTGAGCTGATCTTAATCGCGAGTAGCTAAAAGTCAAGAGCTGCAACCATTCATAGAAATCATCCATTGAGACTTGAATCATTGAATAAAACAAAGTTTGGGCATTTATCAGAGTGAACTCTATATATATTTTCAATATAGATGCAGGTTCGATTCTTTATTATAGTATGATATTTTATTATAACGAATATTTGCCATAGTTGTTCAGCATTCCAAGGATAACAAAGTGTGCTATATTTATAGCAATTTATATCTGTATTATATTTGATATATTTAAACTGTTTTCATATTTTAAATATATATAATAATAATAATCTGTAATCTTACTTTAAGCTGCGAATTTCTTTTGTTTTTTTTTTTATATAAATATTACATTTTAGCCGCATATACCTTGACAAATCTACACCCACGAAAACATATATAAATACATATGATTCGATTCGATGGCTACTCGTATTACGGTTCTATTTCATGCCAGCTCTTGGGCACCTGAGGTTTGATTCTATTTTTAGCTGCATGATGCCGACGACGCATTCACTTTGGCAGCCGTTAAAGCGAGACACAAATTATAACTTAAGTTAACCACAGAAAATAAATAAATAAAAAAAAAGCTGCCCACGTGTTGCGGTTTTTGATTTAACCATTTGATTTAATTCGATTGGACTGGACCGCAGACGGAGTCTGGCTTCGAGGCTGGCGCCAATTTAAATCTTATGCAAACAGGTGACAATGACAAAAAAAGACTAAATACAAGAGTAGAACGCATAAGAAACTTCTATATATACCACTATATATGTAGTTGAAATGTTTGTGAGGATCTCAATGTAAAACTTCTCATTGTAAAAGGAACGGTTATCTGAATTGCGTCTAAAATCAACTAATAAAATAAAATTAAAGTAAAAGTATATTTCTAATTAAACAAATTAAGAGTTCTTTAATCGAGTCTGTCCAACTAGTAAATATCCTATACATCACAAAGACTCAGCACACACGGTTAGCTCAACAACTTCACTTGGGCTGCAACTATGGGTTATACTATGGAAACATAACGGTTTTTTATATATTCATATTCAAATTCTCATTCTAATTGGTTTAGGTAGATTATTTATAATCTGTGTATTTATTAAAAGGATTTTTTACTGTCAATTGTATGTTTCCATTTATTGTGGTATTCGGGCCATGGTGAAAAACGATGCTCGACTGATTAAGAATCTATATGCCTGATGGGCTGTAGCTAAATATATTAAAATATATTTTCAGAGAATGTAAATATTCTATAAGCCCGAAAGAACAAGAGGACGAATTGATATTTACTGCAATGAAATATAATATAAATATATTGTAAAATAAAATGAATTAAAATAGTTTTATAAATTTATAAGCAATACACAAATATTTAATAACTATGATTCGATTTCAAATAGCCCAACCATTTTGAGCTTCACTAATTTCGCTTTATATTTGCTCTGATTGGACGCAGCGTAAATCTTTTATTGCATTAACCTAAACCATTATAATAATCATATTTAAATTCGCCTATCAAATCCATTCATGGCACACTTTTCCAATCTCCATAAATATTATGCTAATCTCGTTCGATTCACTTCCCATAGCTGATCAAATTGATAAGCTTTTCAGCTTCATTATAGCTGCTATAGCTGCTGGTGCTGTGGCTATCGCTATGATAAACTGTGGCAGTCTCAGTCTGTCTGGTCTGCCTCTGTTGCTGCTGCTGCTGCTGCTGCTGCAATTCATCAGCTGAATTGTGCCACCAACAAAGTAAAGACTGAATGGCACATTTACCCATTCAAATGGCAATTAAGTTGCCCGCAACTTGTGAACTTGTGAACCACAGCTAAAGCCTCAATCACAGCCACAGCCACAGCCACAGCCAGAGCCACAGTCACAGCCACAGTCACAGCCAAAGGCAAAGCCATGGCCAATACACATCATCAAGCAGACTAAAAGGAAGTCTGCGCAGTTTCCTTAGCTCATTTCCATTTGCCAAGTCTCTGCGCGCTCTGCAATTAATCGCCGCTCAACTGGCGCACTGATTGCAATTAATCTTCATTAAAGCGACGGCAATCAGCGAGGCAGCTGAATGGGGCGTGGCCATATGTCCTTTGGCCCAAAGTGTTTGACATGGCGAGGCGAAGCACGCTTAGAAATCCTTACAAACCAATTTGGTGATCATTCGTGAGCTGTTGTTGTCAGCAAACAACTGAAGCTGCACCATCAGCACCACCAGCACCACCAGCAACAACAACAAGGTCCAGGTGACCGCACTGCAATCACCTTAATTAAACATTAGGCAAGCCTCAATGGCTGGGAGGGAGCTGGCAGTCACAGCTCTTGCAGCTTCGAGCTGTGCCCATGGTGTGGTCCATGTCAGCGATTTCCGCTGCACAAGGCGCAAAGGTTGCCACAGTCTCGATTGTCGCCTTAATTATACTGTGGCCATCAGATTGGCAAGCGAGGGTAGTATGAATACCGAAAAATCCGAAATAATATCGATCTATATATATCCTTATATAAATCATATCAAATTCAGATATAGAAAAATTAATTAAAGCTGTAAATAGATTATCACGGATTAGATATATACTATGATATATTGTCATAATTTTATGTTCATATATAAGCTTGTTCTTTAGACAATTTATTCAATTCAGTATACGCTTCATGATAACCAACTTATAATCATTAATTTTGTGTATTGGTTCGTATATCATAAATATTTTTAGATCCCAAAAGAAATTCTTTCAATACTTTTTTTTTTTTAAATTGTGCAAATCATTTTGAAAATTATTCTTGAAATTGCGTTCAGTAATAAATTTTGAAATTATTTTTGACAAAATTACTGAACATCCTGTAAAAACTAATTTGAGAATTCTTTTAGTTCCTAGGAGTACGGCTCAACATATGTGGCTATTTACAGGGTATTCTACAGTGTATTCAAGTTGCCTAAGGCAATGCGCGTTTTCTTGCAGTTTTCTTGACTGCAGCATCATGTTGCTGCCAGTTGCTGCTGTTGCTGTTGCTGTTGCTGCTGTTGTTGCTGTTGCTGCTGTTGCTGCGGTGCCAACATCGTTGACAAACGCTGAAAGGCTTTGTGTGTGATTTTCATTGGAAACGATCACCCAGCTTGATGTTCATATAAATATATGTAAATACATATATATGTATATATACAGAGTCCATATATATATAGAATGTATAGCATATATAAAACGGGTCACGTTATTAATTGGTATACCTTTGGAAAGATAGATAGAGAGCAAGAGAGAGAGATATATATATATATATATATAGAGAGAGAGAGAGATTTATGAATATTGATTGCAAGTGAAGTGCAGCTGAATGTGCAAACACTGTGGCCGTGGCCTGTCAGTGCCGTCGTCCGTCTTTAGGTCTGTTTGTCTGTCGCCACATTGAGTCAGCTTCCTGTCGATTAGGGTCACTCAGCTGTGTGGCTACTGTAGTTGCAATTGTTGTTTCTGCTGCTGTTGTTGCTGCTGCTGCTGTTGTTCTTGCTGCTGATCGGTCAGCCGGGGTCATTTCCGGGCTAATTAACTTTGCCATGAGAGAGATTTTATTTGATATTTTTATTATTACTATTTTTTTTTTTTTTTTTTTGCTATGCCTCGGCAATTAAACGCCGTCGCTTATTTATGATATTAATTAATTAAGACAATTTGCGTGCATCTTGGGAATACGAGTGCTTGTAGCTGCATTTTGTCTGCTCGTTCGCTTGATCGTACTCAAAAGGGGTTTGAATTCATTGCAATGACAATCCTAAGCAGACTCAACAGCAGTATCAACTTAATCATATTCTTCATATGACTTTTTCTGCAGAAGCAAAATGCGATCTCAGATCAATTCAGTTTTGAATACAATGCTGTCACTGATATTGATACTTTAACTTAAACTGTGCATATTGGCTATGCTAAAGTGTTTGACTTTATTCAAATGCAAAGCTCACATATTAGCTGTAAATGCTTGAACTGCTCTATGTGAAGATGATATTGTGGACAGGCGCGATCTTGCGTGATCTTTCCACGATAAGAAGCGCGCAATGTCGATGCCAAACATTGACACACTTTGGGTGGTCTTGGCGCTGGCCAGATTTTGGCAAAGCAAAGCCAAGTCAGACGAATAATCGATGGAACGTGTAACGAAGACGACGTTGAATGCATTCGCAAGTGAACCGATAGGAGATCGGGGAGCGGGTAATGGGCCTCGACCACAACCAACCCAAAACACCTGTTGCCCATTGCCATGATGAAAAAAAAAAAATATTAACATTGAAGTTGGGGCGTAACCGACTGCAGAATGCTCGATCGTTGTCAGATACTTGGAGCAGACTATATAATTTTATAAGAAAATCCGCGTAGAGTAAATTTCAGTCTCTCACTTCGATCGAACGATCGCTGCAATAGCAACCCAAAACACTCTTGTTCACTTCGAGAACTATCATTGAGAGAAGAGCAAAGCAATTCGAAAGGGCGCTGCATCATTTGGCACAATTCAATTTCAAGTTTTTGGCAACGTTTCAAAAGAGTTGTCGACTCTATGAGAAGCGAATGCGTGGCGCCTTAGGCAATGCATTGCAGGCGCCGTCCACAGAAACTGCAAGCGAACGGCATCAAAGTGCGCCAAAAATGTATATTTATTGAGCTATTACACAGTGCCGGAGGAGACTGAGGAGTCGGAGAGAAATGTGGTTTGGGTGTGAGAGGGAAACAACTTTAGCTGTCAGCTCATTCATAGATTAATAATGAGTGAGCGGCTTACTAGAGAGACAGCAAACTATGAAACGATACAGGCGGATGAGAGAGAGAGAGAGAGAGAGAGAGGGAGAGCAATAGGCGTGATAAACATACTTCAGTTTATGATTATACTCTAAAATAAAAAATGTCTAGCCAAGTTTGTAAAATCGAATATTTCAATCAAATATATAATATAAATATAATATATATTATAACAATGTGGAATATACTCTGTATATAAGAATATGTCTTATTTATGCATGCATACAAAAAAAAAAAAAAAAAAAAATACAAATAAATTCTTGAACTTATGCATTTACGTCTTTTTATATGTAAGTACGCATATTAGACTATATGATTATTCAAATAATCGACGACAACTGAATTCGAAAATGATATTCCAGTGATTGAAGTACTGCCTCCTCAATAACCACTTCAAATAGTGAAACCAGATCATTTGCATCTGTTTTCATGATTTGAAGCAAAATTACCATTCTTGAAATCAAATAGAAGAGTATAGAGAAGATCCGTACGCATTGGGGCGTTTTTCACAACTACTTAAATGTTCTCTCCAATATTCTATTAAATATAATGAATATAGTAAAATATCTTCACATATAAGAACACATCCAAGAACTCTAAAGAGTTTAGAAAAATATATATTTGGATATCGAAAATATAACAAAAATAAAAATGTATAAAATATATAAAACTAAATGTAAATGTGGAATTAAAAATGTGTATGCATATGCAGGTGATGATGCTAATTTATTTATACCTAAGTCATATATCCATAAATTTGGCCATTCGATTGAGTATATAAGAATTTGACTTTAACTTCCGAAAGTCTGGCAACAAATATGATGATGTGTCGACAGGCTTACTTACTAATTTAGAGAACCAATGCAAGGTTTGCTATATGGAAGGAAAGGAGTGGGTTACTCACCTGTTCCATTGCTACCAAACCAAAGGGCCACGAGGTCCTCGCTTGGCGGCGTGTGATGATAGTGATTGCCGTATAGATAGGGACTCGGGTAGTCGAGCAGAACGCGACGCGAAGCAGGCGAGGATGTCTCAGCTGCTTAATAAAGGAGAAGGATCAGTTCGGATGCACCACCAACCACTGAGTGGTTGCACTTACCCTGCGCTAATTGAGCGGCATATTCCGATGCCTTCTGTAAATTGATGCGCGGTCGCGGCTTGGCGAGCTGTTGCTGATTCAGTTGTTGTTGCTGGAGCAGATGCTGCTGCTGCTGCTGCTGTTGCTGCAGTTGTTGCTGATTATCGGTGACAGGATGGGCGGCAGCTGCAGCAGCCGCCGACGAGTCCAGCAGCAACTGCTGCACTTGCAATATATCCACGTACTCGTCAAGCTCAACGGAATGACCGGCGGAATCCTTGCCAGCAGCAGCTGGCGTGTGATGCAGATAACTAGGTGCCGGCGAGGAGGCTGCAACTGTGCTGCTGCTAGTGTAGTAGCCAAAGGCGGGCGCTGTGGTGGGCACTGCAATGGGCGGCGGTGCGGGTGGTGCGGCGAAGGACTGCAATGGATTGCGACTGAGCGGCGTCGTCGGCGTATTTAAAGATTCCTGGGCAGTGGCTGGACTTGTGGGCACCAGGCTCAAGATGGGAGTAGCTGATTGAGCGGCCGTGGGCGGAGAGGGCGTGGCTGGGGTTGTCGTCGTGGAATGCTGCTGGCTGCTTATCAGTTCATTCTGTCGCCTCATTGTCAGCAACATTTTTGAGATCGAACGCGTTTGCAACGAGCGAAAGGCGAAGCGAAATAAATGAACTTGAATCAAAGACGAAACGAAAATCGAATGGAAAACAAAAAATAAAATGCACCAAGAGTACAGCTGACTCCATTTGTTTACTAAAAACTAATTTTATTTCTCAAGAGCTCAGCTAGCTTAAGCATTTTTTGCTTGTTTTCAAAATATTTACACTTTTTATGCTGAACAATTTTTTAATAGGTTTTCTTTTCACTTTTTGCTTCACTCAATATTTTTCACTTGATTGAAATCTTTTGTTTTTTTTTTTTCTAGAATCAGTCTTTAATTAGATTATTTTAAGGTATTTTTGTTAAATAATTGATTTATTTTTGCTGACATCTGAAAGTAAAAGAAAACATCAAAATATTTACTGACATATATATATATATATTGTTTTTAATACTTGAATGTAATACGTAATATATATATAATATAATATAATGTATATTTATGTATATACATGTATTAAATATGTAATATATTATTTCCGTTCCGTGGTTTCTAGCCTGTTACATTTATTTTTGCATATCCTCGTATTTCTTTCATTGACACCTGTTGCATGTTTTTGCGCGAAATTGATCAAACATTTTATTTGTCACTGAATACATTCACTAAATACTCTTAAAAAATTGATGATCTAAATTTTGTAAAATTTTTGAAAGAATATTTAAAATTGTTTGATGAAGATTTTTGTAATATATTTGCATAATATTTATTAATATTACATTCACATATCCTTCTAATATACTACATATATAATATTTATCATGTTTCTTAAAAGTTATTGTTCAGCTAATCCAATTATTTAGTTCATTACGTACATCATTTGTCTTGTTGAAAGGTAATGAAGTATGATCTGCATTATAGTCTTACGTTTTTGTACCAATCTATAGTAGTATAATTCTCTATTTTAATTCATCCAAAACTTCTTTAAATACTCATAGCAATTTTATAAACACTAGTTGAATTTATTAAATTTAAGTAAATGTAAAAGAATATTCAAAATTTTTAAATGAAAACTTGTATAAAATACATTTCTATGTATATATTATATAAAATATGTATCAATATATGTTGTTTATGTGATATATAAGTATTATGTTCCTGTGTCGTGGCGATATTTTATAAAAATGCCTATATCCTTAACTTTTATTATTATTATTATTTATATTCTATTTGAATAACACTTGTTGCTCAGTTTTTTTTTTATAATTGGATTTTCTACATGTTATTTGAGTTTCACATTTGTAGTTACCTTTTTCTTGAATTAAATCAAAGTATGATCTACTTCATGTTTTTTTTTTTTTTTTTTTTTGCACTAATAAATATTTCTCAATTTAAGATGTAAATAAAATAGGTAAAAATTTTAATTGAGCCGCAATAACTTCACTAAATAATCGTAAATATTTCATAAACACTATAAAATCGATCATCAAAATTTTGTAAAATTCAAATATATTTGGATAAGCCGATGATAAATATGTTATTAATATGCCTAAAAACTGTCTCCGAATTTGTTGAAGTCCCGACGGAAGTTATGTTATTTTTCGCATCATTTTCTCTGTGTTCTTTTGACTTTTTTTTTTAAGTAAACGCACTAAGTTTTGTTGGCACTGTAATTTGTTTAATATATGAATATATACATATGTTGTCCGATATGCAAATCTTAGATTTTTTGCGTAGGTAAAAAGTTTTTGAATTTTGTTTTATTTTGTTGACGGCGCGTCGCGGGTGGCAAAGTGAAATGGAAAGCAACCGAGACGAGCTGCTGAGCCGTCAATGCGCTACTGACGCGCGCGAGCAGTGGAAATTGAAAATGAAAATGGAAAACTCGGCAACGGTGAAAAGTCGTATCAGCCACAGCAACAACAACAACAGCTGCAGAAGCGGCAAATCGGCTGCGTCGGCGCCAACATCGGCAAGCAAAACGAAATGCCCGAAAAGTGTTTGCGTCTCGTCATCAACGAGAGCAGTAACAGCAACAACAAAAACAACAACAGCTACAACAACAACAACAACAACCTCAAAAATATGAGTAAAATTTGTATCAGTGTAATTGTTGCTTTTGTTTCGTCTTATTATTACATATAAAGCTTTATATTTTCTTTAATGCTCAATGGCAAATCGAGTAGCTTTCTTTTCGCTCTCTCCCTCTCTCTCTCTCTCGCACTCTCTGAGTGGGTGGAAAAGTTTGCGAGGCGAGTGAGAAACCGGCATTTCCTATTCGTTGTTGTTGTTGTTGCAGTAGGCGACGCGTCGGCAGCTCCTGCCTTGCCAGCAGCCGTGTGGGCGCACTACGCCGAGCTAGAGAGCGAGAGTAACTGAGAGATTGAGAGTGTGAGATAGAGAGAGATAGAGAGAGATAGAGAGAGAGAGAGAGAGAGTGAGAGTGAGAGTGTCAGAACATAAAGAGGCCCAACAAATTGTCAAAGCATTGGACTCAGAGCTAATTAATTGAGCTAGTGATGGGCTCTCTCTAGCATTTCCATTCCTTTACCTACGCAATAGATTAGACCACACATATTACGATATAGAAATATTATGTATATTTGTAAATATATTTGTAATATATATATATATATATATATATATATATATATATATATATATATATAAATCGCGTCATTTGTTGTTTAACTATTGGCATTTGCTTTCACTTTTCTAGCTACTTGAAACATTTACTGATAGTTAGCAAGTAGACCATTGTGTGACATTTGTGTTGGGCATTTCTTTTATCAGTTCATGGTGCGTATGACTAATATTTCGTATTACGTATACACAAATGAGCAACAGGTCGGCGTCCTCCTACAGTGAGCACTGGCAAAAGTCGAACGAATTTTTGCTCTTTTAGAGATCATGCAAATTTATTCGAGAAATACTTTTCTTTTTTTTTTTTTGCAAAGGGTTGTTTATGTTAGGATAAAATGAAAAAGGGAGTCGAATAAAATATTGAAATGGTTTCAATTTTAAATTAATATTAAAGTAAACTCGGCTAGAAATTGTAATTAATTAAAAGCAAATAAATATTATTTACCAAATATATATATATATATATATATATAAAGAGAGTTGGCCACATATTAAATTAATTGAATTACGTTTAATCATCATTTATTAGCACCTGAATCAAATGCCAAACAAATGCCATGCATGGCAGTTGCTCACCTTCCACATTTTTTTGTTTTCGAATGTTCTGACATTTAGCAACTGCCCTTTAACTCTGCCCGAAATTCTGCGAAATGCAAACGCTTAAAATATGAACTAAAACAAACTCTCGCACCCACAACTAAAGCAACAGTTAGATAGCGAGACAGAGAGAGTGAGTGAGTGTGAGAGAGAGCAACAACTATAGCAACGGCAGCAGCAACAAGCAATTAGAGTTGCAGGCAATGCCAAAAAAGCAAAAAAAAAAAAGAAGAAGAAATAAAAAGAACCCACATCCTATTTGACATTTAAAGGTCAAAGTTGAGCATCAATCAAAACGCGTCGAGAATGCGTATGGAAACGAGAATGAGATATTAGGCGCTCAAAATGAAAACAACGACGGCATCTCATAAGTAACAGCAACAATAACAACAACAACAACAAGAACAACAACAACATATCATATCATATCATATCGCAACAATCAGAAGAAGAAGAAGATGAAGAAGACGAAGCTGGAACAAAGAGAGGAATATTGTCCAAGTATTAAGGATAACAGCTGAAATAAATATTGAGCTGCTGGAATTTGAATATGTTAATTCATGACTGACTGACTGACTGAGTGACTGACTAGAACTAGCTAAATGCTACTGTGGGCGTGGCTAAATATTTTGTTTTTCCTTTTCAAAGGAATTTTACTCGAACTCCTTGAAGTCAACGAGTGAGTGGGTGGCCCTGGCAAAACTGTGCTTGCCTATGTTGCTAATAGATGCGATTAAACACCCACACTTTCACGATAATTGAGAGCACAGTCCCTAAGAACAGAATAAACATGCGAATACCCTGGAAACTTCTGCAGCAATGCGTTTCATTGGCCATATCACTAAGTAGTACATTAGCAGCTTAAACTGAAATTTTGCATAGCTGCTGTTAGCTGATCAGAGTTAGCGACTTGGGGCTCCTTAAAGCCTCAATGGGTCCATCTAATCCGTCTTAGTCTATGTCACATTCCACATTTTCGAGTTGATTCCTAACAAAAATGTGTGCAGCGTTGGCATGGAAACGTTTCGATTGCTCGCAGCAAATAAGAGACACAGTCGACTGACTGACTAGCAGCTACCCCGTATATACTGTTAAGTAGACAGGAATACGTTATAAATGTTTCAATTAACATTTAGCAATATATATTCTATATTTAACAATAATTCTTTTTCTACTATTAAGTAATGGATGAAAAGGTCTATGGGTTTTAAAATTAATAATTATAAATATAGAAAGATAATTTTCATATACTTTATTATATAAATATATGTATATATATATATATATATATATATATGAAAATAACTGTGAAATCTAACAATTTCCAACTTTTGCACACTTTCTATTTCATTTATACATTTTTGCCTTTTGAATGAAGTTCATGTGTAAGTAGATATAATAAATCAGAGACACATACACGTTCTGCCTGGGCTTTCGTGCCATCGAGAGGCTGCGATAGAATTTACAGGCTCTTCAGCCTGGATACACACATACTTCTGTGTTTGTGGATAGCACTTTGCCCTTTGCGGTTGCTGCTTGCCTGGCACGTGTGTGGGTTGGTTTTGCGACTGTATGTGAGTGTGTGTTGCTATGACAGCAACTGCTTGGATTGCAGGGGAGAGCGACCTGGAGCAGGAGCAGGAGCAGGAGCAGGAGCAGGAGCAGGAGCTGGTGCTGCTCCTGCTCCTGCTCCTGCTCCTGCTCCAGGTCGCTCTGCTGCTGCAAAATGGCGGCAAATAATGGCATGAATCGAACAAGTGTCTGGAATGAATGAAATGCAGCCATCAATGAATAAAAGCTCACGTGACGTCACACGGAAAAGTTGCTTCAACTCTCAACTTCATGCAGCTTCATTGAGCAGGGCCAATCGAATAAGGGAGCGTGCTTTCGCCGCGTGCCTCAACTTTGATATTTGTGAAAGCATTTATGTATACGCATTTATTTTTATTTGTTTTATTTTTTTTTTTTTTGTATTTCTTTTGCTGTTAACGCTTCGCTGCAATTGCAAACTGAGTTTAGCTAATGTTTGACATAATTGCCGTTAGCAGCCGAAGCGAGAATATATGTTTTAATTAGCCGCACTTTTCAACGCCTGCTTGTCGTAGTTATTGCAGTTTTGACCTTTAACTCCACGCACCACATATGCTACGAGCCACACTCGACATTTGGCATTTGGCCACTCTGTGTCTGTGAATGCGGGGGCTTTACACATACCCATACACACACACACACACACACACACATGCATATATATGTATATATATATATATACGCACGCGAAGTTTTGCCAAGCTAATTAATTTGTTACACCGTCATACGATTATATTTAATGAGCTTCATTTTATAACTACTTGTTAAATGCGGCAACTGTAATTGCAAAATATTTGACTCTGCCATTGGCTAAAGAGATTTCCTTATCAGCAGCTAAATAGAGTATGCATATTCGTAGTAAAATATGCTCAAAGAAATAGTAATAGATGTGAGTATTTATATAGATAGGGCAGAATTAATTCTTTTTGATCTAACTGTAAAGAGAGTGAATTCAAAGTGAACTCTAGAGAGAGTTTGAGCTTTATTTCGTGACTCCCCACTCTCTAAACTTATTAAGTCCGCAGCGCCTTTCTATGCAATTCTTAGAGCTTTTACTCTAATTGAGTAATTTTCCTATCCAAATTTGTTTACTTTTTTCTTAATTACTTTTATATAATGCAATTCTATTACAATTTTTCACTTATTTAATTTATATTTTGTTTTTATTATTATCCAAATTTGTGTTTTTGTGGTTTTATGCAAATCGAATACCATTTTATTTTTGTAATATTATTATTTATTATTATTATATAAAGCGTCGTCTTTTATTAGTTTCTGCATTAGCCTGGAATCATCCCATAAATATTACCATTAAAATACCGCATAGATCATATATAATCCGCCAAATGAAATGGCCATAAAGAGTCACAAAGGAAGACTTCCACATGATTGTCTGTCTGTCTGTCTGTTTGCCGGTGCGTCGGTTTATGTGGCTGACTATTGTCCCATTAATAGACTTGTTTGGATGTCAGCTAAGCCTGGGCAATAGACCCCTTTGAGAAGTGTGCTGGGCCAAGCTACTTACCCGCCATAAAAAGGCAATCAGATGTCGTCGATGCTGCACGCGAGGCACAACACAGAATCGAGTCTCGGGCCGGGCTATGGCTGGAATCAAGATATAGCGCGTAAATAAGAAGTTTTCAGCGGCGAATCGGTGTGAGAGCGAGAGCGTCAGAGAGAGAGAGAGAGAGAGGGGAAAAGGGGAGATTGTCTCTGTGTGTGAGCGAGCTAGTTGCACAGAGAGAAGTTGCAAGCGATCTTGCGACTGAGTTTGTAATTAATTACGAGGCGCGCGACTCCAACTACGTCTACGGCTGCGAGTGCGACGACGATTCGAGCTCCGACTTGGTCTTCACGTAGTTGACTTTTACAAGAGATGGCCAGGCAGCGATAAGGCGGGCCGGGCAGCTAGTCAAAGGATGCGCGCCGGCTACTGCGATTACGCGACGAGGCAAACGCGAGATAGCGATAAGCAGCTAAAGATGCGGCAGCAGCTGCTGCTGCTGCTGGTGCTGCTGTTGTTGTTACTGTTGCAGTGGCAACTGCTGCGAGATGATGCAATTTTGATTTGAAACACGCAATTTGGATGGAGAACGCGGCTTAACGATCTCATGTGCTCGGCGCGTAAATCGAGAGAGCGCGAAATGAGATTTTTAACTATTTAGCCGATAATTTCCTTCCGGTTGCGTTTTTGCGTTTCAACTGTGGCTGAAAAACTGTTTGCCGCAGTTCCAGTATATTTTGATCAGCAGCAGCAGCAGCAGCAGTCGCAGTATCGCAGCTGCGACAGCGACCGCGACGCCAACGACGCATCGTGGGCCGATCATCGCCTTACTTAGACAGTTGACTGTCGCCCAAGTGTTGAGTGTGTGGGCAATTGTACACACACACACACAAACACACAAACACATACACACACACACGCACAGACACACATATGTATGTGTATATAAGGAGAGAATATGCCTGCGAGCAGCTAGCTGTCTCTGTTTGACACATTGGCCACAGCAACCCCCGCAATGTGTTTCTTTTTTTTTTTTCAAATACTTTTCTCTGCCCAAGCCTAAAAAGACAGAGCTTCTAGTTAGACACACATACACACACACGCACACATACACTCAAGGGTTAGCACGTCAGCTTCAGCTTGCATTCAACTGCAGCTCGTGCCAAGCTTGCGTGTGTGTTGGTCTTTCTATTTCTAAGTAGGCTTTTAGTCATGGCGTCGCAGCCCACACACACACACACACACACACACACATACAACAGCTCACAGAAATAGCAGTTGATCTCAGACCTTCAACCAGTGCACGGCATGCGCTGTGGCTGTGTCTCTGGCTCTCGCTCTGGCTCTCGCTCTGCTCTGCTACGGCCTCTGCTAAATTTGCGTCATTTGCTGCATTTATTATAAACTGAAGCCAAGTGCTGCAGCAAAATATCCTTGCGAGCTTTTTCTAGACACACACATACGCTCACACACACTAAACGCCGTAGCTAAAAATAACACCCAACGAAAGCTTCCAAGCTTCCGAAATTAGCTTTGAGCTTTGCAAGCTGACACAACTTTTGAAGAGCTTTCGCCTCTTTCAATGCTCTGCAAACGCCCACCAGCTAAAGCGTCCTCACCTACGCGCAAAGCAGACGTCGCAGCTGGCGTCTGCGCTGGCAGAGCTGCTCATGTGGGTGGCTTCATTGATAAATTTGCTGCGTTGCTCTGCTGCTACGACTGCTGCTGCTTCTGCTGCATTTGCAGCTGGGCCAAGATTAACTGCAAATTGAATTGCAAAATGTTGCAGCTGTGCGCAGGGAAAATTGACAAAAAAAAAAAAAAAAAAAAAAAAAAAAAAAGAGAGAGATTTAAAGAGTGAGAGAGAAGGCAGGCTGCGCTCCACTTTAAACAACGTCATGGCTGGCTGCCTAGTTTGTATGTGGGTGTGGATCATGCCCAGCATTAGACGCTTGACAAGGCTTTTGTGAATGAATTCCATTGCCGTCTCTCTCTGACAAAAGCAGCTGCTGACGCCCACGAAAAATGGCAATTTTCTCACACACCAATTGGATTTTAATCATATGCATAAATACATTCATAAATACATTCAAACACACACATATAGATCTTCTATTGTTCGCATTATTCTCTAGACTCGACTTCATTCACAAAATGCTTATATAAGGAAACTTGTAAATTAGTTCAAGTGCCCGCCCTCAGCCCGTCTCCTCCTCTGTACACTAAGCGAAACGAAAGCTCTTTGCGCACTCAAGCAAATTAATTACACTTAACACCCACGGCGGAAAACACATTGATTTGCCATTTGTACTTTGGCATTAACTGTAATTGCTCATTCACAGAAAACACAGCTAGAACAATAATAATTGTTGAACAAATTACTTTTCAAAATATATAAGCAAATTGGTAATGCACAGACAGTATTCAAATGAATATAGAAAGTTTTTTCTTGTGTTTGATGACTAAGGAAAAGCGGGAAAATAAATGTTGTGTGTAAATGAGCTGGAGCTGAACATGTCTTTTAATCTCCCTTTTCTTAAAAATATAAGATCAACAAGAATAGGAAATTTTATTATAAAAATTAATAATAAATATTATTATAATTAATTTAAATATAAAACAAATACTTGAATTTAAGAATAACATTGGAAGTCAAGCCAATTAAATATCATTTGGCTTTAATAAAATAATCGCCTTTTGTAGTCAATATAAGAACTGTTTAGTCCTCTTATTATAATCGCATTTAAGATGGGAAAGATTCTTATTTGTTATTTGTTTTGCTCCACGAGTGGGCAATTAAATTAAGTTTTAATAATCTGTATGAAATTTAAACAGTACAACATTATTTTTGAATATATTAGCCAAGTGATATATTGTATAAAAATCGAAAAGTATCGATCAATACTAACGATGGTGCCATCGATGAATTGAACAGGTCCAATACATGAGTTAAATTTCAAGTTCGAGCTTTAGTGGCAAACAGGAAAAGAAAATCAGTATTCGTAATGGGATCACAGTATCAAACCTTTAAAGTAAACGAATTTGTAATTATAATTAATATTCTCACACTAAAAATTATGTCTATGAATGTAAACGAACCTTAGAAATGTTCTAATTTTCAACTGCATAGACCAACATATCTTTTTATCAATATTCCTTAAGTAACTAACAATTTTGATTACATAAATCTAATCCGATCTTTGGCGCTTGTCACTTGAGTTATTTGCATCTCTTTCATACTGTACTGTAATGCCAACAGGCAGCAGCTGGCATTTTTGAGAAGAGTACAGATTGGCGGGAAGGGAAGGAGGGAATTACAACTGATGTAAATCAGCCCCTGCCATTGGCTGACATTTGGCTGTCACTCACTCATTTATTCACTCATTCATTCACTCATTTAATAGACATTCATTTGCATTGCTGTTGCTTCAAACTTGTTGTCCAGGATCTCAGTGCTATATTTAGAGTTTGGCACTCTTGGCCGACTAAGTAAAGTGTTTAGATTTTAATTGAACCGCATTAAATGTTGCAAAGGGGCGCTGCCTCTCGCAGCTCGGGCAACAACAGCAGCTCTCTCCAGCTTGGCTGTGACCCCTATCTGGACACACACACACAGAAATTTAGTAAAGTTGCCATAAATATTCGACTCCTCAATTGGCCAGCAGCTTTTTAGTGCGCATGCATCATCATCGAATATCAGCATCTGAAAGATATTTACAGACCTGGGCCTAGGCGGCAGATATACATTCTGTATATTTTATTTGGCATACTCAGCTGATTTATGATAACGTGCGCCATAAAAGATCTCGGCACATATTATCGGACAAAGTTTCATTGATTTTATTCAAATTTTGTCTTCTGGCCGACAAGTCGCATTTCATATACGTCTTCAGACATATCTTTATTGAGCACTTTCTTAGGGCTGGCTTTTCTTTTTAGTGTTTTATTGGCTTTTGATATGACAGCCACACAAGTCGAATATATTCGGTTACTCTCGATTATCGTGCATCGCTTTGATCTTCGAGATCTTTATGGCATTGTTCATATGCCACCGCTTGAAGATTTTATAATTCCTCAATTAATAAACGTCGCTCGGCGACGCGCCTCCCTTTAGCTTTGACATGCGTGCGTTTTGAGAGCCCAGCCCTTTTCTTGGCCATAAATTTGTTTTATGGGCCAAGCGAAATATTTCCACCCAAAATACGAGCTGCATAATACTTCTATCAATTTATTTCTGTTTTGTCAGACTACATTTGCAATTTCAATTAATGCAACGCCCCGAGAACAAGAAAACTATGTCAAATAAATCATGGACCTGCAGCCGGGCCCCATCAGCCCAGACCCGACCGGCCCAGAGCTGCATTTACCTTCCAGTTCTGTCGCTTTGTAAATGTCTCAGTTATGCGAATGCAAAGACTTCAAGTCAAGTTGCGCACTTCCTGTGAGATTTTTTTTTTTAATTTCGATTAACAAATGGAGTTTATAGATTTTTGGATCATTTCATAACTATGAAAAGTAACGATAGAAAAGTAAGGATTCAAAGTATCCTTGATAATGCTGTAATACATTGCATTAAAGAAATGATGGGTAGATAAAAACTCAAAACAATATTATTGTTGGTTTATCGAGATGATGTAGAAAATGTGTGTGCAACAGAGGAACAGAGAGAGAGAAAGAGAGAGAGACAGAGGAAAACTGTGTATAAATTTATTTTACATATATGTTATTGTTTAAAACTAAGATCATTCAGTCTGAGACATTTACAGGTCGATCAAAAATATATATAACTTCATCTGGCACTTCAAATGTTTCGTAGATTTTTGACTATGATCCAGATTTATTAAAAGCTACTTATTATTTTTACCTTTTAAGTTTGAATGAGCTATTGATAGTTAAACGAGAGATGCTTTCAACATAAAATACACATACTATAGACAAGTTGGGAAATACTATATCTTATTAGAAATCTTCGCTTTGATGGCAAATCAAGAAGCCCTAAATGAATTTTTGTAAAAATCTAGTTATCTCATAATTTAATTTATTAATTAATTTTTACTTTTTATATACATTTAGAAACTCGAAATCTGGCAGAACACAAAACTTATAAAAATGTACGCCTCTTGGGGGATATAAATAAATAAATTTATTATCATTATATTATTTATTATTATTATTTTTCTTTTTTACTTTTATTATATATTATAGTATTCATTATCTTTGCTTTCAAATTCTGCTTATAATTAAAAGTTTCTTAAAAATAAATTAAAATATAATATCAAGAAATTTAATTTTATAACTCTATTGACTTTAATAAATTGGTCGCATAAATAGAAAATTACAAGTAATTTATAGCCATATTTAAAATTAAAATAATATTTATAAAGTTGTTATTTGAGTATTATAATTTGCAAATATCTCAAGATTTGCTCTTTAATCTTATACAAAAAGCAGAGTATCTGTGAGCTGTGCATTGCTAAAAGCATTGAGCTTGTTGAGTTTTATTTTTGTTTTTGCAAAAATTTAAATAAATAAATTGAGTTACCACCTTAAGACTGAATCTGAATCTGAATCTGTTTGTCAGCAAGTTGCATATTTTTGGTGTCATATAGGAGGCGATGCCAAAATAAGAGAAAAGAATCGTAAAACCCAAGCCAAGGGCCAATTTAGGAAAATTTCAGCATTAACTCAATTGCCGGGCTCTATGCAAATGAAATCCCCATCATATTTCCATAGTTTACACACACTTCCATAGAGATAGAGAGAGAGAGAGAGAGACAGAGAGGGTTCTGTGTGATTGCCCCAGCGATTTCTCTATTAACTTTAAGCAGGGTAAATAGGCAATTGACTTGAAATTGGCAATTATTTTTTTGCTTTTCCATTTTTGCCTGAGAGTTAGAGCTCAACTTAAAGGCAAAGATGCCAGCAGACAGTCCACATGTGAATAGCTACGACTGACTCTCATATTCCATTCGAGTTGTTGTCGTTGTCGTTGTTGGTGTTGCCTTTGCCGTTGCAATTGTTGCAGTTGTGGCAGTTGTCTAGCTTGCAGAGCTCCTCTTAACCCAAAGCACATTATGAATGAATAATGTATGAATGAAAATTGCATGCACGTGCCTTAAAGCTATAAAATGTTGCACTCTTTCGTTCGAGCTGGGCTCTGGCTGTGCTGAGGATGCGTTCGAGTTTGGGACGGTACTCAAGTTACCAGAGCTTGACAGATCAGATTTTCATTGCGTATTTGACCACGTTCGTCACCTCACTCAGCTAGTCAATGGGTATCGTGAGATGACGAAATATTTCCACAACCAAAAGATCAATGAATCGACAATATGACTTGACTTCACTCCATAAAAATGCTGATCGTTTAGTGAACCACTTATTGCTGCTCGACACTAAGAGGAAACAGAAAAAAATGAATAGTATTATATAAATGTAAAATAAATAAACATACAAAATACAAAATATATTTATATAAACCTAAAGCCAGATCGCTTTGCAAATCTGCATTCTATATCTTTTTCGAATTGGCAAATAGGTTAACTCTGCTTCATAGAGATACTGATCGATATGTAAATGAATAATATGTATGGTATAGTAGGTCAATAATATATGAGAGGGAACAGCACAACGGTTAATTAAGGATAAGCAGAAGAAGAAGAACGGTAGAGCAAGCGAAGAAGTGTAAGAGCAAAGCTGCGGAAATAATTGATGTAACGAATAAAATAACAAGTAAGAAGGCTCTAGTCGAGACGGCTCGACTACGAGATACCCAGAACCCTGCAAAAAAATTAATATTCTTCTTTCTTACGGTGGGTGGGATGGGATATACTTTGAACGCTTATAACTCAATTTCTAGATGGAGTATCTTCATAAAGCTTTCAGAATATATTAATAGCATTCAAATTTATCTTTTTTCAAATTGGTGACGGAGGGAACGTGGCATCCAAAATCTGAAAATCACAAAATCTACGTATCCATAATATCTATCTAAATATACAAATTTGAAGCTCTCTAAAACGGTGTAGAAGTTATGCTCAAAAAACCTTTAAAAAAAGTAAACGAATTCTTGATATTTGATTCGATAATTAAGAAATGGGATGAGTTATCGCAAAAAACAAAATAAACTCGTACTGCGTAATTATCGTTATCTTGAAATTCGTTTTAAAATATTCATTTAAAAAATATTGAGTTTATCACTAAATTTTTTTGTCTAACAGTCTTACTGGCTGCAAGTATTTACATACATCTAAAGCTCAAATCTTTTACAATTTTCCATTATCTGAAATTTGATTACTAAAGTAAAAAAAGATTTTTTGCTACAGTTGTCATTTCATATGTATATTCTGTGAACAGTTTAACGTAAGTGCTGTTAACTATAAAACACCTCACTGTTCAGTTGATGCAGAGGTATTCAAAGAGTATTGGCTATAAATGCTGCATCGCAGGCAACCTATTAACATTTGACTTTGCTCTTTGTCTTACGACTTTGTTAAAGATAATGGGAGAAGTAGTATTCTAAATTGTTAGAAATTATTTTTAGTGCTACCTAAAGGCGCCTACGTTGCTCGTCTCTATTATGATGCAAAGCAAGTTCGTCACCTAAGTCTTTTGTTTGGCAGCACCTGCGCTGATATCTTCATTAGCTATTGCGATGCTGACGATCAGTTGCACATATATATATATATATACACACTTATATGTATAAGTGTGTGTGTGTGTGTGCTATGGAAATTGGTTTTTAATAACCCAGCCACGGTCTGTTAATTAATTGGATGAAATAGTAGTGGGTAAAAGTGGATCGATCTTTTGTCAAACTTAGAGATCTTCAGCGCTTGCCGCAGTAGCTGGGCAATTTAAATGCAAATCTTGATCTGGAGTGCTTTGGATCGTTAGGTTGCCGGCAAAGAGTAAAATTTCAATTTAAGCACTACTATTCTTTTGTTAAATGCAGTTATTAGATTTGACAGTTTACAGTTGGCCGATAGCTTTGAAGAGTCGCCGCCGGCTTCGGCTTTCGGCTCTCGGCTCCAGCTTTAGCTCCGGCTCTGGCTCCGGCTCCGGCTACGGCTACGGTTGCGGCTACTAAATTACTTACAGCTTGTGGAATTATCAGCAGCTTGTTTGGTTTTCTGGTGCAGCGGCGGCGGCAGATGAAAGGCTGTGTAGCCATTTCAATTAGCATTTTGATGGCACTTACAAATGAGCGGCTAGAACGAAAATCGAAAATCGAAAATCGAAAATTGCGGCCATTTGATAGGCAATTGATAGCACTTCATAAAGCAGCCGGTCGTTTGTATGTATAACGAAATTGACATAACATACGAGGCGGGCACATTATTAAATCATTCGGAATTAATGAAATGTCACGCGATTTTCGAAAGACTCGACTCGATTCGACCAATCGCACTGGCCTCCAGCGGCGCCAGCTGTGACAATCTTATGGTAATTAAGTTTTTGCAATTTTTGTGCTTCAAAATCGTTTGGCATTAATCAATGCTCAATTTGCCGACAGGGATGAAGTTTTTCAAACAAATGCCTGCATGCCGGCCAGAGTCAAAGCAGCCACGAAATACAAATGAAAAAAAAAAAAGCGCAACACTCGGTATTCGACATTCGACATTCGACATTCGGCATTCGGCATTCGGCATTCGACATTCGACAACTGGCGACAAGACGTCAACTTGTTTGGCAATAAAATTGTAAGCATTTATCTTGTAAGCCTTTTGTGTTACATTGTAGCTTTTTGTGTTGTGTTGTGTTGTGTTGCGTTGCGTTGAGTTTCTTGTGCGTAGACCAAAATAGGCTTTTCTTTTTTGCATTACAAAAGTATTGAGTTTCCAAACGATTTGTCAACGTTTAGACTCAGCCACAGCCCCAGCTTCTGCCTCAGCCCCAGCCCCAGTCCCAGTCCCAGTACCAGCCGCAGACGCAGACGCAGCCGGCAAACAAGTTAAGGCCAAGCATTTTGTTAGCTCGTAAAGATTTGTTGACACTTGCGTGTTGATGTTTTTCCGTTGGTGTTGTTGCTTTCGGCCATGCAAATCAAACGCCGAGGACCACCTGCAAAGCTCGGCCATAGTTGTGTTTAAAAGACAAGCAACAAACAAATGTTCACACTTTGATGTTCTGCTATCATGAATGAATATTTCACTCATTCATATAAGTAGTTGTGGGAGTTGTGCATAGGATCATCGTCAAGCTTCGATTTCTATTTGAAACTGCGGCCTTTCGCTCTCATCATCTCAGCTTTTTAATTAGAGAGTTTAGATATATTATTTATCTCTCATTTGTAGTTTAAGTTAACAAATTTTTGTTTACTTCGATTTGAAATGCTTTCTATATATGATCGATATTTAAGCTGTATATCTTAATAATATAACAAATGATTGGAAAAGAATCAATCTCAATTATTTTTGTATTTATTGCAATCCATGTCTTCAATCTACTCTTCAAGTCTATTCATTTCATTTCCTTAGTAACTTATATTTCACATTTCACTCAAAAATAAGGCATTAATAAAAATAATAATATTTCGGAGACGTGCAGCATAAGGAGGAGTAATTGTATTGCTTATTTAATTAAAAGAGTAATGAAATATACCTTTACCTAACCTGACCTATACATCTTTACTATCTCTATCAATTGAGTTCTTTAGCAATTGCTGACTTTAGTAATTTGTTTTAGTTTATTGTATTTGGCAATTCAGCTCTTCAATAGGAATAGTTTTTACTACTGTATTATCGCATACTAATTATATTTAGCTTTATTGTCTGCTCGCTCAGCTAGGGAAATGTCAGCTTCTATTCGTACCATCGAAAAATCCCAATATCAAACGGGCCGCAGCGTCTTATCGCACTATTTATGAACCAGAGCGATCGAATTTATCGAACACCGCACACCACTTAAGGCGCTGCTCTGAGCCGATCTATGTTTAATTTCATTATGCTAAAATGAATTGATTTAATTTGATTTCATTTTTCTGTTAACATCATCCGCAAATCCACATAGTTATGGCTCTGAACGAATTGGGAGCTCAAAGCTTGGAAGCTTGGAAGCTTGGACGCTCGCTTGAATTTCACCTCGAGATTCGTTACACATTTTGGACCCCATGACGAATTGGCGACCTCTTTTGTTCATGTTAAATATAATTAATAGAGAAATTAGGCACAGCCGAGGCGACTCTTGTTTGTTCGCTGCCTTAAGTGGCGCAGTTTAAGCTGCTCCCCGTTCTGGTTGCCTGCAATTAGTCAATTAATGAAAGAGCCATAAATATGCGACTAACATTTATCGATAACCGAAAAGGTCTCCTCTCGCCTTCTTGCGTGGCCAAATGGAAATGGCAACTGGCAACAGGCAACTGGCAACTGGCAACTGGCAACGAGTCTCTCACTCACTTTGGCTGCTGCTGGCCATAAATTAATAGTCCATTATTTCTAAATTTTTGTCCACTTCAAACTGTCGTCGGGCAGCCCGGCGACTGCTGCTGCACACTCCGTCGGCCGTTTGAACCGTTTCGCATTTGCATTTTAATCTCTCGGCCACAAATTAGTTCCCTGCCTGACTTTGTGTTGACTTGTCAGTGCGGCCAATAAAACTTAGCCAGTGCCGCGAACGCTGTACAAACGCAATAGAAAATGAAAGCAACAGGAGTTTTTTTTTCTTTTTTTTTTTTTTTTCTCGAAAATATGTAAATCATTTTGCGTTTGAACACATTTCAAAAATTGCTTAATTTCCTCCACATGCGAATAGCCCCATAATGCGCGCTAGGGCTGCACGAAAAGTTTCCTAAAATTATTGAGAGTAAAGGATTATGCTGGATATAAATCGATGGCATATATGATATAAGAATTAGCTAACGCATTCAATAGAGAGAATGAGAAATATGTCAATATGTTTAAGTTATTGGCTGACTTCGATTTTAGCTACATTGTTTTTTATTAGTGATAATAATATTTAAATATATTAAATATATTTAAAAAATATTCGAAAAGGCATTTTCTAGTTCTATGTAATCTGAATTTGGAATTTATTCGAAATATTAAAAATATGATTTAAAGAAATTTAGTAATATTATATTATATAAAATTCCTAAAAATTTGATACATCACCAGTTTCAATATATTTTAAAGAAGTATTTAATTTGATTAAATCATCAATTGTTTCATTCATATTAAAGAATATATTTTTATCAGCTTTCATTCCTTCAATATCTTTGGCGTTTTTTATGAACAGCAAATGAAGTTTGTTCAGCTTAATTGCTATCGTTGGTTAGATCAGTTTGGTTTACTGTTAATTTGCTTTGGCAGCTAGAGTTCAGCGCTGTCAATTTCACATTCTCCATATATGAGCGGTGCATTGAGTCAGTGCCAGCCTTGCCCAACCCTGGAGTGAGTATCTGGCCAAGTGGTTGCCAGTCAAGCAAACTTTGCTTTGGGCACTTTGCGAGCTCATTTTCCGACTCAATCAAATCAAATAATTTATGCCTTGCAAAATGAACTGGCCAAGTGAGCGGAGCTGGTGAGGTCATGGCGCGAGCTGCCATTGCCAATGTGAGAGAGCGAACTGGGCCCAAAGCACAGTTAAATCTTTTAGCCTGGCCATAAAATGTGTTGATTTTTCCATTTGGCGAAGCTGCCGAGACTGAGGCCCTAAAGCGCTGCAATGAGCATAAATAAGAGAATTCGAGAGACTACAAAATGGATAGCTCGCTGAATAGAGAGGAAAATTCAGCAGAAAGTCTTGGTTGCTTTTCATTTAAGCCAATACAAAGCCACAATTCGAAATTAAAATTAAAATTAAAAATAAAAATATAAATATAAATATAAATATAAATATAAATATAAATATAAATATAAATATAAATATAAATATAAATATAAATATAAATATAAATATAAATATAAATATAAATATAAATATAAATATAAATATAAATATAAATATAAATATAAATATAAATATAAATATAAATATAAATATAAATATAAATATAAATATAAATATAAATATAAATATAAATATAAATATAAATATAAATATAAATATAAATATAAATATAAATATAAATATAAATATAAATATAAATATAAATATAAATATAAATATAAATATAAATATAAATATAAATATAAATATAAATATAAATATAAATATAAATATAAATATAAATATAAATATAAATATAAATATAAATATAAATATAAATATAAATATAAATATAAATATAAATATAAATATAAATATAAATATAAATATAAATATAAATATAAATATAAATATAAATATAAATATAAATATAAATATAAATATAAATATAAATATAAATATAAATATAAATATAAATATAAATATATAAATCAAAATATAAATCGAAATACATATTTTTTTTTTTCAATTTTTACAAATGCTCTTTTATTATAAAACTATATACAACAAATACAAAATATAGGTCTTATATATATATATATATATGTACAATTATTCGGTAGCTTTCGCTGAACTCTAGACAAAGTCGAATTCGAAGCCATCCTCCTGGTACTCGTAGTCGCTGCCATCGCAGGTCACCTGCACGTGCTTGTTACATCTCCAGTAGTGATACTCGTTGGGATGCATTTGGGTCCACATCACCTCGCTGAACACCTGCAGTGGCTTGGCATTGCGCTCCATGCTGCGGATCTGGGCCAGCTTCTGCAGCTTGTCCCCGTTGCTGTGGTAGCCGTTGAGAGCTAGCTGTGTGAGCTGCGTGCACTCGGCGACTAGCTCGAGCAGCTGATTCTCGCGCACAATCTCCCAGCCGCTGAAGCTGAGCACCTTCATCTGGGCGCAGGGTATGTGCCTGTTGTCTAAGAAGAACACGTCGTGGTACCAGTTCTCGCAGACCAGAGCGCGCAGCTTGGGCAGCTCCAGGAGCAGGCTGTGCTGCCAGCGGGCGGGCAACTGCACCACCTCGTTGTTGAGGGCGATGCGAGTGATGGACTCGCTCTTGGCCACAATGATCTGTTGGAATATGGTCTCCTGGTCGGCGTGCAGTTGGCGTGAGTCATCGAAGCGCACGGCCAGCTTGCGTAGTTTGGGCAGCTGCAGCACCTGGGACAGAATGCACTCCACGGTGCTCAGGTTGATCTTCAGCACCTCCAGATTGGGCAGCTTGATGTCGTGCAGGCGCACACAGCTGTCGAAGGAGTCGGTGATGTCCAGTACCCGCAATTGCGTCATGCCCAAGCATATTTCCTGTATCCAGCGGCTGTCCAGCGGCACCGAGTGGTACATGGACTTGAACACCAGTTGCTCCAGTTTCCTGAAGCCTCGAATATACAAGCCCGACAGATTCATGCAGCTGGTCAAGCGCTTCAAGTTGGGCAGCATTGCAGTGAGATCGCGTATGTCCTCGTCCACCATGGTATTCGGATTCCCACCCAACACACAGCTCTCTACGTTGGGAAACCTCAAAATATTGATATCGCACAGGTGCCGGATGTAATCGTAGAACTCGGCAAAGGAGCCGACTCCATCCTCGTGCACATGCAGCTCGGTAAAGCGAGGCGCCATGTTCTCCATGAAGAACACATAGTCCTCGATGTCGAGCAGACCCAAGAACGGAGTGTTCGGTCCCACGATGCGAAAATGCCAACGCTTCTGCCAGATGCGCAGAACCTGAGGCAGAAACTGCGGATATGCACGTGCCATTCGCACCTGATCGCTGATGTAGTCGATGCACTCGAAGATCTGCTCAAAGAAGATCTCGTGCAAGTTGTCAATGTAATTTGGAGGCAGTGGCTCCGGCAGTGGCACACGCTGTGCCTCCAAGGCGTGCTTGTAGAATTTCTTGTTTTGCAGCATGTTTTCTTATACTCTGAGAGGTTGCTGCAGATTCTCAAATGATTATCAATTTAATTCAAAAATATTTTTTTGGAATTCCTTTCGATATACTTGGAATTCAAGAATCGATTTCGTTAATTCAATTTTGATAATGTTGAGTCAAAAAGATATCTTTAGATTTATTAGTAATTACAAAGATTGTTCGACTTTCAATTTTACTGATCTTTGAGAGTTTTCAATATATTTTGTGGAGGATTGTTCCCGATGTTGCTTGCTTCGCAATTGAAAGCGGAATGTGATGAAAGGTAATTTGTCCAGTGCTTATATCTGGGTACAGGTAGTCCTTTGCTAGCCACGCACAGGTAGTCCTGGCGCTTAACGAACTTGGGCCACGAATTTTGACTAATCCGCGTAGCAGCTGCGCATCAACTGCTCAAAGTTAGTTTTTGGGCCGCAAGGCAGGTACGGCCTTTTGGCCTGTTAGGATCGTGCCAAGAACATAAATTGCAGTACAGTGTCTGCAATTTGTACACGTATGCAGTGCCGTCTTATCTGTACAGTTATCGCTCGTCTAGTTTGCATATTACACGACTCCAGACGTGTAAGTTTTCGTTGCTCCTTGGCCGGATGCGTGCGCAAACGTGGTCAAGAGTTTTGTTCTTTGTGCCCTTGTGTGTTTGGCTTTCCTAGGAAACTGTTGATAACAACAACAAGGCTGCAGCAGCAGCAGCAGAAGCAACAGCAGCAGCAGCAACAACAAATAGAATCTCGAGTCTTTCAAGCCTTTGTGCTTTGTCTAGTCGCTGCTGCGATCTAATAATCAGAACTGTCGCCTGCTGTTGCTTTTTCAGCAGCTTAGCGAGCGATTAGAGCACCGAGTGACAATGCGAACGAGATTTAGAATGAGAAGCTGAATGAGAATGGCGTTGCCTGCAGGTTCACACCACGAAGTGCCACACAATAACCATTGATAACTAAGTGTATTTAGAAATATATTTGTACATAGCTATGCTATGTAGGTTGATACTCTTTCATAGAGTATCACAATTATTTTAATAATTAAAATGAATGAATGCTGAAATTTAATTTAACTATATATATAATATAGATATTAAACAATTATTTGTTCGGTAATCAAATAGGAATAGTAATTGGAATTGAGTCAATGAATAAACTTTTGTTTTAGAAATCTCTAGAGATATATTTTACGAATTTTGTGTCTTATTCACTCATAATTTATTCATTTTATATTACCTGAACTTTTTTTTTATTTTTATTAAATTCATTAAATTTTTTATTATACAAATAATAATATTTGTTTTTTTTTTTTAATTTATTTCTTAATTTTTGTTTAAATATATTTAATTTGAATTATTCCTATTATTTAATTTAAATATATACAAATGTACATTTATTATTATAAATGTTTTATTTTATCAGTATTTTTATATTATTTATTAAATATGGCTTATTTCCATTTAATATTTATTTACTCATTATTTTGAATAGTATTAATTCAAACAAATTTAATTAATTTTTAATACTATTATTTTATTTCATTTTAAAGGAACTCTGAATTTAAAGGGAATCTATTCTTCGGTTTGCTTGACCTTATCTTTGTTTGTTCTGTCGTTCGGGTTACCCATTCCAGCTGCTTGTCAATTGTCGCTGTGGAGCTGTCTTTGTTGGGGCTAATGGCATTGTTGTCAACTTGTGTGTGTGTGCGTGTTTGTGTGTGTGTGTGTAACGCCTGTCAAAGTATTAAACTGTTACTAGACAATGGCGAACCCCCTTCCTATCCTCCGGCGTGCGTTTGTCTATGCATATAATGGACATTTATGTCCGGGCGCTGGTGAAAATATTTTGTGTTGTTCATAATTTTTCAACAATTTCATTGAGGAAAGCACGCAAAGTATTCTTGATTTTGAATATGTTGGCTGGGAAAGCTGTTTCACACGGCTCGTGATGCAAATGCACTTGTCCCTCGGCTCTGCGCCCGATCTGTGGTTTGTTATGGCGATTCCGATATGATTTGATATTTTTTCATTTGGCTTTGGTTGTTATTTGGGTCTCGGGTTGATTTGGTTTCTTGGTTGGTTATTTGGCTGCCTTATCTGAGATCAGTGTCGATCAAACTGCGGCAGACGAATTGTGAAACATGACGTACATGATATTACGATATACGTAGCCGGGCCGTAGCTTGAGTTCGACTCGGAGACTGTTTTAATAATTTTGACGTAATCACATCACAACAATCTGCCTTCAAAGACTTAGCTTTTTGTGTTTTGTGGTGGTGCTCTTTGCGTCTTGCGTCTTGGTCTGGAGTCTTGGGTCTGGAGTCGCGCTCAAGTGGACACTTTTTCGGTTTTGTTTTCACAAACATTTCTGATTTGTTCATTTAAATGAATTACAATATTTTATCTTTAAATGGAGATCGTTTTGCTGTGACGCACAGGCATGGAGCTTTCCAAGAGTCGCTCAGGTAAGCCTGGTGCAAAGAGAACTTTCCAGCCAGCTGCAGATTTTGGACGACGTTTTCGGTAATTCCGATGGCCATAAAAAGAGGCCTGCTGCTGATCCTCGCCGTCTGTGGCCGATCTTGTTGGGCAGGTAAGTTGCACTCGCACTCGCCGAATAATTTTTACACCTTCGGCCAGACATGATCGCGACAGAGCAGTAGCAGCAGCTGCAGTGCACGTTTTTAATTCATTTGTTCTAAAACTTAATCAGACCGAAGTGCGAACCGCGCACAGTTAACAACACTCCTCCAACAGAGCCTCCGCCGGCTCCTGCTCATCCTCAATTTGTGTCGAGTAAGCAGCAAGACAAGAAGTCGTGATTGCGCAACTCATAACTCACAAACAAGGCTCCAAGTTGAACTTGACTAGGGCTTTGAGCTGGGGGCGAGAGGCAAGAGGCGAGAGGCAGCCAGGGGACGGCACTTCACACCGAATGGTGGCAAGACTCTTCTTCTTCTGCTTGTTGCTTTCGCTTACATTGTTTAATTAAAAACGATGCCGTTGCCACGTACTGAAGACCATGTCCACGCTGACGACGAGACCTCGAGACTCGAGCTGCCTGCCTGGTCGTGTGGAGGCAGTCTTTCAGCCTCTCGAGTGGCTCAAAAGGACGACACGTTTTGGCTTCTGTGCAAAGCTGTTTGTTAGCTTGAGCAGTAGCAACTACTGCTGCTGCTGCTACAGTCACAAGAGGCTGCTGCAACTGTTGCAACTGCAACTGCAACCACTTGCCACAATTACTGCCGAGGGCCGTAAGAGGCGACTACTGCTGCTTAATTTTAAAGTCTGCTGCCTGCGATTATATTGCTCCAGAAATTTACGAAAACGTTTTTGGCACTTGGCACAGTCGAGGGTATTTTAACTATGTGATGCAGTTCGCTTATCAAGTACGATCATTGAGAATATGCTAGTGAAAAATATTTGATTCATC
Organism: Drosophila stalkeri; assembly: GCA_035047405.1. Classification (NCBI taxonomy): domain Eukaryota; kingdom Metazoa; phylum Arthropoda; class Insecta; order Diptera; family Drosophilidae; genus Drosophila; species Drosophila stalkeri. The sequence continues at coordinate 29,993,719 of JAWNPR010000142.1, read as the reverse complement.
AGTTTTTATTTTATTTCCTTTTACTTTATTATTTTGTATTATTAATTCTCCTTCAAACAATTAATAACCCATTAAGATTTAAATGAAAAATATTTTTGAAGTCAAAAAGTATTCTCAATGTAACGCAATTCTGTCGTAATTTAAATATTTATGATAAATTCATTAAACATTTTCATGTTATTTGAAACCCAATAAATAAATATAATTTAAATATAATCCATTTTAAATTTTCTAGATATAATAGTCTATTATTTATTTGTATATCTTTTTGAGTGAATTAGTAAAGAATCTAATTTAATACTCAGTGAAAATAATTCTACAAATTATTATGACTAAAAATATAAGAATGATCTGATTCCTCAAGTTATTTTAATTGTTTACATTGTTTAAGTATTTGCATAATTTTAATGAATATTTTTAATATTGAAGAGAGAATAATTTAAATGACTTAAATTCGAAAAAAAAAACAATTGTTAAAAAAAATATATATATATATATAAAATATAAATATATATATATATAAAATATATATATATATATATATTATTTAAAGCTTTGTTATTATTATTTTTTTAGTGTTATAGACATGATGTATATATAATATATTTCTAATATTCATAAAACTAAATATATATTTAAATTGTAAATGACAATTGACAATTTAAAAGCTTAAAAGAAGAAATTATATTTTATTTAGCATTCAGTATTAGTTAATTTTTATTGGTTAGTTTCCCTATCGAGTGTCATATATATAGAGTATGAGCTGATGCCTTTTTTCGGCTGATCTAACCAGCAGCGCGTGTGTTTATAATTCGCGAATCATGTTGCATTGTTCAGGGCGGCTGCTGCTGCTGCTATTGTCGTTTCTTTTGCTGCTGGTGATGATGAGGAGCTTCACTTTTATGGCCAGTGGCAATGATGGGGCACATTTCGGGATGTCGCTCTCGACGTCTCTCATTTGGGATGGGACTGAGCCAGTGGCAGTGGCAGTGGCTAGTGGCAGTGGCAGTGGCTCTGGCTGTAGCTGTAGCTGTAGCTATGACTGTTGCTCGGCTCCTGTATAGCTCGCCTTTAACAATGACAATTGTTAGCGCGCTGCGCCTGATTATTTTGACTTGATAACGAGCTAAACAATAAAAACAAGCGGCTGCCAAACAAACTCAACTCAACTTTTGCCAAGTCATGTTTAGCAGAAGACGAAGACGAAAACGACGACGACGACGACGACTTGGACGGCAGACAGGACTCTGCAGTCCGCTGTTTTGTAATCAATTTGAATGCAGCGTGAGTTTTGAATCTCGGAGAATCTCAATTTGAGTTTTGAGCTGTTTGTTGCTCATTTGTTGTGATTTCTTAAGTTGTTGCAATTATGTTCGGGCTGTTTGTCCATTTGTTTGGCCGCTGTTTCGAGCACAAAGGCAAGAACAAATAACGTCTCTTAGATAAAAACAAATTTACATATACTTAATTATATTTATTTTGCTACTTTAATGCTTGTACTTAAGATCACTTTTGTTGTCAGCACTTTTCACGGCCCGTAAATTGACCAAACAATACTCGACTAACTATCGCTACAAGCCAAATGCCTGCCCTACCTTCCGTTCAGAGAGCCGTTGATAATGCGTAACAAAATGTGGAGCGACTACCATTCGGCTACCAAATGCTTCCAGCTTCAGTCTAGGCCCGGCTTTTATGATCTCTTAGTTTTGCCCCATTGTCGGCCAGGCGATTAGCATAAGAATGCAACCTGCGGCAGCAGGCAGCGTCGGCTGGAAGCCTTCTCACAGCTGCACCCATAACAAATGTTCCACAGTCGTAAAATGGCGCAGTCGGAGAATATGCAGTCGGGCACTTGATGTCCCACGAACTGCTGCCGCTCTATTGTCTGCCAGATGATGATATAGAATTTATTCTAATAGATTTTATTGCAAATAGTCTTTATTTTTGGTAGCAACTAAAAGCTGAGATAAAGCTTCTGAATTCCTAAAAAAAAGGAACACTTCTGAGCTATTTAATTTTTTTTTTTTTTTTCAATCTTTTCTGTTATTTAGTTAATCAAATTCGAATATCTTATTCTTGTGTATGACAGCTTCAAAGCCAGCTGAAAATCAGTTCAAAAATACTCTTTACACTCATGAATCAATACTCTTACATCAAATTACTCTTCGATAATATAATATAATACAATATAATATAATATAATATAATATAATATAATATAATATAATATATTATAATATAATATAATATAATATAATATAATATAATATAATATAATATAATATAATATAATATAATATAATATAATATAATATAATATAATATAATATAATATAATATAATATAATATAATATAATATATAATATAATTTGATATAATATAAATTATATAGCCAATTAGTATGTTAAGTTTTCATGGTCATTTTATATATATATATCTTATAATATATTAGTTAACCGATGATTTATCATTACTGAATTAAATTAAATTAATTTACCACTTGTTATCTTTTTGATATCTCAATAGAAAAGAAAAGTATTTAACGTGTAATTTTCGATGCACAATATAATATAATGTTATTAGCCAGCAAATCAAATGTAGAAATAATTCAGCGTTACCAATCTAAAACCCTGAGATTGTTCTTAGGTATTGTCAGTTGCAGTTTGTTATGTGACAAACTTTGACATACATAAAGATCTCAAACTTCCTCTTATCAAAGAGGAAATACAACAAGTAAGAAAGCTCTAGTCGAGACTGCTCGACTACGAGATACCTTCTTCTTTGAGCGCGCGCTCTGCTAACTGCGCAGTTGCGGCCGTGGTTAGGGGGTGGGTTGGGCTGAACTTTGGACGCTTATAACTCCATCTCTAGATGGACTATCGGCATGAAACTTTCTCTAGTATTTTAATAACGTTTTTTCCAAATTTGGGGGATGGAGGCGAATTTGGGGCCAGTATGCAAAATCTAACTAAAACCGAAATTGTATTAAATTAATATCTATATATATGCTGAAAACTTGAAGAGTCTAACTCTAAAGATGAATGAAATATAATTTTATAATTAATTCTCGATAAATGTTTAAATCGATAACTATCAAATGAAACAATTCTTACTTACTCTTGCCCTAGTCGAGACGGCTCGACTACGAGATACCCTGAACACTGTAAAAAAATTAATATTCTTCTTCTGCTAACCGCTCAACTGCTGCCGACGGTTGGGGGTGGGTTGGGGTGAACTTTGGACGGTTATAACTCCATCTCTAGATGGACTATCATCATGATATTTTCAAAATATATTAATTGCATTCAAATTTGTCTATTTGCCAAATAACAAGTCTTTAGTATCTAAAATAGGTTTTTTTCAAAATAGGGGCGAAGGGGGCGTGGCATCCAAAATCTGAAAATTACAAAATCTGCGTATCCATAATATCTATCTAAATATAAAAGCTAGCTAAAACGGTGTAGAAGTTATGCTCGAAAAACGTTAAAACAGTAAACGAATTTTCGATTTTTGATCGATAATTAAGGAATGGGATGAGTTATCGAAAAACAAAATAAACTCGTACTGCATAACTAAGATACGAGTATTCATGTAAAATTTCAGCTCTCTAGCTTTTGTAGTTTCCGAAATCTCGACGTTCATACGGACGGACGGACGGACGGACAGACGGATAGGGCTATATCAACTTATTTTTTTGTGCTGATCAAGAATATATATACTTTATGGGGTCTGCGACGTCTCCTTCTGCCTGTTACATACATTTTCATAAAACCATTTTACCCTGAATTCCCATTTGCAATGGGTTCAGGGTATAAAAAAAATACCTATTTGAATTAATCATTAAAATATCCAATTTTTACTTGCTCGAATCATATATTTGATTTCATTTAGATCATCGGCTTCTAGATCGTCAGATCTTCGATCATCATTTATTTATTTATTGGTAATTGTTGATTTCATTTTACTTATTTCTTTATTTACAATTTCATTCTTAATAATTATGGAATATCACAAAGTAAATTTAAATTGTATTATATTATATTGTTAAATTCATAAATGTATTTAGTAATTCTGCAGCTGCAGGTTTCGGTCAATTCTTTGTTGGCCTCTGAATGGTTTTAGTCACATCTGATGGAAGTTTTTTTGCCCAATATGCCATTCCATTTCATTCCATTCTATTTCATTATCAGTCATCAACAATCTCTTTTGGTCATCGCTTTCAATACACTTACACGCAGAGAACTATCGGCGATCTCCAGGGACCGCACAGGCCGTCGGCCCATCGAGCTGCGCTCCACTCATCATTGTACACTTGACTTGAACTTTGAGTCAATTCATAAATCAACAAATCATTAATTCTGAACTCCTACAAGCCGCACTACACGGCTCGCTGAGTCGCTGGCTAGGAGATGGCTAGCAGATCCCAGCCTTGGCAGACTGGCAGACCCTATTTCTCTTGACAAAGCCCTATTCTCACAGTGGGAACTCTGCGCTCTGCGCTCCCACAATTAATCAATTCGGTCCGCATTTGCTGGGCAATGAGTTGGAACCTCCGCTCAGACTCGGACTGCACACACCCTGTTAATTTGTTTATTGACCTGCATTGTGCATTGTGCAGCATTCTGTGGCCAATAACTTAACATGCTAATTAAAATGGCATCAACTCGGCCAGTTCACATAGTAAATCACTCGACGCAGCGATTCACCTGTGACCCCCACACAAGTGGATTATTATAAATCAGCTTCTGCTTCGCTGCCCTTTCTTCTGCTATGCACACATGTAGAGTATCCTGTCGGTGTTTATGGCAGGCATTCAAAAGAAAAGGTACGCGGCATGCAAAATAAGATCTCTTATCGATGTCTCTTCATAAATATCTGTGCAGGCGATAGCGCTCACACTATTTATTATACAAATATATATATATATATTGGCTAACTGGCTGGTTGGCTGGCTGGATGGCTGGATGGCTGGATGGATGCTTATCGGCTCATATGATCAGGTTGCAGATTCCGATACTCGGCACAACGTCTGGCCGAGTCGGTCGTTTCGTTCGATCTTCGATCGTCGATTGATTGATAATAGCACGAAATGCTGTTGTAAACGGGTTAACTGAACAGAAAAAAAGTAAACAGAAAACTCATTAACGCAATAATTAAGACGACAACAAGGTTTTTAAGATAACTGCCAAACGACAAGGCACGGCCGAGGGGCTTAGAGGGATTCCAGCTACGGATTGTTTGTGTTACTGTTTCTGTTTCAGTTGCTGTCTTTGTGATCTCTCTCGCTGGCAGACTCTGTGACGCTGACGGGCTGCTTAGGCATTTATCCTGCGCCACGAGTCGAGGCTCTGTGTACCTGCTCTTCAGTTCCAGATGTGATAATGATAAAGGGCTGCTACATCAATCGCTGACAGTTGGGCTACCACACTTTTCATTTGGCTGACTGCCTTTCCGGCCCTGTCCCCCTGTCCGTCGGACTGCCTGTGCGTCTGCTTTTGCCTGAACCCCTAACTGATCTTCAGAACTCTTCTGCTCCGATGCGATGCGTAAGTACCACTTCAAGCTCTCCGATGCCCGGCTGTGATAAGATATACAGGTTTTTTCCTTTTCCTTTTCCATATATATATATTTTTTTTGCCTTGCAGCCGCGAGATATTTATTGTGAAATTGATTTTTTATTACGCTGTCACATTTGGGCCTCAGCGTGTACTAAGGATCGGCAGAAAGGCGATCGCACATTCCACCAGCCGGTCAGCCAGCTAGCTCTGTCTCTATCTCCCTCCCTGTCTCAGTTACAGTCGCAGTCGCAGTCGCAGTCGCAGTCTTTGGCTCTGTCTCTAAACCGCATTCAAGACCAGCAGCAGGCGGGCAATTTTACGCTTCATTTAGCGTGACGTTTAATTGGAAGTTGCTGCGTTCCATTTGAAGATGGTCAATTGATCAGAGGTAGGCACATTGGCGATCGCCAGTTCTCAAGATTCAATTGATCGATTGTTGCGGCCATTTAATTGATTTTTGTTTTGACTCCACTCATGGACACCAATATGAATATGAATATGCACAATGACTCTCGAAAACTGTGCCTGAGAAAATAGCCAGATCATGGCAATTAAAGCTACATGATCACCGATCACAGCTGAAATTTAAAAGGCAATTTGAGAGAAAGAGAAAAAGGATGAGGGAGAGTGGGAGAGGGAGAGAATCGAAAAGATATATGTATACATATGTATGTTTCCTATATTTTAGAGCCTCGCAGAGTCTTGTCTTGTTTCACCTCCTGGCGTTATTTAATTATGGCGCTGATAACATTCCGCGTAGATGGGGGCAATTATTCATCGAGGCAGCAACTATAGAGGTGGATCGCTTGGGCAGATCGGTAGCAATCCGCCAGCTAGACGCAATAAATAAACCAACATGATAAATGGCGCGCCCGTTTTTTAAATGTATTTTAAATGCAATTCGAATGTGGCAATGGGCCGACGGCAGTGGCGGCGCCTGTTGCAACTCATTACTACGATAATTTATGACGTTCAAGTGTGAAGGACGCCGATCGCTGGACAAGCACCAACAAAAACCTGCTAGTTATATTAAAAAAAAAAATCACCAACAAAAAATAGAGAGAGAACAGCTTGACACAATCAAAATAAAAACTAAAAGATTCCAATTAGACATGAAAGTTACGAAAAACAACTGAGTTTCACTTGAAAAGGTGAGAAAGTCCCTCAGCGAAAACGGATTTGGAAGGAGATCCTTTAGGCTGAAGATTCCTTTCATAATTATTATAGAAAGTAAACTGAACTTAAGTTGAGCTCAAATAATGCAAGATATCCTCAATCTCAATGTTTATATTTCCGTTTTGTTATCAAAAAAAAAAAAAAAAAAAAATAAAAAACAAATTTGTTGTCAAGTTGTTCTTCATAGAGCGATCTTCATATGTATATAATATATCATAATAATTGTGTATATAGTCAGCTTTCTCTATTTAAGTATTTTCTATAGAATTTCTCTTAATTTGCTCATCTTTCATCCTAATTTTTGTTCTTTTACGATTGCGTTCCATAACGAGTTCCCGGTGTGTCTTTTACAATGCTCTTTCCCAGAATGATATATTTCTAGCCTTCTTTCTTCGTCCACTACCATCATAAGGACCCTGTCCGAGTGGTCCAAATACCCATCTCACTCTCACTCAACAACTAACTCTGTCTCTCTCTAGAACTCACTCGGATAATATTTTTATTAGAACTAAGGATATTACTATTTCATAATATTATTGATTATGATGTGGCATAGCATAGGTGCAACAGGACGAATCAATGTCAACTGCATACCGTCGTGTTTGTCTTGCTGTGTTGTGCGAGGAGCGAAGTCTAACTGCGAGAAATTTCATTGGGAAATGGACTAAACTTATTAGCAGAGAAGCGGTGCTTGAAAAAAGATGTGCGATCGAGGTGCAAAAAATAAAATGGAAATACAGTCTGAAATATCTATTTAAATTGAATCTGGATCCTCCTCGACATATATGTAAATATATAAAAATATGAAATATGAAATACTAGATATCAAATATTCATGATGTTAATTTTTATCAATTATAAATTGAATATCACACACATATGTATACAAATAATGAAAGAATAAAATAGGCTTTACCAAAGATGTAAAATTAATTGAGTTTCTATGGGCCACAAAGCAGCAATTCCACATCCAGTAGCTCCACTTTCTAGCTCTCTTTTAAATCCATTTTATTCGCTGCGATTGTCTGAGTTGTTGAACATGCGTCACATTTCATTAAAACAACTTAATTATATTGCAAATAAGTCACCCGGCTGTGGCATTTGCCTCGCTGCGGCCCTGACATTGGTGGCATCCACTTGGCGCCAGCGATGACAAATGCCTGGGTGGTAAATGCCAGGGAATGGGCCCGACTCGAAATGCCATGCTTCCCCCATTTCAACAGAGATGTGCTGCAGTTGTCTATAGCCAGGCACTTATAATGCAATTAAAATGATATCAGCGATATCATAAGGGGGAATACTTCAGATTCTACTGGTCTAGTGGGGTCTTGTCTGGAATGTGCTGAGGATGATTTTCAACTTTATCAACTTTAATTAAAAGTATCGAAATTAGCTGCATAAGGGATTCATATATTACTGAATTACTAATTAATTACTAATGCATATAGTGAACTTTTCTTAAACTATATTCAATCTTAATTAAACTGAGGTGAAATCGTCATAAATACAGATAAATTGTATAGCAGCCTATTTATTCGAAATCCAGCAAACTTCACTATCGTGCCTAAAAGTTAATTGTAGGATGTGGCCAATAGCAACTTTTGAGTTTTTTGAATTTTGAATTTTTTTTTTTCAGTCTCAAGATGAGGAATACAGTGATTTAAATTAGAGTGTAATTATCAACATTTTAGGTTTAAAACTCTAAAGTAATTTACTCTCCTCAATTTGCCCACTATCTACCAACATACATATGTAAATATTAAATATTATATATATATATATATATATATATATATATATATATATATATATATATATATATATATCCAGATCAAGAAGAAGAGTATCATTATGTTAAATCCCTCTTTTATAATAAACACACAATTTTATACATATAATTATTGTTAAATGTATGTCAAATCTGAATTCTGACAAACTTTAGTAATAGTATGTGCTATACTAGACATGCGCTTAGAAGAGGACAGTATTTATTTATTTTGAATGTCAATTCTCAGCTTATTAAGCTTCCAAAATGAATATTATTGAAAAAAGAGAATACTCTTTTTACATCGTTAATTTTTAGGCATAAACATATTTTGAATATTATTTATGGACACGCTGAAGCTTTCATTATTATATTACAATAAAATACTTTAGTTAAAAATTTTGGATTTCGCCAATAGATGGCGCTTCAAGGTGTGCCCTTGAGGCATTGGCCTGAAGAGTTGTTGTTTTTTAAAGTCATCTGCAATGAAATGTGATTTGGAATTTGTATTTTGGAACAGTTTCAGTCTGAGCTGCTTAGCATTTAACATATGCATATACATGTACCTATGTAGGTATGGATGTATGTATGGGTAGATACAACAGATCATTAACTGAGACCTTTATCGCTTTATAAAATATGCATAATTGGTAGATGTTGTAGGGAAATGTCTCAAACAGCATTTTGTTGTCACCTGCTGTTTATGTACAGAAATCAGCATCTAATTGTGAACTGCCCCGTCGCCGCCCATTTTCCAGCTCTGATTTTAGCTGGTTGTCTTCGCTGCATTCATAAATAACAGACGCTTTGCTCCAAATAAACTGACATAATTGACGCTGAATTTATGGGGCTCGGGCCCCAGGGAGTATGTTTTTGTTGTTGCTTGATTCCATAGGTTAACTTTATTCTGTTTTTTTTTTAGTTTCTGATTTTGATTTTGTTTTCGTTTTTCGTTTTTCGTCGGGCATGTTAAGACAAAGGCAAAGTGTCAAAGCAAGTCATTAGGGCTACAAGTTTTTCAGTTTCTCAGTTGGACTGGACGCTGCTGGCAACTGGCGACAAGAGAAGTCCGCAATTAATTAAGCATTCCTATGCCACTTTGCATTGTTTTAGTCTCTTATTTCTCCCCCTTTTATTATATGAATATTTTTGGAGATTTTTCACTTTGTCGCCAGTCGATGAGCGCGAGATGCCGCCGCTCCGATAAGGCTGAAAATGCGATAAAATCTGATCGGTAAATATATAAATGTTTACCTTAATTTCTAGCCCAGCTTTTCGGCCTGCTCGCATACTAAATCGAATAACGAAAAAAAAAAAATAAATTGCCCATATATTAGAAAAAAAAATGAAAAATCATGGCTGTGGCAATTTTAGCTGGCTAATTTGGCAATTTCAAGGCACGCCAAGGCACAAGTGAGATTGATCGTAAAAATTGATTTTTGTAAAATCGTGACGCCAATTGAATTCAATTTGCCGCGACGAAGAAGAAGAAGAAGAAGAAGAAGGTGTTGGTTTAATATACGCCTAGATCGACTTAGCTACAGCTAAGTGATTTGCTTGTCATATAAATATGTTTGATTTGCAGATTTATGAGTACCAGGCGAGGCCGAGCCAAGCCAAGCCAGGCCGAGCTATTCAAAGGCCATAGATCAGCCTTTCGAGTGTCACACAGAAGGTTCATAAATAAAGAGGCGAAACCTTTATGACTGTGGCCTAGTCATATAGACTTTACACCATGTCAACTCGTAGCATAATTAAAGCTCTGGACATGTGTAAAAGACTGAATTGTTCAGCTCAGCTTTGCTGTGGCCGATCATTAAGCAGCCGCGGCTTCTAGCTTGTCTTTTGTTTAGACTTTTGTTTGTTGGGGCTGTACCCGCATTGTAGACACGACGGTTAACAAGCGTGTTATAGTTTTCTAATGAAGTCATTTGAGGTTTTTCTAATTAGGAGCTGTCGCACGGTTAGTATCTGAAATTGCTGGGATTGTCTGGCTGCAGCCCCAATGACTGGATGACTCGATGACTCGATCGCTCTCTGGCTCGCTCGCTTGATCGCTTTCTAATTAATGAACGAACATGTCATCGGTTTCTGCCTTCGGGGCATTCATATGCATTTATTGCCTAACATTCTGTGTTATATTTTGAATTTTTATGGGCTTTTAACAAGACGTTGAGGTCTACCAAAAAGACGTTGCATAAACTGCACTTTTATGCCAGTTAATAACTTTATTAGCGAGAGTAGAGCGAGAGAGACGGAGAGACTGAGGACTGAGACTCAGTCGAGTCGAGTCGTTCGTTTTATGTGTTGAACGAGTTTTTATGGCCCGGCCAAAATGGAATTTATTATTACTAGAAATGAGTTTGAACTACATTTTACAGTAGTTTGCCCAGCTTTATGGCTCCGTGTACCGTAACGAACAGATCTTTCGGCAGATCCTAGCCCTAGCCCTAGCCCTAGCCATAGCTTTTCAGCCGCAACATGAACTTCATCAACGACGGCTCGGCTTGGCTCGGCCTGGCTCGACTCTGAGCAGAGTCGGGGCTAATAAAAAATCGTAACTGACATTTTTCGTTTACGAAAATGTCACAAATTCACAGCGGGACTGTTGCCAATACAAGTGATTTAAATTCAATAAATCATTGGAAATGCAGAGGCCCAGCATACAGTATATATACATAAATATACACACATATATATATATATATATATATATATATATCGATGATGATGAGGAGCAGCAGCAGTGCAGCCGATGCGCCTGTTGTGCATTCCATATCGATCCGGAACCGGCTGTTGTTGCGATCCTCGTCGTCCGCCGTCTCGCAGGTAAAAGTTGTCTGGCGATTTAATTACAATTGCGACTCGGATTTGGCTCTTCTTCTTCGTCCGCATCTCATTTAAATTGGCTATTAGTTTGGCAAGCGGTTGGAAATAGCTAGGCCACAGCAAGAAAAACCTTGCCTCTATTCAAATTGAAGCGCACTCCTCGTCCGCATGATTTGTGGGTGCTCTGGAAATTATGCGGGCATTGATTTCAATGCCGCGCCTCACAAAACTTTATTATCAAAATGAAATTCTCTTAAGGTGGCCTATTATGCACAGAGTCATAAAATCGATGATCGAGTTTAATGTGATCTAGCGAAGTGTTTCTGCACATCTAAGGCGATTGTCTTTTTCCCATTAAAATGAATTCAAAACCTTTAAACATAAATAACTATAATAATATACTACAAAGAGCAAATATTTTATAGCATTTTTTAACTTTTTTTCTATTGAACACATTTCATAAAATTTATATTTACATTTAATAAACGAAATATTTCGGCAAGCAACAAACAACTGTGCGCGCAAATAAATAGATTTTCTATGCATACATACAAAGGCTGCATGCTATAATATTCTAAGCATTGCGATTGAATTGTGTGTTGTGTAGCAGTGAACTTATTTAGGTTTAGCTAACGATTACGTGTAATTATCAAAGGGACCTGGGTTCAAATCCCGCTGGGAAATTTTTGTTTTTTAATCGAAAACTTATAAATTTAATTTTTTAAATTCATAAATATTTTTAAAACTATGTTAAAATGCTTTCTGCCATATTAGCAATTACTACTAAGCTATTTGTATGCATGAATGATGCAGTTGGCCACAACAAACTTTTTTGCCAATTTGCCACGCGCGCAGTGGGCGTAGACGCATAATTTTTGGCCAGTTCTTAGAAAGAGCCGAGGGTAACATAACTGCAAAATTTGGTTGCTTACACTCCGAAAATACGAAAATTACAGGGTATTTTTCGATATGCCACGCCCCCAAAGGGGCTGAAAATTTATTTTTTGGTCATCGATAGAGAAGGCCATTAGTAACTGAGCCATCCAATTTTGAAGCTTCTAAAAATGTAGGAGATATAAACTTTTGCTGTTTGCCTCACCCCCTGTGGGCGCAGATATATCCATCATAGCCTTTTGAACTTGGGTTGTCACTCTCTAGCTCATCAACTAGTACGATTACTGGCATACGGGCGCATGCATATTCTGATTTGCCACGCTCCTAGCGAGCAGATCGGGAAAATTTTTACACATAATTTGGGAGCTTACATGAGTATAAAATATTGCATTCATACGGACAGACGGACGGACGGACAGCAAGACGGACATTGTACAAAGTCAATATACCCTCTCCCTTTGGGAACAGAGTATATAAAATGAAGTTTCTATATTGTAACTCAACGTGTGATAAAAATGATAAAAAAAAATTATCAGGCATTGAATTTTTATTCTATATTTTCAATTAATTTAAAAAAATCAATTTTTTAAAAACATCAAAGTTTTATATTTTTCGTATTAATATTTTGTTTTATTATTATTTTTCTAATATTATTAAAAATTAATTTATTTTACTGCAACAAAATAAAATTTAATTTAATGACCTTGTGTTTGTTTAAGATAATAGATAAAAGAGAAAACAAATAATGTGAAGAAATATGAATATTAAATGAACATTTTATTATCACGATATTATTTTTTTAAATTTCAACATTTTTTTTTTAATGCTTAAAATTATTATATTTAAACTGTTACCGACGGAATAAATACATTGCATATTAAGTATGTGGGCAATTATTGCTAAATATCACGATTAAGCTAGATTGGGCTGCTATTAATTGATAAATTAGTTGAAATATTTGTATTTGCAATTTAAAAGCTAATCAAATTTGATTGATATACAATTGAGAATAAATCAAATTTAATTTTTGTTACATGAAAATATAGAAATGATCATCAGATTAGTGAAGTGATTTTAAGATTTTCGATATTAATTATTTTATTTATTAATATTCTTTTAGCAATGTTGATCAATAATTTTTAAATTGATCAACATTCAATACTCTTAATATTTATTCTATCCCTTGATCTACATATTTGCTAGAATTGTCGATATATTTATGAGTTTTATTGAGTATTGCATCACTCGGCCACATTGTGCGACATTTTAGTGTCAGTTGAAGTCGCATTTCTGACCTTTTGTAACTCTTTTGGCTTAATGAGAATGTTGGCTTATGTCCGCCATGCAGAATCCGCAAAACTTTTGACTTCGTCTTTGACTCTGGCTCTGACTTTGACTTTGACTTTGACTCTGACTCTGACTCTCAGTCTGACTCTTAACATATTTATGGGTTTTTGTGTGTTGCCGCGTGCCAAGTTGCCAAGACGCGAGCGATGTCGTCTGAGGCCTGGGTGCAGGAAGGTACAGGAAGGAGATCGGCATGGGGATGGGATGGGGATCGGAATCGGGATCGGGATCGGGCCAGCCATCCAGCCAGACAGAGTGAGGCAGCCTTTTTGGCATTCATAAATTTGTAACTTCACTTGGCGTGACAATTGCAACACATTCGTGTGTACATTAGTCCGGCCCTCTCGATCGGCCCTCGGTCGTGCTGCCTGCTGGATATGTGGGTAAATAGACGTTTCATTGTCGCCTCGCCTCGCCTCGGAATGGAACGAGTGAGTCTGGGGCTGGAGCTGGGACTGGGACTGGGCTGTGGTCGCTTTTATTTATCGGGGCTGGTGCGCAGCGTGTCGAAATGGATGTGGCCATGATGACGATGAGGGATGCTGCTTGGCGAGCGGGTTAGAGGAGAAGGACGAGGAGGATGTGTAGGGCAGGCGCGTGTGTGGCGTCGCCTGGTTTTGGCCTGTCCATTATAATGTTGTAGCTGCTCTCATTGTTGGCTCGATAAGCCGCCAATCTGGCATGGTGTCTTGACTGCACGAGCTCTAACTGCTCCGCTTGCTGCTCTCTCCCCGCCGCCTCCTGCGTCGCCTGCACAGGCCACAAGCCCTTTCATGTTCACAACATGTAGCTTTTGCTAGTTTTACAAGATGTTTCCTGTCGTCGCAGCCGCATCGAATTGTTGTCAATAAGCGCGAACGGACAAAGGAACAAACAGACAGAGGGACGATCTGGACAGCACGACGGACTACAACAGATCTCTTGGCATTTTAACATCGACGACATTCTTAATCATTGATTTAGACATTCAGAAATTGATTAGATGGCTGCAAAGAGCTCTCTGTGTGTATGTGTGCGTGTGTGTGTGTGTGTGTGTGTGTGTGTGTGTGTGAGCTGGCAGATATATTTATAGAGCATCTTGTGATAAATAACAATTTGCGCACTCGCTTGCCGCTTGATGAGGCGCTGCGAGGACAATGTTTATAGTCGTGGCGCTGATTGCGCGATTCGCAAATCACATCATTTTCATAAATTCCATAGCAATGGCCACGGCCACTTGACTGGTGAATTTATAAGCCAGTAATTGCTGCTCTCTTCTCCCTCTCTCGCTCTCTCGCTTCGCGATCTCTGTGGCACCGTTTCTCAACGGCGTTATCAATAAATTCAAATTGACACTTCACACTCGATATGTCACACGATATAACCCGAAAAGGTAAAACGTACACGAGAAAGAAGAAGAACCCTCGGCCCAACCCAACTCAACTCAAGCCAAGGGCCAAGTGCTACAACGACAGATATCAGAGGCAGCAGCAGCAGCAGCAGCAGCAGCAGCAGCAGCAGCAGCAGCAGCAGAGACTCAAACTGGAAATGAAATTCCGCACAGTCAGGGTTCAGATACATATGTATGTGCATGAGTGTGTATGTGTGTGTTTGTGTGTGCAGCAGGTTGCTCTCGGGACTAAAATATGATTGCGATTGAACAGTGCAGGTTCATGTAATCTCTTAGCCAGAACAAACTTATTAAATGAGTGCCACAGCAAACAGGCCCGATAACTGGGCCGCCGTCCAAACACAAAAGATAAACGCATATGATCATGTACAAAAAATGCATTAAGAATCTGCAGCCCGGTCCATTTCGCTTCGTTTGTGAGCTGATCGTGGCGCCCGTCATTAAAATCGCACACCGAGGAGGAGCGCCTTCGATGGCATCTCAGCCATCTCAACCATCTCAGCCTCCTGCTCGTTGTCCATTTGGGGTGGACCCGGAGGATTTCATTGCTCGCCATTTGGGGTGACGTGCAAACAGACTAAAAAACTCAAGCACGAAAAAGAATAAGTTGTGCTGAACATGGGAATACTCTAAATAGAAAAGATGCGAAGCGAAGGAAAGTATAAAAATCTCAGCTATGATTGAGATAAACCAAAAGGAGTATTCCACAGCACTTTTCTATTGCCCAACACGACTACATTTGTACAAATTGCTTATATATTTTGGAACATGTATTGTGTATTACTTAATATTGAAATATATTAGGAGATAAGAAGAAAATTTGAGTAAAAGAGACTATAAGATGTTTTTTAAAGCATTCCTAAAATTCGGAATCCTAAAATGAAGATAATATATAAAAAGATATAATAAACTTGAGATGCTTCGATTCTACAATAGTGCATCAATAAGTAAATACTGAACTAGTAGTTGGGGAATCGTATCTTAATTGCTTAGTTGAGAAATCAAATATGTATAATAAAAAATAAATATATGTGTATAAGACAATCAAATATTTATTAGAAACATTGCTTAAAGCAAATTGTCCTCAAGGTTTTCTGATTCAGAAAACATAAATAGATTGTGAAAAATTCTTAAAGAACCAAAATATTATTATATTATTGGTAATGGTGGACTGATCTGATATGTACATATGCCAAAGATATTAGTTGATATTAATATATTTTTTATTTCAAATAATTAATATTTCTTAAACGTTAACTGTTGGCAATATATTCTTATATGTATAGTGTATTCGACTGCAGGACATTGGATAGTCGGAAAGGCGGAACTCTTGGCGACTTGAGAGTCTCGCCTCGCCTTGCAATTGCAATTGCAAACGTCTCATGATAAAGTTCACATTAAGAGTCTCGTTTTACAAATGTAAACATGTTAAGGGTTAATAAACATAAATAATCTACGCTTATTAACGGCCAAACGACGGCATTTTGAGAGCTGGGAGATGAGAGCTGAGAGCTGCAGCTCTGCGACTAACTCTGACTCTGATTCAGACTCTGATTCGAGCTGCAGTTGCCCAGTTGCAGAGCGTTGCTTGGCTTGAGGCGTTGCCCGTGTTATCAGTGCGCGTGCATTTTGCAAAGGTGTTTTGAGCTGTTTTGATTGGCCCCGCCGACGATTCGAGTGCTGCTGCGACACGCTCTCGGCTGAGGCGACTGCTCGACTCGTCCGTCATGAAATATGTGCCAGCTACTGATAGCGCGCTGGCAAATATGACTTAATTAGGCAGAAGAACTTCCCGCTTATCGCCCTTAATTAAGTTGCGGCCAATTTGTCAGACAATTAAATGCATTTTTTCGCCTGCTGCGGCTTGTAGCGAAATACTGAAAATGTGGAAAAAGTATGGCAAATTAAATGCGGCTTAGCACTGGAATAACTGGCGCCTAGCCTGCCGTGTGTAACATAAGCTGCAACCGCGTTCAGCTTTGAGAACCGGCTACCAAACTTGCAACTCGCAACTCGGCTGGCAACTAACTACTAACTGAGCCAAGTCAAAGCATTTAAACATCACCTTAGGCCTCATTAAAAACAAAATATTATGTAAATTTCATTAAATTACACACAAATCAATGTTGAAAGCGGCTAAGGAGGGCATCGAGCAGCACCTCAGCGGAGGAGCAGACTAGCGGAGAAGCGGAGTAGCGGAGTAGCGGAGTAGCGGAGTAGCAGAGGAACAGAGGGGCGGGGAGTAGAGAGCAGAGGCTTTAAAAAGGGGATACGGTCTGCCGTCGCTTGTTGAGCCAATGAGTATTCAAATGGACACTTGTCAAGCCATGCAAGCGGCTACTAAATCATATTAAGACTAGACAAGGATTTCCAGACTCAAAATTGGTGTAACATGTGCCCAGCCATGTGTCGGCCCCAAAGGGGCAAGCGGGGCCAACGAGGAAGTCTCCGCTTCTGCTGCTGCTGCCAATGCGAGCCGAGTCGCAAGTGAAAACTGCGCTACGCATGATGTTCACTTGACACGCAACGTGGCGACGGCAAACAGAGAACGGACCAAACTGCAACACACACACACATACACACACTCACACATACATATATACACATATGCGAGTCCAGTCAGCGAGAGATCTGTTTAATTTTTATTTAATTAAGTTGCGATTTCTGTGACATGGCAGGCGACGGCTAAATGTAAACATCTACACAAAGTCTTTTGGTATTTTAGTCTTGGTCTCTTGCAATTTAATTTTTTTTTCGTTTTTCTTTTTTTTTTTTAGTGCAGCTGACAGCTGCTTAATATGCCAAAAATAAAAAGGTGAGACGACAAAATTTCAAATCCTTAGTTGTTTTTGTGACAGTTTTAATTGAAATTGTCGCAAACATGTCTCGGGAATTTTCAACAGTTTTCATTAAAGATTATTTCATCATTTGCTTGTTGGTCTAAGTGTGAAATATTTCAGTTACCAAAAACATGAATAGTCATATATGTAAATAAATAGAGCCAACAGCTTCCCATCAGTATTAACTAATAACAAATTAATATGGGACAGTAAATGGATATCAAATGCTGTCCCTAGGTTAGACTGGTTCTTTCGTTAATATTTGATTTTAACTTTTATTTGCAATAATAATAATTAAATTTCGATATACTAAAATTTTCGATATTCAATAACTTTTCAAGTATAAAATTCATAAATATTTAATAAATATTAATTTTGCAAATTATCTATTTTTTTTTTTTTATTCTTTTTAAACTGTTAAAAATTACTTTTTTTCTTGATCATTAGAATAGACGCACTTGAGCTAATTAATTTTTAAAGTATTTAAATTTGTTTGTAAATATTTAAATTATTACATAAAATAAAAATAGTTGCAGTAATGAGGGCTGCCTCTTTTATTCAAAATAACCTCATATATGCGGTTTATTTAGTAGGGTATCTTCAAGTTGATCGCCAGACTGTTCTGAAAAATGGAGATTTTCTGTATTCTTTTTTTAAAATATTTTATTGTGATTTAAGTTCTGTTTTGAATATATCAGAGTTAGATGTAAGGCTCAACTATGAGATAACCTTTATACTGAACAACTTTGAGATTCATGCGCTTTCAGCTGTAACCTATATTGAAATATGTAAAAATTAAAAGAACTCACTTCACTAGGCAAATGTAGGAATACACTTTTTTATGAACTTAATTAGTATTATTATTAAGTCCTTCATTATGTTTCAAATGTTTTTGTAAAAATGTATGTAATATGGCCGACAGAGTATCCGTCCGTCCCTACGTTATGCTGAGATTTCATAAATTATAAAAGTTAGAAACTTGAAAGTTTTTATGTATATTCGAGTATGCCATAAGTAATACGAGGTTGTCAATTATTTTCGATTTCTTATCCATTTCCATTTATTATCGATAAAAATCGATATTTTAAATTTTCACCCATATTGCATCTCAGTTTCAGTGATTAAATTCTATCTCCTGAGATCTGAGGGCAGGAAAACATATCAGGAGTTGATATCTAGAGAAAGCTAAATATAGAAGCTAAACGAAGCTGAATCAGCTAAATTTAATACCCAAAAATCTAACTGTAACTTCGTATAATTCGTTTCGTTATTAACCTTCGAGAGATTGATCACTAATTAATTACATTGAATTTGTTGTCTATTTTAAAGTATTTATGAAATGATCCCTACTATTTTTATAGAACCGAAAATTGACAGATTAAAATGAGGATTAAATAAGGTCGTTAAGGTATTAAGATATTCATCCGTTTTCTATGTGTCAATTTATATTATGTTTTATAAAAACTTTCAACAAAACATTCATATTCGATATTGACATTTCATAGTTGAAATTCATTTAACTCTCTTATGGAAAGTTTGCACAATTTGATTGAGCACATATTCTCTGTATATTCCAGACATGGAAAATCGGAAAAATAAATTCAAGTTCTTTACGTTTTGCGAATGGATAAACTGATCTAATTGATCGGATTGAGCGGGTGGAAAACGCTTGAATATCCAAAGAGTTCTACAGTTTGAGTTTCATTATAAGATATTGACTTCAACTTTCATCATTAAGGTAAATGAGGTCGAGGTCGATATATGAATATTATTCGATATTAAAATGCGCATTCCATTGATTTCTGACATGAACTAAATCAGATATGTCTGATGATCATGCAATGCGCTGCCATGATCATCATCAGCCTGAGCTATCCCTGTCAGTGGAAGGATGTGGCTAAGTTTAGTGATTGCTTTGTCATTGCGTTTGCTTTTGGCTTTGCTTTGGCACAGATCTGATATGAGCCAAAACATGTGTAGGCCTTGTCGATATTGCTGCCAGAGTTGTTGTTGTTGCTGTTGTAGTCGGTGGTCATAAAGCCAGCGCCATTTGAGATTAAGTAACTGAGCGCAACATGTTTGTTCCGGGCCGTGGTCCGACTGCCAGCGTCGCCGGTCGCTGATCGTTGGCCAATAAACGTGGCGCTTATCTAAACAAAAAATCTCTAAATTGATCTCGCAAAACCTTTTAGCATATTTTGCGCGATTTGGCAGGCGATCAGAGCCGATGGGCCAGTTTTTCCGGGGCTCGACAGAAAAAGAGAGAGAGAGAGAGATAAAGAGGGAGAGAGAGAGGGAGTTGTTGTTGTTGTTGTTGCTGCTGCCGTTGCATTTGATAATTTTGTATATATTTATTTACATTTTTTTTTTTTTTTTTTTTTGGGCTGGCAACCTAGTCATCTAGAGCCGCCCGTAGCCGAGGTCTGGCGCGAACTGCGCCCCATTAAAAACTGCCAGGCCATAGTCATAAACTTCTAAGCTATCAAATTACAGAACGATTTGTTAGATGCCGACGATGCAAAAAAAAAAAAAAAAAAGGAAAAAAAGGAAAAATACGAGAATGAAAAAAGGCCAACGCGCCTGCCTGCTGCACTAATGGATTGCCATGGCAGGAGGAACCTGGTCTCTGCAGTCCAGTCTGCAGCTCCGACTCCAACTTCGACTGCGACTTCGACTTTGCCTGCACTGAACTCTAATAGCTCATAGCATGCGGCCGCTGAGACAGATAGGGGGCAAAAGAGACAGCAACTAAGGTGAGCGAGAGCGAGAGAGAAAGAGAGAGAGAGAGAGAGAGGATGCGCTGCATGTTGGCAGAGCGGCGATATCTTTGTTATAAATCTGTGAGCCAAGTTCAACATGGCCAGAATGCCTGCTGCGTCTGTTGTTGTTGTTGTTGTTGTTGTTGCTGCTGTTTCCAGCAACTCGTAAAAAGCTCGTTTGTTGCCTTTTGGCACGCGCAGAGTGCAGCCAGCTCGAAAAGGTTAAGTTGCCCAGTTTAACCCGCGTCTTGTGTCGCCCAAAGAGAAAACGCAAAGAAAAGTCTCAAGAAAGTCAAAAAACAATTGATGTGCAGAGCAGAGGAGCTGGATAGATCTATCTATGCCTTCCTCTGTTAACAGACTCAATTAATAATAGAATTAATACATTAGAACTTTATCTGGATAATTCTAGTCTATCGAAATAGCAAACGATTCCAATAATTTTGTTGTCTTCATTATGAATAGAGAATATATGAATATGAGAATATGAATATGACAATTTTTAGCATTTGTATCTATATGTCATCGATTTCACTTGATAGATAAGTTAACAATAATTCAACGAAGGGATTAGACTCCATTTGGATGCAGTCGACTTCTTCTGCTCTTGCAAGTAGTTGGGCGAAAGCCCTTTGAGCTAAAGTCGTATTCCTCTATTGGAAAGAATTGAACTTTTTATTATTTATGTATGTATTGTGCAACAATTGTGCCTCTGAATACTCTCTCCTCTTTCTTCCATTCATAAAATCCTTGCATAAATAGATTATTATTGTATTTATTTTTCTATCTTTATTTCTTAGTTTGGTTTTGTTTTAGTAATTGTTTTCATTTCTCTCATTTATTTTGATTATTTAATTACACTTCATAGTTAATATATTTATTTTGAAAATAGTTATTCTTAAGCGTTCAATTGTATCTTATTATGTTCATGTCCATAAATTGTATTTACTTTTATCAACTTTTGTATATTTTGCTTGAGCGGGATTCTTTTTATAATATTGGCACAATTTTGTTTGTGTTTTAATTAAGTATATCCTTGTTTAAGTTTCTCTTTCTTTTGAAATTAATTATTGAAAAGAATTATAATAATGAAAAATAAAAAGAAATAAATTAAAAATCAACCTCTTCCGATTGCTTCTTAGGTAATTTACAAAATATCTCTGGCAAAGTGTGCAATCTGATTCTGATTCTCTTCCAAATTGGATTCATAAGATTGTTTCTGATTAGACTTCTATGTGACTTCAATTAGACTTTTGTTGTTTTCGAATTTGTTATATGTGGGCCGCTGGTGCGCACAGTTTTATAACTTGATCAGCGCCGCTATTTGAAAGGGGAGGTAAACGTCATAAATGTGCCAATTGCGCAGCTAAAAGTTGGCCAAATACTTGACGAGATTTGCATGAACTCGAACAGTTAAGAGCGACGGCTACTCCAGCCGCATTCGCAGTCGCAGTCGCAGTCGCAGCGGCAGCCTCCGATTCCAAGTGAGCCATTAACAACAGCTTTACAGCTACGGCAGCTAAGTTTAATTGTTGCCACAACTGAGTTTTAAGCTTCAGCAATGGCAACGGCAACGGCAACGGCAACGGCAACTCGAAACAAATCAATAGCTTTTCCGCCTGCTGCGCGAACCGCCTCGTAAATAATTGTAGTCGCCGTTTGGCTTTATGACCAGGACAAAGGCGTCCGTTTGGAGTTGTTTTGACTTTTATAGCTGCTGCTCCTATCTGCCAGCTAAATTGAATGGCCAGCCCGGCCCAGCCCAGCCCCAAGACAACCCGGGGCCAGGCCAACTCAAGCCAAGCCAAAACGGGCAGCCAGACCAACAGATCCGTCAATCAGAGCGTTGATGAGCGCATTGCTTGCGAGAGGGGAAATGAACAACTCATCGTTGCAATAGGGGAAATGCAACGGAGTCCCATCGAGAGAGAGAGAGAGAGTCAGAGCGAGAGAGCGAAGGGGTTTGATCGAGCAAAGAGCGCGCTTGCATTGCTGCGTTTCGAAATTCGAAATGTGAAAGCGAGAGCGTGGTGAATTTCTCGTGAGGTGAAGAGGGGAAAACATGCACAACTCAGTGGAATTGAAGTCTGACTTGAATTCAATTGGTTTCCAATTGGCTTTACGATTGCTGCAGTTGGGTTTTTAATTCCAATTATGGCTTATTAATCTGTACTCATATTATCATATGGGAATGCTTTGTTTATTAATCATTTAAATCATTTTTTCTTCAGAATGAAGAAAACTTCAAATAATTAAAATTGCTTTACAAATTTTATGAAAATTATATTTATTGCAAAAAGAATTTATTTATAAAATCTGTTAACATCGTTCTAAAAAATTTAAAAACAAAAAAATACTGGTAATACTAATTAATTTATTTTTATTTCTTCATACAGTTATTTTTGCATAACCAATAAAAAATAATTTATTATAGTAGAAAATACAATACGATTTAAAATTATTAAATAAGAAAGAAGGCAAAAATATAAATATATATATATTTATCAATTAGCGAATTCACATGAATACGAAATTGCATCTGTTTGATTTAAATCTTCCTCCATCGACATCTTAAAACCTCATTCGATTTTAAAAGGTCGATGATAAGTCGTGCCAACATACTTAAATTTATGCAGTGATTAGTAAAGATTGTAAGTAGACATTTTTTTTTTGAAAAGCTTCAGTTAAAAATTCAATGATAAATAAATAACATTAAAACCAATAAATATTTTTACAATAATAATAGGGCAAAGGCAATAAAACTGAAATTAATTAGAATTTTTTCCAGAAATTTTGAGAAATGAAAGAAAAAACCATAATAATATAGGAATGCATTCGAGACATAGATGATATTTCAAATTATGTCTGTTGCAGTTAAGTAAAAATCGTAGGATATTTTATGAACTAAATTGACAACCAAATGAATATAAACTAATAGTACTAAATAAAAAAACTAAATATTAGCTAATAATATATATATATATATATATATATATATATATATATATATATATATATATATATATATATATATATATATATATATATATATATATATATATATATATATATATATATATATATATAAACAATTGATTAAATGACACTTCAACAGTTTTCAACTCAATTTCATTTCCTGTTCGCTTCATAATTTTCCCATCCATTGCAAGTGGCGCTGGCGCCGCTCATATAAATGATATAGCTTACACTTACTATATATAATATAATCTCATAGAATAATCAACTGTAATCAGAGTGAATACGAGCATGATTTAGAAGTCGCAGCTCGCATTCGTATTTGTTCTACGCGCCACTAAATTGGCCACGGAATGCGGAAAGTCTTTGCATGAGATGATGCGAAGCAACTAGTTTCGACTCCAAATTCGAAATGCAAAGTGCAACTAGGCAACTGCGCAAGTGCAGATGCAACTGGAACTGCAACTGGAACTGCAACTGCAACTGCATTTGGTTTAAAGTTTTTGCCCTCAGCTACTTACAGACAATCAGCACGAAGTCGTCGGAGTCAGAGTAATAATTTCAGTGATACCCCAGCATTAGAATTTGTCTCTGCGCACGCGCCACGACGTTCCGCTCCAGCAGAGGCAGAGACAGAGATAGAGACAGAGAAAGAGGCAGAGGCAGTTGCTTTCTGCTGTTTGTTATGTGCGCTTTGTCGCCGGCGGTTAAATTATGCTCAAAGTGTTAATCAGGAAATAGTTGAGGGTAGCGGAGGAACCTCGCTCCGAGGTCGCTGGGACCCTTATAATATGTGGCGTCTAGTTGTTTACGGCCAATTGCTGCCTAGAGAGAGAGAGTCGTGTAGATCTATATAATATATATATATATGTATATAATATAGTGACTCGGCAAAGCCTATTAGCAAATTAAACGGGCGCGACTACTGTGCTTAGCGTGTTTAGAGCTGAAGCTGAGGCATAAATCAGGATCGGTGAGAAAAGCAGAGCTGAAAACAATTCAATTTGGCCGACAGGTTTATGGGCATAGCCAACGAATCAACGAATCAAAAGACCGACTCGGCGACACACTAAACTAGTTGAGTTTCAATTAACAATAAAATTGAACCATAAATCGGACAAAGGCCACACGCAGCCCGCAGCAGCGGCGACGATTGTTATGACCGCTGCTGCCCCGAGCGCTGGTGGTCTTTGGAATTATGTATAAGCCTAGCTTCAACGATATGAAAATTAAGTCAAGATAAACCACAGCAACAACAACAACAAGAACGGCAAAGTTCGATGAAATTGAATTATCAAATGGGCAGAGGAAAGTAGTAGAGGAAGACAACTGATCGCTCTGCCAGAGATCGTTGAAGGCAACACCTTGCGTCTGGCGAAGCGCCGCACCAACTTAAAAAAAAAACAGAATCAATGATCCGGCTATCGACTCGACTCAAATGATCGGAGCGTTGCGTGTGGCATACTTTAAACTGTCACATAAACTTGAATTCTGATTAGCACAACAAAGTCGGATAGATGGGGGTTGGGGACTTGGGGGCTGGATGGATCCTCCTCGAGCTTGCATAGAGTTACGATAAATCAAGCGAACCGAAAGAAAGCTTTGATGCCATTGTTACACATTGTGCGTCATCCAATATTTGGTGGCATTAGCTCATTTGATTTAAGTAGCTTGGCCACAGCCGGGCGCATTATGACAAGCTCAGATCGTGTGAGGTCGGTCCATAGGTGAAATAAAAGACAATAGAGCCAAAGTAAGAGTGAAAGATCGATCGCCTGATCAGCAGCAGCTCGACTAGGAAGTTGCGCTGCGCAGCTGCACCTGCAGCTAAGCAAAGTTGGTATTAATTTTTAATTGATCAATTATGTTTGTTACAACAGCAACTACAACTGCAACAAGCAACGAGGATCGGCTAAATGGCGCAGCTTAAGGAAAACATAACGCTTGTTGTCTGATCATAATCGAAACGATTTAAATGATTGCCAAAGCAACGCTCAGAGGTGGCAGTGGCAGTGGCAGCAGGAGGTGGTGCCATAGCCCGCGATCCGCAATCCGCAATCCGCGATCCGCGATCTAAGATCCAAGATGCACGATCTGAACTGAAGCCGATTTGCCGACTGAGTTAGGAACTCGTGTCTGCACCTGTTGCAATATGCCTTTATTTTGTGCAGGGTCTCGGTGTGAAAATGCATTTGTTGTGCTCAGCTAATGCTGATGATCACGATCAGCGATGCGATCGCTGTCTGAACGCAAATAGGCGGAGTTTTAATTTAATTAAAAGTTATTAGGCAGCCAAGGCTCTTGGCATTTAGCAGCACCAGCATCAGCATCAAAATGAACATCATGCTCGCCGCTGATCGGCGCCAACGATCAGTTGGGCCTTACTTTAAGTAGCTGGCAATTGGCCATATATGTTCATGTTCATTTCAGTCGAAACTATCAATCGCTCGAGTCGCTGCTGATGATGTGAGCGACATGTGTTAGATCATTGGACAACTCATTTGTCGATCGTTTCGATCAATTGAAATGCCAAACACGTACAGCCCGTCGAACATGCCGATCAACACCAACATCCAACTCAATTGATCAGGCACCTCTGATCACCGATCACCGATCACTGATCACTGATCACTGATCACTGATCACTGATCACAGTGTGCTGTGTGATCAAGCTGATTAATTTCATGTTGTGCTGTTGTCGGCTATGCTGGAAAATTGTTTCAATTAATTTAGTGATTAATCCCAGAACGTGATCGGTATAACAAAAGTGGCCCGACTGCCGTCTAACTGGGTCATAAATGCAGATCAAATGCGTCTCTTATAACTCATTTAGTCAAGGGAGGAGAGAAAAGAGAGAAATCGCAGCTTAATTGGCTAAATTCTTGAGCTACGATGGCCAGCCTGACCCAATTTCCGCTCTGCTGTTCGCGGGCTCCATAAAATCCAAATTTAATTTGGTGTTAATGTGGCTCATGACTTCGACTGCGAGTCACAAAAGGCGCTGATTTTGATTGCTGCCGGTCGCCTGGCTCATTTGGCTGGCCGGTGGCCTCCAGTGGCAATCGCCAGCCTGATTGTCGGACAGCCATAAACGGCATTGAGGAAATTATAAAGGCATAAAGGCTAGCTCGGCTCAGCGAAAAGAAGTCGCATGCCGTTCCAGTTGCCGTTGCCTGTTGCTGTTGCTGTTGCCTGTTGTTGTCGTCCAGGATCGGACTCAGGTGCAGACGTTGTCATGCATATGCATTTGATTTATTAACCTTTCATAGCCATTCGTGTCGACAGCAACAACAACAGCGAAATCACAAAATTAATGCGCATTGAAACGCCAAACATGCAAAGCCACAACGACCAGAGAGAGAGAGAGAGAGAGAGAGAGGGAGAAAGAGAGAGGGTGGCATATATCTATTGAGAGTGAGAGAGATCGGGACCACAAACGATCCACGATCCTTTCATGTGCTTCGACATGTGTTTGATGCCAAAAACAGCGACGTGCTCCGAAAAATCTGAAGCGGCCAAGTGGCGGCGGTACATTCTAAACCAAGCCAAGAGCTGACTCTATGTGTGTGTGTGTGTGTGTGTGTGCACGCATGGAGGTGGCCCCACTGCCATTTGGTTACAGTTATGTCAGCGACGTTTTTGGAAGGCCTGCCCAAATGCCAGACAAACTGGCACGCAGACAAGAGTCACTGCCATCGCTGTCGCCGTCGCCGTCGCCGTCGCCGCTGCCGTTGCCGTTGGAGACAGCAAATTCGGTAGCCTTTTGTGGCATGGATCGAGGAACGCGGAACGCGCCACGCGCAACGTGCAACGCGCAAGGCACATTGGAAAAATCGGTTTCTCGACCAGCAACGGAGAACAATAAATTTGCGTGCCAACACTTTTTTTTTTTTTTATAGACTTTACCCGGCAAAGGGTATCTCGCGTGTTGTACGCGGCATGTGGGAAGTTCCTTTTGCAGGCATCGGGAGCGCATACTTGGGAATGTTTAGTTCCTGGGAAGGTACGCCTGCGACTTTATGGGTCAGCAATCAATTGACTAGGATTGAGAACTATAAGAGAAATGATCAGATTGAAGCATATTTCATATGAAATTTTAAGAAGTATTCTAAATATTGTATCATCAATATACGTATCAAAAATACATTAACTTTCTGATTCACTTTAGTCTTATGCTGATCCAAAATAATACTAACAAAGTTAGTTCAATGTGAACGTCCTCTACTGGAGTTTTTTTTTCATATAATGTTTCTCAATTTTTCACTCTTACTACTTTGTAATACTCCAGTATATATAATAAGAACTAATGTACACACACAAATATTCCCTAATCACTCAGCGGCTGAAGAGCATCAGGGAGTCGTAGATTGAACCGGCTTCAGTCTGTTCGGCTGGGGCAAACGCCTTTGGTATTGTGTAACCTGCCCGACATTCTAAGTAGTATACCCTCGACTCCTCTGGGCGCAGAAATGTGCCTGACTTACATGGGCTGCGCGCGTGTGTGGGAATTCGGCTGAGCTGAGCTGAGTTGGCCGCCAGTAGCCGGAGCAGACATTGCTGGTTGTTGGGTGCCAGCGGAACTGTGACCAGGTGCAGTTATGATTTATGCGCCAGGCCTTTGTCGTTGTTGTTTCTGGTCTGGTCTCCTTGCGCTGCGTTCTCCCTCAGCCCGTGGGACGTGGGGTGTGGGGTGTGGAGCATGAGGCATGGGGCGTGGGGCGCCGCCTTAACGTTTCCAGCGGCGTAAATTATATTGGGCTTCGCATAAATCGTCAATTACAGCACATGATTATTATTAGGCATTATGGCCCGGGCACGGCTAAAGGACGGGCTTGCGGCTTAGCTGGAGTTGCGGCTGCGATCTGCGCTTGAGCCTGCGCATTGAGACTATGGCCACGCCCGCACCAAGCCCAATCCGGCCAGAGGTCTGCTGAGAAACGCGCTAAGCGCCATAAGCGCCAGTTTTATGGCAAGCAGCAGCATCCTCCTCCTCCTGCTCCTGCTCCTGCTCCTGCTCCTCCTCTCAGGCGGCTTTAAATTATGGCCTAGTCGCAAGCTGAGTCTCACTTAAGGCCCCAAGCCAAGCAGGCAAAGCAAAAGCAAAAGACAAAGACAAAAAGAAGAGAAGAGAGAAGAAAGATGAGTGAAGAGAGTAACACAATCAAAAGCCAGTGGCTGCTGCTCTGGAGATCGTGTTGCACAGATATGTGTCTATCTAATATAATTAATACACCTTTTTTCATTAGGGAATTTCTGGGGCTTCGTGTTCTCTCGCTTCTAACAAGATGTGCCCAACAAAGGTCTCGCGCCCGCTAAGCTGATTTCCCATTTATCGATCGAGCAGATACATGCGTACATAGTAGATTTGTTTGTGGATACTCATTCACGGAGTATGCCACGGCAACAACACAATATAAATCAATCAAAAGCGTACAAGTTCATTGACAGCTCGCACAGCTTGCCGGGCCCCAGCCTCAAGCCCCAAGCTCCAGCAGCAACAACGACAGCAACAACAACAAGAGCATAAATAAATAACAGCAACAACAGCAAACATGATCCATGATCCTCTTGGAAAACGGGGCTGTGGCCGGTCTGCGCCTGTCAAATGGCCGGACCACATTGTAAGTTATGATTAGCTCAACGCGCTCAAGATTTAAGACCGGAAACGTACGCTCGACGAGCGTACGATCGGTGCTGTGGGGCGGTGCGGCACAGACGGCACTCGCTACAACTCCTCGCATGCCGGGCCAATAATTCAAATTCAAATTCAAATCTCAATAGTTTTGAGTGATTTGAAATGTGATTTGCGCATTGTTTTGACTGCAGGCGAAGCATTGCATTTTTATTGGCTTTTTGAAAAGCCCGCATCATCATCAAACTCAAACTCAATGTCGACCGACGTCTGCGAGTGAGTGAGCTGGCTAGCTGTGAATATCTGTAGATGGAGCGAGATAGTTTAGTTAAGCACCCACTCGATGAAGCCTAAAATGGCTGTGTATACTTTTTGCATAAATTATCTGAATCTATTGATAATCTATTGATAAGTGTGAGATTGAGAGAGAGTGACAGAGAGAGAGGCAGAGAGAGAGGGAGAGAGAGAGAGACAGAGACAGAGAGAGGGAGAGAGAGTGAATAAAAGAGAGATAGAGAGAAACAAGGAAGGGAGTTAGAGAGAAATAGTGAACAGTAGAGAAAGAGAGTAATTAAGAAAGTTCTTCCTCTCTGAAATAGAGAAAGAGAGGGAGAGAGAGAGAAAATGAGAGAACGTGTGTGGGGAGGGAGGTGGGGGAGAGTGTGATTAGGAGAGGAAACAGGAAAAGTGAAAGAGAACGAGAACGAGAGACAGAGAGAGAGAGAGAGAGAGAGAGAGAGAGAGAGAGGGTGAGATAGAGAGAATAAAAAAGAAAGATTGAATAAAAGAGGGATAGAGAGAAACAAGGCAGTGAGTTAGAGAGAGATAGTGAGCAGTAGAGAAAAAGAGTAATTAAGAAAGCTCTTCCACACTGAAATAGTGAAAGGGAGGGAGAGAGAGAAAGAAATAACGATAGGAAAAAAGTCAAAAATACACAGGAACTTTTTGGAGTTCTGTCAAGTTAAGTCAAGATAAATATTTTAGAAATTGTCGAAATATATAATAAACATTTACAGAGGCACATGCAGAAGATCTTAAGCATTCCATGTAAGGGCTCATAATAAGTTGATAAATGAAATAAAATGAAATAAATTAAATACACAAAATTTTAACTTCTATTAGATTTGTTTGATATTTACTCTATTTCAAGCACAATCGAAGCTATAAACATGTACGAAATATTTGCTTATATAAGATTAAAATTGCTCTCAATTAAACAGTATCTTTTCCAGAGTACAAAAGGATAAAGATAAAACTCGAGCCTTGTTAATAGTGATGTATGCTTATCCTCATTACAAAAATTCACTTGACCTAATTTAGCAAAGGGTGGGAAATCGATGAGAGGCCAACTCATCCATGTATATCTTGTATGTGTATAAGTAATTCGGAATTCTGGCATCCGATGTAAGTTTTTTTTTTTTTTGCAGCACAAATTCCCATGCAGCTCGAATTGTAGCAATTGGCAAACGTGGCATATTTTGCATATAATTGGCTATAAAACTTCATGTTAATGTGCAATTAATCATATTAGCAATTAACTTTATGCTGTTCGGCTGCACTGCACGAGATCGTTGCCGATCAGCGACGATCTTCGATGAATCTGAAGCGTGCAGCGTGTAGTGTGGAGCATGGAGTGTGGAGCATGGAGTGTGGTGCATGGAGTGTGGAGTGTGGAGTGTGGAGCGTGGAGTGTGGATCGTGTCGCAAACCCGCTTAGAAACCAATGTCAGGCGGTTTGTGTTCGTTTCTTTTTCTATTCATATTATTTATTTTTTTTCTTTTTTGGTCTCGATTCCAATTCTAGCTCCCGCTCCCAGGCTGAGTTGAGCCAATTTTCAAAATTTATATCTATGTACGAAACGCCAACAACTTTGCTGCTAGCCTCTTGACCAAATTGAAAAAAAGCATACGGAAGCCAAGTGCAATGCGACTCATCGTTCTCCCTCCCTCTCTCGTCCTCTCTCTGCCTCTCTCTCTCTCTCTCTCTCTCTCTCTCTCTCTTGGGATTCGGGTAGCAAGTAGAGTGCATAAAATTTAAGTATTATGACCGTACATTGGTGGGGTGCTGGTCGCTTTATGGGGCCGTAAACTGGCGCAGAACAGACGCATATTGAAATAGAAGAGAAAGAAATTGGGAATAACATAAACAAAGTTGGGAAGAGAGAAGTTTGGGTAAGTGTAGTCGATAGGCAACAGCTAGTTAGTCTTCAATTAATCAGCCGTGCGTAACGACATTTGGCACAAAGCGGGATCTTTACCACATTAACAAAAACTCATACACACACACATATATATATATATATATATATATATGCAGACACAATTGATAGCCAATAATCGTTAATTGTTTTCTATTTCTCGCTTTTCCCCATTGTTTGCAACCCTTTGACGATTGCCCATTGTCTTCTTTGTGGCCAGCACAGCGTGAGTTCTTTCAGCCATTGGAGTGTCTTTCCATTAAACGGCTTTCATGCGCTCATCGGCTTGGCTACTGGGCATGCGACTGTACCTGGCCCGTAATTAATAACTGTTAATTTACTTAGTGGCCGCTAATGAATCCCATTTCTATTCAGCTTCAGCGCCTTAATGCGGAATGCGGCGTGAAGTCCGCAATAGAGCCCCAAACTTGTTGGCCAAATGATTAATGCTTCATCGAAGACTCGAATAAAGTCAAATCATGTTTAGAGAGGCTGGATCAATTAGTTATTCTTTGTCAAATGCCATTTGTTAATACGCAACTGTTTAACGCGAGGAAATCGTTAAGAACTAATGTAGTTTATCTAAGCCTTTGAAATGCAATTTGTGTTCATTGGACACATTGAAGACGGTAATATTGTAATCAAGGTTTAATTGGGGATGATTTTAAGTGATTTTATTAATGAATCATAAATTAATTCAAGTAAAACGAATTATTCATAAATCTATATATAATTCGAATGTATAATTAATCTATAATTAATCATGCAAATATTCTCTACTTCATCGTATAATAATAATAATAATGATGATTTGTGTTCCATATTTAATCATAACTAATTGCTGTTATATTTATTTTACACAATCTGCTTTATATGCAGTAGAGTCTTAATTTTCCGTAATAGTTCGTTCGATTATTAACAAGCGGTTGCTCAAGTGGAGACTGCCCGACTAAAAGATACCCTGAACTGTGCAAATGGGAATATTCCAATCATTACGTTTCTTTTATCAAGAATAATAAATATTTATTGTATTCAAACAATAAATAGGTTTTCAAAGTGTGAGTGTATCATTCTCTGTCTATTATTAGAATTGGCTTTCTTTTTGCGATGGGAGAAATATCTATAGCAACTAGGACAGTTCAAGTGGGGGTCCCCAACTATTAGACGCTCTAAGCCCAGCATGATCTACCTTATATGTATGTAAATATAGTCATTTATGTGTCAATTAAAGCGGAAAAACTTGTAAACAAAACATGACCTGTTCTTACATTTCTAAATTAGATTTCAATAGTGCGAAGAAATAAAGTTATTTAAAAGAAATCAGGTAAAAAACATAAATAATTAAATAAATAATCAAATAAATAAATATGCATATGCTTTTAAATTATATTTCAATTTGATAGTTTAAGGTATAATATTTTAATGACTCCACATTAATTTATATTTGAACTATAATATCGATTTTACTTTAAACTGTCTTCATTATATAATAAATTTGTCTATATCAAATCGAATTGCAATGATTTTTGCTTCGTTAAGTTGAAAATTTCTCTAATATGTAGATATGCATAAATTAATGAGAACTCTATGCATTTTGGTTATTATTTTCTATTTAAGTATTAAACCGGAGATAATCAACAACTAAGACTCTATAAATCCGGAATAGAATCATTAATCACTTAAAAAGTTTGGAAAACTCAAGAGACAAAATGACAAAAAAGGGGAATACAAATTTCTTAATGCTTCATTCTTCATATGTATAATATTCTTTATATTATTAAATGTTTATGTTTATTCGTTTGTCTTTTCAAAAAGTCTCGAAAAATGAAAAAATCGTTTGCTATTTCGTAATGTACGAATATATGGTTCTTACTTACCATCAGACATAGGCTAGACATCCGACCTTATAATCTTAGACTCTTTGTACCTATTTAGCGACATCCCTTTCAAGTATTTCATTTGGAATTTAGTTGGGCGCTTAAAAATATGCAACACTTTGGCTCGGCGTCCGTTGTCCGCTTGTCCCGCAGAGCGAATTTATATGGTTTGTTTTTGTTTTCTTTTTTTTTTTCACTCAATTGTCGAACGTATTTAGAAGAGCAAACGCGCTCAATTACATTTCACTTTCCGAGGGACGTCCGCAGCATCGCAGTACACGATACACACACACATATACATTTGTGTGTTTGTTTATGTGTGTGTGTTTGAGTGTTTGTGTACAGCCTACCGCCCTTTGCGCCCGCCCTTGTTGCCTTTTGCCACATGTTTTGTGGATTATACAATGTATGGCAAGAGAGAGAGAGAGAGAGAAAGAGAGTGTGTGTGTGTGTGTGTGTGTGTACGCGCAACACATTCTGTTTGTGAAGAGTCGTATATTTTTTTTCCAGCAACAAACGCTCAAATAGGGGGACGGAATTCGTTCCATTCCTGGCCCTCATTCAATTGAAGAGATATATGTGCATGGCGATCGAGCGAGCATATTTCAGTTGCGATCTGACAAGAGGCACAGTTACAGTTGCGCTTGGAGCGTATAGAGCGGACCGGAGAGAGTACTGTTAGCTCGACAGTTAGTGCAACAAGTATAACTAACTAAATACTAAGGAATATTCTACATAAACTGTACATGAACTGCGTATACTTGTTTTTAATAGAATTTTTCTATCTGTCGCGGTGTTTAGTGTTCGTTGTGGCTGTTAGAGCCGCGCCAAGTGTGCTTGCAGCTCCATTATTTTTAAATTCTAAAATGCTAGAGAAAATATTTCTGGAATTTTAAGTGGAACGCTAAAAGCGCAGAATAAATATCATTTAAATATCAAAGCGGAAAATAATTTGTGTTGCACAAGCAGATTTACATTGGATTATATATACTCTATATATACATGAATATATTGGATCCGAATTGGCAAGGTAAGTTCAGTTCAGTTTACTATGCGAAACATCGATTCAAAATAGATTCTTCTTCTTCTCCCTCTGGTTGATCTTTCGTGTCTTGTTCGCGTTTCCCTTGCGTAATTGCGCAAATGATTTGTTTAGACCACTTTTGATTGACCACACAGCACAGCAATTTGACTTTTTAACCCGCTTTTGTTTTTGTTTTCGTTTTTTTTTTTTTTCGTATTGTCTCTGTTTTGTTGTGGGGTAAACAAATAGCTAAACTATTGTGCCCAGTCCAATTTGTGTTGCTTAGTCGAGTGCGAGTGCGAGTGCGCAGTCGATCGTTCAATTATCAAAACTGTTTTTAATGTTAGCTTTTTACACGGCCCCCTTCTGCAGCTCATTGGGGCAATGTGGCGCAGTTGCCCCCATTTACGGCACATGCCACACATTTTATGCTTTATGAACAGAATGACAGCAGCTCTTTGCTCTACAGTAGTCGCTGGCAGAGGAGCAATCAAAAAACTCAAATTAAATTCTCATTTCAGTGTAATTTATGTAAATACAATTATTTGTGAAAATATAAATTCACGAAATTGCTGTAATATTTTGAACAATGAATTTTTGCTTAAAATTAATTTCAATGAGCTGACTGAAAGTGGGATAATAGAATTAAAAATAATCAGAAAATAAATAAAGAAAAATTAATTTCAATAATATTTAATATTTGTATTTAACAAAATTTTGTTTGTTTTTCTATTTAGTCCAAAAAACCTCGTAAATAAATTAGAAAATAATATATAAGTTTTTTTTTTTGTTTTGAATACTATTGAGTATATATAGAATTCTATAGAATCCCTGTCGAGCGTTCACTGTAAGCATATTCTGTACAATAACTAACCATCTAATGTTTTTTAATTTTTTCCCATGAATTTTTCCAGTTTATTTCGTTCTCCAATAGCGCGCGTGTTTATCAACACGTACATATAAATTTATATATGTATATATATAAATATCGAACTATACTACAGATATGAACATGCAATATTTTCCCGCCGCATAAACAAACATTCTAAATGATCTGGCTGCCCCATAGTAAATGGGTAATATGGCTATTGTGGATCCACACACATACATAAACACACACACGCACTCACATACACATATACATATATGTGCACGTGGCTGTTGGGGCAGCTTCTGTTGTTTGGCTTTGGCTTCTGTTTTGTTGGCTTTGGCGGGCGCTCAGTTGTTGCTGTTGTTTCAGTTCTGTGTAGATCATTACAGATGCGTTTGCCCAGTTATTTAAAGAGCTGTATTTCATTGTTTAGCCACTTACGGGGCACCTACACACCCACACACCCACACACCCACACACCCACACACCTACACACCTGAGCCAGTAAATAACCTTCGCATTTCGCACGTATTCGCTTGCAACGAGCCGTGGCGCACTGCAAACTCGTGCCGATTGCTGTTGCTATTGCTGCTGATATGTGAAAAGTATTTTGTTGTTAGCTGTGAAATATTTGAAATTGATTTAAACTTGAACAAATTTGCTGACCCATTCCATTGTTAGCCAAAAGGCAATTGGCATTCCTTCGAGCTCTCTCCACTCTGTGCCTATTTGCTAAATATTGCCAATCTGATGTGTGTTTATTTTCGTACAGAGCAGGAAATATATTACCTACGAGTCAAGTAGTGTGTGCTACGAAGGTCAAACGCTTTTATTTTCGGGACGGGAAACTCGTGTCGGGCTGTCCTCTGCACATGATATTTCCCCAGTCGATATTGAGTGTTTTCTTCCAATGGAGTACAGACACTCTGCATGCAACACATGCAACACATGCAACACATGTGGGCTATACTGTAGGTAAAGGCCCAGAGCCAGAGCAGAGTGTCCCCTGTTTGAGAATGATGTTCAATTCCATGTTGATGTTGATGATGTTGCTGTTGCTGCTGCTGCTGATGATGATGATGTTGATGTTGATGATGATGATGATGATGATGCTGATGTTGATGGTAATGATGCTGATGTGCCCACATGTCAGACAAGGGGCGACAATGCGCGGCTGCTGTTGCTGTTGCTATACCGAGTCCCTCCGATTTCGAATGACAACAATAGCTCAGCAAATGTGACTGGAAACAATATTTTCCCTTGTCTTGAACGGGTACTCCGAAACCGTTGCCACGATGCGTTTCAAAAGGGGCACGAACGACTGCTGGCCACTGAGAGGGGGAGGAGTAGACAATTGTAAACATACATTTATACCCTGTAAACTTGGCTCAACACACGGCGCACTTGTTTCCTTGTTTTTTTTTCCCCCTCCTTTATATATGATAATAAATTTATAACCTTGTGATTTTTGACCAACGTTGACCAAGAATGGGAGTTGTTCAAAAGAGTGTTAAATGCGAAATTATTGGATGAAAAATTTTGATTTCTTACATTTTGTTTATTATGTCAATTCTTAAGGTATTAAAATTCTTAATAATTCTAAGTTATTTAAAAATTTTTATACTTTAGACTTCATATAGATTATCAAATATGTCAGCAAATATAGAGAAAATCAACAATTGGAATTTTGTACTTGAGGTAGGCGCAGTCCCTTTAGGGACAGGACTCTTGACAATATCATAGAAACGATTTCCTATTGACAAGACTCAAGTACAGTGGTTTATATATTTACTCTTTTCAAAGATTGTTTTGTTTAATGTCAAGTATGCTCTTT
Source organism: Drosophila stalkeri (assembly GCA_035047405.1). Lineage (NCBI taxonomy): Eukaryota > Metazoa > Arthropoda > Insecta > Diptera > Drosophilidae > Drosophila > Drosophila stalkeri. The sequence continues at coordinate 29,956,748 of JAWNPR010000142.1, read as the reverse complement.
CAAATATTCTTCTTTTTTATAAGAGTATATGAGTTTTGTTATCCTATAAACATATACAATGAAAGTGTGTTAAGTGTTGTTGATGATGTTTCTATGTGAATATTCTACAAGATTGTTCAGCTTATTACAGGGTAACTCGTAGTCGTATGCAGGCTTTGCTAAATGTTTGTTTTTAATTTCTTTTAATTTTTGTTACCGCTGTGGAACAGATGTGGGCTGCATGAGGCAGAGGCAGAGGCACATTGAGAGCGTCTGTTTCTGTTTTAATTAAGCGAGAACCATATTGGGAGTGTGCATCAGAAAGAGAGGAGACGACCAAGAGAGCCACGCGCTGAGAGCAAGAGAGTGAGAGAGAGAGAGAGAGAGAGAGAGTGCATCGACACGCATATGTGAAAAATTAAGGCTGTCTGCTGAAAGCGAAAAGCGAAAAGCGAAAAGGCGCAAAGATGCGGGAAGCAGCGACAGCAGCGACGCCAGCGACGGCAGCGACGGTAGCGATCGACAAACAGAGAGACATTTGTATGCCCACCCGGGAAAAATACCGAACTGAATGTTCTCTGCAACAGCCACAAACATTGAATGGAATTGAACTGAACTGAACACAGCCGAAACAACAACAACAACAACAACAATAGCAACAACAACAATAGCAACAGCAACAAAATAATATAACTGTGCAAGCAGGGCCCACTAAATTGAGTCGTTCGTGGCGGCGCAGTCACAGTCGCTGTCGCAGTCGGCGTCGCAGTTGCCCTGAGTAGGACGCGAGCAGTAGTTGGTTTTGTGTGTGTTTTTTTTTTTTTTTTAGTATACATGTATTTATTTTGCTTCTGAGCGTAGGAGCCGCAGCCTCTGTCTGGCCTCTGGCAGCGACCACGACATACTACAAAAAAATCGTCTCTGCTGCATTTAGAACAGTTTTCGACCGGAGCTGCGGAAATTCACAACGAATCGCGCGCGTTATAGATCGGAGAATCACGCAAAATATATATCTATATATATATACGTACATATATATAACTCGCACCCTCTCAACGTCATATAGACAAGTGCCACTGTTCTATGTTCCGCTGTATCTGTATCTGTATTTATATATATGTGTCTTTTCGTATATGTAGTTGGATGTGTATTTGTGATTTGTGCAAAAAATAGAACATTATCTAAATGAACTACATGCAGCTATAGCTGTAGTTGTAGCTGTAGCTGTTGCTGTTGCTGTTGCTGTTGCTGTTGCTGTTGCTGTACCGTGTACTTGTAGGTAATCAACGTCCCTCAGTTCCTGTTCCAAATTCACATATATCTATGTACATATATATGTGTACGCAAAATATGTATATACCATATATATATATATATATATATATATATACAATATATACCTTGACTATAGTTAACGAAATTATTTTATTGTCTGACATATGGAAGGCAAAAAAAAAAAAAAGAAAAGAAAAGAAAAACTATTTTGCATTTGCTGCGGGCTTCAAAAAGCCGTTACAAACTGTTCCATTTTAATGGAAGCTATAAAAGTGCTGCATCGAATCTAGCATTTTATTGCTCTCTCTCTCTCTCTCTCTCTCTCTCTCTCTCTTTCTCTCACACACACACTCACTTGGCTGAATTTATATAGTTGACTCGTAAAGCTATTTTAAAAGTAATAATTTATTTAATATTGTTTTTTTTTCTTTCGATATATATATTTATATTTTTTTTTCTATATATTGTAACTGCGCTGATTTTGCCGAGTGAGCTCATTTCTTGCTTTATTGGACCTTCAATTGGTATGGCACGCGCTTGAAATAAGATAAGAAAGAAGAAGACGGAAAAAAAACGCAGCAGAAATGTGCGCGACATTTTAATTAAGCCTTGCCTTGCCTTGCCAAAATTTAAATGGCTTTTAATCAGAGCTCGAGAGCAGTAAAAAATCTCTGTGATATTAATTGGCAGAAAAATGAAATAATTTCGCAGAAATATTTAAAATCTGAAGCGCAAAACATTTGAAATGTTTATAAACAAAAAACTGATCATCAGTTTTCCGCTTTAATAGGAAAAACACTTTGTTTATTGCAATAAAAAAAGCGAAATTAAATTGGGTGAAAACAAAATTTTATATTTATGGAATATATGGGCAGACAAAATATCCGGTGAGATGTTTGACTTACGAATTTGAATTTTCACAAAAGTAGAAAATTCGCCTTTGCTCTTTCTGTAGTTCATTTCAAAGATCAGTTCAGCAATATACATTTTCCCTTGACTCTTTATTCTCTCTGAGTCTCGAGCTGCGACCCCTCATATCGCGTATAAGAATATTTAAGCCAAGTGCTGCACTTGTCTGCGGTTTCTTGGGGTGTTCTCCTCCCCTTCAAATGAATGATAAAGAAAATAGATCACTCGCATATGAAACGGAAATGCGCATAAATCTAATCGTCTGCATTTATTTCAGGTGTTGCAGCCATTCCCTTAGCCCCACTGGCATTGCTATGTGATCTATGAGACGCACCACGCCCACCAACTGGATCAGAGTGACACGTCGCAGGCATGGCTGCCATAAATCCATCAACGCACTGAATAAATCAAACAGCTCACAAGCGACAGTAATTAAGAGACCCATGAGTACATACAACACATGTCTATTTCGGGAACTGTATTTCCGTTACATTGCAAGGTGATCAACGACAATCAGCATCCGATTCCGATTCCGATTCCAATTCCGATTACGATTCCTATTCCGAATCCGAATCCCAACTCTGATCGCAAAGCACTTCAAAGTCGCCGCGTCTAAACGCACACATGTTGCTGGCGATCAAGTTGAGCCAGCGGCAACTGTTGTTATTTCCATCATAAATTATAAAAATCTAGAAGAGAGAAGAGATCACTGATCTGTGCGAGGGTGGCAAGAGAGCTCGATAAACACAGAGAGTGAGAGTGAGAGTGAGTGAGCGAAAGATCTCTCAGCTAAAGTGGATTTCCGGTGAATACAACAAAAAAGCGACAACAACAACATTCGACTCATAAAGTTGTTGCATTACATTAACGTCAACTCCACCCCATTCGGAGTCAAGGAGTCGCAGCAGTGAGTTAGGAGTAGCTCTCACTAAAGGCATATATATTTATATATATATAGAGAGCAGCGAGATATTGATGTCTGCCAGTTGCAGGCGACGCGTTGCCAGCATTAGAAGCAGCCAGAGAATGTCCACCAGCCTGATATTTCTGCTGCTGCTGTGCATCTCGGTTGCATCGGCGCGTCGAGCGCCTGCAGCCAGCTCACAGGAGCTAAGCAAGGACTATGATATGTCACAGAGCAGCAGCAGCAACGACACGGCGCAGACACAAAGCAATATTAACGCAGAGGAGGATGAGGATGCGGATGAAGACGAGAACATCGGCACGACTGGCTCGAGCCCCGGCTCAGCGGCCAGCTCGGATGCCAAGCAGCTATTCGCGCCTCGCTTCAAGAATCCCAAGAAACTAAGCACACTTTACACGCGACCCTCGGGCTCCACGCTGTCGCTGAGCTGCCAGGCGGTGGGCAATCCGGAACCGAACATCACTTGGTACAGGAACGGTAGCATCGACTTGACGCGCACCTACGGCAACTACCGGAAGACCAAGTGGCAAATCATCATGGAGGATCTGGTGCCCGAGGACTCGGATCAGTACACGTGTGTGGTGTGCAATCCGCTGGGCTGCCTCACCCACATTATGAATGTGATGGTCAGCGATAGGGTGAATCATAAGCCCATCTTGCTCAATGGCCCCGCCAATCTGACGCTCCTGATCAATCACAGCGGCCATATGGAGTGCAAGTATCTATCGGACTTGACCAGCAGGAAGGCTTGGGTCTTTATGCCGTGCAAGAGCGTAAACGATTGCTCCAAGAACCGCACCATTCTGGCCGAGGACGTGGATCGGCTGGACTTTGTGAATGTGACACAGGAGAAGGAGGGCTGGTATACGTGCATCGAGAGCAACAGCCTGGGCCAATCCACGAGCCGCGCCTATCTGCGGGTGGTGCCCAGCCTGCCGTTGCTCGAGGCGAATCTGGGCAGTCCATTGACCGACAATCCCATGCTGGCCGTCTTCATCTCGGTGATCGTGATGCTGATCATGATTTGCATCATCTTCGTGGCCTACGCGGTGCGGAAGATGAAGCACGAGAAGCTGCTCAAGCAGCGCATCGAGACGGTGCATCAGTGGACTAAAAAGGTTATCATCTACAAGCCCGCGAGCGGGGGTGACTCGAGTGGCTCCATGGACACCATGATAATGCCAGTGGTGCGGATCGAAAAGCAGCGCACCACTGTGCTGCAAAGCGGCAACGAGCCGGCGCCCTTCAACGAGTACGAGTTCCCATTGGACTCCAATTGGGAGCTGCCGCGCAGTCAACTGATGCTGGGCGCTACGCTGGGCGAAGGCGCCTTCGGACGCGTGGTGATGGCCGAGGTGAACAACGCCATTGTGGCCGTAAAGATGGTCAAGGAGGGCCACACGGACGACGACATCGCCAGCCTGGTGCGCGAAATGGAGGTCATGAAGATCATCGGCAGACACATCAATATAATCAACCTGCTCGGATGCTGCAGTCAGAACGGACCGCTCTACGTGATCGTCGAGTATGCCCCGCACGGCAACTTGAAAGACTTCCTCTACAAGAACCGTCCTCTGACCAAGGAGCAGCTGGAGAGCGGACAGCCAGCTCCGCCACCGCCGCAGCATATTATCACCGAAAAGGATCTGGTCAAGTTTGCCCATCAAATAGCCCGCGGCATGGATTACTTGGCATCGCGTCGCTGCATTCATCGCGATCTGGCGGCGCGCAATGTGCTGGTCAGCGACGACTATGTGCTCAAGATTGCGGACTTCGGACTGGCGCGGGACATTCAGAGCACGGACTACTATCGGAAGAACACCAACGGACGTTTGCCCATCAAGTGGATGGCGCCCGAGTCGCTGCAGGAGAAGTTCTACGACTCGCAGAGCGACGTCTGGTCATATGGCATTCTGCTGTGGGAGATCATGACATTTGGAGGTCAGCCCTATCCGGCCATTATGTCGGCCGAGGAGCTCTACAGCTACCTGATGTCGGGACAGCGCATGGAGAAGCCGCCGAAGTGCTCGATGAACATATATATCCTGATGCGGCAGTGCTGGCACTTCGACGCCAGTGCCCGACCGCCCTTCACGGAGATCGTCGAGTACATGGACAAGCTGCTGCAAGCCAAAGAAGACTACCTGGACTTGGATGTGGCGAACTTGGAGACGCCGCCCTCGACTAGCGATGAGGAGGACGACGAGGATGCATCCGACATGGAGCAATCGCGCTATCACTACTAGCTGTTAGCTAACGACTACCGATCGATCCATCGACCGTGTGATCTACATAACTGTATATACTGAGCCCTCATAGGGCTACCTAACGATAAGTCTGTAAAGAATTTTACTGCACCAAAGGCGTAAACCAAAAAATTATTTTATCTTTATTAGTCTAAGTGTATAACGATGTAAATGTTAGCTGTGTAAATTTTCATCTTCAAGCTATCTAAAACTTATTTGATTTAAGCCAGAGCATTTGCAAGAGTTTCTCAGCTTCGGGTCGAGTCAATATAGAAGAAGAAGCTGAGCTAATCGAGAGTTCAACACTGATCAAAATACTTGAACAAAAGAATAAGGTTGCTACAAAGAGTTTAAATGTCGAAATCAATTTATGTATCTAAGCTTAAAGTACATTGATTAATTTCACAAATAAGAATCTTTAATTTTGTCGTTAATCTGTAATCTGCTTGTACTCAAATATTTGACTGTTCCATTGTAAATGTGGTGAATCCGAAATGTACAATTATTGAATTCAGCTCTGTACAGTTTAAGAGAGTGCTAAATATTATGTTACGAAATTATTTTTGCATTTAATTTGTAAACAAATAGTTTAATTTAAAGGCTATATTAATTCCTAGAACACACATTTCTAATGCAAATGGAAACTCAACTCAATGAAGATGAACTTTTATATAATTTACAAAATTATGTGTACTACGTATTACAAATATATAAGAAGAATAATATACTATAATGTATACAATAGAGAATAACCAGATATTGATTACAAATTAGGCTCTCCAGCTCATATATATTTAATAGCAATAAACTTAAGTTAGCCCTAGCCTATGGTTGTATTTGCTTATGTTGTATCTGTATCTGTATTTATATCTGTACTGATTCTATGTAGTATTCGCGTATTAAGCTACAAGTTGAAGCATACGTTTCTCATAAGTCATATAGCTTATGACATGCATGCTAGTGCCTTATATACAAAATAAATGTTGTGCTCACAGTATAAAATCAAAAGCGTATCAAGTACATTCAGAAGGGATGATGTCCGGGTGAATCGAATAATCATGAGTTATTGATCAATCGATAATGAGTTATTGAACAATTCATTCACTAGGTAGGAAACTCCCTTTGGAATCAGATGAACAACTCAGAGTAACTAAAAAGTATGACAGAATGGGGAAATATCTATAGATCTTAACAATCTTAAATGTTCATTTCAATGGAATTTGTCTTCTATGGCTGGTTAGCAATGAACGATTCATTGTTTACAGGTTCAACTCGAACTTTGGATCTATTAGGATGCGTTACCTCTCTAATGGATAACTGGCCAAGAGCAAGAGCAAGACCAAAACTAAACAAGAGCCAAGCCGACAAGATCATGACGTCTCAATTTGAAAATCTGTGTACAAATTATAGAAACAACAACAAAACCTGTCGATTTGGGCCGCACGAGGCACGCGCGTCACTAAACGGAAAATGATGAATGGAACGGCGCGACGGCTCTCGGTGGTTCGTGGAGTGGGTTGCCGTTGGATGAGGGGCGCAGGTGGGTGGCAGGGCGCAGTGCGACTTGAACCCGGGGTCCAAAGTAGCGGCGTCCGCGTTGGCGGCTCGTTTGTTGACGCGCCAAATGCCACAAGCAACGACGTCGACGGCGGTGCTGGCGATGCAATTAGACGATAATGCAAGCCAAGTCAAAGTAAAAAAAAGGTTATATATATACATATATATACATACATATATATATGTGATCAGTATTGTATATCTGTACACGAAATGAACTAGGTTTTCGGTTTCATTTTGGGTGTATTTGCAATGAGTTTTGTCCAACTCGGTGGCTGCGGGGCGTTTGTTGGCCACGTTGCTCAAGCTGTTGGCCTGGCTCGGTCGCAGCGATTGCAACATTGTGAGATATGAATTCTGTGGCAATTTAAATTAAAATCTGCACACGCTGCAATATATAATAAAAACTTAACATTTTGATTGGCATTTTCGTGTGCTATTAATCTTTTCTGAAAATTATAATAGAAATTGCTTTTATTGAAGTTTCCGATATTTCAAAGTATTTAAATAATTTAAAATGTTTTTGAATTAAATTAATTTTGCTTTCAAATCAAATATGATAATTTGATAATTTTAAATGATTTAAAATCTAATTGTACCCAATTTCCACAATTCCATTTCAATATGTCGAAAATTGGAAATCAAGGTATAATTGTCATCAAAATGTATCAGGCATATAGTTTCCTTCTATATAGTTTTTGCATATGCTTTTCGAAACTATAGCTGCCAACATGCGATGGAGTGAGAGAGAATTTTTACTAAATTAACCGTTATTCAATCAAATTTATAGATCATATGCTGAACTTTTCATGTAAATTCTTTCCATAACACAAAACTTATTAAATTAAATTAAAACGTTTCCTCAATTGGCAAAAACACGCTAAAAGTGCGTGACTTATTTTGTGTTCGACGAATCGCAAATGTTAATACATTTAAATAGAAGGTGTATAAAAAGTTTTTTTTCTGACATAGTTTCCTGAAACCTATTTATTTTAAAGTTTTTTTTTTTTTTTTTTTTTTTTTTTTGCTGAAGAAAATTTTAGTACGAAGTTTGTTATATTATTTATATTTGTTTTTATTTTTATTGTTTTATTTTTTTTCATATATTCATTACATATTGAATGTGTGTACCAAACATTTTGGTTTATTTATTTTTAAATTAAATAATCTGTATCTTTTTTTTTTTAATATGTATGCCTAAAATATAAATATGCAAGTGGATATTATGTGAATAATTTTTCATTGCCTTGCGGTATTTTCAACTTGAATCTTCAATGAGAGTTGAAGTATTTTCCTAATTTTGTTGTTTTTTGTTTGTATTTGTTGGTTTGTGTTGTCTATTTCATTGACCCATTGGATTTGCCGACAAATTTTCATCGCTTTCCAGCGCGATCATTAATTATGCGGCATTAGGCGGTAAACGGGTATCGGGGATCGTTAATCGCCAACGCAGTAGACATTTTTGATTATTAATCTCAATTTCTATTGTGTCCGTGGCACACGCTAAACTGCATTTTCGATAATTTATCAATCGGTTGAAAAGCCTTCGAAATAACAGATATATCAAACGAAAAAAAAAAATTAAATAAAAAAAAAAAAAATTTATATATATATATATATATATATATATATATATATATATATATATATATGTATATATACATATGTATATTAAAAGTGTGGCATTAAAATTGTTTTGTCTGTGTTTTTAATTAGGGCTTGGTCGCTGCAGCTGTGGGCGTGACAGCGATGCGCATCTAATGATCGGAAGTTTGACACGTGTCTGGATGCTGAGGCGTGGGCAGCATCACTGACCACAGATCGCAGCCATAGCAAGAGCAACAGCAACAGCAACAGCAACAGCAACAGCAGCAGCAACAGCAACAGCAACAGCAACAGCAATGCAAAAGGCGTGGGTTGTGTACGACCCCGCCCTAGCGTCCAATTATTGCGTGAATATGTTAATTGAAAAACTTTATTAATTGAGCCATGAAAAACATTTTCACCATGCAACCAAACAGAGAGACAGCCAGAAAGACAGATAGACAGAGCGTGCACCTAACCCAGCTACCTCAGGAAGTGACCAAATAGTCTATGCGGGCATTTACCAACATAATTCGTAACGATCGGCTGTCGAATGGCCTATCAGCCAGCCAACCAGCCAAGCTCTGCAATATCTGCTGGCTGCTGTCTTGAATGATCAATTAAATTTTTGTATTTTTGCCAAAGTCGGCTATTAATTTGCATGCGCTTTTTGTGTTGTCGATCGTAGCCGCGATCGAGCGACTGCTGCACTCCGCCACAGGTTGCTCCAACGATCAGTCCAGTTGGCTGGCTGGCTGGCTGGCTGGCTAGCTGCCTGTTTGCCTGTCTGGCTGTGTTCCATTTGAAACCATTTTAAAAGACTACAAATTGCCTGTCCAATCCACCGATCGCTGGCTGCACCGCACTGCCGTCTGCCAGTCAGTCAGCCAGCCAGTCAGTCAGTCAAGTGCCAGGCAAAATCGATTGCAGAGCTCCGATTTGACCTCGACTTGGCATGCGGACTTTTTTTTTTTTTTTTTGGAAAGGCGCTCTATGACGTTCGCATTGAGTGCAGCTCAAGCACTCTTTCATTCTACAGTTTACCTTGTCTTCTTGACAGAATGCTTACTTATATAATGGAACACCTGAAATTGAGCAGGTGTCGAAAACTTACAAATGTGCCTAACACTGCACTGAACTTGGTAATTTGTTAAGTAAAAAATCGATGATTTAACCATTCTCTGCAGGAAGTGAGAACTTTTTACTATTTATAGCTAATCTAAACAAACTTGCCTTTCATGTGCTAGTCTAGTACCGAGATCTGCAAATGAGACACTAATGGTCACGTCTATGTCAACTCGTTCAACCTACATTTTGGAATACCCAATCTCAGATACTGTTGAGAATTTAATTTAATAATCGATAATAATCGATAAACAAAGTTTTTTTTAACAATAAATGATAATTTATATATATATATGCACTATTGACTATATAAAATTAAATAAAAATATATTAAATTTGATAACAATCAAAATGAAATATATTTTATTGAAATGATGTGCACATTCATGCGCTTAACAAATTTAGTTAATCCAACATTCCTAAGTGAAGTTAACAGCCATGAGTTGTTTAAATAATGCAGTATATGGCTCAGCGAAAATAAATTCAATGATTGCAAAAAGTGCGTTCCAATTCAGAGAAAATTCAGAATAAATATTTAAACTAGAAAATGGCCTATAAAGTATTCAGATGTTGAGCAGCAAATGAACATTCTTACAGAGTGGTAAAATTGTATTATACTGCCACTGAGTCGGACCAACAATTGACTTTGGAATTGTTAATGCATGCGATCTCTATCTATAAGAGCGCATTCCCAATAAATATTCAGGCGGCCCGGTCGGAAGTGCTCGACTACGAGATGCACCTTGAGATACATTCCGTTATTACGTAGCGATAGCAATACTTTTTTTCAGTCTATTTTAAGTATTGATAAATATATATATTGAAAAACCCCTGACTAATTTTAGCATTTTGGTGTAAGTCAGTTAATGGATAGACTTGTCCACGAAATTGGATAAACTTATGGGAATTTGTGTTTTGCAGTAAATTTATGGTATCGTGCTATGAACTTATTCTTTTATGATGTTAAGTAAGTGTTATGAAATATTATTGTATTGTCAACTCACCAACATATCCCTATATGTATCGTCTTTCATATAATTAATGTGTTCAATATGAAAGAAATATGCGAAAGAACTCATGTAAATCTGAACACTATTTGTCAGAGAGAAAGATGACGAGTTGAATAGACATAGGTTTACAGTATTGCGATACAGCTTAGTAAATTTGAAGATAGTTCATTCTGACCAAGATCTTCTGTTTTACTCAGAACGATACCCGTTCAAACGTAGTCAAAGATCGATGCGTCTGTCAAATCTTAATCAACATGCGCATCTAAAGCAATAAATAAACAGTGGAATAAAAAAACGAACTTGATGTTTGCTTTTGTTCAAATTTGTTGTATATTTGCTTTGGAAATGAATCAGTTTACCTGTTGCTGGCACCTGTCCGAGAGCGCCTCTGAAATATCTAGTCTTGTAAATAAACCGCAGCGAAATATAAATGCGAAATCGCATTTGAACTGCGAATGCTCACCGGAAGTGTTGATTCATAGGGCTGTTGCTGCATGGAATTTGCGTTTCTAATTAACTTGACGCAACTTAGTAGAGAGTCGAGCCAGCTGGTTCAATGGGGCGTATGAGTAATTGTTAATCTTCGGCTTTGAGCACTCGGCGTTTGCTGTGCTCCAATGCAAATTTTACGTTAATAGCAAAGTCTTGCTGTTGTTCCTGGTGTTGCTGTCGTTGTTGTTGCTGTGGTTATTTTTCATTCATAAAACACACAAAACACAGTTTCATAATCGAAACCTCAGCCAGCTAAATAACCGGTTCGTGGCTTTTGTATTTTGTATACTTGTTTGAATGATCGAAAAAGATATTTTTAAAAGTTTTTTTTTTTTTTTTACGATTTTGTGCTCTTTACTACATGATCACTTGACTCGACTAACAAACTATGCAAATGCGGCAACGCTGGGGCACGTGGGCGGCAGCTGCTGCAAATGAGAGATCCAAACGAGCAAAATTCGAGATTTTTATGAATGAAACTCGCTTGAGGTGACAACGGGGCGGTCGGGGCACACGGAGTGGAGGGGATTTATTTTTGTCGAGCGGATGTGCCTAATTAACAATGCTGATTACATTTTATACACCTATATATATATATATCGGTTTATTAATCAGAATTATTTGGCTCTTAGCCGCGTTCAACTTAAATGAGCGAAAGGCAAAGACTCTTTGGCCAGCTGCTGATAATCGAGTTTATGCCCATCATGATCTATGATCATCATGATGATGAGTCCACCGACCGAATGTGTTACACCAAAAAACCTGTGGCAATCAATTTACAGACTTAACTTGTTGTTAAGGTGCGTATCTGTCGGATTTGTGAAATCATTTCGCATCAATGAAAATAATTAAATTCCGAGGCAATTCAGCATCAGAAAGTCTGCTCAGACTTGGCTATGCGCTGCATTCGAAGAGTTGGCAAGTAAATGTGATTATTCATATTAAATATCAAGTTTATAAATCACACTAATCATATTTAATTAATCAATAAAACTATTGGATTATATCTTTAAAGAAGTTATTAATTCTCTCATGAATTGTTGTTCTTTTTTATTGCAAACCAAAATTTTTTACTACCATAGAATCCAATTAAAACGACTTTGCTTAAAGCGTTCGTACGGTTAAAGCGTCTTCCGGATATAACGACGGTCCCCTGAGCGTCGTTTCTATCAACTGTATTTCTAAACATCTTCATTCAATAAACTTTTTGCAAAGTAATTCACTTTACCTATCTGATCTATTATGCATATTTGGATTGCCTTTTGGACTTGTTTTACTTAATTACTTGAACTATATATAATATAAGATATAATTTTTTCTAGCTATAATTCAAGTTAATCATATTGTCATCATCACTCTGAAGCTCTGCAGCGCACTTGACATGGCTATGTAGTCCGATTGAGCTGAACTTGAGTTCAGTTTAGGTATCATTTTCCAGCTGGGCCTTCAGCGCTTTTGTAGTTGGTTCTGCCTCTGCTTTGCTGCTACTGTTAAACGCAAAATTTATGAACAATTTTTAAGAGAAGTCACGCGTTAAATGTACGACACAAACTCACGCGACAGTCGAGTCGAGTCGAGGTAAATGGTCCCTGCGAAGCGGGGGGATGCTGGGGATACGATGGGGCAATTGGAGATGATTTCGTTAACGCATTGGCTGCCTCGCTCGCTGCTTGGCGGGCTGCTTGGCTGGCTGCTTGGCTGGCTGCTGGGCTGGATGGCTGCGCATGCCTTCAACGCGACATGGGTTAGCCAGGCGGTCGCATTGGCCTTTTGTAATGCGCCATGTAATATATTTTATTAACAATAAAATGTTAAGTGCCACAAGGCGAGGAGCCAGCAGAAGGCAGCAGAAGTAGAACGAGCAGCAGCTGGACAGCCAAACGGGATCGCTGCATGCTGCGCCACAAGGATGGAGGCTACTGCTACTGTGTGTGTGCGCGTGGTGTCCCTCTGCCCCACTCTGGGCCTGTCCGCTGTCCGGTGGGGGTTATTGTGTGAAAAAGAAGATAAACTGCGTGCGCACATATAATCGCGCCATGAATCAAAATCACACCAGTTCGCTATATATAGATATCCGGCTAGCCAACAGCAGCTAACGAATACCAAAATTCTCTCTCTCTCTCTCTCTCTCTCTGTGTGTGACTCTCTCTCTCTCTCTCTTCCTTTCTTTTCCGCAACATTTCCCTAACTTTTTCTGCTCTGTGTGCCACCTGTGGCCGTTTAACTATGCAAATCCCTAAAAGCAAACCAGTTCTGTCTCAGCCTTCCACCATGACCATATGCCGAATTCGGTGGCCAACTGCCGAATTCGGTGGCCAACTGCCACCCACAATTGGCCACAAATAGCAACCACAATTAACCGTACGATGCAAATCGAACAATGTCCATAAAAAGCTCAAGCTCCACAAAAAACGAGTATACAAACTGCCCGCATTTCGAACTAATTCCATTCGGGAAATTCCTCCTCGGCCACATGAAAAATTGTACTGCAGCGCTGACAATGTCAAATTGTGCTGACCACTGTCAGCATCATCAGTGGGGCATTTATCTTGCGGGCCTGCACCCGCTACAGGGTACAGGGTCTGGTACCCTAAAGATATGCCCAGTAGCCAAACAGCACCAACAGCAGCAGCAGCAGCAGCAGCAGCAGGTGAGTTGCTGGCAGGGACCACACAAATTTGCGACATTTCCAGCGCAGCATCATTTATCTATTTCGGATTTATCATTGATTAATCGCCAGCGGGCTGACTCGCTGTGGATGCGTGTGACGCCAGTTGGCTGCCAGTTGATGCACTCAGAAAAACCATTATTGAGGCAAGATTATGTGAGAGGATTCAACTTGCAAGATAAACATTGCAATAATACAAATTCTGTTAATTATGTGTGTTGTCGAATGCTTACTATGCTGCAAAATAAAAACCAATTTGTATTCTTCAATAAAAATGTTTTTTAATTATTCCTCAATTTATGTAATGTTAGCTAGCTATAAAGGAATGCGCTTCATATATTCAATCTTAAGTATTAGCCCAAAGGGAAGTATTTGACCAAAGGATTTTCGATTCACAGTTTTTAAAGTAAACTATAATGCATTATTTTATTTCAAAGTTGATCAATATATATTAGGTATACTCTATTCATCAATTTATTATGTTAAAGCAAATTTATTATTATTAATTATTATATTAAATTGATGTATGTTTATTCCAACTTTACATCAATAAACAAAATTTTATCAATTATTTATTTAATGATTTTAATAGTTAGGAAGGAGCAACTGTTATTATATTTTTTCATATTTCAGAGTATATTATTATATACTATTTATTAGAGTTCACTCAATCAGATTCACAATGGATGCTCAGTTAAGTTACTTTTATCAATAATTTTGACAATAATTGTGTTTTTTTTTAAGCTGAGAGGTTTTTTCAAGTGTAGTTTAGTCAGCTCTCTAATCGGCGGCATATTTGCATATTCGCTTTATACAGTAAATGGGCCAGTCAATGATCGTTAAGCCGACTTGAGACCAGTTGCAGTCCAAACTGGGCTGGGCCGGGGCATTTGTGTTTGTCATTGGCTAGCTCAATTAGCAGCAGCAGATCGATGGCTGCAGGATGGGCATGAGTGCACCTGTATGTTGCAGCAGCGACGCAGAGGTCAATCTACTCTGAGAAGCACGTGTTGCTGCCGCTAATTGGATGCATCGGACACGGCCCGAGGGCTTCAAGTCCAGGTCTTTGATTATGACTTGTGCTTGTGACTAATCAGCGAGCGTTTGGTTACGCCACTGGGATTTGTAACACCTTGGCAAGAGGCTGCGCTTAATCCTGTCAAGCTGTTAAATTAATTTCTCAGCCCCTTTCTCGTGCACAACTCGTAAGCAAATAAGCCAACGGCCCTCGGCCTCTGCTGCCTTCCTGACTGGCTAAAAACGTGACTCAGTGCAAAGGGCTGCGGCAATCAAAGTTGTTAGCACAATCCACAATAAAATATTAAATAGTTCTCTGATCAAACTACGAGAAGTTAGATGAGATGCCTCTGCGATATACAATCACAAGCTGATCAAATGAGCTCAGATATGATTTTCAATTACTCTAGTCCTATTACTACCTTATCTATCTGGCAGCAATCTCTTTAAAAGCAAGGTCAATTTTGAAATAAATATTCCATTACAACAAAGTTTTTCAATAACTCGTTTCATTGGCAAAATTCAAGCTTTAACAATCTATGGCTTTTCCTTTGAAAGATCGGATTTGTGCGAATTCCACACTCTGGATAAACTTAATCAGTTAGATAGAATGATGTACATATATATATATATATATATTATATTGTTCATTGTATTATGCCCTAGCTGCTATATTCATAGTTGTTTATTGTTCAATCTGCGTTGCTCTAGCTTGCAGCAGGGCAAGTGCAGTACGATCGAGATGACAGTGGACCAAATTGTTATTTGCTTTTGTGGAGCCTGCAGCCTCTAAAGAGACTTGCACGTTTTGTGAATTCAATTGGACCCGTCTAGCTGGCCGGCCAGCCAAAACGTTGCCTAACGGGCTGGCTGGCAGCGTGGCAGGCTGCTTGTATGTACAAAGTGTTATAATCCATCATCGTAATCAATGTGCCGGTGCCGGTGCTGCTGATAATTGTGCTGCTGCTGGGTGCTGGTTGCTGGTTGCTGGTTGCGCCATTGGCAAGCACCGCTCTTGGCCAAAAGCCAAATAACTGTAACTAATGGAAATTGTAACACTTTGGCAATGCTTTAAATGCTCGCGAGCTCCGTTCGAGCCGCATGCAAAATGATTTTCTTTAAAGCGTGTTTATGACGCCTCGTCAGGCGTTCCAAAATTGATTAGGATTAGGCCAGTGGCTGCCACGAGCATCGAGCATCGAGCAACAACAACTGCAACGATTAACATGCTCCGGTCAGTGCTCGTGCTCAAGCGGACAGACGAAAGCTCCCAATTGGCCACGCATTCAAGCCAAATTATCGGCATTACATTTACACAAGAGGCGACGACTAATCACCAGCTACACTTTACAGCCCGATAAATGCGCCGATCCATCAAGATAGCCTGCAACTCCAGATTTGTGGATTAAAAGCGAGCTGGACAAGCAGACAACTGCTCTTGAATTCACTCAGATATTTAATCACATATGTGTGACAGACTCACAGATCCGGCAAACATCAGTAATTTTCACTTCGATTGGCAGTGCTTCAAAAATTATTACAAAATAACACCAATATGTTATTTACGCCGTATAGGAAGACACTTCAAAAGACACTTTAAATAGTAAATATCAATCTATTGGTATAGATATGTAATGTCTACATCTAATTGTTGTTAAGTCATTTATACATCTTTTTATATATACCTATCCATTTAGCTAACACTTAGTGGAACCACAATATAGATATGTGTGCAGAAATAGAAAGTCTTCTTAAAATTGTGCTCTTTGTATTTATATTTTAATTATATAAATTCCATAAGCTTTTGAATATATTACAAAATATCTAATGTAGGACTAAGCAAGAATGAAAACTTTAGCCGAGACTGCTTGACTGCGAGATCCCATAAACCCTTCCAAGAACTGGTATTCTATCAATTCATCGCAACAACAACAACACAGCGACTTCACTTGATCTGCAGTATGGGCTTTTCTATGGTAACTGCATTGTATTGCATTGCAGGTATCCAACATTTAATAAAAATCAAAATTGAATGCATCTACTACGTATATTCAAAGTTTTGTGACTAACGGTACAAATTATTAACTTGTTAAAACAAATTCAATCTGCCAGTTGTTTGGTTTCTGGGACTCGTTCACATATACGGGCAGACGCACAGGGTTAAATCGACTTAGCTCTTCACCCTGATAAGTAATTATTTTGTATCGTTAGCTTCGTTCTATAAGAACTTATTTACCCTCTGCACTTACATAGGTGAACCGTCTTGCATATTCTTCTAATTTTGATATTTTTTCTCTAAGTTTTGTTTTACACTCATCTCCCATGTGTTTTTCGATTTGATTTGCATAAATGAAAGAAGCCTTGCAGATATTTATTTTAAGAAATACTTAAAAACAAATGAGTTCCCCTCACGTAGAGTTTTCCTTCCGATTTCGCTCCTAGCTCAGTCGCTGAGTCGAGTGGCAAATTGTAACTCTTGGAACATTCTCACGCAACTCGACTGACCATAAGTGAGACATTAGGCGCAGTTGCAGTCAGTTGACCTTTGGCTCTGGCCATATTTGCGCAACGTCTGATGCCTGCGAGAGGCAGAGACAAAGGCAGCGACAGAGACAGAGTCAGACTGTCAGGCAGTTGGCTAAGTTGGCCGTTAAAGTCGTAACTCCGGCATCATTAAGACAAAAAACATTTGGCCAGGCACGACCCAGCGCCTGATTAATTGCGCCCGGTGCAGAATTTGACTTTTTTGTTTCTCAAATTGCAAAGCAACGCTGACTAGAGTAATTACCATGCCATTTGCCTTGTTAGAGGGGCCAGAGGGTGCTCAACAGCGAAGAGACTCTATTTCAAATTGCACTTAATATGGAATTTCAAGTTCAAATTCATAATGCACACTCTCTCGCAGCTAGCGCTGAAATATTCATTTGATCTGGCCGTGCTGCCCGAAACACTTTTAGCTGCCATTCGTGCCTAAATGCTGTTTGCCATTCATTGATGATGTCAGCAACAGCAGCAAAGATCAAAGGCTGCCAATTGAGTGAATGGCCAAGCAACTGCCACAAATCTCAAGCTGGCTAATTAGCTCGCAGTTTAATTTAACAATTTGTTTTGCATACCAAATGCAATAGTCGTAACAAGTCGGCAAATATATATATATTGTATTCTGGAGAATACTTCCTCCAGGGTACTCTATCTGTTTCCTCTTTAATTTTGTTGAAATATATAAATTTGTTTCGCATTACTTATTTTAAGTATTTACTTTTTTTTTTAATATTCTTAAAAAGAGATGTGATTTATTTAAGGTATCTAGTCGAAAGGTGCAATGACAGGCGAATCGTGATAGAATAGTCCATTGAATCACCTCCAAAGTCTTGTTGAATATCTAAAGTCTTAGTTTTAAATCTTGTGTATATGTTACTTTGAGACTTTATTTAGTATTTATTTCTATATACTGTATTTAGTATATATTCCTATATATTGTATTTAGTATTAATTCCTATATACTATATTTAGTATTTAATCCTTAAAGAGCCATATGTCACCGTATTCGGGAGAATTAATTACATCAGGACTGAAGACATTTTCAATATGATGTTAAAATTCCTCTCTTATATGTTTATTTTAATATGATTTGTTGTGTTAAGCAATAACTTATTGCTTATATTATATTAATATACTATATTGCTTGTATGTGAAATAGTAACTATCACGTCTTCCATCTGCCCTGATAGATATATAAATCTAACTAGACTGACTCTGTCCATCTGCGAATAAAACAGATAACTAAGATTTCCACTCTTGCAAATTCATATTTTACCTCCTTATAAGTACTATAACAAGTTTCTTAACATATCTTAAAAAATCCTTTTTATAATAAATAAAATTATTATTCATTATAATACTAAACAAATTTGCTTTTAAATTTCAGTTCAAAAATACAACCCAGAGAAAAACTTGAATACAAGATCTAAAAGATATTTAGTACAATTCATATTCCTTATGCGTGGTTAAATAATAAAAGATATCTGGCCTCTTACAAATGATTATTGATCAGCTCTAGATTATATATATATAAAATCTGACTATTTGTTCAATTCACACTGAAATTAGAGAGTTTGAATGGATTCAACATTACATAACTCGCGATCTGTTAGGCTTAGCGCTTTATTAAGTATTGATATCGTGATATTATAGTGTGCAAGAGCAATGCAGCCAAGGGGGGGAAAGAAGCTGCCACCGCGACAGTTGTCGCAGATGCAACGCGAATGTGGCTTAACGATTTTTTGGCCACCATTTTTGGGGATGCTGTGTGGAGATCAAGCTGCTATTTGCATATGTTCTTTTGCGTCTCGGGGATCTGTTCGGCTGTGGATTGCGTCTGCGTCTTGGATCTCCAAATTATGTCGTTATTTGTGCCATTTTTGGCAATACCTGCGACGACGATGCGGCTGTGAGATAAATTTGAAGCACTTAGCTGCAGACGTTGCCAGTTGCCAGTTGCCAGTTTCCAGTTGCCATTTGGCAGTTGGCAGTTGCTCGTTGTACGTTGTACGTTGCACGTTGCACGTTGCACGTTGCATGTTGCATGTTGCCGTCTGTCGAGCTGTCAGTCAGGAGTATGTCAATTGGCTTGCTAATGGCTGGCAATGCATCAGCTTATGATGTGATGTGCCCGGACCCGGACGGGAGCAGAGCTGAGGAGCTGCTCCTAAAGTGTTGTAAACGATGTGGCAAGGCGACGGGCCTAACGAGCCGCACAAATACACACGGCATTTATCATAAACGGCCGCTCATAAATGCAAAAGAGTTTCCCTCCCCCTCTCTTTTTGTCCGCCCTGCCGTGGCTCATTTTAGTTTTTTACACTTGCCAATCAGACAATTCCAAGCTGCGCTCCGGCCTCAGGCAGGCAAAGGCAGCGCTTGTTCAATTAATTTGGCCAGCAAAAGAAGAAAGACTGCATTAAAATTGCTCGAGGTGAGGAAGCAGAGCCAAGTGCAACAATTGAATAGATAATAACTCACGGGCTCCACCTACCCAGCCACCCACCACATACATTTGGCCAGGCAACAAGCCTAGCCACAAGCAACTGACCGTTGACCAGGCCCACAAAATGTTGCTGAAGCAGCAGCAGCAGCAACAGCAACAGCAACATTCGCCTGTTACTGTTTGCTGCTGCTGTCATATTCAAATTGCTAATATGATTGGTGTTTACAGATTAGAAAACAAATATTTCACAAATATTACCACTAATAATTTGTTGTTGCTGTTGCTGTTGCTGTTGGTGTTGCATGCGGCGTCATGTTGCAAGCGGAACATCATGATGATGCCAATGCTGATGCTGATGCTGATGATGATAATGATGATGATGATGATGATGCTGATGCTGTGTATAAATGCTGTAGTGCCGGCGATAACCTTTTGAC
This sequence comes from Drosophila stalkeri, assembly GCA_035047405.1. Classification (NCBI taxonomy): domain Eukaryota; kingdom Metazoa; phylum Arthropoda; class Insecta; order Diptera; family Drosophilidae; genus Drosophila; species Drosophila stalkeri. Next base: position 29,936,537 of record JAWNPR010000142.1, on the reverse strand, counting down.
TCACTCACTCTCTCTCTCTCTCTCCCTCTCTCTCTCTTTCTTTGGTCAAGCAAATTGGGACTGCATCTTGAGCGGAGCTGGAGCCAGAGTCGGAGTTGGGGCTCGAAAGACGCAGCCGCGTGCAAAACTGACAAATTGAATGAATAAAAGAGCAACAAGTGGTCCTCGCTCCGCATGGACGGACAGTGGGGACAGTCGGGACAGTGGGGACAGTCGGGACAGCCGGGACAGCCAGCCAGCCAAAGCATAGTTAAACATTTTGAATGAAAACGCCAAGAGTGAAACGTCGACAGCGATTCGGCTATGTTCCATGCAGCACGCTGCACGCGGCACGCGGCACGCTGCACGTTGCACGCTGGCAATGTGTTGCACGTTGTGTTGTGACTGGAGTCGAGAGGCGCAAAAACATAAATCGAAACACTTGCTGCGTGCGCCCGGCAACAGTTGCCTCAGCTGCCCCATAACATTTCCCCCGTGCAGACTCGCTCCGTGGACACCCTCGACTCTGTCTGCCGCCCACCGCAGCAGGTTCCTTTTTTTGGCTCTTGCCTCGGTAGGTGTTGCCCCAGCGCACAATGCGCCGCGCTTTGTGCGCCGTGGCCAAGGCTCGGGCTGAAGCCGAGTTCACTTGGAAATCAAGTCGAAAATTGCAATTGCAAAATGTTTGGCCCTCGGCTAAACAATATAGTGGACTGAAGTGCTTGCTGCATTGGTTGACGCTGACGATTCCAGCGATGATTCGACTCTCTCATTCCTCTCTCTCACTCCCTCCATCTGGTCACTCATATGCCATCTATTCACCAGGCCAACCAGCGCAGCCACATGTGGCATGGTGTTCGCTCCGATCTCTACTTTTCCTGCCAGCCAATGCCTGCTGTTGCATTGTTGCAGATGTTGCAGTTGTTGCAGTTGTTGTGTTTGTCGTTTAATGCGTGGCCGCCTCGCAATGGTAAGACGCTTTATTAATTCACTCGACGGTTGCTTAATGCTTGAGCATATATGAATGCCCTTGCTGCAAGCCAGTCTCTCAACTATGCGTTGAGCTGCAACATAGTTAGCTACATATGTTTTCTAGTTCGATTCCATTTCCAATATCGATGTTTTCATTGCCTAAAATTTAATTAGAATGTCTTTGAATGTGTTTAATTACATTTATCAATTATTAATCAACGCATTAAGCATTAGCAAACAAAGTCTTTGAATGAGGAATTATACATATATCAAATTTTAAGTTACAAATTTCAAAGTTTAACTAATTCATTATGAAAAAACCATTTAAAATATGATAAAAACAATTTAAATAATAAATATTAATTTCAAAAATCAAATAAAAACTTAAATAATTTTATAAATAAATAATAAAATAATTATAATTATTTTTAAATAAAAAATACCTCTTATTAAAAGCGATATCCTTTACTTATGTTTGTCTTAAATTATTATTATAATTTATTTCATAATTATATTTACGTTATGTATGTATTTATATACAAATTTATATAGAACTATATATATTATATATATATACATGTGCTTTACAAATATTACCTTTAGCTCTTATTTTGACAGAGGAATGTATTTAAATTGAATGATTCGAATCGAACTGCGCCTGAAAAATTAAACTGGGACAACTCTTGGTTTCAAGATGGTTAGAACAATCACCAGTCATAGGGACATCCTTGCAGACGATGCATAAAATTGATTTATATTTATTTATTTTCATATCGTACATAAACTGTATGCACCATCAGTCAGGGCCTGAAAAGAGGAAACACATTCGGATTTCATTTTATTCGCTATGGCTAATTCCGGATATTCAAATAAAATAGATTATATGTTTTATTTGGATGAAAGGCCCTTTACTAACAGTAAATATTTAGTATTTAATCTGTATATTTTTGAATAAGTAGTTTCACTTACCTTACTTAATATTTTGGAAGGGTATCAAGAGTGCGCTTGATATGCCTTGGCGGCTTAGCCATTGGCCATTGACTAGGCTGTCGCTTGTTGCAGTCAGTGCGGGTGCTGGGGCATTACAAGCAGGGGCATAAATCGGCCCCAGGTGTTTGGGTGCGCATTTCCCACGGATTAGTGCATAAATAAAGAAGGTCAGAGCTCTGTTTGGGGGACAGCTCGCAAGTTAACTAGATATTTCAAATCCACTATGGCATGGCTATGGCTATGGCTATGGCAGGGGTCGCCGTCTCCTGCCACCTGCCCCCGCCAGTAGCTTCCGAAGGACTGACATCGGCCGCTCAACTGTACCGTAGCATCGCATCGCATGGTATCGCTTTCTTTTTAGGGCATAAATGAAATTGCTTTATTAACCGCGGTATCCCACATATAAAGCATAACAACTTCATTTGCCAGGCTGCCAGGGAACGCCTAAGGTGGTCCTGGCGCAGCATTTCCTTTAGCTCATTAACACGTTTGCTGCGCCGATCCTTAGGCTCGGGGAGGATACTGGGGAATGGCGTTCATGGAACCCACACGCAGCGGTTCTCACGCTGCAAGACAAGAAAGCATTGTGTGCGCAATTTAAGATTAGCAACAGTTAGCACAGACAAAGGAATTGCCACGGCATGGATCATAATGATAATGCTTATAATAACAACGGTTGGTCCGCCCGATTGGTCGATTGGTCGATTGGTCGTCGACCGATCCACCGGTCAGCAAGGACCACCAAACGGCGCTGATAAGATGCCGACCCGCAGTCCGAGAGCTGCGTGCGCAAGATCTGGCCAAGAGATAGAGAGGGGAGCTCCAGCTGGTGGCTCCATCGATAATCGCGCATTAAGCGTGCGTAAGTCACGTCACGGCGAGGCCCCGAGCAACTGCAAGACCGCAAGGCACAAAAGTAAGCAAAACAAAAACACAAAATAAAAAGCAGAAAAGAGAAAGAAAGAGACCTTGCCCTGGGTGCGATCGCGATAAGCGCGACTTTTGCCTCGGTACGTGCTAAACCCTTGGCTGCGATCATTTTAATTATACAGTACCTTATACCCTGTACCCTGTACCATGTACCCTGTAGCCTGGGCCAAACCACTAAAGCACCGAACCACCGTCGCTACCGCCACTCCCTGGCTCATTCACATTACGGGACCGGGGTCAAGCAACGCAAATTGTGGGCTTGGTTAATATTTGTTTAAGCCGGGTCCATAAATACTTAATTTGTTCAACGGCTTTTTTTATTTTCTCTTATGAAGCCATCGAGACGACAATTGGACCGCTATTACCTCCGAGTCACTTACGCAAATACGGTTAGGACTCCAATGAGTGGACTGCGAGCTGAGGAGATCTTACATACGAAGGAATCTAAAATTACTCTAAATATGTATATATTCCACAAGATAAAGAAGGAGTACAAAACAAATTTTTCGAATTCTTCGTTAGCTTTAAAAAGTGTATAAGTTCAGTCAAATAGAGATATGCACCTTGGGAAGCTGTCCTGTCCTGTCCATCAACGGAGATTTCACTGTGTACAACAAACTTTTTGGGTTTCATTTTAAAAGAGACAGTGCTCAGGCTGATCAGTCCAGAGAGCCGTGCTCGGAGTTACGTTGGGAGACGGGCGCCGAGGCATCCACCTCGAGATAATCGTGCACCAGCTGGCATATGTTCTCGGAGGCCTCGTTGAAGTTGCCCTCCTCGAGGCCCTCACCCACATAGTGATAGACGAAGGCCCGTCGCTGATAGAGCTTGTCGAACTTGTTGACCAGGCGGCACCAGGCAATCCGGATGTTCGTATTGTTCGAGATGGCGACGCAGGCGCGACTCGTGGGCGCCATGTCGCCGTGGGGCACGTAGACGGGGGGCATGTTGCTGACGCCAATCTTGAATCCCGTGGGTGACCAGTCCACAAACCTGAAGGACCTCGACCGCTTGATGCCCTCCAGTGCCGAGTTGATCTCATTCGGCGCCACGTCGCCGCGATAGAGCAGCACGCAGGCCATGTACTTGCCATTGATGGGATTGCAGCGGACCATCTGGTTGCTCATCTGGAAGCACTGGCCCGTCAGCTGGGCCGTGCTCATGTTGACGAACTGCGAGTGGGTGATGGGCACGAGGGGCGCATAGTTGATCAGGGGATAGTGAATGCGTGGATAAGGCACCAGGTTCGTTTGCAGCTCTTGGAAGCTGACCAACTGACCCGAAAATCGTTGCGTCGCCGTGAACGCGGCCACCACCTGGCCGATGATGCGGTTTAGGTTCGTGTACGTGGGCGCGGGCACATTTAGGGTACTCGCACAGATGTCGTAGAGTGCCTCGTTGTCCACGATGAAGGACACATCCGCACAGTCCATGGAGAAGTGGGCGGCCAGCAGGGCATTGTACGGTTCCACAATGACTGGGGAGATGCTGTAAAACGGATCAGAAGGCGTCTTAAAGGCGTGCACACGGAGCACAGCTCGTACGATGCTGCTTACGATGGTGAGGGATACACTAGGAACTCAACGATGGTCATTTTTCTGCCATAGTCGTGCGTCAGCTGCTCCATTATGCGCGTGCCGAGGCCTGAGCCGGTGCCGCCGCCAATGGCGCGAAAGATCAGGAAGCCGCGCAGGCTACGGCAGCGCTCGGCGACACGGCGTATGGCATTCATGGCACGATCCAGCAGCTCACTGGCCATCAAGTTGTAGCCGCGCGCGAAGTTGCTGCCGCTGTCGTCGTTCCCCGTGATCAGCGTGTCCGGATGAAACAGATTCCGATAAGCGCCCGTCCGTATCTCATCTGAAGCCAAGAGAAGCAAGAGGGAAAACTTTACTGTTGGTTACATTCAACGACTGCACAATACTCGTTCAAGGTCAAGAGTTCCCAATCTGTAGAACATATACTAAATACTAAATACTTCTGTTTTTCTATAGAAGTCAACAATGCTTGATCCACCTGTAAGCATTGCTGCATTGACAAAAAGAAAACCCCTTTCTAGAAAACTGAAGCTGAATACCCTGCTCTTTGAAATTTTCCTTATGTGAGAGAAAAATTTTCTAGCGATTTGACACGGCCTTCGATGGGCGGGGCTAAAGAATCTTAGCATGTTCAAATCGTGGTTAGAAAGGTCAAATTCTAAATGAGACTGACAACCAGACGGTATGTCGCAGTGTACAAAAATCCAATGAACCCTTTTCTATTGAGGACCGAGTATTAAAGTAAAGCTAATTAGATGTGAAGATATATGATATGTATATAAGTAAGCTAAGTAGTTGCCAGAGACCTATCACCGTTGGCTCCGTGTCAATCATGACCAGACGCGGCTGCACACAGGGCTCCATTCCACTGAATTCGAAAAAGGTGAGAAAGGACTCGTCGCAGGGCTTGCTCATCAGTCGGCCGTTGGAGAGGATGCCATGCTCCAGGCAGTAGAGCTCCCAGCATGCGTTGGCAATCTGCACGCCCGCCTGCCCGATGTGTATCTGTATTATCTCGCCCTTGTTGCCCATCTGGTGCCGGTCTAACTACTCAGCCACTGCTGATCCAAGCCAATCCTCGACATATGCCACAATCGAATTTCGATCACCCTTGAGCCAGAAGTTAATTAATTACAAATTAAATAAAATACAAATTTTGATAGAATTTTGTTCTGATTTTTCAAATAATTTAATTTACATTGTGATTCCAATGACAAGCTAAACAATTCATTGCTCAAGCTCTGCTTTACATATATTTTAATATATATACATAAAGGTCTGCATATATATATGTATATATAGTGGTATGTAGTCAATAGTATATATATACGCACAATACAAGTTTACATTACATTCATTATTGTCCGCGCGCGGATTAGTCAGTTTTCGAAGCGTTAAGTACATCATATCCTTAATAATAAAGTGTATATAGTTGGTGAATTTCCGTGCTCGAGTGCATATATGTAAGCTATACTTGTAGAGAATACTTTGGAATGTAAGCGAAGAGGTGTTATAAATGTCAATAATTTTATGGAATATATCTATATATATATATATATAAACAGTTGTGTCTGTGCATCTATGTTTAGTGTTTCTTGTCTTTTTGAGTGTATTATACAAAGCATTTGGGAATTTCTAGCTACGTTTAAGTAATTTACAAAAAATACCGCACAAATAATGAAAAAAAAAAAATACTCCAAATTTATTGTAACCCCAAATGTGAGAATGTGAAATAGCTTTTCTATTCCATATAGCTCTCCTATTGATTGCCTAAGAAATCTTGTCAATTTTCAACTAAAACTAATTGAACTAATTTAATATATAGCAAAAGTAAAATTGCTCTTATATCTTATCTGATGGCATTATATTCCACATCTATCCAGCATTAAGAAGCGCTATAAAAAATGTGTTGAAATACATAAATATACGAAGATGGTCTGAAGGATTTTCGACCTTCTCGCATTTCATAAGATCTAAATGGGTTTTTATACAGATTGACAGAAATTTATGAATTTCTAAGTCAGGTGATACTAACAGTTTTTAAGTAACATTTAAATAGTGTTAAGCTTAGTTAGTTAAGAGTGAGATAAAACGTCAATCGAGCAATGGTAATTTGAAAGCTATTTCGTGTTATCAACACTTGGGGTCACGAGACTAGAAATAATAAAATTTTATACATTTGAGTCTGGGACAGATCAGGAAGCAGGCAATACAAATAAAATCAGTGTCCCAGCTCAACTTGTCAGTTTTGTTCTATGGCAAACAAGAGTCGAGAATAGTTCCACAACTTTCTAAAGCAGCGATTGTTCCAATAAAATGCGTTCGAATCCCGACGGTGGGCCGTGCGTGAAATTGTCCAAAATAATGTCAAGAATTGCGCCATTGCCCACTGCAAAATAGAAACGATTTAATTAATTTAGCTAAAGTGAAGTCTCAGTTAACGAACAACTCCATTAAAAATAAGAGTAATAAAATTTGAATGCAATTATTTGGCTAATATCATTTTGCGAATCGAATTGAATCAATTAACTGGAACTGTGCCCGCTCATAGATAGAATGATTTCACTGTACACAAGCAATATCGTACCATAGATGACGGGAAATAGAGCCGGGCCCCGCACATTGATGAAGGGCACCTCCAAGTTCTTGCCATTGAAGTAGAAGTTGAGCTCGACATGGTCGAAAGCCACGCCCAGTATGTCGCCCTCGTCGGGAAAGTCGCGCTGCGGGGCACTGATCAGAGTAGTCACAGGGCTTAGGTCTGACTGCGGTTTCTCCTCCGATCCGGTGGTCATCAGCAGATCCTCCTGCAAGTCTTCAATGGCAATCAGGCCAGCAGCGGCTGCTGCACTGTTGTTCAGTATGCCATTGGCCGTGGTTGTGACTGGTTTGGTGGCTGATGTGGGCTGAGCGCCAGTGGCAACCACCGGACGGAACTCCTCGTCGTTGTGGCGTGTGGCATTGTCGGAGCACAGGCACCACGACTCGCGATCTCCGCCGCCCCATTTGCGGGAAAGATCCGCTTGGCGCGTGGCCAGGCCCACGGACCAGCAGCCGCTCTGCTGGATCTTCACCTCGAAGTAGGACTTGGACTGGACCAAAGGCGCCGTGGCCAGCACTCCTCCTGTGCCTGTGACTCGCAGCTGATGCGAGAGAAGTATAACGTCAGGGCCTGGAAAGCATAGGTATAGGGTATTATCAGGTCCTATATACCCAGTATAACTTACCCATATGCGCTGCGTCGAGGTGCACTTCGGGCTCTCTTAATCGATGCGCGGCTGCCGTAGGCTTTCGGAGCTGCCCTCCATTCAGGCACGTTCGCAGGCAACAAAACATGCCTGATTCTACTTAAGTTTTTATATATAGTAGATTTATATATTTAATTAATGTCAGCTTGGCTTTTTTCCAGCTACAGTTTGTTTTTTCTCGTCTTGCTTTTTTTCGTTTCGTTTGTGAACAGCTGTTTAATTTGTATTTGCCAGCCCTGGCAGACGCCATCTTGTGACGTCACCGTTGCTGATGGACCATTGCATTACTTGCCAACAGATGGCGCTCTAAGGCCATCTACAGTTGAAGTTTCAACAACGCTCATTTCATTTAGTCAATGTGGCAACTATAGACGACTTTTCTGTTCCCTCCCTATAGACAATAGACCACATTGATCCTAGAAATGTTAACTATTTCTGTTTTCCATTTATCGTTTCGTTTCCTTATTCTTAATAATAAAAATTACTACTTATTGTTAAAAATGTATATTATAAAAGGGAGAGACGTATAGAAGCTTATTCTTATACGCTTATTTGGCCATGTGTAATCTGACATTTTATTGAGAACTCATAGAGAAAAGAGTTTCAAGAATTCTCCTAGTCCTTATTGAGCTTCTGTCTTCTATTGTCTTTTATTTTTTTTGTCTTTTGTGTTAAGCATAATTAATCTATTAGTGTCTTCATATTATCGGAACTCTTCCGATAAGATATGTTTCGAATGATTTGATTAGTACAGCTCGGGCTAGGAAATTCAAGGAACAATAAATATGTCAATATGTCCCTGTATTCATTAAACTAGTCTTTGATAAGGCTAGTCCGAGTCCTCGACTTATATACGATACGTATTCGTCTTAAGCTTACCTCAACCTCGATCTAGTCTGGGCAGCTGCACAGTTCTCAATTCAAATGGCGCTGGTTATAAATCATAAAGCACATTCAATAGTATCAACAGGAGATCTCATATAACATAAAAACGTTTTGAAAAAAGCTATGCAAAGCGGCATTGAACCTACAGACTTGAAGCTAAAATTATTCCTCATAAAGACAAAACATATGGAGTATATTAGATATATCTCTATATCTAACAGTTGACATTAAATCTCCAGTAGATCCTATCTCAATGTATCAATATATCGAGAGTCTTGGTAAACCCATAACTTTTTATGCTTCTTTTGCCTAGCTAGACTCTTTATCCTACTGCAATATATATCAGATGCTTGACATTTATCTTAGAGGCCAATAATCTTTGAATTTTCTATAGTCTCAGAAATGAAATTTTATTGCGCATCATCGTGTGAAATTTCTAGTTACATTTCTCGTAGTTGGCCACAAGTTTGCGATAGAGATCCGACACTCGGGAGCTCTTGTGGCAGACGGTGCCGCCGCCACGTTTATGTTGTTGCTGCTGCCTGTTGATGTCGCCGATGCAGATCCAGTCGCCGCCGCCGATGCGCCAGCGATGCAGCTTGATGCCCGACTCCTCGGAGACGGCCCACTTGGAGTGATCGCCGGTGGTCTTGAACTCCACGAGGAACTCCGGATTGGCAATGTCTTGAACATTGAACACTTTGTTGGCCTTGTCGCAGGTGTCAGGCAGGTTGCCAGCGCCGTCGCGCCAGGCCTCCACGAAGAGATTGACGCCCAGAGCGGGAGCCACCATATCGCTGTAGAGTTCGATGTCGGCGCGCGGACTCTTGCCAAAGAGCCGGAACTGCTTGCCGTCAAGGGTGCGCAGCTCCACTTCCTTCTGGAAGGGCGCCTCCGTGCGCCATTGGCGCTTCAGGGCGCGCTCCAGACTGGGGAACACTTCGCTGATCTTCAGCAGAGGATTGCGCTCATAGTAGAAATGCGGCTCGTTGTAGACCAGCAGCTCGCCCACCTTCTCCACGCCCTCCGCGTCCACCGTCATGCAGAGAAGGCTCTGTCCGTAGTGCTCGCCCGAGGTGGGGTAGCTGTAGTCCGGCACAGTGGGATACTTGGGCACCGAGTGCACCAGCCAGATGCCAGTCGTGCCGTCAGTGGCAACGACGCCCTTCGCGTGGCCCCCAGTCGCCGACACCGTCCCGTTGGGGTACTCGTCGTTGTAGGCGGCCAACAGCACCCGCTGCTGGTCCGCATAGAGAGGCTTCAGAGTCTGCGCGGGCAGCGAGTTGGCATCGTTAATCCGCCGGCCCGACAGCTGCCAGTTGTCGTAGCTGGCGCTCGTCACATACAAATACCTCAGCCCACTCACATCCTGCCCGTTCTGTCCGCCATGCGTGTAGTGCTTGGGCAGCTTGTACATGTACCACCTGTTCAAATATCAACATATATCATATTCAAATTGTAATTTTGGTTCATTTATGTTCAAGAACTTCCTTTATACAAGTCTTTGCTGTCGGGGCTAGCCAATTACAAATATAGAAATATTCGAAATACAAGTTTTTGGCTCATCGATAGAGTTTGTAATTATAAGACCCTAGAGCTACAGTTTTTCACGATTTGCCGATATGGAGTATTTCCTCTGTCCTTGGAATGCAGACGCGACTCTATAATTTATCGTTACAGCAAAATCTTTTTGATCTTGGGTTCTCTATGTAAGTCTACTTTCCTACTCTCTAGCACTGCAAATAACAGTGGTTTCGCCATGCCGGAAAGTACACTTTCAGATTTGACACCCCTCTAGAAGGTGTATGGGGAGAACCTTATAGAGACGAGTTTATACTAGAGAATATGATTCGAGTTTGAAGTTTTTAGCTTAAATAGTCGTTAAATAGTCTGCGCTCATACAGAACGACAGACAGCACAAAACCTATATACCCTCTTTCGTTAATGACTTTATAAAGTATATATTCTATATATTCTTATCAAGAGATAAGTGCGACGAGCTGAGTCGATTTACCTTTGTTCGTTTAACGTTCGTCTGCCCATATATGGGAACGCGTCAATCTCAGAAACCATAAGAGCTGGAGAATTTTTTCGATATGTTCGTGTATTGCATTCTCATATCGCGTTTGTTTCAAACAATCGATATCTATTCCTATTTCAAAGTTATCGAAAATGAGTTATACAAATATCTCTCGGTAACCTTTAGAGCTAGTCTCCAAATTAATTAATATATATTATGTTTTGGATACAAGCACAAAATCCACCCCAATCCCCCAAAACTTGTTAGAAACGTATTTCATATATTATCAATTTTTGATTTGATATACATTTGTGAATGCCATTATCAGACTCTGAAAGTTTGACAAAGAGAGTCCTTGTACAATCGGATTTATTGCACAATTAAGTTCCCATAGTAAATCCCACTCCCATACATAGCGTCCGTGAAATAAGAAGAGTGCCATTCTTTACATGGGTCGAGGGATCTTCTAGTCGGTCAGACTCGACTAGAGAATTCTTGTTTGTTTTAGTTTGGCTTTACTTGTCTGAGATTTGTCTTAAAAAGTATCAACAAATTTGAGTTCAACTTCAAGCGAAAATATTTGTTAATTTCGGGTAGAAAATGCTAACATTTTTTCATAACTTTTTAAATACATTTGAAATTTTTGTAAGATCCACTTTACTCCGAGGACTGAGGATTGAAGAATAAGCGGACTGAGGTTTGAACTTAATGAAATCATTCTTTAAATCAACTTTTTTGCTTAAATTAATTCGAGTTGCATTTGGCTTTCGTGTCCATTGTTTGCTTTTACTATAAGCAGTTCACTATTTATATGTCAGATCTTATATACTTTGATCTATTTTTCGCTCAAACACCTACCAGTCCACATCATGTCCCTGTTCGTCCTTGCAGGATACTTTGTTGTCGGCCAGGCTGGCCTGGAGCGTGGCAGCTGTGCATAGCAGCAAGCAAATCAAGCGCATTTTACAACCGTTTCGTCGCGAGGCACAAATTCTACTGATCCAGCCCAGCTCAACGAGCTCACATATCAACTATAAAATCTCTTGTATATTTTCTAACAGGGTGTTTCACGTCGGGCTTCATATGTTGCCTTAAAGTATTTTCTATGCCCAGCAGGTAAGAAGAGGCTTACCTCAGGTACCTTACTGAGGTAACCAAAACTGTATTTGGCAAATGACGGTTTTCTATGTTCACTGTCTCGCAAACCCTGTACAGTAACTACTGCTATATGAGTGACCCGTTTAGCTGAGCTCTATGTGCTTCGCTAATCAACAGACCTCGCGACCTCAGGGCAAAACCAGCATCTGTATTAGATTTACGGCTGTAGTTGCAAAAAATTTCAGGGGGATTTTGCATTCAAATTCACCTATCGCCTTGCACAGCCGTCTCTGTTGCCTGCGATAAGCCAAATCAGTAATTGAGCTTTTGTACAGAGCAAAACAATTTAATTCGATCAAGCTGAAATTAATTCAATATTGTTTTTAAGTGCTGACGCGGACTTCAACAGATGTTGATTCAAGTGCAACGGCAACTGTCAGACCTCAATACCTGGCTCTCAAGCCCTAACTAAATCTATAATTTATAAATCTATAAAATATACCGATTTAAAATTTGTATGGTATAAATAAAAACCCAAAGAACTAAAACTTATTTTCAGACATATAAATAAAATATATATAAGTTTGTATAAGAGAATACAAAAATGTAAAAATTTACTTTTCAATTGAGTTTCAGTCTTTGGTTAACGAACCCTTTAAGGATCGTTCAATACTTTGGTATTCGTTGCAGCCGCACTTCACTGTAATGCTTCCACGTCCAAGTCGAAGCAAATTGAGCAATCTTGTCTAGATAACCCTCGTCGAAAATTATTATAAATGTCTTTGGAAAGCAGTACAGTGGGGTGTTACCGACTGCTGAATACTCATTCACGCCCAATACATATTATTTTCTGCTATTGTTCCATTTAGAGTTTCTTGCTTAAAGACTATAGACAATACAGATTTCTCGATTTGTCATGCGACCAATGGGCGAAGATATTTCCGCCATATCTTTATGGTCATGGGTTATCAACGGAATGTCTGTTGCATTTGTGAGACCAGAATTGTCTCTTTAACAACTTTGAAATTTAACATTTTTCACAATTGTTCAACAGAAAGCGATGCGTATCCGATTAAAAATACATTTCAAAGAGATGAATTGTTCAATTATTAAATTTTTAGCCATGCTAAGCGAATTTCATACACTAAATGGAATCTGGACTTTTGCTTAGTTAATTAATCATTTATTTATTCGGCAATTGTTAAGTATTTACAGTTCATTGTCAGTAGATTGTAAAATACTCTTTGTCTGCCCGTGTTTTCAGACCCAATGTGAAAAGAAATCAAACTTTGGTTTTTTACAATTACACAAAACAATTGTTAAAGTTTTTATTCATTATTTGTATTACATATTTTTATTTGTTACTGCTGTTGCTGTTGCTGTAGTCGCTACCGTTTGCAGTGCGCACTGCCAAGACCCTGTTTCGGCTAAGTTTTCTCTGTTTCTCTCTGCTAAGGCAGGGTCTGTGCGCATCGCTCTGATGATGAAATGGGGGGGAAATATTATCAAATTGTATAACTTGTGTTCTTGCTTGTATGTTATTTTTCTGCTGTTTATTTATATTTCTGTAGTACAATAATAAGTTTCTGATATTACGATAATGTAATTAAAATAAGTTGCGCTTCATCCTAATCGCTGGTTGCGGTTTATTGTTTGCTCGTAAATGATGTGACAATGTTCACGATCTGTTGAATTCTTCAATTCAGTAATGTCTCTTATCTTTCTGCCAATTCAGTTGGTTTCGTTTCGTTTCGCTCGTCTTTTAACTGCCAATCGAATTTTGTCAATATCTTCGTCGATTTTCTGTCTTTGGTTTTTCATATGCAACAACACACATTTTTAAACTCACAAATACAATATTTTTGCTAAATACTTATGTATGTTTTTTTCCTTTTTTTTTTTTTGTAATTTTGTTTTTTGTTTTTAGTTTACTTTTAATATAGTAGTTAATAATTTAATATATTGTATGCTTTTTGTTTGTTTGGTTTACTTTGAAATATATATAAAGAACAAGGCTGATATTCATATATTTTTTTTTGTTTTTTGTTTTTTTTTTTGTTTTTTTCTTTTTGTTTGTTTCTGTTTATGTAAGTTAATAATAATATTTAGCTAATTTTTGACTTAGCTTGCGCTCTTTTGTATAATTGTTTTTTTTTTTCAATGCTTTTTTGTCATTTTATTTTTTACAATACTAGCAAAAGGGGTTCTCTTTGTTTTAAAATGAATAGTTGTCAAATGTTTTGCAAAAAACTTTAAATAAATGAGCCTCAAAATAGACAAAAATGTTGCCATTTCTTGTAGTTGTAGTTAGTATTATATTGAAGTATATTTTTATTCTATTATAATTTAATATTATGATGATAAAAGTTGACGCTATATGCAATTAAATATTGCACACACTTTACATATATGAATTTTATTATTAATATATATATATATATATATATATATATATATAAATTTCGGTTTAAATTTGAAAATTGCTGCTGCATATATATATATATATATATATATATATATATATATATATATATATATATATATATATATAATTACACTAATATATGTATATGCATATATATAGTTGTTTTTTATATCGGGCACGAGTTTGATATGTTTTCAATTTAATTTTAAGTATTTTTCATTTCACTTGTTTTTGTTTTGTTATATTTTCGTCCTTAATCGCTTTTTCATTGATATTTTCAATATTCAATATCCAATTTGATCTACTTATATGCCTATGCGTATTTTTGTATATGCATGTATGTGTGTATTCGTGTATATGTTAAGTGTATATTTGTATACGAGTATATAGTATTTATATATATAATTGTATATATATATAATTCAACTGTCCGGGATGTCCTGCTCGCAGTTTGAAATGTTATAATAAACAAAATTTACAATATTTTTTCCATAGCAATTTCTATTTGAATACATATTACATATTTCCCAGTTTCCTAGTTAAATTTTCAGGGCATCATATGTATATATATATATATATATATATAGTTGCTGTATATATATTTTTTTTTGTATGTATAGTTGCAAAAAATTTCACTAATTTAAAATTCGTTTCTTGAAGGTTTTATGCGCATCTTTTTATGGTATAGAAATTAAAAATCGAAAAATAAATAAAATAAATATATGTAAATGAAACAAATGTTTGTTGTTTATTTTTTGTTTTGTTTAACGAACATAATGAATTTATTAAGCATAATTAATACCGTCAATTAAAAAAGGCTAAATAATCGCTACATATAAACGCAAGTACGAAAAGATAGTGTATATATAAATATATAAAGTATATAGAAAAATGGTGTACAATACATCAAGAACTTAAGCATTAGTATGGTTACAAAACGAATCGGTTTAGTTATCTTTCAGCAGGCAAACATAAGGCAATTGTTATCGATTATGCAGGTAAAAACCCGTTCCGTGTAGTATGTGTGTATATTATTAACCACTTTCGAGATGCGCGAAACGTAAAGTACAAATATTTATATATATGTATATATATAAATATATATATATATATATATATATATATATATATATATATATATATATATATATTATGTATATATATATATATATATATATATATGTATAGCTAAGAGCTAATGCAATAATAAATACAAATTTGGTTTGCTATTACTGCTGCTGCCTTTTACTTGCTTGCCATGGGTATTTTTTTTTTTTTTTTTTTACATATGTAAGTCGTATGTATTCGTAATCTATTACTAATTGCCCATAGATGCGTAAAACACACGTAGTCTCTCTATTATATTGTTATCAATTGTTTTTTTTTTTCTTTTTTTTTTTTGGTAACTGCCTTTTACGCTTACATTGTTAAAAATGTTTAAAAACCACATCAAAACATATCGTTTTTTTTTCTTTTAACTTTAAGTTTTATACTTTTTGTAAAACTTTCATTTTCATTTGCTTTTTCTTTTTCTATCTGGTAAACCTTTCATCTTGCTGATATGTATCTGTTGTAGTTGCATGTAGGTTTATATATATAAATAATAATTTTTGTTTTTGTTTTCTTTTTCCAAAAATGTATTAATATTTTCATATAATGTTCCCATAATTCATATTGTTTAGTTTAGTTTAGTTTTAGCTTATCATTTACAAACTAGTTTCATTATGCATTAGATATTCCCATTCAAACAGGCTTGCTGTTGTCTGTATGAACTTCAATTTGCATCGATTGTTGTTTAGCTGTTTGAAATCGCACGAAAGTTTGCCTAGAAGAATGTTTTGAAAGCAGCTAATGCGGCAATGTATTGTGTCTTTATCATTGTTATAGATACAGATGCAGATGCACGAGTTATGCTAAATGAGAACATGATTTGGTTATGCGTTTTTCATTTTTCTTTTTTTTCTTTTTTTTTCAGATGCTGGCCTATAGTGTTTCTTAATTGCACAACATTTACACACACACACACACACACACACACACACACATACACACGCACACATACAGAATTGACAGCATCTTATAATTATGAATAAGAATGCATTAACATTGCTTTCCCATGCTCAAAGAATATCTGTTATTCTTAAGCTTAAAAATTAATTTCGAAAATATTTTATATTATGCATAGCATCTATTCCATTTTGTTTCCTTTTGGTAAATTTTCTTCTCCTTTCTTTGTTTTATTTAATATGTGCTTAGTTGTAGTTGTAAATATTTGTTTTTCATTAATTTTGTTTTTGTTTTGGTTGTTTGTTCTTTATTTTCATTAAAGGCGCAATTTTATGATATGCATTAGTATTAATATAATTAAACTTGTTTACTTATAACTACCTTGTTAAACTGTATATATATATATATATAAGTTTGTGTGTGTATATATATATGTGTGTGTGTGTGTGTGTGTGTGTGTGTGAGTGTGTGTATGTGTGTGTGTCACTTGTCACTTTATATATATGACCAACGCGCCTGAATGAATTTGAATATGAATATGAATATGCTATGCTGTCCATAATGACAATGATGATAATGCTAATGACAATGATGGTGATAATGATCGGCAAGAGGAAAGCAAGAAATGTAATTGGACGGAATATGCGTTTACATCTGACTAAAGTCAATTGAAATTATACATATACGAAAGAAATTTGAATATTCAAGTTAATTAAATAAGGATTAGACAGATTTTCAACATTTTCTTAGATTTTCGATTTGATATCCATTACCAATTATGCCAATTCAATTATTGCCATAATATAATTTACATATTATTTAATGTTATTTCTTTTTCCTTTTTTTTTTTTTTTTTTTTTTGTTTTCTTTGCTTTAACAAACATCTTGAATATGCCTTTGGTATGTCTAGTTGTTTCTTTTTGTTTAATCTTAACAAATTATTAAATAGATTTACGTTTATTTTTGTTTATTACTTTGTTGTTGGTGATTTGTTTAAAAAATGTTGGGAATGGTTAACGTAAACGGTTTTATGTTATTTAGTAAGGACAACTTTGGTAAATATAAAATTTTATATATATATATATATATATATATATATATATATATATATATATATATATATATATATATATATATATATATATATATATATATATATATATTTAAATAATGAATGTATGCTTACATAATTTAAATAATTCTGAGAAAAATAACCATTTCGAATAAACAATTTATTTTATGTTTAAAAATTTTTAAGCGCGCCGCTTGCTGTTGTAATTAGCTACTTAAAAGCCTATGTCTTGCCTTTTATTCTTGTTGTTGTTGTTGTTGTTGTTGTATGTTTTTGTTATATTTGTTTTTGTTTCTTCTTGTTTTTTGTTTGCTTGTTTACATTGCTTTAGCATAAGTGTACTTTTGTAGTTGTTTTATTTAGTTACAATAGATATAAGTAGTTGCAGAATCGCAGCAACTGACGCTACGTAAGATGATATGTTACCGATTTCACTCGCAAATATGTATAGAGTACGAGTAATCATAGAAGTTGTTTTGTTTATGTTGTTTGCTTGCTGTTTGCTGTTTGCTGTTTGCTGTTTGCATGTGCTTTACTAACTGGAGAGAAATCTACACCTGTACCTTTTACCCCACTGCCTCTTGTTCATTGGTGTTTGGGCAAGAAATGTGTGTGTCTTGATTGTTCTAGCATTTGTTGAAATTGAGTTTAGGAATTCATTTTGTTGCTGTTGCTGTTGCTGTTGCAGCTGATGATGAAGTGCCACACAGAACAAGCTTATCAATTTTCTAGTCTTTAGGGTGGAGTTGAGAGCCTTTGCAGAAATTTCATTCAATCTTTTTTGTATTGGGCGGAAAGTGTGTCGAGAGTGTTTGAATTTGTATTAGACCAGCCACGGCGCCAGCTCCAGATACAGTTGGTCTGTCTGCCCTAACCGGTAGATAGTTATACTTGTACATACCTATGTATGTATATATAAGCATGTTTTGGAGAGTCTTAACAGCGCATTTCAAACTCAATGCTGTGTCGAATTCACAATGGATTTATAAGTACGTTATTATAACAAATAAATTTCGAAACCAGCGTTCAGTTATTCTCAATATAAATTTCACTTCTTCTTTAATGATGACTTCGACTAGTTCTCGTTGTTGAATTGTTTTTCTTTTTGTTCAATTACTTTATCGAATTTTGTTTTGCGTTTAACACCTCGAAGTACTATTACTAGATTCAAGATATTACTTCAATGCATATACATATACAGACATACAGATGTATTACTTATTTGCTTTTAATATATTCTCATATTTCGTATTTCGTATTTCATTATCGTTTTCTTTTTGCTTGTCTTTTAATAATTCTAGAAAGAGAGCTATTTAAAGGGCACATTCGGTTAAGCTATACTTATATTTCATTTTGTTTCTTTTTTTTTTTTTTTTTACTTTTATTATTATTTATATTTAATATGTATTTTTTTTTTTGCTCTTCCCTTAACTTGTTATTATGCTTTAAAAAGATAGTTTCATACTAATCAAAATGTAAAAAGAAAAAGTGTACGTAACTTGTAATGTCTCAATTCCATTTCTTCAATATGTTTGAAAACTGAACTGAATAAATAGATAGAAATAAGGAAGAGTTCATGACCATGATCTCAGCAAGAACTTGAGAGCAAAGGCAAATAATGCAAACTATCAGAACAACCATTGATAAAAATGTTTCAAAAATCGATTGCAGCATTTCATATATATACATATATAAACATATATGCAAATATATATACATACATATCTTTGTATATCTATTGGGGCAAAATTAACTCTTGAGATTAAGTTCTCTCAATCTAATCTGTTGTTTGTTTATTTATTTATTTATTATTATTATTATTATTATTATTTTTTTTAATATATATATATTTATATATATTTTTTCTTGTTTTTGTATATTTTACTACAAGTTTCTCTTTTGCTGCTTTTCATTTTATTTTTATTATTATATTTTTTGGTACCTACAATTTTTGCATACATTTCTTCGGCCTGACAAAAATTTCACTAAACTGGGTTAGGCTTGCCATATAAATTAATATTTTATATATATATTTATATGTATATATATATATTTTTTTTTTTTTCAAATTTTTTTTGTTTGTTTTGTTGAATATACTACAACTAAAGTTTTGCCTCCTTTGCATGGATCCGTCACATGCGGAGCTTCACTGCTCTATGCTGGGCGGAGGGGGAAATCCGCCCAAACTCAAAATGTGCGCCTGTCGCTGCGGACCGTCGCACCACCGCACCAATCAGGCGGCAATGTGTGTTGTCGCCGGCAGCACGTACGAGTAGATGTGGTGCTGCAACGGTTGCGGTTGGTGGTGCTGTTGCTGCTGCAGATTTTGGTAGTGGGTCAGCGGCGTTGGTGGTGCTGGCGGTGCATTGGCGCTGCCGGGTCAGGTCGCTGTCGGCGTCATCAAGAACTGCTGCTGCTGATGATGGTGGTGTTGATGATGATGATGATGATGAAGATGCGGCTGGTGGCTCTGATGGAAATGCTGATGTTGCTGATGATGCGCCTGCTGCTGTTGCTGCTGCTGCTGTTGTTGCTGATGATGCTGCTGTTGTTGCTGTTGCTGTTGCTGCTGCTGCTGCTGCTGCTGTTGCATTTCACGCTCTAGTTTCTTAGCGAGCAAATCATGCCTTGATTCCATACCCGCTCCTCTGCAAGTAGTTTGGTAGAACAATTGGCGTTGTAAGTGTCTGTCAGTGAGGTTTGACACTGGGAGTTAGTGCATTCAGTGATGTGGATAGTTCTTAAAGCGTTACACTTAATATGGACCCAACATGCATGACTGTCTGGCTAAATGTGTGCGTGCGTGTGTGTGTGTGTGTGTGTCTGTGTGTGGACCATGATTCCCCCGGGCACCCTTCAAACGTACACACACGCATATATAACCTTCAGCTACTATTTTATGGCTGTACCGCTATAAGAATCATGGTTTATGTGTAAACAGCATGCAAAAAACCAAAAAGTTTTTCTTACAACAACTTAAAGAAGCAGCGCCTGGAAGACCCTTCACCCTCCCTCTGGTTGCTAAGCAATTTTTTACGATGTTGCTGGCTCCGCATTCATTACTAACCCCTAACACAAAAGCCCCCAGCACTTCCCACTACCCGGAACGAAGAGCTCTCGCAGCTTGTAAAACACTTTAAATTGATTTCGAGCAAGCAATCAACTCCGAACAGCAATATATGCCAAAATTGAGCTGCGAACATTTTATCCCCATCAACTTTTTACAACTTGACTGCGAATATATCAATTTTGCGAAATCAATTAAAATGCAATACAACTTGCATATTTGCTTTGAGCTCTGACTCATCTGATATCTGACTATCTAATTCAGTTACATCAAAGTCCGTCGCATGTCTGTTTGCTAGCATAACTCCTCCTGCTTCTTGTTGAAAACATTCCTATTTCCATTTCAATTAATAATTCGTACATATATATATCTATATATATTTCTTCAATTATTATTACTCATATCTCTAACTTTAACTGATTAGTGAATCATAAAATCAAATTCAAGCATAGTTTTAACTTTTTTTTATGTATTGTTCTACATTCAATCTCTATATATTTAAGTATAGATTTAGACTGTGATTCCTCTTTGAGATCGATCTGATCTTTCCTGTATAGTTTGTTTCTGTTCTTCGCTTCTTCTTCTATCAGCTTCTAATTACCTTTTAATATATTATGATTAAGAAATTAATTAGTTGAATTTACAAACTCGGCTTCCCTTTGTAAACTAAACTTATATTTTCACAATGTACGTTTCACTCATCTACTCATTGCCTACATAAGGATGCAGCCAGAACCCAATACTTTTCAAAAATATTATCTAAATTTTGTAATATCTATTAATCTATTATTATTTTTATATATTGTTACTCTCTTTTATTTTTTTTATAGATTGCAATTGCATTCATAAACAAATCCTTTCCTTCGTTCGTTTCATAGTCTGGCGATTTTGATGCTTTAAACTCTTTTTGTATAGTGCAATTGTGGGTGGCTGCACATAATTGTGGGCGGGGCTTGTGTGTGTTTTGCATTTTGTATAAAGTTTTCATGCTCAGGTTTTTATTATTGCTTGAGGTCGTTGGTGTTGTGTATAAATATAAATGCTGCTCTTGCCACTGCTACTGCTACTGTTTGTGATCACGAAAATTGAAAAAGTAAATTTATGTGTTCTCTTAGCATTTAAAACAAGTGCAGCAAGCAGCACACTAACTATTTATGCAGATGTCTATCTGTGTGTGTGTGCGAGTGCGAGTGTGTGTGTGTGTGAGTGTGTGTGCTTAGCTTAAGGTGGAGCAAATGTTGTTGTTGCGGCTAAGCGGAAGCTCGCATTTAAAACTAGCGGATGTCTAATGCTCCAGATTCACAGCGAATCGAGGTGAGGTGGGCCACAAGATGCCCATATAAAATGCAGGAGAAGCACGTCGAGTGTGTGTGTCTGGGTGTATGTGTGTGTGTGTGTGTCTGTAGCATAAAGTCAAGTGCTATAAGGCGGCTATAAATCGTTGTCGTTGTGTGCGTGTGTGTGTGTAGTTGGGACTTTATGCTGGCCATATATGTATGTTTGTTATAATTTGTATTTAAATGCCTGCCTGGTCGCAATTTTTGCTGCTGCTGCTGCTGTTGCTGCTGCTGCTGCTGCTGTTGCTGTTGCTGTGATGCTGCTGTTGCCATGCAAAGTAAACGAGCCGAGCTAAACAATAACAATTTGCAATTTCATAAATAGTTAATTGGCTTCTCATTTTTTCGGGTGGGTTGCATACAATTTGCTTATGATATATGGTGCTTTAGTTAGGAAGCATAAAGGTCCTGAGTTATAGCAGAACCCTTTGCGTTAGAGTGGGATTGTAATAAATATTTCAAGAGCTTACAAGCTATATAAAAGCGGGCTTAAGAATTGCTGAGCGATAGTTAAGTGGGCGTGTGAATGGGCATGTGTGTGTGTGTGTGATAGAGCAAAAGAGTTGCATTGAAAGAAAATGAGTAAGCAACTACTACATAAAAGAAAATTTACTGTTACTTTTAATTTTACTTTTACTTTTACTTTTACTTTTAGGTTTCATTGACTGTTGTTGTTTTTTTTTTTTTTTTAGTTTACTTTCTTTTATTTATCATATACATACGTCTCTAAAGAGATGATTTTGGTGGTGCTGATTTGGATGAAGTTGGTGGTGCTGTAGTGAGTTAACAACAACGCTAGTGGTGCTGGTGCTGGTGCAGCCTGCAGGTGGCTGTACTTGTTGTTGTTGCTGCTGCTGCTGATGTTGCTGTTGCTGCTGTTGTTGTTGTTGCTGTTGCTGTTGCATTTGCTGTTGCTGTTGCTGTAGCTGAAAGTGTTGCTGCTGCTGCTGCTGTTGCTGTAGCTGTTGGTGTTGCGCCGTGACGAGCATATTGGCATTTGCAACATGGCCCAAATCTAAGCCTCCATTCAATAAAATATATTGTTGTTGTGCTGCTGCAGCTGCTGCGCCGGCTGCTGCTGCTGCTGCTGCTGCTGCTGCTGCCTTGCCATTCAGCGGCAGCGACAGCTCGTTGAGCATCTTGGTCTTGGCATATTCGATGCGAATGCAGCCGCGGTCTGAGCTGAGCAAGTACTTGCCCTGCAGCTGATGCATGGCCTGCGCAGCGCTCGGAGCATCGTTGAATTCAATAAAGGCTACCGGATGTTGCTGTTGCTGCTGCTGGCCAGAATTGTTGGTGTTGCCATTGCCATTGCCGTTGCTGCTGGTGGTGTTGGTGTTGGTGTTGGTGTTGGTGTTGGTATTGCAGTTTGTAACTGCTGCTATCGTTGACAATTGTTGGTTGACAGTTGCAGTTGCAGAGTGGAAAGTTGAAGTTGGTGTTGGAGAAGGCAGAGTTGAAGACAAAGTTGGAGGCATAGAAGTTGTGATATTGTGCGTACCTTTTGTGTGCATTCGGAGGCGACAAAAGCCAGGCATACTGTGCATATATATGTTAACGTATTTTGAGTGGCATATACAATATATGTATATACACATACATATATAGTTATATATATAGGTATATAGGTAGTAGTCGGTTATCGATAGTTCATGTATAATACAAGTGATGGGCAACAAACGACAAACCAAAGAGAGAACGCAAAAAATATGCTGATTAGTCTTTGCGAATAGTTAGATTTGAGAAAAAATTGATGGTGCAGTTGGTGGTTAAGTGGTTTTAGTGGTTTTGGTGGTTTTGGTGGGTTTGGTTTGTTTGGTGGTTCGTTTGGGTGGCTGCTGTGGTTAACAATGTGGTGCAGTTTTCGCTCAACAACTCAAACTTTGTAACGTGTTTACATGTGTATATCGGTATATCGATATATCGCTTATCGTTTTTGGCTTAGCTTAGCTTAGCTTATATCGATAAATGCTTTAATTTGTAGTCGAAGTCATTAATTTACCTAGAGAAAACCTCCTTCAGCTCGTGCTCGGACACGAACTGGCCCAAGTTGGCTACGAACAGCGTCGAGCAGGGCGCGTTGGCCGCAATTTGTGGATTGGCTGGATGCGCGGCATTGTTGGTGGAGCCGGCGGGGCTAGCCAGAGCGGGACTGGATAAAAAATGATGATGTGATGCGGCCGCAGCAGCGGCGGCGGCGGCGGCAGCTGCAGCTGCAGCCGGGTTGCCGGCAGCGCCTTGCGGAGCCGCAGCGGCAGCAGCAGCTGCTGCTGCTGCACTAGCAGCACCACCGGCAACACCGGCACCACCTGCGCCACCGCCGCCAGCAGCCAAGTGCGCCATAGCCGCTTGCTGGCTGGGATGTAAAGCGGTTGCAGTTGTCTGATGATGTGGCATTGTCATTTGAGTCTGCAACACGCAACAATTAATAGTCTGTGTGTGTGAGTGTGTGTGTGGGTGTGGGTGTGTCGCCTCGTCTTTACTCACTTGATGCATAGGCTGCTCCATTACTTTGTCTGTATTTAGTCAGAGATAGGAGCGGACGGGCACCTGCGGATGCAGTGCCGGATGCACGAGTGTTGCATGCTGCAAGGCAGCGGCACCGGGCAGCTCAGCGGCGGCGGCGGCTGAATACGCTAACGGATGATGCCATAGCTCGGGTCCGCCCGGAAAGAATGGCCCGCCCAGATCTATGAAAAATTGGAATAGAGAACAAGACAAAGAGAGAGAGAGAGAGAGAGAGAGAAGCAAGACGTCAGTAGAGCGGCGATTTGTAGGATTTTTTCGATTTCACAGGTTAAACATTTTTTTCTTGGTTTCTTCTTCTTATTTATTTGTGTTAAAAATTAACAAAATAAAATTTTAATAATAAAAAAAAGAGAATATGCTCATTGTTTTCAAGTTCGTTGCCTAAGTTATTTGTTTTATTGAACATGAGGAAAACCTACGAATATTAATTATGAAATTTCAATTGTAAGCAAGAAAACATATTTAAAAATCCTTGAATTTAATTGTACAAAGTTTCTGGACTAGAATTTTCAAGCATATTTCAATCTTTGTATATATATAGTTTTGCTTTGCGTATTCTGTATTTACATTTCCCAGAATGTATCTTTATAGTTTGCATCTTTGAGTGTCTTAGTGTGTGTGTGTGTGTGTGTGTGTGTGTGTTTGTGTGTGTGGCTGTGTCGTGGTATGTGATTCAAACAAAGTGTTACAGTGAACAAAGTGCAGTTACATAATATCATAGCTGTTTGTTGTCGTTGTTGTAGTTGTTGTTGTAGTTGTTGTTGTTGTTCGTTGCGGTTTCTTGAGCTGTTGCTATAACCTATGTAAATATTTATAGCGTAATTTAGTTGGCGATTACGATAATCGATAATCACATTTGATATATAGCAATACATACGGTACATTTATATATATATATATATGCAGATATATATTTATATATTTGTATTAATAGAGAGAGTGTGCACTTGAAGCGAATTTCAACTGTTCAATTGTTGGATTATTGTTGTGTTCACGTGTGTGTGTGTGTGTGTGGTGTGTGTGTGTGGTGTGTGTGTGTGTGTGTGTGAGTCATAATAATTAGGAAGTGCAATTGCGTACGCTCCCTAGGCACGCCATCGATTCGTTAGCTCAAAGAAATATATATGTTTTTATTCACATTTTTTTCTATTAACTACATAAACCAAAAGAAGAATATTTTGTAACTAAAAAAAAAAAAATAGCACTTGCTGAGTTGAGCTTTTTTTTGTTTTTAGTTTATCAATTTTGTTTTTTTTTGTTTTTTTTTTTACTTACGTCCAGTGAGTGGGTGCATCAATGCAGGATGTGAGGCTGTTGTCGCTGTATTGGGCTGTGGTTTGGGTTTGCTCACTTTCGTGTTACTCTTGGCGAATTCCAAGCGAATTGTTTGGGGCATATCGGGATCGAAGCGTACACCCTGCTGCAAATGATCAGATCAAAATACAGCGGTTTGTATTTTCTATGTTTGTTTGTTTGTTTTTCAAGTTTTAGTTTTTCAATTTTATTTTTCCTTTTCAAAATATAACGACTGTTTCTCAATCGAACTCGGAGATTCTCTATTAATTGCCTTAATTTCTATTTGTAAATTCATTGACTTGCAACAATTCGCCAAAAATAATTTCAAATGTCGCATAACTAGTGTTGAGAGAGAGAGAGAGAGAAATGAGGAGAGCAGATTCTGAAAATTCTACTTTGATCTGCGTATTCTGATTGGGTACATAGAAACCAACTTGTTTTCTTATTGGCAGTGCTTTCGGAACGCTGAGTTGAGGCTATTTATTGAGTGGTGCCTTTGAATGCCTTGCTCTATTCAGAACTTGACGTTGGGTTAGGGGTTACACGGATCTAATGTAGAGTGTTCGTGTGTGTGTGTGTGTGTGTGAATTTATCTCTTGTATATGCACATAAATCAAAAGCAGGAGATGACAACAGCAACTGCATAGGAGGAGCACCTATGAGTAGGGGGCGTTCAGGTCGTTCGATTTTCATTGAAGAAATTCGGTGCCAATGGAAGTGGTGCCTAGGGGGGTTGAAGGGGGTGGCATTGACATGCACCAGCCATTAAGATTGTTCAGCTAAAAATATAATTTCACATATATGTATATATTCATAATTATATGTGAAATTCATATTAATATATATTTTAATAAAGTTCATTTTGTTGGTGCTTCATTGCCTCATTGCAGTTGCTATGTATACATTGAATTAGAGAGAGAAAGAGAGAGAGAGAGAGAGAGCGAGAGAGTGTTTGTAATGTGATGTATATGTGTGTTTTGTGTGGTGGAGTGACAGAGAGGGAGAGAGATAGAGAGGAAGAGTATATTTCTGAGAGCGAGATGCAATACCAAAAACAATAAAAAGAGAAGAAAATCAACATGGAAAGACTTAAAGGTAAATGCGGTGAAGGTTCTTTCAAAATGCAAGCACGTGTGAGAGGTACATCTTGTTGTTGTTTGTTTGATTGTTTGTTGTTGTTGTAGTTGTTGCTGTGGGCCTTAAAATACGATTGAGGGACCTAACTGTTCTTAACGCTCAGTGTAAGCCAGGCAATAATACGAGTACATATATATATATATATTTTTGTTTTTGTGTGCTTTACAATCTATGTATGTGTTAATGTTTTTGATACGCCGAAAAGTTAAACTGTTTTATTGCCATTTGGGGAAATCTTTTTGCAGACGTTGCTAAAAATATTTGGTGTTTATTGATTACACATATATATATATATATATATATATATATATATATAAAGATAACAAAATATATGGAGTTTTACATAGTTATAAATATATATATGTATTTATATACATATATTTACTTTAATTAATACTTTCATTTTAATTTTATTCGACTAATCAATTGGCTTAAATAGTTACCTGCAGATCCTGTTTGGCTGCCTCGGCTCCGGCTCTTGTATGGAATGTTACGAAACCAACGGGCTGTGGTTGCATAATATCGATGTCAAATATATATATATTTATTAAAGTCATGCAATTGTTTTGTGTTGTTCTCTAAAGCATTTACTTACCGATGCTGTTTTCCCATTTTTGCTAGTTACTTTCAGTAGAGATCCTTCGTAGCCCTGATAGAAGTAGATAAAATGCAATTTTTTAGGTTTTTTTTTTAGGTTTTTTTTTAGGTTTTTTTTTTTTATTATAATCGTTGTTGAAATAATTCTGGAATAATATTCCAACATGTATTTAAAGTGTTAAGAACTCTTTGATCTTTATCATAATTTCTATAATAATTGCAATATTATTTAAAAAAATGAAAATCTTTTGAGTTTTCTGTTGCTGTTATTTTAAAGCAAAAGAAATTCTGTTTATTTTTATTCAAGTGCTTTTTTCCAATAGCTTAGTCTGGGTCTTTGGGCAAGTGGGGGACTTGGATAAACATGCGCTTGGCCAGTTCTCGTCATGGATTACTCACCTCATAGGCTCTGAATAGCAAATAGAGCTCGCGTGGCTTAGCATCCATCGGCAAGCCGCTGACGAACAATGTGCGCACCTGCAACAGAGCAGAGGAAGAGAGAAATGGATTAGTTGGATGGAAATAGAGAGACATAGAGCGCTATATACAGTTAACAAATCTGTGTAAATGTATGTAAATATATTTAGTGAGAAACCAATTTCCCATGATTGTGTTATTAACTTAAAGCCGACACGTAGCGGGCGCGGATGGTTGCAAAACTGAACCGGAAACCTTTGGCATCCATTTCAATGTGTCAAATATTTAAATTTCGCTGCTACCCAAAAAAAAAAAAAACCCCAAAAGTTCATGTCACGCACACACGTACACATATGCGCAGCATCAAGCACGTGTGTGTCTGTGTGTGCGTGTGTGAGTGTGTGTGTGTGTACCTATCTTTGTGTGTGGTGATAATGAAAGCAAATGGAATAAGCGCCATAAACGCTGAATTCATTAAGGCAACGACGTGACGCGCTGAAACAGAAGATGAAATAGAGTGAGACGGAAGGGTGTAGCAAGGGTGAGTGTGAGTGAGACAGACACAAAGTGAGAGAGAGAGAGATGGGAAAAAGGGCTGCAGCGGGTGTCAAGCGGACTTTGGGCACTAATGAGCCATGCCGCATTTTTCTTGTCCCTCTTTATTTTTAACACCTAGGCCAACAGATGGCAAAGGGACAAGCTGTGTCAGCCCTGAGCTGCGAGTTGTGAGCTATTTTCAGCTAGCTTTTATTTTGAATTTTTTATCTTTTATGCATAGAGTGTGCTGTCTCTTAGGCTACATTGGTTACAATTAGTTTAATAGGGAATCAGTTAGATTCGATTGTTTGTATTATTGATTTAATTACAAGAATTTGAACTGCAGAGCGAGTTAAGTTAATTTTTTAGTAATTTTATTTGAAATGAATCAAAATAGAAAGAATGATAAAAAATAATTTATAGAATTTGGTATTGCTGATTTATTAACAATGTAAATCAAAACTATAATATTGATCGACATTCGTGTATTACAATAAAAGCCTAAAGGAATTAAGAATTAAACTGTTAAACTCAAAACGAGCCTTGAAAGTTGACTATTAATTTCTCTAATACAAATGTGGAATGCAGCGTGAAAATTCTCAACGCCAGCCATTCTTTTATGAGTAAAGTTTAAAATCTGGTGCATATTTCATTTGCTAAACCCTTTCTGGAATGGCCATAACATGGACGGACACTGCGGCAATTTGTTGCCTTCGCTGATGCGAACAGTTTTTGTGGCAAAACTCCATCCCACGAGAGTGAAATGTGTCGGTGTTGGTTAGCCTCACGAGCATGTGTGTAAAATTAAAACGTGTTTTATCGTGAAATCTAGCTATTGTTAGCTTAAAAGGTGGCACATGTAGCGTATTAATAGACCTTGCCCGCAGCTGCCAGCTGCTGCAGTTGCGACTTTAAAAATGCCCAACTGCCGTTTGCAAATTAATTAATTCTCTCAAGTGCCGGCCAGCAGCAGGAGCAGCAAAAAGAATGGAAATACGACAATAAAAAACAATAAAAAGCAAGAAATCCTTTGACGTTTGCTGCTGCTGCCAAAAAGGATCTGTGAGCCACGCTCAGTTAAATAGCAATTAAAATTAATTTTTGCGCAGTCTGCGGTCGCCTCTCCCGCCTTTTGCGGCTCCACTAATTGGACGGGTAATGAGCTGAGCTGAGACAGCGCTTCCTCAAAAAGAAAAAATAATAGAGGAGATGGTGGAATAAAGTTGAAAAATGTTTCAAGTAAAATGAGCCTAGCGCAAACTAATTAGAAAGTGGCTGCAGCGCTTACAGAAATTTAGTTGTGGTTCGAAGATTCCTGTTGCAAATGGCATTGAAATGCAATTACATTGTGTTTCGCCTGTGCGTATGTGTGTGTGTGTGTGTGTCTGGGTTGCACCTCAAGTTGATGTCATGTCTCGGCGCAGCAAATATGCCAAGAGCAAACAACAATAGACTGCCAGACTGTCAGGCGGTCAGGAGCAGGAAATGGAACTCTGCTCAGACGTGCAGCCAGTTGCATTGCCAACCGCAAAAGCCAGTTAGCCGGAGCCGAATCAGCCATAGACGTGGACTAAATGCGACTTGGCTGCAACTACTTCTCCCCGACTCCCCGTCTTTTGGCCACTGCGGATACACATTTAGCATTTTGGCAAACACACAAGCAAGCAGCACTAGCTAGCTGCCCAGCTCTGCCCAGTTAAACTTTGGCTTCTCTTCCATATGTTGCCAACAATATATATTGCTGTGGAGCTTGTGTGGGTGTTGCGGCAACAACTTTGCTTGCCAAATTCCATTTAAATACAGTAAATGTCATAGAGTTGCAGTTAGATGCCGCTCCTGTTCCTGCCCCTGTTCCTGCTCCTGCTCCTGCTCCTGCTCCTGTTTCTACTCTCATTGTTGTTCTTGGTCAACCTTGCAACTTGGTTGCCTGCGCTTGGCAATGATTTTGTTGTCGCAACTTCTCTTCTCACCCCCTGCCTCTTCCTCTCTCTCTCTCTCTCTCTCTCTCTGTCTGTTTGTTTTCGTGGTTGTTTAACTGCTTCTGATGCTGTTGCTGTTGCTGCTGATATTATTGCCAAGAAGTTGGCTTACCTTTACCATCCTCGCCCCACTCACTCACATTCGCATTGCGTTTAGCCGCAGGTTGTTTTGTCTGTCTGATTTAGAAGTCAGTTTATATTCTGGTTGTTTGACATTTGTCATTTGTAATTATACACTCGATTTTGGTTGTTCGCCAAAATCAGTTAAGAAACTGAGTTTGTCTTGAGGACGAGCTTTAAAACTGTACATATATTGGAGTTTTTATGGAAATATTCAGTATACGCAACGTAGTCCAGCTCTTTGAGCTCTTTAAACTGATCTATTTCTTTTCGGTTCAGTGTAAATCACTCACAAGTCAAGTGTGTTGAGTGGCGATAACTCACTCTGACACACACACACACACACACACACACACACACACACATACACACACACAGAGAGGCAAGTAAACGCGACTTATAAAACATTTATGAACGCCCAGTTGCAGCTGTAGGCGTGCCGTAAGTCTGAGGCTTGGCATGCGCAATTCCCGCCTGAGAGGCGTTAAATTGTATGAGCTTGTAAATTGTAAATTGTCAAACGGCTGACAAAAACACGGCACACAATCGAGAGGCCAAGTCAAGAAAAAAGCCAGCTAACAGCTTTTGCAAATATTTAAATGGCTGCAGTGATTGTTGCTTTCATTGTTGTTGCTGTTGCTTTTGTTGTTGTTGTTGCTTTTGTTGTTGTTGCTTTGCTGCGTGTTGGCAGCGTCAACATCAACAATCAAACATTCAACATTGAAACAACTTTTGATGTTGACTTTTATCGCATCGGCGGCTTTTGCACAAAGTATTTGCGTAAATATTTTTGCCATTAATAGGGGCCAATTAAATTAATTTTTTATGCATTTTTTAGCATTGTTGGCTGAATGAAAAATTAAAGTTTCAATTGACTATATTAAATAGCAAATTAACAGAGCACATAATTTAGTATTTATAAGGCATTTAGGAATTATGTTTGATAAGACTTAATATTTATAGATTTTGTATTTCATTTCGTAAACACTTTGAAAACAATCGAATTGACATTGGTAAACAAAATGTGTGTGATATTGTGACAGATGAAAAAGATATGAAATGAGACTATGAACTATGGATAAGTGTGAGGGGATTGCGCAAGAGAATTATGTGATCTGACAGGTGTATTTACATGGAAAGTACTCAACTTAATCACAAGTCAAATGATCGAATTGTTAATGTCTGCTTATTCTCGGCTAATATAATATAATATATAATTAGTTGATAAATAATACAGTTCATTAAGCTGATGTCCTCGAGCCATTTTCATTTTATGTTCTGATTCAGAATGAAAATAAAGTCGATCAAAATATATACTCTATTCTAAGCACGACTCTATTCAGTATTTGTTTACTCTGTGCATTTGACTCCCCTATGAGTTCAAGTTATGAGCTCTGTAGATGGACTAGAAACCAGAAACACTATAAAATAGAATACAAAATCTGAAATTTGTTCGAACAGCTAAAGCCTGTTAGATAGCTCTCAATATTCCTACTAAACTTGCCTGAGTTCTGTGGATGTGAAACTTAGTAATGAACTATTCGAGCTCTGTTTCAATTTTAAGTTAACTTAAAGATAAATGCTTATTTCAACAATTATTTGGCATCCGCTTTACTAAAGCGGGTTAGTTTATTGGCAATTTGTGTGGCCAACCAGGCTCAATAGCAAGCTCGATTAATTGGCATAATGCATAACAATGCATTTCAATGGTCAACGGTGAAGAATTCTCTATGCACAATACCTGAGCGAGTCAACTAAATGCCGTCAATTATAGCCTCAACTGCAGTTGCCTTTTGATATTGTTGCTGCCTTTGCATTGTTATTATAGTGTTTGTCGTTTGCTCACCTAGCTGCTTGTGAATATGGAATACTGGTTTCTGTTGCAGTCGTTTTAATAGCTTGTCAAATACTCAAGTGAAACCACAAACATAGAAAACAATTTACGCCCTCAGGCTGACAGCCGTGGGCAGTTGCAATTTAAAATAAAAATATTTATTAAATATATTTCAACTCTTCATGAGAAGAATAAAAAATCATAAAAACAAATATTAATGTTAACAAAATTAATTTAAATGTCAATAAAAATAAAAAAGGTGAACATTTGAATGAATGATATATGCACTTGTATTATACATATATATATATATATATATATATATATATATATATATATATATTACTATAGGTATTATGTATTTTAAATAAAAATAAGATACTTTGCCATTTTAACAATTGTATTTCCCATCTAAAATACATTCATCAAAAGGGAAAGAACTTTGCTGTATTTAAGCTCTATAATTTACGATATTTATCGATAATGATACATATCTCTCTTATCGAAATTAATTTAAAGTCTTTAGTTATTTTAGTACAATCTTTGATGTTGTGTTTCTGTTTCTTTCAAGTTTTATTTATTGGGTCGGACTGCTTTGCAGTCAATTCACTCGAAACACTCTAAGCTGTCCGGAAACTTTAGTTTCAACTCATTTCTCATTGCGAATTCAATGTGCAGCTCGGGCGTGTCCTATGAAATGTGAATGCGGAGTGAATGAATGAATGCATACTGAATGCGACTGCAACATAAGATGTTATTGTTGTTGTTTGGTGTTTTGCCGCATTTTGCATACAAAATGACGTCGGCCATTGTGCCAGCGTTGCCGAGCATGCAGTGCAGCGTGAGAAGCAACAATTCGTGGCTAGAACAATGTGGTCCAACTTCTTTTGACTTAAATGGAAAGTTTTGCTCAAATACTGCGACTTTTCTTCAGCTGCATCGTGCTCTTTGTGCTCCATAAACTCAATTGTGGGTGTGAGTGGGTGTCGTTATTTTTTTCTGTTCATATAACTGACTGAAGAAACTGTTGTCGTCTTCTTATAATAATAGATAATTATGCCATTGATATATATATGAGTCGATCTAGAGTGATCATCACATTTGGTTAGTTTTGATAAGAAGATCTGATACTCTATTTACTTTACAGTGCTTAGGGTATCTCCTAGTCGGCGACTCTCGATTAGCGTTGTCTCGCTTTTTGCCTCTCGCTTGGCCTGATTTGGAATTTGGCACAAGCGCTCGCGACCTGCCGCAATCTGCCACGCCCCCAAACCATCACGATGCCGCGGCCAACGCTCAATTAAACCTAGTCATTGTCCTTGTTGCTGTTGCTGTTGTTGCTGCTGGTCTTTGTTGGCTTGGCTATCCTTGTTGTCGTCCTGTTTGCTGTTGCTGCTTTTGTTATTTGTCTCTCACTTGTTTGCTTTGCTGCAGTTTTCATCTTTTTTTCTTTTTCTTCTTATTGTTGAAGTTTTTTTTCTGCTTAGAATTTGTTGCCATTGTTCGCGCATCGCCTTCAGTTTCGCTTTGCCGCTTTAATCGTCTGATCCTTGGCCCCTGCCTGGCTGATATCTGTGCTGCTGCCTTGACGACAACAGCACAATTGCTTTGGTAATTAGCGCTTTTCTTGTCGCCTGCTCTCATTTGATTAAAGACCAGCCAACGCCCACTTGGCAAACACTTTTTAAACTGCTTAATAAGCCGCCTATCCAGCAACAACAGCAACTGCTGTAGGTGCTGCTGTGAGCACAACAACAGCAGCAACAACAGCAATCAGGTAAAACTAATATTTTAATTGCCAAGCAAACAACTGACAGCTATCGCACACCCACACACACACACACACACACATAGACACACCCACACACTAATGCGAGAGAGATAGTCGCAACTGAATGCAAAGTTTTGCCTAGTTATGCTTATTTTACAAATTAGCCCCAAACATTTCGGGAGTTAAGAGAAACAAAAATATGAAGAAAGGCAAAGGCAGCAGGAGGGGGCGAGGGGAGGCTGAGGAGGATAAGCGAGACAAATGCGTAACAGCTGTGGGGCATGGCTACGCCAGTTTTTTGGCCAGCAGCCCATGTGCAGAACGGAATGGGGAGAATTCTCGTGGCTGCAACTTTTGATTGCAAATTATTTGCAACACACACACACACACACACACACATATATATATTATACACACACGCTCACATAGACAAAGGAACGCGCTCGCACACTGGCTGTCAAAAGTTGGTTGCCGACGGCAACAGCAACTAGTTAGTTGTTGCCATTGCTAGTTTGGCAAACAGAAATTATATAACTAGATAAAGCAGCACACAAAAATAATAAATATATGATATATATATATATATATATATATATATATATATATATATATATATATACGTATATGTTTGATGCTGAGCGACATATGAAAGTATGTATGTATGCATGTTGCTTGACAATTTATAAATGCAACAGCGCAAGCAGCAGTGAAAGCAACAGCAACAGCAACAAATTCCAAATTTTAATAATTAAAACTCATTAACACTTTGCCTCGGGAGGTTTTTTGACAGTGGGCGGGGCTGGGGCGGCACTGGACGAAGATTAAATAAAAAATGAGCGATGACTTTTTGCAGCATACTTTGAGGCATACCCGAGCTGGGGTCGGGGAGAATTTGAAAAGGGTTTGGCTCGGTAAATGAATTGAGTCTAGTGTTGGCAGCTCGGGCGCTTATTAAATATGAAGCAGCTGGCGGAGTAGTTGAAGAATTTCTGCGACTTTGGAGACATTGTTTGCAATTTATGGCATAAGCAATTGCATGCAACTGAATATGTTATGAGCACTTGCCACTCACTTCATTGCGCAGCTTGTAGTTGCAACTAACTGGGGCAAGGCTATGCAACACGTATGCAACATTTGCTGGCCTGGCTGATACACGAAACGAAGACAAAACAATATTATTAACAATTCAACGTTTAGGCCAAGGTTGCCAGTATACTTCCGGCTCGAAAAAACAAGACATTGTCGGCAAAGAAAGAATGAACAACCTATTAAGGAAAATGCTGTGCTGGAAATGAGAAAACAATAGAGCAATGAGCCTTGGACGCACAACGTGTCCGAATGTGAACAATGAAAAGGGTTTTGCATTTGCTGCACGTTCCTCTTGCTGGCTCTGCTCTGTAACTTGTCAGTCTTGACGGCTTGACAGTCGACATTATTAAAACACAACTTGCCTAGCAGCTAAAAAAAAAAAGTCTAAGCAAAGAGTTGGCCAAAGGCTGAGCAATTGGGCAAAGTCCCCAAATGAGCATCAGCAGCAGTGCAGATCTATTGTTCAGGTGTTGAGAGCAAGAATACATGTTGGCTGCAAATGAACTTAATCTCATTCAAGTTATGCTCAAAATGCTCCAAAGAGATATGATATGACCTAAGGCCTGCCTAAAATAGTTCTTCTGGCAACCGAGATTCGGGTTTAATGAAAGAAAAAAAAAAAAGAATATTTACTTTATTGAATTTTATTTATTCCAAATTGTAATGCATTTTGAGATGACTTTGTTAATTAATAAAAGTATTAAGCACTTTCTATTATTCATTCATTCTCTTAGCTCATGTTTTTGTTGCTCATCTTGCTGCCTTGCAAATTATGCTAGAGCACCAAGAAATCCCTTCTTGTCAAGCGGCTGTTAATTAACTTGAATTCCCAAAATTATATCAAATCCAACATTCAACTTTTCGTGCACTATGTCAGCAGGATGTATGTACGTGTGTGTGTGTGTGTGTGTGTGTGTGTGTGTGTGTGCATGTATATAGATGTACGTGTGTGTGAGTGTTTGTGTTCTGGTTATTCATTAGGCAAACATGCCAGCACTTTTGCTGCAGGTAACTAACAAGTTGCAGCGTCGCTCAATATAATGCATGTGTACGACCTTATTTTGCCCCACTGTGCACAACTACAAACTGCGTCAGCTAATTAAGATTGAAGTTGCCGCAGAGCACCGCCACAGGCAACACCAGCAGCAGCAGCAGCAGCAGCAGCAGTAAAAGCCACCGCAAAACCAAAAACATGGCAACAAAAAGTCTGGCTGGCTAATTTATTATGCCAAGCGTACGAAGCGAATGCTGCTGCCTCAGCGTGGGGCGTGGCTTTAGTAAATGCTGTGCTTAGTTGTCGTAGGTGTCGAGCTGACAGGTGTTAACGAGTAATGCTAAACAATTGATGCACGTGGCAAGGTCAGTCATATTGCCAGCATCCAAATGCCAATTGCCAGTTGCTGTTGCCAATTGCCAATTGCCAGTTGCCAGTTGCCAGTTGCTGTTGCCAACTTGCCAACTGATTACTATCTTCGATTTGTGGTCAAGCATAATTTCTATTGGAAATCTCTGCAAAGAGTTGCAAACGAGTTTTGAGGGTAAAGTTTTGTGATTTGCGGCAATTCGAAATATTATTTTTTACACTCGGCAAACTTTTGGGAAATTCTTGTCTGTGTGGGGCGCACACTCAACAGGAATTCCAAATAGAATTGTGGCATATTTTTGTTTTCAATTTGCGCAAATCCACAAAAATTATCCCAAGAGCCAGCATTGAAAGAGCAGACAGTAAAAATCAAAACGAATCACCGCGTTTTTGGGTCAATCACAGAAAAAGGAAGAGAAGGAGACACAGTGCACATACACAGGCCATGAAGTACGTGCTGAGCATGTCCTTCTCATACCCAGCACTCGCATAGGGTATATTGGTTGTTTACAATGACAATGATTCAGATAAATATGATGCGGTATAAAAAATGTGTTATGATGGAACAATTTCATTGAATTAGCAAAATATAACCAATAAAAAAAATAAATAAATATATATATATATATATATAATTAAAAAATAATTTTGAAATACTTTGTATTTCCTTTTTGTTTGATTATTATTTAATAGATTAATTATTTAATGCATTTCGTTTAATAGACTTTTCATCATTCAATTTATGTATGAGTCAGAACTATCCCAACTAAATTACAAGGATATCTATCCTCTTGATCATAATTTTGACTTCAGCTTAAGCTGCAGCGACTGCTTCTGCTGCTTGTTCCACATTTTGGCAAAAGCAAATGTTTTGGTCTCTTTCTAATACAGCAGCATTTTTGTTTTCAGTCTCTTTCTCCTGGTGGCTGTGTCAATCTTCCTAACGAGCGCCTGCTCCAGGACTTAACCACTCGGCTGGTTCTGCTCCGATTGACCAGACAACAGGGCGTGCATATTAAACGTGAAGCTGGGCTCTTTCGAATACAGCTAGCAAATGCTTGTGTAAGCTGGTATAGATCACGCCCCACGCCCAACCAGCCTCCACTCGCCTCCTGCTAAAACTCTTGTATTCTTAAATAAATGATGCTGGTGCTGCGGCTTTTGGGCTGCGATTCCCTTTCAATCGACCCAAGTACTTGGCGGTTAAGTGAAAACTGCGCCTCGACACTTGGTGACACACTCTGCCGCCCTCGTGCCACGCCTTCAACTCGTTTGGCATTCGATGCGGCACTCGAATGAGTTGCTGCAGTTTATATAGCATACTTTCCAGGGCGATGCAGCAGTTGCTTGAATATATATCAGTTTCAAATTAATACTCTGCTCTCGTTGCATCTTGTGTATTGCAATATTTTCGAGTCACATTCGTGTTTATTGTTGTTAATTAGTTGTCCTCCCATTCACTTCAATTGTGTCAAATATTTAATGTCATTTCAAATTTATAAACAAAACTCTAGGGGACAACAATGCCAAATTGTGCATGTTCAGCTAAAGAAAAAAAAGGAAAAAAAAAAAAAGCAGAAAACAATTCACAATGCACACAAGCACACTAAATTCACAATGAATGTAATGGCATTTGTGAATAATGTGAATAATTGAAAGCTGCCCAATTGTCGTCCACAAGTACCACGACAATCAGCCATAGGCATAGAAATAATTTTGTGAAATGTTCCAAATAAATAATTAGTTACAAATATTTGCAACTTTCAGTTACTCAATGTATATACAGCGGGCTTACATATGTATGCGTATGTATCTGCCATATACACACATTTTGAAATAAATTTTATAATTTAGTATTAAATTTCATAAATGAATGTAAATGTTAGAAACATGTTTTATTTATATTTATAAAATAAATTTGCATAAATATATTTACTTTGTGTGAATGATTTTCAATAAATGCAGGCAGTTATATATATAGTCTTCGCCTGGCTGAAATTTGTATATCAGCAATTTTAATTTTCTTTGAAAATCAGTCGTTCATAAACTTTCTCTTTTATACAAATATTCATCAATTCAAATATTCACATAAATATTTCATATACTATATAGTAAGCGATAGTTCTTGTCAAAGCGAAGCTTCCATCTGGAATATATCAACTATGTCTTTAAGTGCAAATAAACTTGAATTATTTTGACTGCCTAGAACGCAGCTTGCCTTAATTTGTATAAACAGAACAATTACTCCTGTTGGACTTGGCAGCAAATATACATTTTATAAATAATCTCTCTTTGAACGTTTGCTGAGTAAACAAAAGTCTTTTAATAAAGTGAACTATGCAACCTGCTTTAATTGCTTTAATTGAACTTGTGTTTGCTCTGGTCACACGTGCCGTAGAGTTTTAAATATGAGATGAATCGCATTTGTCTATTTTGTATTTATTCATAATAAAGTTTTTCATCATTTCTTTTGTATGTTCAATGCAAATAATTGAATTTCTGATTCTCCCAGTTATGTCTTTTTTCCTTGCCGTAAACTTCTTTTGGCTGCGCGTCTGCTTGAGCTCATATGTCGCACAACTAATTATATAACATCTGATATATAGCATATATATATATATCTCCTGATGCACGATATTGAATGGTCAAGTTGAATGCAGCTTAAATATTTAAGCAATTATAATTGCCTCTGCGCGTTGACATAAGAAGTTTGCTAATGACAGCTGAAAGCTAGTCAATGTATCAATTATCCTGCTTCCCATTCTCTCCGTCTCCCTTGCTCACACACAGCTCTACATTGCGTGTGTGTGTGTGTGTGTGTGTGCGGCCAGGAGTCATTGATTATTCGGGCATTTTAAGTGCTTTGGTATTTTGTGTTTAATCTGCACATTTGTTGCATAATTTATATGGCTGGCGCATTGTTGCAATTGTAGCTGCAGTGTGTGGCTGTCGCTCTCCCTCTCTCTCTCCTACTCTCTCTCTCCTACTCTCTCTCTCTCTCTCTCTCTCTCTCTCTCTCTCTCTCTCTCTCTATCTTTGTCTCTGTCTCTGTCTGTCTGATTTGAATTTGAAATGAATCGTGCAACTATTCTGGGGAGATTGGATGGCAGCTGAGCTATTAGCTTCACATTTGTTATATTTACGCAATTTATTTTATTGCCAAAGATCAAAGCAAATTCCACAATTGGCTGCAGTATTTGTTGGTATTATTTGCTGGTCCCTTTGCAGTGTTTTTCGCTTGCTTGTTTGTTTGTTTGTTAGTCAAGCGCTTCGCGCGCTGCTGAGTGTTGGTAAACAGAATTTATTTGTCAATAAAGCTGTCACTTCATTACGGCCATTGTCCTTGCTCCTGTCGCCAATAACTCACGCCGTGCTATCGCAGAAATGGCGCAAAAATTGTCGCGTCCCGGTATAAACTTGCATTATTACTTTTGACCAGAAACAAGCAAAACGAGTGGGTGCCCAAACACGACTCTGTGTGAATGCTGCAACACGGAGCAGGAACACGACTATAGAGCAGGAGCAGGAGCAGGAGCAGCAGCAGGAGCGGGAGCAGGATAGTTGCAGCAGGACTACCTGTTCGGCGTCTGTTTGGTCTGACATTAATGAATTTGCTGCTGTCAATATAGCCAACTGCCAATAAACGGGGATGGGAACAGGAGGGCGACTGTCAGGTGGAGTTGGCTGGACTGTGGGAGTCCTGCTACATAAAAACAACAAACGGGCGGGACTCGAAAGCCATACTGGATTCCCGTGTATTCACACAGGATGACAGGACGACGATGACATTGGCTCTCGCTCGTCTGGCCAAAATGTTCGCATTACAATTTTCATTTTTGATGTCTATTGACATAGCAATATGCTATAGAGCAGTAGGAGCAGCAGGAGCCGACAGTGCAGGAGAATGCGCTGAGCTCACAACTGTTTGGAGCTGTCGTCGCAGTTATTGCAGCACTTTGCACTACTTTCCCATGGATCATGTGCACTTTGTGGAGTGCTTTGCATCAGCTAAAGATGAATATAATGCAGTACATAATTTATATTCACGAATGTATTTGAATACATATGTTTGTGCGAGTTGGATGAGATATGAATTAAATTAATCTTTCAGTTATGCAAATGACAGTAAGGGCATTCTCAAGTTCGTCTTCACTGCGTGCTTAGCTGTTACATTTTACACACATTTTTATTTGATATTTTTTATTGGCCGTGCAAACAACACCTTTTCAATTTTTGTCAGCACCGTCGCTTAATTTGTATTTTGGACCTTGCATTTTATGCTGTTTGATTTAACAGCATCGCAGGGAAAAAAGGCGAGATTGGGATTGCGATTGGCACTGGACACTGGAAGGGGTGCGAGAGCGCGAATTCGGGCAGCCAGACTCAATTACGCACTTGTTTGCGTCGATATTTCTGCAATGAAAACTCAATTGTATGCACAGCCGGAAAACTCTTTAAGAGTGCAGCTCGAGCTGAATCTGACAGTTTCGTTCAATTTAATTTCGGCCTTATCTATTCGTACCATTCCATGAATCTATTAATTTTAAAATCTTTTTGTTTAAATTCATACAGATATTTCATTCGAAATCCCAAGAATCTGTACTTAAATTTTTATTTTAGATTTACTCTAGATTTTAAAGTATTTATTTATTTATAATAAATGAAAGTAAATATATATCCTTTCTCTTAATGAATATATATTAAAGTTGAAATTAAACAGAAGATAATTATATAAAAACAACATTTGGAAGAAAATGATGCAGTTAATTATTGAGTAGCTTCTCTTTTCAGTACAAGAATGTTTTCAATTACTAGAAACGTTAAGAAGTATCTGTTAATGTTAGATTCCGTTAACAAGAACTGCTCCTCCCACACATCATCAGGCTATGTTATTAACAGTATGATGCGCTGTTAATAGCAGTTCAGTTACTGATTCACTATCAACGATTGGGATATTCTTTTCTTTTTCTTTTTCTTTTTTCTTCTTTATTTTTTCTTTTTCTTTTTTTCTACTACATATTTTTACTACTACACATTATAATAAGAAAAGACACAGCTTCTACCCAAAATAAAGACGAGGAATTACACTCAAGACTTTGTACTTAGCATCGAGCCTCCACTCGAACAGTATCTATTCTTTTGTTGCTTTGAATTCTCATTTGAATATGAATTTGGAAAACTGACTGCAGTTGAAATATCTGCTGTGCATCAAATTTGATCCATTCTAATCCATTGGCTTCGACAGTAATTGCTAAAATTTCAATTTATGAATAAATCAAGGTTGCAAATCAGCAAACACTTTCGCAGTGCAAATGCTAATTAAAATTGGTGAACTCGCTGGCTGAGGGCTCTCTCGTGACCCACCATGGCCACACGCTCGCCACTCACGATGACTGACAACACATTTCAATTAGCAAATCAAATTGAAAATTGTGCAAATGGCAGAAAGTCGTCGTGGCCAACAGTTTACCTCTCAGCCTTTCCGCCCGCCTCGCTTTGTTTACCTTCATTGAAAGTTTTTGGTCCGTCGGAACAGGCGTGTCAACTCGCTGTTGGTGGCAACTGGCTGCAATTAAAGCAGGCAAAAGTTTGTCCGTCTTAGCAGTTTTTTTCATCAAATTAAGCAATCAGCCATTGCAATGGCGACACTTGGAGTGTAAGGACGCTGTCTAAACACAGCTGATTGAAGTATAAGCTTAAGCAGAAAGAAGCGATGCGAACAATTTGAATAATAATTGAAGTGCAAAATGTCTTAAATGCTTACGCTTGGCTCATTTGCCGGCTAGTCCCGGGAGCTGATCCTGGCCAGCGTTCATTAGACTGCTGCTAACCTAACGCATAAATATTAATATGCCAGTTATTTCTGAGCTCCATGTTGTAGCTATTTCATATTTTCTTTCTGCTTCTGCCATAAGCTCTGTAGCTATTTTCAGTACAGCAGCGTTTGCATTTCATTAGCCAAAGTGGCATTGTCCTTGTGTATACATGTGTGTGTATGTAAGTGTGTGTGTGTGTGTGAGTGTGGCTCGCATAAAAATAGAGCGCATTTAGCAAGGAAGCCAACAACCATTGAAAAAGCAAAACGCAGAAAATGCAAAGTATCCAAATAGACTGAAGGACACTCCAAGCCTTGTGTCCAAGTGAGTCTGTCCTGCCCGGCGTCCAATAGTACAAAGAAGAAAAAAAGAAAGGTATAACAGACTAAGGAATACCTTATAATTCAAATGTAGATTTCGATAATTACCTAATCGTTTCATAAATATTTTTTAAACTTTTAATACTATTATTTTTACTACTTTTTTGTTCAATTTTATTTTTATTTAAATGTATATTCACTTATCGAAGTATATTTGCGATTTCTTCAGCTCGTAAAGCTTCCATTCGCAGCCTTTTACAGGGCATAAATATGCTAAGCGGCTGCAAGTGCTGTCCCTTTCCTATGCCCGCATTAGCTATTTATGTGTGTGTTCGAGTGTGAGAGAGACAGAGACAGTAGTTGCTTGTGTGTGTGAGTGTGTGTGTGTGGGCGTTTCGAGTGTTTGTCTGCATTGTCACACGCTGTCAAACCCGCTTTAGCCTAAGTCACTCGCATTTATTTACTGTACTGTGTGCAGATGCTTTGGTCTACTCTGCCCGGCAATGCCCCCCCCCCCTCCAGCCGCCACGCCCCCTTTTGTCCAGCCACATTTGAGCTGGCAACACTTTGGCATTCTTATTTTTAGCCATGCGGCTAATTGTGAGCGACAGGCCGGGATTAGGCCGCAGCACTCGACTGTTCAGATGGCAACATATGTAGATGTATGTGTGTGTGTGTGTGTATGTGTGTGTGTGTGTGTGGGTGTGTGTGTATATGTGCGCATCAATGGCAGCTCAAGTGAGTGTAAAAATCGCTGGTAATTACATCAAGTGTGTGGGTCAACTCAGCGTGGCCCATTCAGACAGCCAGCTCTCGGCTCTATTAATAGTCGCAAAAGTGTTGCGCTTCGCAAAGAGCCTTGAAGCAAGTTTAAAGGCACACATTTTTTGTTTGTATTGTTTTCCGTTTGCTTTCCCAAAGCGCATTTTCCGACTGGCCGCCTGCCAAGCAGCTAATAAAGTTGCCTAATTTGTGGCTGCATTGCGTGGCAGCAACAGCAGCAGCAACAATAGAAACCAGTCAAATGGAAAAAAGAAATTGTTTAAAGAAAAGTGCGAAAAGTTGCACCCGCAGAATGTTGCATCCTTAGAAAGGAAGTCAAAAAGAAGCAAAGTACTAAAAGAAGAGAAGCTCAAGAGTTTTCTTGTGAGAGGGAGATAAAAAACAATGCAAAATTAAAACTTAGCTATGATAATGTTGGAATTGAATATATATATATATATATATATATATATATATATATATATATATATATATATATATATATATATATAATAATCATAGAATTTAAAACTAATTCAAAGTGATATTAAAATTCATGAAAATACAATGTTTCAATTAATATTAATTAATTCCTGTGTAGATTGTGTTACTTCTCAAATATATATATATATATATATATATATATATATATATATATATATAGATAGATAGAAAAGAGTAGACTTTCCTGTTGCAATAATTTAAAATGAAATTTTCCACATTTTTCAATAAATTTTCTAATGCCTATCCGAGAATCAATTGCTTAGTCTTTAATAGAAAATCCACTTCAGCTTGAGGCAACTACTTTAAACTATTCACAATGGCAATTGCATTGCTCACATCATAGTCCGTAGATAAAGGCATTGCTCATCTCTGCTCAGATTATCTATTTCACTTGGATTTCTGTCTTTCTTCCCTCTCTCTCTCTCTGTCCCTCTCTCTCTCTCTCTCTCTCTCTCTCTCGCTCTGTGTGTGGAATGTTTGTGGGGTAACCCTCAAGGATAACTCACTGTGATTTTTTACCCTTCTTGCTGTGAAGATTTGTTTGTTTGTCGCATTTTATCGTCGAGATTTTTTTGTTCTTTTTATTTGCAGTCATTTTTTTTATCGCCCAACATGCCTCGCCCCCACTTTGCAGCTCAGCGTTCAACTGCCTCGTCGTTTATCTGCGAGCGACGTTTTGTAACAATTTTTATTGTTTTCTGCCGACGCAGCTGCCTCGAGTTGGCTTTGAACGGCTTTCGGTTTTATCTTGATATGGAACTAGCGTCGTGATCCGGGCACAGCTAGACGGATGTGCCACTTGAACTGCGGCAGTGGCTGCCACTTGTCTGTACTTAACGGTAATAAGTTGCAAGGCACAGGTAGGAATGCACGATATAAATGCGTTCTATTTATAACACACACACACACACACACACATCACGGGCTCTAAAGCGATTTATTTGCGAGCTGTGCCGAATTGTGCCGAAATGAACTAGAAATTAAATCATCCACGAAAAGTGAGTGCAGCAACTGCCTCAGTGCTCCAAT
The DNA here is from genome assembly GCA_035047405.1 of Drosophila stalkeri. NCBI lineage: Eukaryota > Metazoa > Arthropoda > Insecta > Diptera > Drosophilidae > Drosophila > Drosophila stalkeri. The sequence continues at coordinate 29,891,869 of JAWNPR010000142.1, read as the reverse complement.
GTTAGCAGCTAACAGAGTCAAGAAATCATTTTGTCCTCATCAAAATAGCAAATGCGACCCATATTGCACGCGAGTAGCTGCAGGCGAAAACTTGTTCAGTTGTCAGGCACGTGCCGACCTCAAAAACGCTCACACACACACACACACACACACACAACCAACTTGAAAATTGTGTGAAGCCTTTTGCCAACGTCAACAGCATTTTAAACGCAGCCCACAAGCCACAAGCCTGCTGACTGCAGAGACTCTGTTTGGGCTCTCATTGTGAGTCATTTTTGTTTTTGGCCTATGGCAATTGTTGACTTGATTTTTATGCAATTTCTGGCTTATTGCACAAATTTTTGCCAGTCGTCATAGTCCTCTGCCTAGTCACGTAGTCATCGCCGTGCTGCAGGCCCCTCTGGGCTTAAAGACTTGGCTTTAGTGCAGCAGAAAATCATGAAAATAAAGTCAGTTGCAAATCTTGCTAGTTAACTATTGGGCGTTGCTCCAATAATTCGCTGAGCATCATCGTACGTGTCACAGCAACGTATGTTAAATGATAGACAATGCCATAGCAACAGCAATAGCAACAACTGCGCGGATTGGTGCTTCATCCACTGTTCAAGCGACTGTCAGTTGTTGCGTGTCAAAAGTGTCGGCGCATTGAAGTGGATTTCCCACTGATGCGACTGACAGCAAACAACAAACAAAGTTGCTCCTGCAATGCAACATTTCGCTGCAGGCGCTGCCTTAAAGTATGCAACACGAAAAGTGACAGCAACAACAACTGCAACACCAGCAGGAGGAGGAGGAGAAGCAGCAGCAGCAGCAGGAGCACCAGCAGAAGCAGCAGCCCTAAACAAATGTTAAATATGGAACTGCAGCTAAATATCATTAAAATCTACCCTGGAATATGGTTTGAATATCGTATTTTATAAATGAACATGAAAAAGCCGAGAGCGCTCAAAATTAGATTTGAATGGAGAGACAACATTTTATGAAGGACTTGAATGGATCAAGGTTTTATAGTATTTATCAAATGAAGACAGAAATATAGATTAAAAGAAATGAAATGGACAATTGAGATTAATAAATTTTTGAATTTCTATTAATGCATTTCGTTAAATTATCAATTATAGAAGTTTGTATAAAAATATTGCTCGAATTAATGAAATGAAGATAATAAAATCTTTAATTTCTTGCTTAGCAATGAAAATGGGCTATAAGGGTAAAGATACTTTGACAAAACTTTTATCAAGTTAAGTCAAGGCTAGGTGTGGCACATTTAATAATCTTTGTATTCGCAGAATGACGAATGTAATCCATGTTTTTTTATATCCCTTTTGCTGTGTCAATTCTTTAAGGATTAAACCTCTACTCTGCAATTTTAAAAAATCAATTGTGAAGAGAACTCCATTTGTATGTAATACAAACAAATTCCAGTTAATGAAAATTGCAAAGACTTTAAATACTTTTATTAGGAAGCCTGTTTAAAAGCATATATAATATTTGCTGCATGCGTATGCAGTATTCGCATAAAACTATTGAAATGAATTTCGAATCAATTCGAATATTCATTCTAACGGCAACTTGTTCCACAGCTAAATATATAATTTGCTGGCGACTTCTTTTTACAGGGTATAGCCAACATACATTTCTTACACCTTGCGTGCACTTGCATGTTTTTTAGCTACATCGGTTGAAGTGATTTTGTGCCTTGCTTTTTGGCTTTACGCACATCGGCAGGACATCAGGAAGACGCATCACCGAGCAGCAGCAGCAGCAGCAACATCAAAAGTAGAAGCAACAGCTGCAGCTTATGCATTATTGTATAAGATCAAAAAAAGAAGAAAAAAAATTGAGCTGCTGCTGTAAGCAAACTTTTTAGAAGGATGTAGGAGCAAAAAAAGAAATAAAACAAGTTATCCTGCGCGTAAGCTGCATGTTAACTTTTCCTGCCAAACTTTCTTTTATTTTGTGCTTTTGTCATGTGAAAAACGTGTCGAAATCGCCTTCAGCTCGGCGCCCGCTCACTGAATACCATATTAGTTTATGAGGCCGAGCCGAGTCAGTCTTAAATGAGAATTTAAGCCAACGACGAGAATGATGGAGCGCCGGCAAGTGTGAAGGGAATACACAATGCCCGACTGGAAAATACTTAAAAAATATGCCGAAACGCATATTTCGCACAAACGGAAATCAATCAGTGGCAATCACTGACAGCTAGAAAGGTAACCAATGGCAACTGGCCTGGCTGACAGGTCTGATTAAATTCTTTTGGCCAATAGGCGGGGACAAATTGATGCCTGTGGCAGCCATCAAGTGGGTGGGCTCGATTGATGTTCCCCATATGAATCACAGTAATGTCAGTCGTTGGACACGGACAGAAACATGTCAAGTAAAGTAAATGCATGAAGCGTGTGAAATATGAAACTAAACAAACCGACAGAAGTCTTCGGGGAATGGAGAGTTATGCAAACTTATTGAGAAGCAAATAAAATGTGCTTGCTGCGAGGCATTGTTCGATTAAACTTCTCTCACTGAAAGTTTCATGAGTTCACTTCTCTGTTAAGCTGCAACTTTTCAGCTGGTCCCCATTTTTTTTTTTTTTTGTGACATTTCACAAAATCTGTTTGTGCATTTAATTCCCAATCAGAAGTCATTCAAAATTTAAATGCAATTGAAATCGAGCACTCGTTCGATTGGCGATCAGAATTGAAATGTTGTTTCACTTAAATTATCACGTTGAATTTTTTGCTGCGCTGCTTTCAACACGCTCTGCCTGGCATTACGCATACGCACCGTAGACCGCATCGCGTACACTGAGTGCCTGGCATTTTTCCAATCAACGCCAATCAAATCAATGCCGTCTAATGGCATTAACCCATCAACTTCAGTGTCAGTTGCCGTCTCTCATATGCAGCTGTAGATTGTATTTGCTATTTTTTTTTCCATCCTTTTTTTTTTTTTTTTTTTGCGAACTACTTTGATTCGATCAGGAAATGTTCCGCATTGGTTTGTAACTACCTTGCTTCTCTTCATTTTTTTATGCTGCTGCTGCTGCTGCTGCTGCTGCTGCTGCTGCTGCTGTTACTGTTGCTGCCATGTAATTTTGCCGAAGAGACAGCCAAAGAGGTAAAATTCAAATTGCATTTGTCTGCGCTGGCGACGGCCAACGACATTTGCCAAAGCCACAGCCACAGCCTCTGCAATATTCAAAGGTTTGCCATATGGAAATTGGCGGTTGGCCCGGAAAAAAAAGAACACCGTGTAAGGGGCGTGGCAGCAGCGCGCTTTGAGCTGCACTTTAGCTACATTTGGGCAGGGTAAATAAACTTGAAATTGGAAATGTTTTTTTTTTTTTTTTTTTTTTTTTTTTTTAAGAAGCAGTCGCTGCAGCGAGCAACGAGTTCAAGCAAGCAGAGGGCAAGCTTAAAGTGCGACCCTAGCTGCAGCAACAACAACAACAGTACGTGCCCCAAGGGCCAATCACGTGCGTCTCATTGAGCTCATTATGTGAGCAGCACTGGCTCTGTCAAAGGCTTGAAATTCAAGCCAAGGGAGGCAGCTATTGTCATTACCTCACGCTAACGTGGCCATGCTTTTTATATAACCCATACACACACACACACATAGACACGCACAGGCACAGACACAGGCACAGGCACAAAGGGTATCCTGGCAGTGCCACGACAGGGTGACAGTCGACGCTGGCAAAAAAAAACAAAAAACAAAAAAGTTTGCTTAACCCACAAAAGTCGTCGAAACTGCTCATAAAACATTAAAGCAGGCCAACTGTCTGACCATCGGCAGCCATCGCATGCTATTGATGAAATGGCTGTCAGGCTAGCGGCTTTGATTGAGCTGGAGGACATGGCCGGCCGGAAAACTGTGATGCCTGCCAAGTCACAACATGACAACAAAGCACAGCACAGCTTTCCGCTCCTCCTCCTCCACCGCCTCCTCAGCCCCTATCCTCAGCAGAGGCGACAAGCAGCACATAAAATTTTAAGCATTGTTCGCTGTGGTGCAGCACGACCACTAAACTTTAATAGCATGGATGCCATGGAACACTAACGCCACAAAGTGTGATGTCCAAAAAGCCTAACTGAACAGCTGGCTAAGAAAGTCTCTCTGCCGTGATCCCTAAATGCCGGGGCGACAGAGGCGAAGAAGCTGTCAACAGTTGCCCACAAAATGGTAAGCATGTGAGCATACCAAAGGGTGATAAGCGTCCTACACTAACAGAAATTACCACAGTGAAGTCAAGTCAGTTTCAATTAATATAAATATACATAAAAATTTTATCAAAAGAAAGAAATAAAAAAAAGATTTTCTTATAGTGTTAGTGAAACTAGAAAGTATTTTATGTTGTTCACTTTTTCCTTATACATCTTCTATCTAGTTGTCAAAAGATTCAAGATCCATCTTATTGCTGTATTTAATTGTTCAATGTCTTTCCTATTCATATCATTGGTATGTATTGTCAAGTTCTTCTCAGTGTACCTATCTCTTAGTTGCACACGTGACAGTTTGTCATAAAAACTAAAGGCGGCAAGTGGCAAGTGGCAAGTGGCAAGTGGCTAGTGGCAAGTGGCAAGTGTGACGATGTTGGTGACATAAAGATTATATAATAGCGCGCAGCGAAAAGCGTAAATATTTGTTGCATGCTCTGTCAAGTGGAGGGTTCATTCAACTCGACTCGACTCGACTCGACTCGACTCGACTCGAGTTGGCCATCTAGGAGCCGAACGAACAACAGAAACGATCCCATTGCTCTGTTAGCAGCGACAACTTCTTTGGGCAGCCGCAGCGCGATTCGTTGCAATTTTAGCATCAAATTGCAATTAATCAGCGAATGTGGCCCGAGCTAAATCTCTGGCGGTGGCTTGCCCCCTCTTTTTGTGGCCATATGTGCGACATTTGCACTTGTCGACGATTTGTCTCTGCAATTGGGCGACAATCAGGGCAGCTGAGCACTCAGCACTCAGCACTCAGCAGCTCAATGGGTGGAGCGACGTGGGGACAGCGATAAATGTTCACTCATTAATAATAATTTACGTTAATTTATTGCCTGACATTGTGTAAGATGTTTTTCCTCTGCGCAGCGCTGGCAAATTCAATTTGTGCGCCCTTCTTCGCGCCTGGCCCAAATAATGAAATTGATGTGTGGTTGAACATACCTGAAACGAAACAGAAAACAAGAGAGTCGCATTTAGAAATGATTAATGCTGAAGAATATGCCAATGTATGTATATTTAATTGAGAAGTGCTTCAGTTCGCGAGAGCTTAGCTCGACTAAAATATATATATACATATATACTATATTATTTCAAAGTTACATATTGGAGCTCTCTTGCAAATGCATTGAAATGTGTCCAGAGGGAACAGAAGTGGCCATAAATAAGCTGCAGTCAGAACTTCAACACACACGCGACAATGTATCAAGGCGTGACAGTGGTGAAGTGAGGGGGGGGGGAGGGGCGGGGTTATGAGCAGGAGCCTGGAGAAGTGTGAGCACAGTTACGAAGTTTACTTGTGGCACGCACGTTCACCTGGCCACATGTAGCGGCGTCTGTGAAGTGCGGGGGGGCATTAAGAACCAATCGGGCTATCAGCAATCCTGTTGAAAGTCCTGTGCTTCTCCTTTCTCCTCGGCTTAACTCTCAGTTGAACATATTTTGTGTTTTATTCAATGCGACGCATAAAACTTTGTAGTCTGCCGAAGACTTATTGCTCATGATAGTTCAAATACTGCGTAATCCCATCTAAACGGTTCTGATGGACAGGCTTAGCTGGGTCTAGGTAACGAATTCAAATGTTATCCGAGTAGTTTTTCCCTTTGCATAGAAGATTTCTCAGCTCAATTCATTTGCTCAACACATTCTCAGTTAGAGATACAACTCGACTCAGTGTACGCATTTTGTATCTCGAATGAATCAATTAGACTAACCACTGACACTTTTATGGGACTTGTCGCCTTAGTCCTTTGATAATCTTGACCCTCATCACGCTGCAGCACGTAGTATTTGCTAGTCGTTCTTTTTTCTTTTTTGTTTTTTCTTCTCCTTTGCTGCTGTTGTTGCTGAAAACACGCAACAAGCAAACAAGAAGAGAACTGCGAGCAACAGAGATCCGTAGCTGACCACCGCCTTGACTCACGACCCCCTTTGGAGGTGTCTCAACACATTTGGCACGGTTCGTTGGGGCGCGTGACATGTATATGAGAAATTATACCGATGACTGCCCCGGCAACAGCCGCAAGACGCAAGATGCAGGATGCAGGATGCAGGACGCAAGAGGCACGTTGTTTTCATGCTCGACTGCGTACCTGCTTCCCACTCTCCACTCCTCATACTCCCCTCGCACCGTTCACCTCTCACCTTGCCCCGCTGCTCCACCCTTGAGCGCTCACATTGTGGTCGCTTTTTGTTCGACATTTTCGTTCGCTCTTCTCTCAACCTCCGCGCTGTGCACCTTTTGGGCCAGAGCAGCAGGACTTGGCTCTTGGACTCACTCGCATTGGGAATAATTTATTATGGTTGGCCGTGCTGCCAAGCGCCACCTCCTACATGGGACCGCGTCGAATGCATAATTCTTACTTTCGCGTGCGGCACTTCGTGGCCAGGCAGCGCCTTCTTTTGCGAGGTCCTGCGGTTTAACATCTTAATTCAGTGGCTGCTGCTGTCCTTGTAATGAAATTATTTGTCAGTGCAAGGATTTCGGCTGACCTGACCTTTATGCTGCACCACGTTCAGCGCGCCCTGTAAACTGGGCTTAAACTTTAAGCAACAGCTGCCACTCTGCATAAATGTCACAAATCTCTGGCCTCGCCTCCTGCATATAACATTTAAATTTGTATTTTTATATACACAGACACAAGTGATATAGTGACATTTTTTTTTATTTTTGGCTGATAAATAAATATTTAATATTCTTTTGTTGGCACAGTTGCAAAAATTTGCAAATATTTGCGCACACTTTGCTGTAGCAGCAGCAGCAACAGCAGCAGGCAAATCCCTTTTGATCCATTGAATCAAATAAATTTCCCCTTTTGGCAGCGCAGCCCCGTTGGGCTTGCTCTAAATCGACGCACTAAAACCGTCGCCTATCTATCTCCATCCATCCAAATATCCGCCTCTGTCATATGACGGGCCACTTTATGCATTCAAATATTAATAACAATTTCGTGTTGCATATTTTCTCTGATGCAGCCGGAAAATCATCAAATGCAAATCAGCATTCAAGCGCAAATGCGAAATGTGAAATGCGAAATGCGAAATACTCAGCATTTCCGAGGAGCTTAACGCTCTTTGAACTTTGACTTGAGCAATTTTAATTGAAATATGAAATTATAATTTTGAATTTAGAATATTGTATTTTGTCAGATACCAAGGCTGAGTCAACAATTATCAGAATGCAATTGAAATTTTTAAATAATGAGATTAAATAATTTAAATAAACTCACAATATATATTATTTTGTGCATTAGAAGTAAGAGTGTTTCACGTTCGTTATGCTAGTATAAAACCTTTTTTATTTTAGTTTTGACTATCTGCTGAAAGGGTCATTAAAACACATTATAATAGCCTCCCTCTCTCTCTCTCTCTCTCTCTCTCTCTCTCTTTGCATCAATTTGCGTAAAAAGCAGTTCTCATGAAATTTTATTCCCAGTTCGTTGACGTCACATATATCAAGCATTTCAAATGCCAATTTCCCAAACGTATTAATTAGGGGAGCAGCATTAAAGCGAAGTTCAGCAAGGGGTTGGATAGGCTGAGCTCAATGCGAACCTATTTATAAACCGAATTTGGCAGATGGCTGATGGCTGATGGCTGATGGCGTATGCCACGCCCCATTTGGACACGCATGCTGCACAGGTAATCACTGTAAAATCAGTCGATCAGCCAAGCAAAACGTGACATAATTTGACAATTATAGAGGTGAGCGGGCCAGAGGAGGGGCCGATTTAATTGACTGCCGCAACCTTCGCTCCCAATGATTTGCAATTAATGACAATGGGGCGGCATGCCCCACATGTCAATTGGTGCATTAGCCAAATGCATCTCTTGCATAGACAATGGCTGCATAAAGTTTGCAAATTTATTAATTACACGTTTCCCTAATAGGCATGAAAAACAAATTTCCACACTAATGGCAATTAGTATTTAAAAAGTGTTTATTAAATTGATTCAATTATGGATTAAGGAATTTAATGAGCTGCATTGTGACTGAATATTTCTCTGGGTTCTCAATTTATACTTTAAGTGCGCACAGCATATAAGATTCATTCATCTCCCACAAGTATTTTTTACTAATTAAGCTGGCAGCATTTTCTTCCTCAGCGCCTCTGCTCGAACTCAAAGTAATTAAAAATCCAACTAGGAGTCGGCAACAGACAACCGGAAGAGGCACAGTCCGTGGCTGTGGCAGCTGTGCTTGCAGCCGGAGAGAAGAGTCAATATCATGCAGCATTCACTACATTATGCGTTGCAATAAAAGCGCCACAAAGCAAAGGCCTGGCCAGGTGCGCCAAGGTGCGCTGATAAAGAAGCATTTCCTTTCCATTGACAAAACATTGGCAAACATGCGCTTGTGCCTGACTTGCTGTCATTCATTAAAGCTGCTCAGCAAAGGAGCTCGCCTCTTCAATGCTTCCTTCCCTACACTATAGAAATTTCTGATTCTATAACATTTCCATTGAAAACCTTCAAGAAAAGATATTCGATTCCCAAGGAAAAAATTCTATATTAAACTATATTAATTAAAATTATTTCAATAAAATAATTGAGCAATAATATAAAAAATATTTTTAAAAAACATATGTAATTTTCTTTTTATATATAATCAAGCAGATGAAAAGTCTGTAAATATTTTAATTAACTTTGAATATAATAATAAACATGCAATAATTGCTGTCCCCCAATTCGGCTCAGTGCATTCGTGTATATTCACGTGCTTCTGGTTTGGGTTTCTTTTATTTTCTTCTCTCTTTGCTGTTGTGCGATAGCCAGTGATATATTTTTGTCGCAAACTGATAAAGCGCCTATAAGCAGGCGACTCTATATGAGCAGGAGGAGTCAGAGAGATAGAGCAATAATGAGAAAGGGTGCTTGAGAGGAGGGGGGAAGGTGAAAGGTGAGGGGAGCGGCGCGTTGTTGCATTACAAATTCCATTACAAAACGCAAAATGAGACGAAACAGACAAATCAAAATTAAACTGCGGACGCAATGCAGCAGCAGCAACAAACAATGGAAACAACATTCGCAGCAACAACAACGTTTGCAATGAGCAACAATACTAATTACAATTGTAATTACCACTACAAACATACGACAAACACACACACACACATAGAGAGAGAGAGAGAGAGAGAGAGAGACAGACGCATCGCAAATGAAAATCGCGGCAAAGGAATTCGCTTTGAGTGGATTTGGTTTTTAGGGCAAGAGTTTTTGGTCCTTCGCCGTGGACGTGAAATATGTGCTAATTAGTTTGCGCACAAGCGGCAACGATTGTGGTTAACGGGTTGATATACGAGTGCCTACAATAGCAACGGCATTTGCAGCAGCCATAACTGAGCACGATTTGGGGAGTGCCCCTTGAAGCGGGTCAGATAAAAGCTGGCTCAAAAAATGCAACACAATCTCGTTTACAATGTTGAACGCAACAATGAATCGAGTAAATGTGATTTGACGAAAGTGCTAAGCAATATATAAGTAGTAAGAAACATTTAATAAATGTTAATTAAAAGTATAAATTAAAATGAGCAATGCGATCATTATACTAAAAAATAATTCATAAACAAAAAAATTAATAAATACAATAAAAATATTATCCAGAGCAGAGTGCAATAAATATTTAACATATTTAATTAAAATATACATGAAGCATCTAAAACTCCTCTTTAAATTTATAGAGAAAAGAGAAAAAATTAATCTCCTTCATATATGTATACATGTTGATGCCACAATCGTAGATAGAAATTTTATAATTACAGCTCAACATAGATGGATTCATGAACCCCAATCAATTGACTCCAAGCATCACTCGAATTTCTGGTTTGCTTGACTGAAAAACCCTATTAAACACTATTATTTACGCACTTTCTGACACACAGGAGTCCTTAACAACCAATGTTAGTTACATCATTGGATATTTATAACATATTATTATTCAGTTTATTGGCATTGCAGAGGAATGAATGAAAGAAATGCATAGAAAGAATATACTATGTACATATAGATGCTTCTCAGCTTATTCAAGCAAAACTCACTATTCAATCTATTCCTATTCCACGAAATATTTTGATACAGCTAATAGACTTCGTGCTTCCCAATACAATACTCCACGCCGAGCAGCACAGAACAAGAGAACAAATAACAATTACAATTATATCTGCGCTTGGTTAATCAAGTAAGGCAAGTTTAAACTTGGCTCTAGCTGATGCTGCACAAGTTTGTTGTTCTTGTTGTTGCTATTCTTTTCGTTGTTTACATTATTGTTGCTAGCTATTTGCTTCAAGTTAACTTCCGCTCAATTGTCTTTGGTTAAGATGTTTGCGTTGCCTACACAGGATTTTCTATTGTTGTAGCATATATACATACATATACATAAATATATTTCAATTTATATGTATGTATATTGAACTAATTTTCTTCTCTCTTAGACTCAGTCTCTTCACTCAACGCCGACGCGCTGCCACGCCTCCTGTTGGCTTATGAAACGCTTTTGTTTGTTTGCATTTCTGTTGATTTGCATTGCAATTTCAGTGTCGCCTTTTATTTGCTGCAGAGTATTTATTACACAAAGAGCGCGCAGCACATTGAAAATGTATTTAATGTGTGTGTGTGTGTGTGTGTATGTGTGTGCGTGCGTGTGTTTATGTATTGCAATGCTGCACGTGAGATAAGCAACATTTTGTGCTGAGGACATTGAAAAATTGCATTGCGTGTGCAATTTGCAGCGCAACTCTTTGCGACAGCTGAGCAAATAGGTTGGAGGTGAGATACGAGGTCAGAGTAGGGAAAGTGATGTAGGTTCTTCAAACAAGGCACAAAAAATGTGAGAGCTACTGCAAATGGTCTTGATCGTTGACATTGATAGCTGCAGTTGCTGATCAATTTGAGCACAAATCAAATATTACGCATACGCATGTTAAGTAGGCAGACATTAGAGCACATCTAAAGCAGCTCATAAGAAAAAGAAATGCGATTGGTAGTTGTGCCTTTTAGCCTTCCTTTTTTCTCTTTTTCCCTATATCTCTCTCTCTCTCTCTGTTCCCCTTTTTTGCTTGACTCTTTGGTTTTGGAAATTGACGTTGACAGGCAGCAAGAACCACGTTAAACAGACAGCAAACAACAAAAGCTGATGTTGCTCTTGTGGCATTTGCTTTTAAGTTAGTCGTAAAATTAGTTTATAACCAAAAAGTTTTTGTCCTCTCTCAATGTGCTACAAATTCAGCTGCCAACAGGAATATTAAATACGTATTTCAAAATATATTCAATAAAGAAAACAGAGCTAAATAAATATTATTTAAAGATAATATTATACGAAGAAATCAAAGTTTTGAAAGCTATAAGCGAGCTTTAAAATCCTTTCTATCTCTTCTAAATACTAAAGTGTCTAAATAAATATTTAACAAGTAAGAAGGCTCTAGTCGACGGCTCGACTACGAGATACCCTGAACCCTGCCAAAAAGAAATATTCTTCTTCTTACCGCACGAATATATTACGCGCCCTCTGCTAACCGCGCAGTTGCTGCCGACGGTTGGGGGTGGGATGGGCTGTACTTTGAACGCTTATAACTCCGTTTCTAGATGGACTATCTTCATGACACTTTCAGAATACATTAATTGCAAATTTGTCTATTTGCCAAATTACAAGTCTCTAGTAGTTGAAATGCGTTTTTTTCAAATTGGGGGCGAAAGGGGCGTGGCATCTAAAATCTGAAAAAATTTGAAGTCTCTAGCTAAAACGGTGTAGAAGTTATGCTCAAAAAACGTAAACGAATTTTCGATTTTTTATCGATAATTAAGGAATGGGATGAGTTATCGAAAAAACAAAATAAACTTGTACTGCGTAACTAAGATACGAGTGTTCATGTCAAATTTCAGCTCTCTAGCTTTTGTAGTTTCCGATATCTCGACGTTCATACGGACGGACAGACGGACAGGGCTATATCAACTTATTTTTTTGTGCTGATCAAGAATATATATACTTTATGGGGTCTGCGACGTCTCCTTCTGCCTGTTACATACATTTTCACAAAAACATACCCTGAATTCCCATTTTCAATGGGGTTAAGGTATAAAAATGTAATCAGACATAGAAAACATAATATAATACAAGTTCGAGTGCTCTAGTCGACCTTGATCTATTCTTATTTTATGCTCACATGACAAGCAATTCATGCACACACACATACACATTCGCTCATACATCGATGCATAGATTTGGGGATTTATATATCCTCATATAGATAGACTATCTTCATCAAACATTCAGAGTGTAAAAGAGCATTCAATTGTATATATTTTCCAAGTACAATACGTATAGCTTTAACACTCTTCATTCCACGCTTAAGAAAGAAAGTAAAATTTTCGATTATTATCGATATTAAGGAAATGGAAAAGGTATTGAATAAAATTATAAACTGTTTCCTGCTCATGTATTCCACAACTCAACATTTTAAATTTCAAGTCTTGTTTTTGTAGTTTACGAAATGTCAGCTCGTCTCCCACTGAGCTGACAACTCCGATTTGAATGAAAAACATTTTATCGATAAGAAAAATTATACAATTATGACGTAGAATAATTTGAGGTCTAGTATCATATATATGAATGACATCAAGAACATATAGAAATATGTGGAATTATAACTTTAACATTCATTTTTGATCGGTTACATATTAGGAAAACATAGTTTCCTTTACTCCAAGCCAGTTTCCAGTATTATTTTGAAAAGTGGATAGTTTTATAGATAAGAACTGCATCTCAGAGAGTGAGAATCCATCCGTGCTGCTCGTCAGTATGGATAAGCGCGTTCGTAACATGAACTCTTCGATATTCTCAATATATGAAGGGCTTGCATATGCCCTCTGAGAGCGTACGGCATTTAACGTTGACGGCAAATTGGCAATAAAATATAATCAGTTTTGCCTAGCTGCTTTGGGATTAGCCACACATTCGATATTTAGGATTAGGCTGTATAATCCTTTTACGCAATTTACAGCCTCATACTCATATTCATATGCCTCGCCTGTGGTTTAACCACAATTATGAACCACCGAAGGGATGATATCGGCGGTGGTTGGCGTTGCATTGCCTTAGTTTTTTGCTCTGGCCGTAATTATTTTGTTTTGTTGTTGCTATTAATTAAATTAGCCGCAAAAAACTGACATTTAAAATGCCTAAAAATATGCAACAAAATGAAAACATTTTAATAATTAAACCGCACTTTTTATTTTATTTTTTTTTTTTATTTTGCCAGCCATTAAAAGGGCATCAAGAGCGCATTTGCTGAGTGGGGGGCAAAAAAATAATATATTTTTTTTCCATGGTTCTCGCCAAACGCGACTGTGGCAAGCAGAAAAAAATGTTGCGTACATTTGTGGCCCGGCCGCCAGGGAGATGCAGCATACAACAAAGGCTGCAAGCGGAACTCAACTGAACCGAAGCGAAGTCGGTGGCATAATTAACGTATAGCCAAAGTAACTGGTTAAACAGGCCAAAAATCTGCTCATTAACATAATGTGCGGCCATTCCTGGACACGCCCCGCAACAGTCGACGACCACTTGAAAAAAAAAAATGTCCATGAAATAATATTACAGTCGGGCGTAACAGACTGTCCAAGACTCGATGAGAGTTTGAGGCTTGCCTAATTTAATTAAAAATATCAACTTAATTTATTAGATTAACATCAATACCATACAAGAGAAAGAGAGAGTGAATGTGAATGAGAGGGAGAGAGAGAGAGAAAGAGAGAGATTTTCAAAAGAATAAATGATTCATATTGAAAGCGTTTTAGATTGTTGAGCATTATAGGTCAAGCTGGCAGAGTTGAATTTGAGTAAATAACAAAATAGTTTGGCTCTGTTTGAATTTGCTTATCTATCTGATAATGTTATCTCATGATAGATATGAGGTCGACAGAGTTTCACGTGCAATGCAAATGCAATACATATATATCATATATCATATCACACATATAATTAGATATTCTTTACCCTTAAATATTTCATAATTTATGATTTCTATCGCATCTTGCATATCCATTATATTATATATAACTGCATCTGATCGCCCTATTAATTAAACCAAGAGCCACTGTCTAACATTCTTAAGTTTGGCTAAGCTGTTAGTATCTAAAAGTCTCTTAAGCCCAACAGCCTGATCAGGCCAGGTCAGGCCAGGAAGGGAAAGGCGCCTGCGACTGCTCATTAAATTTGGCGTGTGCGTATCCCGTGGTAACTTTAATTCGCAGGATATTTTCCCGTTTGCTCCTTCTGCTCACTGTTGCATATCATTTGGCCCCGCTCACATTGAACTCGCATCCTTGTTGTTATCCTGTCGCGTGTTTTACTTTGATTTATGAAATATTCATAGCTTGAGCGCCCACCCCACAGCACTGAATTGAATTTTAATGCGGTTGCCTTCTTACGTGCTCCCTGCGAGACGTCGCACTTAATTCCTGCGAATACTTTTAATAAGTTTCACAGTCCCATTTTTTGCCACTGCGAATAACTTCTGCTGACAGCGATAGTTGCGAACTGTATCCATGTCAGCCCTTTCCTTTGCACTTAACTGAATGGCAATAATTAAATAAATGCACTTGACACATGTTGCCCATCAAATTTGCGCTTCTAATTGCCGAAGCCAAAAGCTACTTTTGTTGCGCCACTCGTTCCACGAAACGTGGCAAGCGCCAAATAAATTAGAGAAAAGCTGAATACTGGTTTTAATACTCAATTAAAGGTAGAGACGTGACATTTAGAATATACACATGTACTCAAATCAAGAAAAAGTAGAACTTGACAGCGAATTCTACAAATATTACTATTAGATGGGGTTTAGAGCGTGGCAGATGGAAAGGTGGACTTGACTATTTATAAATACATCGATTAGGTGCGCTCTCGTAGACAAATACACTTGGATTCAATGAAATAACATATTTATATAATTTTGTATAATTTAGGAACAATAGATCTAAATTCTGTCTAATTTGAATATAAAATGAATAGAATCAGATCCTTAGGTTGTGTTCTCCTCTCGAGCATCTTTAACTTATATATAATTGTTATTTGATGGTAATATGTCATATAGTAAAAATAAAATTGTGGAAACTGCTTGGATAAAAATTAAGTCCAATTGAGAGAAACTAAAATTATGAAATACTTTTGGAATGATAAACTAAAGAATATATATATATTTTTTAATTGTTACAGATTGTATATTTTATGGTCAATTAATATAATGATTTTGATTTGGCATAACAAAATATAAGCATATATTTAGACTTTTAGACTTATCAAAATGGGGGCTCTGATTTTACTTTTGAATGAAAATAAATAATTATTTGTAATTAAATAATTTTTATTTTTACATTTGTTTTTATCTTTTATATGCACCACAAAACATTATAAATTAAGTTTATTATAGTAGACAATAAGCAAAGGTACACAATAAATTGTGATCTCAGAGATTTAAAAAATAATAATAAACAAAAATTTGATCTGTATAACTGAATTAAATAAAAATATATATCTATTCACACATAACTCCCTCTATTCGTGTATATATTTCATCAGTTTATCAAACTACAGAGAGTTACTCAAACTTGAAACTTGGCCTAACTCATTGCTGACTAGCTTCACATAGTACATTTATTTTGTTAAGTCATTCTGTCAGCTTAGCCTACATAACTCTAACAGCCAACTAAATGTTGGGAATGTTTCCCATTAATTAAAATAATATTTATCTCTCATTAGTCAATGCAGTATGCTGATGAAAATAGTAAAGCCGGCTCGGAAATGCGCTCTTCAGTCAAGTGTGCTCTCCATAGATATTTGTAAGCCATTACAGGATTACAGGACATTTATATCTATCTCTGCTTGTTTTGCCATTGCCGTTAAATTGAAGCGTTTATGAGATTCTCTCTCTCTCTCTCTCACTCTCTCTCTCTCTCTCTCTCTCTCTCTCTCTCACTCCCTCCCTCTCTCTCTCTCTCTCATTTTTTTTGTGGCGCAAGTTGGCTTAGACGCAGTTACATAAATATGACAAGCTGCCACTGAAGTGGGACAAAAGCAAACCAGCAGCCGGCTGCGACGATGTCCTTAGCGCGAGGGCAGCACGGCAGCAAGTTGTAGAGCAGCCTCAAGTGGCAGTCGCTTGTAAAAAGTCATGATGTATTTGTGGATATTAATGTGGCAAAATTATTCACACCCACACACTTGTGTATGCGTAAGCTGTGTGCGGGAAATGAATGTTGATGTTGGCAGCTTCCTTGGCTGAGAGGTGCTCGAATACATAATATTTATATTGCGATTATGTGAGTGGTTGGCAAAAGGTCGGCCGAGCTCTCTCTCTCTCTCTCTCTCTCTCTCTCTCTCTCTCTCTCTCTCTCTGTCGGCTCAACTGCACCACAATATCATTTATCAATCAGCCACATTTCGGGAAACTGATGACATTTGCCCAAATACCAGCGGCACTTGCAGACGCCTCAACGGCGATAATTATGAGTAGAAGCCACTCTTCCGATGACTTGCTTATAATCAAGTTATGCAATGCCAGGGTTAGGGATAGGGATAGGGACAGGGACAGGGACAGGGATAGGACTTAGTTACTGTGACAAACTTTAACCTTCTGGCTTAAGTGCCACTCATGAATATATGCATAAATATGAAACGCAAAGCCTACCTCTTACCAAATCCCCACCATAAACAGTTAACATTTTTCTGCTAGCTGCACACGGCATTTTTATGGTCTGCTGACAAATTACGGAAAGTTTCCATTAGTGGCAAATGCTGCCAGACCGCCAGACATCTAGACAGCCAGACAGCCGGACCGCCAGGCCGACAGGCCTTTCTCATGAGTTGCATTACGAAATGCTGTCATATTCAGCAATGCTCGTTGTCGCCCGCCCTCCCGAGTGGCTCATCTGCTCTTTAAAAATGTGTTCGTTTCCCATTCCCAGGGTCAGATTTCTAATTGCTTTCCGAAAGGTAAAACTTTGCGTCGCCAGCATATGCAATTAGAAATGCCAAAGTTAATAGAATGAAGCCGCAAATGATGAAAATGATAAAGTTGCCCAACTTCAGCGCGACGACAAAGATTAATACCACAAAGCTCATTAAAAGTGTCAGTTTTCATGCACATACCCATACATATACATATGTACATCTCTCTCGCACTCAGCTATATTGGATAGATATATGTTATGTTCACAGGTAAATCGGGAGTGGGCGGAGTAGGTCTCTCTGCCAGTTGCGCAGGCAGCTGAAAGATTCACGCGATGCTAAATAATTTGTCTACGCTGAAGTTCAAGGAACTGCCTTGCAGGACGCTGGGAGGGGGGAGGATGGGGCGGAGACACGTCTGCACCTTTGTTTCATGCTGCTTGTTTATAAAACTTGGGCTCTGTTAATATATGTGGCAGGGCAGCTATGCATGGCCGGGGCGCCATGCATCATTTGAGAGGGAGTCTAATAAATTTATTACAGCCAGGACACGCAATAAGGAGTGAGAGCAAGGACGAGGGGGGAGGCAGGCCACACGCTAATGATGTAACCACATTTGCTAGCAAATTATCTGCACATCAAAAGGTTTGCTGGCGGATGAGATAGAAGAGAGAAGAGAGAGAGAAGAGGAGGAGACAAGTTTGCTAGAGAAAAGTTGACATGGGGGGAGGGTCGGGGCGTAGTTAGATGTGATTTTTAATGAGCATTAGCATGAGGCTTTTGGCGCATTTAACTGGCAAGGCTTAAAGTCAAGCGAAAAGTTTCAGCTGCTCAAATTGCTGCTGTTGCTAGAAGACTCTTGGCCAAAAGGTGTTGACAAATTGGCGAGATTTGGTGCTGCAGCTGGCATCGGATCATTTAGAGGGCCATTTACCAAATGGATTTCTAATACGTTTTAAGTTGAGGTTTCAGCTGACTTATCCGAGCAGCCGCGGCGCAGTACTTATACATAGACGGCAAATCTGCTCTGTTGGCAGGCAACTTAGTTTTTCTTTTGTTTCAAGTTTTCGATGAAATTGCCGCAGATAAGCTTGATGAAAGTGTCTGAGGCAGATAGAGAGCGAGCGAGAGAGCGAAAGCAGGAGGACAAAGAGGTGGAGGAGGAGGAGGAGGAGGAGGAGGCCATATGGCGACACAGATTTATCTAAAACTGGGCAATCTGCCTGAGCGCTCAGTCGGCTGGCATCGCTGCAGAGTAATTTGTTTGCCCAATGACAGGCAGACAACAAAAGCGGACTGGCTGTCTGGCTGGCTGGCTGGCTGCATCAGCATAGTCATAATCATCAGCAACATCATAAGCAGCAGACTAGCCTTGCGACAAGCAAAAATCGTTGGCAAAATGCAATATTTAATTATATCGCAGTGAGAGCCGCAGAGCAACAAGTTGAAGGCGCTGTCTGTAAATGATTTTCTTTCGCGTTTAAATCAAATTACTGCATGTGGAATTTTAAGTGGCTCTTGTCTTGCCATTGTCCCATTGCCAAGAAAACATGCACGGCATCAGCATCAGCATCAGCATCAGCATCAGTGAATCGGCCAATGTATTTTTATGCCAATTATTTTATGCTTCTCATGATCAAGTCTAAGCAGGAGGAGTGAGAGAGAGAGAGAGAGAGAGAGAGAGAGAGAGAGAGAGAGAGAGAGAGGGAGGGGCAGCAATTGCTGCTGTTTATTGTTGCCGCCGACTCAAAAGTTTTCAACTTTTGCACTAGAGAAATTCATTAGATTCACGTTGTCCTCAAAAATTATTCGCCCTAAACAAACGGGAAGTGGCTCCATTTGAAAAATTATTTAAATTTTGTTTATTTTGCGGCAAATTCCTTTTATTTTATTTGGTCATACGCAATTTATTTGCATTTGCAATTGGTCTTGGCTTTCTGAAATAGATTTTAATATTTCGTTTACGGCATAGCGACTGTTGCTAGTATCTGTTTCATTTGGCCAATTTGCTGGCGGTTTAATTCAAGTGCCATTTGCCATTTGCCCAACAGATAAATCAACAATGAAACACTGGAAGGCAGCAGAGATGGGGCGGGGCTGGGGGCGGGCGCTCAGGGAGCAGATCTCTCAGCTGCACTGAGACCCAGCACCTTGGGAACTGGCACACATCGCAATCAGAAGAGGCGTGAGCCATTTCCCAGCAGAGAGTGCGAACAATGCGCATAAAATGATAAACACACAAGAATTTTCTTCCTCCATTTCGAATGCCCTTTCAATGCCTATTTTAGACATTTGCCATTTTCTTTCCATTCAATTGAATCAATTGCTGTATCAAAAGGATATTTTTATAATTATTATCGAATGCAAAACTTTGTTCACTTTTATTAAAAAATATAAAATATATTTTATACTCATACTGTATTAAATAAATATATAAATAGTATGAATAAATATCATATCATATACCACATCAGATATATATCATATACAAGTAGTACCCGATAATATTCTTTCTCTTATGTTATCTATATATATATATATTTGTTTAGTGTTTTTTCTTGTTCATTCATCATTCATTCATTACCAACAATTATTCAATGAGTGAGCACAATTGAATTAAGCTCTAAGTTTTTCATGCGCAAACATGTTTAGCCACGCCCACAACCTGAATGTCTATACGTAAGCGTTTAACAGCTATAGATTCTTGTATTATTTAGCTTAATTAAAGATACGCCAACATGTAATTTTGTTTGCCAATCGATCGTTGCGCTGTGCTCAATTGGCACTCAATAACGAGAAGTTCTCAGAGTATGCGTGAGACGTGAACATGACTGGCATCTATTCAGATATCTATAACCTAGCATGTGCGATATGCTGCGATCAATGTCAAATGCAATACAAATGTCAAAGTCGAACAAGTCACAATCGATATTTATCGATGACCTTGCTGAAAACATGGCTAATGTAAGCTATAGCAGATATTATGCATGTTTAACTCGGAAATCTTCAATCAACAACAGACAATGGGAGGGGCGGCAGACCCCAAGAAGTATATATATTTTTGATCAGGCTGATCAGCCCAGAATTTGTTAACTATTTCGGTTTCAACAAATTCGATTCGTTATTAAAAATATGATTATTATAATGAATGTAAATGTTTGGAACTAAATCATTCAAGCATTTCATTTGATGTTTTGTGTATTCAATTTTGTTTTCCACTATTCTTTGGATATTGGCTATAAATTTCACCACCAAACTAAAAGAACTAAAACTAAAAGAATTTTATTAAAAATTCAATAGAATTCGCATTTCAAGTTGATTATTTTAAAATTAAAATGTGCACATCCGAAAATGGGGCTAATTTTGGTCCACCCTAAATATCGACACGATGATTATTGACTATTCAAGAGCTAGAGCAACTGTCAAGTCTAAGGCAGCAGGCGATTGCCGCATTGGTAACTTGAGATGAGAAAGGCTTCGTGGTTAGTTCGACTTGCATAACTCAAGAGATTATTCGTAGTATTCAAGTGCACTCATAAGGCTGACTAGCTGACAAAAGCGTGTGGCATGTAATATGATCTACCGTCAGTGGTCTACGCCGCAATAAAATAGACCCCGCTTCATTTTCACATTATTACTTTTCAACTTTTTACCACTTTTTTTTCTGAGATTTATTTTAATTTTTTGTTATATCATTTTTTTTTCTTTTCTTTTTATTCTGTTAAAGCACACAAATGCCATTAGCTTCCTGCTTTTTATGTGGTCCCTGTTGTTGTTTTTACTGCCTAATTGTTGTTGCTGAAACTGTTGTCGCTCTGTTTGCAACGCTTCTTGCTACTAATTTGTCAAACATTAAAAAAGAGTCGTAAATATAACAATCAGCTTTGGACATTTTGACATTTGGCGCTGCTGTATTTTTTTTTTGTTCTCCTTTTTTCGTGTGTTGCCAAGCGTGAAGGTTATATAAAAAATTTACCCAGCTAAATATATATATATACTATATAGACAGACCAAATACATAAGAGTATACATACATATGCCTGTGTATCTATATAAAGGTGTGTGTGTGTGCGTGGGTGTGGGTGTGGGAATAGACGTCAGCATTTAGTAGAGAACAAAAGGTTCGAATAAATATGAATTCATTGTCAATTTGAAGTTTTTCACTTTAACGTAAATATTAGTATAATGATATTACGTATTTCAAAAAGATTTGACTGAATCAAATAGTATTTGGATTAGCATTAAATTAGCAAGCAGACAGTGTCAGTCTGAGTTTGTTTTGTATTATAATAAGCATTTTACCAATTGAGAGAAATACAACTAAAACTGAAAAATATCTACAATTATATAAAACATGTTTCTTAAATAAGTCAAGCTATATATTATGAATATATAAGTAAAATTTAAACAAATAGAAAATGAATTCAAATAGTGAATTTAACAAGAGATTGAATCGAGCATGAAGTTAACTTGTTTCATTTTAAGTGATTGAAATATTGACTGTTGATGCGTATACAAAATATATATTAAATAATATGTCTGCTTGTAGATTTTGATATCCCAAGCCGTGCGACTGAGTATTTTTGTAATTACTGCAACAACAATAACAATAACAACAACATCATTATAAAGTGAAATTATTGTGCAAAATGTTTACGTACCCTGAACTGGGCAACATGGCAATTGTCAACTGCATCGGCAACGTCGACAAGGCAAATTAGCATTAGCATGAGTAATTAACTTAAATACAATAGAACAATTTAGTTTTCCAAATTGCACACGAAGCGTCGACGTCGACGTCGACGTCGACGTCTCCGTCTCCGTCTCCGTCTCCGTCTCCGTCTCCGTTCATGTCTCCATTGTTGCTATCTCTGTCCCTGGCTTTGTGTGTAGACCCTACATTAGCCAACTATCTCTCTCTCTCTCTCTCTCTCTCTCTCTCTCTCCCGCTGTCAGTGCCCCAACTGCGATGCTCGTACAATTGATAATTTTTGCATGTGAAAAGGAGGCAAGGCCATAGACAGAGGCACGCAAACGCGCGGAGGGAGTCGTGAGAGAGAGAGAGAGAGAGAGAAAGAGATGGCATACAGTCATGTCACCATTTGGGACTGTAATTACGCGAAAGCACGTCAGCTGAACGCGAATAGAAATGACCGCTTTAGCGGATATCGACGCTATAGAGCACGGAATGTCAACGCATATATGTCAAGTACCCGCCTCACTCCCTACCATTTTCCCTGTAGTATGTATCTACCATCCAGATAACCCTCCCATTGCCATCTGTCGAGCTGAACATTGTTTTTCACTTTAACTGCGAATCAGTAGATATCGCGCATCGCATTACGCGTGCTGATCAGCTCTATAATTTTGTATAATTTATATTTGTGATTCCAAATGGATAGTTTATGACCCACATTCGACAGACAGCTTAATATAATTTCTGTCAGCCCAAGTGCAATTCGCCTTGAGCTCGTGAATACTTGCGTGTTCGATAAAAAGTCTCTTATTATATAACGCATGTGCTGCGATGCATACCTGCAATTAAAGAACGAGAAGAATTATGTCATTAGATTTGTGCGCTCTCTGCTCAATTACGTAAATAAATGCTAAAATAAATTAATAATACTTAATTTTCATACAATTGATGCAGATTATATTCTTTTATATATTCTTTCATTATTGTCCTTACATAAAATTACTTTCATATTTTAGTTATAGACTTTTAGTGTAAAATAAATCATTTAAATTTATTTATCCCAATTAAATTAAAAGAATAAATTAAAATATGAGAAAAAGCAAAAATCAACATATAAATATTACTATTATTTTTGTATCTACATACAATGTATATGCTATATTAATTTAACATATTTTTTAAAAGTATTTTATTCAAATATTTCATTAAATCATTTATTTTTTCATCAATTTACCGCATTTTACTTGTGGTAAAGTATTTTAGAGATGAAATATCTTATATTTGCCTATTGCTTTTAGAGCATTTTTAATCCATAACTTTTTTTTAAAATATCGTTTTACTCCTTTGTATTATCAAGCAAATAAAGTGCTTTTGGTTAGAATATAATCTGGAAACATTTTGATTGTGGAAAACTGCGTGCTCATTGAATTGCTGCCATGATATATGTTCAAGGGGTTACAAGTCTTATTGGGCTTGAACAATTCGATTTTTATGGCCTCGGACAAGTGCCGAATCAGCATTGTGGCCACACAATGGACAGCTAACGCACTTAACCCATGTTATCCCATACAATTATGGCATCAAAATGTTGCTTGCCTGCCTGCCTGCCTGCCAGCCAATCGCTTTCCAATTGTCCAAGAAGGATCTAGCAAGAAGAAGCATTTGCCATTTTCGAATTTTCTGCTTCTGCTTCTGCGTCAGCTTCAGCTTCTGCTTTTTAATGCACAATGCTCAATGGGAGTTATTTTCTATGCATGCCACAATTTGAAATTAAGCAAGAGGATTGCTTGCTGCCAGGCTCCTTCCCTCTATTCGAGGTAACGGGTGCGGCCCCGGGCCTGGTTTGGAGTTTGGTGCGCCCTTTCAGGCTTAAATAGGCGGAAAAGAAAATTATGTTTACGCAAAGTGGAAAGAAAGGCGGGCGGCATACCAAAAGGAGTTCGCTTTTCTATGGCATACTCCTGGGCTCATTGTTTGTGACACTCTGCCACCTCCACCTTCCGAGCTCAGCTTTTCCGCACTCCGATTAAAGCCCAAAGCGTTTCGTTGCTCCAGCATTCAGCATCCAGCTCCGAGCTTCCCTTCTGCAACTTACATGCAACTCAAATTAAATGAATTGCTCAACGCGCAAAAGCTTCCCCCGGTCAGTCAGCTAACCGACCCGCCAGCCCACCAACCCTTCTTCGAGCTCTCAGGTTCAACTCCGGCTACATCTGCTACCCCCCCCCCCCCCCCTTGGCGTCCCATTAAAATTTTGCTTCAATGGTTTTTGACCAGTTTTTTGTTTGTTGCTCGGAAGTTGTTGCGCTGCTTGCATTAACCGACTGGAAAGTGGTCCGGCAAAAAGTTGCAGCCTCCACCTCAGGCTCAGCCTCTGCTTCTGCCCTGCTCGGCAGGTACTTAGCTAGGTAAATGAACTATAAAACACTCTGTTGAATAATTTACGTGCGTTTTCATAACGAGAACATCGGCCACTCGAAACGCTGATCGACTGCATCATCTCGTTTCTCTGCTAACTTTTAAGTGCGCGCCCGCATAAACATGCTCTACAAAGTAAACAAAGTAAACCCCGGATCGGCAGACACACGAATCGATTCATTTTGAATGTGGTAAATACTAAAGCATATAAATCAATGTTACTTAATACATCTACATAAATAGCCCTAGTCGATATGCTCTGGAGCATTACTGAGACTTATTTCTGATATCTGTTTTACATACGATTTTTCGCTAATACTACTAATATATTGTCCAATCTAGAAGCTAATCACTTTTCTCTCATTGGCTTACTTTGCCCTTTTCCTCAGTGTAAATATTTTGTAGAGCTTTCAACAGCTTTTAAGCTCATTATCTGATGTCAACTTGCTCAGTTGTCTCTTTTTATTTAATAAATAAAATTGAATTGTATTATTGATCTATCTCCTTGCAGTTTACTAAATATCTATTTACTAATATATTTTATATTTAATAAAAAAAAAAACCCTAAATAAATAGTTGAAATTGATTTGTATTTACTGAATATATATATATTTGTGAACTTTTTATAATTTATATATTTTTTAATAGTTATCTGCTCTAAACAACTTTTCATGTTTTCAATTGTAAATTAGAAATAAATTTATGCTTTAAAACTGGAGCAAATAAATAAATTTAAATAATAAATTTACTTGAAGCTTTCGCTCTTTAGATGCAGCTTTAAGTTGCACTGATTTGAGTAACTTTAGGATGAACTTTGCATATTTATATTGGTAGCTGCTGTTCGGAACGCAGCAGCAGCTCTGCTTGCATAAAACATCAAACGTTGTGCCAAAATGTGAAGGTCTCGACGCTCACACGCCCACACACACTTCCCATGACCAGGGTATGGCCACACCCACACCCCAGCAAAGCGCGAAATCGCATGCTAAACAAACAAGAGCACCATGATGTGGTATATAAAAACAAAAGAAAAACAAAAAAAAAAAAAAAAAATACCTTGCAATAAACCAGAGAGTAACTGAAACTGGGTCTACAGTCCCGTCCCCCAGCAATCCATTCACATTCGCATTCTGCAGCTCTGCGAGTTATGGTCTGATATTCTTTTGCCTTTTCTTTCTATTTTTATTTTTTGTTCGGCATGCAGCGATTTGTTGCTGTAGCTGCTGTTGTTTGGCTTGGGGGCAAAATAAAATTGTATGTACAAAAAGCGCCCTAAAGTTGATTTCCGGTTTCCGCTCAAATGGCCGCCGCCTGCGCGCGTTCGTGTGAGAATTGTGTGCTGCCTGCAGCCTAACTGCAGGTGTTTGTATAACAGCCTCTGAATATGCATGCGTGTGTGTGTGTGTGTGAGTCTACATTTTTCATATTTGATGATTGACTTTAACTGCCAGCAAACATCACACTGCGCACATATACGAGCTAAAGCTGTTGCTATAAAGTGCTGGAATTTTGATAATCCATTCGGCTGCAGTTGTTAGCCCAGATTGCCTGCCAAGCAGCCATAACGACTGGGAAGGGGTGGCAGCTAATGATCCAACTGAGACGAAAATCAAAAATCAAATTTGGAACGCGTTGTCGCAATATAAATGTCAAGGCAAACACAATAACTTGCAGGAATCATTAATGCCAAGGCAGAGCTAATAGCTGGCAGGAGAGAAAGGGAAATGTATGGTGTGTAGAAGTAAGAATGTGAAAGGTGTGTGAGAGTCATGCAGGCCAGGGGTGCCCTTCCGTCTGCATTGTTGTGACGGACAGCCGCACTTTGCGGCTGCCGGGGCGCAACTAATGAATGCCACCAAAGGGCGCACAGATCAAACAGCAGCACGCCCAATACAGATTTCTTTCTCTCTCGCTCTCCATACGTACACATATGTACGTATATGTGTGTATGTATTTCTCTGTCTGGAGCTCGTCAAATGGCCAAACAATGGCCACAAATCTGCGGCGCCTATGCAACACATTGTCTAGTGGGCTCGCTTTGGTGCCCTTGGCATGTGGCATGTGGCATGTGGCAAGTGGCATGTGGCAGTGTCATTTGTCTTTGCAGCTGTTGCTCTGCTGAGCTGGGACTGGCTTGTATGTGAGTGTCCTGTGGCATGTGCCTTGCGTGTTGTCAACGCATTACACGGCAACATGTTCAACACATTAGCAGCTAAGGAGTGGGCACCAGGCAGCACTGCTGAGGGCCATAAAACACGAATGCTGCTGACTCTTGTTATTTGTTCAACAATTTTCCATTACTGCGTACCCCGGTCGGCCATTCGCACTCTTTACATTTGCAATTTGAGTGAAAATAAATAAAAACAAATTCAACCGCAGCGTGTGTAAATTAAATTTCAAACAGGGACAACAGCGAGCAGACTTCAGCCTATAAATTTTCAATTGATACTCCGGTCTTCGGCCATTCCGATATAAATATTTAATTACATTTAACCTTTTTTCCAACCTAACCGCAAAACTTGCAGCAGTTCGCAAGCGAAATACAAATAATGAGAACCCAACGAAAAAAGGCGACAAAACACAAATGAAACTTCAATTATTCCACGTAAAAAATAAGCCAGCTACAATGGGCGTGGCCAGAACGTGAAAATGTGAGCAAGAAAAAAGGGAAAAGGAAACGGGTAAGTTTCCTTCTCTGGTCACGATCTGGTGTTTACATGGGACACAGGACACGGGACACACTGGAACTTGTTTTGCTGGTTGGGCAATGCTAAAAGCAACGTGTCTTTGCCGTTCACCTTCCCTCGCACTCACATACCCCTGTCAGCCACTTGTTTGTTTGCTGATTTGTTTGACTTGCGTGTCGATGATGACACAACACAAAAAGTGAGCAAACCCAACCAACAAAGCGGCCAACGGTCGCCAAAGCAAACTCAACAACTACAGGAATAACCAAAAAAAAAAAAAAAGAAGAAGAAGGAACAGCAGCAGGAGCAGGAGCAGGAGCAGGAAGAGGAACAGGAACCGAAGCAGCGGCAAATCGGTAACTGAATTTTTCCGTATATAAGCCAGGAAACCAACAGGAAAAAAATAACAAAAAAAGAAAAAAAAAAAGAAAAATTTGTATGTAAACCAAACAAAAAAAAAAAATCATAATAATCATAAAAAGGACGGTAGACGTCATTGCTTGTAGAGACAGAGAGAGAGAGAGAGAGAAAGAGACAGAGAGAGAGAGAGGACAAAGAAATCAACAACTGACCCAAGCGGAAATTGTTGCAAATGTCAGCAACAATTTCATTCTCTTTATTTTGGGTATTTTATTTTATTTTATTTTTTTTCTGCTGTTGCGTATGCGTGTTTATTTTACTTTATTTATTGTGTATTACGTATACGCCGCATGCGTGTGACAGAGGGAGGGAGGGCCAGTGGTGCATACGGATTGCCAGTTAACGGCACTTTCGACACAAAGTCCAGAGAAAAATACGCAGAGTGGGGGCGGGGAGGGGAGGGGGGTAAACGCCTGATGATTTAAGCACACAAATGATCACACACACACACACACACACGTACGTAGAATACAGGATGCAGGATACCGGAAGCGTGCGCTTATGGCAATACAATTGAGGGCGCTTAAATTCAATCGACTATAAGCAAAACTGGAACAGAGTGAGAGTTCAGCAAGTGCATGGAATTTAAATCAAGTGATGGGTCTCTATAGAAGAGCATAGACATCTCGATTATGATTAGCATTTTGAATTCAATTTCACTTTTATCAGCTGATTTCATTTAGGACAATTGTGTACATTGCATAACACAAAACGTGGAAGCTGAACATTATTCTGCATGTGCTCCTACTTGGCCCAATGCAATGCAATGTTTATACATGTTAGCTAATTAAGGCTGATTGTTTAAGGAATCTGTCGACATTCCTTCTATCGTCTGGCTTTGACTGCACTAACCATCCTCCCCAACAGATTTCTATAGCTCGAGACTAGAATGTATTATGTGTGCATATGTATGGAGAATAACCATAGATTGGTATACAGAACATGGATGTTTCACATTTGTGTGGAATTCTTTCTATGGTACTTAACGAATTTCGATTACTCTATCTATTGATGATTTGCCAAAAAAGTTAAAGTACAAACAATTTCATATATTGGGTTTGTTTTTAATGGATTTTCTACAATTCGGGGTCGATATCAAAAGAATAAACATTTCAAAAATGTATAAAATTTGCATCGAAAAAACAAAATTTTAAGACTCTAGTTACAAATGCTATACGACTGATGTACGATTTGTATTGGTTCGTAAATTGACAATAGGGAATAGTTTTTGAAAATTAAAAAAAAAAAAAAAAACATATTTCCGTGATAGAGGACAGGCATACAGACACGTCTGGGTCGTTTTTATACCCTGAACCCATTGAAAATGGGAAATCAGGGTATAATGGTTTTGTTAAATGTATGTAACAGGGAGAAGGAGGCGTGGCAGACCCCATAAAGTATATATATTCTTGATCAGGGTGACGAGAAAAGTTGATATAGCCATGTCCGTCTGTCCGTCTGTCCGTCTGTCCGTCCGTCCGTCTGTCCGTCTGTCCGTCTGTCCGTCTGTCCGTATGTTTGAACGCAAGGATATCCGAAGATACAAAAGCTAGAGACTTCATTCTTTTTGTGTTAGGTTCGTATATTGCACGCGCAGTACGAGTTTGTTTCAGAAATTCGATAACTCTTATATTTCCAGAGTTATCGATATATCAATTTATCGAGAATCAGTTATAAAATTATATCTCGCTCATCTTTAGAGTTAGAGTCTCCAAGTCTTCTACATTTATATAGATATTAATTTAATACAATTTCGGTTTTTGGCAGATTTTGGATTCCGGTCCCCAATTCATCTCCACACCCCCAAATGTGTAAAAAATGTATTTCAAATACTAGAGACATACAGTTTGGTTTGGCATATAGATATGATTGTCATGATCATAATCTGAACGTGTGATTACAAATGTCCATCTAGAAACAGAGTTATTAATCATAGAAGTTGTCGCAACGCAACCCACGTGGCAGAGCAAGCTAGGCAGCGCGTCAGCAAGACGCCTGCAATGCTTACACACATACAAAAATACATGTATGTATGCGTACAAGCGTAGATCAGCGTGTGGCTGAGTGCATATTTGTACATGTAAAGCTAATTGTAAAAGAGTTCAGATTTTTTTAAAATCGTAAAATGTTCAATAGAATATCTAGATCATATGCTGAAACTTTTAATACAATTCCTTAAATACGTTCATATTTATTAAACAAAATAAAGCAATTAAAATCGCAATGCAAATGCAAGCAACGTTGGCAACGCAAAGCAATTTTCCTATGCGTGTGCACATATACACACAAAACAGCTTGGGCTGTTTTCTATGTTGCCATCCATGCAGATTCTTAGAATCAGAATTGTCTTTGAATTGTGTTTAGCATTGTCTTTGAATTGTATTTGTATTTTCAGCCTCTGCTTTAGTTTTTGTTTTGTTTCGTATATGACGCATAGCACTGAATAATAATTTTTATTTTTTTTATATAGATATACATAGATACTAATTTAATACAATATCGGTTTTTGTCAGATTTTGGATCCCGGTCCCCAATTCACCTCAAAATGTGTTAAAACACTTATTTTAAAGTCATACAGTTTGGTTTGACATATAGACCTGACAGTTTGATTACGAAACAGAATTATGAATCAAATAAGTTTTCGCAGCTTAACAAACGTGACAGAGCAAGCGAGACAGCGAGTCAGCAAGACGCCTGCAATGCATACACACATGCATGCGTACAAGCATAGATCAGCGTGTGTATGCATGTGTACTTTGCTATGCGTGCAGAAACGAATCGAATAATTCTTAGAATATTATTCTTTCTAAGAGGGGTTCGGGGGATTTCGTAGTCGACTGCTCGACTACAGCTTTCTTACTTGTTTTTTGTTGCTCCTGCTCATAACTATTTATACCGTATTGCCGCCTCCTTTCGCCTTTTTAGAAGGCTTCAAAGCCATGAATTCCATTTGCAAAGTATACATCATATGATCATGATATTTTTAAAGTTGAGAATGTATTTTAGTTAAAGTTGCTAAAAATGTTTATTTTCTAACGATCTCTGATAAATGCCATGCTTATAAATTATTAAAAGAGCAAATGCTTCAGAGCCAGGATTCGGTTCAACCTGTAGAAGTTCAGGCAAAGGATAGTCCCCTAATTAGTTATCGCAATTGGTCGCTTGGCACAGTTCGCATGCCTTTTCTTCTTCTTCTTATTTGTATTCCTCTTCTTTAATCCCTTCCCCATTTGCCAATTTCATTTATGAGCCGTTCGCATGTTTTCGATTTGATGGCAGCTCGTAAACGGGGCAACGGCAAAACAACAATTGGCCGAGCAACAGCTAATGAGCTATAAAAAAGAAGAGAAAACAAGAACATGGAGTGAGCGAAAAAACGACCTAATGAGCGATAGAAGCGAAACAGCCTCTGGCGCCGATGATGACGAAACGTGCAAGAAGGATAATGGCCAAGGTGTTAAATGCGGCCGCAGGGCTGAGCAAAGCGCTAAACCGGATCAAGGGATATTAATGATGCAATTCTGCAATTCACCTCAGACGCGTTTGCGGGAAATTCATTGCGCACTTTCATAATTAAGAGTTATGGCTACTAAGGGAGTGAGCGAGTGAGAGGGCGACAGCCAGAGTGAGAGCGAGAGCGAGAGTGAGAGCGAGAGCGAGGACAAACGCGTCCTGCTGTGGCGTCGAGCAAACAGAACTTATTAATTTCTGCATTATTTAAGCGTGTAATTTATGTGCACAGTTTGCATTTTTAATTGCATTACACGGTGTGCGGTTAATGCATGTTAAATGCATGCTATCGACACGGAGCGAGAGACAGAGACAGAGAGAGAGAGAGAGAGAGAGAGAGAGGGGGGAGAGAGACAAGGAAGAGCATGTGAGACAATTGTAATATGGTCGCACAATATGGCATTTGTTTAATTAATTGAACTTTAATCAGCGACAGCTGTCATATGCGCTCGCTATATGCTGAATATATCAGAACGTTGATTTTCATTTCTCACTGAAGAGGTCAGCAAATCGAGAAATGCAGAAATGCAGAAATGGAATGGAATGGAATGGAATCGAGTGGGCATTCACTTAAAGTCCGCTTGCGCTTTGCCCAATTAACTAAAGTCTTACACAAATTATTTCCGATAACATCTTTCAGTTGCGACCTTTTTTTATAATTTCATTTAACGCCAAATTGTCTAAGGCCAAATTGAATAAGACTCGGATAAAAAACGAAAAAATGGATAGCGCCAAGGGCACACGGGGCAAAGTCGTCCAGCGAGCACTCGAGTATTTTGAGTGGATATTGGCGAAACGCAAAATGACACGCAGCCAGTCCAGAGGTAGACTTAAGTACTTGAGCGTTTAATAGACCAAAATTATTCCAGGCACTTCAATTGAGCTTTGTGAATGGGATTTTATACTCTTTAACATATTAATGAAATTTTTAATTCAAGAAGAACAAGTTTAAAGTTCTCAATTCTTCAAGCGGTGCTATTAAATATGTATTTGCAAAATTTTTTTTTTAAATAATAAATATATATTTCACAAATATTGAAATAAAATTGATTTGCGTTGCTCTCAAATTGTCAATGATTTTTTTATAGAGTCAGAGTTCTTAATAGCTCAGCTCTCTTTTCTGTGACAATTTTAAATTAATTCATTTATTGGTTTGTTTATTTTAAACTGCAATTCAAAAAATAATAAAGTGCCTCAATTAGTAAGCATAATTTGAAATATTTTTACGACAGAATAAAAGCAACAGTTAAAGATTATGTTTACCCTCACGCTCACATCTCTAGGCGGACACTGAGTGGGGGGAGGAAATCGCTTTGGCGTGCGCTATCGGAAGAGGCAATCGAACAAATTCTTGCATCCTGGCCGCCAATTGTGGCCGGCAGAAATGGCGCTCAGTATTTCTTAAGCACTTGCTGGCACTTCCGCCGTCTGCACTTGAGCACCGAATTCTCAGCCATTAAGGCGTCAAGTAGCGAATGGGTTCGAGGGGCCGGGCTTGGCTATTGCAGTTGAAATGAAGAATACGGAAAACGGCTTAAAAGCCTTGTCACAAAACTCTTTTTATTTTGACATTTAAAAAACGGGCGCAAACAAAAACGCAAAAATGGCAAAACAAAATACTTAACGTTGACATTTCACTTAGCGAAAACGAACGAGGAGCAACCGCCGCTTTACTGGTGTATGTGTGTGTGTGTGTGTGTGAATCCAAACCCCTGGGGACACACAAAAGTTGTTTAGAAATTCATTGAGCCAAAAGTTGTTCACTCGCCCCAATCGCCTTGTCTGCAATGTTTACTCACTAGTCGTGCTCTTCCCCTCTCTTTCTCCATCTCTCTCTCTCTCTCTCTCTCTCTCTCTCTCTAGCGGTCACATACGCTCCTGCTATATTTATAGCTATAGCGTATGTCAAGGCGACAAATAAATTTTTGGACAGCAATTTCATGCAACGTGCCGTGCAAAACAAAAAATATCCAAAATAAAATAAAAGCAACAGCAACAAAATGTTGATTTGCATTGCCCCTTAGCAGACACAGCGAAACAGCCAGTCGCATCAGCCACAAAGCTCAAGAGACAACCAACAACCGATTCGTATCATATTGCATTTATTTATAAGCATTTTGTGGCCTTGCCAGCTGCAACAGTTGCTGCTGGCTGCGGCATTGCCAGCTGCCAGTGCAAAGGTTAAGGCTGATTTGCTAGCGTATCTACACACGCGCCACCTAGCGGTCAGCTTGGACACTATGCAACTTTGTTTGCATGCAACAACATGATAAAACACAAAAATGTCAAACTGAAAACTAAAAGCAACTCAGGAAATAACAGTAGGCAATAAGAGAGAGAGCAGGCGAGATAGAGAGAGAGAAAGAGAGAGAGAGAGAAGAAAGAGAGGGCGTTTTAGTTGGAGGTGATGCAAAAGAAAGAGCATTTTGACAGCCATTTTGCCACTTGGCAATTTCCTCCGTCGAGAATACATGACAAAAATTGTAGAGAATGCTGCACAGTGGATGCGGTAGTGCGGTGCAGTGGTGCGATGGTGGTGGTGGTGCAGCCGTACGTTAGGTAAGGCAAATTTTTCTTGTCGAAAACTCTGGCAAAAAGTTAAAAGTTTAATTGTGCGCAACGCTTAAAATGCAAACGCTGGACAGCTAGAGCAGGCACAGCGGCAGGAGGCGAGGCGAGGCATGCAACATCTGTGACAAGTTTTATTAAGTTTATTTTATATTTTTGCATTTGTGAGAGCCAAGGCGGGGGAAGGGGTTAACGACGTGCTGCCACAAACTTGTCGGCTAGCATTTTGTGAGGATAGAGAATAGCGCTTTGTTGCAACTTTGATAAAATCAAATGTGGATGCTGTAAATAGACGGCCGACCAAGCAGGGGATCGGATGAAGGGCTTCCATGTCACACACACTTTTTTATGCTAGGCTGGCTGCACACACTTGACTGCCCAATGGCCTTTGCGAGATGCAGCTGAAACTGCCCCCAAGCCGGACAATGGCCACTTAGAGCTCCGGCAGGCGCTCATAAAACGTTTAAGTGAGAGACAAGCAAATGCAACGAATAGGCAAGTGGAGCTGGTGCTGGAGCTGGAACTGGAGCTGGATCTGCTGGAGCGACAGGTAAAGCATATCCTTGGGGGCAGCTCGTCGGGTGTGTGTAAAATATTTAAGTGCCATCAGTTGCTGTCATACTTTTTTAATTGACTTATCAATAATTCATGCGGAGCAACACTCACACCAGCACCAACACAACCGTAGGGAAAGAAAGAGTGAGTGCGAGAGAAAGAGAGAGTGCATGACAGTGTTATTCATAAATACAAATGAAGTCAGTGGCTGGGCGCGAATGCGAAAGGTGAGACAAGTGCGAGAGATTCGAGGCTCCATTTGGAGAGGTCGACGACTCGCCTTTGATTATTTACACACATACACGCACACAATTACAGAAGTGAGGGCATCTGCAGGACCGTTCCGGTAGATGGCGCCATCAGTACACAGCGAACAAAAATATTCGAAATGGTTAATCCTTAAATTACATGCTTAAATGACTTTTACATGCAATACTGTGCTCCATCATTTTTTCGTATATTTTATTTTATTTTATTTTTAAGTATTTATATCTTTGTTTTAAAGTTTGGTTTTCTCTTTTGATAGAAATGTATTCCTCAACTGTTTTTAAATTTTCATTATTTGATAGTTTTATTTTTTTCCCCATTGTTATATTATTATATTTCCGACTTTTCTGTTGAAAACATTATTTATTGATAAGTTGATATCATCACTATTTTGTTTCATATTAAAATTTTTTTAATTCAGTGAATTTCATACATATTTTGCAGGATGTAACCGAAATTGGTTCAGTGTTATTTATATTTAATTTGATTAATTTAAGCGATATTCGAGTTAATTCGGTTTCAGAATTACTGCTGCAAATATTTCACATTCGCTCGTTCATCTTTATCTTTTGCTCCACTTTTGGTTATTTCAGCTGCAGTCCAAAGTGGAGTAACGTGATTGATGCATTTTTAATGCGCTTCGCACCCTGGCCGTGGAAGGGGTGGATGGGGTTGTTGTGATTGCGCATTCATTTGAAAAATGCAATTGTGGTTGAGCGACCATTAAAAAACCTTTAAATAAATTTAAGTTGACATCTCGCGCAGAACAGCGGCAGCAGCGCATCATAAATATTATTTGAGGAGAAACATAATCAGGGCAAAGGTTGAGGACGCTAAACAAAAGCAACGCAGCAGAGCATTATGCGTCAAGGATAAAATCAAATTTAACGCATCGCTTGCATTTCTGCAAGGGCTACCCAAGGATGTGGAGGCGAAGGCAGAGGCAGAAGCCGAGGCGGCGGCAGCGGCGACGGAGGAGGTAAAAGAGTCTTCTGAATGCTTTGAGTTTTGGCTATGCTCTCTCTGGGCTGCTTAAAGAAAGGCCACGTACCACTTGACATGAGCAGAGACAAGCACACACACACACACACGGACAGAGACACACATACATATACATACATATACATATGCAATCTCACAGAGGAGGGCGTTTAAGTGAGAGAATTTGGGGCGTGGGTGAGGCGCTGGGCACGTGCCGTCGGCTTACGCGCCGCTTGCTCTGTGGGAAGCCGTCGCCATATGAGAAACAGCAGCGTGAAAAATGTGTAGCATAAGACAAGGCGCATAATCAAAAGTAAAGCAGCCAAAGGATAACCAAAACAGCCCCCATGCGCGCCACGGTCTTTTCAGAAGATGCACATG
Organism: Drosophila stalkeri; assembly: GCA_035047405.1. NCBI lineage: Eukaryota > Metazoa > Arthropoda > Insecta > Diptera > Drosophilidae > Drosophila > Drosophila stalkeri. The sequence continues at coordinate 29,856,226 of JAWNPR010000142.1, read as the reverse complement.
CTGAGCGCAGTGCTAAAGCTGCTGCGCTCGGCTCAACATAATGCAATATTTCAAGCCACAGAAAGCAGCAAAAAATTAAAAGAAAAAAAACAAAAAAAAACAAAAGCCATGCTACAAAAATCTTATGCCCGACCTACCGGTTAATGTGGAACATGCAGCTTCATAGGGACACAGATCGAAAAGTGTGTGTGTGTGAGTGTGTGTGTGTGTGTGTGTGTGTGTGTGTGTGTGTGTGTCTGTATGTGTTCTATAATGCATGCACTTGATATATCGATTATGAATCTGTTTGCTAAGGCTTTATTATGTGCGCTTGCATTTACTTTCGCTGTGCTATCAAAATGTTATTCAGTTTCATTAACTTGGCATAAGAATATATACATATGTCTAACTTATAACAGATTCATTATGGAGCTATTCAAAACACCGATAGCACAAACGATAGTATCGATAGACATTACTTTCAACATTTTCATTCATATATGGTCTCTATCTAAAGATGTTTGAAACAGCTCTTGTGTGTAATCTTATCCACGAATATACTAAAAGCAAATATTAGATAAAAAAAATAAATAAAAATCGATTGCTAAAGTCGTTGAATGGTAGAAATGGAATAAATGGTTGAGTGGAAGCACTATCCATGTATTTACAGTTATAATTCAAACTGTATTACATAAAACACGTAAATATCGAATTTAAAAACTGAACCAGCTTCTCGAGAAGAGATGAGAGAGATGGATTTAAATACTAAATTAAGACTGTCTCAAATGTATTCAGCAAAATAATAAATATTTCGATTTTCGAGTTTCATTCTAAGCGGAATACATTTCATACTGAATTATAAATATATTTCGAATATATATATTATTTATATTCTTATTATTATTATTTATTTTATTTTTATATTTTCAATATCTATTTATCCTTAAGAGCAGCTTAACTGCTTCTCGAACTAAACTTTAACTTTAAACTTTGCAATATAATCTATTCAATTTCAAGCATTATTCTCTGTGGTATCTTGGGGCTGATACTTTATTTAAACACTACAATTGGATTGATCCACTCGGCTGCTAACTAGCTTTGTGCTGCCAGCTCGAAACTTGATGCCAATAAGCCAATATTTCATTGAAGAATTCCGCATTGTATAGTGGATCAGCTGATGGCGACTCGAACGTCATTTGGGCACGAATCGATTTTGATGATTTAGTTTGAAAAAGTGTTGCTCGGTGTTGCGTTTGTCTTTTGCGTATTACCGTAATCCCTAAGCTGCCTCAAAGTTGGCTCGGAACAACGCAAGTTTTGTCTGTATTGCGATTGTAACGGGACTTGGGACGTGGCACTTACCTCTTCCTCATTGCTGGCCGTGTTCACGGAGTCCATGCTCTGTGAGAGTCCCAGTGGGGCGAGCGCCATTTGATTTTCCATTATGCTGGCTTCTCTGTTTATTGTTGCCGCTGATGCTGCTGTTGCTGCTGCTGCAGTTGTTGTGTTTGTATTGTTGTTGTTGTTGTCGCTGGCGACTGCTGCTGCAGCACTGGCACTGCCTGCCGGCGAGGGAGTCGTCGGCGCCGACTCGTGCGACTGTGAATCGTGCGTGGAGCTGCCCGGGGAGTTGGTATTGTTGCTGTTGCTGTTGTTGTTGACTGTTGTTGCTGCTGCTGCTGCTGCTGCTGTGGCAACACTTAGCGCAGTGGTTGCTGCTGGTGGGTGCTGGGCAACAGATGCTGCTGCTGTTGCTGAGCTACTCTGTTGCTGTTGGTGTTGCTTGTTGTTATTGCTGCTCAGCACTAAATGCTGTTGTTGCTGCTGTTGTGCGTACTGTGCGTGAGCGTGACGCAGCTGATATCCGCTATAATGGGCAGGTGCCTGCTGCTGCTGCTGCTGCAGCACCGCCACGTGCTGTTGCTGTTGCTGATGCGCCGCGGCAGCTGCAACGGCTGAGTGCTGTAGATGCTGATTGAGCAGGGCAGCGGCGGCGGCTGCCTGATTGAACTGTGCCAAACGCTGCTGCTGCTGCTGTTGCTGCTGTTGTTGCTGGTGTTGCTGGTGCGCGTAGGCAACTTGCTGTTGCTGTTGCTGCTGCTGCTGCTGCTGTTGCTGGTGATGTGCGGCAACGGCGGCCGCAAACTGTGTGGGGTGTGCAAAGCTCAGCTGATGGCCCTTGAGCGCTGCGGCTGCTGCTGCTGCGGCGGCGGCGGCGGCTGCTGCTGCTGCTGCTGCCGGCGAGGTGGCGTATTGCAGATGGGCACCGGGCGCGGCAACTGCTGCTGCTGCTGGCACGGGCAGCACCGATACGGCGGCGGCGCACTGGCGCTTGGGCGACGGCGACAACACCTGTGGGGCACTCGCTGGCGTTTGCGGCAGCGTCGGCCTGCGTTTAATCGCAATCGACGAAATGGTGATGGCTTTTTCAAACACTGGCCGCTGGTGTTGTTGGTTGTTGATGGTAGTGGTGTTGGTGTTGGTGCTGGGTATTATGGATGCTGCTGTCGTTGCAGTCGTCAGCGTTGGCGGCGTCGGAGTCGGCGTCGTTGTCACTGCGGGCAGCAGTTGCAATTGTGGTTCGGCGATATGGAGCAGATGGTGATGGCTGCCCAACAGGTTCGGATTCTGATAGTTGGCTATGTTGGCGACTCAGTTAACCTGAAACGAAAGAATGCCAAAGAAAATGTTAGTTTGGAAAAATTGAAATAGATAAAGACAACTCAAAAGAGGAAAATAAAAGCAGAAGCAGACGAACTTCAATTGGAACATAGCAACAATATTTGAGAAGTGCGAAATTTCATCATATCTGCAACTTGAAACATGTTTTCAATTACAGTGAATCACATTCGTATACACAAATTAAATCTGAGCACCCGACACCATAAGTTGACAAATTCAAATAAAATTAATAAATAAATGCACCAAAAATGGTAGTTGAAAATGTTTTGAGAGCTTCTATAAATTTATATATATATTTATTAAATTTAATTATAAGTTCGTAACAAAACAACTAAATGTAATTATAATAAATATATATAAAGAAAAGTACTGAATGAATTGTATATCATATATTCAGAAATCACTATTAATATAGTAAGAATAAAAACTAAGAAATAAATTTGAGTGAAAATACTGAAATTGTTTCAAAATTATAATAATATATTCGAAAACAATAAGATAGACTTCATTAATGATCATTTTAATTTTTCTTTTTTTTTAATGCATATCAATCAAAGAATATACTGTTAAACTCGTATCGATATTCTCTGTAAGTAAGCAGGTTATATAAAAGTTGACTAGAGCAAACTGTAAATTCATTGAAAAAAAAAAGACGGAGGAACAGTAGAGTTCAAGAACAAAGATTGCGCTTGTATTATAATAATGATATGCCAGAGAGAAGCTCATAGAAAATTGAGTCAAATGAAAGAACAAACAGCATGCAAATTGTGTAGGTCAGTCACAGTCACAGAGAGACTGCGCTGGCAACAATTCTGGCTGCGTATACAACTCTATTTCGCTGTCGGTTATCACTGGCAGCCATCAAGCGACGCCGCAGCTGCTGGCAAGAAAAGAATATGAATACAGTTGAATGGGAATAAAAGCAAGAGCAACAGCAGCAGCAACAACAGTAGCAACAGCAGCAGCAGCAACCGCAAGGCAAATAAACAAACGAAAACACACACAGAATGGGAATCGAGTACATTTGTATACATATGTATAAACATTTGAGTGTGTGCACAGCAACTTGAAAATTGAGCTGACAACAAACCAAATTGTATTTAAAAAATATGCACATAACTAAAGCTGAGTATCCAGAGATATATGTATACACACATACATATCGTGCGCTACATATAATAGTCGCCATTGTAGATACAATATATGCACATATTTGAGCACAATACACAAACAGGGCTATGAATGCGGATTATAATGGCGCCAGTAGAGCAGCGAAGCAACCAAGTACTAAGGACACGCGGCGACAAGCGACTCGAATATGTCGTCCATCGATGCCTGTGAATTGTATCTCTTTATTTGTATCTGTATCTGTATCTGTATCTGTATCTGTATCTGTTGAATGTCATGTATCTAAGCTTTGGCCACACTTTGCATATGACAAATTATGCATACAATAATCGAGGCGGGAGTATGCTCAAGTATCCTCCAGCTTCGCTCCATCGAACTTTCAGTTCAGTTCAGCAACAACTTGGCCACAAAATTTGTTATTGTGCCTTGTTGTTGGGGTGCGGCCATTGGCAACACTTGAATTAATTACAAAGAGAAACACCGAGCGTTTGGTAATCATAATTCAAATTTAATATCGACCAAAAAGGCTTTCAGTATGCTGATGTGGGTTGAAGGACTCGAGATTTTTGGGATATTAAGGGTGACTAGCGTTGGGAGCTCCCTTAATCCCACATGATTTATAATTAATAGAAATGCAAAACCAACTGGTTAAAACAATGCATAATGCATAATATATGGCTAATATTTAAATAGGCCATTGTGCCACTGACGCGTGTTAGATTTATGGCCAAAATGCGACCAATTCTGAATTTATTGAATGCGGCCGATACTGCGTATGCGCGCTTCAATTTCATTTCATGCTCTACGTACTTACGACTTTAATATATTCAATTGTCATCGATCTCTCTGTAAACGCATGAGCTGCAATCATCTTTATGTATAGTTTATTTAAATGCAAACCGATAAAATGAAGTAAACCAAAGCTAATATCACAGCCATAAAATATGAAATTGGCTACAGCTCGACAGGGCGAAGAAACGCGATTTATATATACATAAGCAAATGTAGATAAAAGTCTAAGAAACGTAATTTAAATTTCTCGTCGAAATTGAAATAAATGTATATTAAAATTAAATTATATATCTAATTAAATAACTTAATTAAAATAAATGGAAATATATTGAAATTTAAAATCTATAAATAATTCACATAAAATAATATATACTATATATTGTATATAATTTAAAGATGTGTCAAATTAATATCTGTGACATTTCTTATTCTTGATCTAATTCTATTCTCCAAAGCTTGCAAAAATATTTAGAAATGCTAAGAAAAATCTTAAGCTTAGCTCATCATTCTTTCATCACTTTCAAAAAGTGAATTGCTTAAGAATGAGATAAATAACATAAATAGAAATTAAAGATCTTTTTGTTTATTTTCTGCTATTTCATGCACTGACAATATCTCAAAATTTTCCATTTCGAATTATTTTTGTTGCTTTTAATATGTTTCTTCTTTTTTCTTTTTCTTTTTTGCGCTGAGTGAGGTTATGATGTATGTGCTGTGAAATTCGCACTGCAGCGATAGAGAAACAACAACAACAACAATAACATTTACTACTATTCAGTCAGTCAGTCATATATAAAACGCAGCCACAACAACAACTGCGTTTCGAATTCTGGCAAAACAAAAGCTCTGACAGCAACCATAATGACATTGTTGTTGTTGTTGTTGTCGCTCTTTGTTGGTCTGCTAAGGAAATTACTCAGTAAAAATTCAACAATAACAGCAACAAAAATAACAACGACAACAAACACATGTAAAATACACTAGTCATAAATATTGCTAATGAATTTCCCGCACGCTTTGCTGAGCTCACAGCCAGCCATGTCGCGTCTCTCTAATCGACATCCATTTTGCATTGTTTTTGTATTTTTGTATTTTTTGTTCATTCATTTTTTTTTCTATACATATCTAAAATGAAATTGTGGAACGGAAACTGGGTGCGTTTTTTTTTTTTGTTTAAGCTGGCGTAAAACAAATATAATTAAATGTAATTTTTATAATGACAAATGCGTTTTATTCTCGTTGTTGCTATAAACTGAAACGGAAAACTTTACCCCAAACAGCAACAGCAACAGCAACAGCAACAGCAACAACAACAACAACAGCAGCAATGGCAACTGCCATGCCTTTCAAACCTCCCAAATAAGAGCTCAATATCACTCACGAAGGCAATTTTCAATTTCTTGCTCTCGCTCTCGCTCTCGCTTTGAACTTTCAGTTCGGCTTTACATTTAACTGAAATTTAACTGTCGACTTTGCTACACGATTCCTGTGCCACTCCAATTGGGTCAGCTGGAGGCTGTGCCACGCCTCCATCAAATGTAAGTTGTCTGGTTGACTAGCTGGGCGGCTGGCTGTGTGGCTAAGTAGATCTATTGTAATATATACAGTCTGTTGTGTAAAGCAACACACGCTAATCGATGCACGCCCACGTTTCATTATCATAATGATGATGACGATGATGATGATGATGATCAAGTTGATTGTATAGAGGCGGATGCTGCCATAAAAAATAAAGATGATTTTTGGGCCGCGAATCTCACTTGTTAGCAGTTGCCCCTTGCCAATTGCAGCAGCAACAGCAACAGCAGCTGCAACAACAATACCAATAACAACAATTAGAATTGCTAATGGCGGCAGATAAGCGCAAGTGCACGTTACTTGGATGCCCGCCCACGTGATCAGCTTTTGTTGTTGTAGATGATGTAGTTATGCCCCGCAACTCATCGCGGCTGACCGTGCTACAGATAGTCGCTGGCAGTCGACAGTCTCAGCTCGTTTTGTATCTATGACCAAATATATGTTGCTGATGAGCGAGCTCGTGGCTGTGGCTCCCATCTGCCGCCCAGTGGCTCAAACCACACTAGACTACAAATGCTAAAAGTGGTTTAAGCCATAAATGTAGCTGCTGTTTTATTTATTTTATTTTTCTCAACTATTTTTGTTGCTGTTGTTGTTGCTGTTGCTGTTGCTGTTGCTGCTGCGCATCTCATTGTGTTCACTGTTTGTGCCATAATTAATATTTAATAAGCCAGACAACTTTTCTGAAGACTGACTTTGATATACCCAAGCGACTGCTGATACATATACACATATACATATATAAGTGTATGTATGATACTCCGCGCATAGCCATAAAAATGGGTATTATAGCTATGGCCATAAAGAGGTTGCCAAAACGAAGGTCTCTTGGAATGTGGCAAACAATTGCGAGAGTGCAGATTAAATGTGACTTGGGCGTAGTACTGTAGAGCTATATTTAGTTTCATATAATATAGTATATAGTATATATATTAAAGGTAACATAAATAATTATAGCTATTATACTTGATAGATATTGTTATAGCAATGAATGAATCTAATGTTGATAAAAATTTAAATATATATAAATAAAAATTGCTGACAAATTCTTAATGTGATGCTATTTATATGCCTTGAAAAAGATCTCTCTCTCTCTCTCTCTCTGTCTCTATCTCTCTCTGTCTGTGCCTCTCTACAAATGATCAATAAAATCCAAATAATTAAGTAATGAAGATAACAAATTCATCTCTATATATAAGTGATAGATCATGCTAGTTAGATCACAATTTTAGAATTCATTTGAAGTTGAATATATGTATGTATGTATGTGGTTGAAATATATATTAAAAAGTATATATTAGATATCTCTTTAATGCATAAATAAGTTTAATGCAGAAGTAAATAAATAAATAAAAATTCTCTCGATAACATAGAAGACAAATGTCTTCAAATCTGGTATGGTGTTAAGATCTCATTTTTAGGAAAACCCTTTTTGAAGCGCATTCGAGTTTCGGCTCGTTTACCGCAATGTTTGTTTTCGTTATATTTATTTTTTTTTGGCTACCATTGCTATGAGAGCCAGACAGCAGCAGCAGCAGCAGCAGTAGCAGCAGCAGCTCGGCTTGTGTTGTCATGCTTATGTGCGCATATTTAATACGATGCTCAAGAAACAATTTTTTTTTATAGCTTCGCATGCTCCAATTCGTTGGCGCAAGGCGGCGGCAGCCGCAGATAGAAACGTGGCAGCGGCGGCGCTTGGTGCGGTCTCCATTTGCCAGCCATTCGAAATGGCATCTGTGCGAGTGCTGCGCGAAGTATCTTGTATCTGCAAGATAGTTAGTTTTACCTTTTGCTACAAAAGTTTTGCCAACGTGACTTGCCTGCTGCTGGCACACTCTCTCGCTCCCTCTCTCCCACTCTCTCTCTCTCACTCTCTCTCTCTCTCTCTCTCTCTCTCCATACTTTCCTTGCTCCTGTTAAGTTTGAGCATTTTTTGAAAATTACAAAATCCATTAAGTTGCTTGCACGCAACTTGAACATAAATCCATCATACGCCATACAGCACACACACACACACACACACACACACACACACACAGATATACACAGACATAGATATTGAGTTAGGGTAGAGCCACGCCCAGTTGCCTCTACGTTAGCTGCTGGTTTGTTTTTTTTTTTTTTATTATTATTATCCACGGCACATTCAATGCACAGACATTCAGACACTCGACTAGGTAAGTAGGTTGAGCTGCCTGCCTGCCTCCCACCGATCCGCTCCCTCCCTCCCTTCACCTTTCTATGCCAAACGGCGTTTTCTTCGTGTTGGTCTTTCGCTTCTTGTTCAGGGCTTTCTATTTAATTTCCCAGCTAGCGCTGGCTGGCAAACTTCTGGGCTCAATCAGCCAGCGTCTGTGACTTCTACTGCCTGCTAGCAGCGGAGGCAGCATATCATTTCTTTTTCTTTTTTTTTTTTTCGTTTAATACTTGCAAATTTACAGCATGCAATCAATAAATGATGGTTCAGTTTGCCATTGTGACTGTCAATCTCGTTTAATGCACTTCCGCCTGCCTAATGGATGGATATATATCCATATGCAGTATATATATGCTCTATCTGCAGAGCAGATATGCATAATTTGCATAAAAACGCAGCTCTTTAATCGAACTGTTAATCTGCCAATCAGCAGGCTGAACTATTGCGCCCTCAAATTGACAAACATTGTTGTTTATCTGCGGCTTATCTAGCAATAGCTACAGATAGCGGCATTTGCCTAGCTTGTAAATAAGGCACACACACACACACAGTTAGAGATAAAGATAGTTGTACACATTTAGATAGAGATTGTTAGACAGACGTGCTTACTCACGGCTATTGTGGCCATTAATGTAATAGACGTCGACCGAAAACAACAGGCCAGAGAGGCAGCCAGAGGGGCAGTCGGAGAGGCAGTCAGAGAGATGTGAAAGATGCAAAAATGTAAAGCTCATGTGAAGATTGAATGGAAGATTTGGCTCACTGACAAACGCTGAGAGAGCTGTGTGCGAAACTAGTTCAAAAGTTCAAGCGAATAGTGACTCAGGCTCAGGCCGAAACTGAAGCTGAAGCTGATGTTGAAGCTTAAGCGTGTGCCTGGTGTGGCATGATCGGAGGCACAGAGAAAGGTAGCCTAAGAAGCAGTGAGCACACAGATGTTCAGATATACCCTAGAGATGTTGACTAAATAGGGCGCGTTGAAAAGATTAATCAGAATTTGATTTCAAATGTGAATCCATTTTCGAAAGCCTTTACAAAAATATATTTTAAAAATGTATTTAATATTTGTAAGAATATATTTCGAATAGGTCTTACTAATGGGTATGTGAGAGCTGATCAATCTTGTTCTTCACTCTACGTACTTCTATTATTATTATTATTTTGACGTGGCTATAAATAGCCTTTGAGCTCAATGGCAATCATAACAAGCTTGGCCGAATCGAGTTTCGAGTGTGGAGGGAGTCGCATCAATTGAACGATGCTTCAATCAGCTTTGGGAGCTGCTTCGCTCGGCCAACCTTTCAATTGTTGTTTTGTGTGGTTTATATGTATATCTATGTATGTATGTATTTATTCTCTTTTTATCGCATGTGCTTGGCAGCACATTGGCCATGCTTTCCCATGGCCTCTCAGCGCTAGTGCTGCTCGGCTTATATCTGTAAGGCATCTGGACCGCAAGTGAATCGCACGTTTAATATGTATTTCGTGTATCGCATCGCTCGATTGTTGCAATTGTTGAAATGCGGTAGATTTTGTCATTGATTTTCGTTTGTGAAGTGCAGCAACAACAGCAACAAGCCCTGATAGAACCGCAATCAAAGTACAGCCAAATGACAAATCAACAACATGTCAGTGAGTCTCTTCTGTATGGGATATTAGATGAGATATGATATGACAAACGTTGGCCGTTTCTCTCTCTCTCTCTCTCTCTCTCTCTCTCTGTCTCTTTCTTAGTGAGATCCATTAGCATTCGCAATTAATTTTCATCTCTGCCACAAAATTCGTATAAAGTTTGAACGCAATGGGAAATATGAGAAATAAGGTCAGCTACTAGCTATGCCAAAGATATATTTAGAATATATCTCTGACCCACTCTCTCTCTCTCTCTCTCTCTCTCTCTCTCTCTCTCTCTCTCTCTCTCCCTATTTAATTCTTCATTGCTCCAACCGAGATTAATTAACGTTAATTTTGCATAATTAAAGCGACAGCAACACAGAGTGAAAGGCCAGCAGCTAAATAGCTTGGGAAAGTTGTTATAGCTCTATTCATAATCTTTGACAGCGCGAACTGCTTGGGTTCACGTTTTGGATAATCCACTCAGGTTCAGTGTCAAGGGTCGAGCTACTCATTTTCAATTAAAATCTCTTGTAATGCCGCATGCAAATGCTTCATGTCCACAGCTTTACTTATTTTGCTTGCTTTTTCCTCTCTGTACATGGAAAAGCTTCTTGAGTAACTCATTCTATGTCGCTTGTTCGTTGTAATTCTCAGTGGGCCAGTAAATCTGCATCTGCTTGGTGAATCCAATTAAATTTGCAATAGCCCGAAAACCTCACTGCCAAAGTAAAGGTCCAATGTCAAAAAGCCAGCTACAGCAGCAGAAAGCTGTCAACTGCTCAATTATTTGCATAAACAGAAGGTCCCAGATACATGGAAGTCTCGCAAGTATCTAGACATTTAACTACATACTACATATCGGGCCCGACTCGTATATTTCATTTTATTCTGTGTACAGGTCACACTGAATTACTCATGAGCTTCGATTGTGGATTGTTCGGCAATAAATAAAAGAAACTTTGCAAACTATTGATTATTTTCCTAGAAATTCATGACTTAATCAAAGCCGTAAAATGTTAAATATTTCATTTTCTATTTCTAAATTAAATTGAATTTTCAGGGAATTTTTAATTTTCTCACATTTCCATGCTGGCTTTGTTTAAAAGTTTTTCTCCATTTACCACAGGCAACAATTTTAACAGAGACTCTGGCAACCACAAAGGTTTTTGACGAGATGCAAATTAATATAGACAAAGGCAAATATGTAAAGCCAAAGGCTAAAGGCCATCACGATCAACGCAATTTGTGGTTAATATATGATGAAAATCTCTTATGATTTTATAAAAATGCTTATCAAATGAAATGAGCAGTTCCCAAAACTCAACTCAAGTGGATTTCTCGTCAAGTTTGTGTAAATTGCTTCAAATTAAGTGAAAAACGCGTGTGCCATATGTGCTCACTTCTGGAGGTTTGCCAGAGAGTATCTTGGCTATGAAACACATTATGTAACGCACTAGGGAAATTAAGTAAAGACAAGGGATGGAGCAAGAGATACTCTTTCAAGTGAATTCAATACTCGATATACTTTTCACTTCTTTGAATGCTATTAAAATATTTTTTGATATTTAATATTTATATTTCGGAATTTTAAAGAACATTAAAAATCCCCAAACAAAATACATTCTGAAACTGTTTATAAAGGAATTATTTACGTATATTTTTTGCCTAGCTTTAGCTTCTGCATCTCAATATTTTTTCAAACAAACAAAATGTATCTCAATAATATCAAACTTATGTCAATCATTTAGAAGACGACATATACATTTCTTATGTATTTTTAATTATGTTATCTTGTTATAGTTTCAAATTGATTTATGGCATTGGCCAGCATTTATAAATGACATAGTCTCAGAACCATTAAATAGCTTCAATACATCTATCTCTAGCCAGATCTCAACTCATTCTGCTAGAACATTTAGAATTCGACATTGCGAAGACTCGTTGGCCACTTGTTTCTGTTTGTATACATATTTTATATTAGGTTTCCGTACTCGCAGTTCATGCCGGATTGGCCCCTTCATTCACTCTGAAGTATGATGTCATTAATTAATGTGAATGAGTTCAGTATGATGTCAATTAGCTGCGGAAAGCGCACTTGACGGCGCTGCTGCACTGCACAAATTGTTGTAAAACTCGTTGCTGATGTTGTTTAAGATACAGCCACCCACACATACATATGCAGACAGAGAGTGAGAGAGAGAGAGAGAGAGCGAGAGAGAGAGATTCGCAGGGAGGCACATGCAATGGTCATATTTTATGAACGTTTGCAATTGAGAGGCAACTAAATAGCTGAACGCCCCACAGAGTGCCGGAGCAGCTGCTTCTGCCCACGAGAAAACAGAAAAAAAAGAAACAAAAGTTGAAATCTTTATCTTAATATACGAAAAGCGCACAAACTTCAGTCGGCAAATGCTCAACAATAGTTAAGACTCAGTTCGCATTTAGAAATTTGCATGCAATCTCTCTCTCTCTATCTCTCTCGCTCTTTCTCTCTCTATTTATTCTTCTCTCTCTCTCTCTCTCAACGAAGGAGAAACTAAGCACAGTCATTAAAACTGACTGCTTGGCATGCCTTCATTGGCGCCCAGCAAACAAAATGCAAGAAGAGGAGAATGCGAATTATAATAATAAGTAAATGCAATAAAATGAAAATCCAACTGGGAAATTTTTGTTTGATTTATTGTTGTTGTTCTTGTTGTTATTGTTGTAAAATAAATCCCAAAAGCAGCAAAGTAAAAGAAGAAATGAAGACAGCGAAGAAAAGCATAAGAAAAGCATTAGACAAATAAAATGCTCGGAAACAAAAGACAAGAAAGTTTTAATGCGTTGAAGGGATTTGCTGGTCCACCAGCAGGTGGAACTACACTGGAGACTAATCTGCCAGCCCCGAAAATTCCATTCCAACTAAAATTACTTACGCACAGCACGAAATGTGGTATTTGCCCTTTGGTTAACATACCTGCAAGTAAAGAGAAGACAATCACATTAGAATCGTAGAAATGTTTCGCAGCTCTTAAATCTTAAAGAAATATTAAATTTATGATTGCATGCAATTCAATTTCCACAGCAGATGCAAATGCAGAAGTAGATGCAGATGCAGATGCAGTTGCAGATGCAGATGCAGTTGCAGTCCATTCGAAGATTTATCGAAAAATAGAAGGTTAAGTGAGCTGTGCACTGGGATCTAGGAATTTGAATCGACTTAGCCGAAAACTTTTTCTCTGTGCTGCCCATTTTGAAAGTTGTTTTTTTTTTTTTCTTAGATGATCCGCAACGATGGGAGTTGCACACCCAGACCCAAGCCCATGCCCAGATCCAGACCCAGAGCCAGACCCAGATTGTATGTGCCGGCATCTAGCTTATATTTTTTTTTCTGCCTCTTTTTCTGTTGCTATTGTTTAAAATGGCTCGAAAAACGCTTCCATTGATTTCTTGCGATTTGTTGGCCAATTGGTGCTACACTTTGTCGATAGATCATTATTTATTTTATTGTTGTTACCATGTGGCGAAAGGCGAAACCGGCTTGGGCTGTGTGAGTAAACGAACGAGCGCGAACTCAAAGATAGAAAGACAATTTCTAATGGTCAGCATGAGGCAAAGCCTTTCACCGATCACAGAATCGTGCAGCCCAACATATATTTCAATTATTGTTGCCCTCAGACACAGAGCAGACCCAAACCAATCTATTCTGCATGAAAGAACTTTTCAGTTTTGTATCATTCAAGTCATTATATCGCTTACATTTTGCTTAAAAATATTTAAAGACATTTGCTGCCTTATTTCGAAAGGTATTTCATTTATATAAAATATCAAAATAAATCATTAATCTTAAATTAATAATTTTAATTATTATGGAAAATATATGCTCCATAAAATAATATATAAAATTCGAATATTTGGATATTTCAATAAAAACTGAATTATTGTCATTGTTTATAAAAATACAAAACTTATTGAACTAAGAATAAAAAATATTTTTAAATATTTTAAAACTTATTCTAGGCCGTATTAGCATTGATGTTTAAATAGGTAATAAATAATGAAATATTACTAATTAATAAACTTGTTTTTTTTCTAATTGAAAACTGAATTTTTTATAATTTAGTCAGTTTTTAAGTTTTGATTTAACTTTACACTGATCTCATTAGCTATAGCTGTTATTCCATTTTTCTCAGAACATCTGTGCACTTCGAATAGTCAACTCTACTTTAGCTGTGTGCATTTGCTTGCCATAGTTAGAGCTCTGTGGCCGTCTCTGCTAATGATGTGCAAATATTCGTTGAGTGCATACCCACGCAACCAAAAATACAGGAAGTTCTATATATACATATATATATATACATATATATATATATATATATATATATATATATATATGTGTATATATGTTTGTCGAGATATTTATGAAGATATATATGAAGAAGAGACAAAAGCAGTTGACAATTGAGACACAGTTTATTCAGTTGCTGGCAACAGAAGAAGTGCAGCATTATGAAACATGGAAGACCCTTCAATTAGCTTATGACAGAGAGAGAGAGAGAGAGAGATAGAGAGAGAGAGAGGTGGAGGGAAAGAGACAGTCATACACAAATAATCCAGTGACTACCCCTTTTGCAAATGCGATATGTTGATATATCCTGTCTCTATCCCCAAGCAGAGGCCACCTTCACAGCTCTTTGTATACGTGTGTGTGTGTGAGTGTGTGGGTGTGTGTGTGTGTGTGTGTGTATGCCTTGTGCCATATCCTTTGTTGCCTGTTCGTTGCGTGTTTTATTTTCTTCGCTTTTATTTACACACGCTATTTGATGGGCTGCCTAAAGACCTGTGCATTGGGCACGCATTGTCGCTGTGGTCGGGGTTGACAGGTAGTTAGGGCCCAGTGCCGGGGGTTGCTAGCGAATTGTAAGTCTCAGATTACATGCTGGTACACTTAGAGATACCCTTCCTCTTGGGCAACCCTTGGAGAGTTGGGTGGCGACACGTCACCAATTGCGACGTCTCAACTCGACGCGTTTCGTTTATTTACTCGAAGCGAGCGTCAGCGACTATTTGAGCCACCGTCGCCGCACCACCGCACCACCACAGCACCACCGTTGCCATTGCCATCGTCGTCATGTGTGTGACGAAAGGGTGCGGTGCCAATTACAAAAACAGCAACGGCAACAGACGGCACGGAAGTGGTTTTGATTTAATGTCAAGATGCCGGCGTCAACGCAAACGCCAACGTAGACGCCGACGTCGACGTCGACGCAAACGCAGACGCTGTCGAAGAATGACGCAAGATAAACAGCTGCTGCTGCTTCCCGGCCGCAGCAGGTGACGACAGGTAGTCAACAAGCCAGAGCCAAAGGCAATAGCATCCGCAAGGTGCCCATGCCAACTTTTGAGCAAAAAGCAAATATATAAATATATATATATATATATATATATATATATATATATATATATAATATATATATACATAGCTGGTATACAAAAGAAAATATACAAAATATTGTCGGCTCGCTTAGAACTGTATGAAGGCGACTTTGAACAGGTGGCAGTCCAGAAGTATTTGTTTTGGCCACGATTCGAGAAAGAGAGAGAGAGAGAGAGAGAGAGAGAGAGAGAGAGAGAGAGATGTAAACGGCATTGATGGAGCTGCCACAGAGAATGCATTTGAATATGGAAATATCAGCTCAATATGTGATCAAACATTTGTCTGAATCGCTTTTGATTAATAGCCTTAGGTAATCAAAACGTGTCTTTGTAGGGGACACTTCTGCTACTCTGCGAGAGAATTGATAGAGTGCGACGATAAAGCCAATAAATGTTTAGCTATTTCTGAAATAATTATCAAATATTATACTGAAGACAGACATTTAGCTAGAGAATCGATTTGTCTAGATAGACTACGAAATATTATAAATTTGCACAAGACAAACTCGATATTCCGTCTTAAATGGAAAGTTTTAAAAATATTTATGTTTGTTGAAATAACTTCCATTGGTTTATTCCTGATTATGAAATCCTTTTATTTGATTTTAAAGTTTCTTACATCGCTTTCCAGTGAAATTAAATACTTTTATGAGCTTTTAAACTAAAGCACAATTGCTGTGCTCCTACTGTGAGCTTAATTTGCTGTGAAGCAAAAAATGTATTCGTTTCGGCCCATCTATCATTATAGCTGCCTTTAAAAAATATTGCTGGCAAGTACAGCTGAAAATCAGATCAGTCACGCAATTTGATTGTCTTGCCTGCGGTTGATTTAATTTGTAATTGCAGTTAAAACGAGATTTTCTGGCAGCTCTGCAAGATTCGAACCAGTACAATCGACGCCTGGCGAAAAGGTAGGCTGTGGGCGGTGGACGGTGGGCGGTGGGCGGGGCCTGAGAAGCGGTGGTGGGTTGGTGGCTAATGCTCGCCTTGGGTGCGTTTGTGGCTTATTGGCAATCAGAATGGGCGAGCGCTCTGTTCTGACGAGGGCTCTGTTCTAGGCAATATAGAATGCACTGAACGAAAATTGAGTACATTCGAGGGGCTACAACTGAAAGAGAACTCTCAGCTCTGAGCTCAGAGTTAAGGCTTGAGCGACAGTTATTAGCTTTATGTCAGAGCAGAGTGAAAACAGTTAAAGGTCAGAGATTATGAATATATGTATATGTAGTCTGGGTGCTTTGGCTATTTCTCTCAGTGCAACGCCTCCACCTTGGCAGGCTTTCATTATTCCTACTCCAACTCCTGCGCTTGCGTGTGCGTGTGGGCCAGCTTATCTCTGATTAGCATAATTGGCTGCCTGTTAAATTTAGCGTTTAATTAATATATGAATTTGTCTGGCAGCAAGCAAGCAAGCAAGCAGCTGGTCCCAATAAGTCATACTAACATTCATATATGTATATATATATATATATATATATATATATATATATATATATATATATATATACATAGATACATACGTATGTCGTTATATGAATTATTGGACTGCTTTAAGCGACATGTGCTCCAGTTTCCACTTCCTGCCAGCTCATCAGAGCCACTTGAACAAAGCCTTGCCATAATTGACTTTTAGCCCAGCAACTCACACACACACACACACGTCTAGAAAAACAGAGGAAAATCTGGATGTGTGTATGAGAGTGCGCTTCAGTAAAGCAAACGAAACAAATTCCCAGCCCTCGCCCTGCACTTAACATGTTCATCAATTGCTCGACGAGACTTTCGCCGACATAGACAAAGTGTTGAGCTAAGAACCACTTGGCCAGGCGTCGAACGAGGGGCGAGTGGGCGGCCAAAGGCAGACATGGGAATCTGGTCATAGACAAAACAATGCAACAAACGGTAGCTGTGTCTGAGCGAGGGAGGCGGGCGATGGGGCGATAGCTGTTGAAGAAGTCAAGTCTGAGCCGTGAAACTGTTTGCCACTGAAAAAAAAAAAACAAAAATTGCACTTCTTGTTGGGAACTGGAACGACAACAACACTGACAATAACTATCGCGGCAAGTGCGATACAATTGGTAGGAGTGCCCCGCCCACGCCAGAAAAGAAAAATAGAATTTGTTAGGCGCCCACGCCAGAGATTCGAAGAGGAAGCAGACAGAAATTGTTGCGAGCCTTTTGATAAATCGCTAGCAAATCAGCAATGGCTCAAAATGAAAGCCCAACAACATATGCAGACCTAATTTACTTAAGATATAACATCTGTTCACTAAGCACAGCACAGCATCAATAAGCCCTTATTTGAGTGTTGCTCTTCGCTGCTGACACGCGGCTGACACGGTTTACGAGTTGGCAACAGCCGAAAGGCCTAAATGGTCACGTTCTTAATTCCATAGCCAAATTCGTATAGGAAATTGCCCAAGTCGAATGCCTTTAGGCGTTTTAGATTTCCAAAGAGCAAAATTTTTTTTTTTTTTGGCGATTTAAATCAATTATTTTGTTCATCAAAAATATTTTTAAAATTTCCGATTTCTGAATACTTTTTGTAATACAAATATATTTTATTTATTTTCTCATATTTTAATAGTTTTAATTTTTATTTTTTTTGTAAAAAATTAAATATTGTAAACCTATAAATAGCCTAATTTTAATAATTATATTTTTTCTACTAAGATTTTATTGTCATTTAAGCATAATTTTATTTAAAAATAAAAGAAATACATATTTAATGTATGCAAATAAACCGCTTACTAAAATAATTTAATAACTCAAACAAAAGTCAGAATAGATCTATATGAAAATCTTTCTTTAATTGTCTGTTTATTTTATGAAATGCATTTAGAAATGGAATTAACTCCAATGCTTGAATCAGTTGGTTCGCAGTTTGCATTCTTCTTTAGCCATTTTTCTTTTGCTTTCTTTGTTTTGGATTTGGCCAAGAAGTCATTTAGTTACTGCAGACACTTAATTTTACTCGCACACTTGAGTCTTATGAATGTCATCATCATCATCATCATCAACAGCAGCATAAACGAGTTAAACGAGTTTGTGGCGCGACCTCAAGGGCGAATTTCGCCGCTTTCAAGAATCTACACTTGACACGACTCTCTCGATAGCTAGCTGACCCATAGAGAAGGTGACTGACTGGCTGACTGGCTGGCTGTGAGGCATGCCAAGGGCTAGCCGGCATTTATCATTAGAGGCAGCTGATAAGTTCGCGCGGCTTTTGCAAATCACAGATGGCATGCTCAATAAAGCAAAGCTGCATAATTGCCAGCACTTAGGCACTTTGATGGAAATGGAAAGTGTGGCCGGACTCTTGGCAGATGTCAGCTAATGGCTAATGAACTCGCCGCTGAGCTCGATAACAGCAATTGCATTCGATGCAATCGACTCAGCTATAGGCTAAACAGATGCCAAAACCCTCTCTGAACTCTCTGAAATTGATGGAGTTGTGTGTGTGGGAGTGGGAGTGGGGAGTATCAGAGTAGGCAACAGTTGCGCAAATGTGTACCAAAGACGACAACAGGTGCGAGCTCATTTCGATTCCCAGCAAAAGCAGCCAGTTTATTTATTGGGTTCCACATTTCGCTGTTTTGTTTTTCGCTCTCATTTATGGCTGAGTTAATTGTGCCGATGTTTTACTTTCGATTTTTGGATTGCTCAACCGATTCTTCGCACTCTCGAGGCAATGCCAGCTCTGTGGGGCACTCAACTCCTCACTTTATGCTAACCGAAATGTGCAAATGCAGCTCAAATTCACTGTGCTGTGATGGCCAACAAACAGAAAGTGATGCAACTTTAGAGCAGACGCCAAACTCAGCAGAAATAAAAATACTTGTACCCCACGTCGGTGTCAACGTCGCAGCGCCTCGTATACTCTGCCACAGACGCAGTTAGTGACAGCGACAACAACAGCTTCAGCTCTACCTACAGCTCCAGCTCCAGCTCCAGCTCCAGCTTCAACTCGAGCTCTTGCCCCCGGGGCAGCAGTGTCTTGAGTGTTGCTGTTGCTGCCTTTGGCAAACAAATGCCTCGCCGGCAAATGTTGTCAGTCACTCTGTAATAATCTTCAACTAACAGCTGAAAAATAAAACAAAGATCTACAACACACACACACACAGACACACAGAGAGACTGCGGTGTTGTTGTTGCTGATGATGATGAGTTGGAATAGGTTGGAATGATGAGATGGCTGTAAGTCAATGGCAAGCTGAATGCATATCGAAGCCAAGCAGAGATGAGCGCGTGACACGAGGCAGTAAAAACAATTGTTTAAGATATTTAGTGAAAACCAAGTAAATTAATAAACTTTATAAATATCATAATAAAATATCATACAGAAAATAATTGATATTATTTATCATATTGAAACTATTTATCAAATGAATCAATTTAATTTTTTTTTTAGCTAAAGAAAATTATAAGAAATTACTAGAAACTTGTATCTATCTAATCTAGGTAGGCTAGCTACGTATAGAACTTTACAAAATATATCGCAAGTCCAAATTCTTTTGTTATTTATCGTAGGCGTCGCCTAAGACTTTGATGGAAAAGTAAATATTATATTTGGGTTCAAGGTCTTAAAAGTCATTTATTATTTCGTTGATATTTTATTATTTTCTAATAAATGAATTTCATAAATATAAGTTAAAGTATACATGTATTTTATATAAATAATTATATACAATATATATCTCCTACATACCTAGCGGATCTTGAGTTATTTAATTGTAAAAATAGAATAATAATTTGGTTGCAAGAAGAATTTTTCAATACATACACATATATAGATTATATATATATATATATATATATATATATATATATATAGCAAGTTTGTATTCATATACATGTATGTAGGTGTCTCAGTCTCTTGCGCTTCTATCTGCAAGATGTAGAAATATGTGAATGCCATCTCTAATGGAAAACTTCTGTCAGTTGGCTTTTTGTGCCAACAACTTTGCAAGTGGAAACAGTTATTGGAATTTTGCTTTATGCGCTGATTTAGCCATTGTCTTTGACTGAGTTGCCAGCTGATGTTGTTGTTGTTGTTGTTGTTGCGTCTGCGTCGGGGAAACTCGTGCATGCAACCAAGACTTGCAACGTGGAGTCGCTGCCATCTCACCTTTCCCCTCACACTGGCATTAGTCTACCCTCACCACACACTACACACCCCCTCTCTTCCCCTCTCCCCCCTACCCAATGTTGGCTTTGTAATGACGTTTACGTCATGTGCGCGTTGTTTGCAACGTGGAAGTATCTTTTGGCAGTCTAAAGTATCTATCTCTATCTGTAGCTGTGCTTGTGTCAATGTGTAACTGTATCTATGTACATATATCAGTATCTGCGTCTGTGTTTCGTATTGTTGTGCACTTGTAAAGCTCCTTCGAGCGCTGCGTCGTGTCTCGTCTCACATTTCGCGTTTAGTCGTAAGTATTGTGTAATGTAGGTGGCCGGCCGCTGTTGTTATTGTTGTTGTTGTTGTTGTTGTTGTTTGGAATTGGGTAATCTATATGGCCAATATTGAATGCAACCCCGCCGCAACTTCATTCACAATTTGTCAAGTTTTGACAACTGTTCGTTGGGCATGCAATATTTCACAGCGATGTATTTGCATAGTTGATCAATTTTGATAGTTTTTAGGTTAAGCTCTTTGACAAATTGTTGTCACAAAACCTATCCACTGGCTAAAGATACAAATGTAGCTCATAGATGCATGTGTGTGTGTGTGTGTGTGTGTGTGGCGTTCATCAATCAGCAAAAGTCGCGCAACAATTGCAAATAATTTATTTAACACATTTTTGGCTCAACTAGCAACATAGATAAAGACAAACACACAGACAGAGAGCGAGAGAGAGAGAGAGAGAGAGAGAGAGAGAGGGAGGGAGATGGGATACCTCTCTCTGTCTGGCCAACATGTGCGCCTAGCAAAATAAATTTGGGAATTTATTACTCCAGTCCAAGCGAGCGGCGATTATAGCCTGGTAGTTATATAGAGCTTGCATGTTCATTTGTGGCTTGCGTGCAGCTCTATCACACACACACACACACACACACACACACACATAGATATACACGCACACTCACACCCCTTGTAATTTACGACCCAACCCCGTAAAAGGCTGCTTGCAACCCTCGCAACATTTTTGTTGGCCTCTAACGAGCCTCGAGCCTCGAGTCTCGAGCCTCGTGTCCCGTGCTCCGTATTCCGTTACCCGTGCCCTGAGCCCAGCTGATGGCGTTTCCTGTCCCGCTGCTCGGCCCACAGCAGTGGCCAGCTACGTCGTCTGTTTTATGGCCATCAAAGGGCACTGAACCGCACCTTAAAAAAGGCGCAAAAGTAAACTCTAGCGGCGGTTTGATTAAAACTATACACACAACACACACATACACACACACACACACACACACACACACACATGCACACACAGCTGAAACTCTGAGTGAGAAATGGTCACACACAGATACACATGGGAGCAGCCTGGTTCGCTTTTAATAGTTTTTAGCTTGACCTCGTCAGCGTTCGCATTCGCATTCGCGTTCCCAGTCACCAGTCAGCAGTCAGCAGTTCCTGTTCCTCTTCAATGTTGTTGTTGCTGTTATGTTTGTTGTTGTCCGTCCAGCTGTTGTCTCTGGGCCTCTGTGCTTTGTCATTATTTTTGTGTCGGAAGTGAAAATTATTCACCACTCGCATTGCCATCGCCATCAGCATTGCCCTGGTGACTGCTACGAGTCCCTTTTGGCTGCATTTCGTTTTCATTATCCACGATCCCTCGGCAAGTCATTGACACACCTGTGTGCAATGTGTGTGTGCCCAGGGCCGGAGCTGTAAGCGCGGCAGGCGATGCCATTTAATGCCCGATAAGCGGTTTACATACTGAAGCAGAAGCCCAACTATTCCCGCACACATCAATCGTTGCCTAGGCATTAACCAGAGCACTCTAGTCAGCTCTCATTCCCTCTCGACATTTCTAGCTTTTTGTTTCACATTTTTCTATACACTTTTGTAGATATGTTTGCTCAAATGACTTTCTCATTCACATCGACATATATGTATGCATATTTACAAATATATAAATTCATAGCTCATATACGTCATTTTATATTTTCATCTTCAATTATCTCATTCACTGCTCTTCATACTAATTTCCTATCATATTGCTCCATCCTAATCCATCCTTCTGCAATAATTCAATATAACAATATTAAGATCTGCCATATATACTAAGTGAATAAGAATATCTCAAGTTGACTTCTTTATTTATTTCACTTGACCTTTTCTTTTCTATTATATCCATTGCATTATAAACTCAATATTATCTAATTTATTTTTAATAGTAGTAATTCCTTCTCACATTTGCAGCTAGTTCCTTTTATGGACGCTTAGAGCTTATTCAATAACAAAATATTTCTTCGAATATGAAAACTTCTTGTTTGGAACTCCAATAGACTAAAAGTCACTCGAAAAGTTCTCAAACTTTAATTACATTTGTCTGTCCAGTGGCCACAACACTCGCTCACACACACACACACACACGCACGCACACAGGCGGAGCAAAGTGCAAAGTTCTTAAGTTCAATTCGATTTGAATCCCTTTCCCTCTGCCAAGCGGCCTATCGAGCGTAACATCGTCACAGCTCTGTCGCTTATTTTATTTTGTTTTTGGAAACTCATTTCCACCGAAAAGTTCAAATAACATTTCCGAAAACCATTTAGATGTTTTTGATAATTGTTACAACAGCCCGCACCACATGGCTTCGCCCTCCCCTGGCTCCGTGTCCCGTGCTCCGTTGCTCTGGCCCTTTGCACCCCCCGCCTCCTGCTAGTGTAAATGACCCACATGGAGTCATTTGCAACGCATTCCTGACCACCTAATGATCAACGAGGCTCTCTCACACAAATTATGATGGTTATCTCTCTCTCTCTCTCTCTCTTTCTTTCTCTCTCTAACCATTCTCAGAGCGATCGCAACTCACAAATTCAATTAGATTTTATTGATGATTGATTTTATTTCGTGTATGAGTCTGTGTGTATGTGTATGTGTATGTGTGTGTGTGTGTTTGTGTGTGCTTATGGCAAACTATATATGTAATTGTCTTTAATTCAATTAGGCGTAGAGAACTTGTGAGAGAACTTCAATTGTCTTCGCTCTGCCGTGGAAAACCTCACTTAAGAAAAATTACAATTTATGACTATAATTTGCTCAGCTTACAGATATACAAAGAAATTTATCTATTTACATGTATATATATATATATATATATATATATATATATATATATCTATATGTATGTTCATTTATCTGATATTTATTGGCTATATTTCCGCTGTTTAGTTATGTATGCGCAATCACACAAGCAAACAAACAAAAATTCACTCGAATCACTCACGGCCCTAGCTTATTGATACACACGACTATATATTGTATTTGTGTCTCTTTCTGGCCTGGGTAGCATAGAGCTATCTCTCTCTCTGCTGTCATCATAAAGCAAATAAAATTGGAAATATTCATATGACAGCCGGGCTCATGTTATCTGTCTGTATGCACGCCTCACTTACTCTCTCTCTCTCTCTTATGTTTTGTGTGGCAAGAAACAAAAAAAAAATATATATATTTTTATCGATATTGTAAGCAAAACATCGTTAGCAATATATATATATATATTTATATATATATGTCTAAAGGGGAAGAACGGGAGATATGGGGGGCTAAATAAGCTTCATTTAGGTTCTAGTCAGCACCCAGGGGCAGCTCATACTCGGCATTCGCTTGTCTCATTCATAACTCAAGCATCGATCACATGCTTCGCAGGTCCAGCCACAATATCTAAAGCTGCAGCTGCAGCCGTCTCAGCTGTCCCAGTATCTGTATCTGTATCTGTATCTGTATCTGTATCTGCATTTGTATCTGTATCTGTATCTGTGCAAGTGTTAGTTACTATATCTGCGAAATTGCTTGCGTTGCTCGCTTAGCATTCCAGCAGCGCCGACGAGGGGCAGCTGAGAGACCCCTCGGACACGACTCATTGCATGAGCTGTGACTTTGCCCAAAGTTTCAAGAGCTGCCCTCTCACAGCTATTCCTATGCTTCGAGCTTATTGTTTTACGTATCTACTTCTCTCTCTTTCTCTCTCTCTCACTCTCACTCGCTCTGTGTATACTCAGTCGGCAAAGTCTTATATAAAGCCAAAGCCGCATACACACAACATCTGAGCGCTCAGTTCACTTTAATTGACATCGATAATTAAAAACTATTTTCTGCTTAAGTTTTGTTCCGCTTCGCATTTTTTATTCTTTGTCTCTTTTGTTTTAATTTTTATTTTTTGCATATACTTCTATTATATTGCTGTCTGCCTCGACTTCTGTGCCTTGCATATGGAGGGGGCTCATCGCTTTTCAAGCAGCTGCCACTTGAGGCTTCTTAGCCAGATAACAGGCCAGGTCTTGACTTAACCCACAACGCGGTGGGCCAGCAATTAGCTACCAATTAATAAAGTTTTACCACCTGCTCGACCATATCTTAAAATGAAATTGTATAGTAGCTCAATCAGTGCCTGAGTCTTTGCGTTGATTGCGGCGCCGTTCTCTGGGAGAGCTATGGACAAATGTCTTGAGAGTTGCCTTTCTACAGGTAACTCAGCGTGTTTAGATAAACAGCGGGAGCACCATTTGATTCTCTCTCTCTCTCTCTCTCTTTCTCTGTCTCTGTCTCTCTCTGTCTGTCTTATCGCTGCGATAGCACGCGCTTTTAATTGAATTGTTCGCATTGCACATGTTGTTCGGTTTTATCACTCGCCATGACCCAAAGTTGTTCCGGCTAGAAATTCTAGACTATGCGACATATGTATATATCACACTATGTATTTCTTATCGAGCACTATGCGGCATTATATCATTGGCATGAACATTGAATGCCCTAGAAAAATAACAACATTTATTTGAATTTATTTAATTTAATTTAACTTAATTACTCTGTACTAGAATTGATTTTAATTTATATTTGAATTTATTTTATGAAATTCAATTTATTTGATATTAATAAAAATGCAAAATATATAAAATAAAATCTTTCTATTACCAATCGCTTATTGTTATCTATTGCAATTTGAATTTTCCTATTTAACTCGAGTCTGGAAAATGAGTTTTTCAGATAGAATAAAAACATTTTAATAAATTCAATTCAATGCATTCATCGTATAAAATAAAGCTATTTGTGATTTAATATGAATATAATGTAATATAAATAAATAAGTTGGTAACCTTCCAGCACACATTTGAATCAAATATATTTTTATATACATATTTAATATTATTTTATTTCTTAAATTGTTTTGCCCAAAGTTTTCAAATTTATATATTTCATTCTATAATCTTTCGCATTACTCGAAGCATTCACGTCGAATCATCTTTGATCTCTCTAAGTATCAAAGTTGTTCCATAAGTACACGCTATCATTGTAAGATTTTCTCTCAAGTGCATAAACATTTTTCATTCGGTTCCGTTGGTAAGCCGCTCAGAATTATGGGTTAAAAATATCGCACGATAACTTGAAATTTCAAGTTGAGGCTACATTTTGCACTTCCCAGAAACAGTAACAAACGCGACTCAACTTGTTGTTGCTAGTTTGTGTTGGTTTTCGCTTTTATCGTCACGTCGTTGCCATAAAACATTATGTAATGGGTCGACCGCTCTGTCGAGTGGGTGCCCCCCGATGCTGCCACCCGCCACTTCTGATATCATAGAGGGCTGCCGATATCATTTGCAGCTCAGCTCAGCTCAGCTCAGGGGGGTCTATGCATAATTAGTGGGTCAAGTACAAATAGAAAAGAGTGTAGAAACTAAAAGTAAATAAATTATTTACCATTTTTATAGTATCTCTCTCCTCTCTCTTTCTCTCTCTCTTTCTCTGTCTCTTTCTCTTTCACTCTCTATCTGTTTCAGTCGCTGCGGTGGTGCTTGGTTCGATCCTTATGCAGATCCGGTTTTAATAACTTTTTTTCTCGTTATTTTGACACTTTTGAATTTGGTTTCCAATTTCCGTCAATCGGTTTACAATTTACTTATTATGCAGACTGATTTTTGTTTTCATTTCAATTATATTTTTATTTTTATTTCTATTTTTTTCACGCTACTTTTGAAATAGTTTTATTTAATTTTTTTATTTATTTTTTTTTTTTATTTTTGCTTTGGGGGGTTGGTTCGGCTACTGCCCGTCACTTTTAACTGGTTTTTACTGTTGTAGTTATTGCTTTAGGGGCTTTACTTTTCAGCTGCACTGTAATTGAAATTGTGGTTTGTTGTTGGCTGCGGCGCATTTCAAATACTGTTTAAGCGCCCACTTAAAATATTTATTTTTTATTATTTCTTGCAATATTTATACAAGCATATGTCCACTACAAACATATATACATAATATAAATATGCATTCGCAATGGAGTTGGTTTGTTTTTAATCAGATATTATCACAGACACACACACACACACACACACACACACATTCAGCACACACACCCACGCAAGCTGGGTGGTGCCCATCAATATAAATATGATTATGTGGGCGCCGAAATGTCGCTAGACTTAATGCAGACAAGCGTCTTTATAGTAAGTGCGACACCCAACTTTGCCATAAACAAATAAACCAGTTGGAGCTGGCGCTGATTTATGCTGGCCAGCCGAACCGGTTCCATTTAGAAGGGGCGCAATTGATACAATTTGCCAGCGGGTGTGGGAAATCCTCGTATCCCAGAGTCAACTGTGCTTTAAGCCAACTACAACTTCATGTGGCCAACGACTTTCACACGCCCAAAAAAAATAAAATAAAATAAAGGGCCAAGCAAACAGCTGGCTTGCTGGCTGTGTGACCTTTGTGGCAAGGGGGCTGGGAGTGAGGAATGGAGAATGGAGAATGGAGAGGGGGAATTGGGGATAGGGGCAAAAGGTCAGCAGCAGCGAAAAGTTCAAAGTAAGTGGCAGTCGGCAGTGCGCAACGCTTCAGCGGAAATAATCGTAAAGTAAGGTAAAAGTAAGAGGAAGCACAAAAAGAAAAGCCAGACTGGCCAAGAACCCGAATGCTCTGGCAATAGCATAAAATAAAAGTTAAAACAGAAACACAGCTGGTTAGAAGACAAAGCAAAGAGAACGAGCAAATGGAAATGGAGAATGGAGAACGGAGCATGGAAATTGAGTTGAAGTTGGAAGAAGTTGGCATTGGCGATGGAAAGGAGGAGATGGAGATGGAGATGGAGATGGAGAAGTCCAAGAACTAGCCGGCAACTGGCGGTTGAACTTGGCTAAAATAAATAAAGCCATACAAAAAACGTGCAAGTAACAACAACTGCGGCTAGCGACTTCGGCTTGATCTCAACTTTAATTCTTGTCACACAAAAAGTTTCGATACCCATTGAAAGTGTCTAAGCACAGGATATAGAGCTTATCTGTTGAGTATAAGCAATATATATTCTAGATCAAGGGTATTAACTGGTTCGATAAATTAAAGAATATGAGAGCTAATGAATAACAATTTGAATTTGTAGATCCTTGAGTATCATAATTATCGATAACTTTTGTTTCGCATATGTACGAGTACGATATATATCGAATCGAAAATCAAATCGTCTCATGACTTCAGTTACTCGAACGTAGTTTGGTGGCTACCAAGATTTGCATATAGATATAAGTTTAAGATTATAAGTTTGCTCTTCTTTTCGGAGTTCTCTGCATAGGGTATCTCCAAGTCGCACACGCCGACTCGAGCAGTCTAACTCGGTCGGAAAGTTCGACGAGCGAGCATAATGAAAATGAAATAGTTTTGCGGGCGCATCCATAATTCAATTTGTGGCTAATTGCGAGCAGTTTTAATGAACAGCAAAAATTGTGGAGCTGGAGCCAACTGCTGCAGCCAGTTAGCCAGTCGTGTTGGCCAATTTATGGGCCCGATTCCCTTTTGGCACGCAATTTGGCTCGCAATTAAATGTTTGCAGAGCAGGCGAGTAAAAAAAAAAAAATAAATAAATAAATAAAATAGAAAGAACAAATGGAAAAACTATTCGCATTTTATTTACTTGCTGTGTGGAAATAACACAAGACTTTTTCACTTATTCACGCGATACTTTAACAATTTCAATTGCTGTTGCATTTTCTTCTTCTTCTCCTTCTCCTTCTTCTTCTTCTTCTACTACTACGAGTACGCTATTTTAGCCCCGAAACTTAACTGGGCTGAAATTTCAATTTGTGGACAGACTGCAGCTGCAGCGGCTTAATGGCGAAATGTTTGTGGTTCACGTGTAAGATTTGTGGCATAACTTAACAGATTGGCGGTTCGTTTGGTGGTTCGGTGGTGCTGCTACCACACCACAGCACTACAGTACTACAGTACTACAGCACTGAAGAACTGCAAAACTGCAACGAACTGTAGCTACGTGCTGGAATGTACAGATTGCTGTCTCGTTATTTTTTATTTGTATAAATTTAATCGAATTGAGTTGTAATGGAGCGTCGTAACTCTTTGAGAATCATGCGAAAGCTCAACAAATGCGTTCTGAAACAGCAGCTAGACTATTTGGCAAAGCCAGTGAATATTTGAAAATATTTCAAATGAAAACCCGTCAAAAATAAATAAAGTAACATTAAATACGAAAAAGCGGATAACAAATGCATTTTGTGGGAAACCTCTTAATTCACATTCCTTTACAAAATAAAATTGAGAATTTTTTCAAAAGTGATTGCTCTATAATAAATACCAAAACTTTCATAGTTTTACGAAGCAAAAGTTTGCTTGATAAATTCAAAACATTGTTGCATATTCAAAATAATGAACATCACAAATAGGTAAATTTCATATTATATTTTAAAAGTTTTCGAAAAAGATTTGATCATTGATTTAATAGATCTGACACTACCAGAACTTTAATTAAATTTAAGATTTGCCGTTGATGTTTTATTATTATATGAGTTCAGTTCGCAAATCGACTTTCAGCATTTCTCAGGGAACTCCAACTGAAAGTAGAGCCAACTAACTGACAACACCTTCTACGGCTTCTAGATATTCCGAATTTGCATCTGTTCTTTCTTTTTTCCCCTTTCGCTTATGGGCATTTGCATAAATAAATATTTATTCAGTGAATTTTTATTTTATTTTTTATTTATTTATTTTTTTTTTTTTTTGCGAATTTCACAATTTATTTTGACCCGTTTAACGGCCAGATATTATTAAAGACCGCTTTCGATTTAACCCAATTTCTAGGTCTTGAGTTCCATTTTTTTTGTATCTGTTTTAATGTATTTATTTTATTTTAATTTTTTTAAAATAATTTTTCCTATTTTGTGTTTATTAAGCCAATTTTTGCATTGTGACTCATTTGTATCCGATAGATACATAGATACAATAAGGTAGCTAGAACCGAAAGCACTTTTGTTCACATGTCAGCGATCAGTAATTTTATACTTTGTTGTTTGTGTTGTTGCTGTTGGTAAATGCACACCTTAATTGTTGCTGCTGTTTATTTATTTTTTCTTTTTTTTTTTTATATAAACTATTAAATTTGCTTTGTTCGTTCGCCTGCAATTAAAACGTTGAGATACAAATCCAGCAAAAATATCTTATGCACTTATTACACGAACTAATTAGAAACGGTTTCCGCTTTGCGAATTAGTTTTGTCGAAGTTGTTGTTGTATTATTGTTATGATTTATTTGAAATTGTTATTGTTTAGCTATTGAAATGCGATAGGCAAAACTTGGAGTGTGTTGAAGTGTGTGTGTGTGTGTGTGTGTATACTTTGATTTATAATGCCTCAAGTTTTAACTGACGACGATTGTTGTTGCTGATTTAGCTATTGTTGTTGTGGTTGTGGTTGTTGTTGCTGTTAGAGTGATAGTTGTATTAGCTATGCCTTTAGATTGTTTTTATTTCTTTTTTGTTTAGCTTGCGCACGACGAGGCAGCTAACTGCGTTTCTGACATTAGACTGAATGGCCCGAACCAAAAACTGTCGCGGTCTGAACTTAACTGCGCCTCGGCAACGACTACATCGGCTCTCTCAGTTGTTGTTGTTGTTGTTGTTATTGTTGTTGTTGTTGTCTAGTTCGTTTGCTCGTTCGTTCGTTCGCGCGCGCGTTGATATTCACACATGCTGTTAGTACTTTAACAGAGCTGTTGTGGCTCTGTTATGCTCGTAGCAAACAAATGACTGGCTGGTTTGGTTGGCTGCGTTGGCTTGGCAATCGTTTCGCTCTCGCATTCGTGCGCTCTTTCGTGCATGTAGCACGAAGCGAAGCGTAGCGGTAAATGCTTCGGGCATATAACACACATTCGGCACCGGGATCCAGCCATCGTCGTGCTCGTTGCTCGCCTTTTCATCACATTTGTTTTGGTTTCGCAGTTCGCAGTTCGCAGTTCGCAGTTGGCAGCGCAAAGAGCTCGTACATTGTGGATGTTAAGAGAACAGCAGCTGCCGCACCACTACCTACTGCATCCACTCTCTTATGGATTGCGTCTAGCTAAGAGAGTCGCACACTTAGCTACAGCATAAACGGGTACAATTGGACAACTTGGTAAGGTACTTGAAAACATGAAAGCGAGTACTGCTACCCTGCTCAAAGGGAATAACTAAAAAAAATAAAATAAAAAGAAGGGAAAAAGAAAAATAGAAGCAAAAAAAAAAACAAAAATACAATGCAAACACTGACAATAAATCACGTGCGTCTCAAACTTGGCTCCCAGTTTTGCCTGTGGAGCCAGCTGCTCAAGCCAATCACAAGTAAAAGTTGTCGCGAAGAAATGCTCGCAAATCATTTGCCATGTTTAGAAAACGACGCAACTTGACACAGTTGCCGGATTATGCAACACTAACTAAACCTAACCTCAAACCAGACCAGTCCAGACCAGACTGGCTAGGAATTCCAACGAACTGGATTCAGCAACTGAAGCCCACCTAGAGACACCAAGTGTCGCTCACACAGGCTCAGGCCAATTGCCTGCGGTCGCCTTCACTCCCAACAGCAGCCACAGCAGCAACAACAACAACAACAACAACAACAACAACAACAACAACAACAACAACTACACTTGAAATTTCATTCACTTGGCTCAAATGTTGGTTGTTTCGAGTGCTCGCTTAACTCTCGCCTCTGCTCTCTAGCACTCCACATGATCACGAGTACATATGTACATATATACATACATATATATTTGGGGCGCATAGTCGAGCTTATAAATCTCATTTTGTTTATACCCTGTAACAATAGCAAGGCGAGTTGCCACAGTTGAGTGTATATAAGAGAAAAATAAGTATGCGATAATTCTAAAAGTGAAAAAGGAACATGGAAACTTATTTTTGAATAAAATTGCAATTTAAACTAGTTCACATACACTTGAACAGAAGTATCAAAAATATATTTACAAGATTGTGTTTAGCATTCTTTGCATTAGCTTGATTGATATATACAAATTCTTCAAACTTTATTTGATGTCAATAATAATAATATTATTATTATTAATAATAATAATAATAATAATAATAATAATAATAATAATAATAATAATAATAATAATAATAATAATAATAATAATAATAATAATAATAATAATAATAATAATAATTATTATTATTATTATTATTATTAATAATAATAATAATAATAATTATTATTATTAATAATAATAATATTAATAATAATAATTTTTCATATTCTTACAGTGATTTTCTTTAGAAGAGTTTCTCTGGCTAAGTACATTTTTGTCGATATTTACATATAAATTAATCTATACTCTAGTTATATTATTTTATATATTACAAGTATGTTTAGTTTTTATTCATTTCATTTGTTTACTCGCCTTTGAAAGATTTTAGAGGGTATCGACTAGTCGGCTATCTAAACACTATCTCTTGTCTCTTCCTCTCGCATTTTTTTCTCTTTGTGCTCGGGACACTTTTTGCTTTCGTTGCAACTTGCACTTTTTGTGTTGCACGTCCCGCCATTGCCCGGTCGGAGCTGAAGTGGAGTCGAGCTTTGAATTGGCCGGGACTGTCCGATTGGCAAGTAAGGTTCATTAGTTGGCTATACAATGGAATGTTTGTTGGTCAGGAAATGGCGCATTTAGCGCTGCCCGCAGAGGCAGACGCAGAGGCGGAGGCGGAGGCGGAGGCGGAGGCGGAGGCGGAGACGGAGGCAAAGAAGGAGGCGGAGGCGGAGAGGCAAGAGTTCAATCAGTTAGACAATTTATTTGAACATATTTTTAGCAAAAGTCTTCAACTCCCGTAACATGAATTCGCTTTGATAATTTGTCATAAAAATTGATCAAACAAGCGAATATTGAATAGGGAAGTAGATGCAATTTGCATGTCAACTCTGTTGATGGAAACCCTCCCCCCACCCCCACCCTTTCCATACGATTATTATTCAATCACATGCGTACGTGTGTGTGTGTGTGTGTGTGCAAGGAGTTTAGATTTGGTTTAGTGCTTGCGCCCTACAATGACAGCCAGTCACGATTTCCCATTTACAATATTTATTTATTCATAATTTTGTTCAATTTTTCTTGCTGCTGCTGTTGTTGTTGTCGCATAATAAGCGTCGTTTAGGTGCTGGCGGGAGAGGGGGTCTTGGCCACGTTAGAAGCCGCTTGTTTGTTATCGCCAACTGACAAGTTACCCCAAATATTTGGCATTTCTTTTGACTCGACTTTTTCTTGATGAACAAAAGCAAATTGCTTTTTGGTCGCATTGTTGTTGTTGTTGTTGTTGTTGTCACTGAACTGTTTGTTGTTTCATGTCAAGGCGTAATTACTATGGAAATATTTTGGACTAAAACTAACTACAGTTAAGGGCGGCGCATGCATTGTAGGTCGCCACGTGTCGTTTTTTTAGCTCATCTGACGTGATTTGCAGTCATAACTTGGCTAAGTTTATTGCCTCACATTTGCATGGCCTAATCAGGCAAGGGAGCAAAGGAGAGGGAGCGAGTGTGCGTGTGAGAGAGCGAGAGAGAGTGGAGCGAGGAGAGAGGAGAGAGGGAGAGGATGAAACGTGTTCTTGTTTACAAGCCAAAAACAAAGTTGTTACAATTATGGGAATCCAAACAGCCGGTGCGGAACTGTTCGCGCAAGAGTTGCAGCCAAGAAGCGCTCAACAGCAATTGAATGGCATCCACAACACGATCCACACACAGACAGGTAGCGGCTTTTATTCTTGGGCCAGAGCAGCTGCTGCCGCCGTTGCCGTCGTTGCTGCTGCTGCTTAACTCTTAGCCAACTGCTGGCCATAGTAAATAAATACGTACAGACATTAAGTCAGGTGTTTCAGCTGTTTCTTAGGGGGTTGCTTTTTTTTATATTTTGGGCAAGGTGAATGCACCGGCTGCTAGCAACAGTAACAGCAGTAACGAAAACCAGTCCAAAGTAATTCATGCAATTGCATTTACGCTCGTAAATGCCACACAAAAACAATGACAATGGCAAACGCCTCTAAGCCCTGACTGTCTGGTCTGTATGACCGCGCTCCACTCGTCCACTCGTCCACTTGGCCAAGTCGAGTTCCAGACATGCCCAGATCGGTGACCCGCTGCCGAGCAGGGACCCAACTCGAATTCCGACCAGTCAGGCCAGTCATTGCGGCACTCGCTAGCCATAAGCTTTAGCATTTTGTTTTGTTTCTTGTCTTCCAGCTCACAAAAAAAAACAAAAAAAAAAGAAAAGAAAAGAAAATAGTTTTCACACTGGTTACGTACAGCTCTATGTGAAGGTAAACAGAAAAATGTGCTCCGGCTCACTTTTTACTTATCATATTTCATTTGCCTACACAAAGAGTTGACAGCCAGCGAACAAAGTTCATTTGGTAGCAGAGCAAACGAATCCA
This sequence comes from Drosophila stalkeri, assembly GCA_035047405.1. Classification (NCBI taxonomy): domain Eukaryota; kingdom Metazoa; phylum Arthropoda; class Insecta; order Diptera; family Drosophilidae; genus Drosophila; species Drosophila stalkeri. Next base: position 29,821,979 of record JAWNPR010000142.1, on the reverse strand, counting down.
TCTCGGCTGCTCTGCTGCTGAAGACTGCAGTCTTCCTCCAGAGAAGTAAAATATTACTATACATCTTTGAATAATAAAAATCATTGTATCCTATTGCTTATGGGATGGTTATCAAACTCATTACGTACAGAAAGCTAAATAGAATGTTGCTTCGTCTTATATTTGCAGTAAGTGAAATACAAAGACTTATTTGAGGAAATATTCATTGTTGAAAGGAACTTAAAATATTATAATTAAAATATCGATAATTTGTTGACACAAAAGACCGATTCAGCCAAATAAAATTAATTTGTTATGATTTAGGATATGTTCTCATAAAATATGAATCATATGAAAAATATAAATATATAACTTCCATAATAATATAGAATTGTTATTTACTTAAGTCTCAATTTATTGCAATTTAATAACGACTATTTAAGATTGACTAAGAATCAAGTTTTTTTATTTGACAGATTTATTTCGGGTAAAGTGCTCCATTCTGTTCTCCATTTAAAATTCTGGATAATTAAATTTAGTGATGAACACATTATTGTTTTTCTTGTATAACAAATTCAAATTTTAATGATAACAGTTACATTCATGTGGAACTTAAAAGATTATCTCTAGATCGAAAGCTAACATACGATTTTGAAAATAATTTTCAACGAATATTTTGATATACATATTTCTATTAAATTAGATGCAAGTGCACTTCCAATAATTTATAAAATAATATAATTATAATTTTAATGAGATCAATATATATATATATGTATATATAATTAAAATTTTAATTTAAAAACAAATTTTTAAAATTAAAATTTAATACAACATTGATTATTACTGATTTGAAAAGTATTTTTTAACTTTTTACATACATAAATGGCACATTTTCAATGCATCTGTCTAAAGCTTTACAAAATAAATGAATTCTGATTGAAAGAATTACAACTTTTGCAGAATCATCTCTCTCTCTCATCTCTCTGTACATTAAGAATAATTATCAATCAATTTTCATATAGATAACTAGAATTTCTAGAGCTCTGCCTATTTCAAATGAATAATTTGCACAGCATTTGCTTTAGCTTTTGTCCCACTGTCTTCGGTGCTTCGATGCAGACAATGACCATGTCGGCGCATATGAACAATCATAGAAATGCATTATGCATGGAAGATTAAAAAATTATTAGCTAACAACAATTGCCTGGGGTACCTAAGGGAGAGAGAGACACAGAGAGAGAGAGAGAGAGAGCGAAGGGAGTCGCTGTGAGCAAATTTATTTTTGAGAATTACTTGGGAGAGCAAACGTTCAATGCACTTTGACCGTTCCTCTGGATCGGAATCTACAAAATATGGTCAGTCGGAATGAATAATGCAGAAGTTGGCGGCAGCTGACGCCATAATGCAATAAACAGCAAAGCGCGTTGAATGATGGCAAAGCGGAGCCGGAGAGTGGGCGAGCAAAGGTGTAGGAGGCGTGGCCGGGGCAGGGTCAGGGGAAATGGGGGTGCGGGCAGATTGACAGGCGATGGGGACGGCTATGCTTCAATGCGTGCGCAGCGGCGAATGCTTCCGTTTCCGTTCTTAATAGCTTTATTGTGATTTACTCAACAGTGGCAGCAACAGCAACATCAGCAACAGCAACAGCAGCAGCAGCAGCAGCAGCAGAAGCGAATAACAGCAACAACAACAACAACAACAACATTAAGCAAAAGCAATCAACTGAATTACAACAGCGTTAAAAGTGCATTGATGAAGGGGCAACAGCAACAACAACGATGTCACGAATAAAAATAACAACATTTAAAATAAAAAGAAGAAAAGAATAAAATAGTAAAGCATAAAAAAAAAAACAACAGCTGGAATTACGATGAGCACAATTAAGGCAAACGTAAAAAGCGTAAAATGCAAAGAGAATTTTAAATGGGGCTTTCAATTTTACAAATGGGAGCTCTATATGTCGCATTATCTTGAAATGTCATCTAGTATGTATGCATATATATCTCTCTCTGTATATGTGAAACTCCAACTGTTTGAGCTGATTGACTGATCGAGAAATTTCCTAAATAATAATTTGCTTAAAAAGGAATGGGCAAAAATAAATAAATTTTATAAAATTTATGAAATGATTAACGTGGCTAAGGATATAAATAAAATCCAATGAAAACAATGTGGAATACAAAGAGAACTTGGGTAATTGGTAGTAAAATCAACTCTATTGGTGACTTATTCCTCAAGCAAAGCGGTTTACCGAGAATTTTCTTCAAAGCTAATTTTGAAAAGTTGTGAGAAAATACCACTGAAAGAAAATGTTATATATTGACGATAAACAAGTTACGATTGTTCATATATCAAACATATATTAAACACTTTTCAAAACAAACCTTGATACTCAGTCTCAATGAGAAACATTCTTTCTATATGTTGTAGAATGTTTTCGAAAACTCTACATCTTCTTCCTGAAATAAGTATTTATGTACTAAAGACAGTCTTTGGCTTTCCAGATTAGGAGACCTTGAATATGCCTCGTGTAAAGAAGCAGATATCAATGCAGGCTGCACATCGGCTCAGTTAGCAAGTTATATTTTGTGAAAACATCGTGGTACTCAACTCTGGGCACTTATTATTTACTTTTATTTTTGAATAAACTTTTGTTATTGCACCTACACTTATAAAACTTGTTTAATTCGTTTCAAGAAAACCTCAACACTATATAATAATTTCTTTTTATAGATACAAATATTTATTAACAGCTCTCTTCACATTCTTTCTTAATATTGAATAGTTTGCATATTATACGAGCTACAGCCTTACAATTTATATATAAATTTGGAATCTATATCTTTACAGTAGCCATTAAAACGAAAATGAATAATAATAACAAATAGTAGTGATAAAAATAATTATAATCAAAATAATAATATCAAATACCAGTTGTTAAAAATGATCACGAAGATTTGTATTTCTTTTGCTTTCAGTTCTAAGTGCACAATATTTATAATATAAATATATATAATATAATATATATAATATAAAATCATTTTTTTAGAGTTGACTGCACGGTTTTATGCGTTTACTTTGCATTATATTTTTCATTTACAAATACATTTCAGTTGCAGGTAAATTTATTATTTCCTTCGATAGCTTTAGCTTGAGTAAACTGAAAATATTCTAAAAGAATCTCAACTTAATGATTCAGAAAAGTGTCACCAGAGGTTAGGCGTTTATTGTGCCTGCAAGGAAGGTTGTCAGCAACAACAACAACAACAACACCAACAACAACAACAACAACAACAACAACACGATGAGGAACAACTACGCCAAGAACAACTCGTTTGCCTTTGGCATTGTGGCTTTTAATGAACTTTATGCCCACCCGCTTCCGCCTTTGCTTTGGTTGCTCTTTTTTTTCTTTTCTTTTTTTTTTTTCTTTTTTGCTATCTCTTTGCGCATTTTGTGCGCGCTTTAGCTTTATGCTTTTGACACGCACAAACACACACACACACACATGGAGAGAGACAGTATATAGACAGGTATGTGTAATTATTTGTCACACCTGAGTTGGCGCGCAGCTCAGACAACAGACAACAGGCAACAAAACACATACATATATACATATACAGCTACATAGAACTACACAACTATACAAAAGGCATTTGGTATTAAAAAAAAAAAGGCGTCTCACTTGGCTGAGCCACCAGCGAAGCGACCAACCGACCAACCAACCGACCAACCACTTTTCTAAACGCTATGTGCCACACTCATACTTACACTCACACTCACATTCACAGTCGCATTCACATTTACACTCATTTCTATATAGTAAGTTGACGTCTGCCGGTATGCCACATTATGTACACTATATAGGCGGATACATATTCATTTATACCCCGTAATTTGGCCCAAGACTGAGTGGTGTCTGTCTATCTGTCTGTCTGTCAGTCAGTCAGTGAGTCAGTGAGTCAGTCAGTCTGTCTGTCCGTCTCTCTGTCAGAACAGAAATTCGCTTTATATTTACCTTTTATTATTCTTCCTTTTCCATCCTATTGAATGACGTAAGCGCATTGTTCCACGACTCTGACCAACGATATGGCTGCCTTTTAACGGTCATTGGTTAGGGGTAAAAACTCCACGTATATTCGAGTATACATGGCATAAAGTTTGATTGACACACTCATACATATATTAATTTGAGCACTGTTTGAGGCAATACTCTCTCCCTCACTCTCTCTCTGCCTTTCTCCCTCTCACTCACTCTCTCAATTTGGAAGTGGGCATATTATTGAATTGTTTACACAGGACTCAAGCCAAAGTTGGCAGGCAGCTAAATTACATGTTGCTCGGTATAGAAGTTCTTAATTTTTTATGCGCTGAACAATAAAAACAAACAGAAATTGTTTATGCCTAACTGAGTTACACTCTGAAGAAAAATATGTTGTTTTTATATCTGATTATGTTTAGTTCAAACGGTGAAATGGGAAGTTTACACGTTAAATATTTTACTTGCTTGGCATTTATAAAATTATAATATTAAATTATAATGTAATATTATTATAATGAGCTGTATCACTTGTAATAAACAATGTTGTAACATTTGGAATGTGAAATTAATATATTGTTTTTATTTCTTTGATAGTTACACAAAAATATATAAATAAATAAATAAAAAAATAAATATATAAATAAATAAATAAATAATAAGTAAATAAAGAAAGAAACAAATAAATAAATAATTTATTTATTTTAATATTATTAAAATGCGAATATAAAATTTGTTGACATCCAGCTTAAATTTGATTTCGCCCAACACGGAACTGGAACATAAATTTTCACTCACTCTTTGCAACATTTGGATAAGTGAGCTTGTTTTCATGTCTCACTGATGCACATTATCATTATCATAATTTAAACTTGAAACTCGAATAGGCTGCTCTGAACGAATATTACCTGCACCATAAATTTGTGAATCCCTTTTTTGACATATCTGACATGGTTGCCAAACCAAACTTAATCGCAGTTACTAGAGACTGACTGCTGTTAAAAGAGTTATCAAGTAAAGTAGTATCGATAACTAAAGATATCAGACTCTAACACAGACATCCGTTAGAGCTTTAGGGCCTAAAGAACTTTATGGCTTACGAATCGATTGAAGAGCTTTTGAGCATTGAAACATATCATGGGATGTTATATTTACAAAATCGAAAACATTCATATATTTAATATTGACAATATTGAATTTTGTTCATGGCCAAATACTTTCGTCGACTTGTGTATATATTATTTATCTCTTTTTATGTTCTCGCCGCAAACTATCAATTATCTTTCATATTACTATATGCTATATAGCTAAGACTCGTATTTTCCTTTAATTTGATATTAAAATATTATTGTAATATTAACTGAATTTAGCTAATAATATAATAATGAATATTACATATATATAATTAAGTATACAGCTTATGTAGTTAAAGAAATAGAAACCACTTCCCTTTCTACAACAATCTAATATTAATATTAATGTATTATATTATTATTATTATTATTATTATTATTATTTTTATTATTATTATTTTACTTCTATTTCTACATAAGATGAATATAGAGTTTTAAAGTCTTTGGAATATATTCTGATGATGATGGGATATGATTCATATTATTTATCAAAGATCGACTGGATAGCAAAATGAATCAATATATATTATAATTATTGTTATTTACATTTGTTACAATTTTAAATGGAATGTTGGCTTAAACATGAGCAAAGCGAAAATCACGTTAATCACTGTGATGGGGAGCACTTTCTATGGTAAACTTGCGATTGCATTGGGTCTTTACAATTTTGAATGTGAGTCTGGTATTTGGATAATTTGTTGGGGGATTGAAACGCACATTTGGGCAATTGACCGCTCGCTGATTCGCAGTCCCGTTATTTGCCTGAATGTGTGTGTATGTGTGTGTGTGTCTCCAAAGTGGAGCAATCCCGGCGGGGGATCGAATGGCAACGAAATTGAAGTCCGCTTGACTGGTCAGCGAAACGTGCAACAATTTGTGGCAACAGCGCCACGGGGTGGCTGCCGCTGTTGCTGTTGCTGTTGCTGTTGCTGTTGCTGCTGTTGCTGGTGCAATGTGTGTGTGTTTCGTGTTCGAACAACTGCGACCACATTTGAATTTAGCTAAGTGACTCGTGGCTCAGAGCAAAGCCGAACTAAGCCAGAACATCAGACGGGTTGCTCCTTAGGCCTTAGGCCTTAGGCCTGACTGCCATTGACATGCCTAAGCCCCACGCACTCAGCCGCCGCGAGAGTGTTTCACTTAATAGCCAATTGAAATAATGCAGCTTGTCCAGTGAATCATTTATGCAGCCGTCGCACTCGCCGACTTTTAGAGCGGCTCTTTCGGTCATTTGACTTGCGGTTTTTCAACCTGACCACACATCTATCACACACATGCGTCTATCAGAGTCTGTGGCTGTGGCAGTGGATGTGACTGCGCCAGTGAGTGCCTGTATCTGTATCTGTATCTGTATCTACATATATGTGTATCTGTATCTGTCGCTTGTTTTTGTAATTTATGATTTCCTGCACAATTTGCATGCGAGATTAAAATATCAAAACGCGAAGCCGCTTGCGCTTAATTGCAACGCCATTCAATGTAAATTAATTTATATTTGTTTTGGCTCTGCTTAAATGTGATTAAATTAATTACTGCCGTTTACCTAGGAGACCAACATCGCAAGCCCGACTGCAGCTTATGGCATGTCAATGAAACGATTTCAATCTCAAGAGTTGACAGACGTGAGAGCTGAGCACGCCACAAGCTCAAATAATTGCGACTCTTTGTTTCGATTTGCAACTGCATTGAATATTAAACAGTCGAAGCTAGTTACAGCATTCAGCATTATCCATCGATCGAGCGATCGTTCAAGGCATTCAAGAACCGTTAGCAATAATCAAAATACTTGTTGAGATTAACTTGAGTTTTTTGTTCACATCAATACAATCATGAGGAAAGGAAAAAGCCAATAATACACAATGCTCTATGTATGGCAAATTGAAGAGTAATCAATGTAGTAATGGTAGTAGATGTAATACTTTAATAAATATTAGTAATAGATGTAGTAGGAGGAGTATCTAGTTGAAATGTCGTATACGTGGCAGAAGAATAATGAGTATTAGAAATACTAATTGCATTAAATGTAATATAAATGTAGTAGAAAAAAGTTGAGCTGTATTAATAGTAGAAATAGTATTTATGGTAGTAAAAGTATTTATAGTTGATAGTACCAATAGTAATCAAGGTTGTAATGCTATGCGAAACAATTCTCATATCAGTGTAAAACTAAATTTTAAAAGTTGCAGCAGAAGTAATACTAACAGTAGTAGATGCTGCAGCAAGTAAGTGAAAAGGTAGTAGAAGAGTAGTAGAAGTTGTAACAGTGAATCGAGTAAATCGAACAACAGTTGAGAAAGTCGTATTAGATAACTATTAAAAAGATATATATAAGATGAATAGCAATTGGTTTTTAGTGGGATATGGTATATATATATATATAGTATATAGAGTGATTTCTATAGCTCATTTATATGTGTATTTATTTATTTATTTTTTTTTGTTACTCACCTTGCCAAAAGAAATGTCGTAACTGAATTTAGTGCTCTGGCTCAAGTTAAAGTCTGTAAATAAGAGATAGAGATGAAGCGAATGAGATAAATATTAAGCTTTAGTGTATTATCGGCGTATCCCTGATTAAAGTGGCAAGAAGAAGAAGAAGAAGAAGCAGCAGAAGCAGAAAACAGAGAAACAAACCCAAACACTTGATTGCAATGGCTTCAAATTGATGCATTCAATAAGAGAATGAATCTATGAGCAGTTGAGTAGCAGCTGCAGCTGCTTTCGACCTTTTTGGCACACTTTGGAACACCCTCTGGCAAGAGCAGGAGCAGGAGCAGGAGCAGGAGCTGAAGAGCATCCTGCCTCTCTCGTTTATTTTTTTGACTTTTAGTTTTATTTCAATGCAATTGCAAAATGCGCTTCTTGCGATTCAATTCAATTTATCTTTGATTTTCACTGCTGCAACAGCACCTCTGCCTCTCTCTCTGTCTCTCTGTTTCTCTCTCTCTCTCGCTCTCTTTCTGACAATTTGATTAATTTTGTATGTATTTCTCTGCAGTGTGCGAACCTTAGCTTAAGTCAGCTTTAAATTTAGCTCATGTCTCCATATCTCTGTGCTACTCAATGGTCCAACTAATTGCAGTTATTCCAGTGGCCATTGTCCGGCTGCTCTTTGCTAAATTACTTTGGCAATTAGCAGCTCTAATCCCCGCCACCCCCTTGGCACCTGGTCCGAAATTCAATTTGCTTGTTGCCGCTAGAGCAGCCACGGAGCTCATTTTGTTCGCTTGTTGCACCACACACACACACATATACTCACACACACACATATATATATAACGCTCAATAGGCCAAAAAAATAAAAAGAAAAAAAAAGGCCCCAACAAAGCCTTCTAAACATGTTGGGATCCGCCCTTTGCCAGCATTGTTGTAAATTTCGTTTTGGCACTCCTAAATTCCTTTGCTGCATTTATGCAAAGGCCCAACTGCTGCTGTTGCAACAGCAACAGCTCTAACAATAACAACAACAGCAACAACAACAACAGCTAGTAACTAATTTTATTACAACGCCACAGCAAAGAGCCCCCAACTGAATAGAGGCGACTCCATTCCATTCCAGCCCCCTTTATGTGGCACTCGGAAAACAATGTCAGCTTTACACTCTGAGTTTTTTTTCTTCTTTTTTTTTTGTTACTGTTGTTGTTTAGTACACTGAGCAAAATTTACCATATGATGTGTAAATCTTTAATGAAATCCGCCATAGTGGCAAACACAGAGTTGCATTTTAAAGCAGGAACAACCTCAGGGACCGCACGCTGCAGCAATTGTTGCTGCTGTTACAACTACAACTACAGCTGCTGTTGCTGCTGCTGCTGTTGCTGCTGATGTTGCCAGTACTGCCACCGAAGTGGAGGCTCAATTTTCTAAGCCAATTTAGTCGCACAGCACTGGCCAATGTACAAAATTCCAAGCACAACAAACAAACAAAAGGTGTCAGGGGAGGGGTGAAAGGCGGATTGCTCGCTGCACTATGCACTATGCACTATGCAAAGAGGCAGCTCATGGCATAGCCAAAGTTGATGCTGCCAATTGATTCTTATTGCGATAGAACTAAAAAAAAAGTCAGTTCCCAGCAGCATCAGAATCATTTCAATAAGCTAAAACGAAAAAGTCGAGAGCTGGCAACAACTAACACAGAGAAGCGAGACAAACCCAAGTTTATATCCTGACCTCATTGAAACTGTGAATTCATTGAAATAATTAAATAATAAATACATTTTTGCTTAGAATAACTCTTTTAAACAAATCATAAATCATTTAAATGAATATATTACTAATACTACTGCAAATCATTGTGAATTTATTTTTTGCTATATTGGCAAAAAATAATACTCAAGGATTTGTTTCCTCTATTTTATATATGATAAATGTCCGATATATATATATATATATATCTATATATATCAAGTAAACTTTATAGTTTTTATGATAAAAATAATGGATTTTTAGATCTCTGCTTATTGAATAATATTTTGTAAATTTAATAATAATACTTTTAATAAAAATATTCATAAATTTAATATTATTATTAACAATTATATTAATGTTTTACGAGAATGGTTTTTTTTATAATGATATAAATAAATATATAAGTTAACCATAATTATCATTAATGTACTAAAAATATTTATTCTAATGCCATATAAAAAAGACTATTAAAATAAATTAAAGTTTATACTTAAATATCTGAAAATGATCCAGGAATAGCCTGTAACAAATTAAAGTCCTGTACATGTGTCTGCATATATAATATTATTATGCTAAACTCTAAGTGCTGGAGACTTAAAATTTTGTGCTGAGCTCTTACGCGCATCGGGCTTGATTCGCTGTCGAACGAGCTGCTGAAATCAGGGATAAGCTTTAAGCCAGTTGTATTGTAGGTAAAACATACTCGTATATGGTATCCTTGTGTATAGACATGTAGCTGGCGCTAAAGGCAATTTGCAGTTCTGTTGCAATGTGTGGTAGGTTTTTTAAGTATTCTCAGCACACTTTGTGCCTGTGCATCCGCATCCACTGAAGAGCCGGAGCAGTAACTCAATAGAAGAAAAATAAAGCAAAAAGGAAAGCAGCTGGGGGAAAGCTGGCCATAATTTGCAGCAATATTCCTGTGCATAGTCACAATAAACTCGAGTGCTGGCCAACATTCGAGCTTTGTGCCAACATCGACAGGCTGTCAATTAAAATGGAGATGTTTAAGTTTTTGCCAAGCAAGCAATGAAAAGGCTTCCTTCTGAGCTGTCCGCCGTCCTTCCTCCTTCCTTCTCCGTCTGCTGTCTGCTGTCGGCTGTCGGCTGTCTGCACAGTGGCGTGGGCCAGGTCGGGCTTGGGAGGGCTAGCTGCTGCATTTCCATGTTGATTTTTTATCACATTTGAACTTTGACCCAATTTGTTTGGTTACCAATTCCGGGAGCATTCGCTGTCATCCCGCTTGCCGGGATTGCCCTGCTAGCTTCATCGCTTCAGTAGTTACACCACCAGCAGCAGCCACTCCAAGTCGAACTCCACGCTGATTGCACGTGGCACACAGCCAGGCAAACAGAGAGACACCCAGGCATACTTGCATGCATGTACATATGTGTGTGTGTGTGTGTGTGTATTATATCTACATATGCATTTGTGCTACAAATTGAAGTCTTCAGCGAAAAGTCACGAAATCTAGAGTAGTAGTCTAGTAGTGTCTTTCACTTGTTCCATTGCAAGCGAGAATACGTGTCCTGTGCATCATATATGTATGCGCACATAAATACATTTTTATAGAGATACACATACATATATATATATATATATATATATATATATATTTGCATGGCGTATTTCGTATTCTGTATTTCGTTTTCCCTTTGCTGTTGAAAGGAAATTGCTTGTCTGCGCCTATGCAGCCACTCCTCCTCGACTGCTAGTTGCATGGCTAATAGCTGGCAGCTTGTTTAAGCCTTCTGTGCCGCCCAATTTCTGGCCCCATCTGAAATGCACAGCACATTGTGAGAGACTGCTAGCTAGCTGCTTCTCTTGCAGCGAGAGACTCGATTTATATGTGAAACTCTATAACATGTCTGTTTCTGCATGTGCACACACACACACACACACACACACACACACACACACACACCACTGAAGATGGGTACGTGCCGTTTTTGTGCGATGCAATTTGGACAAAAACATTGCCAGGCAGTCGACAGCCAGTCTTTTAGGCCCGGCTAAAACACTTTAAGCCCGAAATACTCACGCACACAGTCTCACACACTCTCTCTCTCTCTCTCTCTCTCTCTCTCTCTCTCACACACACACACACACAGCCAGCTTGAGGTCCTTCTTCGTGAGTGTGTGCTTTCTATACTCTGAACCCATTAAAGACGACTAAAGAGGATGTAATGTTTCTGTTGACATGTGAAGGAGGCATTGTCGATCCCATGAACTATAAATGATAATGATCAGCAGTTGAGATAACCTATAAACCCATGGCCTTGGCAGGTCAAGTTTAATTTGAATTTATAAAAAACTTAAAATGGATTTTATTCGATATTCAACATCTATGAAGCTAACTTTTGGTTACCTTTATTTACAGGATGAAGTTTATTTATTTTATTTATTATTATAATTAATGAATGAAGAATAAGAGTCTATTTTTTTTAAATTTAAAATTAAAATTATATCCAATCTGAGATTTAGTGATTAATGTAATTATCATCAATAACCTTTAATTTTATTTAATCACAAATTATTAAATATAGTATACAAACATGATATATTATTTAATTTGAGCAAAATATTTGTTATTGTTAATAAATATAAGATAGATTGCAAATAAGAAGAAAATTAAAAATAAATATATAAATTCTTGTGTGAAATTAACTGATTTTTAATATTTTTAATTTAATTAATTATTAACAACCACATAAAACATAAACATATATTTGCGGTAGCAGCTGTTCGCAATATATAGGGTATTTGATAGTCAGGCACTTTCGTCTAGATTGCTTTTACTTGTTTTAAATATACTAAGATCTGTCTTTCTCTCTTCCTCTCTCTCTTTCTTTCTTTCTCTCTCTCTCTCTCTATCTCTATCTCGCAAGCTGTATTACTTCACATCTGTGCAACATTTTCTTGCAGGCATTTTTCAGTTTTTGCCCATTTCACATCTTTCGTTTACTTTTATGGAAATGGACCGGGCACGACTCCAGGATGCCTTACAAGGATTTGTTTGAGTGTGTAATGAACTGAGTACAGAGAATGGACTGGCTGAATATATACATATATATATATATATATTATATATAAATATATATTTATACATAGTGTATATATAGTGTATTCGCACAATGCACTCGGTTCATTCTGTGGCCAGTTGGCTAGTTCTTGAAAAACTAATTTTATATACAGGTATGCTTCAGTTGGCCCATCCCCTCGAGCTGCCTCTCGATTTGTATTGAATAAATGCAAAAGGCGTGTTAATTGACAGACCATGAAGAGCACAAGCAAAATATTTTTGCACTTTTCTCCAACTGAGTTTGCCAGCAAACAACAACCATACCGACTGAGAGAGAGAGAGAGAGAGAGAGAGAGAGAGAGACAGAAAACGAGAAAAACAGTGAGAAAGAGATGGCGAGTGATGATGGGGGTCGAATGGGAGAAGTGGGAGGAGGCGTGGCATAGAGCGCACTCTGCAAAGGTTGCATAGCATGCCACTGTCCTAAGTGGCAAACGGGGTAGATGCAAAAAATACTTGTTACAAGTGAATACGTAAAATAAATATGGTGAAAGCTCTAATTAAATACAGAACTTTACTCTTACCAGTTTTAGTTGATCGCTTCGAATGTGTCGAGTGTCTGAGTGTATTTAATTTTGAGGTAAATTTAAAACATTTATTTACTACGATTACTCAAATGCAAATTTTCTTCCAATTACAATGGGAATTTGATTTTGGCTGATTAAAAACAATTATGAAAAGATTAAATTACGAATTCAGTTAAATAAAATATTCTTTATAAGATTTCACTATCAGTAATAATATTTGATAAACACAAAGAGAATACGAAATCAAATGTTTATCAAATACATTAGTCTCTAACATAGATATGAAATATAATATCAATATCTATTATCTGCCTATCAATCATGAAACGAAATTAATAAGTTTTAATTATTAAAGTGTACATTGTAAATTCGATAAAAACGATTATCCATCCAATTTTAAAATGTTCAACTTATTTCGTATTCCAGATAATAATTCAAATATGCAAAAACTATAGAAAGCTATAAGAAAGTAAATATATAGAAATTTCAATATAACAAATTAAACTACTTTAGGGATTCGAAAAGTAATTAAGATGTAAACTGCTTTAAATATTTTCTCCTCGCTCATAAATAAGAGTACGAAAATCCGTTTATCAAATCCGTTTTTTTTTTCACTCTCTATCTCATTTTGCTTAAGCGAGCTTATGTAAAGTGAGGGCATAATAACTTCGAGCTTAAATTCTTGCCACGAGTTAATTTTGCTGTTGTTGTTCGTGAAAGTTCTAAAAGTCCGTCTAACTGTTCAAATGCTCAACTTTTTGCAAGTACCGTCAACGGGCCATGATGAGCCCCTTCTGACTGCGGGGTTAACGCGAAAGCCAGCAGCCAAGCAATTATGTTAATTTGTTACTGCATTTTTTACTACTTTGTTCGCTCTTTTTTTTTTTTTTTTTATTTATTTTTTTTTATTATTATTATTAATAGTCGAGAGCGTGGCGCCTATAAATCTGAGAGCCAGCGGCGCATGGTTTATGACGCTTGGCTGGAGTCGTCTTTGGTGTTGGCCGAGTCTGGCCGAGTGGAAGTTGCGTGCGGGCCACTAAATCGCCCATATTTATCTATAATAAAGGCAATTTGGAAAACCAGATACCCTCCCACACCTCTCAGCCCCGCAACCCACACAGCTCTTCCAATAAGCCGAGCCGAGTCGAGCCAACGCCTGGCAGTAAAAATCGATTAAACAAATCGAGTAAATTGTTGCCAGTGTCTGACCCCCTCTACGCATACCCTGCACCGCAGCAGGTAAGTACGTGCGCTTATATAGTATGTACATAATACAGTAGTTGGCCAGGTACGCCCAGAGCCCCCATCTCTCTCTCTCTCTCTCTCTCTCTTTCTTTCTCTTTCTCTCTGTCTCTCTCTCTCTCTCTCTCTCTCTTTGCTGTCGCTCGATCCATGTTGGGCTGTCTATAATTATATGCTGGCTATACTCCTGCCATATTTTTACTTACTTTGTTTGGCCGCACGACGCGTTGCCAGGCGACGCGTCAATAAGCCACGTATACGCCGCGTTGCGCCAGGACACACGAATGTCCTTTCACTTCACTTTTTATATGTACATATATAATATCTCTTCTTTTTACAACTTTATTCTGTCACGCGAAATGCAAATGTTATTTACTTAATTTTGCAACTTGCTGAATGTTTTATGAAATTCGTCGAGTTTCAGTTTCAGCTTCTTCTACGTTTTATTTTTTATTTTTTTATTTTTATTTATTTTTTTTATTTTTTGGGATTTCACTTAGTCAAATCGTTCACCTAGATGCGCATCCTTGCGAAGCTTCCTGGCCAGTTGATGGCAGAATTTTTGCGTAAAATTTTTGATTTTGTAAATCTTTTGGCCCAAGGACATTTTCGCCTAGCATAGTCTCAATACATCGTCATGATTACGTCACCATTTTGTGTTATTATGCGTATTTAGTATTTCGCTGCTGGTATTTAAATGTTGGTATTTTATTTGGTATTCGCATAGCTTTACATAACACTCGCCACTGCCACTGCTGCCATTTGCCACTGCGTCCAATTGCCAACTGTCGTGCCAGGGCAACGCGTGTTTGTTGTTTGGGCCCCAGCACTAAACGCGTCTCCTAGCAATGTCGAGGTATTTTTTTTTAGGTTTCCATTTCTGTTGTTGTTGTTTTTGTTTTGCGTGTCTTAGCCACAAGTCCTTCGTGCTAGCAACAGCCAGCAAGCGAGCGAGCGAGCTTGTGTTAGCCCTCGTTGCTGCTAGCTTGTTTTGGCCAGGCCAACAAAAATCGTTATGACTGTTGCCATGACAACAGCGATTGACAACCGAAAGGGTGTGCGAGACCAGCTATGAGAATACCCTAGAATCACCAGCTTTTGGCTATGCTGTTTCCCTCCTAGTCGATCCGCCCCATAGATATTACTTATCTGCTGAATATTCAAATAGCTTAACGTATAAATGTAAAAATTATATTCAACATGCATTTGGACTTCTTTAGAAACAATTTCTATCATTGAATATTAATTGAATTATTATTTAAGCAAAATATCTTGTCTTAAGATAAGCATAGAGCGAAAGAGATTTTTTAATGCTACTCATATTAAATTTGATTATAAATATATTTTATTTTGTTATTAGTTATGTGAATAATAGTAACTATGTCAGAACTATTGAATGCATTCACTTAGAAAATGACTCTAAAAACAATTAAAGCCATCGATGACGTCAGCTGAACATTAATTTCGGCAATGGATCGATATAATATTAAAGCCAGTAGCTAAAGAAAATCCTGTATTCCAGAAAGTTTCATGGAATCCAAGAGAATGTTAAACAAGGCATATGCAATAATTGAGAACGGCGTTTAAATATATATCAAAATTAGTTTATTACAAATATAACATGATGAAATACAAAATTAATTAATTAATTTATTTTCAACACAAACTGTATTTTATTGTAATGAAGCTTGAATAATTTTATATTTTATTAAAAACAAATTAATTTGGAAATTTACTTTATTTCTCATTACACAATTTTCCAATAAAGTAAAGTCGATCAATATAATTGATTGTTAAAGTCATCGAATGGAGTTCTAATATGCATATCTTTGTATATTTTAATTTGATTTATTTAATATTTATTTATAAAAATATATAATTAAAAACCCTTTTGCATATACAATATTGTGCATTTATTCAAGCCAGTTCAAATTTGTTTTTAAGAAGTTCTCTGTAAACTTTGGCATTATTATTGCTTTAAAGTAATGTCTTGGTCAATATGCTTAATTAAAATAATGTCACAATTGGCCGCAATTCATTTGATTATGTTGATGATATCGATCTAATGGCTGTGGCCCCATCCATCCACTCCTGCCTTCACCCACGTAGACTTATGCAAATGCACATGGACGGGGACAGGGACAGGGACAGGGACAGGAGCGACGGCTGAGCTCTGTGCTCTGCCGTAACCTGTTAATCGAGCTAATTGCATAAATTACAATGGATAAACAAGCGTACGGCCCCGTTTCTCGTTCTTCTCGTCTCTTGACAGTCAACTGTCAACTGCAGGACTGCTTGGCCAGCTTGAAAGTGAAAATCAAATTGCGTTCGAGCGATTGCCAATTGGAATTGAATATCCATCGGGCAACAAAGGCGCCAGAGAATTTCCATAAAGCCAAGCGAATCGAACGCCCGCTGTGTCTTTTATAACCCGTTTGCCGTTTGCCATTTGTCGCTGAAAACTATGATTGACAGGTCAAAACTGTGGCTGAGCCAAAGGCAGAACCAGAGCCGGAGCCGGAGTCGGAGCCGGAGTCAGAACCAGAGCCAGAGCTCGTCTCGCTGCCATTTGCCAGAGTCTGTGCGCGACAGGCACACTCCCCACACTCGGGCACAACTTGAATTTGACAAAGCGTATAACGGAAATTGCTGACAGGCTGTGCGACATGCGCGCATGTCCTCGTGCCATAAATTATTTAAATTATTTGTATTTTCAGCAACAGCAATAATGCACAGCTTGCGAAAATTAAACTCGAGGCATGGCATCTGCTCGAGCTCTCGAGCTGCCTATTCAGATTTCCATTGAGACTTCTAGTTGAAAGCAAATCAAATTTATTTATCCTTGCGTTTTTGTGTGCAGTGTGCTCGGGTCGGCTCGGCCATCCCGCCTTCCTTCCATCCGCCCAGCTCCTTCAACATAATAAATCAAAATGGAAAGTCCAGCTTTTCTTGGCCATTCTATCTGGCTGCCTGTCTGTCCAACTGACTGTCACTCATCAATTTTGAAAATTATTAAAAATTTAAATGGAATACCAAAATGCACTCAACAACAGGAATATATTCATATAAAAGCTCTCAGTCTGTCCCTCTCTCTCTCTCTCCCTCTCTCTCTCTCTTGCTCTGTGAGTGTGTGAGCGTTTTTATGAATCTGTGGTTGACTGTGTGTGTGTGTGTGTGTTTGTTGTTTTGTATTTTGTATTTTGTGTCAAGCTTGTCAAACATGTTGCATATGTCCTGTGCCAAGTTGCCAATGCGTATGAATTTTTAATTTTAATTGTTCACCAAATGCGCTCCGCAAATCTGTTCACATGGATATGCACATGGTCGCACATGGACGATGAGTCCTCAAACGACAGGACACTCGTTTCGTTGCCATAATTCAATACATGTACATTTTATAAGCCTGCCCAGAGAGAGTGGGAGTTAGCCTGTGTAATATCCTGACAGTTTATTGACACAATTGAAGACACAGGCAACGTACATATATATATATATATATATATATATATATACGTTATATATATGACACACATATATGTATATGTATCGTGTATTGGGTAAATCAAAGCTCCTTCTGGCCCTCGTAATGCCCACATAATGACTTTTATTTTATTGACTCCAAGCCATAAGGCGATACGAGCTGTAGAGGAAGGAGTCGCAGTCGAGGCATTGAGAGTTCTTCATTAGTTGGCGCTCAATGCGAGCCGCAAAAATCCATAATTATAATGCACCTTACATAACGCTTCATTAAGATAATGATAATGAATACGTGACCGCACAGACAGATTCACAGATATATACACACGCACACACACACGCACACACACACACGCACGCACACACTCACGCACGCACATAGGCACAGCGACAGGCACAGTCGCATGTCCTGCCTGGTAATGGCACGCATGAGAATATATGTGTGCGACGTAGTCATGTACATGTGTGCATATCCTTGCGAGAGAGGAGTGGGCCAGGGCTCGCTGCCGCAGTCCGAGTCCGAGTTGGAGGCCTCCCAGCAAATGGCCAACGGGCAAGTAGAATTAACCACTTACTGCCTTCCTCCATACGGCGCGACGTCGCCTGCGTGTCAGGCTGTGTCGGCTTCTTCTTGCATCCCACGACACCGCATGAAATGCGGTCGATAATTTACATAAAAAATAATACAAAAGGTGAGCAATTCTCCTCGACAATAAGCAAATGACACTGACTCAAATGAACATCAAACAATTGTAGATTAATCGTGAAATTGTAGAATATTTTCTCGAAATTTTATTTAATTTAAATTGTATTTACTTAAGCATTTAATTTAAATATTTTAATAATTTAATTATATAAAAAATACCTGTTTTATTATATTAATTAATTAATGTAGGTTCTAAAAATGCAAATCAAATAGGCTGATTAATGAAACGTTTAGAATATATATAAGTTAATATAAAAATTTATTTAAATTCAATATAGTTTTTTTTATGTTGATAAATGAACTTTATAGAATTGTTCAAATTAATAATAAATTATAATAAATAAATTACTTTAAAAATAATAATAATAACATAATTAACGATTATATTAATAAATTTATTTTCAACTTTAATTAATTTTATAAGAGAATGGATTATTTTTAAAAACATTTAATCTGTATACAAAATATTAAAATATTTGTTAACTTATACTTTGTTTTTGAAATATTTGCATATTTCATATTTTCAGATATTTCACTTATTCAAGCTTAATCGACATAAGATGTCTCTCTAAACTCTTAACTTCGAACTGTGTTAGGCAATATATTCAAAACTCTATATTTTATATATTATCAAACAAAAATGATATATTAACAATATCAACATTTGGGTTAGTGTTGCATTTCTCTTAAGTACTTATTAATTAATATTGATACATTTTTCACTCATATTAAGCAAGTGTCATTCAAGCACAAGTTATTAAATGTATGCTTGGAATAGTAATAAAATTCGATCTGATTGCAGGCATATTGTATGCCAAATGACTCGTCAATGTGGCCAGGGCTTAGAATTGATGAAATAGTCATAAAAACTGTAATAATGATTACACAACATTAACATTCGGGGAAAGAGTGATAGGCGCGTGCTGCGTGGGTGTAAAACGGGTCGGATGGGAACGGGAGGGAACGTTCAAAGTAAACGCAACTCGAGCGTTAAGAACAAAAGCAATGGAGCCTCAACTTTAACCTTTTGCCAGGCTGGCAGTGGGACAGGCTGTCCCTTTGGCAGTCAGTCCGGCGGCGCTCAGTGAGTCAGTCAGTCAGTCAGTCAGTCAATCTAGCCAAGGACAAAGTGGGCGACAGTCATCAATAAAATATATTGCCAGTAATTTCCAGCACTGGAATAGCTGCAGTGGATGGGGTAGGTTCGTTTGGAGCTAGTTGATAAGTTGTCCCCAGCATAATTAATTCACTTGCATGATAATCAAAAAATCATTTGATTAATGCTCGCTTCTTGAACGAAGTGCAAACAATCGTTGCTTGTCCTGCCACATGTTTGTCTACGACGACGCAAGAGCTGAAGGGGCGGGGGCATTAACAAGGGTTGTGGCTAACTGGGATTAGTTGGGTTCGAGTTGAGTTCGAGTTGGTCGGGGAATGCGACATGGGACGACCGAATGAATGGGCAGACCGAAAACCCAATTGCAAATGAGTTTTATGTTAAGAGCTAATTTGGGTTAATGCCGTAAAATGTGGCGCAGTTAAATAAATGCTAGCTAGCCCACACACTCAGCTCGCCACTCTCCGCCCAAGTGTGAAAAGCTGCTGCTGGCTGCGACAGCTTTTTAGCATGCGCTTCCAAGTATGCTACATAAAGTTGCACAATATGCGCAGCAGCCACAGGGCAGTACCCAAACACACACACACACATATATATATATATATATATATATATATATATGCGTGTGAGTGGCTTGTCTTGTGCGTCTTGCTACTAAGAAGCGTCGCATACTTTAGTGCTTTGTTTTTGTCCGCTAACATTTTATTATTTGTGACTAAGTTTCCTGCTTTCTGCATTCTTTCTCTCTCTCTCTCTCTCTCTCTCTCTCTCTCTCTCTCTATTTCTCTCTCACTCTTTCACTGCAGTCTTCGACTCGACTTGCTGCCCTGGTTTTATATTTAAATAAGTTGCGAATGTTAACTTGACACAGATTTTGCCACAGCCTCAACAATGGTTTGCATTGTCAAAACTTGAAGTAGAACAAAGAGAAAGAGTTGAGACTTTGTTCATAAGTTAACTTTGTTTTTCCCTCTACACTAGTCTCTGTGTTAGTTATATTATTAATTAAGTGAAAATATTAATGGAATACATCGTATTCAATTCTTTAATTATTCATTCTCTTTGCATATACTCAAGTTAATATGCTGCATTCCATTGCCCATCTCTGACAATCGCATTACTATAAAAAGGTATTTAGAATTCTCGAATGAACTAAGCAGAATGCTGAATTTGAGGATGGGAGACAATCGAATCAATCGAAACTACTGTGTGGGGAGTCAGACAGAGACTGAGCACAAAAAATCATCGACATTTGAATGCCCTTGAAATTAAAAGAGATGATTTAATATATATTTAAATATTGAATATTTGAAATTACTCTTAATCGGATATCGGAGATAAATATATAATTCCTAACTATTTGAAGAATAGATTCCATTTTATTTAAGAAGCATCAACCTAAAAATTGAATTGTTAAATCGTTAAATTGACTTTTATCAATTATAGTTGCCTCAGGTATATGCGAGAGGTAAGAGAAAGACTCTGCTCTTTGAAAGGGCATTCAATTGTTTCGTTTATATTGTAGCTTTAAGCGCTATGGAATGTCGCTTACCTTGGCATGGCCAACGCCCTGGCCCGCTGCGCTCTTGCCATGGGACTGCTATGGCAAATATTGACAAAACATTTGCGCTGCTTTGGCCGTTGTCAAGGAGGAGCTGTGGAGCTGCTGAGCTGCAACGCTCCATTTGCTTATCTTAAATTACAAATCAGTCAATACCAAATTGAATGCAAACAGAAACACAGAGGTAAAAGGGCGATTCGATTTGATTCGACTCGACTCTATTTCGACTGCAGCTCGGGGGAGCAATTCAGTTGAGGCGCACAAGTGTTGAAATTCGAATGCGAATTGATAGCGAGCTGTAGCTGCAGCTGGCATTAGACATTAGCTGCTGGGCGGGCATTCACTTTGAGCACGATGTGAGGAGACGTCGCTCCAGCCCATCCAATTGCAGCTGCGATTAAGGCATTTAGATATCAGACAATTATCGATCATGGAAACTTGAAATTTTAGTTTTTAGTAAAAATGTTATCATTCCAATTCTTAAATTAAGAGCAACTGCAATTAAAGTCGTCATTACACAGGCTTTGAAACATATTATAAAATAAAGAAAACTAATAAAAATATAAATAACGATACATTTAAATATCGGTCAAGGCTGCGAGCTGTCGTTGAAAATGATATTCAGCTCAACTGGCAGTTCAATTAAGACATTTTTAATAAACTGCTGAAATATTTATATATGTATTTTTTGTGGGTCACGAAAAAGCCTTGACAAATCACGTCAAGCCATAAGTCGCTACTTCATTATAAACATTTTTTGCTGCATACTTTTTGGGGCATCCCTTAAAAATCGTAAATTCAATTAGCTTGAGCCTCCCTTGCGGCTCCTGCGGCAATCATTTAAATGCCTTGCGATTTGAGCAACTCAACTGACATATGCAAGATGGATATACGCAGATTATAAGCTGAACACCCATGTATATATATTTAAACACATATATATTTATATAGAAATTTATAAATGTATATATATATATATTTATTTGGACATGTTTATGAGCCAAACCTCGCTGGCACACGAAATGTGCTTAGTAATAAAAGTAAAACGCAGAGAAGAAATGTTTAGGCACACATTTCTCTTTGCTCTCTCCCAATCTCTCGCCCTACCGCCCTATTGCCCTCCCGCCCTCTCGCTCTCCCGCTGTAGTTCGCTCTCTTTCTGCGTGACATGCTTCATTACATTAGATGACATGGCGAACGGCGACGGTGTCTGAAAAATGCCTAACTGCCTGTATGTGTATAAGGGCTGTGTGCCACGCCCACGTCAGCCTTGTGACAATGACGCAGCATAACATTTCATTTTTATACTCGTTCACAAACGGGCATATTGGTTTATGCAGTGATTGTCTTGTATGGATTTGAATGATTTGCTAGATTTGGAATTTGGAATATTCGAATTGCATTTAATATAATTTTCGTTTCCATTTTAATAAGTGTGACTAAGTTGTTTACAGCTTAGTATTAAATATATTTTATAATAGATGATTATTTGTGATAGAAATGTTACAGGATGGTGGAACTAGAGGGTGAAAATATCCTAGATGAACTAGAGGAATTATTTGATAGACTTAAAGACAAGACGTTGTTTAGGTGTCTGAATCTTCTCCTAGTGTAAGTCAGGCAGATCTTTGGGGTGAAATGCTTAGAGAACAAGTCAAGGCGTATACGACTGAATGTCAAGATTTATTGGATAGACTGGAGGTGTATCCAATTAGGAGACATATTAATGTTAGAACTAAAAATATCAGTTTGATAATTTAGGTATTTTACTATTTGTAATCAAATGAACTTCACATAGCTCATGCGCAAGTATTTTTCCAGTCGGTTGCAAGTCTTGTTATTATTATTATTATTATTATTATTTTTTCATTTTTTTTTTTTTTTTTTTTTTTTTTTTGGGCACTCGCTTAGAAGCCGTGCGGCATGTGGCATGAGGCATGAGAATGACTAACTGCCAGCGGCGACAACCACGCACTTTTCCCAGCCACCCCCAACGATCTACACACACACACACACACTGGAAGAGGAAGAGAGACAACGCGGACTCATTTTTAATTCATGAAATGTTTGCTACCAACAAAAAATTACACTTAATGTCAACTTGGCAGCAAAAGCAAAGGCGAAGGTAAGCCGAACAGTGCCAGAGACACCTACCCCAAAATAATTGTCACTTAGCGAGGGTAAGCGGCATATGCATATATAATATATATCCTTACATATCCTGCATGTATGTGTGTACATGGAGGCGAAGGCGTGCGTATGATTATGCAGGGATATAAGACAAGACTAACTAAGCATGTACAAACATACATATGTGTGTGATTCTTTATATACACATATATTCCAGGAGCAAAATATATGAAATATTTATGAAATGGCATTCATACAACTACATATGCAAGCAAATTGATTGACTGACACACTGAGTGAGTGACAGACTGACTGAGTGACTGCTGATTGACAGCTGGCCAGCTGACCAAGCTGTTGTCCTTCCCAAAGTCTCAGCCGATTTTTAATTGGCGCGTTTAGCTTAATTTTTAATGCTGCAAGCCCCCAGCCACCCGGTTGAAAAGTTTCCATATGACCAGCTGTTTAGAGCTCTAAGACAATAACAATAATAATAATAATGATGATGATGAATGATGATGGACAGCTGTAGGGCTTCACTAAGCGCATTAGGAAATAAAGTTAGGCAGTAGAGATAAGGAAACAGGGTCGCAGGGCTCTTAAATTAAGCATTGCATAACTCAAGTATTCAGGTATCAGCTCTTTAACTACAATTCTACAGTCGCATTATAAATATATAATCGATGACATGTGTAAAGCACTGACAGCAAAGTTATAATTTAATCGAGTTAACAACTCGTCCGAACTGAATTAATGAATGCATAACACAGTTTTCTCAAATGAGGAGGGTTAATGCAGGCCATCTTCTAAATACAGATGATATTTGCCATTTGATTCGAGGTACTCTAAGAGTGGGCTATAAAATATTTTGTATAAATATATAAATAGTTTGACGAGAACATATCACTCCAGCTAGTCTTTGGTAATTTAGTTGGGACTTCAGGCAATAGATGTGCGTAGAGGAATAATAAAATGTCTTGCTTAATACTGAGTAATTCATTTATTTTACGACCAATGTCCGTTGGATAAATAAATAATAAAGTTGCGTGTATGAGAGTAATATCTCAATGAAAAAATGAAAAACGTGTCAAGCTCGTTAGCATTGGCTGCCATTGTCAGGGATGTCAACGATGCTGAGTTCTATAGACGCAGCACTGAAGATCCGTTCTCAGAGATTAAACACTTCATCGAAGGCTCAGCCAGAGAAGAAGTCACAGTTGACTCTCGAGGATATATACATCACACTAGGATATATACAGCACACTAGATTGATTCACTTAATTTTCGTCATTTTTGGTTTCATTTCTAAGTAATATTCTCGGGTAGACAAATACACTTGAATTTAATGAAAAACGTATAATTTTTTATAATTTAATAAAAAATTTAAACTCTGTATCATCCGCATATAAACTGAATCATATCAGAATCCAGCCTAATAAGCATCCTTAACTTATATACTTTATCATCGAAAACTCTAGGTAAATTAGAAAATCTTTTACAAATGGAAATTATTACTATTATTTAAATAGTCTTAAACTTAAATGTACAAACAAATTTTTAAATTTATAAACAAGCTATTATTCTTACAGAAATATAATGAAATAATTATACAGATACAAATTCAGCGCACAAATATACGAAAAACTACAGTTGTCTTTAAAAAAGCAAAAGCATGAATATGTAATCAGATGCAGAGCAGCAGACTACAGAAAAAGCTAGCTTTCTTCTTTAAAAAAAATAATCAAATATTTCAATTAGTTCATTAAATAATTAAGCCTTTTTTCAATTGGATAACAAAATAAAACACAGAATAATGATCCGTTCATCTAGAATTTATGTTTATTGAAAATTTATATTATCCATTGAAACATTTATTCTACAGTATGAATTAATCTTAAATTATAAAAAAGTATTAAAAATAAATAATTAAAACAACACATAAACAAAAAATGAATAAATTCAAGAAATTTTATTTTTAAGAAAAAGTTCATTCTGTACATAATAAAATGTTTATGAAACCACTCGAATTACTTTTACCTAAAAGTGAAAAAGTATATTCATAAAAGAATGTCAATTATTTAAATTAAATTTTAAATGTTAGTGTAACAAGCTGGACTAAACACTTTTGTTAACTGATCTTTCTATGCCTCTGTTATGTAAATGCTAACAAATACAATATAAAACAGGCACACAAAATAGTTTAACTACTTTAACAGCATTTTCATGCAGCGTGATTCGATACTTCTGATGACATCATATTTGTGCCTTGCTTGAAATCGCCGTAAAGTTTGTACAAACAACCGCGCACGTAACTACAAGTTAGGGATAACAGAGAGAAAGATAGATAGAGAGAGAGAGAGAGAGAGAAAAGAAAAGAGATGGAAGGGGAGGTTGAAATCGTAAGCAACAAAAACAATTTGCATGAAATTGCGACTACGTGCAAAATTAGCATCACCCACTAAGTGGCTAGAGAAAAGTTGGCATCGCGTGGCAGAGAGCGCAGGTAGAGGGCGTGGCAGGCTGGCACTGTGTTAACCAAAGCGCATTTTAGCCATCATTAGAAGACACCTAAAAATATGCAAGCAACAAAAATAAAAGTGGGAAACTATGGCCAAAGTGACTTGCCCAAAAGCGAGAAAGCCAAAGCCCAGCTGCTGCTGCTGCTACTCCTGCTGCTCCGGCTGCTCCTGCTGCTGCTGTTAGCCAATTTGCTGCGTCTGGTTGTGTGGCAACTGACAGTGGATTATGCCCGCAGCGAAATGGGCCAAGGTATGCGCAGCAGCAAAGTGTGTTAAATTTTTTATGCTCTGCTGCAAATTGAAGGCAGCTGCAGATGGACTTTAACAGGGAGAGCGCCTTGGCTAATAGCGCAAAAAGCAAAAAACAGTTTGTCAGCATTATGCAAAAATGTATAACAACAACTCCACCCCCGCCGCCCTATTTTTGTCGTTGCTGCTGTGCAGTCAACTATGAAATTTCCTTGCTACTGGTCAAATTCTCAAATAGAGTCGCCTTTGTTTTGACGCCTGACGCCTGACGCCGCTCGCCCAATGCCGCAGGTATTCAATGAAAATTGAATAGAATTTAATGGCCAAAGTTAAACGCTCACACACACACACACACACACATACACACATACACATACATACTCATGCAGCACTCTCTGAACCAAGCTTTGGCTGTTGTGAAAACGCGGAATCGCTTTGAATTTTTGCAGGCGATAATCATAAAAATGAACATTTCCATAGTACGACAGTTACAAAAGTGCTGTGTGTGCGTATGTGTGAGTGTGAGGGTGTGTGACACACATACACACACACGCACACACATGACAACACACACTCACTCACACCTTTGCCGCGTGTGACACGCAGACACATGCTGGTTTATTGATTTTATACGCAGCTTTCCCCACTCACAGTTTTACAGACTGAAATAGCTTCGACTTGTAATTAGAGTGTCCCAAAACTGAAATTTATTTCTATGATAATAAGTGCTTCTAGAATATGTTAATTACAGCTGTCCAGCTCCAAACTTCATATACCTAACTTGCAGAGGTAGCAGCTGAACCATTCACTATATTTATAGTATAATGTCTTATGAAAGCGCTCTACAGCAATTCTTACTGCACGAAGAAATTTCTCCAGAATTTACGTAACAGAATTCTATTTGTTTTTTTAAGACAGTTGATTCAACTAACTGACATCAGTGCTCAAACTTCAATATCATTGTTCATTTTTCAAAAAGAGTATTTTAAGTTTCCCTTTGATATGATATAAAATAATTATTTGCCTAATCAAAAAAAAAAAAAAAAAAAATCGTCGTGTCAAAAGCTTTCATAAATCAGAAATAGAAACAAGTAAGAAAGCTCTAATCGAGACTTCTCGACTACGAGTTCTCCTGAACTCTGCCGAGTACTAATATTCTCCTTCTCGTACTCGTAGTCGATATACATCGGTTATTAGATATATGTTCATGAAAATTGTTTGCCAAATTTCAAGTCTAGAGACTATTTGGGGACAAAAATGCGTGGTATCAAAAGTCTTACAAAATACCCGTATTCAGAATATATACCTTAATATAATATTTGAGGTCTCCAGCTCAATCCGTGTACAATCTACGCATGAATAACGAAACCAAATTATCGATATGTCTGTCATTATTTCCCATAATTTTTGATAAGCTTAATGATTTTTTGTTTCAAAATTACGTTGGCAAGGCAATGTCAAATAGTTTTATCAACATATATACCAAGTGCTAGTGATGATGGTAAACAAAAATTATTAATCGATTATTGAATCATATGATTAATTGAAGCGACCCGATTATTAATTTAAATTAATCGGCGACAAGTAATCGATTAATGATTAATCAAATGATTTATTTTTCTATATTTTTTATGACCACTAAGTATGTATAATTATGCAATGACATTGTATAGAAAAAAAGTAAATGTGGAAAAAATATGTTAACATTTATTTATTAAGTATGGATTAGGGAACAAAAACTTGTGCCGTTTTACAAAAGATGCGCTCTGCTGGCACTGATGTGTCTATTAGTAATCTATATCGACACTAAATTATGTAAAGTTTTGGGTACACTACAGTGCACTATTCGCATCTCCTTCTACAGATCGTTGCCTTTGAGATCTAATACTGAAGCAATAAAATAATATTCTATTGTACTAAATCGATGGTTAAACTGGCCCAATAAAGCTGATCTGAGCCTATTACCTTCAAAATTGGATTATTTACAAAATTTTTTTAATAAAACAGTAAAACTTCAGTTTATGCCATGTTTAAAAAATTTGTGGTGCTTTTCCGCGAAAATACTCTAGGAAACGCCTCGATTATTATTATTATTATTATTATTATATTATTATTATTATTATTATTATTATTATTATTATTATTATTATTATTATTATTATTATTTTGTGTTTTTTTTTTTGTTTGTTTGTTTGAATAATCGATTATGGTTTCAATTAATCGCAACCCATTTTACGATACAATTAAATCGTGAATGGTATCAAAATAATCGATTAATGTGTATCAAATGATTAATTAATTAATTAATTTTTTTTTTTCTTTTGTGCCTTGTGAAGTCAAAATCTCAACAAATGAAAATTCTATTTAATTAAAAAAAAAAGTTGTTTTCGTTTTACGTGGTGTGAACATCCAATCAACATACTTCTAGGAATTCATTCACTGACTGTTTTAAGACTTTATACCTTAACTCCCAATTTAGCTTGGATTTAAATAATAATAAATAATAATAATAAATAATAATAATAATAATAATAAATAATAATAACAATACAGATCAAAGACTTGTTTCTCAGATTATCTTGTTTTGTTCAAGACGTGGGATTTAGTTGTTATAAATAATTAATTATCACCTCATCTATCTTAAAATCTTAATATTAGTTAAGCATAATATAATGAAAAATGCAAATAATAAAGTGCAATGCATCAAAGTTATATTTAGAAATTTTGTAATATTCTAGATATTTTTATATTTGCCTCAACTTACCTTTGCATAGGGTATATTTCCTTCAAGCAGTTCTTGTATGTGTTTATGTAATAGTTGGTCCTCGAATTGGATTTATTTATATATAAAGTAAACAAATTTTCCGATATCTTAGGTAAGTTTCTATATTGATATGTTTCGCGATAATAACTCTTCGTCAGTTCCTTGGCTCAACTTGATATGTTTAGTGATATTTATATAATTAACTCTATTTATATGCTTTATGTATAACTCTTTACGTAGATGTAAAATTGATAACAAATATTCGCTCGACTCTCGTTTGAAACTAAAGTGTTATTTGTATAATAGTTAATAAATATTTGAAATGTATTGATGTTAATCGATAATTACGCTACGTTTACTCTTTGCAAGAGTGTTGATATGTATGCGATTTAGCACGATTTTTAGTTAGTTAAACTACATTAATCCAAGTAATTTTGATTTCTATTGATTGATATGTCAAAAGTTTTTCCGTTTGCTAAACTTTTGGACGTACTGCATGATATGCTTCGTTTGTGCCTTAGCTTTTAAAGATCTGTTTGTTTTTGACGTTTTAACATTTTCGTGGCGTGTTTACATTCGAGTTTTCCTTGGGCTTCGTTTCAGCTTTTAGTGTTTTGTTTTCAAATATTGGGGTCCACACGCGTTCCACACTTTCCTTGTGGAAATTTCTCTTTGCTGCACGCTCTCTTGCTCTCTTTTCATCAATCAAAATAAATATATATATATTTATATATATATATATATATATATTTTTTTTTTTTTTTTTTTGCTATGGTTAACGCAGTAATGCTCCGGCTTTGGCTTTGGCTTCGGCTTTGCTTTTCCAATTTCTTCTCTCGTATCCACCCACTTGCTTTGCTTAATGCGGCGCACTATCCTCGCGCTGTCTCTCTCTCTTTCTCTTTCTCTTTCTCTCTCTCTGACCCTCTACTCTTTCCTCCCACACACACACAAACACACACACACACGCACACACTGAGCCTTTCAGGCGGCAACGGCAGCGGCGGCAACTTTTCGCTTTATTCCTTTTGCGCCGAAGTTTTCGCAATTCCCTTTTATGTCCACATTCGCTGTCATGGAGCGCAGTTCGGCGAGCGAAATAGTAAGGCAAACGCTTAAACGCTTAAACGCACTTTAAATTAAACTTTTCAATATCTATTCACGCACTCTTCACACCGTCTTTCGCCACTTTGTTGTTTCCTTTTGGCTTCGCTCTGTCGCTTGGTCGCTCGCCCCCTGGGCCGCTGCCGTTGGCCGCCTCCAATACAAATTATACAATCGACGGCAATAATTTGCGGCTTTGGATGCGCTTTGATTTGATTATTTTGTATTTCGTTCACTCGCGCTGCTTGCCGCAGAAATTGTCCGAGATTTCCTTTTTCAGTTATCTCGAGTAGCGCAGTTTCGCTGCGCGATTTATTGCACAATTGCTTCGTTTTTTTGCTTTTATTTGGTCGATTTTGTCGCTACGAATTCGCTGCTGTTCGCTCCGTGTGGCAGAGTTGAAGTGTTGTCGTTTACTCACGAGCTGCTGGACGCTGCCTGCGATGCCAAGCCATGAATTTTTCATAAATCCTTATTAGAGATTTTTCGCCCCCGTCTCGTTGAGATTGCTGCGCGCTCAGCAGCAATAGCAGCAGCAGCAGCCGCAGCAGCAGCAGCAGCACCAGCGCCAGCAGCGTTGAGAGAGAGCGCGAATGGGTGGAGAGGGTGATGCGAGAGAGCAAGAGCAAGCTTTTAAAGAGCACGCAAGGAGTTTGCCACGAGACTTTTCCTGTGCGAACGGTGCATAAAATATATCTCGGAGAAGTTCTTGATTTTTTCCATTATTTTTATTGGGATGCCTGGGCTGTTTTGCCTGCCACTGGGGGTTGGTTGGGGACTTGGGGTGACTGTAACTGTTTATTTTATGCTCTCCATTTACGCAACTTTCTTCATTCTCCGCTGCTTCGCATCACAGTTTGACATTTGCTTTTACTGCTGCGCTCTTCACTGCGCTGCTCAGCGCAGGCGCCTAACTACAACGAGCGCCCATAGAGGGCGCCAGCTCAGTAGTGGTTTCTATATTGGCTAATACAGTACTGCCAAGTTATCTAGCTAAGTTTTCAACCAATATGTGGTTCAGTGCTAACAAATGTCAAATTTTCCGCTGGACTGTGACACAATTTTGATAATTCTATGAAATGATTAAAACTAAATAATGATTAATACTATATATAATTTTTTTTTATGATGGGAACAATATCATGAATTCAACTAATGTTGCCTACTTACTTTACTTTGCTGAAGAGTATTAAGAGTAATAGTAAAAATATTGCATTATGAAAAGCGGATTTTCAATTGATATAATCTTATATATAATAATTTTATGACAACATCTATGAAGTTGTAAGCAAAATGTATGAGGGATAACTAAAGCTTTGTTTCTTCCTAATATACAAACGCTAAATTTGATATTTTTCGTTTAGTTATGTTAAATAATAAATTTATATACACCTCTCTTAAAAATTAATCTTTTAATCTATAACTTACCATTAAGACTTCATTATTTTAATAAAAAGTGTATGAATACAAATATAATATTTAAAATATAGTTTGTGTTTATTTTTAAGATTTATTTGCATTTCATTTTTTTTTTTTTTTTTTTTAGAGAATTATTTTGAGAAATATCTCAGCTTAATTTATTCTTTATGTAAACTTTTCTTTTTGTGTAAAATATAATTTCAATGATTCTCTGTAGTTCGTTATCTGTTCTTATATACTTAGCATCCTTATCCGATTTCGATTGGAATTATTTCGTCTATGATTCTAATTTTTGAAAACATTTTTCATATTTTTCATTCCACTCAAATAAAACTGTCCGATGGACTATACATATATATATATATATATATATATATATATATATATATATATATTTTATACATATATATATTTGAATATTCGAAGAATATCTCAACTGAATAGCAAATGTTTTCCTTTAACTCTCTGAGTTTTCACATGGCTCCTGAACTAAATTCCAATTCTTCAATCCACAGCATCCTTTCGCCTGCCTCCTGCTGCGTGGCCTAGCGCAAATATTTTTCGTTAAAATGAAAATCAATAAAAAGCTCAATGACGTCAGTTGCGTGTGTGAGCAAAGCAATACAAGCACACTCAATCACACACACACACACAAACACACACACTGAGAGAGTGAGAGAGAGAGAGAGAGAGAGCTACGCGTATGCCGTCTGTTTATGTTTAAGATAAATATAAAAGACCCGCTGGCAAATGAGCTGCGCACGAGGCGTCCAGGGCATCAACCGCAGCCGAGCTGTTGCCGAAGACGTTGCACTTGAGCCGGCCCAACAACAAACGTTCAAGTCTACCCTCGCATGCGGAGCACTGCATTGAGGTGCGCAGCATTTGGCGAGGGGCGTCTCTGCCCCACTGCTAATGCCGCATGACTATTTTCGCTATGGCGATAAGCGGCCTGAGAAGACTGGTTTCAATATGTACTGGCCGAGCTCTGTTTTCCCTCTTTTTATACTCTGTTCCCAAAGGGAAAAAGAGTATATTGACTTTGAGCAATGTCTGTCTTGCTGTCCGTCCGGCTGTCCGTATGAACGCAATATTTTTCGGCGCTATTAGAGCTAGAGACTTGAAATTTGGAACATATACTCATGTATGCATCCGAATTATAAAGTGTAAAAATTTTCCCTATTCGCCCACTAGGGGCGCGGCAAATCGGAATATGCATGTGCCAGTAATCGTACTAGTTGATGAGCTTGAGAGTTGCAATTTGGAATGTATACTCGCGGTGACAACCCAAGTTCAAAAAGCTATGGTGGATATATCTACGCCCACTGGGGCGTGGCAAATCGGCGAAGAAGTTTGTTTTGGCCAACTGCATGATTCATGCTAACAAATGGCTTAGTAGTAATTGCTAATATGGCAGAAAGCATTTGAACATAATTATACAAATATTAATGAATTAACAAGTAAGAAGGCTCTAGTCGAGACGGATCGACTACGAGATACCCTGAACCCTGCAAAAAAAATTAAAATTCTTCTTCTTTACGCGCGCTCTGCTAACCGCGCAGTTGCTGCCGACGGTTGGGGGTGGGATGGGCTGTACTTTGAACGCTTATAACTCCATTTCTAGATGGATTATCTTCATGAAACTTTCAAAATATATTAATAACATTCAAATTTGTCCATTTGCCAAATTACAAGCCTCTAGTAGTTGAAATACGTTTTTTTTTTTTTCAAATTGGGGGCGAAGGGGTCGTGGCATCTAAAATCTGAAAACTACAAAATCTGCGTATCCATAATATCTATCTAAATATATAAATTTGAAGTCTCTAGCTAAAACGGTGTAGAAGTTATGCTCGAAAAACGTAAAAAATGTAAACGAATTTTCGATTTTTTATCGATAATTAAGAAATGGGATGAGCTATCGAACTGAATAAAAATAGTCTGCTGCGGTAACTGACCAGTCTGTCACTGTATCTGCTCGTGTGTCTCCAATCTGTATGGAATTTCAGATCTCGATGCAGGCTAGAGCTGCGCACGCACCTGGGCCAGTTTGTAATTTGTAGGAGCTGTATGCGTTTCTAACTACTTTTTGCAGCTATTCCCCAGATCTGCACACCACAGACCCAAATCGCGGCCACACCGTAGACGTAGACTGTTGTTCAGCCACCGCAGTTGTTTCATGGGTTGCCCACATCTCCTGGCCGCAGCTTATAAGTGAGGGGCGAATGTTTGGCACTTGATATTTTTTACCTCTCCTGAAAGTATGCAGCGAAATATTATTAATAATATTAATAAATAATCAGTTATTCTTGGAGAAGGATCCAGTACCACAGGTAATCGATGCCAAGTATCTTGGAGTGGTACTGGATCGCAGGCTCTCGTTCTCCATTTTACATTGGCGCGGCAAGCTGACGCTGAAAACAAGATAACTGTGTATAAACAAATTCTAGCTGCCAAATATGGGGTTTGGCAGGCGACAGCCAGATCAAACGGGTTCAGGTTGCCCAGAATAAAATCTTAAGACTGATTACCGGCTGAGAATGGTACGTGAGAAACTCCACATTACACTGAGATCTTAAACTGGCCACAATTTTTGATGTACCACGACAGGTACCATGGTACCACGGTACCACGACAGACTGGAGAGGCATAGAAACCGGCTAGCAACTCCGAACTCCAAGGAGGGTCAACCGCAGGCAGTTAAGACACTTCCTTAACTGATCTCAAAGATCTTATAGATATCAATTGTAAATAATTTAGTATAAGTAATAGGCACAGCTAACTTTTAAAAGTTATAGAAGACGAAGTCCACAAAGGGGTTATTATCCCGTATGACTCAATATATTAAACAGAAAACAAAAATCTCACTTTTATTGTGCAACTTATTCAGTTCAGGTTTGCACATATAATTATTAATTAATTGTACTACATAAATCCGAATAGTTAGTGGACCTAATATACTTGCGGGATTGAGTACAACTGTCGCCTGTCGACTGTCGCCTGTCTCCTTTAAACAACTGTACTTCCGGTTGCTACGGATTAATTGGAGCTTTGCAAGGGTTAATCTGAGGACTAGAGCTACGTCGTCTCAGTTAGGAAATGCATCGCCATCAACACAAACGTAGCAAGGCTGCTGAAATTTGGAAAATGAATGCCTAAAATACTCAAAGAGGAGTAAATCAGTTAGTTACAATCTAAACTATATAACTATTCATACACGTTTCAGGGACAGGCTCAAGATGTAAGGCAGACAGCGCCAGCAACAGGGGCTGTGAATAGACTCAGGAAAATGCGACTGGATTGAGCCACAGGAAAAGGAAGACTCTCAATGGGCTCGAAGGAAATCGAGCACTTTAAGGACAGTAAAATGTATTTAAAAATACTATAAAGGATATAATAAACATTTCATAAACTTGTTATTTATACTGAAAAAAGTTCTCTAATACTTACATAAATCTCATCGAATAAACAAACCAAAAGTATTTTCAAATTTCGAATATAAGCCAAGTTCGTATCAAAGAAAAACAAGTAAGAAAGTTGCAGTTAGGCGCAACTAACTGCGAGATACTCTGGTCCCGTAGCAAACGTACATTGCAAGCAACAAACTGTTGTGCGCGCAAATTAATTGATTTTATATGCATACATTCAAAGGCTGCATGCTATAATATTCTAAGAATTGCGATTGAATTGTGTGTTGCGTAGCAGTGAACTTATTTAGGTTTAGCTAACGATTACATGTTATATTAAAATGACCTGGGTTCAAATCCCGCTGGAAACTTTGTGTTTTTTAATCGAAAACTTATAAATTTGATTTTTTAAATAATAATAATATTTTTAAAACTATGTTAAAATACTTTCTGCCAAATTAGCAATTACAACTAAGCTATTTGTAAGCATGCATTATGCAGTTGGCCACAACAAACTTCTTTGCCAATTTGCCACGCCCCCAGTGGGCGTAGACGCATAATTTTTGGTCAGTTCTTAGAAAGAGCCGAGGGTAACATAACTGCAAAATTTGGTTGCTAACACTCCAAAAATTGGAATATTACAGGGTATTTTTCGATATGCCACGCTCCCAAATTAATTTTTTTGTTGTCATCGATAGAGGAGGCCATTAGCAACTGAATCATCCAAATTTGAAGCTTCTAGCTCCAAAAATGTAGGAGATATACGTTTTTGCGGTTTGCCACGCCCCCTGTGGGCGTAGATATATCTACCATAACTTATTGACCTTGTAAACCCGAGTATACATGCCAAATTTCAAATCTCTAGTGTCAATAGTGTTCAAAATATAGCAGAATTTGAAAAATCACTATAAATTCAGGTCCGCTTTGCCACGCCCCCAATGGGCGTAGACATATAACTTTCTGATCGATTTTCATCGAATAATTACCTTAGCTCAGACGCGAAATTTCAGCCTTCTAGGTTTAAAGCTGTAGAAGTTACATATTTCCCGATTTGCCATAGCTTTTTTAACTTGAGTTGTCACCCCGAGTATAAATTCCAAATTACAACTCTACGCCCCTAGTGGGCGGATCGGGAAAATTTTAAATATATTGCGGATAGCAAGACATTGCACAAAATCTATATACTATTTTTCCCTTTGGGAACAGAGTATAACTAAAATTTTATAATCATTATTCAATTAGAATTATTCAATGAAAAATGTTGCTCGTTTATTGCAATTTATTTAAAATTTTTTAGCATGTTTCCAAAGTTAATTACGATCGGTGCTTTTCCTCGAAACAATTTTCCCCATCGTCTAGGCGATGCAGTTGTGGTCGTGGTGGTGGCAGTGCAACTAGGTTCTACGGCATTAGCCAGATCTGCGCACTCCTCTGCAGTGCAAGCAAAAGGATCTGCACAAGCCGCATTGCTTCCTCTAATTAAGCAAATGGCCAAAATGGCAAATGCGAATATCAGTGTTTGGGCTCTCATCTCGACGAATTGAATTGAGTGGAAAGAAATCTTCCTTTTATAGGGTTTATCAAATACGTCATTTCTCATTTGTTTTATTCAAGCGCAGTTGATTAAACAAACGCGCAGCATAAAATAAATAAAAAACAATAATTTTCTATGGTTTCTTTTCAAATATAACAATAAGTTACGTTTTTTTGTTGTCAAATCAACTGTTTTAACATATATAATTTAACAATACACACATTTATAATATTTGTTGGGAATCGGTATGATCCACAGATATTAAATACTTAGAAGGGAGTCTGAGTCGTATCTCTAATCGTTCTGTGTGCCATATCTCGATCGAAGCGAGTCTCTCACTGGACTCTCGTTTGGTATCTCTGATTTATGTCTTAACTTAAGTTCTTCAAAATACAGATGAACTCTTAATATGATTCAAATAAATCTCTGGCATATTCATCAAATATATTTAAAGTAAAATTATAATTTCACTAAACAAAAATGAATTCGAAAATTATCAAAAATCTCTTATTCGATCAATTTAATTTCAGGATTACATTTAACACCAATAATATAGAGTTTGCCCATTATATAGTTTAGAAATACTCAATGAAATATGTTGATCGTTATTATGTCTATATATCTACTTGTAGAAGATATAGTTTCTCTTGTTTCGCCATGCCCCTATATATTCATTTGACTTCCAAACAGTCACCTCAATATTCCTATTGATAATCAGTTGATTTAATTGTTCTTGTAATTTTAATTGAGATTTCCTGAACTATTTTAAGTTTTGCGGGGAAAGCAACAAATTAAATGGGAAAATGAATACCAAAAAACAACAGTTATTCGAATATTGTGTGATGTCAACATTTTCAAAAGCCTTTTAGAGAAATCAACTACTCAAATAAACTAATCAAATAAAAAAATTATTGATATATATTTCTTTTTGCATATTAGCTTGATTTATTTATTGAACTTTACTCAAAACTTTATTGCATATAGCCAAAGTTTATTACGATCGGTGTTTTCCTTCGAAACCATTTTCTCCGTCATCTCGGCGATACAGTTGTCGGGATATCGATGGCGCAACTAGCTTTTCCGGAATTAGCCGGATCTGCGCACTCCTCTGCAGTGCAACTAGTAGGATCTGCGGCTTGCATTGCTTCCTCTAATCAAGCAAATGGCTAGAGTGGTAAATGCGAATATCAGTGTTTGGGCTCTCATTTCGACGAATTGAATTGAGTGGAATGAAATGTTCGTTTTACAGCGGTTGCCTATCTAAAGCTTATTTACAGTTTATTATTCGAGCGCAGTTGGTTAAACAAATGAGCGTCAAATGTTGGGTAAATACAGAAGATTCTGGTTTATTAAAAACAAAGCGCTCAGCAAAGTTAACAAAGCTTATTTGTTATCTAATCAACTGTTTTAGCTAAAATAATAAATTGCATTTATTAAAATGAATAAGCTTAAAGTGCCAAGTAGGGCTATTTAAGCTAAAGTCATATGCTTCTCGCTTCATTTAATATTCATTCGCCCATCTATCTGTGTAAGCGCGCTGAGCTTGAAGTTGATTCCAGATGACAAAAAATCACATTGGTGTGATCCGCGTGGGAGACTTGATCAATAAGCTTGGACACCTAGTAAGTGACTGATCTTTCACCAATATCAATCTGGAAATCTGAAATAGAATAAGGTTTACAGAGTTTTCAATTGATATATTTGTATACTCTGAATCTATTCCACATGAAATCTTATCTAAATCTTATCTATCAAAAGAAAGCGTTAGAGTCCCTATAAATAATATATATATATTGTAAGTCAGGATAAAATCTGTCAGTGAGATCATAAGTTACAAAAGTAAGTATTTGAATACCATCTTCCATTAACTCAAAATTACAAAAGACACGAATTCAAATAGTAAAAACTTCTTTTATATTATATATAATTGACAATATACAATAAGAATAATAATACATATGTTATTATTAAATTAAATTATAATGTATTAATTATTCTTTTAAAGCATAAACATATATTATTCAAAGATAACTTTACTGATGCAGTATTTGAAAGGTCGAATTAATCTAAAGTTATTTGTAAAGATGTAAATTATATTTCGTGCTATAATGATTTAGAGCAAACGTATGTATTAAAGGATGAGCTGGCAATTAAATACTGCACAATACTTTCTGATTAAGTTAGTTAATCTAGCCATGTCCTTCTGTTCTGGCACTGTATTCGTTCCCATTACTAATGACTGAAGATTAAGATTTCGTTATTAACAAATCATTGAAGTTCGACAAGTTACCCTGAAGAACTGATATTGCACTCATTCTTCTTTTCTTCGCTTCATTTCTACATGCAACAGTGCTGACAAATTTTGTTGAGCAAAAAAGGTTGTTTTAAGTTGGGAACATACATTTAACTAAACTAAAATTTTGTGAAAAAAATTGTACAAGAAAGCTGAAGTTCTGTTGTCTTACCTTAAGGGGTTTTTTTACGAATAGTCCAGCATTTCTTCGTATTTACAACAAATATTAGGGTATAATAGTTTCGTCGCAGACCCCATAAAGTATATATATTCTTGATCATTACAAAAAAATAAGTTGATATAGCCCTGTCCGTCCGTCCGTCCGTCCCTATGAACGTCAAGATTTCGGAAACTACAAAAGCTAAAGAGCTGAAATTTTACACGAACACTCGTATCTTAGTTACGCAGTACGAGTTTATTTTGTTTTTTTTTTTTTCGATAACTTATCACATTTCATAATTATCGAAAATTCGTTTACGTTTTTTACGTTTTTCGAGCATAACTTCAACACCGTTGTTAGCTAGACACTTGAACTTAGATAGATATTATGAATACGCAGATTTTGTTATTTTCAGATTTTGGATGCCACGCCCCCTTCACCACCAATTTGAAAAAAAAAAAAACTCTTCCAAATACTATAAATACACAGGACAAATCCGATCAAATATATGTATTTTTAATTTTTCTTATAAATCATTATTGATTATTATTGTGTTAAATGTTTATCTCTTGAAATTCTTTTCCATATAACCAAAATTGATTACAATCGGTAATTTTCCTGTTAGCCACTTGCCACGGTGCCTTCTCGATGATGCAACGGTGGTGTATACGTATCCGGGTGTAGTTGTAGGGTAGCAACTAGGCTCTCCGGCATTTTCATCAAGCATACATTCCGATGGGGTGCAAAATGTAGGATCCGCACATACCGCATTGCTGCCTCTAATGAAGCAAATGGTTAAAATGGCAAAGCAAAAGATCAGTGTATGAGCCCTCATCTCGACGAATTAACTTGAGTAGCCGGAACTTCTCATTTTATAGCCAAAAATGGTTTGAATTTGAGCACACTTGGACAAACAAATGCGCATTTACTATTAGGCCAAAATGGATTCCGTAGTTGGTTACGTACGTATTAAGAACTAAAGATTATTATTTTTTTTTAATCAGCTGCTTCTACGTTGAACATGAATAAAATTATAGAACAAATAAACCAAATTATTCATGTGTATTTTCTTCTAGACATATTTATTTTAATTTACAATCTTATAGTATATATGTATATAAATATTTGCATGTGTTTAGTCGGCGCGTGTATATTTCAAACAAATATGTATCTACGTTCATAAGGGCCAAATCTCTATCATCTAAAATGCTCGATAATTTTTGGTGTTGTTGTTAGTCCAATGAATATTAAAGTCGATTCTAGTCTAGATTAGCATTACAAATTGCCATGGCCATAGTCATTGACCAATTCAAGTTCCCACACCAGAAACGGTTAAAAACATGTACAAAATGATATTATTATTATATTATTATAGCTAGGTGAAACTACAGGCAGTGCAAAATAAAATTATATACATCGAATGTTCACTGAAAATTTGAATATGAAAAAGATGTGTACAGCTCGCAGTGGGTCACAGTGGAACATCGCACTGTTGAATCTTTTCCCACTTTTGCAAAGAATATAAATTTTCAAGCACGCAATGTATGTGTGAACAGTATATATATATATATATATATAAGTAATTTATGTTATTATACTCTGTTTCCTAAGGGAAAAAGAGTATATTGACTTTGTGCAATGTCCGTCCGTCCGTCCGTCCGTCCGTCCGTCTGTCCACCTGTCTGTCTGTTCGTATGAACGCAATATATATTTTTCAGCTCTAGCGCAAAAGCTTTTATCTCCTACATTTTTGGATGGTTCAGTTATTAATGGCCTCCTCTATCGATGACCAAAAATTAAATTTTCAGCCCCTTTGGGGGCGTGGCATATAGAAAAATACCCTGTAATTTTCCAATTTTTGGAGTGTTAGCAACCTAATTTTACAGTTATGTTACCCTCGGCTTATGTTACCCTGGCCAAAAATTATGCGTCTACGCCCACTGGGGGCGTGGCAAATTGGCAAAGAAGTTTGTTGTGGCCAACTGCATAATGCATGCTTACAAATAGCTTAATATGGCAGAAAGTATTTTAACATAGTTTTAAAAATATTATTATTATTTAAAAAATCAAATTTATAAGTTTTCGATTAAAAAACAAAAAGTTTCCAGCGAGATTC
Organism: Drosophila stalkeri; assembly: GCA_035047405.1. NCBI lineage: Eukaryota > Metazoa > Arthropoda > Insecta > Diptera > Drosophilidae > Drosophila > Drosophila stalkeri. The sequence goes on along the minus strand of JAWNPR010000142.1, from coordinate 29,781,233 downwards.
GAACCCAGGTCCTTTTGATAATAACATGTAATCGTTAGCTAAACCTAAATAAGTTTACTGCTACACAACACACAATTCAATCGCAATTCTTAGAATATTATAGCATGCAGCCTTTGAATGTATGCATATAAAATCAATTAATTTGTGCGCATTACAGTTTGTTGCTTGCAATGTACGTTTGGTAATTGCCGAAATATTTCGGTTTTTAATGTGTTTATTAAATAAATAAAAAGCACCTATGGGAACAGAGTATATCGCAGTTAGTTCCGCCTAACTGCAACGTTCTTACTTATTTAAATTGTACGCCGATTGAGGTTAAATGGATTGACTGAACTTAAAATGCTGAAACTGTCGTAAAGATTGTAAATCTAGAAATGGAGTCCAAAGTGTAGCTCACGCGATTAGGCGTGGATAAAAAAGAAGAATATCACTTCTTTGAAGAAGTTTACACATTTGTGCAAATATATTGCAATCAATTTTTCAATTTTTGGCCCATGGTCTGAGTCTGCAATCAAAGAAATAAAAACCGAATTAAGACAATGGACCATAGTCAACATCCACAACAGCCAAGGTCAAAATCAATTCATACGATATATAGGGAATCGCAGATATATTTAAAGTATCCCTAAGAGGGATATTAGGTGAGGAATACAGAAAATTGTTCAAAATTTATTTAATAAGTATTAAACAGCAACAGCAATATTTTTACTTGTTTATTTGGTTGATTTCTTGTGACCTATTTTGAATGAAATGAAATCGCACAACTGAGCCGATAGCAGCTGCAGGATCGTTATCAAACAGACATTGCGGTAAAATGGAAACAACAATAATAACTACAGCATCAACAACAACATGGGACAATAAATTAATGAATTTTATTAATATGCAACATCACGCTTGATGTTAATATTTGGGGGAATGCGGCGTAGAGCGACAGCGAACTGTAAAGTTGTCAAAGATAAAGAGAGAGAGTGTGAGAGAGTGAGCGAGTGAGCGAGAGAGAGAGAGAGAGAGAAAGAGAGAGGGAGAGAGGAACATGCATACATATACATCCTTATATTTATTGTCATATTTAGCTTGTAGTAGGTGTTAAAATTGCACATGAAATATGAAAAGGCACTCATAACAGAGCAGCACACTAACTGTACCCTAGCCTGCCCTTGCGCTGTCTCTGTCCACATATTTCAGCATGGCTAATAACTCCCTTGGTCTATTCACCACGACGAGAGCGCAGCAAAGAGATAACACGATGGTGAGCGAGTGAGTGAGGGAGGGAGGTAGGAAGGGAGAGTGGGAGCAAGAGGCAAGCGCTGACGACAATAGCAGCAACTGCTATTCCTGTTCGCTCTCTCGCTCCCGCTCTCTCGCTCTCTGTCTCTCCCTCGCGCTGACTAGTGGGTGGCACTGTGGCGCCGCCTGTCGACTCGACACTTGAAAGCTCAGACGCTGTTGGCTTCAGTTTCAGTTTCAGTTTCAGTCGTTGTCGTGTCGTGATGTCGTTGCCGTCGTCGTCGTTGTTGTAGTCGCAGCAACAGCAGGAGCAGGCAGCAGGCAGCAGCTTCAGCCAGCAGCACCAGCAGCAGCCGCAGTCGCGCTCATTGTACAACAACAAACACAACAACAGCAGCAGCAACAACAACAACAATAATAACAACAGTAACAGCACCTAGTTGATAAAAAATCAAATGATAAATAATAATAAGAAAACATATAAAAGTAATTCATCAACGATATATTGGCGAAAAGTAATTGCGCATATGGAATGCACGCTGTCGTATCTGCAAGCCAATACTGATATACATATATATTTATAAATATATGTATATATTATGTATATATGTAATTAAGCATTAACTAATTGTGTTTTAGACTTCCGAAGAGAAAAACTATTGAAAAACAGCAGCAATGTGTGTTTAAAGTAAAACAAAATTAATTTTCAGTTCCCGTTGCCTTTGGTTCATATCTACATATGTATATGTTTGTGTGTTTATATATACATATATTTTTCGCTTTGTTTCGTGCTTTTTTCTGTACACACAACACGCAACCCGAATCAGCGCCTCTCCACGCGTCCTCTAGCTCCACCTACTCTGGCTGACTGCACCGAAAAACAGAAGAAGAAAGAAAAAACCAAACCAAAAAAAAATAAAATAAAAAAAAATGAAAAAAACCCCAACCCAATAAGCTCTCCACGTTTTCGTTGTCGTTTTTGTGGCCGTGATCTCGTCGTGTCTTTTCTTTCGCCTCGTCTGCACCCCAGGACACACATACACACATACACACACGCACACACCCACTGGCATAGACAGACATTTGGTAACTTCACTAACTGCTTTCTAATTAACAACATTTGTCAAATTCAATAAATTCAAAGTAAATACAAATCAAAGCAGAGTAGTGCGCAAAAATAAGGAAATAAAACTGTAAAGCAATTAAACGTGTGTGTGTATGTGTGTGTGAGTGCGTGAGTGCGAGTGTGCGTGTGTGCGTGTTTTGTTGAGTTGAGGCAGCAGTCACTCAGTTTGGCCACTGACTCGCTCGCTGTGATAAGTTCACCACACCAACAGCAATAGCAACAACAAGAGCAACAACAACAACAAATATCCCATGAGCGCTGAGCCAACAACAATGCGCATCGAAAATGTTAACTGTTAACTGCCAAAGCGCAGAGCACAAAAATGTTGCGAGGGCTGGCCCTCACTCACACACACACACACACACACACATGAACATACGCACACACTTACATATGTGTCGTCTAATGACAAATTGCTTTGGCTTGTGTGTAAAAAAATAAAGGACTACAACAAGTTGCAGCTGGACAGACAGTGGACAGAGAGTAGTGCATCAAGTTGAATGTGCGAGTGCTGCTTCTGTCTCTGCCTCTGCCTCTGCCTCTGCTTCTTCTTCTGCATGCTGCCTCTGATTCCATTGTCCTCATAGCAAGCCAGTATTTACGCAAAATATCCCAGTATTTTTGTGGGCTGCTTGCAGTCAGTGCAACATAATTATAGCTCTCAGCTTTTGGCTAAGCAGATGGCCACCGAAGCTCGAGAGGTTCGATTCGCGTGAAATTAGACAAATTTGTAGCTTAATTACCTTTAGCCAGAACCAAGAGAAAATAAATTCATAATAATCAATAATTATATCTACCCTTGCAGTTAAAACATTTACAATTCAAGTGCATTCAAAATAGCTAAACCAAAACATCTATTGTGAATAACGTAAATCATTTTACTGTATATACGCTTCGCTTTTCTATTCAACCAAATACAAATTGTGAAAAATAATGCAAATCCCAACATTTTCTAATGCAACAACTACTAAGAAATCTATTTAATTTTCTATTGCAAACTACAAACAACAAAAAACAAAACTCAAATTGAAACAACGAATGAATAAACAACGCCGTTTACAACCAACAACAACTACAACTACAACTACAACTAAATAATACTAATGACGAATACATGTAAGCGAAACAATCTGCTTTACTTAATACTTAACTCTTTCACTTAAATTTAAATAAATAAATAATTTATAAATTTAAATTGTATGACAAATTTACTAATTAATTTAACTAATGTTGGTTGATTAACAATAAATGCTTTGTTTGTAATTATATTCATAAATATATTTTATCTTCATATTCAACTTTTATGGTGTAAATGAAAACACATTCGTGCTTAGAAATAGAAAAAATAAATAAGAATTTATTTATATCACACTAAATACTAAAGAAAAAAATGTAATTTCTCATATTTAAAAAAATCATATATTTAATATACACTTTTTTAAAGTTCAGTTCTTTAATGAAACCTGTATAAACAATTTTTTTTATAATTGTATATTTGTTAATATCATTTTGGTTAAGTTCATTATTCAATACGTGACTAAATCAACAGCAAGCGCATTTAGAATACTCTAGGTGGAAGTACCCGACTATTAATCTTGCAGACACACACACACACACACACACACACCCACACACACACAGAGTCTCACATGAACACGGCCATATACTGTGTAAAAAAGAGCCAAATTAATACAGGCTCTGTGGGTTGGTTAACGCTTTCTGCCTGTAACATGTGTGCAAATAAAAACCATTATACCCTGAATCGTTATTTTCAATGGTATCAAGGATAACAAAAAAAAAAAAAAAACTTAAACAAAAACAGCAGCAGCAACAACAATGCAAACAATAGCCAAGAGATTGCCACTAAAGCAGCAAAAACAATTGAGAAGCAAATCCTCGTTGTTGGCATTGTTGCTCTTTACTGGCCAATGATATGGATGGGTAGCAGCTTGGGGCTGGCCTGCATAGATGGGCGGCAAATTTAATTAAAAGTTAAACTTGTTAAGCAACAGCGACGAGCACAAGCAGCAACAGAAAAAGCAAAAGCAACAACAACAACAACAATGTCAATAACGTCAACAGTAGCAACAGGCAGTCATTGAATCGATTTTACTTACCGTTTACTCGGCTGTCCGCTCAAATTGGCAAACGTCACGAGTCTGAAACAACAATCACAAATGACAGCAGCAAATAAAGGCAAATTGAGTATACACGAATTGAGGATACTCTTCAGAAAGGAACAACTTTTCCAAGTTTTGCTACATACATCATGAGCATTATACTTATGAAAATTGATGAAAACGAATATTTTATTATTAAACAATTTATAATTATTTATATTATGTGCAAACAAATATCTACAATATAACTTTCAATATAGACTGTTAATGTCAATTTTTTCTGCTTGATTAATCAATATAATATGGAAAATATAAAACGAGTTCGAAAAATTAAGTGGTTTTTCCCACACTCTTTACTTTTAGATCATTGCCAAGTATTAATTTATTTTATTTATTATTTATTTATTTATTTATTTTATTTTATTTATTTATTTATTTTCTTTCACACAAGTTTTAAAAATAAATATTTCAAATTAGACTTTTTTTTAATTTATATTTTTTATTTTTCCCTTTTTTTCTGTTCTATCCATCCTTCAGGATATCCCATTCTTGTCGTCCAGAGTCTCATCATATTATAATATGTTATATTCCTCTGAGAATTAAAGAAAGAGAGAAAAAACTATACTTGCGCATAAACGCACACACACACACACACATACACGCTGATTTACGCGTGTACGCATATGTCTGTGCATGCATTGCAGGGGCTGTCTCGCTCTCTCGCTTGATCTGCCATATGGGTCATGTTGCGAGAATTGATTTGATTAATAATTTTGTTTATAGACGGACAATCGTAATCAAACTTTCAGATTATGATCAAGACATTCACATCTATATGCCAAACCATACTGTCTGTCTCTAGTATTTGAAATAAATTTTGTACACATTTGAGGGTGTAGGGGTGAATTGGGAACCGGAATAAACAATCTGACAAATATATATATATCTGCATAAGACTTGGAGAATAAATGATTTTATCGATAGCTCTGCAACTATATGATTTCCCATTTTCAATGGATTCAGGGTATAAAAAATGCTTAGCGAAAAAGGTAGCTAAAAATTGACTTGAGAACTTTCATATTTAACTCATCATTTTAAATTGTAATTTGTAGCTTAATTCATTATTAATTTGTGCAGTATTTTTAGCTTTTGCTATGCAAATATCAAAATACTTTTAAATATGTATTTCACTTTTTTTTTATTTAACTTGGTAAAGTGAAGCTGATATACTATGTAACAAAAATAAAAAATTTTCATTTAAACTATTTAGTTTTTTAAACACTTCTGTCTGTCTACTGACATTTGACAGCCACTGTATATACTCTACCAATGCCACCTACTCGAAGGGGCGTTGTCCACTCGGTTGCCTTGACAAATGACGACGATGACGACACGCGACGTAGCCCGTTGCCAGAGCGACGCAGAAAACGGACGTACGGACGTCATAAATGTTTGACAATGCACACGCGTCGTATGAGTAATAGAAAATCACCCATACGCCCCGTGCCGGAGCCACTAGCTGTCTTGCTTAGCTGCTCAGTTCGCTGTGTGTAGGCGAAGCTTGTTAAAATTATTGAGTCAACTGACAGCAGTTGTTCTAGCTCTTGTTCATTTTCTTTTTTTGTTGTTGTTCTTGTTGCTCTTGGGTTCAATGGGTGCATAAAATTGCTTTTTGTGTCCCTGTGTCATCGTGCGCTTTTTGACATCTGCACAACATTTACAATGTCAGTTCCCAAGTGGCTGGCATCAGCTTTCTCTCTATATCCCTCTATCTTTCTCCCTTTCTTTCAATCTGTTTCGTTCATTTTGTTTGGCCAACTCTCAGTTCATATTGTCGCCCTTCTGCTATACCCTGCGCCCCAGTCAATGCCCGCCTATTGTAACTGACAAGTTTTGTTCACTAAGTGCATAAATACATATATCTATATATATATACCTCTCCCTCTCTCTCTCTATATATATATATATTTTTTTTTTTTATTTTTTATTTTTTTGCCCTCATACTCAATATGGTTGTCGTTGTCGTTGTCATTGTTTTACGTATTTGTTTCCAGCTAATTGCATGGAAATTGTGCGCGCCATTGTAAAAGTTGCACAGGAAGCGAACGGGGCGATTGCCTTTGTCCTGTACCGTGTTCAGCGTTCTCTCTCTCTCTCTATATCTCTCTCTCTCTCTAGGTCTCTCTCGGTCTTTGACTTAGATTTCATAAATGGCTGCGGTGTGAGCAGCTGTGTCGTTGCACCAAGCTAAAAACTTGACCAAAGCAAAACTTTCATATTTTTGGGTGACTCGAATATGAATAATTATAATTACATGCACGCAAACAGCAGTAGCCGGATTGCAGTTGAAATGGGCCATTAGCTGCGAGTTCAACAGAACTTTCTGTGCCAGACAAGCGTCAGTAACAACAACAACAACAACAACAACAACAATAACAACAATCATAACTAAAACAACAACAACGGCTACAAAGTGGCCAAGTCATTGGCTCTTTTATTGTTTTGGCTTTGGCTTTGAGCTGCAAATGCAACTTGGCCACGTTTTCCTTTAGCTGTATATGCCAAGAAATAAACTATGCACACACACACACACAAGCACAAACACATTTAAAGCGAGTGCATTGCACCCGTTGACGCTTCCAAAATGATGCCATAAAAACATCTGCATAAATTTGCAATCACAGCGGGAGATGACGTCACGAAAATGAAAACAAGATGAAATCAAAATGTTGAAAATCACGTTTTCGTTAATAATTGGCCAACTGTTCGAGACTGATAAACAAAAGAACCTGCACGATTTACCCAGCTACTAACTAGTCACTCGGTGGCAAAGAAGACGAAGCAAATGCATCAAGTGCACTTTGAGAATTAATGTTCATGATAAGAATGTGCTGCCTCTCAGAGAGGCTCGTTTTTATACATTAGCAACTCGTGACTTTATCTCTTTTATTTGGCATTAAAGATCAAGTTTCAAATCCAAATATGCAAGCAGAGCGAGATGAGAGTTGGCGCATATGCATGTTGCATTCGTCTGCATTTTTCACTCCTCTTCTATGCATACAATGCAATAATTCAAGTGTAAACAGTAATTCAGTATGTATAAACCTTAATGCATTGCTATAGAAAGATTTAAGATTAAACACGAGATTCGAATAAAAGTTTGCTTATTATTGATTAATTAATTATCTAATTAAAGGAGGCACATCTTAGCCCATATGTTAGGATGTTTATGTTTAGATGATTATCATGTTTCAATTACGATTCGTATTTACTTTCCAGCTGGGATATATATCGCTCACCTGAATAGACTTAAAGTCGAAAAAGATATATCTCTGCAATGAACTCTATTTTTATATCCTGAACCCATTGAAAATGGAAGGAGAAGGAGAAAAAGAAGGAGACGTCGCAAAGAATAGATATATAATGAATATAAAGCATATATATTTTTGATCAGGACAATAGATATAGCCCCGTCCGTCTGTCCGTCCGTCCGTATGTATGAACTCGTCGATCTCAAAAACTATAAGAGCTAGAGACTTCATTCTTCATATATATATATATATATAGTTTGTTAAAGAATATCGATAACTATTTTCGTTTCAGAGTTATCGATTTTAACATTTATCGAGAACCAGTTATAAAATTATATCTGTTCATGCTGATTTTTTTTCTAGATCTAGTTGTTAAAGTCACGAATGTTTCCATTGAAATCAGGCAGATATGTTGTAACGAACCTTCGGTTTGACCCGAGTCTATGCCGGGCCAGTTTCAGCCGTCCGAAACCCCTGCGATAAATAAATAGTCCCTTTGTGTTATATGGTTTGAGCTGGATATATTCTCTGTTGCTCACAATTATAATTCACTCAATTTACAATTTTATGCCTGCCTGATATACTCCATCTATGTGCAAGGACTCGCCTCCTAACTGCACTCCGACTAGGCGAGCGACACTAGGACTCGCTCGAGCTCTCCAGGGCACGCCAGGATTTGCTCTGTATACCCCGGCGGTTCGCTTGGAGACCCTACAGGCTACTACTACAGCTGGACTAGCTCTCTTAGCACACCTAGTTTTACTTTGCAAACAATGCCAGGCAACATATATGTATGTGAACACACAGCAAAATGTTGATATAGATTGCCTACGTACGTGAATAACTATATATAATATATAATATAATATATATATGATCCTAAAGAGCTACAGAGTTGCTATTGTATTTTCTATTTTATTTTTGGGTGAATGAGCCAAGCCAACAAGCTAAATCTATATTCCATTTCATCCAGGTAGGTAGTTGATAAATTGAATGCAGTAATGAAATGGAATTTAAATCGAGCATAAATTCATTCCGCACGTGTCGTCCAACTGGCAAACTAACTGTCAAAAACAATTATATTTAATCCTTTAGCTTTAATTAAATTACAAATTTGAGTTAAACTTCGATTCGCATCTGTAGCTGTAATGCAATGTATCACATTGAATTACTCTCAATGTACGCTTGGAGTCAATTAAACAATCAGATAAAATAATTTGTCATTTAATATTAAGTAACTTTGATAATGTGAAAGCAGTTTGATGATGAAGGTTTGGTTTGATAAAAAGGGCTTTCCTTGCGGTTGCTGTGGAAAATTACAAAATGCTCTCTCTCACGAAATGCTATAATTGATGGAAATGACACTCGAGTGCGGGGGTGTTAACTGTGAATCTGAAATGGACTTATTTCTGATTTCGACAAAAAGAACTAATACATGTATATGTGTGTATGTATATTGTATATTTTGACCTTTGGACAGGGCTGCGGCATTACCCTTTGCCCTAACAGCTGCTCTTGCAATCACAATTGCTAATTGAAAGTGTCAATTAGGAGAGCGAGAAAGAGCCTCAGATAGCTACAGCGGCAGAGAAAGAGATAAATAGAGAGGGAGAGGGAGTGGGAGAGCTGCTTTATTGTGCTCAGCTGTAAGCAGTTTCAACTATCAGCTGGCTGTGAACTTTCACATTTATCATGCGGGTTCGCTCTGACTCGTTTCTTATGCAGCGGCAACTCGGCGTATGTGTAATGTGTGCAACAACCTTGATTAAGAGCCGTGCGAAGCGCAGGCCAACTGACCAGGGGCCACGACTTGACCCTTGTGGCTTATTTATATCGTTTCTCGTTTCTCGTTTCTCGTTTCTCATTTCATTTTCTTTTCTTTTGTACTGCCTGCAGTTTTCATTATTATTATTATTATTATTAGTATTATTATTATTTATAATTCATCCTTGTACCTGTTAGGTCTTGCTTGCCTCTGAGGTTTATTTTTATTTATTTACCTTGTTTTCAGCTTTTTGATTGCGTTTTGCTCTACTTGCTTACAAAAACACACACACACACACACACATAGAGCGAATGTGAATATAAGCATATATATATATGTATATATATATATATATATATATATATATATATGTATATACAAGTATATTTATGTATACAACGATATACTGGGAAATTTTGTTGTGTGTTTTCGTCGCTATGTCATTCCTCTTACCAGACTCTCTCTCTCTCTCTCTCTCTCTCATTCTCTCGCTCTCCGTGTTTTTGTTTTGGCTCTCAGAGCGCGCGCTGTGGTGAATTGTTAAGCCAACTTCTGTTACAGCAAATACCACGCATAGACCACCCTCCACCCTCCTCCCACCTCTGCCGGCTCTCCCTCTTGGTTAAAGTTTTCGCTTTTCGTATTTTGCTTGCTTTACATCAAGTGGAAAGCATTCGCCTTTCCAGTTACCTTGCCCCCTTTGAGTACGTCAACAAATTTGGGCAAACTTTTTACAAAACCCACCTGCAATTTGATCAATTTGATTTTTTGTCAGTCTGGCAACACTGGCTGCTGGCTGTCGCCTCGCCCTCCGACCCTTGAGCCAGGGAGCGCGAATTACAGATGCTGAGCGCATAAAATAGTAGCTTAAGTCCTTGTGCAGACATCAATTTTGCATGAATATTTGTCGGTGTTATTGTCTGTGCTCCAGTTCCTCCAGTTGCTTCAGTCGCTGCTGCTACTGCTGCATTTGCTGCATTATCAATTCATATGTCCAAGGAGCTGGGCTGCCAGCGACACGAGCGCAACGCAGGCTATAAACACTACAGTAACTGGGTTTTATCTCGCCTCAACTAATGCGGAGCTCAACAGAGATTGGCACGCTCGATGGAGGATGGCGAATGGGGAATGGGAAATGGGGAATTGTGGATGGAGGATGGAGTATGGAGGATGGAGGATTGTGCCTCGTTGTGTCGTATCCTATGTGCGTTGAACTGTGCTGTTGCTTGTGCCCCTCGGCTAGCAAGTGTTCCCGTTGCCACATCAATGGGCACTAGGAATATGGAATGCGTTGAAAGGCAAATATTTGTGCACTTATTTTTAGTATTATTAAAACGCATTCACAGACATGTTTTACTGGCTCAGCATCTGAAGAATTGCGTTTGCAAAGTCGGCATAGTTATAGATATTTATCGACAGCTTTAGTGAAAAGTCAATATATTTGTAAAGTCTGCATAGTTATTTATAGCTAGCCTGAATAAATATTAAATATATTATCGCATAAAGCTCTACTTCGAGTGTCTTTGTCTTTATCTTTGTCTTAAAATATGCCTAATTCTTACAAAACTCTTTAGAGTCATAAAAGTTGTATTATACTTTCATGTTATTCCTATTACCATGAATGAATGAACAACAAAAAGTGACATTGAAATCTGATTCCAACTATTTAAAATTATAATTTTAATAAAACTTACAATTTTTAAGATGAAATTTGACTTTGCAGCAATTTAGCTACATAGATAAATATATTTGTTAAAATACCTTTAGACCAATAATTCAAAATCAGACTGAAATATGTGTGTAATATAATAATAATGTATTATAAAAAGAACTATACGAACTATTTAATGATTTACGACTTATACTAAATTATTTCAATTAGTTCAATACTATTTATTAAATGAAGTGCAATTTTATTCATATTTCACTTACAGTTAAGAATTAGATGGCTTTTTCAGCTTTTCCGCTGAGAAACTTGCTTTGGTGCTCTGCTTTGCTGAGTATTATTAAAAATGCATTTCTAAATGCAAATCTTACTTCATATGTTTTCTAGAGTCTTGTCATGAAAGAGAGAGAGAGAGACAGAGAGTGAGAGAGAGAGGAAACATTCTCATCTGATATGCTGCATCTTATCTGCATTGCTGATGCTGTGCCAGATTTGATGCCTGACCTGCTCTAGAACATCTACCACAACTGGGGTCGATATCCTCTCAATATATAAGTTGTATATTCAAGATAAGCCAGTGCCACTTCTCTCTCTCTCTCTCTCTCGCACTTCTTATATCTTTTTTCTTTTTAGTTCTGTGTTATGTCTACAGAGATGTTGTCTATTCAATGAAATTAGTTAATTTTAAAGAGCAAAAGCCGCATTTCAATCTGCATACAGGAAACGCTTGTGACCACATACACACACACATATATATATATGCACATACATAGGCACATACACACACTGATTCATACTTTGGAAATGAGCCGCGTGAAAGGCTCTGGTTGCAGTTCCCTTATCTTTCATCTATACAAGTGGCTTTCCTCCAACGAGTTTCCTACTCTTTTCTCTATTTCTCTACTTTTCTATATATCCCTTCATCTCTCTCACTCTTATCAGATTATACATATATATAAATACATCTATCCATATGTATATGTGCTTATGTGTGTTTCTCTTTGTGCAAGTGCTGTCAACTCAGCCTTTTTTCGGCCAAATCTGACGTTCTTCTTAGCTGGGAATTGAATTTTATATTCTATTTAAATAAATCTAACTAATACAAAATAGTCGTAAAGCATACTTATAATAATTAATATTTACTAAAATATAAATAAAGCCATGAAATACAATGCAAAAAAATTAATATGCACCTCACATAATTATTAATATAATTATTAGAATAATTATAAATTATTTATTATTAATTAATAAAAATTATTAAAGTATTTTGTTCATATGGAATAGATATTCAGTTCTATGAAATTTTAAAGATATGGATTTCCGCTCAGCGTATGGCTTTATATGATTGTTAAAAATGTTTTCTATCGATTAATAAATACTTGATTATTATTAAGTAATAAAACAAAATAGATGTCGTATAAATCAATTAATATATTAATGAAACGAATGGAAATGGCCGAAATAAAATCGATCGTGTTCTCTTTTTATCCCTCCCCTGCATTATGATGGGAATCTGTTCAGATTTCAGATTTTGAGACGTACATAGGTGGCAGTACTGGCTTGTGGCCTCTTGCAAATATTCGCATTTCGTACGTGCGTCACCGAGTCGACCGCAATGAGAGCTTGCCACCCCATTGTCCCATAGCTGCCAGTGCACCTGGTCCCAGCTGGGAGAGAGAGAGTTTTTCCCTCTCCTCTGCTGTGTCGCAGTGTGGAGCCTGCCACTGTGGCTTCTTCTTTGCTCTGGCTGTTTGACGGTCAGAAATAATTACCGCGCTACACACGTTTGGATTGTGTGACCAATCTGCATGCCCCCGCTTTTGCCACGCCCACAGTCCTTTGGTCCTACTCTCTCCGGTCACAACTTGATGAAATGGTCATTTCTGCTTCGCAATCAAATTGTTTATATTTACATCGTACGGCTTGAATTAAGTATAATGCAAGTGTTTATGCCTTTAAAAATAATGTTGCCTACTATTCAGCTGCGAGAGCGATTAACAACGCAACCAAAAACTGAGTAGTTTCCACGAAACCCTAATGCCGATATATTTCAATTGTATTCAATTCATTTCATAACTTACATATATATTTAGTTATTGTACGTCTTTTAAGGTGCGACTATAATATACATATAAGATAGCCTGATATCAGTTCTATTAAATTATTTATATTTTAATATAATTTTCGTGAGGGTCATTATAGTTTTTTTTTTTTATTTTTTTATTGTTTCTTCTTCTTCTGAAAGCATTATTTTTTTATAGTAAGCTTTAGACAATTTATTCATCTGTTTATGCTTATTTTAGTATCATACTCTGTTAATGGCTTTTTAGCAGATATGTTATTCTGTTCATGTTATGTTTGCCCGTCACAGCTCTTTCTCCATTCTGATGATTTAAACAATTCTATTTATAATGTGCATTATTGTGTAATTTATGTGGACAGTCAATATACCTTAATAGAATATTTTTCAATAATTAAATTTTGAATTTTTTGTTCTTTTTTTTAATTTGTGGAGGTGCTGAAAGTCATCGATGTAATTCCACAGAATCCTAATATATCAAAACATTCAGCAATTTTACTATTTACATTATATTCGTTCTATTCGTACATTTCACTTCTTGTTTATAGCTCGATTATTTTTGCTACTTCAAATGAAATTTTATATATATCCATTTACTTGCCATTGTGGTTGCAATTTTTGAATATGTTAATAAATTAATCAAAGTAATTTTATTTAAAAGATCCACATTTCGGTCGATTCGAGCTGTCAGAAATAATCCTGTAGAGAATTTATTATTTAATTTGTATCCTTATAGCTTCTCTGCTGTTACCTATAATATCCATAATAACCGTGCACATATACGTACCGATATTCAATAATTTATTTTGATATATATTTATATATTTATAATCTTATTTCCTTTTCTACTATTATATTTTATTTGCATAGTAATATGAATAATTGTATTAATAATATTGATATTAAAAACTAATAACATATTTTTATTCTTCCATTTCTTCCTTTCTCGTCCTCTCTCAATCTCTTTCCTCTCCATCTCCCTATATTTTTTTTCTTTTGTTTATCTCCCTTCCACTCTCTTTGCAGTGCTGACCACGGATTTTGCACTGCATAAATAACACGCGCTAATAGAAGAACTCGCTTATCAAAGATGGCTTCGCACTACACAACTCGACAACAAAACAAACATAAGCAACAACAACATCAGCAACAACAACAACCATTTGAGCAACAGCAACAACAACAGTCAAGACTTCTAATGACAACAACTACAGTAGCATCAGCAACATCAACACAGGCCAGACAGCGTTTCAGATCTCTGGCAAAATGAAACATAAACAGAATCGAGGCGAAGTTCAAATATTTAAAACAAATTTTGCTTCTAATATGAAAGCGACTTAAAACTACGAAAATAAGGAAAGGGAAACTGACCTTGAACGGTCAAGTGCAGCGCACACACCCACACACAAACACACACACTTACACATACGCATATTCAAACGCACACACTCACAGTCCACCCACACATCCATACGCAACACAGTGAAAGGGCAACTGCAAATACTGATCTGCGTCATTATAAAACGTTTCAACGAATTTCCAAAAAGTCTACAACTCAAAATAAAAAACTACATTAATCAATAAAAAACCAGCAAAGCCGTCATTTTGAAAAATTCTTAAAAATATATTTAATAATAAAAAATAACAACAACAAAATCAAATAGTAAAAAGTAAAATTTAGAAATTTGCTCTGTGATTTTCTATCAGAATGGTTTATTAATAATCCAAATAAATTTAAAAATAATTATAATAAATACAAAATATTATATTTATAAATATTGCCTAATTGCATTGAAAACCAAATGTTATTTAAATATATATACATAAAGAAAGAAGCTTTAAAAATTCCCAAAACCAAAAGAAAATCAACATAAAATTCTACAAAGTCGAAAAGTAATCAATTTATTATAAAAGCGATTTGCTAACTAAATTAGTGCAACTAATATTTAGTTTTTATGTGCGAAACCAACGAAATAAAAGACTAATACATAAAGAACCATTTCGGGAACCAGTTCCATATAAACGCCATGGACGAAATGCCAGATTTGTCACATCTAACGCCGCACGAGCGCATGCAAATTGAAAATGTGCTCATGCGGCAGAAGCAGGAGGAGGAGAAGCAAAATGAGATAATGCGGTAAGTAGAAGGGATGCGGAAGATAACAAGCTAAGATAATATCATAGAGATAATGGATAACGGATATGGCACCACATACAGTTATAGATATTTGATTAACATAACAGATAACATAATGTTAATATTGTTTCCAGTATCATGCCTGACATAAACAGTCCTGTGCTAGAAAGTTGGCTTAGCAGTTGTCTCACTCTAACTCTAACTCGGCCTAAATCTGATGAAGAACGAGATAATACAAATTCTATATGGATTATTTCCATAGTAATTAAATTGACAATTTAAATCCTATCACAATAGCAAACAGATATTTTTATAATGCATAAAACATATTTAAACAAGTAAGAGGGCTCTAGTCGAGACGGCTCGACTACGAGATACCCTGAACACTGCAAAAAAATTAATATTCTTCTTCTTTACGCACGTATAAGCGCGCGCTCTGCTAACCGCGCAGTTGCTGCCGACGGTTGGGGGTGGGATGGGCTGTACTTTGAACGCCTTTAACTCCATTTCTAGATGGACTATCTTCATGAAATTTGCAGAATATATTAATAGCATTAAAATCTGTCCGTTTGCCAAATTACAAGTCTCTAGTAGTTGAAATACGTTTTTTTCAAATTGGGGGCGAAGGGGGCGAATTAAGGGGGCCAATATCTGAAAACTACAAAATCTGCGTATCTATAATATCTATCTAAATATATAAATTTGAAGTCTCTAGCTAAAACAGTATAGAAGTTATGCTCGAAAAACGTAAAACAGGTAAACGAATTTTCGATTTTTATCGATAATTAAGGAATGGTATGAGTTATCGAAAAAACAAAACAAATTTGTACTGCGTAACTAAGATACGAGTGTTCGTGTAAAATTTCAGCTCTCTAGCTTTTGTAGTTTCCGAAATCTCGACGTTCATAGGGACGGACGGACGGACGGACAGGGCTATATCAACTTATTTTTTTTGTGCTGATCAAGAATATATATACTTTATGGAGTCTGCGACGTCTCCTTCTGCCTGTTACATACATTTTCACAAAAACATTATACCCTGAATTCCCATTTTCAATGGATTCAGGGTATAATAATATATAAGACGGGCAGGTTAACCGCGGAACAAATCATAAACATGTTCTAAAATAAAATCATTAATTGTAGTTTCACTAAATAGATTCATAAAATCCTATCAATCTTCAAATGCGTAATAAAATAATAAATCAGCAGTATCATGGAATGATGGAATGTAAAGATTTTCAGAGGTCATCCCTCCACTATATAGCTCTATAACTTGAATGCTTGATGATGCTTTAGCCTTCTTTAATATAACCAAAAATACATTCGAATGGATTTTCACAGACGCAAACAGGACGAAGTCGTTACGCTGGAGATGCAAATCAGGCAGCGATCCGAGCAGCAGAAGAAGGCCGGCGTCGAGCTGGATGCCACCTGTCACATATGCCTTAAGACCAAGTTTGCCGATGGCGTTGGCCACATTTGCCATTACTGCAACATTCGCTGCTGCGCCCGCTGCGGCGGCAAAGTAACCCTGCGCAGCAACAAGGTAAGTGCACATACCTCTCCCCCTCCCTTTCACTCTCCCTCTGTCTCTGTCTCCCTCTGCCTTCCTTCGCCGCTCTTTCTCTGTCCCTGGCTCACTGTCCATGGGAGTTGACAGCGTGACACATTTTACAGTTGGCAATTTCAAGAGCCATTAGCCGCGGCTGTCACTCGGCGACGTGTGGAGCCAGCGCAATGCGAGGCAAAGTAAAGGCGAAGACGAGGCGAATTCTGCTCATTTCCCAGCCATTGATAAATTGAATGACACTCTGTCGCCAGCAATACTGGCGACGTCCTCTGCTGCTGCTGCTCATTGAGTCGACCCCATCGCTCATACGCTCCCTTGGCCAGTGTTCGCTCTTACAATTGCCCAAGCGCCGCGTGCATCACGCATAAATAATCGCCATCGCGAATGTCTCCGAATGCTTGCCCACACACAAAGATGAGCCAATATTTATTGAGCGTTTAGTTTGTTTTGTTTTTATTTTTTGTATTTTTATTTTTTTATGACAATGTTTTTGGAGGTCGATTCGACACTTGATTTCTGACATTGAGAGGCGCTAGAGCAGCACACAAGGCTATTGAAATTATAGCTTAAAGTAGCTAGAGGAGGAGGAGCTATGAAATAAATTCTGGCAAAGCAAAAAATAATTTTGATGCAATTCCTATTGAGAAGGATTTAAATATAAATGTTGATTTGATTAGAAAGATTTTTTTGCTTAACTTTAATTCATCTCGAACAAATGAAACTATTTAAGTATTTTAATGTCGCCAGTTAAGAATATTTTATAGCTGTTGATTCTCGTACACGTTCAAAAATATATTTAATTTTTTTTTTTCATTGTACTGGTTTCGTTAAAATGTATTTAATAGCCAGAAGGAGGCGGGACCGCTACAAAGAGCGAGTCGATTTAGCCATGTCCATCTGACTGAATCTAAAAAGTAGCATACGGGCACATGCATATTCTCTAGCTCTAAAAGCGGCGAAAAATATTGCATTCATACGGACAGACGGACGGACAGCAAGACGGACATTGCACAAAACCAATATACTCTTTTTCCCTTTGGGAACAGAGTATAATTAAATTACAAAATTAAACGTTCAAGTTTTACATTTAGCTTCGTGCACATTTTATATAATTTTGTTACTTATTCTCTGGCTCTTGGTTAACAATTATAAGATTCAATGCTGAAATTCCACAAATTAATTGTAATTGTAATTGTTGGAGTGGAGGCTCGAAGATAAGTACAATGGCGTGGATTGTAAATCCTCCTTCTTATTTCGTAGAGAAGCTGGGATGAAGTGTATGAAAAGTATATGTGCTTAGCATCGATTGCGAACCAATAGGAGAACTGATGTAGGAATTGTGCTATTAACAGCGCATAATAATGTTAATAACATGGTGATGTGTGGAGAGGTAGTTCTTGTTAATTAAATCTGACAAACGGAAGTAAGGGGTGGAATGAAAACGAAAAACCAACTTAGAAATCCCTCTCACAAAGCTCATCTATTGCCACTAGGACTTATAAAATACCAGAAATCGCTTAACATGAGCACACTTTAAGGACAAGCTGATCGCTTCAGAAATGCGATATAAAATATTGAAATGAATTTATTATTAAAATGAATTTATTTTCTTTGAAAGGAAAAGCTTCAACTAGTTGACATGTAAAGAACTTACAACATCTAGTATATCGTAAGCTTATAGATTTCCGTTACTATATTTAAATTTAACAAAGTGCAATCGCTTTTGGGTGGGGTCTGGAGGTCTGAAGTTGGGGTCGCATCCATGCGCGAACATTTTAGCAGTTGGCACACCATTTCACATTGCATTGCATTTCAATTACACGTTTTTCAATTTTTATTTCAGCCAGCGAGCCGTGACGGGTTGGCTTGCTGGCATGCTAGCTGTCTGGCTGGCTCTCTATTGGCATGGCGGCTTATCATTTGCTGGCCACGTTGCCAAACGTTTTATTGAAGCTTTGCCAAGATGTCACACACAGACACAGACAGATGCATATACACACACACACATATATACTCATATACATACACATACACATACATATGCATAGGCATTCACACACATAGGTAGAGCTGCAAGGTTTTTAACAAATTTCGGAATGGAAGGAATGGAATTTCGATTTCGCTTTGGCTCCTCCGGCCATCTCAACTTTGATTGAAATGAGAGGCACGAAATATGAGCGACATGTGAACCAAATGATATAAATTCTGTTGCCTCTGCTCCAAATCGTGCTCTGTTTCGTACTCGGTTATGCTTTCGTTGTCAACACTAAACTCCAATCCTTCTTCAAGTCCATCAATATGCTCCTCCTGACTTTGTTCCTTCTCCTCTTCCTTCTCCTCCTCCTGCTCCTCAGCCTCTTCCGTCGTGTGCCAGCAGAAGTGGAAACTGCAGAAACCCGCAAAATATTCACCCCGACCGCGCTCTATATACGTAATCATGTGGCAACTGATGGTGTTCCACAGCTCCCACAGCTCGTTGAAGTAGAAGAGCAGCGTGGCGGGCGCAAAGAAATGATGTAAATAATTCTCCTCTAGTGGCTGTGACATATTTCCCCCCCTCCCCAAAAAAAAAAAAAAAAAAAAAAACAAAACAAAACAAAAGAGAACACAAAAAAATAAACAAAAAACAACAAAAAAAAAAATCGAAAGCCAACTTGAAACTAAGTGAAAATTATTTGACTGCCTGCTGACGTTAATCTCCCTCATTTGATTCTGCTCTGGTTGCAGGTGATCTGGGTGTGTATCCTTTGCCGCAAGAAGCAGGAACTCCTGTCCAAAACGGGCCAGTGGATCAACAAGACGGCAGTGCAGCAAGATGGTTTCATACGGCGCATCGAACCCGATGGCAGCAGCGTGAGTAAATCAAAATTGAAACTGTATAGAAATACAAAATGATAAACTTCTCTCTCTAACTCTCTTTCTGTATCTCTCTCGCTTTGCAGGACATCTCGCAGCAGGCCATTGTCGATCCACGCGATTCGACGGACAAACGGCCCAAGCTGGAGCGGACGCGCAGCGCTGCAGAGAAGGAGAACCTACCCATGCAACGGGCAGGCAGCATGCTGCGTCGCCAATACTCGCAGCAGGAGCAACCAACGAACCGCCGCCTCTCCGTGTCGGACAGCGGCATGGAGCCTCTAAGCCCTGGCCAACAGCAGCTGCCGCAGCGCCAACGCATGCAACCCATGAACCCGCAGCAGGCGCAGCAATATCAAATGCAGCAGCAACAACTACAGCAGCAGCAGCAGCAACTGGGGTATGGGCAGCAACAGCATCCACAGAGATCGGGCGCCTATCCAGAGGATGATCCGCGTTACTATCAGGTAACTGAATTTTAGCTAGCATGCAAGACCTTAGTTACGAATGAGGGAAAAACTCAACTCAGAGTTCGAATCCATATTAAAATAGGAGAGAAAAGAGAGAGTAAATGCAATACAAAGTAAAAAAGTAAATAGAACATAGTGATAAGAATAGTCCAGCAAAATTTAGAGATAAAGACAGCTCGAAGTACAGAGAATACTGAAGATAACGTTAGAGGATGTAAGATAGAAGAAGAGAGAAGAGAAAACAAATGCAACATTATGGATGATTTAGTTTTGTCATTTTGATTTAGGATAAATGTCAAGTGATTATGACTTTTTGTATTGTTGCAGGGCGAGTTGGATGGTCTGATGCGACAACATCCACACCTGGCACATCCCAGCCAGGTGCAGCAGCAACCACAGTCACAGCAGCAGCAGCAGCAGCAGCAACAACAACATTCACAACAGCAACAGCAACATCTAATGCCGCAGCAGCAGCGACATCCAAACCAGCAGCAATTTAATGCACGTCAGCAACATATGCAACAGCAACAACAGCAGCAACAGCACCAACAGCAGCAGCAGCAGCAACAACCGCAACAACAACAGCAGCAGCAGCGAATGCTGCAACAGCAGCAGCAGCCGTATCAAGGGTCCTCGACACACGCTCAGATTCATTCGCAGCCTGCGCAGCTGGGCAGTGGTAACGGCTACCAGAAGCCGCCTCCGCTGACGCGCAATCTGACGATCAGTGGTGGCCATGCCATGGATGCCACCACCTACAATCAGCAGCAGCAGCAGCAACAGCAACGGCGCTCCTTAGCCGGCGCACAGTACGCCTCACAGCAGCAGCGATCCTTCAGCAGCTCCGAGGAGGAGTTCCAAAGCCATCTAATAGCCGCGCAGGCGCAGGCCCAGGTGCAAGGACATACCGTTACAGCTGGCAGCGACTACGACGGTGAGTGATTTCGTTTTGTCCAATTTGCACTCCTGTATGCCTCCTACTCTTTCTCTCACTTTCAAACTATTTCTGCGTATCTCTCTCTCACTCTCTCTGTCTCTCTATCTGTCTCTTCCTCTGCCTCGGTCACTGTATTTTTACTCTTTCTCTGTTACTTTGTCTGTTTGCTTTTGAGAGTCGAGAGCGCTTCACGCTTTATCTCTCGCTCTCTCTCTAACTCTTCTCCCTCATATCAATATGAACTTTAGAGATTAAGGTCTGCATATATATGCATAGATATATATCTTCATCACTTTGACTTTTTGACTTTGAGTGAAAATCAGAAGCAAGGCTTCACGCTATTTTTCTATCATTCTGCCATTTTCTATGTGTGAGCTCGTGAAATATAGAGTAATTATAGATATATTATCTATATATAAGGAATATAATAAAATATATAAAAAATATATTTTTTTTCTAACTTTTATGTGGAAAACGTCGTATGAAACGTTTCTGAGCAGATGAAACAATATTAAAATATATCAATTATGCCTACGTACATTTACGTGTATTTTTATGTTAATTTAAATGAACATATATAAAATATGTTAGTTTAAATTGATATGTTCTTTCGATAGATCAGAAACTTTCCAGATTATACTTATATATTTTATTATATTTAAATATTGACCTGCAAACTTTCTCTTTCACCCTTAACTTATTGAAATGATTATTATATATATATATATATCCCTTAGCTCATATGTCCTTAACATTCTAAGTGTTTAGAATTTTTTTTATATAACATGTATGCCCCATTTTCTGTTATTATTTTAAACTCTTTGTCTCTCTCTCCCTATCTATCACTCGCTTTCTGTCTCTGTCTCTCTCTTTCTCTCTCTTGCTCTGTCTGTCTCTGATACTCTCTTTTGACTCGCTCGCTATAAATTATGTTATTTTAAAATAACTATACATACATGTATATGCATATATACGCACATCGTTCTATATGCAAATATATAGATATGATCTCTGTCTTTCATTGGTTCGTTGTCTTTTCGTTTAGAACTTTTACCTTTTCATTAATGAAGTTTCTAAATATTTTTGAAGCTACAATTTCCAATATATATCCCATCAATTATGCTCACACAATTTATCAATGATTTTCTCTTACTTATATGTTTAGTTAATTATTAGATTTAAGTCAAGTTAAGTTTAATCTAAATGCATTAGTTAGCTATAAAAGTAAGTTAGATCTTAAGTTAAAATTGGAAGAGCTTAAATTTTTCTTAAATTTGCACATAATTTGTGGAGAGTGAAAATTGTTTGCCAAAAGAAAAGTTTTTCGAATGCCGTACAAAGAAAAACGCGTTCCACAAATAGATGCAACACATACACTGGTGCCACTTGACTCTCGGCCACAGTCGTTGCCTTGATGGTGGCTGGTGGCAACATAAACGAAATAAAATAAAAATAAATTGTTGACCAGGGGCAGAGCATGCTGCATGTGGCAGGCTGGCAAGAGGAGCGCGTTGCATACTTTTAGGCGAGGCATTTCCCTTTTTGCACCGTTAAATGCAATCAACATAAATTATATGTAGCAGCGCGACAGTTTAAAGTTGGTCGAGGGTTGGCGGGCGGGAGGCGGGGCGAGGGCGAGGGGCCGCGACTGTGTCACAGCTGACCTGAAAATACATTTTGCCAGCGCCACAAGATATCCGAAAAGTTTGCGGGCTAGTTTGGGGGCTGCTTTGGTGACAAGTGGTAAGTGGCAAGTGGTAAAAGGCAAGTGGCAACTGCTGCCTGCCTCATGTTTGGCTGAGCGATATCGCCGGCGACTTTGTCAAGTGCGTTGCTCGTTGCAAATTTATTAGCCTAATTAGAAAGTTTTTTGCTGCCGCCTGCCACTGCTTGCCACATGCAGCATGTTCCCAATAAGACTTTCGACTCATTTTTGTGTAAGGACGGACGCATGGCAACGTCTGATTCCTGCTGCACATTAGCATGCAACATTTCGTGGCAAGATTCTTGTGCTTGCCACGCCCCGCTGACTAGAATATAATAATTATTGATTTCCACTTTGCCCAGCCAAAAAACGGTAAAAAAAATTAAATAAATAAAAAAGAAAGAAAATAGAAACTAAGTGCAAGTTGTGGCAGCCAAGTTTTGTTGCCGTGGAATGGAATTAGGTGCACAATTTTCGGGTCCGCCCCACGATTCCGATAAGCGAACCAAAACTGTGGCAAGTAAGCGCAGCGCTGCTTTAACAACTGATAGGGTAGACGCGTCTGTGCCCAAGCCACCTATGCATAGGTATGGGAGCGACACCCTCTTCAGGTTCAGCTTGTTGCAGCTGTTCTGCTTTGCACCCGGTGCAGCTGCACTGCGTTCTCACCACACTGAGCCACGCGCCAGCCAGAAGCTACCACAGCAAATGGCAGCTCACCTCGTTCACAATAGAAGCGCACGCAAGCCATGGCCAGACGTCATGCGTTGGAATGCTTCCAGCGACAAATGGGAAAGCTCTCACAAGAACTGAAATGGAACGGCAGACGCATGCGCTACACTGAGAAGTGCCGTTATGCCCGCTACCTCCGCTCGCTGTCCTTTCCAGTGCTTAAGCAGCAGAAGTAGCAGCTGATGATGTTGCGGAGTGCGCGCGCAATGTTAGTTAAATTTATTTGATTAAAGCCTACAAAGACATTGCCTCTATGAGTTACCGACAAGGAGGTCAGATCATTAGATCTTAGCTTTTTGGAATTACTTTAGATAAGAGAATATGAATTAATTAAACTTTACGAAATGAACCAGTTTCAAGTCTTGAGAGAACAAGCCTAAATATTATATAAATTCATTTATTCTTGTATTCAAATTTACAATTTATTAAAATCTTCTTTAAATATTTAATGTATACCATAAAATTCAAAGAAATATTTCCATTATTGCCAAATTTAATTTTGAACATACATTCTCTGATTTTAAATATTTTCATTGATTCATTTTCAATCTTTCCACTTGTCACTTGTCTTTTGTCCACTGTGCATTATTAACTGTAATTTCAATGACGCCATGCATTGTATGCACACGTATAGATCACATTGTCCCACGTTCGCTCTGTCTTGCTCTCCCTCTCTCTCTATCTCTCTCTCTCTCTCTCTCTCTCTCTCTTTCGCTCTACCTGTCTCCTTTTGCGTCACACTGTCAACGCGATGCTCTTCACTTCAATCCTTCAATCCGCTACACGCTTTATTGCAGCGACGTCATTTCATTCACCGCATTTCATTTCATGCAGCGTCATGCTCTTTACTACGAATTCGCCTACAACAACGATAACAACAACAAATACAAGAACTAATGCACTTCCAATCCAGTTAGACTGAACAGTTAGTCAACCATCCAACACGCGTGCTTTAGTTTGTGAGGCAGGGACCTAGTGAGGGGATGCACTGGCCTGCACTGGAATGCAAAGACAAACACGCTGATTTTGCCATTGGTTGTAAGAGGTGGAAAGAGTGCGCAAAAACAGAAACAGAAACACATACACAAACACAATACAATACCCCAACAACAGTCGCAGTGGCAGTGGCAATAGCAATAGCAGTAGCAGTAGCAGTAGCAGTAGCAGCAGCAGTAGCAGTAGCAGCAGCTGTAGCAGAGCAGAGTACCTGCCTGACCCGACCATGCGGCAACAGCAGCTGTCAATGTTATCGCAGTCAACGTCTCTGTCACAGTTAGCGTCGCAGTCGCTGTGGCCACGCGTAACTTTATTTTTAGTTGTGCATTGGAAGCGCCATGGGAAAGTGCTGCTACGGCAACAACAACATGGCGAACTTGTAACATTGTTATTGGAAATATGTGTGTAGGCTACCAGCGCCGAGTACAACAACAACAATGAAAGCAATAACAACAACAGCCGAAGGGTAGGCGCTAAAGGAAAGCGAAAACGTAAAGCGAAATTCCATTGAGGTTTTTTTTAAATCGAAACGAAATTAGTTTTCGATGAACTTTAAAGGCGAGTAAACAGCCGCTGCGGCTGCACGTGTCGCAGAATCCAAATTACAAAAGGCTTACCAAATAAATAGTGAAAAATAACGCAAATACATAGACAGAAAAAACGAAACGGTTCCCGTGACACGCGGCAAATATTGCGAGCAATCGAAAGTGAAACTTTACGAGTGTTTCACGCTAAATTTAAGGCGAAGGTTGAGCCCAACGCAACCTTGAAGCGAATTTGTGAAAGTGAAGCAATAGTATAAAAAATACACCAATAAAGTAAATAAATAAATAAATATATTTTTTTTAAATTGCAAATAAAACGTGCATGTTCGTTCGTGTTCGCTAAATCGCGCCTGCAACTGACATTGACAAATATGTAATTAAAAGCTTGTCTACTGAAGGTTAAATGTGTCACACATAAAAAATCAGGTTTTAATAATATAATTACTACTTCAACAAGAATGTAAAAGTTGCAGAGAAAGCAAAAAGAGTTGCGAATAAAATTCGGCTTTGATTAATGCATATGTATGTAAATATAAAAGAGGTAAACAAATGCAATAAATTAAAGAATAAATAAACACAAAGATTAATTGAAGAGTTCCAATTTCAACACAATCCTATTAAATGCTATTTATCGTAACTAAAATCATTAAATGGCTGCCAAATTTTTGGATACGAAAATGCCTTCAAAATGAAATCGAATCAAGTCATGAATCAAATCTTGGCCAGCCTTAAACTGCGCAAATTCTGGCGCCCATTGGACGCCTTTACCACCCACACAAACACAAATCCACACACACACACTTGTGCATATATATATATATATACATATATATCTGCAGCTGGCCGTTTCCTTGCGTGGGCCCAAGCCAAATCTAAGGAAATTATTCTTATGCCAATTATTGTTTCTTTTTTATTTATATTTTGTTTTTGTATTATTTAGCTTTGCTGGGCGCCGAGGAGCGCAGGTGAAAGCAAAATATAAGAAAATTTACGATTTGTTTACTGTGCACAGCCACGCGATTGCCACAGAGTTGGAGTGGGACACAGAGGGAGGCAGGTGGACAGGTGGACAGGTCAGCCCCCTCTCTAGTTCTTCTCATTCCCATTCTGCATGTGTGTGTGTGTGTGTGTGGACATGTTGAAACATGTTTTACAATTTATTTTGCTAATTAAGCGATGTGACTAACCAAAATACATATGCAATAAATAAAAAGCAAATTAAATCAAAGGATAAAATGAATAAACTAAAATACCCCGTCAAGTGTTGTGCTAATTACATATAAATAGAAATACAAATAAGTAAATTATATAAAAACAACAAAATTTTATTATTTAAGATCTCAACATATCACCGATTAATAATACGAAATAAAACAATTCAAATATCTGAGCATATCTCTGAGTAACTCATTTCAATCAAAGCAACTACAGCAAAGGTGAGTAGCGATTGCAGCTACAACAACAACAACAACAACAACAACCACAACAACCACAACAACCAACACAACTAACACAACTAAACACAGCTTGCACTCAACACCAACCACAACCAACAACAGTGGCAACAACAGAAATTGCATATTGCAAATAGATTAGCTCACCCAGCACAGGCAACGCTAAAAATACAATTTCATTCAAATGCAAAAAAAAAACACACACACACACAAAAACAGCAAAATAGGAAATAGAAAAAAAAACCTAATCGCTGCCAAATACACTTAGACATACACTGTAAAAAAAAATCATAAGAAACTTATTCGGCATTCGGCCGAACGATTTCATATCAAATGCAGAGTGATCGATATTTTAGGTACCATATTAATAATTCTTTGAAAGGATGCTTGATTATAAATACTTTAATCATATTTAATTTACATTTTTTTATTCATTATTAGGAATTCGAAAAAAAATCTATATTGAAGTCTAATTGTTAAATTGTATTTTTTGGTCTCAATTGATATTTGGTGTATAGTATAGTGTACACAAATTTAATATTTATCTCTACTATAGTTTATAAAAAAAAAAATCATTTAGAGACTAATCAAAGATTAATTGAATTACAAGCCGTTGACTTCGTGTTTAGTAATTTTTATAGTTTCATAGCAATCAGCTTTCACTTGAGCATAAACGAAAGAATAAATAAATATTTTCAATAGGATGAAGTAAGGGATAAAAGGAATGCAAATATTAATAAAAATTAATAATGATAAGAAAATAACATAAAATGTTTCTAATAATTATAGAAAATCAATTTTACAATAAGAAATAAATGTTTACCATAATAATAATATATCTGGTAATAAAATAAATCATGGTAAATTGTAATGAAGCTGATAATAATAAAGACATGGCTTTAATAATACTATAAATAATAAAGGTTATGGTAAACAAAAAAAAAAAATATTCATATATAATGAGAATAATACTTTTGAACAAAAATGAAGTTAAATTTTTATAAAATATATAAAATGACATAAAATTAAATATAAATCTCTAGTTGGGAGAGCGTGACTAGAATATATCCTAGGATCTGTAAAAAGTTTTTACTAAAAACCGAAAGTTTATAAAAGTTTCCTTTTTACAGGATTCGCAATTTCCCTTATGTATATGCACAGAGAAAACTAATTTTTCCACAGACTTTCTTTTAAAATTTCTATGCCACGATTTAAATATTACTAAAGTATTTTCATCTGAATTATGTAATTTAATTGAAAATGCTTTAATTCGAATGCAAGAAAACTAGAAATTATTTGATACAAACTTGATTTACGTATGCAGAAAACGGTCCCATAGAAAAATGTTGCTATGATAGGTTTCGCATACCAAAATACGAACAGATTATTCGACCATTGTTCCTGATTAAGATACTACTAATAATATATACTACTTTAATATGTACTTTGATGACAATAACTATATTATTAGCCATAATCACCTATGAGAAGATTTTGATATCATACTAGCTATGTACCATAATACTCGATCACTTTCTGCAATGGTATTAAAAAGCAATGCCGCTTTTGCCCACTAGAGAAAAGGGTCCATTGTGCTTTGTGTTTATTTGCATTTAGATTAGGGTGCAAAAAACAGAAGCGGCCCACTTCTGTTTTTAAGCAAAGCTTAATTCATGAATAAAACGAAATCAATAACCAAATAAGCAAATGGCTAAATGACAGCCACAAAAGGCAGCTGAAACGCGAAACATGTCGCAGATGGTGTCAAAGCTGTAAATAAGTAAATAAATATAGACCACAAACGATGTGGGCGTGTGTCTCTCTCTCTCTCTCTCTCTCTCTCTCTATGTGTATGTGTGTGTCTGTGTTTGTATGTGACTATTAAAATATGTGAACGAATGATGTCGCGGGAGCGAGATGAATTTAATTAAAATGTTGACCGACAGACCAACAACGGCCAGCTACATACGTGTATCTGCATGCGTGTGTGTATGTGTATGTGTGTGTGTGGGTGTGGGTGTGGGTGTGGGTGTGTGTGGTTGTGCAACTATGCGTATGAGTGACATTAATGCGAACACTGATGCTGCCCAGGAAGAGGGACAAACAACACACGAGCAGCACTCGAGCAACACCAACGCATTTTATGCGTGCTGCTTATTGTTGTTGTTTGTGCGCCTGCGTCTGTCTACGTCTGTGTGTGCGTGAGTGTGTGTGTGTGTGTGTGTTCATTTGTACGCGTCGCCTGCTGGTTTAAAAATAGAACAAGCTGTTCTCGCCTGATGTCCTTTTAGCCAGCCCAAACACCGCCACCACTGCGCGCCACCACCTGCCCGACCGACCGCCCACTCGCAGCTGCCGCCCCCACAGGCAACTGGCTAGAATTTATGGACGAAAATATAAAGCAGGAGGCAAGAGTGTTACACACACAATCACACACACGCATTCAAATACAAAGAGCTCACACAAGCAAACAAACACAAACTAAGACGAAGTTTGTTTGATTTTAGCTTTTCTTTCTTTTTATGTTGTTGTTTTGTGTGTGTGTGCGCGTTTTTTTTTTTTTTTTTTTTTTTTGGGTTGTGAGTTTCGCACAATGCGATAATTGTGCAAGACTTGACACTCACACACACACACACACACACACATACGTGTAACAAAGGGCAGCCAACAAGCGAACGTCCGTGTGTTTGTACACGTTATTGATTTTTGCCTTCTTTTGCGCCATCTTTTCTTCATTCGCCTTGGCCATCTCTTTGCCTCTTTAGCTTCCTCTCGTCCTCTTTACACTCTTTCGCTGCCTCAATGTGCGTGAGTTTCGCCATTTGACTTTCAAACAACACTGCACAACAATAACAAAAGACACGTGTTCTTGAAAAAGACGAGAAATCATAGTTATATTTATTTATTATTTAGATATATATTTAGTACATTTTCTTTTATTTAATTGTTTTCTGCAATTTGTACATGTATTTATTTATTTTTTACGACAACAAAAATAGTAAACGTCGCCTAGCTTATAAGTCTTCAGGCTCAAACCAAATACTAAATAAATGATTCGAATCAGACGTAAGAAAAATAATAATAATGTAAAAGCAAAATATGATACATATAAAAAAAAAAGTAAATATAGCATAATTAAATTTAAAATTTTTATTTTTTCACTATTGAAACTGAAAGTATAAATCGAAATGTAAACATTTAGAATATAATATGGATCTGAGTAATTTGCTTTGCTTTACTTTCATAACTTCCTTTGTTTTCACTAAAACGCAATTGTTCGTCGTTGAATTTTTTATGGTATATTTATTATTTATATATATATATATATATATATATATATATATATATATATATTTTTTTTTTTTTTTTTTTTTTTTTTTTTTTTTCTGCGTAATTTTGTAGTCGTTACGGGAACAATAAATGTTTTTTATCGTGACCAAAGTCAAAAGAAACTGTGCCAGGGGTATGGCCCACAATGGGAGGACAATTGCCGTCTCGTGTGT
Source organism: Drosophila stalkeri (assembly GCA_035047405.1). Classification (NCBI taxonomy): domain Eukaryota; kingdom Metazoa; phylum Arthropoda; class Insecta; order Diptera; family Drosophilidae; genus Drosophila; species Drosophila stalkeri. The sequence continues at coordinate 29,751,024 of JAWNPR010000142.1, read as the reverse complement.
GTATGAGTGTGTTTGCCTGTGTATGTGTGGTTGTTTGTGTATGTGTGTGTGTGTGTGTGTGTGTTTGTGGCTCTGTTTGTGGGGCAAGAAACTAGTTTTCATTTAAGCTGCGAGTGTATGCGCGTGACGCGAGTATGTGTGAATGAGCGGAGTGTGTGCGTGTGAGCAGAGCTTAAGAAATGGCCGCAGTTCATTTTTCAAGCAATTTACATTGTGCCCACTGCTTGTAGCTAAACAAATTATGCTGTAGTTGAAGAAATACTTATAAATTAATAAGAAGCTCGCACTGTATATACAGTATAGTTATTTATACTTTAACTTTAAATAATAAGTTTAAGTTGTAAGCTAGCTTTAAATTAGTTTAGTGTAAGTTATGCGCGCGATAATTCCCTAATGGCATTATTTTAATTTATATTATAAAAAATATATTTTCTCTACTCTCTCTTTCTCTTTGTTACTCCAATGTGCGACCCATTAAAACACAAAAAAAAAAAAAAATCAAAATATTTATATGTTAACAACATTTTGATAACTTGCCCAAATTAAAAACAATTGTAAATATTATGTCCACCACGAACTGTTTGCAAATTCGAAAATTGTTCACACATTGTATTGCAATAATTAAAACAACAACAACAATAACAACAACAGCAGGTAATTTTGGCGTCGTTCAAAGTGTCCAAACAAATCTCTCGCCCGGCGATCTACAGATTCATGCAAATGTAAGCAAAAATAAATAACAAAACAAAAAATTAAAAAAGAACAAATCAAGTGAAATTTTGAATTTGAAAACATTTTTTATGCGTGTCTGTATTTGATTGCTATCGATTATCGTTTCCTTATGATTTGTGATCTGTGACTTTTGAAAAACACCAAAAATGGAATGTACATTTTACAAACTGTGTCGTCTATCTCTCTTGGTCTCTATTTTGTCTCGTTCCTTTCCAAAGCTTCGTTCGTTCGAGCACCTTCAACAGTCCACACCTTTTAGCCTTTTTTCTCGTTTCGCATTATTTTATTCGATGTGTGTGATTATTCGATGTGTGGGGCGCATAGCTGCGCCTCCTGCTCAAATACTTTGTTACTGTTTATTTCTTTTGTTGCTTTAAAGATCTCTCCACACCTTCAAAATACCGCTCGATGCGCTGTGAACACCTATAATATTATATGTATTCCTCTTACGTTTCTTTCTTCCAATTTTTTCAATTTCTCTTTTGAATTACCTGTACTTGTATATTTAAAAAACACAAAAAACAAAAAAATAATAATAATACTAAAAATAAATTAAAAAAAAAAAAATACGTGAAGAATTTGCATGGATATCGTAACGCTGTTTCCAGTTTCCTACTTACTACAACAACAACCACAACAACAACTAAACACAATGAGACTAATATCTCTGAATCACACTTCACTGCCTTCACTCTTCAACAGTTTAGATCTATACACACTCACAGCTCCCCTTCCCGCTCTCCCACTCACTCTAAGCACACAGTTTAATTAAGGTCCTAGGTAACCTAGCTCAAAGCAACTAATATATATCTTAACCGCAGCAAATAAGTATGGTACTATAGAATTTCAATATTCGCTGAGCAATAAACATATATTCTGTAATCTCTTTCTTTACCTTACTCTCTCTCTCTCTCTCTGTGTCTCTCTCTCGCGCTCTCTCTCTGTCTCTGCCTTGTACGGCATGTTCCACGTATGTTGTTCGAACTCCCAGCACCTCCGAGCAACTCCTTATCTCCTCCAACTCTTCTCCTACTAAATTACACATTTAGTATATGTATGCTAGGTCTTAAGGCGCAATCGAATTTGCTAAGTTCCCCTATCTTTCTAATGCTTTGTTGTTATGGCACCGACCACAGCTCTGTATCTGAAACTTAGGTCTGACTCCCCTTAATCTATATATAATCCTTACTCTAGCGATCATACTATTACATAAATACAGCTCTATAAAAGCACTTACATTATTTTCATGGGTTCTGTATTCAGCAATTGACTCTGCAAAAATATATTTTGGCTTTTGAGGATCGTCATTTTAATGATCACTTAAGATCAGTTTGTAAATAATCGTTCTCAGAAGCTAAACTTGCAGTCAATGCTCAATATAGTTCTTATAATTTAAGGTCTTTACGCTCTTACGTATTTTATTTAGATTTTGCTTTACATCAATATTATGAATAATATATGAAAATTGAATGTATTTCTTTATATTGCACTTGTTAAACATTTGTCGCCGTAAATTTACTACTACAAAGGACAACAAACTAATGTCAGGCAAAAGAACCCACATCGAAGAAATTTCTAATATCGAGCAATTGAGTAACCCAAGAAATACAAATCAGAGTCTCTGCCCGCCTCCCTTCTTAACCCGCCCATAGACCCACAAAGTCGAGTCGAAAGAGTTTATATAAATGCCAACCATTACTAGTACCTCCTACATCTACAGGCGGGCGTCTACAGGTGCGCACGGATCCTTGGCGACAGCAGCGCAGCCTCAACGAGCGCGATCTACTGACAGTCGGCTCGAGTGACTATCGGCTGCTGGGCAATACAAATCAGCGGCTGTACGTCTCGGCGGATCAGCGGGATCGGTATGAGCTGCAGCTGCAGCATCGCGAGCGATTGGAACAATATCCGCTGACGAGGACCGCTCGACTAGACGTGCAGCAGCGCAACTCGTTCAACCGCAGTAACCACGAGCGAGCGGCTGGAGCTGGTGGGGCTGGTGGTGCAGGTGGTGCAGGTGGAGCGACTGGTGCTGCCTTCCGTCGGGCTCCGCCCTTGGCCGCGGCCAGCGGCTGCGGTGGCAGCAGCAGCAGCAGCACCAGCAGCAGCTACTATCCACAGAGCTACAGCAAGCCGCAGATTGTAATTGGATCAGGCTCTGCCTATGAGCGTAGCACCATGTCGGCAGCCGCTGACGGAGTGCGAGGCAGCCTGAGCCGAGAGCGCGGCCTGCTTGGCGCTGGCGGTGGTGGTGGTGGTGGCGGTAGCAGCTCCCTCAGCTCCACTGAGGCCGCCTACTGGGATGAGCCAGCCACTGGTGGTGGGGGCAGTACATCATCATCGTCAGCGGCACAGGACTCGCGCCGCTTCACCGAGCGCAGAATAAAGAAAACTGTGCGATTCGATGCGCACGACGACGAGCCGTCGCTCCTGGTGGCCACAAACACAGGCTCTGGCTCCTTGCCGCCGGTTACCGCCATTCTGCCCTCGACGGCTGTCGATGTGGGCACGGCGACTCTGCTGACCAGCACGAAGCTGGCGCAGCCGCTGGATGGCGACTGGTCGCGCTGGGAGTCTGAGCGACAGGGCAGCCAGGACTCGGCCACCAAAGACTCGGGTATTGATACGAGCAGCACCTTTACCAGCAGCGAGGACTCCAACCGCGGCGACGGCCCCAAGGTACACGACAGCAACTCCCACAACGCAGGCAAAGCAACCCCAGTATATAATGAACAAGACTATCCAAACCCCGCTCTTGGAACAGGGCTTCCAAATTGCATTTTGTCTGTGTAGAGTCTGAGTGTGTCCCAGGTCCCTCTGTTTGTCTGTCTGTCTGCTTGTCTCTCAGTTGATCAACCAATCAGTTTCTTTATATATATGTTTCTATTTCTGTGCACCCACTCTCTTTCTACACCTCTCGCTCTCTCTCTCTCTCTCTCTCTCTCTCTTCTCTCTTTTTCTTTGTCTTTATTAAACTCTGTTTGTTGTTCTTAATTTGTATTTAACTTGAAAAGAAACTTCCTTTCACATTTATCGCTCGAAGTCTTCCCAAGACCTGCAAGTTTTTCTTTTAAGTTTGTATTCTTTATAGGCCAGACCTCTCTCTCTCTCTCTCTCTCTCTCTCTCTCTCTCTCTCTCTCTCTATCTCTCTCTCATTCTCTCCCAGTTGTATAAGGAATTACCATGTTAAATTCAGCCGATTTCCATTTACAGTACCAACAGCCATAGAACTCTTAGCCTCTTAACAATAACAATACAAATGCATGCCAATAAACATACAACAATTCTACAACAATAATTCTCAAACTGTAATGTCCCTTGCATGAAGAACCGTAGACTTGAGTCATTAGCCAACAAGCACGTTCTTATTCCCAATTTGTGTACTAGACCCCCATACCCAGTTCCAATTCCAGTTCCAGTTCCGGTTAGAGTTCCCTCTTACCCCTATTACTACTACATTAACTAATCATAGTCCACATTATCCACAACTTCCACATGATATCTTAGCACGTTTCCTTTTTGTCGCATGTTCTTTAAATGTTGTAAGCAATCCGTAACACATTTTCAAGCATATTTCCAATTTTGAAATTTGCGAATTTAATATGATCTAATTGCAAAAACTACGTGTGTGTTCTCAAAGTAGGCCTATAACACTAAATCTTAACTCGAATCGAAATGTGAATGAAAACTACTATTCTATAAACTATCTAACTACAATATCCTATCAGCCTATCGTAGAAACTGTTTCTAGTTTGTAAGAAAAACAAAACTGAATGTAAAAAAGAACAAAAAACAAAAACAAAAGAGAAACGAAACCAAATGTATAAAATGTTTTTTAAAATATTTAATTTTCTATTGCTGTTCGACTTTTTTATATATTATTTTAACTAGCTGTAAGTTCTTAAATTAAGCTATATACCTATATATTTGCATATATAAATATATAGATATATGAATAAGACTTTTGTATAGTACAAATCTAAATCTATAAACCATTCTACTTCCTGCATACGAACATCGACATTCCGCTTCACCAAAAAAATACCAACAATATCTAAAAAATAAAAAAAAAAATCTATGCAAAATTGACATCCACGACCTCATCCCGACACCCGATCGATCCAATAAACACCCATCCAACACCGTCCATCCACACTGCGTTTACATACATACATACATCATGTATCTGTAGAATCCGGTGAATTGGCAAACATCCGCGGATAATACTCGCATGATTGGGCACATGATATTACGTAAATACTATGATGGGGAAGATATATTAGGCTTAAAGGTGAACGGCGGCCAGACCGTAGGTCTCGGAGGCCCATGCAGAGCCATTGTGGAGAAGGTGAAACGCGGTTCGGTGGCTGACGTCGAAGGCTGCATACGACCAGGTAAAAAATTTAATATCATGTCATCTTTCAATCATGACTCATATCTGTCTCTCTCTCTCTCTCTCTCTTTGTCTATCTCTCTCTCTCTGTCTCTGACTATCTTTCTATTTTGTGTTTTCTGTCTCTCTTCCGTTTTGACGTTTCATTCACCACAACATGAACAATCATTAAACGATCGATTGACGCAGGCGACGAGATCATCGAGTGGAACGGACGCAGCCTGCACAGCAAGAGTGCAGACGAGGTCTACGACATTATCGACGAGAGTCGCCTGGATGCACAGGTGGAATTGATTGTGGGTCGATCGCTGCTGCTGCCAGCCACTGGCGCCGGCAGCGTTGACAGTGGTGGCAGCAGCAACGTCAGCCCCAGCAGCGCTTGCTCTGGCTCGGGCAGCAGCGTCACCCGGCGTTCCTCGGCTAACTTTCCGCACAGTGGGCTGGCGAGCAGCATGGCAGCCAGCGCAGTGGTCAGCAGCGGAGGGCGTTACCTGCAGCGTAAAGGTGTGTGTGAAAGTGAATGAGTGTGTGTGTGTGTGTGTGTGTATGTGTGAGAGAGTATCATCAATGTTAAGTTGAGTTAGAAATTATCTTTGAAGGTGATTTTACTGTAATCTCAATTACGTCCCAGAACCATCATCTTGGCTACGCCATGTAGATCTTTATATATACGATGTATGTCTAAGCCACACACTAAAACAAATGAAAGACAACAAAGACAATTATACAGATCCACGATTTCTTATAAGATTACTGTAAATTGCTCAACTTTTTCTCACTCTGCAGCACCCGGCGTTGAGGCTCTTGAGCTGCACCGCGAGAAGCCGAGCGTGTTGATCACCTCGCCCGGCTCGCCGGATTTGCACATCACTGGTTCGAGCAACGGACTGCGTCATCGTGGCGCTGGTATTGGAAGCTGCTCGCAGCAGTCGCAGCGCTTGGACGCTAACAGCCATAACCACAGCCACAGCCACAGCCACAGCCACAGCCACAGCCAGAGCTACAGCAGCCAGAGCCACAGCAGCAGCGGCAGCAACAGCGGCAGCAGCAGCAACAGCAGCGCCACCGTCGCCGCCTCGGGCGGCGTGCACAGCACAACGACGGCGGGTCACCATCATCATTGTCACACGACAGCGGCATCACCGCCATCGCATGCGCACGCGCACACGCATCCGCATTCGCATCCTCACCCGCACTCACACGTCCACGCCCACTCGCACCATGGGCATGGCATGGGCGTAACCACACAGCCGATACCCATCGAGGGGCGGCTGCAGCTGAAGCTCGGCTACGATCAGACAACGCTACAGCTGATCGTGACGCTGGTTTGCGCCACGGGTCTGTCGCTACGTCAGAGCGGCGCCGGGCGCAATCCCTATGCGAAAGTAAGTCAATCAGCAGGAAGCTAGTTGCTTAGTTGCTCACACGCCAACTGTTTACAGGTGTTCCTGCTGCCCGATCGAAGTCAGAAGGCAAAGAGACGCACGAAAACCGTTGGCACCACCTGCGAACCGAGATGGGGTCAAACGTTTTTCTATTCTGGTCTTCGCCGCAGCGATCTCAATGGTCGACAGCTTGAGGTATGTTGCTCAGTTATTCATTTTATCCTTTGATATCCTGTATCACTTTTCTCTAGATCTTGTTCATTTTACTTAACATATCGTCGACCCTTTCTTAGTTTTATATATTATAGATCCGTCTAGTGATCTTATCGATTAAACTATCAGTTATCCCCTTTAAATTCCCTCAGTTAGTTCACCTATCACAATATATACATACATATATTGATTATTTATTTATAACTAATTGATTTTTCTACAAATATATTATTATATTATTATATTTTAATATACCATCCATATAGTAGATCATCAAATTAATACTCTTACTTATCTCATTCTACTTATGATATTTGTTGCTCAGTCAATCAATTCATTAACTGAACATGTTGATTATCTGCTTTATAATGCCTCAATTATAATATATCGGTTCACAGGTCACGCTCTGGGATTACGTGCGCTATGGCGCGAATGACTTTATCGGAGAAGTGGTCATCGACCTGGCTCATCACGTGCTGGACGATGAGGCCGAGTGGTACCAGCTGCAGCCGCATCAGGATAGCTCCCATCTCGTATGTTATGTCCTAGGAAGTCGCAAGATTCTGTTTCGTTTCACTTATCGTTTCGTTTTCATTTGGTTCGTCCTTCTGTTTCATACCGGTTCGTTTCGGTTCATTTCGTTTGCGTTCGTTCTTAACTCAATGTTGGTGTGTTGGTAAATGTGAAGCCATTGAGTTGAGGTTGAGGTTTTGTAAGCTCCCTGGAACGAGGTTTGTTGAGCGAAAAACTTAACACAAAACTGAAAAGCAGAATTTTTTTTGTTCTATAATTTGATTTAAATTTTAGTACCTTAGATGTAATGTTTATCCCCTGCTGTCCATTGAAACAAAATTATTAACTCAGCATTGTCATATCTTTTGTTCATGTCGTGCACACTTTAAAATAATGAATATATATATATATATATATATATATATATATATATATATATATATGAAATAAATACACCACAACATGATAATCACCTATCACCAAAAAACCACTAAACTATCAACTATCAACAATCAACAACCAACAAATCCAACTTCGACAACAACAACAACAACAACACATGCTGTCGCCCTCCCTGTTCCATTCCAATAACATTTCGACGGCAATTTGTATGACAACAACAACAACAACAACAACAACAACAACTACGATGAACAGTTACGTGATGAGGGCAGCGATGTGGAGTGCCTGATTCTGACACCGACAGATCATTTATCACCGCCCAGCACGATGTCGCGTCTGAGCGACTCGGACACGACGTCCGAGTGCGACATCGATGGAACGACGCCCGGTGCCAGCATTTCATCAATGGGCAGCTCAGCCAGCCCGCCACTGTTCGAGGTAACAACAACAACAACAACAACAACAACACTGCCAAAAACAACAACAACAACTACACATACATTTGGTGTCACTTAACAAATAAGATGAACACAAAAAATAAAGTAAAACATATGTACATTATTTATGTATATGCTAACATATATACAGTACATCAATGTATGTAGAGAGTGATGTACAGAAATGTATGTATGTATGTATGTACATGCAACTAAAATTGAAAACAACAAGAGTCAAGGACGCCTACAGGGTCGCATACACACACACACACACACACACACACACACACATACAGTCATGAATATTCTCAGTCAGCAACACTTGAACAAAAACAACTTTCTCATATACATGTACATACATGCAATACACACACAAATATATACAACTCCCGTAACTCTGTCTCTCTCTCTCTCTCTCTCTCTCTCTCTCTCTCTCTCTCTGTTTCTACTCTTCGTTCCGCAGCAAAGCTGTGACTCTTTTCTCTCTCGTACACTTGCAGAGCGTGTTAGCATCAGACTAGACCATAAGAAACTGACCTCCGATTAGATTTCATTTATGAAATTAGTCAAATATATTATCACATGATGATAATGCAATTGATGTTCGAGTATATTTTGAACAACAGACAAGTATGAAATTATTCAATATAAAATATTTCAAAAGATTTTCATAGAAAATTATTGTATTGAGGTCGCACTTGTGTTTAATTTAAAATCCAATTTTGATATTTTGATTTTTAATACTTTTTTTTATAGAAATCTTTAATTAATGTAACACAAGAAAGTAAAACAATCGTTAAGACATTTTAGTTGCAGATAAGGACAGTTTATATAAAATTAAATATTTATATTTAAAAAAATGTAAAGTAATTAAAATTCAATATTGAAATCGCATAGCCCTCTGCAAGTGTATTCGGTTTTCGTCAGATGTCTAAGTGTTTTTTACCCTTTCTTTCTTTCAAATCTACTCGTTTCATGTTTTCTTATAGTCTGTGCGTTTCATTACTTCTAAGTGTCAATCCCATTACCACCTCTTCGGCTGGACAGTTGGGTCTGCCGTCATATGCACACATCACGCATACTCCATGTTGTCGAGTCTCTGTGGCAGTTGCCCGGAGGTCGCATTATTGCTGTCATTATTCAGTCAGTTAATTAGCATGCAGATCAAACTGAAATTGGACGACTTAATTCATTCATCATATACGCATTCCAAGCCATTCAGTGTACATACGTTTGCACACATATGCAATCTGTATAATGTCTCTTATGTTAAACTTTCAATGTTTTCATTTGACTTTCGTTCGTTACGTTCTTTTTTACTAATTGGTGTCGTTGTTTCGTTGTGCGTGCGTGTTAAATTTTTCACTCTCTAAACTCTAACTTCTGAACTCCTTACTCTAAGATCGCAGCTCTCCATCTATATGTACTAAAACAAATACTAAGAGTCTAAAACAGCGTTTGAAGCGCTATCGAAACTAACTTTATTCTTTAATTTTGTTGTCATAAGCATCAAGTTTCAGCTAATAATAATCTTTGAATTTAAGATCAACGTATTCATATTTATATATAGAGTTAAGTCTTGTAAGCGAAATGCTTTAGGTTTAAGGATCAGTGTAAACTTAATAACTTGAGAACACATACTAACAGCATAAAACTGCCAAAAATGGCAGTCTATAACAATGTCTAAATGAAAAAAGAAAGAAAAAACCGAAAATCTCTCAAAACTCAACTTAGCAACAAGTCACAAAATAAGAACAATTTTTAATCTATATCAGCTGCACCTTTGTCCCTTACTATCTACGCTTTTGCATGCCTTTTCCTTGCGCCACGCCCTACCTGTAATTGCTTGTAATTGTAGCTTTAAGTGTTTCGTCTTGATTATTACTATTACTACTTATCATTTCTCTTGTAAGAAACTCCGCTATCAGACAAATAGAAAACAAAAGCAATCACTTTGCAATCCATTAGACCCGCCCTTTAACAAATTTATATATATATATATATATATATATATATATATATATATATATATATATATATATATATATATTATGACACACATACGCAATGTAAAACTTGACATTTATGCAAATTTGATTTACTTGTCTCATTTTGATCACATATGTACATTCTCTCCTCTTGTTCTCTTGCTCTTTATCTTTCCTCTTTTTATATTTACACATACACACACTATCCAACCTCCTCGTTGATAATACGCTGAATATATATACTTATATATACAAAAAAAAAAAAAAAAATAATATATATATATATATATATATATATATGTATATCCGATATGTGCTACCCGAATTGCTCCCATCTACAAATCGTTAAACTCGCATAATTAGCTCGATCTAAACGAGCGTCGATCCAGACGTGACATGTCGCCCCAGGGCCGCAAACGGGTGGCCGGGATGGTGGCCAGAGATTATCGCACAGTATCTGGCATTGGACAAAGTTATCACAATCAGGTTTGCACCTAAGCTAAATTAACGTAACATTCAATCAAACTAGAACAGATCAGACAGCGCACTGAAAACCACTGAAAGGAACATACAACACAGCCAGTCCAAAGAGCTTTACACAACAGCAGTAAATATCTATGCATTTTCTATCTATCTCATCCCATAAATGGATAAAGTGCTTCTGTATTTGCCATATTGACTGAATCAATAGGCCACATTCATATATCAGCATATATCTCTTAGTTGCAATCATCTACTTAGCTACTGCTAGTCAGCCAGGCCTACAGTTTTCTGCACTTTCGTAATACTAATACTGCTGCATCTACTACTACTAATTAAACTAATTAACACAACTTAACTAATAATATATATATATACAAACCTAAGCCTTTATTATTATTAGCTATTTCAACACTTTTGAACGATGCTTTCATCAGTTGTCAAACAAAGCATTTCTGCTGTGTTCCCAGCTGATCGGAGATCGGAGTCTTGTTTCCATATGTCGTAAAATTGATTTTGTTTCGAATTCTCTTGCTAAGTATACATACATATTCCGTATGCCTTTACTACTTAACTGTAATTACCTCCGTTAATTTACATACTAATTTTCCGTGTTACAGTAGAAGTTGCAGTAACAGTTAATCAAACCACACGAACACCTCAACAGTAAACACACCCACACACTCTAATTAACTTGAATGAATTTCAATGCCACTCCACTCACAGATATATATTTATATCAAAATATATATATATAAAATATATGCCTAGCCGTAAGCTCTCGCGGATGTCGGACTTCAGATCCAGCTGCAGCTCGGTTCAAGGCTGCAGCTAAGTCGTTCACTCTCTCGTTGCTCTCTAATATATGCAATGTTTTTTTTTCTGCTCTCTTGCGGTCACACCAGTCTTCTGCCACGGGCTACTATCGACGCGGCGGTGCTAATGGTGTCGGCTCCGCCATTGGACCTGGGGGCATGAGCCTGAGCCAGCGCAGCCACTCAGCAGCACCCAGCGACAACTATCACGGCCATCAAGGACATCCGGGCTCAGGATACGGCTACAGAAGCAGCAGTCCGCGTCGAGGATCGCTATCGCCTCCTGACGATCGTTACATTGACTATCCAGTGCTTCCAATACACAGCTCACCCAACGTTCCGGCCTACGGCGGGGGAGGTAGCGGTGCTTCGGCGGCGGCACAGACGCCACAGCAACAGCGTTTCCAATCCCGTTCTGCCACTGCCACGCCTACAGGATCACCCAAGAAGCGACAACTGCCACAGGTGAGTCGTTAAGCTCATAATTTTTAGTTTTTCATCTTGGGTTAACCGTTGAATACTGCTTTTAATTTTGCTGTTACTTCCCCGTTTATTATCAAATTACTTTTTCAGTACTGTTTCCGTAGTTGGTTTTATGAAATGTACATCTGTCTGTCTGAAGTTAATAAGAGGATTTTGAAACTTGTAGTCAATGGTATCTCCTCCTTATAAAACAGCTGTTTTCGATTTTAAGGCGCTAGAGTTACTGAATATCTCTTTTTATATCCTGACCCGATTGTAACTAAAATATCGGAAAGGCTAGAGAAACAAATACTAAGTTAGTGAGATTTAGTCTATACTCATTAGTCATTACCCATTAGTCATTAGTAGTTAGTAATTAGTAATTAGTAATTAGTAATTAGTAATTAGTCATTAGTCATTAGTCATTAGTCATTAGTCATTAGTCATTAGTAATTAGTCATTAGTCATTAGTCATTAGTCATTAGTCATTAGTCATTAGTCATTAGTCATTAGTCATTAGTCATTAGTCATTAGTCATTAGTCATTAGTCATTAGTCATTAGTCATTAGTCATTAGTCATTAGTCATTAGTCATTAGTCATTAGTCATTAGTCATTAGTCATTAGTCATTAGTCATTAGTCATTAGTCATTAGTCATTAGTCATTAGTCATTAGTCATTAGTCATTAGTCATTATTCAATTCATTATTCATTATTCATTATTCATTATTCATTATTCATTATTCATTATTCATTATTCATTATTCATTATTCATTATTCATTATTCATTATTCATTATTCATTATTCATTATTCATTATTCATTATTCATTATTCATTATTCATTATTCATTATTCATTATTCATTATTCATTATTCATTATTCATTATTCATTATTCATTATTCATTATTCATTATTCATTATTCATTATTCATTATTCATTATTCATTATTCATTATTCATTATTCATTATTCATTATTCATTATTCATTATTCATTATTCATTATTCATTATTCATTATTCATTATTCATTATTCATTATTCATTATTCATTATTCATTATTCATTATTCATTATTCATTATTCATTATTCATTATTCATTATTCATTATTCATTATTCATTATTCATTATTCATTATTCATTATTCATTATTCATTATTCATTATTCATTATTCATTATTCATTATTCATTATTCATTATTCATTCGTCATTGGTCATTAGTCATTATCGCGCAGAGTAGCACCTAGTGATAGGAAATTTAACTTTGTATAGGTTCAGGGTATCTACTATTCGGACACTCCCGATTTTTCTTTTTGTCTCCTCTTATTCATTTATCGGATCTCTTACTTTTCTCTAAGGTACCACAAACTTCTCGCAGCGCAATGTTGCGTGATCGATTGGGTCAGGACTTTGACGAGAGGTTGGCATCGGGCGGCCGCTTTGGCCGGCATCGCACACGGCAACCGCACCATCAAGCGACATATCGCAGCACCGGCATGGGTGGCTGGGAACGTCATTACACAGGACTTTCGGATAGTGATCTGCAATCGATGGACACGAGAATGCGGCCAAGGCATTCTCTGTCGCCGGACAAAGATTTTATGGGCGAGTTTGGAGACTCGGACATGGAGTCGGTGGTCAGTGTGACGTCAAGTGCGTTCTCCACGCAGTCGGAGCGACCGCGCACCTCGCGCGGCCTCAGGTGAGTTGTTGCCAAGCTACAGAACTCGCTGAGACGCGGAGCTAGAATAAAGCTGGCGTCTAGCTCGCTGCACTTGCGTCCGCTTCGTTTATGTCGCCAAGCCATGCCAAAGCAAAGCTGCCAAAATTATGCTGAAATTACGATTGTGGGCTACACACAAGTATTGGTACAAACTTTTTCGAGTAGAAGCTACAAAATCCAAAATTTCCCCGTTAATTAGGCTCTGAATCAATTGTGAATCCAAATTAGAAAACCGCGCTTAACGCATAACACCAAAGACACACACAAAGAAACACTGACACATCAGTTAACAAAAGCAAGGCAATCCGAAAAAAACATAAAGTTTTCTTTCTGCATTTACTTTTTGTGTTTTTCTTACGAAACGAAACCAACAAAAACGTTAACGAAAACAAATAAACCGAAAAAAAATCTCTCAACGCTCGACGCGCGCTGCTCTCTCTTTTGTGTTCACTGCTTTTGCGTGCTCTTCACAACACTCTCTCACTCCAACCACAAACACTCACACACACACAACAACAACTCACCACGCGAACGAACCAACAAATCAACACTCGCTGACCTCGGACGCCAACCATTGCGCTTGCATTTCCCGACGATCGTTCGTAATTTTTCACAAACTCGACAAAATCAAATTCACCTCCAAAATTTTTCCACCATACGCTGGGCTGTTAACGTTAATGTTAACAACGCATGCTGTTAACTAACACTGAATGTAATAACGAAAACACCATAAATTCAACACTGGCTCACATTAATCCACCGAACAAACACGCACCCACCCGCCACCGATAAAAAAAAATAAATAAATAAATAAACATCAGTTTCCCGCGTAACTGGCGCAATCTCTTTGGCGCCCATAATAGCATATTGGGTGGCGCCGTTGGTGGCCCTGTGACCGGGCTTAAGGTCTACCCCGTTGAGCACCACCGCGCGAACACCATTGAGGTGGATGACTGCGACTATCTCTCCAGTGGTGGTGGGACACACCAGCTCCTGTTACTGGAGCAGCTTGAGCAGTTGCAGCAACTGGCAGCCTTGGCTGCCGCCGACTCCCCACCCAACACCGCCGCGTTGGGGGGATTCAGCGGTGCAGTACCAGCAGCCCCGCCACCAGCCACAACTATACCACTGCCAATGACCGCACCACAGCAAGTACTCGTGACGGACTCAAATAGCGGCGAGCTGATCGAACAGTTCTTCGTGGAGCCAGCCCTAATGGCGGAGGAAACGCCGCTCAATATCGAGTCTCACGAGCCCCATTTACATACGCATAGCGTTTACTATTCACCCCATTTATCCAACACATTCATTCAGCCGCCGCTTGACTTGTACCAACGACGCCACAACGGACGCCAGCTCGACCACGCCCCCACTATCGCCACCGCCAACGTAACCACTCATGCGAATCACTCTTATGCGCTGCCCGGCTTTGAGCAATTCAAGCGCTATACCACGCCCGTCATGAATCTCTTTCGCAGCTCCACAACAGCACCACCAGCGTCTGCCCATGACCACGCACACACGGTCTCCTCCTCGCCCAGCTCATACGTGGGCTACGTACGCGATCACCTGGACAAAAGCTGCAGTCATTGCCAGAACGGTAGCCAGCCGGTAGTGCTATCCACAAATACAGCATTGGCGACACCCGGCTTGGCTATTGGCGCCTGCACAGATCCCTGTTGCTTGGCCGATGCGCATCCCCATCCACAGCATAAGCCCATAGCCTATCCCTACAGTGCGGAACAGCTGTTACGTCGCCCCTCTCTCTCCATGTATCAGCCGGCAAGCACGTCAGAACCCTCACTGCCGACTATGGACCCGGATCCCATGTGCGGCGAATGCGTTGATCAGCATTTTCTGGGCGGCCTAATCGGGCCGCAGCTCAATCTGGGCGTGGTGCCCACCTATCATGTTCACACGCCAACACCGACGGCTCATCGTCGAGCGAACTCGCAGCTGGCACCGCCTCCACCACTGCCCACGCAATCAGTGTTGCGACTCTCGCGACAGTTGAGCGAGGATGCTCTCGTTTCAGCGGTACCCATAGCAGAGGCGACAGCACGCGCTCAACCCACATCTATTCTGAAGAAACCCAAATTGGACCGACGCCGCATGTTTCACGAGGGTCAGTCGCGCTCCCTGGACTATGACGATCTGCATACGAAGAGCTGGGGCAGGCGGCGCATACGTTACGAGGACGAGGTGGCACCACATGAGCTGATGCCCCACGCCTATCATTCAAATGAGGCACAGCTACCCAGCAGTCGTCGCTACGGCTCCGAGACGAATATACGGCAGTCATATATGGGCGCCAATGTGGATGCTGCCAATCCGTTGAGTCATTCGCATTTCTTAGTCACCGATGACAAGATCGTAACCATCACCTACGACTCGGATGTGGGCTGGACCCGGCGCGGCGTAGCACCCTCCCTTTTCCGGGGTCCACACCGTCGCGGCATCGACGCTCGCAATCACATGTCACTCGATCTGCAGCGCACGAGCCAGCAGAAGCTCTATGGACCCGCTGCGCCCTACATGAAGAGGCGTCGAAATCTTCCTCATCCGCCTAGTGCGCAAAACGCGCACAACTTTTCGCCCATGGAGGCGATCGGTGGTGTCGGTGGGGGCGGTGCACAGAACAGTGGTACATACAACAATAACAATCAGAACAGTAGCCAGTACACGAATCACAATAGCCACGCAGCGAGTAGTGTTAGTAGTGTTAGTCAATTTCACAACAACAACCAACAACAACAACAACAACAACAACAAAAACAACAACAACCACAATCAATTAGGCAAAAAGGGAAAGAAGGCATCATCGCCGTAAACGGATTGTTGGCATCGGCATCGGAACAACTGACGAAATCTAGTGGTGGGAGCGGTGGTGCAACATCTGCCGCAGCTGCCGCTGCCGCTACTGGTAATGTCGTCTGCGATGGTAATAATGCTAATAATGCTTCTTCTTCCTCTTTTGCAAATCCCCCACAACAACAACAACAACAACAACATCATGGTGTCGCTAATCAACCAATAACAACAACAAATGCATCACCCAATAAACGTGCCCCATCATCAACACACAATACCACAACAACAAACGACGCCTACAACTTGACCCATGACGCAACATCAACCAATCTCACACAACAACAACAACAACAACTACAACAACAACCACCACCAAATACATGCACAAATCTCATCACAAATGCAACAACAAACACATCGTCGAATGATGCGGCAACAACAACAACAACAACGACGACAACGATAACAACGATAACAACCGCAACGACTGCTACAACAACTGCCACAAATACAACTACAACAACAACCACAACAACAACAAATACAAATAACACGAATGAACGAAACGCAACAACAACAACAACGACAAATGCCAATACAAATGCTAATGCGGATGCGGATGCGGACGCGGACGCGGATGCACCCATTGATGCTATCGATTGGGATGCAATCGATGCCATGCTCGATGACGATTTCAGTGAGTACGACAAGGAAAAGAACGGCGCCAACGAAGCGAGTGGTTCCAAATCAGCCGACGGTGGCGGCGGAACTGAAGAGAAAGCCGGTATGTATAGACTAACTAAATCCTTATATCATCATATATCATATATATACACATATATGTCTTTCAAATGAGATGTAAATAATCAAAATAACTAAAAGAGCGCCAGTCGAGACTACACGATAGGCGATCCTCTTAACCCTTCTTCTTTATGTACGCATAAGCGCATGCTAAGTGCAATACGCATTTGATGCAGCAACTTGAGGTACAGAATGGGCTATATAGAAAGCATTCAAATGTATCTAATTCCTAAATTTAAAGTCTCTAGTATTTGAAACATATTTTTTGCAAATTTTGGCGCAAAGGACGCGTGTTATCCCAACTTTGACCATTACAAAAATAATATTTTCATAAATATTAATTTTGAAATCTCTCGCCGTACAGGATACGTTTAAAAAACGAATACAATTTTTCGATTATTATCGTTAATAAGAACATGGGATGAGTTATCGAATATAAAATAAACTCTCATTGCGTATATAACACATATACTTCGTTTGCTATGCTACTCTGTAAGATGAGTAATTGCCAAAATTTGTATACATTAATTCAGCTTGACCATTGTTGATATCGTATACTGCTTAAAATGTAAATTATATCGTCGGAACAAAAGGAGTCTCATGGAATTTTGCAGCTATCAGTGGCTGTAAAGTTATAATTCTTGCTCTTCTATGATCTTACAACTTAAGTATTTCATTCTTTGTCTTATTTTTATATAATACTAGTGTATATTTTTATGTGAATTTCCTTTGGTTTTTTATTTGGTGCCCTCCACAGATGGCAGCCTTTCAGATACCACAACGGATCGGAAAAAATGTGGGAATGTGGATCAAGAACGATCGCCCAAAGGTGGCAGCGGGATGGGTAAAAAATCCAACTCGACCTCGCAACTATCGGCAACAGGTAAGAGACTTGTTGCCTGTTTTGGTATACCATTTGCTTACAGTTCTTGTTCAGTTGCCTTGTTGAACATGATCAGATAATCCGAGTACCAGATAACCAATAATCATTTGTAGGCTCCATTTGAGTAATAGAATCATGCGCTAGACGAGTCGCCTCTTTGGTTTCTCACACTTGTCTATTTCATTCTAAAACTTGTTGATTTCACTAACTAATTCATCAATCATCTTTTGCATATTTGCTAACATTTTACTAACAAATCACAACAAAAACATGAAAAAAAAAAAAAAAACACTAAAATAATGCCATACTCAAAAGGTCGTAAAAGACGTATGGGCTTTGGAAAGAAGGGTAAGAACTCGTTCACGGTGCATCGCAGTGAAGAGGTGCTGCCTGGTGATATAACGCGGGAGTTGCGCTCCGGCGGAGGTACCGGCTGTGTCAGCGGCGGTGCTGGCGGGGCCGGTGGCGGAGGCCTATCTCGTGGTTCGTCCTCGGAGGCGGACCCTATTGAACAGTTTTTCGGCGATGGCGCTGGTGGGGAAAGGTGCGCACACAAGTCCAACTTATTCTATCTCTTTCCGTCTCACACTCTCTGTGAAACACTTTCTATCTAGCTAATTTCTCTATTTATGCTATGCTTTGAGTTTATAGTTTTACCTTTGGTTTCTGATTCTATTTGTTTTTAGTTGCCTTTATCGGAAATCGAAGCAAACAACAATGCTTAAAGTTCATAATGCTGATGACGATGATGATAAACATTAGTTAGCCAAATAAAACAATAATGCAAAAAAAATTCAAAATTAAATATAATTAATTCATAACAAAACACATTAATTTTCTGATAAACAGGCTACCATGTACTTTTAGTTGTAAGAACTTTTTACAAAAAAAAGTTGCGCTCGCTCTTTTTGACTATCTTGCTCTATCTCTCTCTTTCTCTCTCTCTCTCCCTATATTTTTCTCTCACTGTCTTTATCTCTGCCCCTCTCGCTGAAAAGTTTTTATGTAAAAGCTTGCTGCAAGCTTTTTTTTCGCGCGCGCCGCTTCAGTTGAAAGCAATACAAACGAAAAGCCCTCTTGAGTTATTTGATTTTTAGTTCAACTCCAAGCGCAATAATCCAACCAACCAAAATAATAATAAAATAAAAAAAAAAACTATTAAAAAAAAACAACAAAAAATCACCCAACCAACCAATCAACAAACAATCCAAAGTCGATACGTATTTTTAGGCTTAAACCAAAGAAATTGCTGAAAGGCGTCGCACAAACCGAAAGCTTTGCCAGGTCGCAGTTGCAACAGCTTACGAAAAGCTTTAAAAAAGAATAAGGCAAATGCCGACCTACGCAAAGCTTTCGACTGTGTGCGCTGACTGTTGGCACTCACTGTGTTTGCAGTGCGGCTACTAATGGAGGCTCACAGCTCGTTCCGTAATGCCTTTTAGTTTCGCAGCCACTTTGCCACTTTTGTTTACAATAATACTAACCTTTAAAGCCAATCGTTCGTTTTAACCTTATATATTGTTAATGCCATTTATTACAACATATACATAGACATATACTATATTAATTTCTATGCAAAACAAAATGTCAATTACAAGCAAACATATACAACATTTTACTCTAAAACTTTGTTCGATTTACATATGCATGCATTGAGTTACCTACTATTTATAACAACAACAACTTACAATATACTTCTACCAGACATATAATACTCTTTAGTTTCCTACCAACCTTCCTACCAGTCTATTACAGCCTTTGTAACTAGCTAAAGTAACTATTCTAATTCAAACGAAAAAAGTATCGAAATCATTATTTGCAGTTATCTGGTAAGACTTGTCCTTGGTATAAGCCCGACTAAAGACAGTGCACTCAGAGAAGACACTGACATTCCGAAAACATTTTGCCATATTAGTCGACCGGTTAAAGTTTCGATTCGAATTTTGCATGAACACAGCAGCTCCTGCAGTCAAAAAAAAAAAAAAAAAAACGATAATAATATCAATAATTGAACTAATGTTTATCATCTGTTTTCTAAAAATTTTCTGTTTTCTTTTTCTTTTTTTGCAAAACAATTTGATATTTACATAAGTATATACAGGGAGCTCTGTCAAAGAAAGCAAAAAAAAAAAAAAAAAAAAAAAAAAGAGAAACACTAAGAAACAAACCATAAACTAATCATAACACACAACAAAATCATTAATGAAAATTTACATCGATTTATATTCGTAATATGTATACACTCACATATACATATATATACATATATATGAATATATGTGTGTGTATGTATTTATTACATATAAATTATATATAAACACACGGAAAGGAGAATTGGATCAATGTAACGTACAAAAACAATTCATTCCTCACACATATAAACTCAGCAAATATAAATACTTCAAGTTTTTTAAATGGACAAAAATGTATTTGCAATGACTATTGAATATTGATTCCCTATAAATTCGGCATTACTATAAATAATGTATATGAGCTACAATTTCGTTAATTTTTAATTTTTGCTAATATGATTTCAATTTGTTTCCAGTTTCGTTTCAATCTCTGTGCTATAATTTCTGTATTGTTAGGATATATATACATGCATAAAGGTGTATAAATATATATATGTATACATATATATATGTATATTCCCAGAGCCCAGCGTCAAGTATCGTGTATCGAGTATCGAGTATCGAGTATCGTGTATCAAGCATCGAGTAGAAGCCAGCGTCGCAAAACACAAGTCCTTCCATGCAGAAACGACTAAAAAGAAGAAGATAAACATTGATCTGTTTGAGCTTTTGAGTACATATAACATTCATGCATTCAATCATATTGTACTATATAACTCGTACTGTGCTCGCATTCTCTCTCTCTCTATATATATAAATATATATATATATATATATATATATATATATATATATATATATATATATATATATATATATATAAATATATATACATATATATATGTATATAAATATGTATATACATATATATGTATATGTATATGTGTATATATAACTATATATATATATATATATATATGTTTGCCTATCATATTCTCGACAGACCAATATCAGGCACAGTATTTGGGCAGCTCAAGCGCGAGCGGCTCCTCCACTAGTCACCATCATATCACACTACCACCACCACATCCATATTATCAAAGGCAGTCGCGCGGCTCGGCGGGCAGCATCCAGCGGTCTGTGGAGGTGCCGCCGGTGCCAGCGGTCACCCGCTACAGTGCGGGCAGCATACATTCGATCTCTAGCTCCGAGGGCTCATCGTAAGTTTCTCTGGCAAATACATAACTGCCAATAAAATATACCAAACTAAAATAGTTAAAATATACAAAAAAACATGCAAAAATAAAAAATACTGTGACATTTGAACTCTCCTCGAACTTTCTGCTCTCTTTGCCTACGAATCTATCTCTCTGTCTGCTTCACTCTCTATTTTCTCCAACTTCAATTTCCATTGCCTATGTAAATGGCTATATATGTGTCGCTCTATCTTTCTCTGTCTCTCTATCTCTCTCTCTCTCTCT
Source organism: Drosophila stalkeri (assembly GCA_035047405.1). Classification (NCBI taxonomy): domain Eukaryota; kingdom Metazoa; phylum Arthropoda; class Insecta; order Diptera; family Drosophilidae; genus Drosophila; species Drosophila stalkeri. The sequence continues at coordinate 29,729,428 of JAWNPR010000142.1, read as the reverse complement.
CTCTCTCTCTCTCTCTCTCTCTCTCTCTCTATCTCTCTGTCTCTCTCTCTCTCTCGCACTCTGTTTCTCTGCCTCTCTGTATCTCTCTGCCTCATATCGCATACTACCCGACTCTTAACACATATTTTTCTCTGATCATGTTATTTAATTATCTGTGTCCAACTTTGCCGGCATCTCTTTCTTGTTATCTACGTATGTGCGCCTTGATATATCGTTGAGCCAGTCTGCATTTTAGTATATCCATAAATATATTTGCGTTCTGTTCAACTTTCCGCTTCACTTCTTTGTGTAATTTTCCGTCTCATATATATGTGCAAAATAAATTTTATTTATTGTTTCTTAATTCATTATTTCCAAAAAATTGATTTCTTTAAATATGTATATATTTATAAATATTTGATGTGTGTGTATCAGAAACAAAAAAAAAAAAAAAATTAAGGCCATAAGCTAAATTCAAATATCTATTACTCAAGTACTAGGCACCTAGACTCCATTGTGGCACTATTGTTGTACCATTTACTTACCTCATAGAGACAACAGGAACTATTTTATGTGTAAAACATATGGAAATAAAAATATATTCATATATATACATAAAATGCTTCAGTAATTCTAACTTTAACTAAACCGATTTCTATTGGCTTTTAATTGATTTCAACCGCAGAGATCAAATGAAAAAGAAAAGCATGCATGCTATTAAACTCTCTTGTGTGCACTACTCTGTCAGTACATGATCCACAACTACCACGAACCACAACCACAATCACAACCACAACCACACTAACCATACCCATCCACAGAACCAGTCGTAAACCAAAAACACAAAAGCCACCAAGACTACTTACAACAATTTAACTGTCTTTCTACAACTCCCTGTGTATAAAAGCCTGATTCCACGGACGGTCTGGTTCTGAACAGTCTCATTGATTGATCGGTGGAACCAGGCTGAAACAGTTCTTTTTTCTCAAAATCTTGTACCTCTTTGTTTTTGTTCCTTTTCAATGAGATCTATGTGATGAAAGTCCTGTATCGAACACGTTTCTAAAGTCTTTATCTCTTTAAAAAAAAAAAAAAAAAAAAAAAAAAAAAAAAAAAACGAATGCATACTCCAATAGATTTTCGCCATCATTACGTAATGATGGAGCCCTGAACGAGTTTGTGGATGGCCTGGGACCGGGTCAATTGGTTGGACGCCAGGTGCTCGGAGCCCCTTCTCTGGGTGATATACAGCTGTCGCTGTGCCATCAGAAGGGCTTTCTCGAGGTTGAGGTTATACGTGCCAGGGGCTTGCAGGTAAGTAAACGCAGAAAACAATTCAACAATTCAATGAATTAACATAATAATGCCTACTATACACCAACCATACACCCTGCAGCAAAAGCCCTCGTCAAAGATGCTGCCCGCACCTTACGTAAAAGTCTATCTGGTGTCGGGAAAGCGATGCATTGACAAGATGAAAACCTCAACGGCTCGTCGCACGCTGGATCCACTTTATCAGCAGCAATTGGTATTCAAGCAATCGTACAGCGGTTGCGTATTGCAGGTGAGAAGCCCATCTGATAAACATACATATAATATATACATAAATCATTATTTTTTCTTTCTAGGTGACCGTTTGGGGCGACTATGGCCGTATTGAAAAGAAAGTGTTTATGGGCGTAGCGCAGATAATGCTTGACGATCTGAATCTCTCGAATATCGTCATCGGCTGGTACAAGCTCTTTGGCACCACCTCACTGGTCAGTTGTCCCACTAATATAGGTTTAGGCTCTAGGCGCTCATCAATAGCCTCACTCGACTCACTCAAACTCTGAACTAAAACTCAAATCAACTCAAACTTAACTCAACTCAACTCAGCTCAAATATATATATAGATATATATATATATATATATATACAAAAATTCAACTCAAGATCGACATGCAAATTGATCCAAAAAAATAATCACAACACGAGGCAAAAATAGAAAACATACATACAAAAATAGAATACATATACATACACATATGTAGCTACATTTTATTCCGTATTCAGTACTGACATACGCAAAAAAAAAAAAAAAAAAAAAAACAACAAAACAAAAAGCAAAACAAAATATAATTTAACTTTGTAGTTTAGCGAGTCACAAAACATCTGTACAAACACAACCAACAATGGATATATATTAAAAAAAAATTAACTAATAGTTAAACAAACAACAACAAATTGATTGCATACATATTTTGCATTTGTTTTTAGTTAGCTAACAATACCAAAAAGCACACACGCGCACATACCTGTATTTGAATCGATTACACCGCTAAATCCATTATAATATATATCTACACATATATATATATATATATGTTGATCAGTGCCAGTAAGAAATGCATTTGTATAAAAAAAAAAAAAAAAAAAAAAAAAAAAATAACAAAAAGAAACTCGAAAATTTAAGCCAAAAAGAGATTTAAACACCTATCGAAAGTCACCTAATATCTATATCACCGTTACTGTTACCGTTACGTTCTTTTGGCATAGCATACAACTTCAGCGTAGTTATTTATAGACTCGAACAATACTCATATAGGTATGTTTCTCAATCCCCAACTAACTGAAACAAACAACCAAAACCACGAACAATTTTACAAGTCTTCTGCATGCGTAGTTAACGAACCATTTTTCGTAAATTTATCATAATCATATCCTTGTCATTATCGTTATCATTATCATATGCGATGATTCCTATTTGACTTCTTACTTATACTTGCTAACCACATCTCAACTCAACTCAACTCAACTCAACTCAACTCCACAAACTGTAATCTTGCTTTGCCCGAATCCCAAACGCAACTTACAACATGATCGCATCAAAAATCCAATATCCAAAAACCAAACAATCAAAATGGCAAATTTCGGCTAGCTGTCAACATAGATTGATAGATGCACATATTATAATCACATTAGTTAGGGTTAGCCTCAACGATGGTCGAAGCTGATGAATGACAATTACAATGCAATTTTCGAATGTGTACCCACATCAGGGTCGTCCGATTGTTTGGGCCGGTGAATCAATAATGGAGGAGCAGGGTGAATAACACTTTACAGCCACAGTGAAAACACTTTAAAGCACCAAGCACAAACAAATTTCCAAACTTGCAAACTGAACTGAATTGTAAGTGCACACACTAAAATTAACTAACTAAAGCATATTGATAATAACAACTTTATTCTCCACTTATTGCATACAAATAAAGCCTTTTTATTTTAAGCAGCTTTCTGTATAACGCGCTAGTACAGCCATTTGCCATTTTCATATCGAATCTCCAGTAAACAATAATACAATACAATACAATACAATACAATACAATACAATCAGCTCACAAGCAACTAACAATTAATTTATCCGCTAATAAAGATTTAACATTGAATTATACAAGAAAACACTTGCCGAGATGTCGCAAGCTAATTTGTTTGGTAATCGTTGCAGTAACCCTTGCAAAGAGCTGCCAGCCAGGCAGCCAAATAGCAAAGGACCAAGGTCAGCCTGCAGGACCTGCTACGCTCTGTTCGAAGTTCGAAGTGGAATGCCCTGGATGAGCAGCTGAAGTTGTCGCCCGATATTCGCATTCGGCGTGTTGCTGGCCTAATCTATGTCCAATTTGTATGTAATTTTTTATTTGGATTTTTTTTTTTTAATTCTTATTTTTAATATCGATGAGAAGATTTCCATAAGAGAGTATATGGATCTAGGTAATTTTGTAAGTCATGAAAACAAATGCATTTAAACCCATACCCGATAACACATGCAGTGCAGTAAATGATTACACTTAACTATGAAATTCGAGATATATAATATTGAACCTTAGTGCGATCTAACATAAAAGAGAGACAACATAAAATACAACAAAAAAAAAAACATATATATATAACAAAATTAAGTAAAAGTGAATATGTAAATGAATTTGAAAACATTTTTCTTACACAACTAAGATCGCTATTATTTTCGTAATACGATTATTATGATTATTATTATAAATAATTATTATTAATGAATAGATATACAAACATAAAAAAATATGCAAAGTTACACACAAACAAGAAAAAGTGCTAATGTCGGTCATACACCTAACGCTAAGTCAGTGAGATAGAAAACAAAAAAAAACAAAACAAAAAAAGAAAAATGATAAAAATTATTTAAAAAATGATTTGATGAAGAGGAGATGGAGATTTAAGTGCAGATGCAAGTTGTTTAATAGATAAATCTAAATCAATAAATTAAAGTTATAGATTTTCAAGAAAATATTTACGAGTATATACTATATACAATATATGTATACACAAACATATATATATATATATATATATATATATATATATATATATATATATATATATATATTGTATATATATATATATATATATATATTTAAAGTTTAAGCAAGCAAAGAACCACTAACACTTAAATAAGCCTAACTTACGATAAATTAAACTTAAACTTAAAGTTAATCAGAAAGTAACTAAAATGAGATATATAATATATGAGATATGTATTAATCCAAACCAAATATTTATTAAGCGTGACGATTGAACAAATTTAATATTAAAAAAAAAAAATGATATGAAAACAAACAACACACACACACACGTACACGAAAACACAAGAAATGTTACTCTTAAGATGTACATAGATAACACTCCCCACACACACACACACACACACACACACACACACATAAATATGTATATTCATATAATTATAAAGCCCATAGAGCGGTAAATTTGTTAATTAATTAATCATTATTTTTGCTTCTGCTTATTTTATTCATGTTGCACAACTGCAAAAACTTGGCAGCAACCCCAAAATGTTCAAGTTTTTGCAGACAGCGCAGAGCTGATGACAGACAACAGATAACAGACAACCGATAACAGAATACATAGCAGAATATAGATAGATACCATATAACGCATTCGCATGACACGATCTCGCTTCTAGTTGCATATATCTCGCATATCCTTTGTCTCAATCAAGTTGCCTATGTCAGCTAGCTCGAAGTTAGAGAATAACGCATCGTACCTTCAACATAATAAATAGTGTGAGCTGTAAAAATGTTACCTGCTTGCTAATGAACAGATCAAGAACACAATATACATGCAACACATGTTAGCCTGTAGAGAGAAACAGAGAGTATCATTTGAGAACGTTAAAACTGATATACATTCGCATATACATATGTATTTATGCATGGGCATACATATTTACTTTACTTTACTTTGGCGTCTGGCCGCGTTCTTTTGCACAACATTTTGCAATGCATTCGACATTCGACAGTCCTCAAATGGTTCATTCCGAGTAAACATATCACAGGCCTGTGAGGGAACTAGGATGGGAGCAGTAGATTTTTATATACACATAATGTATTGTATTGTTAAACGTTTATATGTATACGCCGAATAGCTATTGTATTGTTCCTAGCAACAGATCGTAGATATATATGCATGTATTAAACGACATTCAATTCATTCCTCAGAACTCAGTTGGCTAACGATATTAATTTCAACCTGTCCGTCCATTCATCAGCTTTTTGCACACAGATTCAACTACAAATGCGGATGCCGTTGCATGACCATTGAAACTTTCTATATCAACCGCTAACCGCTAAATAATTAAATAAAATATAAATACATGATTATTATTATTGCCAGCAAAACCAAACAGGGAAATGCATTCAAAATGTTGCTGCAAAACAACAGGCAGAACTTAATGTAGAACCAAATACAAAGCGCGCTTTAAAGAACTTCAATACTATCAGCGAGGTTTCCAGCAAGTAATTATACGATACAGCATACCGACATAGCGATACGTAGACACATACATTCAAGTATTCAAAAACATATACAAATGCATATACACATATACATTGACATAGGCATAGACTCACAAGTGCATACAAACTACTAGCTAATAGAATTTTACACTCTGCTCTAGACATTCGCATTCCACAGCAAATATCTTTCTAGACTAAGCTCTAACTACATTTTATTTCATTTGCTCTCCTCCTATGAACGACATTTAAATGCTTCTAATAATCAGCCAATAACAACAAGACCAACAATAATAACAATAATTATTAAAGTCGGCAAGCAACGACTCTCAAATGCCCTTACCAAAGACAATGTGGAGTAAAAAGTACCAAAGAAAGTGCAGAGAATGTTTATTGTAATAAAGAGTGAACTGTCCATTAATCAGCTTTACATATCTGTATATGGGTAAAGCATTTGTTAATATTTGTTAAATTCATATTGACAACTCTTTGGCAAGAGCAATTGTGCTGCATAGAACATTAGCCATATTCGAACATCTATTTATAATTCCAACTATGAATTCGTTATATAGAGAAATCACAAAATGGAACAAAAATACACACAGATAAACACACACACACACACACACAAACACAGGAGACACTCATATACATATATATACATAGAATTGTTAATAAAAGGCAAGATATATTACGTCAAGTTATTTAAAGAACAAAACCAAACAAAAGTGAAACCAACAAGTTCTATTTACTAAGTTCAAACTGATAATACAGATTAAATACACAACAGCAACAACAACAACAGAGAGATATATCATTTATTGCAAAATGTTGACAAACAAACCAAACTAAAAACAAAACAAAAAAAATGATTAAAGCAAATGGCTGCGTGAAATACGCTTCGAATATATTGTATTTTAATATCTCGACTAAAATCGAAAGTCGAGAAACGACAATAAACTGTGAAAATGAATATAAAAAAAAAAACAAAAAAACAAAAAAAAACACATAAGAATAAATCCAAAAAGAGAAATTATGTAATTATATTATAATAAATATACAGAAAAAATAAAATAAAATAAATTTGCAGAAAAGAAGGCATAAATAGTGACAAGAATGCAGACCTTGAAATTGTGTAAACTACAAATTTAATGAAAACCAACATTTAAATAACAAAACAAAAGAAATATTCATTAAAATTGTTTTCTAATAAAACAAAACTGAAATTCTTTTATTTATTTACGGTATTTTTAGAAATTATTTTCCAGCTCTATTGGGAAGAGCTAAAAATTTTTTCATTCAGATATAACTAACAATGAGATACAAATCGATCTGAAAGACCTCAACAAAGCTGAACAGGTCTAGATATGTAGAAATACGTGATATTCACTTGATATTGTATGAATTATCTCTTGAAATAATTATCTCTGAAATACAAAAGTATCTGTTCAATAGCTGTATACGATTTTTGGAAATGACAAGAATCACTGAAGCACAAGGCTTTTTACGAGACACAAATTCCAACTAAAGATACAGCACAGTATAGATCAAAACATTAACTTGGTATTAGTTATCAAATGTTTCGATGGAAATGAAAAGTAAAAGTTAATTTTTACTTAACTTAACCTTCCTTCTAACATCTTAAAAACTTTCGGGACATTAGCGTGTGGGATAGTACATTTTGAGATAAGTAAAAGTTAATAAATAGTTGGATAAATAGGTATTTCGCGGGCTATTAAGGCATTGTATTTTGCCGAGTAAATACTATTAAATAATGGTAAAACAAATTAATAAACATTAAATTGGAGCGATTGATTTTGAAGAACGTGAAAATTAATAGAATTTAATTTCACAAATAAATCAAGTAAGAGTGTTCCAGTTGAGACTAATCGTCAAGAAGATTCCTGAACCCTGCAAAGAACTGATACATAGGAAAAACAAAATGACAATCTCGACCAGTATAATATATTAGGGAGTTTGCATTTAATAATAATAATAAATAATAATAATGTAGTTTGCGAGATCTCAGAGTTTATACTAATGAGCACACGGACAGACAGACTCACTGTGGGGCTTTTGCTCATTTTGTGTTGCAAAAATTATAACTTTTGAGTCAAGTAATATATTTAAAAAATTTAAATTCAACAGAGAATTTTTCAAGCTTTAAATTGAATCTATACACAGGATGATGCAACAGCAGGGTGCTTCACAATTTTATATCAAACATGAAATATGTGATTTTGGTGCAAAAATACATGTGGTTTTGGCCGATGCCTGGGTGGGCGGTACAGAGAATATGCAATCCACCAATGTTAAAAAGGCTATAAAATTAAGAGGTTCAGTAGATTTAAGAAAACTCATAAATGAAAAATTTGTAATACCATATATTTTTATTTCATTAGAAATAAATTAATCTTTAAATCGCAGTCAACATTTCATTATTTGTATTGCAATTTGATTGACAAGTTAAGAATTTTTCACATAAATTCGTTGTTTATCCAACTTTGAAGGGCCAAAACTACCCTTAAAATTAATCAAATCAAAAATCATTTGGATTCCGTGCTTTGGGCAATTCCTAATCATTAACTTAAAAAAAAAATAAATATCGCTTCTCACCACTTTACTGATTTTTGCCCCGCGACGCCGACAAAGGCCCCACTGTGATTTTATCGACTCTTGTTATCGCTCTGATTTAGAATATAATATATATACGACTTGCATTACTTTAGATCTCATATTTCTTTTAAAACATTGTCATATCGATCCCCGCCATATAACATTTTGTTATGGTGCAATCTACATTCGACTCCCGCCATAACACTCTTGTTATGGTGCAGTCTTCTCTTGACTCCCGCCATAGCACTCTCGTTCGCTTGACTCCCATTTTCACTGTTTTCACATCCAAAATAATAACTTACATTAATAATGTATGATAAATATTGCAAAATCTGCATATTGTGACCCCGACCCGCAGTTGAAAAACACAATCTTTGTTGGGGTTTCACATAAAGCGGTGGTATTTTTTTATTTACCATTGATAAACCTTTAATCATATATGGTATGTATAAATAATTCAAACATTTAAGTATTCATTTGCTTATTCATGTGTTGCAATAAATATATTTATGTTAGATGTATGTATATGCGTGTATCTATCATGTCATATCGGGTTCATTGGCGGCATTATTCTTACTATCATTTACAATTGATTTCTTTAACTCGCTTGGTTAGTTAGACTTACAAAAAATACGATGTGATTACATACATAATGCGATATCAAGGGGCATACTTGGTATATTTGTTATATATCATATCATTAACCCTAAAATTGAATAGAAATTATCTTACAAAAGTGTGACTTAAATATGGCTTAATACTTAGCTTTAGTGCGTTTCTTAAAGGAACCAATGTTAAAGACTGTTCGCCCCTATCTCAACAGATATTCAAATAAGTAAGTAATATATATTAATTTACGAATACAGTCTAGAATCGTACAGTGCATAGAGTGTTATTGAACGGCAGCTGGGCGTGGGGTCTAACGTGTACTTGAATGCATGTGCTTGCTGGGCTTCTCAATATAGGGAATTAAAATGCTAATCAGTCTTCATAACAAAAATAAATATGGTCAATTCTCAATTAATGTGCCAACGGTGCCGAGGTGCGAGTGCCAAATAGGAATTACATTTAAGTTGGAGCTTTCATCTTAAATATCTTTTTCATTTCAATTCTATTTTAATCATAATTCACGCATTTTTACGTTTATCTAAGAGCCATGTAGAGAAGTTGGAATTCTTGTTTTTGGGAGATATGTATGGGAAGTGCTTTGAAGTCCGTGAGTTAATGGTTGCGTATGTGTGCGTGTTTCCGCTGGTAGATGTATGTATTTGCTAATTTCATACAGTTAGTTAGTTCCTTCCTTTTATAATACATTAGATATCATCATATTGTCGCTTTGTTACATTACATTTACATTTATCTTAGCTGATACGAATATATTTATGTATATATTAGAGAGACCGTGTAAAATATGCTGAAGCTTTATTAATTATCGCTACGACGACTAGCTGAAGCTTGACTAATGCTCAACGCCATCTCCTTTCCGTTGCAAAAGTACGAGGATTTCGTAAGTTATTTGATTGACAATCGATACTGATCCAGGTTATTGAAATGGTATCAGATATATATATATATATATATATATATATCTGTTTATATTTTAGACATTGATGCATTGAATGTTAGCGATAAATCGATTATCATAACATTTTGCAATTTTATGAATCGATAATAATATTTGGATCAAAATCGATTTCAAAGCATGACCGATCTCGATAAGATTTGATTGCAATTGATCTTAAAGAAATACACGAGCACATAAAGCTAATTCGATCTACATCTGACTTTAGCTAATCGAGCTATGGGGAAAACATCAATATTATATATATATTATCCACTTTAACAGCTCTCTGGTTTCCCTTTTTATTTTTTATTTATTTTTTCTTTTTACTAATAAAACCATGCAATTTCGGCTTAAATTCGTATGCATTTTTCAGATTAGAGAAAAGATCTTTTGTAGTGGAAAAAAATTCTAAATATATTTATACTGATTACTTGATAATAGTTCAGTTATATATATTTATATATACATATATATATAAATATATATATGCCATATGTATGCATGCGGATTTGCTTAAAGGTAGACATTAGGCCAAGTTCTAGTTTAAATATATATTATCATAGATGATATGATAAACACAAATATTATTTATTATCTTACACATTGTATACGAGCAGTGTGTATATATAAAGACTTGTATATATATAATATATAGTATATGAATAGATATTCTTTGTAACCTTATGCGTGGGGCGTCAGTTACAGTGGGCGTGGTTTTGTGTGCTACACGGTAGATGATCATTATTTAGGCAAATCATAGAATAACTTGGGAAACTTGGAGGTTTACATACGTTTGCTAGTAAATCGGAAAACGTCATCAGAGCTGAATCGGAGAACAGCAATGGAACCCTTTGATAATGACAGCTCTGACGATGCCGATGTGCTGAGGCTGTAAAGTGCTTGTGGAAGATTTAAGATTTGAGGCTTCTATACACTTAGGATTAAAGTACATTTGTATATATATATATATATATATATAAATATATTTAAATATCTGCTTAAGCTTGCTTTTATGCGATATTACGATGCTAGGGGAACTATAGCTGGATTTCTTTTAGGTGCTGTCCGGCCCAAATACTTAGTGCAGCTGCGCAGTCACATAGAGACCGCAATCCTGGTCCGAGGCCATAGAGTAGTTGGCCGAGTCCCGGTCCTCGTGTATGGTCGGATGCGTTTCGTGTGGCAGCTTATTGAAGGCGTGATGAGCTGCCCCATAGCCCAGGTGTCCATACGGCGACTCGGCCGCCTTGCTCACATGCGGCAGCCTGCGCAGGAAGTGTGGATTGGAGTAGCGCACGCCATTGGGCAGCGTCGTGTGTGGAACGGACGATCCGAGGGCGACGGCTGCGTTGGCATAGTGCATGCTGGGCGTCTTGAAGGTGGACACCTGCGAGGGCGCGCCCATCGAGCTGGTCATGGCCGAGGTGGAGGCATAGCCGCCATTATTGTTGTTGCTGCCGCCGCCGCTCCCGTGGGCGAGCTGCTGGCTGTGACAGCCCGCCGGCAGGGGCATAGTGCTGCAGTGGGCCGTATAGTCGAACTTCTCTTCAGGGACGGTGCGCTGCAAGGGTAAAGTGGCGCTGTTGATCACGCTGGGTGCTGGGTCGGCGTTGAAGCTGGACATGCGCATGTTGGTGCAACGGCCGTACGGCTCCTCTTGTATGGGCGGCTGTGGTGGGCGTGGCGGCGCCTTGCAGCTGACACGCGGCCGTATGATAACTTCCAGTTCGCGTTCCTCGCCCGAGTGCACGCCGCTGGAGGATTCAGAGGGAGCGCGCTCTGGAGGCGATGTTGTGTTGGTGCTCTCGCTGATCGAGTTGGTGTCGCTGCGAGGTGTGAGCGCCTCGTTTGGCACGCCGGAGTCGGCGCGCCGCAGACAGCGGGGTGTGGAGCTGGAGGCAATCTGGTGGCGGCAAGGAAAGGCAACAGAAAGCGTGAGCGAAACAGAAAGTGTGGAGATTGGAGATGATTGAAACAAACGGGATATATAGAGATAGGAAAAGCTGGAATCACTTGGCTGCTCTGCTTCACTTCGGCGCCTGCAAGTGAGAATGAAATAAAATCAGGCGAGTGTCCTGTCACCCTATCGGATGTTGGCAGGAGCAGACAAGCGCACAACAGGCAACAAGGCAAGCGGGCCATCCATCAGGCTGTGCATGTGGTCTCCGCACTGTCCTGTCACTGATTTATGCTGTCTCATAACGGCAGGCATAAATCTCATGCCTTGCCACACATTCGCCCGCAGGCGTGTCACGAGCCACAGTCCACTGGCTCCTGCTTCCCTGCGGCCCCAACTACGCATCAATCGAACCAAAATATTAATACTGAGCTGTCACCAAAAGGTCAACCAGCTGATACTCTTTTTTTACTAATTAATTGCCAAGATGACTATAGGGATAGCTTATTGAAAGAGATTGGAATGCACAGTTAATCACAATTAAATATTTCCTACTCTTCCACAACCATATTAGTTCTCCTTACTATGCGATTCTCATAAGTTCTTTTATATCTTACGGCTATTCACATTTCTATTATCTGCATGAGTCAAAAGGTTTTATCTGGATAATATTTGTTTTAATAAAATCTATCTATACACATATATGTATATAACCATATAACCACCCCCATATGTTTATTTATTATTAGACGAATAATTAATATCCCTTAGTCGTTGCTTTCTCTAAGTAGAGAATGAAGCTTTTGGCCTTGTTGAGGCAGAGTCAGAGAGTAGTCAGAGCGTGACTCTTCGTAAACAATATACTACTCTATCCAATATCTAACTTCAATAGCATTAATAGTTGACTAGCCAAATTCCCCAACATAGAACATCCCCCAGCCCCTTTGGCTTTAGAGGTGTGGCTGGTGACACACGCCCCGTTGTCCACTTACTTGAGCTTCATGGGTGTGCACAGCGACGGTGACCGGGGCCAGTGGATTGACTAGATGATGCTGCTGCTGCTGCTGCTGGTGAAGTGGATGCGGATGTGGATGTTGCTGCAGAGGATGATGTAGTTGCTGTTGGTGCATCTGCTGCTGCTGTTGTTGCTGTTGTTGCTGTTGTTGCTGTTGTTGCTGTTGTTGCTGTTGTTGCTGTTGTTGCTGGTGCTGCTGGTGTGGCTGTTGCTGTAGGGGCTGTGACTTGTGCTCGGGTGAAATTTGCATGATCTCGGGCATGGCCTGTGGGGCGCGTCCGTAACTGGGATGATGTGGATGCTGCACGCTGGGCGGCTGTGGCATGGGCGCACCTTTTACGGGCAACGGTGGCGGAGGCGGCGGTGGTGATGCTGCTGCTGCTGCTGCTGGCAATGTTGTTGGCTGCGGTGGCTCCAGATCGCGCGTGGAAGCATACGTAATGCTGTCGTCGCGCACGCAAGCCAGCAACTTGCCCTCCTCGGAGATGTTGTCATCGCTGATGCCGCCCAGCCCACTCAGATTGGCGTAGTCATGGGCGTGTGGCCGTTGCTTCTGGCTGAGAGATGGCGACGGCGCCAGCTCATCGTATTCGCTGAGGTGCAGCAGGCCGCTTGCGATGCTGCCGCTGCCCTTGCCCACGCTTATGCTAATGCTGCTGCTCTTTATGCTGCCCATGGTGATGCCCACAACGGCCCCGGCGGTGGCTGCCCTTAATGTCGCGTACTCGCCGTCGTCAATTTCCCCCGTAGAACTGGCAAAACATAGCGAGGTTCCACGGCTCGTATGGCTGCATTCAGAGAGAGAGACCGAGAGAGACCAATAAGAGTGAGAGAGAGAGAGAGAGAGAGAGAGTTTAATTAGAATGCGAATTCATTTAGGTGTTGTACCCACGTGACTTGACCACCTTGTGTTGCACAATGGTTAGTTGGAATTGTTTTTAATTAGCAACAACAACAACAACAATTACAACGCGAAATGTGAGTTAATTTGAGCACAATGTTAATTTCGATTTAAAGTCAAGACACATTCAATTAGCTAGAGTTAGTAATCCACATCTAGTTCAGTTCTAGTTAATTGACATTTACAAACAAACAACAAAAAGTGAAATGAACAAAAATCAAGTTTTCAAATTACAAATTAAAACACAAACAATTTTGCTGACTTAAAATCTGTGAATAATGTTCAATAAAACAGGCGACAAGCGGAACAAAAATAGTTTCCTTTCTTTCTGTTGTTCAGACATTCTATATATGTACCGTTATATAACACTCTTGTATGGCATGAGAAAATCAGTTGATGAAAATTTAAATCAAAAAAACCCCAAATGTAAATGGAAATTTAAATTTTAAAATATATAAAGGAAATTTGATGTCAAAATTAAAAACAAAATAAAATAATAAAGAAGAAATATATTGGTAAATTTTTAAATGAATGTACATATGTGTGTATGTGTGTATTGGATATTAATTAGGAATGTTTGGAATGGAACGTGCAATATAATTGGAACGAAACGCAACACAATTAGAAACTAGATTAAATGACTAGAAAAATGATTTTAATGAATTGATTTTCCTTTATTTGCTTTTACTGTGCTTGGTGGTGGGGTGGTTTTTGTTGGTGGTGCGTGCTGAGAGAACCAAAATGAAACTAAACTAAGTACGTGTACGTGTGTGTGTGTGTGTGTGTGTGTATGTGATATACAGATTGCAGATTGATTAAGTAAAACGGACAACGGTCGCTGCCTTCTTCACTTTTGTTCTATTGAATTTGAATTTGTTGTTTTTTGTAACTAAAAACGATTTTTTACCGCTTGCCATCAGTTTGTTCTTGGTCACCAATTAGTAGGACATCATCAGACGTACTCGTAACTTCGTTGAAGGTGACCTTCAGCTTCGGCGAGCTGGGCGTCAGCTTCGGCCAGTAGATGTCCTCCTGGGCCACCAGGCCCATGCTCATGCCCACGCCCACGCCCAGTTCCGTGCTGGTGGCCGTGCTCATCATGTCCGGCTTGGAGTTGGCGCTCTCCATGCCATTGACCGTGGTGCTCGTCGAGTTGCCGCCGCTGCTTGAATTGCTGCCCGTCCGTTGACCGCTGGACATGAGCAGGGGCTGGGCGCTGGCCTTGTTCAGCAGACCGCCATACGTGTGATCCAGCGGTGGCAGCTTGAAGTGCCAGCGTCGCTTGATAGTCAAACAGAGCCAGACGACAATCCACAGCAGCAAATGGATAACTCCCACCAAAGCTGCACAGAAAGAGATGCACACAGAGTGATTGAGTGAGTGCGTGAGACAAAGAGAGACAGAGAGAGAGAGAGAGAGAGAGAGAGAGAGAGAGGGTCATAGACAGAATGAGGATGAAGGTTGATTAAGTCACTAGACGTGTTTATTGAAACGGGGCCCGATTAAGCCTTGCGGTTATCTGATATACGCTCTTTGTTCTACGCAAACTGCCGCCGATTAATGCGAAATCCCTTAAAACAACAACCGCTAATTGGCTTATGACATGGCCAAGGTTCAAGGTGTTGTCGTTGGTTGTCTTAAGGTGGATTAGATTGGTGGGCATAGTGCGGGCTTAGCTTCATTTCTGCTATTGGAAGGTAAATTGTCGACAAACTTATTCTAGGCTTGATCTGGGTTTATTGAATTGTTGTTTTTAATTTTAAGCTAATTAATAGATATTTGATTTTAGTATTGTCTTTCTTTTTTATATCCTGAAAGAAAGGCGTGGAGTCAGCACTTTTTAGTAATAAACTAAATCTTTATATATATATATATATATATATATATATATATATATATATATATATATATATATTATAATTCAGGCAGAAAATAGTTGTTCTAGATATCAAAGACTTGTAAATTTGAAAGTATAAGTAAAAGAAACTCCAAATAGATGAGATTTATTAATATTAATATTAATATTAATAATTCAATTTATATAGTCTTCACAGCTGCTGCATTAACTCCGAGCTCTACTGTGGTCTTTGCGATTTATGTAGAAAAGGAGAGTTGAATGATGTTAATTGATGTAAAGGATATCCTAGTAGTAGTAGGGTTCTCTCAGATTTAGTTAGACGACGACTATTATTGATTTTTTTGTGAATCTAGTTATATTGCTCACTGTATTCAATTCAATTGAAAGCCCTAATTCAGGATTTTGTATTGCGATGCTATAAAGCAATTTAGTGAACATTTGTCAGATTTCTATATCCAACATTTTCATGATTTTCATTGATCTTCTGGCACTTTTTAAAGAACGCTTTTTCCTAATGCTCAACTAGTTCTAATTAAATGTAAATGTAAATGTATATAATTATATATTGTTTCAAGGAAATTCAAAATACAGTTCACTAAAAGAACTTTTTCATATTTCGTCTCCTAGAAAATTGAACTAATGTGATATACTATTTTTTGGTAGCACAGATTCTATTATATGAGGAGACATTAACATATATTTTAAGTACATTTATGTAAAGAGGCAATTCAAATCCTGGTTCAATTGATTTCTATTGTTCACATGAATCATATTGTTCATATTATCCGATTATTTATAATGAATAAGCTCAGTTTCTGATGAACAAGTCGACCTGTTTCATTATTTTATTAGCATTGGAATAAACAACTCGCAATTAGTTTGAAAAATTTACAGCTCTCCAAAGAAAAGGTTCCTAACACCCAACAGCAATACTTTATATTTTCTATACTTTTCTATATACATTTCTAGACAGGTTTTCTCTATATTTTTCTATATATTCTATATTTATCTGGATTTATAAAAAAAAAAGTAAGTAAGTCAACTCACCTGCCAAAAAGGTTGGACAATGCAAATTGTTCTTGTAGGTGGCGCTGAGATCATTTAGCAGTGGGGCTTTGACCACGGCCAGGGCCAGTACAAAGCACAAGGAGGCGCAGTGGGCAAAGTAGATCCACGTTTGGCTGGCCTTCAGCGTGATGATGGAACGGTCTCGCATGCGTGTGGCCAGCCTGCCATGTCCATACAGGTACATGACCATCGAGGAGGCCAGCACGAGCGCTGTGGCCAGCAGGTAGAGTGCGAGGGTCACGGTGGCGTTCAGTATCAGGCCTGGTTGGTGCACTGGCATGGCTTCTGCATAGATCTGTAGCTTGTAGAGATTGGAGACGCCCACATAGCCGAGTATGACGTCCAAGGCAGCGACAATCATCTGCAGGCTGAAGACGCAGGCAAACGATTTCGACGTATTCCAAAAGACGGCCGGATAACGCACAGACCACACGAGCAGGGCACAGAGCAGGTTGACAAACTCTGCACTCGGTGGCTGGGCAAAGATGGCCACGTCGATGGGCTTATCAATGCCAAAGAAGAGCTGCAACATGCCGGCAAAGCCGTCGAGCCGGACAAACTCATTGTTGTTGTTGTTGTTGCTGTTGCTGGCGGGAACTGGAACTGGCGTAATAGCAGGCAGCGCCTGGAAGTCGGCATCGTCCAGATCCAGATCTAAGTCGTCATCCAGCTGCTGCTGCTCGCTCGATTTGGCTATGAACTCACTGGAGTTGATGCCACTGTCGCCCAGCATATATTCTGGTTCGATTTCCACGCCCGACTTGGCCGCTGCGCGCTTGGAAATGCGTCGCTTCTGCGTCTTGGGCTTGATGGCAATAATCTTGGAATTGGTGGAAATTGGCGTCGAGGGTATTATTAAATCTGGCAGAACTTCAGTACGCACTCGATGAATGCTGCTGTCCCGCGTTGTTGTCTCCTCCTGCTGCTCCTCCTCCCATTGCTGCTGCTGCTTTACGTAACTCTCCTGCAGCGCCTTCTCATGCGATGTCACATGATGGCGACGTGGTTGTTGTTGTTGTTGTTGTTGTCGCTGCTTGTGGTGTTGTTTGTGGTGCTTGCGATTGTGCTTATGTTGATGTTGCTGTTGCCTTGTTGTAATTTCAGTTGCGAATGTTGCTGTTGCTGTTGCTGTTGCTGCTGCTTTAGTTGTTGTTGTTGGTGGTGCTGTTGTTGTTGTTGTTGTTGTTGTTGATGTAGTTGTCGTTGCTTTAGTTGTTGTTTTTGTTGTAGCTGCCGTTGTTGTAGTTGTTGTTGTTGCTCTAGTGCTAGTTGTTGCTGTTGTCGTCTTGCTGCGCGCCTTATCCAGCGTGCCCAGCCTTTGCCAATTATCCGCTCCAGCATGCTTCTCACTGCTGGATCCGAAGTCTGGCATAATGATAGTGCCCCCATCTCTGTCCACTTCAATATCATCAGCATCGACATCATCAACATCATCGACATCATCGCCATCAGTATCGCCAACATTGCCCTCATCATCATCATCATCATCATTCACATCATCATCGTTGTCCCCTAGCCGCTCATTGCCTTCATCAATATTTCGATTAATTAAATCGGGCACTTCAAAGTATCTTGTCTTGCCCGCAGCTCCGCCGCCACGTATTGTTGTCTTGGTTGTTGTTGCCGTTGTCTTGGCTGCCTTTCTGCCATTACGTCCATCCTTATCACGTGTCAGCTCGAACAAATTATTATTGATGCCTCCGATGCCTCCGATTCCTCCGCCGCCTCGCACTGCTGTAAACATTGTATCGTTGTAATAGTCTTCCTCGTCGTGCTCCAAACTGTTCACAGTTGCGTTTGACGGTCGCTGCTGTGGCTGCTGCTGCTGCTGCTGCTGCTTTTGATAGGGCGGTGTGGGCCCCACCACTGACATGGCCATCAAATTGCGTCTATTGATAACAACAAAGTCCAATTCGGTTGCCCAAACTTGTTCTGCAATTGAAAAGAGCGAGAGAGCGAACGAAAGCAGGTGAGATGGATGCGTTTAATTAGAGTGAACTACTTCATCCCATGCCTGATTTGATGGCAACACAATACAACACAAAATCGCTTTGAACTACTCTACAACAGAGAGCGCATGTTAAGGGGATTAACTGCAAAGCATCTCACTGTGCAGAACACAGACGCAACCAAGCCCAATCACTCAACCACACTCACACACACTCACACACACACACACACACACATATAGACATTCAATCAAACACACAAGCGCGTGCTTTAAATAAATATGAACACAGGTAATGAGCATTTGAACACATTGAACCAAACAGGCAAACGCCACAAGCTGTTTCAATTTCCACTCAGCAATCGTTAATTAAATGGGGCGTTAATAAAAGATTATCTTCTATACCCTGCACACAGCTGCCACTGTGTGCATATAAGAAGCTAAACACGATATTCAAATCAAATATCTGGACATAGAATCTATATATAGAGTTAAATTTTTGAATTTTCAAAAGTATATTTTACATAGTTATACCTTTGCTCCGAATCAATTTAAAAAAAAAAAAAATCGAAATAAATTATAAATATTAACTTTGATACATATTTCAATAGATTACCAGGGCATATATTTGATATTAGTAAAAAAAAAGGTAAGGATATACTTGATATAAATATTTGGCAACTAAGAAGAATTTATTGCTTGAGTTAGTTAATCATTTCTACATTTTTAAGAATTTTATATTTAAATTAAAAAAAAAAGATAAATTTAAAAAATAATTTAAAATCATATTCAACGAATATTATCATAAGAAAAATATCCTATTCAGTTGAGCACCACAGTGTATACATATATACATAGATGCACATGAAATATTTCTCAGATATTAAATGCTTCTGATTGAAATGACTCCAATTAAATATATAATAAACCCATTTAATCCTTATGAAAAACAGAAAATAAATATATTTTTATACTATATCAATTTTATTAAGAAAATTTCTTAGAAAAAGAGTATCTGCTAGTCGACTGTGCAGGATTAATATACATACATATTAATGTATGGGAAAGCTACGCCTAGTCAATTCCATGAGCTTTACGACGCCATTTTGGATGCCACAAAAAGTGTTGCCTACATTTGGGGAGCTGCTAAATGCGAATGCTTAGCTCTGGATAATATTGAAGCCCCGTTGGGCTAATTAAGTGCACATTTACAGCATATGTCAGGGGTTTATGTGCCATTTAACGACCCTTGGCAGCAGCTACCTTATGCAGGCTCAACCTTCGCTTTTAACGGAACTCAATGTTCATGTTTATTACGGTCCAGTTCGAAGTGTTTCTTTCTGTTCTTGTTCGCTCTCGTAAGCACAGCTTAGGAAATTTGTTTGGGCCCTAGCTGAATGTGTGCTAATGAATATGAATATAAGCTGAACGAATACAAGTCCAAATGATTCACGAATTAATTAAATGTGCTTGCCATAAAAAATTATTGTATATTCATTCAGCCAAGGGAATAATCTTTGAATGATTTAGATAGTGCGCATTGAATTTATTATTTAGTCTACACCGAATGCAATTGTATTTTCCCAAGTAAATCCTGTGTAATATTTCCAGCTAAGCCCACGATTGATTATTGTTTCGAACGCATTAAGCGTTTAAGGACGCTGATTGCTCGTGGCTCGTGGTAAGTCGCGATTTGTAATCAGCTTAAGTCATTTAAAGGATTTATAAATTATTTCATAAATGAAATAAACTGAAACAGCTCAGATCCAGGACATTGTTTACTTAGGCCAACAATTGGCGCAGTTTGCCGAAATTTTAATGCTTAGCTAATTTGCTTATTTTATGGATCTGGCATGGCTCTGGAAGGAGGGTTGTGCCGCATACTGTGGCCCAGTTAATAACTTGAATGGCTACACGAAATTTGCCAATTTAACACTTTCATAAAATTATTTATTGGACAAGTTGCTTTAAGAGCACAAAGAACTGACAGCAAAGCCCCTCGGCGGGCGGCCGAGTCGACAGCAAGCAGCAAACAGCAAACAGAGCCAGCTCGGAAATAAAAGAGCGAAAATTGCCGAACAAATATTAAAGACAATGGGCTGGGTTATGGGGCGGCCGTTAGACTGATGTGGGCAGTGTTAGGAAAGGGAGGGATTGAGCGGGATTACACAATGGCTGCCATAATAATATGTCGTCGTTGGCAAACGGCAAGTGGCTCGTAAAACCGACAACAGCGAAAATCTGCAGATTAACCCAGCGGCAATGTCCTCGTCTCGTCCGACCACCTCGCCTCGATTATGGCAATGACAATAACACTAGCGCCAAGAGCAGCAGAAACAAGAAAAGTGCGAATGACGGCGGACGAAGTACGAACGAAGAGAAGAGCAAGGCAAAGTAATGAAAACGCGCCAATCCAAGACAAGCAATGCCCACTTCCCAGCTTCCCTGCTGTGGGTAATAGTTGCGATGCCGATAAGCCTCGCAGAATGCTTGTCTGCCTCCTGCCGACCCGCTGCCTCCTGCTACACCCACTGCCCTGCCTTGGCAGACGTAGCTCGCGCTCGTTAAGTCTTTAGCATGAATAATGATAAGTTTCGTGTCTTGGCCGGTGCTGGCCACAACATCTTGGACCACTTCCGGTGCACGTCCTGGCCGGCCTGCAGCCGAAGGGGCGAGTCTTCAACAGTTTTCCCTTGCTTGATTCGAGTGCGCCTGTTTAGTAGCCTTTCATGCGCTCAATATGGCGCATTGGAGGGCTCTCATATTTAGCATCCGCTCTTCTATCACAGTTTTCATTTAGTTTGCCGTAACGTCCACATTAATTATTTATGAACGCAACACGGCGTATAAGTGATTTTATCCATAAAACGGTTCCCGGATGCTGATCCGCATTCAGCTTTTAATTAAATACGAACAAAAATCACGAATGCGGCTGGCAGCAGATGCTGCGCTGTCAAATCAAGAAATTTAAATACAAATATATTTTAAATTATGCATGATTTTTTTTTGCTTTTTTCTTTATTAAAAATTAATACATTTTGCACTTAAGTAACAAATCAAATCGAACCAAGAGAGCTTCTTGGACAAAGACTAGAAAATAAATCTTTCAAGAAATCTATTATCTACTATATAAAAAATAAATAATCTCAACACTGCGTATACTTGATTTTCAGTTTTAAATGCTTTCATTATTTCAATATTTCTTTCAAATTAAAGTTCCCACTTTTTGCGTTTTCTAACTATGATTAAGTTTTTCTTTCTTTTTTTTTTTCAATTTGGGTGCAGGTCTTCTCTTATACGCTCACTTTATGCATTCAGAGCGTCGTAATATTTTAATTAAATAAAGTAATGCATTTTCGCCAGCGAATCTTACGCTCTGATAGCAGCACTGCTGTGAGCTCCGCGTTTGATATCTTTTTGGTCCACGTTTTTATGCGACTTGCGGGAACTTTTGAAAAGTATTTTCATTTTATGATTTCGCGCTGCGCTACCTAATTGCCCGGCCGTACTTTGGTGCGACTTAATGCTAATGCAAAAGTTAAGCAAGATTTATAGAAATGCAGGTCTTTAATACTTTCTGATAGCTTTTTATTGCGATAACTTGAGTGGGAGCCTGTCAATCAGGTGGTTAAGTCTAACTTTGTTAATTCCTTGCAGGAAATTATAATGCCCAACTTACAAAGCACGATCTGCGGCTGACAGCTCTCGGCCCCAGCTGGCAATCCACAACAGCTTAGTGCATCTTTAAAAATGTCAGCGAAGTTGACAAATTGCAGCGAAAGGCGGCCAAGCGGTAAAATGGCTAAAGCATCCGCTGCGACAAGGCATTGCACTTAACTTGACCAACATCCGGACTCTGCCACAGCCCCAGCTGCAGCTGTAGCTGTAGCTCCTATGCCCCCATAGAGATTGTTTGATGTCATGGCCAGACGCGAGTGCAGGACTAAGACGTTGGCTTTCGAACGTTGCACATTTTATTTGTGCCAATGATTTTCTAATTTTCAGTGGGAGGAGGTGCGGAGCCAACAAGTTGCGCGAAAAACAATGTCCGGCATGAATTGGAAAAACAAGGACCGCAGACATTTCTGCCATGAACAGGGACAGCGAATGGGGAAAACAAAAGAAATCGAAATTAATTGAAATATCACATGAAGTGAGCTGAGCTGATGCTACTGCTGCTGCTGCTACTGCCGCTACTCCTGCTACTCCTGCTACTCCTGCTGCTGCGGATTTCATCATGGGTCACTCCGAAGCCCGGACTTAAACTCAACTCAGCTCGTCAACGCTTTTATGATGCCATTGCGACCGCCTGCCACATTTTTAATTTACTCCCGCAACTCGTCGTTGCCGATGCCGCTTCACTGGCGGCTTTGTTTCCATTTATTTCCGCTCCCAGTCCTCCTTCGTTATCTCCCTGGCCGGTTCAATAAACCTACCATACGGTCAGTCAGCCACATTGTACATGGAGCAGAAGCACTGGGATTACAATTTCAATAGCCGTGGCAAAGTGGAGCCGACGTTGATTCGCGGATTCGCATGAGGACTCGCTTTAATTGTAGTTAATTCTGATTTGCTTGTCTTTGGCCCACACTGCAATTACCTTTCTCTCGGTTTGCACTCAATTTTAGCGCTCTGCAACTCGCTTGTCAATATTGGCAGTTGATGCTTGATGCCACCGAGTAACACTATCTTTACGTTCAATATTAGTCTACTATGCTTGTTAAAGCAATCCATATATATTTTAGTATATGTATATATATGATATATGATTGGATTTGATTATTTCAGCAATATGACTTAAGTTTCATGTACATATAAAAATATAATAGTTTGCATAAATGAGTATCGACTGAGCGATACTAGTTCACTTTGAAATGCTAAGCAATAATGTAGATTTTTGTTTAATTATATGCAAATGTATGTTAGCATTGCCAAATCATCTTTTTTCTCGTCAAATCAGACTTTTTTAAACATCTGATTGCGGGAAAAATTCCAAAACAACGGGCAGCGGGAATTCTGTTTTTTATATAGATTTTTCTGCTTTTTTATTTACTGAACCATTTAAAATTTTTCAAATAATGTATGTACAATGAAATGTTGCTGAGTTTCAGTTCAGTATAAAACAAGTAAGAACGCTGTTCTCATAGGTGCATTTTATTTATTTATATTTATAAACATTCAATAAACGAAATATTTCGGCAATTAGCAAACGTACATTGCAAACAACAAACAGCTGTGCGCGCACAGCTGATTGATTTTCTATGCCTACATACAAAGGCTGCATGCTGCATGTAATTATCATAGGAATCTGGGTTCGAATCCCGCTGGGAACTTTTTGTTTTTACAATCGAAAACTTATAAATTTAATTTTTTAAATTCATTAATATTTTTATAATTATGTTAAAATGCTTTATGCCATCTTAGCAATTACTACTAAGCCATTTATAAGCATGAATTATGCAGTTGGCCACAACAAACTTCTTTGCCGATTTGCCACGCCCCCAGTGGGCGTAGACGCATAATTGGCCAGTTCTTAGAAAGAGCCGAGGGTAACATAACTGCAAAATTTGGTTGTTTACACTCAAAAATATGCGAAAATTACAAGGTATTTTTCGATATGCCACGTCCCCAAAGAGGCTGAAAATTTTTATTGTCATCGATAGAGGAGGCAATTACTAACTGAACCATCCAATTTTCAAGTTTCGAGCTCCAAAAATGTAGGCGTGTTTGCCACGCCCCCTGTGAGCGTAGATATATCTACCATAGCTTATTGATCTTGGGTAGTCAACCCGAGTACACATGCCAAATTCCAAGTCGCTAGTGTTAATAGTGTTCAAAATATAACACAATTTCAAAAACCACCGGGAAAACTTTTACACTTTATAATTCGGGAGCATACATGAGTATATAGTTAAAATTTCAAGTCTCAAGCTCTAATAGCGCCGAAAAATATTGCGTTCATACGGAGAGACAGACGGACAGCAAGACGGACATTGCACACAGTCAATATACTTTTTTCCCCTTTGGGAACAGAGTATAAAAACCAAACCACTAAAATAAGGCAAAAAACTTCTGCTTTTTTCAGATTTTATTTTTTCACAAAATCTAAGTGTTTTTAAGTTACAACTCTGATGATGTATGTATACAGCGTGAATGTCAAAAAAGCCCCGTTCGAATTAGCAATGGGCAAAACGCGTTGATTGGCATGAAGCTAAGTCGAAAACGGAGGCAGAATATTCATCCGCATTGAATGCAGGAAAATGAGTTGCTTGCGCACTCAGGCACACAAATGCGTATACATGTAGTAAGGGAGTGTCATTGTGTATGTGCACGCCCGTCGCTAAATCATATGTTTGATGCGCATTAACCCTTTAATACACTTCCCACAAATAATCATATAAATGCAACCATTTTGCTTGAGCATGGCAAACCCTTTCAAGAGTTCGGTATACTCTTCATTCAGATGGGAAGAAATGGGATCGTCGCAAACAAATTTCTATTTTTGTGCGCTACCTGCTTGTGCGTATGAGTGGGAGAGAGCATACAGAGTGAGAGAGAGAGAGGAAGGAGAACGAAAATAAAGCGCAAAGCGTACAAATTCGATCATTCATTTCGCTTGAGCGCACGCAGCGCACTAATTTTATCGTGTCATATTTTCACTGGACGAGCCTCAAGCGAACGACCCGAGCAAATACGAAGTAGTATTACGAAGTTTATGCATGAAAAACTTTATAATTTGCCAATTTCGCATTCCGTTTTCAGGTTTCACTTATTCTCACTCATTTAACTGAAGGCCGCAAGCTATGATGCTTGAAGCCCACTCGAATTCAAACTGTCGTATGCCGCTATTATTATATATTATATATTATATATTATATATTATATATATTATTCGGCTATTTGGCGTATGTTGTAATATACAAAAGTATATCGAGCAAAAGTGAGAGAATGTTTGCAAATTTTGACTTTGACGATGCAAAAAAAAAAACTATATAAGAAAATCAAAAAAAAAATTTTATTTATTTATTTATTATTATATTTTCTATTTATTTACTTATTATATTTGGGTTTTTCTTTCTAAGAATAGTACTTAACAAATAAAATAAAACTTCAAGGAAAAATGAGATAAATTCAAAGAGTTAGAGATAAAAACCAAAAAAAAAAAAAAAAAAAAAAAAAAAAAAAAAAAAACCCGCATAAACTCAATTTTGAACGTTTAACAAATATTAATAAAATAACGAATTTTTAATATTTGGTTCACAGTCCCTTATTAGTAATAACTTTTTTTATACGTTTTGGCATGCTCTCTACCAAATTTGGTATAATTTCCTTCGGAATTTGTCTCCACTTCACAGAGCATGGCCATGCTCGTTGGTGCTGCGTCGTACTGTCCCAGACGACTTTTCCCAATGGACTATAGATTTTCTATTGGATTAAGGTCGGGACTCTGTGCTGGCCATTCCATTAGTTTAAAATTTTGCTTTCCAATCCATTCCTTCACAATTTTCGCTGCATGCTTTGGATCCCCATCTTGTTGAAAAACTGTTTCTTTCTCGAGAGAGATTGCAAAATACCTAGGTCTCTTTGCGCATAATGCTCTCAATTAAATGCAAAGGACCAACGTTCCATCAAGTAAAACATCCCCAAAAAATAATGCTTCCGCCGCCATACTTGACAGTTTGTTTTACATGGTGGCTTTGAATTCTCTCCCCAGTTCTACGCCAGCAGTAAAGCTTTCCATCTGATTGGTAACGATTAAATTTTGATTCATCCGAACTTGTTTCCAATCATCGATGGTCCAGCTTTTGAATTTTTTTGCGAATTCCAATCGAGCTTTTACATTTTTTTCAAATAAAGCAGGTTTGTTTTTCATAACGGATGAGGCATATCCGATTTTACAAAGGGCTCTTCTAGCAGTCCATTAGCTAACATTTTTTTCAATTGCTACAGAAGCACCCTTTGCTGTTAGCAACCTATTTCTCCTCATTTCCAGTATCATTAGTCGAGCATCTGAGTCCGTTAACAATTTTTTGCGACCTCTGACTTGATATTCGGGTGTCACATTTTGTCTCTTTTGAGCTCCGATCACTGCGGATTGACTGATACCAAGCTTTTCGGCAATGGTACGTGAAGAAAACCCCTTCTTTGTGTCAAATTGATTTAC
The DNA here is from genome assembly GCA_035047405.1 of Drosophila stalkeri. NCBI lineage: Eukaryota > Metazoa > Arthropoda > Insecta > Diptera > Drosophilidae > Drosophila > Drosophila stalkeri. Next base: position 29,702,596 of record JAWNPR010000142.1, on the reverse strand, counting down.
GAATAAGAAAATTAAAAGAACTAAGATAACGATAAATCTTCATGATCATTCTATGAAAAAGAGAAATATGAAAATAATGAAAATAATGGAAAATCTGCATGATTTCGTCTGAGGAGACAAGTACGAAGATAGATGCAAATAATAAAACGTGCATAATTGAGTTTATGCGAGTTTTTTTTTAGTTTTTCTTTCTAACTCTTTGAATTTATATAATTTTTTCTTGAAGTTTTGTTTAATTTGCTAAAAATAGTATAATAAATAAAAAATAAACAAAATTTTTGATTTGCTTATATAGTTTTTTTTATGCATCGTCAAAGTCAAAATATGCAAGCATTCACTCATTTTTGCACGCTAGTGAGAGATATACTTTCAGCTCTACTTAAACTGAAAGCCTTATTTCCAAATATAACAGACAAAAGACTTTAAAGCATTTACTCACACACAAATATTTTCAAAGCCAACTTCCCCTTGGTAATTAAAACTGCTAAAGCATTAGCGAACTGCACGAGAGCTAAGTATTTCCGTTTTTTATATGTACTTTCCTTTGTTTTTTATCATTCATCGTGACATTAGTTTACTGTGCTAAGAGTGGCATCAGCGCGGCTCAGCAATTTACCTGTACACATATACATATGAATGTGTATGAGATACACGCAGACACTCACGCTCGAGCATATAGTATATATATGCGCGTGCAGAGAAGTACAAACAGAAACCTGCCAGAGTCCTGAATATCCTGCTTGGGCTTCTGCATCTGCTGTTTCTGCTGCTGCTGCTGCTGCTGCTGCTGCTGCTCATTGAGCCAACATTTGCACAGTTTGGGTTCGCTTCGTTGGTTGCCTGGTTGCCCGCCTGCGCGCTGTTAATAACATGGCTTATTGCTGCCCGTAATGGGCGTGTTGCCCGGCTGCCTGTCAACCTATTTGTATGTGTTTCCATGTCTGTGTGTCATGTGTGTTTACTCCTGCGGTTGTTAGCCTGTGTGCGGCCATATTGGGCATGTTTGGGCTTGTTTTTGTTTGCCTGTGGTAACAGAGGCTCATGCATATGTTTTTCGAGCAGATTTCCCCAGAGATTGTCGTTGCTTTGAAGTTACTTGAGCCGTTGCGCTCTTCTGCACATCCTCTTGCTCTCCAAACAACTATCCCTATCTCCTCCTGCTCTATACGATATTCCCTTAAGCTCACTTTGTTAAGCCTGCCCATATTAGTGCTCTAACTTCTTAGCCAAACAGTTTTATGTGCTGGCATTTTTGTTCAGTGTTGAAATCACATTGCAGCGAAACGCTCGACAATTGCCTGGCGGCCAATTATGACGTTATGACGTTGCCCAAGACCGTTGCTCCCATAATTTTATTAAAGTGCACAATGCACACAAATGGTTATTTGATTGCAGCAACAAATGAAATCATGAAGAATTCCATGCCTGCGGCTCCTTATAGTTGCCTTCATCCTCTGACAATGTACCACGCTGCGTATACTTAACGGCAATATTGCACCAGCTACGAAGTGTCTGCCGTCTCGTGGCGGAAGTGCAATACTGAATGCAAGTGGGCAATAAAAGCACAGCAGGAGAATGCAACCAAAATAAGAAAAACTTTCCATTGACGTAAATACCAACTGAAAGCGTAATTGCCTCAGTGCGAAACGACAATCGTTGATCAATCGAGTCGAAAATTTTCGATGTTATATTAGTCAGCTCACATAAATTAAATCTCAACTTGCCACAAACAACAGGATATATTGTGGTCGATTATCTGTCTTGCTCATTGCATACTTTTGCGGTGCAAGTGGCGGTTGCTTCGACTGCTGCTGACAGTCGCCAACTTGATATTGTCAGCACTGTCGCGGCGCACTTCACTTAATTACACTTACCTTTTGGCAACAGTCCATTCTCGATGATGCGCGCCTCGAGCAGGAGTCGTGGCAGCAGCAAGCACAACGCAATGAGGATATGCACAAAGGCTGCCGTGGGTCCGCCATGAGTCCAAAGAGCACGCAAGGTGCCGCCGCGTGCCTCCTCCTCGAGGCCATCGTGTGGTGCCAGCGTGCAGCGACGCTCCTTGGCGCCAGTTGCCAATTTGATGCCATCGTTAGCCAAGTTTCCCACCTGTGAAGCAAAGGAAACACCACATTTTAATAACATTTCGCACACGTCATAAGAGAAAGAGCAACAAAATAGCCTTCAATTCCTTTAGCCTCAACTGACATCCACTGTCACAACTGAGGCTAACAATAATTACAAATTGAAATTTTCTAAAATAAAATTGTATCTTAATAAAAATATCTTTAAACTAGCTCAGGCCGTTTAAACCGTAATTTGCTGTCGGCCTTTAAGCAGAGCGTCGAAAGCAGTTAGAAGATAAAAGTTTGCATCAAGCAACTGTGAAACTTATTTCTTCACTTTTTATTTTTCAGATATTTTTTATATGATTAGTATTTAGGCAAGAAATTAGAACGACTGAAGATTTAAATTGGCAGCAAATTTGCAAAAACTCTACTCCTGGAATTATTAGTATTAACACCAAGCATTTTTAGCAACATCTACCAAATATTCTCTCCCTTTCTTCTATGTGCAGTGAAGCTGTAGACTGAGATACACGAATGCGCCCAAGGAATAGAGAAAATACGGAAGAATGAACGCATTCCTTTTCCAAAAATATAAGTCTCATACAACTCGCACTCAAATTACATTGCTAGACGTAGCTGGGCTCAATTATATCGAAATTCTAATTATGGGTAAGGTATAACGGGAAACTCTATCTACAATGCCTCAGTCTAGATGTGGATAATATAATATACGATCATCATATGATCTCAGTGTGATCGAGTTAAGGAACATGATATGAGCTTATATTAATTATAATATATGAAACATAATCCCAGTTGATACGAAAAAAGTGGCGACACAGATATCATTTATATAATCAACGATAAAAATCATTAAAAACTTTCGATAGCAAATTTTTTGCTGATGCTGCCTCTATGAAGATATACTGATTTTTTATATCTGTTATTTTTGACAATCAACTTTTGCTTTAATTTGTTTGTATCTATAAATAAAACAAGCCGTAAATTAAATGAAAGCTTTTTGCTTTTTGCACCACAACTAAAGAGAGTCAACCAAAAATAGTCCACCAAATTGAAATCCCTGACGAGGCGAATGCACTCAAAGCCACACACAATGCCTCCAGAGAGCTCCATTTGCTGCTGAGTCCGTAGGTGAATCTGAACTCGCGGCGTTACGTGCAATTAATAAAAAATAAAATACGTATATAAAACTATGCAAAACAATGAGAGTGAAATATTAAATAAACTGCTGCGTTTACAGCAAAGCAAAAGGTATTGCGGGTGTGTTGCGTTTGCATTTTAATGTGCGAAATATCGCGTATACGACGCGTTGGCGCATAAAAAATGCACGTGACAAATGGTAAAATGAAATATTTATATGTACAGCGTGTGGATTCACACACATGTGTATGTGACTGTGCGTGTGTGAGTGTGTGGAAATAAGGGAAACATAAAAATCACGTGCAGCATATAAATAAATGTGCGCTGTTGGGCTTTTAAATTAAAAACAAGCAAACTTCGTAGAATCACAGTGAGATGCGAGAAGACAACCATAGAAAATGGAACTCGCTGCGATTTAGCTTGCTTAGCTCTTTGTTATTGTTTTTAGCTTAACTGCAATTTTGCCGCAGGAAAAGAGTATATTAGTTTTTCGACGATAAAGTAAAAGAATAAAAAAATAAAAATAAAAAATCGCTTTGCATCAGAGTTAATTAAGCAAAATGGCAATAGGAGCTTTGCTCTTCGGAAAATGTATATGGGGTCAAAGTACTTTAAAGACTCGTCAAAGAGTATATTAAATGAAGAGTACTACATCTTAACCATACTGTAAAATTCTAAAAATAAATTTATTTTATAATCATCTTATTTTTTAATATAAATGTTTGCATATACAAATTTATTTTAATTTATCATAAGAAGCAGAAGAAAATGTTTATCCACTCTAATACATTTTTCATTTCAATATTTCTCTACCCAACAAAGTTCGTATATTGTTATATTTATTTGTTTCAATCAATCGCTCAGCTAGCATTAAGTAGATGTCGCAGTTGGGTGCTTGAGATACTCTTCCTTGCTTTTAGTTTGTTTGCTTTGGATTCGTTTTGTCTCGTTTCGTTTCGTTTCGTTACCTTTTGCCGTGCAGCATCAACAATGATTGCAGTTTGCAAAAAGCGAAACGCATTTGAAGTGCACACGCACACATGAACGAGGAGGATGTGCAGCAGCTGCTGCTGCTGCTGCTGCTGCTGCTGCTGCTGCTGCTGCTGCTCCTGCAGCACTGTGTGTTCTGTGCTCGTGTGCGAGCGAGAAGGAAAACGGACACCCATTTAGCCAACGAGATAATAATTTAAGCGCGCCGACATATCGCGGTTGAAAACCTCTCTGGCGCCCGTCTAAAAGAACCAGCACAATCAACAGCATCGCTCTTTATTTACTCTACACATATATATATATATATATATATATATATATATATATATATATATATATATATATATATATATATATATATATATATTGCATATATGCAGCAAAGTGTGTCGGGATGGAGGAGGCAACCGCAGTCTGTCCAGAGCCACTCACCTCAACATACAAATGGGTATACATATGTTATTGCAGCCAAAATCAGCAATCTACTGGACAACTGTGCTAATGTACGCCGGCTACATGTGGCTTTCCGTTTTATTTTCCGCAAAGAAATTAACTAACTCGATGATCTTATGAACTGAAAAACTCCCACAGATACTAATGTGCCCCGCATAAAATTGCAGCCACTCCCATTCCACTAATGCACTGCTTAATGCATTCAGGTTTCACAGCAAGCAATACTGTAAAAGCAAATCCTTAACTCAAGAGACCTTTTCTGGAAGTCATATAATTTTATTTTAATACTTTGTCTTTCCCTTTGTTGTCAAATGGAAGAGTATACAAAAGAAAATTATAGAAATACATATTCTCGTCGAAGTGTATTCACGACAACATATAAAATTTTTCTTTTGTTTTTGTTTTGAAATAACGCAAAATTAAATTAGTTTAGAGCAAGCTACATTCAGCGAGTCCCAGGACATGTGTGTTACCCAAGTGCTATCCATTGGATTGTTGTTGCTAGGAGCAACAGTTGCAGTGGAATTCGGTCTGCGTGAGTTAGGCAAATGTTACGATTTCGATAATTATATGTTGTTCTCATTGAAGGCCCTAACACGGCAAACGAGACCCACGCCGAGATAGTGGGCGGCCATGCAATAGAAATTACTTCTGCTCCATACATTGTCTCCATTCGAGCTCGCGTCCTCCACGAGGCGAAGTTTGGCGATGGCCATATGTGTGGGGGCTGTGTGATATCGCAACGTGTAGTCTGCTCGGCTGCCCATTGCTTTGAAATGTGGGTAACAATATTTAAAAAAAAATACTCAATTCCCTGTATTCACTCGCCAATATTTAGAAATAACACGAAGCCAGTGCAATATAGGGATTCTGAAGACTTTGTTGTCGTAGCCGGAGTGACCAGTGTCAATGAGAAGAGCGAGTTTGCTGTCGAATATTTGATAGAAAGAATCATTGGACATCATCAATATCGTCCATCCACACTTGAGAATGATATTGCGCTGCTCTTACTCAACGATGTCATACCGGATTTCTCTGCGTATATCCACCCTCTGCCTCTCGCCGAACATCCTTTTAGCCCTGACACCCTTTGCTCAATCAGCGGCTGGGGTAACCATCAGCAACAACTAATGGAGGCCGTCGTGCCGATAGTACCCCAAAGACTCTGCTCCTTCATCTACATGTTTCTGCCCAAATCTCAGATGTGCGCCGGATGGTTGCGTGGCGGCATCGATGCTTGCAAGGGGGATTCTGGCGGTCCCCTAGTGTGCATGGGCTCCCTAGCAGGCATTATTTCTTGGGGCGTTGACTGCGGCCGCAGATTTTTCCCAGGTGTCTACACTAACATCTCATACTTTAAGCCCTGGATTGAGATGATTAACTCTACGTTCAATTACGATGAGTTCAAGCCAATGAGTCGACAGGGGATCACTAACAATAATTATAATAATGGTGGTAATAACAATAATAATAATAATAACAATGGTCCTGGTAACAATAATGATAATGACAATGATGGTAACAGGACTCGTACTAATGGTGCTCACCACTCAAATTTCTACGTTGTCCAAAATTCTTTATTATTAATACCAGTCCTATTACCAGGATATTGAGTAATACCCTAAAGGAATCGTTCTCAAAATCTTAGATGTCTAACCAAATCTGAATAATCATAATGATTATATCCCTATAATAATAATATTACCTATATTTTGGATTTTTTATTTAAATATGAACAATAATAATAATAATTATATAATGTACATTACAAATCACTATGATGAATATTATAAATAATAAATTGTCAAGTGTAAATCTGAAAACAGTCTCAGGATAATATGAAGCTCACATTCGAAGGATAGCTTTACTTTGCACTCGAGTGAATTGTGAATTCTCTCGAATCAAAAAAGCAATACATTCGGACCTGCTTCCACAATCATGACTAATCATGAAACAGGACATCAAATGTGAGTCTTCTGATGCCATAGACAACCAATTCAATGGCTGAAAGTGGACAAAAACTATGCATTCGAAATAATTGTCTGTAGAAAAAGAGCATATACTGCCTGCAAGCAAATTTCCTATCACTGGGAGTGTGCCTGTGCCTGTGCCTGTGTCTCGGTCTGGATGTCCTGGCAATAGCCTGATAGCCACGCGTCAATGACCAATGTTGGGCTTCGGTTTTTGCTCAGTCAGTGAATTGGCCTTTGCTGTTGGCTTTATTAAATGGCTGCCGTGTGATCAGCCCCTCTTAGTCCTCTCAATTATGCCGCAGCTGTTTGATTTGCGTTGACTGCCATGCAGTGGCTCTTGCTGTGCTCTGACTGATAGCCGGCTTTTGGTCGACTCCCGGATGAAGTTGTGTATGCGACGATGCGGCGGTGGTCTACGCGCATATTTACATAAAATTTAAAGCCAAATCGTGAGCCACACTTTTGGAACACCCCTCACGGCATAGTCTGCTCTCGATAGTGCTTTCTGCTTTATTTTTGTTCCAGTCTTTCAGCTTTTAAGTTGTCTAGAAACAAGCCAATTATCTGTGCACAAGAGCCACGAGCAGCATATCCATACACTGTTTGTGTCCTGGCTTAAATACCAGCTAACAAAAGTGACAGAGGACATACTCTTCCATTGTCTCCATACTCCTTGCATCGTATACCATATCTCCAGCAGCTTTCAGTTGTCCTTGCTCTTTCACTCACTCGTTCTAGTGCCGGGTATTTTAAGTGGCATTAACAGTGCATGTCGCAGAAGAATAAATAAACAACTCAACTCGAGGAGCTATCGAATTTCATATACTGTAAGTAATATCTCGTTTCTTTGAATTTATGCAGTTTTAATTAACTATAATTAAAAATTTATATCAATGGTAAAAATTGAAAAATATCAATAATTCATTTTCAAAATACACGATAATTAGATAATTCTAGATGGTGTTCGTTCATACCCAACCTAACTCTTTCAATCCACAGGGTATAGAAAGCCGTTTGCAAGTTATTGTATTTTTCTATCGAGCTCTTGCCAGCGCCATCGTCTGCCATGCACTTCAAATAGACAATAAATAAAGCACTACGTGCTAGAGAGAGACGGCATCAGAGTGAGATGGGAAATGAAAAAGCCATAATTGCATTTATTATGCTGATAAAAGCAGGGACATGAACGACACATACCAACACTATATGCGAGTGTTTCCTTCAGTGTGTGTTTGCGTGTGAATGTGAATGTGAATGTGAAAGGATAACCAACGCAATTGTATTAATGTATGTGCGTGCGTGTGTGTGTGTGTGTCTGTGCTGCATTCTCCACATTGGCAGCCATTTTGTGGTGCAGCACGAGTCAGAAGCTGGGCAGAATAACTGTCCAGGAGCAGGAGCGTATGCCTTGTTTGTTTGCAAATGAATTTAATAACGAAAATAATGCCACTAAAAATAGTTTATAGAGAAACAAAGGATACACAGCGGTGCGAACGACCAACGCCAGCAGAGTGCAACATAAAATTTCATTATCGTTCATCAAGCGTCTGTTGTTTACCCAGACAGCCGCACAGTTAATTTCGTGATCCCAAATTAAGTTAAGCCCCAGTTTATTTAAAAGAAGAACTCACCTTAAATACGGCCGACGTAAAAAATACGGGTAGCAGAATAAATACCACGCCGGAGAGAACAATTTGCAGATTTAGCTCTCCAACGGGTTCGATTTTCCATGGTATTAGCGAACAGCCTGAAAAAAATACAAATGAGTCAAAGTTAATTAAGCCATAACATGAGAGGTTTAACAGCTTGCGGCTACAACACATAACAGCAATGTTACGTTCGCAACATTTCCCAGCAACAGCAACATTATTTAAAGTCATGTTAACTAACATTTCCATATAAGCATCTCGAAGAACATCAAGAAAATTATATATATATATATATATATATTTCAGACGCATTCTACCGACTACATAAGAATCGTTCAAATATCAATATTTTCGACTTTTAAACTTTTGAGTTCTTATGCTTCTTTTCGAGGTCGATATATATATAACTACCTAAGGTACTGATTTTACAATATTTTAGTATGCATTCAGCAAAATAATAACTAATAGGAATTCGATTTTCAAAATGAGGCTATAAGATATTAAAAATCATGCATCAATCCTATAATAAGTACTTACCGAGGAACCTGTAAGCTCCATGCATGGCCAAATAGCCTTGAAAGAGTGTTAGTAGTACGCCATACCAGATCGACCAGAGCGAATTCAGATGCAGATAGCTGCTGGAGTCGTGGCCAGAATTCTGCAGATTCGTATATCGACTCTGATGGCGCTTCGACTTGATGTACTTGGCCTGAAGTTGTTGCTGTTGCTGGCTTAGACTGTTGCTCGCTGCAGTTGCGTTCGTTAGCACTGAGTTGCAGATGCTCGAGTTAAGGCTACCACCGCCTCCGGGGACTCCACTACCGCCGCCACCGCCTCCTCCGGAACTACCGCTGGCTCCATGCTTGCCGCCCATTTGAAATGGAGTTTGCTTGTCTAGTCCCTTTATTTGTTGATTCTCACGCTTTTGTTTTCGCTTTCCCTCTCCCTCTCTCTCTCTCTATATTAGTTTCTCTATATGTGTCTCAGCGCTTGTAATATGGCAACAAATGTTGACAGTAAATTTCACAGCTATTTGTATTGATTTCCTGTTGATTTTGCGCGTTGATTTTCTATTTGTTTAAGTGATGCTCATTGTTGTTCCCAATGTCATGTGCTTTGTTATTGTTGTTGCCATTGGAAATGCTGTCGGCGATATTATTTGCTCGCTGATATGCCTCATTTTGTGCGTCCAGCATTTGTAGATTGCTGCCGCATATTTAGCACTGAATATAAATTACTATTCTCTATATGCTTGCGTTGATTAGTTCTTTGGTTAGCTGCAATTAGAAGACGAATAAAAGGAAATGAGTTAACTAGAATAGAACATGACTGAGGTGTTAAGTATGTATATTTGTATGACAATAAGTCGACATTAGTTAAATATAAATGAAGTGTTGAATGTGAGCATATAGTAATTGTATCGAATTTTTATATTGAAAACTGTCTATAAATAAATTGAAATGAAAAATAAAATAAATAAGTTGATGTATGAATGTACTTTCTTTTACATAAATAGATCTTTCATTATATTTGTATAACCACCATTTGGAAAATAATAATAAACTTATTTTCATTCGTATTTTTATAAAAAAAAAAGATATACTTATATAAATGATACAATTTAATAAATTCTCAAATCTTTTTGGTGTATGCATTATCTGTTAAACAGAAATTGCAATTTTAATAAGATCCTTTATACTAGATGTTAGATACTAATTTCAACAAAGCGTAAATTTAAGGTTAACTAGGACATGCATGCCCTATCAGCTAACAATTCTCAGCTCTTGCTGATTGGTACTACATCAAAATTTCTAGTGAAAAATAAAATATTCTATAATCTACATAAATATTTTACAAATTTTTTTTTTTTTCTCTCTTAAATATATATTTATTCTTTAATTTTTAATTTATACTTTTAATAATAGCTTTTCGTAGAGTGTAGGCTCGCTGCTAAGTACAAATTCGTGGTTGTAATTGCTAAACTTTATTTTGTGTAGAAGCTGTGTCTTTTCTTTTTTGCATAAGAATGTGTAGTGGTACCAAAAGAGAATGCATTGCAAACCAGTAGAGGAACTGGAGTCGGAGTTATGCTATTAACAGCGCATAATACTGTTAATAGCATAGCATGGTTACGTGAGGGAGGGCAGTTCTTGTTAATGGAATCTAACATATGTAACAGTTTCAATATATTATATAATTCAACTGAATCATAAGAGTCAAAGTATTGTTATATACATATATTCTTCATTGTAATAAATGCAAACACAAGATAATTTTTATGCCTTCCATAGTTTAAGAATGTTAAGTATTAAGCAATACTTTACTTAAATACAATTTGAATTCTGTCTGAAAAGTAGCTTAAAGCTGCCGTAAATCAATCGGCAGAGGCGTTGCCACAGACAGTCGTCGCCTTCCTTCCATGGGCCAGCAACAAGCAATTGTTGTCATGTTGCAGCTGTTGCTGTTGTTGCTGTTGCAGATGGCGCATAATTAAGGCGTCGTGGCAGACGGCCAACAAAGCAAATGGGGACCCGTGAGAGCCACAGATGCGTGTATATGTGCACACGTGAATGTGAATGTGCCGTGCAGTGCCGTGCCGCGAATCCCAGTTGTCTTTGTCTGGCGCTTGTTTTATGCGTCGCGCCTTTGAGCCGCAACATGCATAATTATAGACAATATATAGGCACAGGAATCGGCGCTAATGGCAACCAGGTAGGCCTCGTGCATTGCGTGTTCCGGTCGGGATTTACTGCAAGGCAACAGCAATAGCAACAACAACAGCAACAGCAACAGGAACAGGAACACAACCGCAAATTGTTTACGAGTTGCTGTTGCTGCCTCACTTCTACTTTTTTCTTTTTTTTTTTTTAATTTTGAACAAATTGTTGCGTTTTGTTTAACAAACCGCCAAGCCACCAGCAGCCCAAATAATCAAGCATAATTTGTTGCTTGTCAAGCGAACATTAAATAGTTTGCTGTAACACGTAATAAACAACTGCAACAAGTAATTATTGCAAATGTGTTGGCAATGTAATTGGCAATCGCTTGGGGTATTTACAAACGAAACATTCTAAACATTTTCATTAGGCTCGGGTATCTGGGATCTGGGATGAATATATATAAGTGATGAATTTATCTATAATTATATTAAAAATATATTCATTTACATACATAAACGAATAAAATGTTATTTTTCAAGGTAACTAATACTTATTTTATTTGTTGCTCAGTCAGTGCCCTAACAGTTGTTTAACTCGTAAATTCAAATAAATAATATAAATAAATTTGTTTAATACGATAGTGTTTGTGCAACATTTACATCTGAAGTCAAGAGCGCTAAGCCATGCCATAACACACACAAAATGTTTGGTTGCTCAATAGCAGCTCGGCAAAGCATCAAGCTTGGATTCATATAACCAACAGCGGCATCCCATTACCTCACATACATACATAAAGCCCATATACATATACAGATGCAAGACACATATGTATTCCATGTACTCGTAATTGTCTAGTCTTGAGCTGTGTCAACAGTCCAGCTGACAGTCGACTTGCTGCCGACTGCCGCTAGTCGCGCTTGGCAAAGGACTTCCTCTTGATATTAATTTTATGTTAATTACAATCTTTACATGTTTGTTTGCCCCCCGTCCTCGCATCTGCATGTGTTTAGTCCTTGGATCCAAGTTCTGGTTCGCCACTCCTTGGGGTGGCTGCTGCTGCTGCTGCTGTGTCTTGATATGCTCAGCATCAGATTAGCCTGCCGCAAAAGTCATAAATGCAGATGCCGACATTTCTTTTGTCCCCCTTGGGGCATTTGCTTTGTTTTTGAGTCGCATCTCAGTAGCCCGTCAACCCTCCCTTCCAGAGCTTTGCAACGTTTACCCCAACCTTTTGGCAATTTGTCGCGTTCGCACAACCTTAACGCAAAATGAAACAGCCACTTTATGGCTTGTGTGTGTGCGTGTGTTTCAGCTAGGAGTGTCTTTGGCATGCATCTCTTAGCCACACAGTCCTTTGTGACTCATGGCGTGAAATAAAAGTGAGCTCTTGATACCTTGAGCAAAGCAAGAGACTGGATACGCTACATTTCAAAGTCTTCAAATCCATTAGGTTAATACCTTTGGCGTTCCTATAGGGAGCATGTAATGTCTACCTAGTGTACACGTCTCTTAAAACATTTATTATCCTTGATATAAGTTGCAATAGAATATATAGAAATTCATGGAATATATACGATTTAGTATATTTAATAGAATATAAATAATAAATAATAAGTAATAAATAATAAATAATAAATAATAAATAATAAATAATAAATAATAAATAATAAATAATAAATAATAAATAATAAATAATAAATAATAAATAATAAATAATAAATAATAAATAATAAATAATAAATAATAAATAATAAATAATAAATAATAAATAATAAATAATAAATAATAAATAATAAATAATAAATAATAAATAATAAATAATAAATAATAAATAATAAATAATAAATAATAAATAATAAATAATAAATAATAAATAATAAATAATAAATAATAAATAATAAATAATAAATAATAAATAATAAATAATAAATAATAAATAATAAATAATAAATAATAAATAATAAATAATAAATAATAAATAATAAATAAATAAATAATAAATAATAATTAATAAATAATAAATAATAAATAATAAATAATAAATAATAAATAATAAATAATAAATAATAAATAATAAATAATAAATAATAAATAATAAATCGCATTGATTGAAAGAGTATTTTTGCTTCTGTATAGAAACTTATCCCTCTGTTATCTTGTTGCAAATGAAAAAGTTCACTTAACTGCATTTATCTGGTTTGAGCATAGTTCTTGGCTGCATTGTGGCCACGGCGCGACATTCGACTTTATCAGCCCCCAGCTCCCGCCGCTCTAACCGCATTAGCCACCATTGCCGTGCATGCCACACAGCCACTTCACATGCCACCGAAATATGCTAAATGGCACTTGAGCAGCAGTGGAGAGCATGCCCAGCCCGCGGATACACTCTGCGACTCGACTCTGCTGCATGTGAAGAGGACCCACCAAGGCAGCACCCACGATTACTTTTGGCAGTTTGCCTTCAAGAGACTCAAGTCCACTCATGCTAATTTAAATGGAGAGCCCAGCCGTCCGTGCATGGCTTTGCCATCACTTCGATTGCCGCTCTCCTCTCACGACCAGCTCGGTCTTTTTGAAGTTAAATGAAGTGGGCGAAGAACAAAGCAAACAAACAGAAAATTTTGTTGGCTCGTGCTCACTGCACAAAGAGTGGCCAAACATAGTTGGAGCGCGTCTTTTTGTCACAGCCCGGTTGCATGCCACGCTGAGTGGCAGGCACACAGCAAGGCTGGCAAACCACCAGACTCTGTCAATTTCATTTTGTATATTCATATTTCTATATATATGTATATTTACCGATTGACGTTGACGATGGTGGAACCCTATTCAAAATGAGTTCATGACTTGAGCATTTCCTGCAACATTTGCTTCATTTGCATAACTCGCCGAACACTCTGCACTCTGTAGCAAATATTTTCGTTCACTGCGGAATGCAGCTGCAGCTGCATCTGATTCTCCGACCCCCAAATCAAACACTAAACAAACCCCTCGGAAAGTGCCAGGGATGCTCAAGCAAGTTGCTTTTGGGGCGCGCGACAAAGGCCTCGTCGCATGGCCAGGGCAGAAGGCAGAAAGAAAGAAAGAATCGGAAAAAAATACAATTTTGTGCAGTGCTGCAGAAGCAAAAGTTTAGCAGCGATGCAATGGAAGAGGGAGGGGAAAGAACACGTGGCATGTTTTGAATTGGATTTACACATGTGCCGAGCTAATACGTGTCCTGCTCGGCTAGGAGACGTTTTTCAATTTCCAGCAGCCGCAGACGTGAGACAGCAATGCAGCAAAAATCGTTGCCTACTTTTTGGGGCACGCAATTTAAGTGGGTCAACCATACAATAACTATGATTTATTATAATACCAGATCCAATATTACCAACACTAAACAATAGAATTCAAAATAAATTTAACGCAAATGCAGACCGAAATTTATTATCGCAATTAAATTGTGTCAAAAAAAAAGAGTACATAGAAATAAAAGCGCATAAATTGCGAGTACATAAATTAGCAAGCAAGCGGGCTAAATCAGAATCGTTGCACTCGTTTAACAACACTAACAACCACTCAGCAGCCAGCAGCACACCACACCACACCATACACACACCACCAAGCAGTGAGTGGTCACAGCACCGCATACCACCACCACCGAATAAAAAACATTCGACAGCACGCATCGCAATGCGTTAAAATGCGTCGAAATGCCACCAATTTTGTAGAGCTTAAATTGCTTTAGACGTTAGACGTTAGACGAGAGCAGACACGAAAGCCAAGCTAACCACCCCGATATTAGCATTTAGCGAGGGTGTGCCAATGCACTGCGAAAAAATTCAACAAGCATAAACAAACGTGATCACGTGGTAAGCTGTATATAAATCTTAAAAAGAAAAGAAAATTCATTTTAAAATTAAATGTAATTTACAACTAATATTTTGTCATACATCAAATCTAATGACATATATAAAATACAACTATTTTTAAATTTTACTTAGACACTTTTTGTATTACAGACCATTCAAAATAGCAGAGAGACTTCAAAAAGTGTATTGATGATATTTTTAAATAACTCTTCTAGCGATTGTAAATATTTACAAAACTCGTTAAATATTTCGCCTCGTTCAATTTAGAACGAAAACTTTAAGTCATAATATTTTAGCTTTTAATCTAATTAATTTAAATTATATTGTAAATCATTTTTTTCAGTGCATGGAAATTTTCCCAGACATTTACTCAGTGTATATGTTGTTTTTCCTTTTCGCCTGCATTCCGAGCAAAGCTCGTAAAAACGCCGGGAATTTATCGCGTTGGAGTAGATTTTTGGGGTAGAGAACGTAAAACACAAAACACCGGGGGTTGTTATTGTTGTTGTTGTTGTTGTTGTTGCTATTGTTGTTATTTTTGTTGTTGTGCAATTGTCGTCAGTTGTTGTAGTTGTTGCATGAGTGGGTCTGTATGTAGCGGTATATCGAGA
The DNA here is from genome assembly GCA_035047405.1 of Drosophila stalkeri. NCBI lineage: Eukaryota > Metazoa > Arthropoda > Insecta > Diptera > Drosophilidae > Drosophila > Drosophila stalkeri. The sequence continues at coordinate 29,687,179 of JAWNPR010000142.1, read as the reverse complement.
ACGTTTGAGGCAAAACTTTTGCCGGTTAAAGAAAATCGATGAAAATCCTTGCCCCCACACGGCTCCCATGTCGATAGGCCAACCCCTGGCAATGTATACGCGCAGGTGGTCCCACACACACACACACACATAATCTATATATTATGTATATGTATATATTGTCGTTTCAATAGCTCAGGACACGCCACATTAGGCGACATTTTGTTGTGATCAAATTGTGTTGCCTTCCGGGGCGCTGCCAAGAAAAGGCTTTTCTTTCCGTTTAAGGAAACTGCGCACTTGGCAAAATGTTTGAAAGCCAAAAAACGCTTTCAGTTGCAGTTGACGTATGAAGTGTATAAATTGTATTCAACGAGCCGTCCAACACAGCCTTATGCCTTGTGCCTCATAAATTCTTTACCATTTATTTATCTAGCGCTGTTTGTATATGTATATATATTATATGTTATATATACATGTTTAAATATATTTATTATTTATTTTTATTTATTTATATTTATTTATTTTATTTTATTTATTTATTTATTCTTTTTTTTTTTGTGGTATCTCTCTGTTTTTTATTTGTTTATTGTGAGTTATTTTGGCCCAGTCGCTCCCATCAATTGCACTCGTAGTTAAAATTGGTTTTTTAATTAAACGAAACGAAACGAAACGAAATGAACTCCGCTCCCAGTCCCTATTTCCCCTACGCCTCCGTCAGCATTTCGATCCCATTTCCCCTTTAGCTGAAAGTTGAAAATTGCTTTGGCAGTGAGTTGTGGAAATGAACTAAATGCTATATATGCTCTCTCCTGTTCATTTATATGCCAAGAGCGAAGTTTTAAGCCGAGCCACATAGACAACAACCACATCAACAACAGCAGTAACAACAACAACAACAGCAGCAACAACAACAACAGCAGCAGTTGCATTTAGCTAGCTGATTGAATGTACGAGCTGTGAAATTAAATTAAAGCAATCAAACAAGATGTGACCAACTTTAGATACCCTGTAATAAGCAGAGTCAACTCCTTATGAAAATTCCTTAGAGAAGAATCCAAGTACGAACATCAAATTAAAATTAAACATTGACAAGTATTTCAAGAAATACCCATAAACTATATTTAATTTAAATAGAGATAAAATGAATAAATGTATAATAAAAATGGATCAAATATTAACTATCTAGTATTTAAAATTAATTTTAAAACAACAGACATTGTTTAGTTTAGTATACGTTCTGCATAGAGAGAACGAACCATTAACAAAAATACAAAACAAATATGTAATTTAATGAAACAAATTCTTTTGTTTATTTTTTATGATCAATATTATATTATATTAACTCTGACAAATGAATTGTATAGTAATTGATAATCAAGAGAGCATAAGAAATTCATTAGATGATCCAATATTTCTGATACGCAACATTTGATCCGTAGCTGTTTATATGATTGCATTTGGCTGCGTAATTGCAAAATTTTAATTGAAATAAATGGCACGTTGTTTGCACATCAATTGCCGACGTCCATTTCAGCCAAAGGCCGAAGGAAACAGAGCCGCATTTATAGGTCACTGAGTGCATTGAACATGGCGTATGAACAATGTATTATTGAGCCTTTGTCTTTGACTCAGTGTTGGTCCAGCTAGAGAGCTCTGGCCTTTGCCTGCCAACCAGTTTAATTGATTTCCTAATGAAAGCGCGAGCCTCAGAGCAGATTGTATTTACATTCATGCGAAGCACAATATATGGCAAAACAATTCAATCTTCAATAAGCTGTGAATTATTTAAACCTATCTGCACATTTCATTGGACAGCAGCAGCAGCAGCAGCAGCAGCAGCCGCAACAAGACATTAAAATGCAAATTTCGTATAGAATTGAAATATTTGCAATATGCAAAACACGTTTCTGAGATGGCGGCGGGTAAGAGCAAAGCACAAAGGCAGAAATGTTGTAATTTAGACGACTAGTATGTCAATTATGCAGTACTTTGTGGCTGCCGGAGGGCATGTACCGTAACCTGGGCAGCAATCACAAGGTGTCCATTCCGAAGGACTCTGGACTCAAGTATTTTCTCATAAATATGGCAATAGCAAAGACTAGAAACCACACGACCATAAAGATAAGCCAAGTGACAGATAGACAGACGTACAGACAGACAGGCGAGCCGACCGCTGGGAGCAAGCCGAGCAAGTCGAATTGCAAGCTATTAAAAATTGTAAATGCCAGAAATTGAGACAAGACAAAAGTTGACAGCAAATTTTCAATTTCAGTTAATGTCGGAGCCGAGCAAGCGAAACGAGCGAAACCAGAAATCATAAACTAAACCAACAAACAAGCAAACCAACTGCAGCTGTAGAATAAATCCTGCTCCAACTCCAGACGTTATTTCTGTTTATGCGGCTGCTCGTCACAACAACAAACTTATTGTGGGCCAGAACAAGGCTTCGTTGCAGATGCTCAGCAAATAGCAGTCGACTGAGCATTGGGCGGAGCAAAAACCACAACTGGCAACGAGCAACGGGCAATGGGCAATGGGCAACTGGCAGTTGGCAGTTGGCAGTTGGCAGTTGGCAGCTGTTGCACTTGGCCAGTCAGCAATCAAGTGCCTGGCCTGGTATCTATCTAGAGCCAAGTTGATACCCAATGGGGTGCATAGCCCCTTGGCCTGCCACATGTATGCCGATAGTTGTCAAAGATTATAACACGAGCACCACAAGCAAAACGCAGCCGAAAGGGCCAGGAGCTGCTCTAATGGAAGATTCTCATCCAAGTGTCATAAACGTTCAAGCAATGAACACATTTGCGCATATTTGCATAAAACTCAATGGTTGAGCGACGGCTGAATCTGGGCCAAATGCCACAGCAGCTTCCGCAACCAACTCCAACTGCTCGCTCCAAGCCTATGGCTCAAGACGAAACTGAAATGCACTTTATCTATATTTGCCAACTTTGTATAGGGAAAATCAAATAGGCAAGTAACATGCAAATTAACTAGCAAAATTATCGTCCTAGTAATATGTAAACATTTATATTTTCATTTAAGTTCAACATTTTATATTTTCACTTCAATATAGATCCAAAATAATTACATTATCTTTTATTAATTATTATTATATGCATCATATACCAATTGTTTTAAATTTCATCAATCATTATTTATACGTTTTAAAAAGTTCCGACATAAAATATCATTCATAGTAAATATTAATTAATATGCCTATTTTTTGAAAGCTTTCTAGAAATTTTGTTTAAGCCAAATAACCTTTTTTTTTGTTACTTTATAACCAACTTCAAATATCAATACTCTATCAAATATCAATTTTTTAAGAAATAAATTATTGATTTGATATCAATTGACATGAACTTTAAACACTGTAAACTTTTAATTATACAACAAACTCAAGAAAACTTGAGTTTTAAATGAATATATAAATAAATGCAACTATCGAATTAGGAACTCCAGATAAGCAGGAGCCCAGAAAGCAGAGACAAATTGAAAAGAAAAAATGTTTTTATTGAAATGATTGTTTTATTTCTTATTATATTTATTATTATTATATTATTTCTTGATTTATATATTATTATTTATTTATTAAATGAATATAATTTCGAAAATATATACATTATTTTTGGTAAATAAATAAAGGAAATCAACAACAGTAACTTAGTCTTAAGTTCGATTAATTATCGATTAATAGAAACCTGACTTTCTATAATGATGCCCTCATAAATAATTTCAATTATCTAACTCTTGCTGGTTCTGAGATCAACATTTATATGTAGGTTCATGTATAGGAACAATAATAATAAACCAAATTCAGATTTTAAGTGATTCGGGTTATAAAAACTAATAAAAAAGAAGACATTCACTATATAACTACATTTTATAAAAAGTCAAATCACCTATATTCATTGAAAGGGCATTCAATAGAGAAACATGCCTCATAATAAAATCTATAAAACTTTCGTTGCTCTTCACAACTTTCTTACCGCTTTCTATGTCTCTTTCTAACTCTCTCTGTCTGTATCTCTCTCTCACTCTCTCTCTCTCCCTCTCTCACTCTCTATCTTTCTCTTTCTCTCTCTGTCTCTCAATATTTACTCAGTTTTATGGAACATCTTCTTCAGTGTCAGCATCTCCAACGCTTATCTGTTTTACCCATTGGCTTTCAGCCCTTAAGAGCACAGTTATTGGCAATAGCTGGTGGTTCGAGCCAATGCATTGGCTGGTTAGTCGGCTGGCTGGCTGTTCGTATTCAGCCGGCGCTCATATAAGCCACGATTATTAAAAATTGAAAATACTTTTGCCAACGGGAGAGTCACAGTATGGCTCGCAACAGGGCAAAGTTTTTGATTGCAGTTTATGCATATGAATGAAGTTGTTTGGCTTTTAACTTTGCCAAGAAGCAAAAGAACAAGAGCCAAGTAGAAAAAATGCCTCAAAGAACATCTTTAGATAAAAATAAAGCAAGAGGAAAAAAAAAAAGAAAACTATTGACAATTTGCATTAAAAGATGGCGGAAAGCAAAAGCCAATTTCCAAGCACGGCTCATAATTAAGTTTTCCGATCGGGATTGAACCGGGAGGAGTGTGGGAGTGCGGACGACGTCGAACAGGTACAACTTTTGCCAACCGCAACTGCATATCAAACTTGCCAGCACTTTGACTAAATTGTGGATAAAAATGCATTATTCATTTGGCCAACATTTTGCCAGCCCGCGGCCCCAATTCGGCTGCCAATCCAACCATTAGGCAAAAGCGTCAAGCGTAAAATACTAAACTGAAATTTTGTGTAGGACAAATGTTGACAGCAGCGCGGCCAAGTTGCGGTTCCAGAAACAGGCAGCTCCATTAGAGCCGTCTCCGTTCGAAGTCCGAAGTCCACGGTCCGTAGTCTGCAGTTCGCAGTCCACAGTCTGCAGTCCGCAGTCCGGGCCGAGTTGACATCTGGCGCTGACGGAGATGCGCGACAAAGTGACGCAAAGTTTAATTGAAATTCTAGAAGAGCGAAACAGCAAAGCCAAACTGAATAAAAAAAACACTGAAGAGAAAAAGAAAATGAAAAAAAAAAAAATAACTGCGCTTCAACTTCAAATTAGTTTTACATAAATTTTCCGCGCTGAGCAAACCGAGAAAAGAACTTTTTCATTCAAAATATACAAAAAATTGTACGCATAATTAGTTGCCATTAGTTGCGATATATATTTTCATTTGATTCATTTTGAATGTGCCCAAGATAAGGCGAATGCTCAGAGTGAAATATGTATATAGAAAGAGTTTTAATCTATGGATGAGCTCTAGGAATAACTACAGTATCTCCAACAATTTACAAAAAAATAAATTGCTGTGTAACCTGGCAGCTTCATAAAATAAAATACAAATAAAAATAAAAATAAATTAAAATAATCGATACTTGAGCTCACTTCCTAATAAACATTTAAGCGAACCAATTTATTTTACTCTCTCATCGCACAGCATTCCTAACAGATTGTGAAAAACAGAAAAATTTCAAATATAAAAATAGCTGCTTTATTAATTAACCCCTACTTAAATCTATAATAATAAAAAAAAAACTAAAATGTATCTCATGCTACATTTTTAAATACTTTTATAAATGAATACCGAAAACGATATTTCAAATCAATTGCACACATAATCTATAGGCTATTTGTATGCATATATTACAATCGAAGATTAAACAACACTACTATAACATAACATATATTAGAGCAAAGCTTCGCTGTGCTAAATTATGCCGAAAAAAAAAAAGAATTGATTAAAGCACTTTATTGTAGGAGCTGTCATTGTTCAATATTTGAGTTTCATTTGCCTGAATTGTTTACGCAGCCAAAGTAAAGGCAGCTATGGAGTATTCCATTTGTCTGATTAATTGCAAATCATAAATCACTCGAGTGATTTTGAACCTTTTTCACCTGCCAAGAGTTTTGATTTGATTGGAAAGGAGAGAAACGGATTCTCAGATTAAACTTTAACCTTTGCTCTTTTCTCTTTATCTATATATTTATATATAATATATACATATACATACATATGTATATATCTATATATAGTTATCTTGCAATTTGCTTTATGCCTTGCAGTTGTTGTTGTAGTTGTTGCCGCTGTCGCTGGCGCTCCATATGGCAGCGTGTAAATATTTTATTCGCTCAGCTCAATATGGCGACTGTCGTGCCGCCATTTTGTTATTCGCCATATTTCATTTCCGCTTGTCGTTGGCTTTGTTTGTTTTTGCCTTTGCTTCTGCTGCTGCTACTGCTGCTGCTGCTTTCTCGACTGCTGCAAAACTCAATTATTTATGCATGTCACGTCATTTTCGGCTAACCAACAGCTAAAGCGAAAACAACAACAACAATAGCAATGAGAGAGTTGGGTACAAAAGAAATTTTGCGCAGAAATTCAAATGTCACCGCTAAAGCTGCCAAAGCTGCGCCTGCCTTTTTTTTTTTTTATTAGTTGTTATTTTTGCCAACATTTTGCAGCTGCTCTAATGCCATACAGACGTAGCACTGAGGTAGGCTCTGCTTATTACATACATTTCCTCACGTGTGTGCCTACTGTGTAGGCGTATGTGTGTGTGTGTGTGTGTGTGTGTAGGTGTGTGCGTGTGTGTGTATGAGTAATGCCTTTAGCTGGATTTATGGCCATAAGGAGGGGTGTCCGCACGTCGCCTGTCGTAGGCAATTCAATTGTAATTTCGTACATGATATTTTCATTTTTGATATGGCATGGAATTTTTCATTGCCTTCCACGCTGGCCATCAAAAAGTTATAACTTAATTGATGTTCTGATCGTTGTTGTGCAGCTGTTGGTCAACATTTCAATCTCGCCGGCCATCAATCAACTTGCTTGTCATATTTTAAAGAACTCGCATTAAGTATACGCCGCCTGGATCTGTTGATGGAAATTCCGTTTTCTTTTTTTTTTTTTATTTCATGTGTACAAGGTTCTGAAATAAGTTCTTATTTAAATTAAATCAACACGCGCCCAACAATCAAATTGTGTAAAGAGCAACAGCAAATAAAATGAATGAAAACAAAGATAAAAAGAAATAAATAAATAAATAAAATAAAACAATACAAAATCAGGCCGAAACGGCGTTGACTTCAATGAAGCGTTAAATTGAATTGTTGTCGCCGCTGTAGCCACATTTAATGTTCCTCCATCCGCTGCCCGCATTCAGCGTTCGCCCCACGCCCCACGCCGTCGGCAACCGCACCCAATAGCAAGCATAGTCTATTTATATTATTATTATATTATTTGCAATTTGCCAAACAGTTCGTCGGCAGTCAGAGTTACAGATAGCCACGTTTTATGGCCATGCAAATGGAAATCCAAGCCCCCAACGCCTTGGGGTCCATGGGTGAGTATGGGCTGAGGAGGTGTGCGTCTGTTTGGGGTCGTATAGGGAATGTTCATTGTAATCAAGTCATAAATTGCTCAATGCGTCCGACCGGAACTTAAACAGCGTTCAACCCGTTGCCTAGCAACAAAATGGAGCAGCACGTGCCACACACATGCACACACATGCACACACATACACACACACGCATACGCTTGGTAGCCTAAGGATTTATCTCAATGTCCTTCGCTTGGCTTTCAATAAGAAGGGATTAAGTTAAAAAGTAAACTACAAACGAGAACGAGTTACTTTCTGTGTGTGTATGTGTCTATGTGACTGCCCAAAAGCCAATAAAAACACAGATCTCATATCTATATATACATCTATATATATATATATATATATATATATATATATATATATATTTACTATATATGTATATGCATCCGTTGCCAAGGCACTTTAAGCAGTCAGCCTTTGGCTGCACACCCGTCCCCGAATCCCTTGCCAGTATGCGTTCCGGCGATAAGTGTTATTTTCAACTGCCAGCTGTGATTCTCCAGTAAAGTTTCATGTTACCAAAGCGACATGGGCCACAATTCCCTGCCCTCTACTGCCTCTGCCTCTGCCCTCCTCACCCACTTTCTTCTAACCCTGCGCCTTTTCTTGTCTTGATACTGTGTGTTTGTCCGTATGTGTGAGTGTGTGCCAGCTATAAATTTTCTTATCACAATGGGCCACCGATAAGGCGTTAAAATTTGTCTGCTTTAAACTGCTGCAGTTCGAATATTTCTATAAAAGTCTTCATATTTATGTACTCCTGCAGCGGCAACTTAAAGCTACATATATATATACTATATATATATGTGCATGGGAAGAGAAAGGAAAACTGTTCGCTGCCATTCATTGAATCAAATTTCCTGCTGTTGTTGCTCTTTTTTTCTTTCTTTTTTTTTTTTTTTTTTTTTTTTGTACTTCTTTCTTGTTGCTGACGAAAATTATGTGGCACATATGCTGAGCCGAAAAACTCATGACTCATTCAGTTGATATCAACGTTACGCACTTAACTTTCGCACTCCGGCAAAGATGCTTGTAGTCATGCTTTAGCTTCATCTAATTTTCATAAGGCCAAGTGGAATTTATACTCACGAAAATGTACTTCAGCCATCGCCTTAAGTGGGCGGCATGTCCAAAGCCGGCGCGAGATCTTTGAAAATGCCACAAAACCGACCGTCAATGGAATTTGTTTCAGCAGCAGCTACGGCCATATCTTGTATATATATATGTATATATATATATATATATGTATATGTATATGTATATCATAAGCAGCGTAATTTGATTGAGCAATCTGCATATTGCGTTGGAAGCCATTGAAGGCCATTATGTTTGTAGCTAGGCAATGCCCAAACTTTGTCTTATTTGAGCTTTTTAATGCACATTTATTTTTATATATTTACATGTGCTGTCCGCAGTATTAATAAACATTTTCTATATAATTAAATTCATAATTCAACTAAAGAAAACTTTAATATTTGCTTTGAAGAATAGCAATTGAAATACATTATTAAAAGCGTTTGGAATGAGAATTTCCTATATGTAGACCAGCATTTTAGAGAGCTAATTACACTTAAATATGTTTATTTTGTAAATTTAACTAATATTGTTCAAGCCTTGGGCTGTTTATGTTCGTATTAATTACAAGTGTTAAGTGAAATAAATATTAAAATTAAATATATAATAGGAAATATATAAATAATTATGATTTAAAAAAAAAATCAGGCACAAAAAAATAAGCAGGGAGAGCGGGATAAAAAGGTATTTTGGTTATTGGTTATTTTTTTAGGGCAAATTCAGAAAATGGTAAACTTTTATTAGCAATTTTTAATAAAACATATTTTTAATTATTAAAATTAATTTTTATGATAAAAATCAAAAATGAGTATTACAAATCAATTTTTATATAAAAATCAAATCATAACTTTTATTTTTAATTTTTATTATAAAAATTAAAAACAAGAATTATGCTTTGATTTTTATTTTAAACATTGAAATAAAAATCAAATTGAAAACTCTTTTGTTACAAAGGAGCTCGATCTGCCATGGACCTATAAATATGATCTACGCATTAAAACCTTTCAGATGATATATAATATGTATTACATACATACTTGTGTATGTATGTATATTTAATTATCTGTTTAGGCAGTTTCCCAGGCCTCGTATTCAGCGAGCAGTGTTTAGCCACAAAAGAGTGAAAGAGATTGATTGAACTAAATAATAATCACAATATACTGCATATATAGTGTATATTATATTATAAATATATAAGAGGATAATACTATCATGAAGTTAATTTTTTAGATAGTTATTACTTAAATTGCATAAATAAATAAATATATAAAATAAAATACATTTTTATTAAAATTAAAATTAAATAAAATTTAATTCTCCTCATTAACTTTCATTAATTAACTTTCTTCTTATTTATTTACATCTTATTTAACTATAATAAAAATTCTTTGCAAATTGTCATAATACGAGTTCTGAGTTAATTTTTTATTATTTAATATATATATTTTCTATATGATATTTAATAATTTTCCATTTAGTTTCACTTTCGCTCCACTGAAAGCACTTTGTAATGATTGCGCCTGTTCCACGTATTTGTTCTAAAAGCTGCGCTTTGTTTTCCTTTACTGCTGGTGGCTTTACTTTTTGGTCCCATTTTTAGCGGAAAATATATCAGCTGTGCTGGAAAAGTGCACACCGATTGTAGGGTAATAATTTATAGGCCAGTTTCGGGGCTCGCGGCACACAGGAATAACTCTGCGACGCTCAATTTGTGCAACCATTTTATATTATTAATGGTTAGCATTGTTGTAGCTGGCAACTGGCAACTGGCAACTGGTTGGCTTTCAAAGGATTTGCTTTCAACTCAAACAAATAGAATTTGGGAAAATGCATTTCCATTGTGGCCGGAGGAAAACGAGTCCGAAAGCATTTGCCATTCCCTATGAAATTCTAGTGCGAAGATTTTGGCAGCCTTTTGCTGTGGTGACACATGCCAAAAATGCGACTGCCATGAAACCGGAAACAAGAAACAGCAACAACAACAACAACAACAACAACAACAACAATATGCAATAGATAGACGTCAACCATTTTGTGGGCATTTTGCGCACTCAACTGTACCAGCTGCTGCCTGTGCCCACTGTGCCGTCTCGTCTCGCCTTCACACTGTCTCTTGCATTCTGTTTGCTTTGTTGTACTATGTATTTTATGACTTGTTATTGCCACGCCCCTGCCAGAGCAGACCGGAGAACACCCGGCCAAGCCAGGACGCCGAGCAAAACTTTTTGCATTCAAATTACAAAAACCAACTTTGAATGCCCTGCAATGAAGACAGAAGAAGAGTTCCACGCTTAGATATACTTTTGTGTCTCCCCTCCCCAATAACACACAAATCTGTGTTCCTTTCTCTCTATTAAAGACTTTTGATGAAAGGAAAGGAAACAAGTTTAAGTTTTATTATATAGGACAATTGATTCTATTCTATTTTAAAAGTAAATATATATTTTTGTAGTCAGCCATAAGCAAATACATTGAAGACAATAATTCATAATCATCTTTAGATTCTGTATCAGAAAATTGATAAATAACTATTTCATTAATATGTGATCTTTAAGAAAATATTTCTTCTATAAAATCATTGAAGAAATTAAAAATTTATTGTGCAATATTTATATATATGAGAGATGTGAAGATTTCCCTACTCAATTTTAAAATAAAAATCAAAATTAAAATAATTGTAAAAATATTTCACTTTTATTAAGAATAAACGAGATATCTCCTCGTCTATCAAATTCAGTAGCAACATTTTGCCAGTTGGGTTGTGCTACATTTTATGTTTTGGTATTTTCTTCAGTTTTTATCTTTCTCTTAACACCCCGCCCCGCCCCACATAGAGCCTGCAAATGTGAGAAAGCAAAAGGAAACCCAATAGCACTTTAGCAGGTACTATACCAAGAAGAAAACTGAAAGGATCTTCAGACCATTGAAGTCCATTCCTCCTGCTGCCATTGCTGCTGCTGCTGCTGCTGCTAAAAGTGTGCGCCAAGTGTTGAGAGATGTTTTGTTGCAGCTATTCACTTGATGGCAGATTTTTACCTGTTTGCCTAGTTTTGAACAACAGGAAAGAAGTTTTTCTTGTGTTCCGTTCGGTTCGCAGCTTTGTTTACGGCCAAATACAAAACAATGCCATTCTTACACATGAGCGCATTTGAGGCAACTTTTTCCAGTAGTCGTCGCTATAGCAGCAGCAGTTGCTGTTGACATCATGCATTCAACTTGAAATTAGAGCTATTCTCCAGCTGTTGCTAAAGTCATGATTCAGCCTCTTTCTTTGCTCTGCTTGGACTATGACTACGACTGGGACTCGGACTCGGATTGCATATTTAATACGTTGCTGTAGGTCTTATTCGCAATTCCACACGCCTTACTTCCTTACTTCCCGTAGCTTGGCTATCTAAAAGTGAATTATTGCTAGCATCTGGCGGCAACTGCTGCAGCATTTCAATTGGCCAAATCATTCGACTCATTGACTCGAGCTTCAAGCTGAAAGCAACTATGCACCGCAGCTCTTTGTTTGCCATTGGCATTAGTAAAACAAATTGCACAGCGAAAGTTCAACAAACTACATTTAAAATAGGGCACTCTAACTTGAAAATAAAATCTAAAAAAACAAGTAAGAGGGCTCTAGTCGAGACGGCTCGACTACGAGATACCCTGAACACTGCAAAAAAATTAATATTCTTCTTCTTTACGCATGTATAGGCGTGTGCTCTGCTAACCGCGCAGTTGCTGCCGACGGTTGGGGGTGGGATGGGCTGTACTTTGAAGGCTTATAACTCCATTTCTAGATGGACTATCTTCATGAAAGTTTCAGAATATATTAATAGCATTCAAATTTGTCCGTTTGCCAAATCTCAAGTCTCTAGTAGTTGAAATACGTTTTTTTCAAATTGGTGGCGAAGGGGGCGTGGCATAATCTGCGTATCCATAATATCTATCTAAATATACAAATTTAAAGTCTCTCGCTAAAACGGTGTAGAAGTTATGCTCGAAAAACGTAAAAAACGTAAACGAATTTTCGATTTTTTATCGATAATTAAGGAATGGGATGAGTTATCGAAAAAAACAAAATAAACTTGTACTGCGTAACTAAGATACGAGTGTTCGTGTAAAATTTCAGCTCTCTAGCTTTTGTAGTTTCCGAAATCTCGACGTTCATACGGACGGACGGACAGACGGACGGACGGACAGACGGACGGACGGATGGACGGACGGACAAAAACATTATACCCTGAATTCCCATTTTCAATGGATTCAGGGTATAAAAAAACAAGTAAGAACGTTACAGTCGGGCAGTAAAAACTGTAGAACACACGCCTACAAAAATTTGTAAATATATTCATATATTTATATTTGTGGAGTTTAGCACTAAAACTAAGAGGAATTTTTGAGTTTGAAATTTAAGAAAAATAAATTGGGAGTTCTCCTCACTCTCAAGGAATTCTTGTAATTTACTTTGAAAAGAATTTTAATAGACAAAAGACAGTAGGAATATTGTGAAAAAAAATATATATACATATAGATACTTATGTATTTTTCCAGCTCGTGACTGGATCTGATAAAATAAAAAAACAAACAAACAAGCACATCCGAAGTCAATAACAAGTTTGGATTAAACAAAAATTAGCTAATGTTGCTTCATAGCTGCCTTTTGCAGCGCTTTTAGCCATTTATAGTATTTATGTCAATAAGTGGCATTTTCATTTAGTTGCAAAACTAATTGGATGTTTTAGAATATAATTGATTTTATTACATCTTCTATTCTAAACTCGAATGAATTCCTCCTTTTATAGTGCTAATTTTAGTTACAAAGTTAAAAATTGCAATTACTAACAGGACACACAAAAGGCATAGAACAATAAACAAGTAAGTTGATATTAAAGTGTAATAAAATATATAAATAATATACTTATATATACATATTTCTTTTTTATTCTGATAAAATATCTCATTTAATGAATGCATTATTTTCATTATCATTCATTTTTCATTTCATTCATTTTTTTTCTTTTTTAATATATGTGACAAAATATCTCATAATTTAATGAATTGAGTTTCGGCTGCTATTAAATATTATTTTTTAATTTTGATCAATAAATAGTCGTGCTCACTGATGCGATTCACAGGTAAATTAATTAATATTAAAATAATGGCAACTGACATTAAAAAAAAAAATACTTGTCCATCCACATTTTTCAATGTTCGAATATGTTTGCAGAATGTCCACTAATTGAATTTCAATTAAGGAACAACAATTTCCTTAATTTTTTTTTTTTTTCAATTAAAAATAATAAAATTCAAAACTTACCACTGTGGATGAATTGGAGCACTTGTTTGATATGCTGCAAGTAGAACGAGAAGAAAATTATGTGAAAAATGATTTATAAATCGAGTGCGCAAACAATAAAGAGACCAATCAATTGGCTGGCACCCCAATTAAAATGCCGAACATCAGTCGTTATCAACTGCAAAATGACCACACACAATGCCCTGCGTCCATTTTGTTTATTGACATTATCGAGTGTCAAAAATGGCATCATAATCAGAGCAGTAAATAGAGAGAAAGCAAAAGAAAACAAAATTGAGGAAACACACAAGTAATAGCAGCGCAGCTAATGCTGCACACAGAGGACACTTCCGGCTGCCATTAGCCGGGGTCTGCCCACTGCTCACAATTTATGGCCCGGCGCTAAATCAAAAACTTTATGAAATCGACATCAAAATGCGCCGCACTCGCTCCCACTTTGATACTTATGTACATATTATTGAGGCGACTGCCAAATGAAGCGTCGCAAAAAAAAAAAAGAAAAACAAGTAAAATAACTATGAAGGGCAATGAACGACTAAAAGATTGCCTGTAAAATCGAAATGCCCTGTTATGCAAATGGCTGTGCCTCAAGGGCATACTTTACGAATTTTTACTCTTTAGTAGATTATGCTGTCGATCATGCTTGCTTCTTCTACAATATTAAAATAAAAATGAACGTACATCACGTCCTGTTGGGTCATTGCACTGATTGCAGGGTATTACAGACGCTTGGGAATCGTTTGCCTTAGTCGGGTGGTTGCTTGCTTGGTTGGCTTGCTTGGTCTGGCTGTTCTGCCGACTGTGCAACTGGGGCCAGCTTGGGCTGCCTGTTTCATCAAGTTAAACTGCTGACAGCTGATAAATGCTGTTCAATTTGTTTCACCAATTTTTTGCCCTCGATTTAAAACTGTATAAAATGGCGGTTGACAGTTGACATGCCCTCCACCCACAGCCACCTTAAAGGGAAACAGAGTCTCGCCACGGCTAAAAAACAGGACGAAAAGTAACAGCAAAGTGACTGAAAAAGCTTATTTTGAACAATGTCTGCTCTGATCTAAGCTCCAATCAATTGCTGTTTAAACTTTCAATTTTGCTACAAGTCTCATCAATTTCGTTCCATGTATTTGTAATTACGAAACGATTTTTTTATAGACTCATACGGGATCTGTTGAATATCATGAGAGATGAGATTTTTGAAATATAAGTAAACATGTTTAAAAAATATCATATTGAATTTCTATATTTCATAAGATTATTTTCTTTTTATAAGATATTCTATATATAGGCATAGCAAGCAGAAAAGAAATCTTCTCTTAATTATCATAATAGATTATACGAGTAATGTGTCGAATATAAAGACATAAGAGTATAAAGAGGAATCCCAAGCAGAGCTGCTCTATCGTTCAATTGAAACTTCTCATATATGTATGCATGTACACATACGCCCACATCTATGCAGCCATCCTTGAAATCCTTCGATGGGAAAATTGATATTTTGAATAATTTCAGCCAACGTATGAATACAAGGCGAATAATTACCTAATGCCAAACCAAATCTAAACATTTACTACGAACGGTATACAAGAGCATGCAGTTCGTATTGCAAATATTTAGTTCTCTCGCAATAGACAAACTGGCTAATCCATAATATGTATATATGTAATACAGAGTCAGCCACATATCATTATGAGTGTTCTCTGATTTCTATTAAAGCTCGATTCATAGTAAATGAAGCTCAAATATGCTAACATATAAACTACTCTCAGATGATTAAGTACTCTTTAAGCATTTTTAAAGTAGTGTACAATATATTTAACTATTTTCTACACAAGTTATTTACTTCTATTTTCATTTATTTCTTTTGGTTGATTGGGGAAAAAAAGGACGAACAACACATCTCACGTTGAAGACTTGCTACACAGTCGATAAATATTTTCGTTTAATTTCATTTATATGTGAATTGTTTACGTATGTGTGTGTGTGTGGCTTGTGTTTCTATTGTGCTTTGCTTTCTTTTAAAGGCTGGCAGTTAGAGAAAGTAGGGCGTGGCATTGCGTTTGGGTATAACACGGTCAGCATCTGGCACAGCCAGAAAGATGTGTGCAAAGCGCTCTTGGGCCGTCTTGAAGCTGAGTATGGCAGCCACATTGCCGCAACGATAGCAATAGTTGGGAGCAGACCAAACAGTGACCAACTTCTTATTGAACATGTACTTGAGGCCATCGTCGACCAGCTGATGGGCGCGACAAATGAGGCTAAGATTGTTGATGGCCATGAAGTCGTTGGTGACCTTGCGCCCGAACAGCCAGCCAGCTCCGCGCGGACTCTGGTCCCAAGACTCAATGTCCTCTGGATCGGACCATACCAGATCGCAAAGGGCGCCCTTGTAAGGTATCTCGCCAATGCGCTCGATTGTGCGTATCTGATCCAGGGTCACAATCTCCGGACTCAGTCCGCCGTGCACACACAGCACCTGCTCGTCGATGATCGCTGCAATCGTCAGCAAATCGAAGACGTTGCAGCAGTACTTCCAGCCATTCGCATTGCCGTACTTGCTGAAGCACTCGTCGAAGAACCCGTAGACCTTGGTGATCTGCCTCGTCTCGTGATTGCCCCGCAGCAGTGTTATTTGACTCGGATAGCGCGCTTTAAGAGTCAGCAGCCTGGTGAACGTCTCCAGACTATAGTAGCCCCGATCCACAAAGTCGCCCATGAATATATAGTTGGTGTCGGGCACCTCGCCGCCAGTGCTGAACAGCTTCTGCAAGTCGTAGAACTGGCCGTGTATATCCCCGCAGACAGTCACCGGCGTGCTCACCGGCTGCACGTTGGCCTCCTCGAGCAGTATGTCGCATATTATCTGGCACAGCTTACGCAAATCATTCTCCGGCAAATATTGGCACTTCTTCACCATCTCAATCCATTTGTCAACATCACCCATCATGAAAGTCTTACCAGGCAAATTCCAAATCCGTCTTACTATATGCCACAAAAAACAACTGAATAGAAAATGTTTTCGTCTCTCTGACAGTTCTACCAAATGCTAGCTTGATTATGAAAACTTTCAATTATATAAACGTGTGAATGAAAAACTCATACAAAGGGCTTTTCATATTTATTTAAGCTTTAAATAGTTGAGCTAACTACTTGCTCCTCACATTCATCCAGAGAGAAACATCAAATAGTATTTCAATCATGCAGCCACAGAAAAAAAATAAATAAAAATAAAGAATTTTCATTTTATGGCTATCCACAATTATTCATCTCTCGATTGCATCTGGTTGCTTTTCTTGCCATACAAAGAAATTGTCAAAACGCAAAATCCATTAAAAATGTTTCAATCTCATGACAACAATTAAAACAATTGCTAAAAACTGTGCAAATCAATTCAGACTTTTATTCATACCCACAGCGGACTTGCATAAAATTGTAAATGCATAAATAAATTAAAAAGTTAAGCTGCGTCTGGCATGCCATTTAAATTTAACAAAAAGCCAAACTTTTATTTGTTCATACAGAAAAATATGTATAGTATAAATATATATATATTCGCAAAAATAACATACTTTTATATTTATATGGACATCTATTTATGATTTTGGCGTGTTGAACACTTGACATTAAAGTCTAACAATCATAGAAAACTTGACTTAAGCGCATTTAAATTTTTAAATATTTAATATTATATGTATAAATAGTAAATAATTGTTTTTATTTTTTAAAGTTATGGAAGCGTAATCTTTACGCTTAACAAGTCGACATCTTAAGGCTTGTCAAAGCAAAAACACGAGCGTGTGGTTGCCATAACAACCACAGAGACAACAACATCAACAACAACAAGAGCAACAAGAGCAGAAACAGGAACAAAAATAATAATAATAATAATCACCAGCTGGCATCAACATCATTATGCGGGATTGCATCAAGTGTAGCATATGCCATGGCTCGAGGCCAACGACTTGAACAACAACAAAGGCTACAACAATCATCGGGCACAGCCTTTTCAGTTGATGCTTAAGGTCAACAAAACGCAAATCCGGAATCCTGCCAGTGCCATAAAGGAGCAAAAGAAATTTGCAGGCTGAATGCACAAGTTGCTACCCAAAGCAACAAAAAACAACAAAAAGCAGAGCACTTGCTGAGCCTGTGGCTAAGAATTTGTTTAAGTTTTCGGCCGGAATCTAATTAATTTCAAGCATGAATACATAAACTTTTCGAACTAAGCTTCAAAGTCTATTAATTTTCGGGGACCTTCAGGCCTGTTGTGGGCGTGTGGATTGCGCAGCCAGGAATCTATTAGCCTGTAAACTTCTTCCGCTCCAGACACGCACACATTGATTAATTTTAAGACAATAATCATAAAGGCGTTGCCCACCTGACCACAATTTGCCAAAAACTTTGCTCTCCCCTACTTTCTCTCTCTCTCTCTCTCTCGCTCTTTGGTCGCTGCGTTGTATTCAAAATGGCGCACGTGCCTGGGTATATGTGTTGCGTAGCATACTTTTCAGCGTCTTCATTTCAGCTAACCAAGGCACGTTGCTTCGGCCCGTGGCAACGTCTTTTGGACGCCTGTAGAAGTTTGGTTAGTTAATTCGCTGACTTCCACGCAATGCAACTTTAAGCAAGCCACAAGCATGGAAACCTAATCAAAGTTCCTATTGCTGATCAGCAGTGCGTGCTAGTTGGCCTATTCCCGCTATATCTGGCTTTCGTCTATTTATATTTGCATCTTATTTTATTTGCATTTATGCAAATTTCAGTAAAACCTTAATTTTTTATTTTCGACTATTTATGCAGAATAAATATTTCCTCTCTTTAATGATTGGTTTTTATAAAGTTTTCTTTTATTTATTTGATACAATATAAAATTTATATTATTTGCTTATTTATTTGCCAATTCGATATTTCAAATTTAAACCTAACTTTTTTTTATTTGTTTGTATACATTAAATGATAAACTACTGTAATTTTTTTTTTTTTTCATTCTAATGTTTTATACATTTTTTAAATTCAAGAATTAAATTCTACATGTAAATTTGGAACCCTTTGACACAAGAGATTTAAATGACAGTGGCAAAAATGTGGAATCAAATCATTTTCTACTATAAAAGTCAAATAGCTTCCTTTGTTCAAAGTTCTGCTAAAGCCTCAAAACTTGTATAATAAGCATTTATCGAATTTTCAAGTTCCGCTTTGGAATTCAATTTAGCTCTAGCTTCTTTCTCAACATTTTCCCCGCTAAAACTAGCCATTATTTCAGGTAGCACTGCTTCCTTCCTCCGTCTTAATGTTTTTGTACTTTGCTCTTGAAGCAAAGTTTTCTCCGTTTGTGCTGTTTTTCCTGGCCCATGCCGAGACTTGGCACGCAACCAAACGTGGCCAAGTCGGGCGCGTCGTTAACTCGTTCGGGCCCCAGTGGCAGGAGTCATGAAGATTTCACCTGGTAAATAAACTTGCACAAACTGTTTGCGTGTTTGGCTGTTATTTATAATATGCTCGCCCTCAAGCCCTGCTGCGTTCTACGCCCCTCCAGCGGAAGAGGAAAGCCTTCAACTTGACCATTGATGCCACTTGCAAGCACTGGCCACGGGCCCGGCAAAAATTTAACATTTCAAGTTGCAACAACTCGACTTTTTGGCTTGCTCGCTTCTGTATTTAAGTTTTAATTGGATTTCAGTTCATTTTGTTTTAGCGTTTCATTTTGCTGCTGCTGCTGTTGCTGTTGCTGTTGCAGTTGCTGCATCTAATAAAAGCACATAAACTCGGCCAATTTTTCTGCTGACTGACCGCCATTCATTTACATTTTTCCCATTTCGCATTAGCATTGAAGAGCGCTTCGTACAAATTTCATTTAAATGTGCTCTTCAGTCGTATATGTTAGAATTGCTTTTCAATTATCAAATTGGCCAAAATAACTTTTCTAAAATGATTTTCATTAGTCATATTATTATTTATTCACAATGCAGTATATCAATTCACTCTTAATTATATTGAAGAATAAACCAATTCAGAATTGAAAAATAACTCGTAAATACTCCTCAGAGTTGACCGAGTTTTAGTTGAATTGTTCATTTTGAAGACTTCATTTACAACGATTTTTATGGATTGCTCATGACCGATTGAGCTACATCTCTCAATTACTTCGTACTTTTCAATCAAATTTATTTCGAGTCTATTAATAATTTGACTCATGGTATTCGAGCAATGCTAAAATGCTTCGAGAGCCTCTGCTGTTACCTCACAGACATTTACTTTTTACTTCAAATTGAAATTTCATTTACTTTCCCTCTAGTGAAAAGGCTAAAGTCAATGCTTTCATCAGAAGTATTTATAAAGATTGCGCTCCTATCTCTAACTCCAGATTCTTGTGCATAATTTTTGAATTAAGGTCATTGCATTTGAGGATTAAAAAAGGCGAGAAATGTTTAACAGAAGCGTTAGGCAGGGCCCTCAAAATAAATTCCACAGCCATACAGCATGAAAATTTCTTTACAAGCGAATTCCAGGCACCACAAGAACTCCAACCCAACCACCACACACACACACACACGCACACACACACTCATATATACGAGTGCCCTCGACACAAGCAGTTCCTTCATTTCCGCAACACATTCCTAGCAAGCATCAATGTAAATACATTCAAAGCTATCAACAATTTATCACGGCAACTGAACGAAATCTCATTTGCAAAAGAGGAAAAAGTTTTGCATGCGCGGCGGCGAGACGGGTCGCAGTGGTTGTCAAACTGTTCTGCGACCGCAGTTGCTGCTGCAACAACAAACAAAGCAACGCAAAGGATAGAGAGAGAGGGGAAGCTGGAGAGTAGAGAGAAAGAGAGTGAGAATAAAAGAAAAAATAGACGGAAACAACGACAAACGCAATTTATGTTTTGTGCCAAACGCAACAAAAAGGAAATGCGAGAAAAAGAAAATTGCGTAAAAGGGTTTCGGGAGGTAAAGCCAAGTTCTTGGGGCGGAGGAAATGGAAATAAATAAGGAAATCATGTTTAACTTTTGCCGGCTAGACAATGGAAGGGCCAAAATGCTTTCCATTTCACAGCAATCCATATATCAAAATACGCATCTGCGCAACTCGCATAATTCTTGGCTAGATGTGATTGCCCCAACGACCATTGGACCTAGCCCCCACCCAAAAACCTTGTCCTTTGTTTCCTTTTCAGCATGAACAAAAATAAAAAACAAAAAAATAGAAAAACAAAGCAAAAGTCAAGTGTGCTAGGAAAAAACAAAGCGTATATTGGCCAGGAAAGTAGAGAAGGGGCACAGGAGACGGCAGGACACTGGGCTGAGGTGCTGCAGTCACAAGAGCAGAAGGCGCCACAGATACAGCCCGGAACACACCTGGCTTCGTTGCTGTTCGCCGGAACAAAGTTGTTGCAAAAAACATTAGCATAAAAAGTACACGTTACGAAGACTTTTCTGCGTGACTGTAGAGTGCGTTGTGATATATGCACGTTTGTACTGGATGTGAGAGTGTATCTGAGCATAATGGAGCGACTGTAGTTTAATATTGCACACTGTTGTCAGTGTCTGTGGCTGCATTTGCAACCAGACAATATGGTATCCGGCTCTGAATACGTTTACACGTACATAGATATCGAGGAACTGATATTTATAGTCAAAGGGAAACTACTTCATTAATTATTTAATATTCTTTTACTGTTATGTACATATATTTATTTTGTATATATTCAGTAATTCTTTTTTTTTAGATTTTATTCAGTTTGTTTCCTTTCTTTTTATTATTTGTGTAACAACAATTTCTATATAATATCTGAACTAAATAATTCATATATTTCACATACTATTTGCAACGTATGAACTTCGCTCAAGCTCGAACTTTCATTCGTTTGCACGCAAATTTTCCGGCTCACACAGACACACTTTTTGGCTCATTGCCGGCAGGCAACTCAAGCAGGATTTGTCCTGAACAGTTGCCACGAGTTGGCCAGGACGAGCATTTTCTTTTGCTGTGC
This sequence comes from Drosophila stalkeri, assembly GCA_035047405.1. Taxonomy (NCBI): domain Eukaryota; kingdom Metazoa; phylum Arthropoda; class Insecta; order Diptera; family Drosophilidae; genus Drosophila; species Drosophila stalkeri. Next base: position 29,665,394 of record JAWNPR010000142.1, on the reverse strand, counting down.
ACTTTTCGCTCATTGCAACCAAATGATAAATTTGCACTCATCCTTTGTTGTCTGCTAGCGCCAGGCATTAAATGTGCTTCTATACACACACGTTCCATCTCTCTCTCTCTTCCATTTTCTCTCTCTCTCTCTCTATTGGTCTGTCTGCACAGATTGACTGTGCGGGGCAGCAGTATGTAAATAGCCAGAGGGAGGGCTTGGCATATGCGAAAGGCGAGCCAGACAAAGTTGACGCGAGGATTACGTTTCCCCAAGTTAACGAGCTGGCGGGCCAAAGGCGAATTCCGCAGTCAGTTTATAATTTATGGACGCTTAAACTTTGGCTGCTAGGTGCGAACCATAGACGGAAGGCGCTGCCTTCTCCAAGAAATTTGTCCAGAATTCTTCTGCAGGGATTTTAAATGTTGCAAGCCGGAATTAATGGGCGTGCAAGGCTTTGTCAGCCGAAAACAAATGAAATGCCAAGTTCTGTTCCGTGTTTTATTTAAGTATTTTTTTTTTCTCACTTTTTTGGCAGCACCTGACCGAAATCTGCTTCGTTCCAGCACGTGCAACATAACGTGTCATTAGGGGCAACCCTTTCGTGCCGATTCTATTAGTTGGCAATTTCCACGGCTCATTCGAGACGTGTAGCAAATGAAGCTTTCAGCCGGCGCACAGAATCAAGGTGACCCAGAGAGCCCAAACACACCTTTTCCAACTTGCCACCCCGAGAGGTCGTGGCACATGTGTGAGTCCCGACAACCTATTCGAAACATTCAATAAATTAAAGGTACAAATGTAATTTCGTTGCCAGGCGGCACGAGGGAGACTCGCCATAGCTAAATAAATACGTCCGTCCCATGCAGCAGAACTTCAATTTCCAGGTTTTGCCTTTAACGACTGCTTGTAAATAGATTAGGGTGCTGCCATGCCAACGCCCCTGCCCAACTCTGAGGCAAGTCCGTAATGCGTGCCACTGCCCTTTCGCTGCCCACTCATCCACTGCCACTTCCAGCAACTGGCCACATTTTAGCCATTTTATGACACGCATTGCTCATACGGTTCAAAGGGGCTGCCCGCAACTGGAGAAACTTGAGAAACTGGAGAAACGTCTTAACCAATTTTAATGTATCTAATATTAATTAGGTCAATGAATCTTTTGATTAATTCTGAAATTCACCAAGATCTGCAACCAACTATTTATACTTGTATAAATACATTCGTAATTAAATTTATACTCATCCTCTCTGTTGGTTTTATAAATGATTGTAAGCAAGCTCGTGTAGCTTTCCTTTGCATATTAGATAGGTAATCAACAGTAGCCCCCGAGGCGTTGCAATGAACAACGGAAACCTCAGTGGCATCTGCTGTTTGTTGCTTCAACACCTCTCACTCATCCTACCCGAGAGGAGAAAGGAGGCTGCAAATCCACTTGGACTTTTCAGGTCCTGAGCTATCGCATTGCACAAAGCGAGCATTAAGAGGCTGTAGATGTGACTGCAGATGAGTGAAAGGCGTCGAGGCGAGCCAAAGTCTCGACAGGTGAGAGCAGGCCGAAAACAACCCCAACAAGCGGCCATTGATGATCCAAGCGGCAGCTGCACAATGTCAAACTGGACGTTGCTCAAGCCCCAAGCCCGAGCCAAGCCATACGAAGCACTCGACTAAATGCTGGAATTTAGGTTTTGCCATACGCTGGAGTTTATTTCTTTTACGAGTAGGGGTTGAAACTGATGAGATGACTGGCTGGGGAGGGCATTCAGGCACACTTTCTGTTGGGGTCACATTGAAATTAATGGCTCGGAAAGTGTTGCGATTAATCAGGGCCGCATAAAAACTGTCGCTTGGCCCGTTCACGGAAGTGCTCAGTGTCCAAAGTGTCCTGCGTCCAGTGTCCTGTGTCCAGTGTCCTGTGCGCCACTCGCTGCTGCTGCAGCTGCTCATTAAGATCTGGCACAGTCAGGCCAAGATAGTTGGCCAAAGCAATCTGGGCCATTTAATCAGCCAAACTTAAAGCCTAAGCAAATGAGCCATGTCGAGCATGCCACATAAAATGGGAACGCGCTCGCTGACGATGCTGATGCACATGCCATGGGGGAGGACAAGGCAGAGATGCATTCACTCTCTCACAAAAGCCGTTAAATATGTTGGTCAGCAGCCAGAAGGGAGGTGCGGGGTAGACCGAGTGAAAGCAGGACTTAATAACACCTGGTGAATGAGACTCTAATCCAAAGTCGAAATGCGAAAAACGACAAACAGAAATGTTAAATGAAACACAGACAAATGTAAATACTCTGCCAAAAACTAGAAATAAATAACTGCAAATTAAATGAATTTATATTTACTTCTTCAATAAGATGACTTTCTCATAGACTTCATAAGATCTCATATTAAAAATAAATCAAATTTCAATAACTCGATTTCTTAAAATTAAATTTTTAAAATATTTTTATAACTTATATAAACTGTTACAGTAGCACTTAAATGTTCGAAATATTTTTACACAAATCCCAATTCATATTCATACTCAAAATGAGTTCGAAGAACGCAATTAAAAACTATTTCGTTTGCTTAGTCCAGTTTATTATTTAATGACTTTTCTCTTACCTCACATAAATTATGCAAATAAGGGAAGGTAAATAAATAAATCAATATATCATTAGCCCAAAATACATTTGAAAACTATAATAGCATTTTGGAACTCTAACATTTGTATATAAATAGAAAGCCTGTTCTAAGCTCAGCTCACAAAGTCAATGATTCAAAACTTTTATATTCATTTCGATAAATACTTTATGATTTATGATTATAAAAATATTTCTGTGTTTCCACATTGCCGGTTGCACGGCCAAATGAAATCCTCTACTGTGAGTGTATGAAACAGAAAGTCAGAGAGAGAGAGAGAGAGAGAGAGAGAGAGGGCGAGTGAAAGAGAGTAATATTGTAACGGTCGGCGGCATAGAAACATAAATTACACTGAAATCTAAGGCAAGCACCGACTTTATGCCGCCAGACGACAACACAAAATATATATTTATATTCCGAGTGTTTGTAGAGAAGAAGGGAGCAAAAAGGAGGGGAAGAGAACGGGAGAGAGAGAAAGACAAAGAACTAAAAAATGTTTTAGGCAACTTCAACGACCACCTGGCGGGCAGTGTAAACCAGATTGGATGGCAGGGGGAGTGGCAGGGGGACAATGGACAACATCAGAAGTTGCTTTCATGATGTCCGTAGACTATTTAGTTGACTAACTGACACACATAGATACGAGCACAGACAGCTGTCATATGTGTGTTAGATACAACAACAGTTGGTCGTATAGCATAGATAGGCGCTGGAGCTACTGATAAGCCGTAATGGCCCAAGCCACAATGGGGCCAAATGATTGTTAAAACGTAGCTGTGAGTGTCCTCGTGGTGGCCCCAAAATGTGACATTTTGACAAGTTCATTGCGTTACGGTCCCAAATTACAAATTGTAATTGACTTGCGAACAGTCTGTGGACACTTTGAGAGCCGTGTTGGCCCGTGCTCTCTGCCATTTGAGTCATTTTTCAATTTTTGGCTCGCACTCAGTGGTTGTGGCTCGTTCGTCACTTGAGCCAAGTGGCAAATGATAAATATCTAACAGCCACCCAAACGCTTGGTAGACCATTAAGCAAGCCGCAGGCACTGTACTGAACCACAATAACCACAGCACTAACACCACCCACTACACTCTGGTTCTGATGTTGCTCCTGTTCAGCATCCTGCTCCTGCTCGTGCTCCTGCTCGTGCTCCTGCTCCGTCCTCCTGCAATTGCTGTCTATTCTCATTTGCACTTGAAGCTCAGAAGCTCGCTTCTGCTCATGTCCTTCACATCCTTGAATTCCACTCGGGCTCTCTTCCTGTTGTGTGTTTTATGACCCAGCAGGCAGACACTTGATGTGATATTTCCTCTATAGATAGGCAGACATAACCTCTGCGCATTTATCACATCGATTTAAAGTGGCATTACCTTTTGCCAAATCCGTTGCCATTCCGCTCCTACGTTCTATTCCTGTCTCCAGCGGACGCTCTGGGCTGGTCCATAACTAAACACGTACATTTCAGCGTCTGTCAAATGTAATGGAAGCGCAGGCAGCACAGAAAGTTGAGTAAGAAAACGCTCTGCTGCACAGTCTCAAGTATTCCATTTATTGGCAAAATGACGTACCAGTCGACCTCAACCCCAACCCCAACCTCGCTACACTCTTCTATTGACAACTGACTCTGCCTCGTCGCTTGCTGCTGGCTGGCAATTCCAACTGAAAGGAAGTTATCAAATTGTCATCGGCTCTGCAGTTTATCAAAAGAATCTCAAATCGTTTGCTCTGTATATACTGCATTCTAATGCATAGAAATTATTTTCCCACTTTACTTTAATGTATTGATAAGCCAACGATAATATAAAATGCAGTTACTTAGAGAGTAGTGCAACTTATCTGAATTTAATTCGAAAAATACACAAAAATTCTTATAATTGAACATATGAAACTTTCTATTACATGTTCAAGTCAGTTCCCAAATTAATTTAAGATAACTCCTAATCAAACTGTGCCAGAGAGTATTTCGTTATCGACTTGGCTAAATATTTGACTAGAGTTCTTGTACGTTATTCTTATCGATTTTTTGGTTTGGTTTGGTTTTGGTTTTCGTTTCATTTCATTTACATTGCTTCGATTTTCCCTCCATCGTGCCGTTGTGCTCGCTCTAGCTTGATAGCTCACTCTCCCTCACTCTCTCTCTCTCTCTCTCTCTCTCTCTCTCGGTCTCTCTCACTTTCTCGCTCTCTCTGTCTTGTGTATATGCATAGTCAAAAAAGTTTTTATCTAGCTCTTGTTGGCAGTGCGGAGCTGTCAAACAATGCGACGGCATTGGAATAACACTGCCAAGTGCAGACAGCGCAGCATGAAGCGGGGCAGTTCCAAAAGGCAGAGCGGCATTTGGGGGGGCAGCTCCAACTGCAAAGCATTTCCAGCACTGGCAGCAGCAGCAGTAGCAACATGGTTGGCAATTCAAGTTGAAGTGGCCGTGTACACAATTGTAATTTTTCGTAAATCTGCAGAGATGAAAATGCAGCGTACCCAAACTGAACTAAAAGAGTCTCTGCCCCAAACACAAACACAGACCAAGACCTATATCTTACGCCCCTGCCACGCCCCACAAGCGTGGCAGATGGCCCTTGAGGCGCTGCTGTTGTAAAGTTTAGTTTTTGGAGTTGATTCATTTTAATGAAGGAAATTCTGTTTGCTAAAGTGTTCCGCCAGAGACTTGTGCACAGAGAGCAATAGAGAGAGAGACCGAGAAAGAGAGAGAGAGCGAAAGAAAAGTGTACAATAAACAAGTCATATCCTAATCGATTGCATCCCTAATTGCACACTGCCACGCCCCGCTGTCATAAGAATGCGAAAATTAATTGCATTTACACCTCGAAACTGTTGTCGCCAGAAAGCAGATGATAGCAAACAAAAACCCAACCCGAATGCGGAAAGGAAAGAGAACGCAATTAACACATGACAGAACTAACAGAGAGAATTGGAGAATTATGCAGAGGACACAGAGCACACAGAGCACAGTCGCAGTCACAGTTGAAATTTCATTTTCAGTTTAATTGTTACCTGCACAGTAGCAGGTAACAAAATTAGTTATGACAATTATTTTGACATGAAGATGGCATAAGACACAGACACAGGCACAGTCACAGACAAGGGCCAACATCTCTTTGAGATGCACTCGGATAAAAATCGAAAGGTCTGCACACAAAGGCTATTAAAGAGGGTCTACATTGAACTACTTTAGATTAAGACTCAGACACGGAGAGATGCTGACAAGGCTATTATAGCAAAAACGAACAGCCGACTGACTGACTGACTGACTGACGGACTACCTAGGCAGACGAGGACAATGGCAGCAGGTGTGCACAACAAATCAGTTAAGGCCAACGGATCGCCGAAAAGATGAGCAAAAAGCAACGACTCGTCAACAGCCCTGCAGATCACGGCAAGCTCAATTTGCACCTGCCGCAAATCAAAGAGACGCCAGCGGGCAGGTGCGACAGAGATGGCTAGAGCGGAGCGACAACAGAGCTAACCGAACAGGTAACTAGAGGTAAACGAAAAGGTAATACAATACCCAACGGCAACGGCAACCGCGACATCTGTTCTGCTCTTTATTTGCGAGTGAGTATGTGGACGATGGGGTCCCGAAGGGGCGGACGAAATACGTGGAGCAACGCAGCATAGGGAACGCACATGTTGCCCCCATTGAGCAGAGCCGGTTTCGTCGACAAGGGTAACCCAAATTTTGGCATTGCCATTGCTGTATACCGTTGCCGTATAATTTTCGGCATTAGCTTGGCCCAAATTAATGGGCAGTTGCAGCAGTCCGCAGCCTACAGCGACTCGTTTCATCCGCTCCATCCGCTGCGGCAGCTGTTAGATTTTTGCAGCCAAAAAGCCGGTTAACCTGTTCTGAACACACTGCGAAACAACATTTGTGTTGCGTTTGCCAGTCTGTCAAAAATGATTTTGGAAATTTTGCATTTAAATAAAAATTGACTTGCAAAAAATGTGGTATTAAAATACAAATTTTGTCACGCAATATTTAATTTATTTTTATTTATATAGTAGTAGTATTTTATTGATTATTATTTAAATAATAAATGAATGTTGAGATAAATCTACATATAAAAAATCTGAATACCTAAAGGATAACTATTTACAGAAACTGCACGCATTAAACCCAATGACAGAAGATATATCAGCTTTTATTCCTTGAACTTCATTTAATTAAGAACTTTTCAAATGTGATGCAAGCGCACAGTTGTTTATTTTCAGTGTATTTAGACGCAAATGCAAATATATGTACGTGATTCGAAATAAAAATAAAAATACTGGAATGTATTAAGCTCTAATATATGTACATATATAATTGAAATACTTTCATTATGCACATTACAAAATTAATTTAAAAATATAAAATTTTTATTTATATTTTTACTTGATAAACTTTTTCATAGTCATTGCGAGGCCAGACTATAAATATATATATATATAAAATCAAATTTATAAACATTATAAAATTGATCAATTTATCATAATAATAAAATACTAAAGCACCCTTTGATGCATCGAGTAATTAAAAGGTTGGCCAATTAGGCTTATATTATTGGTCGCAGTGATGTTGATGTTGAGCATACCAATTGATGCTCTAAGCATTTCAATTGGCCCGATTAATTAATTAATGTTGCGTTGAAACCCGCAATTACAGTAAATTACCAAAATGTTTCATATTAACGCAACATGTCTGTCAATTAAAACTTTTCACAGCCCCGACATTATAAACGGCTTGTGTCCTTTTCCTCTCCCTCGAACTGTTGAAAGTTGTGGTCGGGGGGTCGGGGGAAGGGGTGGGGGAGTGGAGCTCGGAACGTGAAGCGTGAAACGTGGAGCGAGAGATGTACTTAATCGATTTTTGATTTCTTATTAATGACACGCACAGGATGCGACGGAGGCAACGGAATATAACGCTGGCATAATGTATGCAGCATAATTCCTGATTTTCGACATGCCGCACAGACAGACTGACAGGATAACATTTACGCATTTTACATTTTAATAATGAGCCATGTCCATGCTCACGTGTAGAGCGTTGGCCATGTTTATTTAATGTGCCTGTTTATTTCATGCACTGATCGACAATTGAACAGCGCAGAAAATAAATAAACTGACTATTCTTGATATTCTTAAAAAAGTTTCTGAAATGGAATTCAATATTCATTTTAAACTGACAGCAAATCTGAATTATAAACCAATTCCGAATAAAGTCGGCTCAAAGTCAGACTAAGACTAAGTTGTAAATAAAGCAAAGGAATAGTTAACCAAATTTGTTAAATGTATTTAAAATCTATGCTGAAGTTTACCAGTTGAAAATCAAGTTTGTCTCATTCAATTCCAGTGTGGCTATTGAATCAATATTTCAAACGTTATTCAGCTGCAAGCCCTTATGCCTGAAGGGCAAATAGAATTGGCAGCTCGATTTTATGGATCGCCTCGCATGTCTGGGTGCCTTGAACTTGATGTGTGGCCAGCGACACAAGGATAAGGCAACTGTAGCTGTTGTATTGGTATTTGTCGTTTGTCACTTGGCTCACTACTCAGTTAGGGGTTGCTCTGCTTATAGCCAACTAAGTTCCGGCCCAGTTAATTGGGCCGTCATTACATGGCCAACAACGATAATGAGCGACGGCTTAACCCAACGACCCAAATAGGAACATGTATATGGGTACGCTTGGAGAGGCTTGAACGAAAGCCGCTTAACATCGGCGAAAGATGGATAACACACACATACATATACACATACACAAATACACGATTACACGCATACGCACACTTCAGAAGCTTGCAAAAATGTAAAATTTTGAATTTACTCTGCCAAGGGATACTCGCTTTAATACAAATTTATTGTTAAAATGTAGAAAGAATTAACTAATTTAGTATTTTAGAGAAAAACAAGTAAGAAGGCTCTAGTCGAGACGGCTCGACTACGAGATACCCTGAACCCTGCCAAAAAAAATATTCTTCTTCTTACCGCACGTATATATTACGCGCCCTCTGCTAACCGCGCAGTTGCTGCCGACGGTTGGGGGTGGGATGGGCTGTACTTTGAACGCTTATAACTCCATTTCTAGATGGACTATCTTCATGAAACTTTTACAATATATTTCAAATATTTCATTCAAATTTGTCCGTTTGCCAAATCACAAGTCTCTAGTAGTTGAAATACGTTTTTTTTCAAATTGGGGGCGAAGGGGGCGTGGCATCCAAAATCTGAAAATTACAAAATCTGCGTGTCCATAATATCTATCTAAATATATAAATTTGACGTCTCTAGCTAAAACGTTGTAGAAGTTATGCTCGAAAAACGTAAAAAACGTAAACGAATTTTCGATTTTTTATCGATAATTAAGGAATGGGATGAGTTATCGAAAAAACAAAATAAACTTGTACTGCGTAACTAAGATACGAGTGTTCATGTAAAATTTCAGCTCTCTAGCTTTTGTAGTTTCCGAAATCTCGACGTTCATACGGACGGACGGACGGACGGACGGACGGACGGACAGACGGACAGGGCTATATCGACTTTTTTGTGCTGATTAAGAATATACATACTTGATGGGGTCTGCTGACGTCTCCTTCTGCCTGTTACATACATTTTCACAAAAACATTATACCCTGAATTCCCATTTTCAATGGGTTCAGGATATAAAATAAAACTTCAAAAATATAATTTAATTTACATTTTATACGCTTTATGCCTGTTTGATGGAAACGGAGTATATAATTTATATATTTTTTAGATGCGACGCCCCTTCGCCCCAATTTTACAAAAAAAAACAAACATATTTCAAATACTAGAGACTTGTAATTTGGTAAATAGACCAATTTTAATGCTATTAATATATTCTGAAGATAATCCATCTAGAAGATAACCCACCCCCAAGCCAGAGCAAAGCGCTCGCTTATACGTGCATAAAGAAGAAGAAAATTAATTTTCTTGCAGGGTTCAGGGTATCTCGAAGTCGAGCCGTCTCGACTAGAGCCTTTTTACTTGCTTTTCTTTCTTTTTATTGCAGCTTTTGTCATTGACTCTATAGCGCATGCTTAAATTTACCTTATCTAGGAAGATGGCTTAATGCCTTTATTGTCTACTCTATTCTTCTTTAATTTATGAAACGATTATCCAGAGGATGCGATCTTTTTATTCTTCTGGTTGTTGTGTTTACGTTTAGGTTTGCCGCTAGTTGGTTTTGGTGGACGGATAATCAATCCGCATACCTTGAGCTGTGTCGACCACTGAGTGAGCTATTGTCGGCATCTTGAGATCAGTATTTTTTTGGGAGTATATTTGTTTTAAGTTCATTTTAGTTTTAACAGCTAATATTGATTATACCTATTTTTAGACCAAACATTTTTGAATTCTCCTCTAACCTATTCTTGAAAATTCTGAAGATTTTGTCGCATTGCTTTTGGCTTTTTCTTTTGCAATGTTATTGCCTTTTCTTTCAGTGTGCCCCACTTGCAGTCTGAACCCACCTCAGTGCTGTCTGTCTGCTTCAGTCGACGCCTCTTAAGCGGCTTTTGCCAAATGTGGACACAGTAATTAAGTTTCAATTTGCTTCGCGTCGTCCGCTGTGAGCGCCCTTAAGTAGGCAACAGCGAAACACACACAATTTGAATAGTGTACGGGAGTTAAGATGATGTTCATCTGCGTCAGCTCAGCCCAGCTCGTTTACGTTCACGTTTGCTGTGCGATAAAATGAAATCCCGCTGTTAAATTATGCGCCATTTAATAAAGCTACCGAACGAGCATCTTTCGAGCAACTTTTACACAAATTATGCTCATCAAAATGAAACAGAAAATAGCAACGCGACAGGCTCGACATCACTTTGGCTAGGACAAGGGAAAGCGGAAGGAAATGCGAGTGCGAATGCGAATGCCTTTGCTGACATATCAAGCAAGTCCCTTCGTTGATGAGCGACAAAGAAATAAAATAAAAAAAAAAGGTACGCAAAAGTCACGCAACGCACATTTAAAATGTCTCGCAATTGGGTAAAAAAAAAAAACAAGACACGAAGCAAAGGAACAGCTAAAGAGAGAGAGAGAGAGAGAGAGAGAGAGAGAGTGGGAGTGGGGTAGAAGGAGGTAGCCGCAAAGGTAGAAAACTTACCAATAAGCCGCCAGCGTAGCTTAACTCTGCGAGCCGAGCTCAGCTTCCTTTGTATGTGAAGTATGGCATGCGGCATGTGGCAAGTGCGTTTGCTTGTCATCAACTTGGGTAGAGGCCAACGCTGGCTTAAGGTCGCCATCTTTAGCTGCGCGCAGCAAATGAAATGAAATATACTTTTGTACAAGTCATTTACATTTGCATAAAAAGTGCGCCAGAATAAAGGGCAATTGGCAAAGGGCAAAGGGCGTGGCAGCGTGGGGCACAGATTGAAGCAGCCATTTGGCAAAAGCTTCACGTGCTGCAGAGCCAACGAAGATTAACTAATGCAGCAGTGCGGCATGTGGCAATTCCGTTGAGTATACAAATGAAATGTGAAACTGCAACAAGCGCTCAGCTGCGAGTAGCTGTAGCTAAATCCTAACCGAATATATTTAATGCATTAGTTCCTATAATCATAATGATTCCGCAACAATTTGGCTCTCACGTATCCTGGTTTTAGCATTCACACAACTAGGAACCCAAGTGGATTATTAAAGAAACTATTATAAACGAAAGCACAATATCTAGCTACATTTTCTTATCTAACAAATATGATTGATTGAATTATATAGTTTTGGTGCCTTTATTTCCGGTTCGACTTGTCAATACAAAATAAAAATTTCAGTTTCAACGAGCTTGGATGTTGCTCTCAACCAGATTAGAAATTCAATAAATTAAATATATGAATAATAATAAAAATAATAATAATAATAATAAATTAATTACAACTGAAGTGCTATCCATCAATTTATCAAAACTTATCAGATCTCTAAGATGTATGAATGAATTAAAAACAAAAAACAAAATCGAATTTTTCTCTTAAAGTCATTTCAAGTACATAAGCCTCAATTGAATATGTATGGAATGTCAATTATTTTCAACAGAGATTTAACTAACTTCGCATGAGGTAACATAATTTAAAGATTGAAAATAAAATCAATACTCCCGTTTACTTAAAACTGCAATAGATATTCATATGCGTTATATTATTTGCAGGTCACAGTTATAATAATTATTTAAACAATGCTAGCCGAAGGAATTCTAATTTTGCATTAATCCTTATCCCAGTTAAGTAGCACGCGACTCTTCTATACTATTCCATAGAGACGCATCCTGACTACAGCTGAATTAAAAATAATACCAATAGCAACAGCAACAGGAGTCGGGGAAAACGTTTTGGCACAAGCCCCAGAAATTTAATAAGTTTTAAACAAAAAGTTGGCGAACTTCATTATAAAAACTGTTGCGATATTTAGTAGCTGCAACTGTAACTGCAGCTCTATGCGAATATCTGAGGCATACGTTATCCCACTCACTCTCTCTCTCTCTCTCTCTTTCCCTTTCTCTCTCGCTCTCTTTTGGTCTTTCCCAGTTCCTTTCAATTATTTGAATCGCACTGCTGTAGCTACTCAGCACTGAGGTTCAGATGTTTAAAAGTCTGCGGCTGTTACTTTTCCAAGAGAAGTTGAAATTATTTAACGTTTCTTTTTATAAGGAATACGCATTGAAAATGTGTGGAAAGGGCATGATGTACTTGTTGAAAATTCGAAAAGGGCTGTATTATAGTGAGAATATAAATTTACAATTGTGTAGCATTTAAAAATCGTTAAATATCGATAGAATACAAATTATATATACAATAATTAATATCTAATAATAGTAGCATATGTCTGTACATTGTAAAAGCATCAGCTAAGCAAGCTAAATTAATTTATATCCCGAACTAACTAGGTAATAACAAATGCAGCAATGCAAAGCATGCAGCGTGGTATCTGCTCGTAAAGCATTCCCCATCAGACCTCAATGTATACTTTTCATTTTTTGCCAACATCGCATTTCATGCAAATGAAGTAAACTTGTTGTGAGTGTGTATGTGTGTGTGTTTGTGTATGTGTGTGTGTGTGTGTGTGTATGCAAATGAGCTTGTTTGTATGTGCGTTGGCCCATGTAAATGTTTAAGCTCGTGCAACTGCAGCTGCGCATAGCGAGCCGTAAAATTTCAGTTTTACTCGGTTTATGCTGACACCTGATTTATGGCTTATAAATAAAATTTTAATTTCGCACAACAATTAATATATAACAATACTTATACATACAAATACATACATCACATGTATGTATGTATGTATGTATGCAGCAGAATCAAGCAAATGCGATTAGCATTTTAGACCATTTAAGCCTCGGCAGCGGCACCAAATGTGACAATGCCACCAGAGTTAAGCACTAACCACACACTGAGAGCACACATGTACATACATAAACACAGCACACACATAGACACACACACTCCGCCCCCACTTCAACCTGTAACAACAACAGTTATTGGCTTAGAAGCGAGCGCCGGGCTGCAATAAAAAATGTGTGGAGCGCTAGGCGCAAAAATCTGCAAACAAGTGTGCAACAAAGCGCACAATTGTAATTTAACTGCAGTCAGAGTCTAGTTGGTAGCAACAACAACAACGACTGGCAACAACAACAACAACAACTTCAAGCACAACGACAAATGTGCGCGCCTCAAGTGTTGTAAGCGGCTTTTGTTGGCAATTGTTTGGCAAATGCAGAAAAGCGAAAACCGAAAGAGTGCGAGCACAGTTGGAGTGTGTGGGGGGGGGGGGGGGGAGTGTGTGGGTAACTGCAATGAAATTGGTAGGCAAATGAAATGCACACACAAACTCACACACACACACACACTCTATCTCACATGCATACAGCCAAACACATAATCCACTTTGCTGAGGCAACAGACACAGCAGCTGCAGCAAAGTCGGATATTACACATACGCCTCGTTGTGCCGTCGCTTGTTCGCGTTTTGTCTGGCTCAGTCTCTTCCCCTGATAATTTCCATATCTACCCTATATTGAAGACTGATCAAGATTGCGGAAGGTGGATATTCAGTACAAAAGCATGAAGTGTTATTATTTATAAAATAAAATATTCTTTAGAAAATCATTTAATGATATAATTTAATTATTTATATGATTATTAATTACATATATAACGAATAATTATGTTTCAATTGGTAAACAGAAAAAAAAAAGAAAATCAATCAATTTTCATTTTCATTTTTTCATTTTATTGAACTTTTGTATTTCATGTGTTTCGATATATTTACAGGGTATTTCATAGTTCATCAGTGCTCACGTATAGTGCAATTTAACTTCCGTTTCTACTTTTAGCGCCACGAATTGGTTGACAAATGTCACAGCAATGACGTCCAACTAGAGCCAAGCTCCATTCACAACTTCGAGCTCCCTCACAACGCTGCACCCCCTTATTCCCTTATTCCCTAGCCAGCCCCATACACACGTTGTCGTCGAGCAACAAATGTAAAACAGCATAAAACACTCGTCGCTTCAATGCCGTGACGAGTGCCCCGCCCTTTCTACCTCCTGGCTTATGTACCATACGATGTTCGTGAAAAACTTGACACTTAATTGTGTCTCCTACTCTCGCACTGCCTCTCATATGCTCTTTCTCTTTCTTTCTCTTTGTTTCTAAATATGTATAGAGCTCTCTTCTTTTTCCTGCATCTATGTTATCTTTGAATCGTCTGGCGTCTGTTTCTGTATCTGTTTCTGTCTCTGCTTCTGTTTTTGTTGTCAATTGTTGCACATTTGCCTGTCGCGGAAAACTCTTCTAAAATTCTGGGCCAATGTCCGATGCTTTATGATGCGACAGAGAAGCTGTTAACAGTGCATCCCTTCCATTCTCTGCGGTTAAGCACAATGTATTCCACAGCTGCAACAATGAGCAACGGAAAGTACTTCCTTCAGCAGGTGAGATACTAATGGAAGCGAATAAGACCGAATACCAACAAACGAAAGAAGTCCAACTGAAATGCTTTTGCCGTCACGACCATTTGATGCAGATTCTTTAAGAGATTCAATTTAATGTAGATAGTTCTGTACGAACTACGAATTTTGTATTATTATAAGTTCATGGGTTCATTGAGGTGGGCTTTACCACAGATTCAAGTCTACGTCTCTAAAACTAAGGCCCTATTTTATAATCCTAGCTTTTACTCAAAATATATGTATTTTATTTTTGGGAATAGATTTTGATTTTATAATTTATATGTGAGCTCTCGCAAATATCTTATTTGAAGTATTGGATTCCCTTAATAAAATTCCCTTCCATTCATTGGGGACATTCATGGGGATATTTGATAATAATAATAATAATAGAATATTTTACATTTATAATTAAAAAGTGTTATATGAATTGATTTTAACTATTATAGTATACAGCATACATATTATATAATTTAACTTTTGCTATAATTAGTAATTTTTCATTTTATTAGCCTTGTCTCTATCCATCTTTCTCTCTCACTTTCTCTCATTTCCTTTAATGACTGTAGCCAAAGCATGCCAAGCGCCATTAATTGGTCAGTTAACTCAACTTAAGGAATCTGAAAGACAAATTTATTGAGAAGGATGCAGTTTTCAACTATAATTCATACAAAAGTTGTCCTTTTTATGGGCGAAAGCGTTTAATCAGACTTTAATAGCTACGAAAAGGACATCAGGTCTTAGATCAAATAGCATCAGCAACTAAAATCCACATTTATGGACGCCCTGCCTCAAGAAAGTTTCAGCAGCGTCGCACGGCCTAAAGACATAAAACAAAAGTTGGCTCGTACTCTCACAAACTTGGACGACATAATGGCAAACACCAAAGGGGCCCAATCAAGTGGGAAAGGGGAGCTTGAATGGACTTCGAGGAGCTGAGCAGACGCTCTGGGCGTACGTAACAAAGTGAATGTGGAGAAGTTTTCGCAACACAACACAAAACAAAACATAAAATAAAATACTGAAAATTAACGACAAATTGCGCATCATTAAAAACCGAAACGGAGCACAATGAACAAAGGACAGTGCGGAGGAGGGCGTGTCCCATGGAAGACTAAAGCCAATAATGAAGACAAGGCAAAGCCCCAGCCGAAGCGCCTTACATGCGGGTGGAAGACTGTGGAGTACCGTTCAGGGAGCACCTGGGAACACTCATTTATTTGATTACAAGCCACCAGAACAACAGCAACAACGGAGCAACAACAACAAAATGGGTGTAAGAGAGATGTAGGAGAGTATCCTTATTCTCCCGAGCATGATTTTGGCAACTCAATTTCTGTTCCTGAAGGACTTTGGAAAAACAACAACAACAAAACGAAATATGTTTACCATCGATGTGATGGAATTTACACGAATTGATTTCGTTTTACATAGCTTTTTTTACACTGAGAAAAATCAAGATGAATTAGTCCAAAAAAATGGCTGTCTAAATAATTAAAATGATATATTTTTCATAATTAAGTTCCCTAGACTTTACATTTTAGTTATTTTATATGTGTTTATTGCATATACAATAGTATAATTATAATATTCCTTTTTAATGAAATTTGTTTATTGGCTATATAAATATTTAAAGCTTTCAAACATTCTCACTCTGTCTCTCTCTTTCTCTCTCTCTCTCTCTCTTTCTTTCTCCCTTTAAAGCCGATCTTAATTGCCAGACAAAGACACGCCCACCCACATGCACACATACACTTGCAGACATCTACACACACAGGCAGAGTTGACACAATGTCGCCAGCAAACAAAAAGTCAGCAGCTCCGAATTTCCCAAAAGACGAGCCCCGTGCTCGTCTCCTTAAATGACTCACTTTGCGGCAATGGAGCTGCAAGCCAGCGTAGGTGCTGTGGAGGCATGGCCAATCCACAGCCCATCCCTCCATTCCTCCATTCCTCCATTCCTCCATCTGCCATCCCCCATCCCCCATCCCCCATCACTTCATCCACTCATCGTTCACTTCCCTCCACAGACAAAGTGACAAGCCGTCAAGTCGCACGTGAGCTTCAACTTGGGTTCCGTTGCTTTTACCTGACATTTTTCTTTATTTTGTTTTCTTGCCTTGTTTTTCATACTTTAATATGTTTAACATGTTCTTATTTTTGCACATTTTGATAGTGGCTCTTGAGCTGAATGCCCTAATAAAATGCATAATTTATTTTAATTGGATTCTCAGTATATTATAAAAATGTTAAAATGGCCAAAATTAGTTTTAATTGGCTGTAAGCAACTTTCACTAACAAATACATGTGCATATATACAGGAATATATTTTAAATGTACAGCAATGCATTATCAACATTATTATTATATATACACACATATATATAAATAATATACGTTGTGATATATATATTATATTTTTATTTACTTAGTTTTCCTCTGATGCGCCATTGGATAATAACTTTAAAAGCTTTTCATTTTTATTTATATCCCAATCTGAATCCACTTCTTTTTGGTGAATCTCTTTACAACTGTTAATTTCCATTTGCTGAACATTTTAATCAGCACGTTTTTCACTTGACTTCAATCTTTCCATTAGCTTTATGGCAGTTCTTCATCCCGCCTACTGTTCCCTGAGCGCACATTCCCTTCTCTATTTGCTATGCTCAAGTTTGTTTTGTATTTTACTTTATTTTTTTGCGGGCCTGCGGTTCCGTTTTAATCAAAACAAAATGTTAAGGCACAATGAAGAAGAGGCAAAGCAAACAGGATAAAAACGCTGAAGGAGTTTGAGTGATCATGGATACAGAGCCTGTATACCCTGTAATAATTTACTTAAGGGAAAGTGCATCTCACAGCTGAGGATACAAATAATCCATAAAATATCAAATGGAATATATTGAATATATTGAAAAGTAAATAAAATATATATGTCTTGATAATTAATCTTAGTTTAAGTTCACTTAAATTCATCTACATCTTCATCTCCTATATAAGCTAACTTCAACTACAAAGATATTTGCTTTTCCCTTGTAACTTCTATTCTCTAATAATCTCTTTAGGAAAATAATACTTACTCAACTTTTTTATATTCCCCCTTTTTAACCAGTATATAAGCTCGTATATCTACGATCAGAAACAAACAAACAAACCAAAGAATGACAGCTATAAGCAAAAGCAGCAACAATGCCAGTCCATGAATCCTTTTGTGCCCCTAAAACAATCTATTTCCCTATTATTTCGAGACGTTCTAAAAAAAAGTGTTTGCTTTGTTCGTGTTGTTGTTATCCATTATTTAAAGCATAATGTCACAATAAACGTGAAAGGTGCAAAATGTTGCCCCGAAATAGCAGCAGCAGTAAGAATAACAACAACAGCGGCTATTTCTCTTTGTATCTCTTACTCCCTCACTCTCTCTCTCTCTCACACTTTTTCATAAAGTGTTTCGTATGAGCAGCAAGCGAACTCTTCTACTTCTCAGCACTACAGCGCTGCAGTTGACAGAGCCCCTCCCATGCCATTCCAACTATTCATTTCCTCCAAGCTCTCCAACAATCTCCAACAACGGCAACAATTGCCCGTTGGCAACTTTGGACAACTCGTTGCAAGCGTTGCAAGGCACCATCAACGTCATTGGCGTCACTTTTAGACTTGTTCTTATTTTTGCAGTAGTTGTTGTCCTTTTTGTTTTGTATTCTGCCCCATTTGCCAGGCACCGAGCTGCCCACTTTAAGCCTTTTTCTGTCGTTGCCTTCACTCAATTGTTTCCCAGAAGCCAAATTAGCTTGAAATGATTTTATGGCTAACACGAGGCTTACGGCTAATTATGGAAATGGACATTTCAACAGGCACGAAAACTTATACTGCGAGTAAATGAAAGCCCAAAACTCTAGGCGGAAGTGCCTAACTATAAAATACACCAAAATCCAAGCCAATCTGCTCTTTTATTATGTACTCATCAAAACTCACACATTAAACTAAATTTCATCCATAAAATTCCAACTCGAATTTCAATAATGTGCCAATTAATGAATATGTGTGCTGCCGCAAAGAAAAACCATAATGAAATGATACAAATTCGACTTTGTCAAAATATGAACTTAAAACTCCAATTTCACATAAAAGTTTTGTTCTCCCTACCTCTACCCCTCATCACCTCTACCACAACTGACTAATTCAAATTGAATGCAATTGCAATTGTAATTGCGTTTCAATGAAAGTAACTCGAAAAATAATGCAAGCATTCGAATGAATTGCAGATCTTATAAACAAATTGGCAATTCCCTCGGCAATTTCTCAATTGAGTACACGCTTTCCTTATATATTTATCTTATCTAACTTAGATATTCATATATCTTTATCTATTATATATAATTGTATTATATCGACAAACCCTTTCAAAATACGGGCATTACAATTGTCCTGAAAAGGACAGGAAAAAAATACTTGGAAACTGTTCAAAAATTAAGCAAATCTACAGTATATTCTGGATCAGGATAATGAACATTATAGATTTTCAGAGTGTTTGTCGTTCCGTACGAACTCAGCAACATCGACTTCTTGAATGAATACAAAGATTTGGTATGCTTCGGAGTAGAACTACTCTCTTATAATATGGTCGCAGGACTCTGAGTTCAGTCAAGGCTTAAGACAAATTCAAATGCCTATAACCTTTGGTTTTATCTCTGTCAATGTTAGAGATAACATTTGTTATTGTGGTAGTTCCACTTGCAGTGTGTCTCGACTGACCCGAACCACATATCTGGTTTTTCTCACTTAGGAACTCATTTTAAATAGCTGTCCGTCCGTCAACATCCGCTGCTATACTTTAGCGCACTTGAAGCCCTATATATCTCGT
Source organism: Drosophila stalkeri (assembly GCA_035047405.1). Classification (NCBI taxonomy): domain Eukaryota; kingdom Metazoa; phylum Arthropoda; class Insecta; order Diptera; family Drosophilidae; genus Drosophila; species Drosophila stalkeri. The sequence goes on along the minus strand of JAWNPR010000142.1, from coordinate 29,645,975 downwards.
AGATCTTCCCAATTCGAGACGCACATGTGTCGTGTTTTCCCTTTTTGGGCAAATGTCACAAGCGGCACTTGGCGCCGTTTGTTAGCTCAATGTCTTCCACTTCATGAATCAGAGGGAAGCGAAGGAGTGAGGGAGACCGATAAGAAAGAGAATGCAAACAACAAAAATAGCCGCAAAAGAACTATGCATTCAGCTGTCACTGTCCCTCTTGCATCTTCTCACTCTCTCTCTCTCTCTCTCTCTCTCTCTCTCTCTCTCTCTCTCTCTCTCTCCATCTCACGCACCTCTTTAATTATAGCCAAGTTACATATTTGGTATGTGCGCCGACGAGGCGGAAGTTTGTTTAGGATACACGAGCTCTTTGACTATGCCTACACCAGCCTCACCTTCCGTCTCTCGGTGTTCACCAACTATCCTATTCCTTCTCTGCCTCTCTCGCGGTTTCTCTCTATCTGTCTCTCTCAACAAATTGCATCAGTTGTTGTCGCGTCTAGACACGCGCCGGCACATTCTGCCGCAGCCCTGCCCCACTGCAAATTATTCAAATGAAGCACTTGCCACGGCATGCCACATACGCGTTGCAGTGGCACTTGCAGCTGGAGCTGCAGTTGATGTCGCGTTAATCGACTCTCAACCATGGCAACTTACCTTTCGCTGCTCGTCGCTCTTTGCTCACTGCTCCCAGCTCGCTGCTCGAAGTAAATTATATTTAGTCCGATTAGCTACGATACGATGTATATTTCAATAGATAAAGTTTTTTTTTACTTTTCCAAGTGCTATTTTATTTGGTGAACTGCTCACTTTTAATCACATACGTATTGATAATCCGTTATGATATGTTTTATAATGCTGTAGTAGTAAAAGAAAAGAGAGCTAATTAGTTTCATTGATATCTTTGAAAACAAAATATAATATTAAATTATCTGCCCGAATGGATATATATGTATGCATGTATTGTATGTATATATGCATATATGCATATGTGTAAATATGTATGTATGTATGTAGGGCCAATACTAGAAATTCCATTAAGATAAATTAGATAATTTACGTTTACAGGGTATTCTGATATTTAAGCAACACAGAATGGTATTATTTGCGCATATCATAACGATATTTGACATTTCAAATACACTTGCAAAAAATGAGTTGAAGTCTCGACCGACGACGCTTGCTGCATATTTTCCATGCCAAATATGAAACAAAACGCGCCACAAAAGTTTAGACACGCAATAAAAAGCCGCACAAAAATCAAAAACCAACGGCGAAAAGTTGCAGACCTGGTCCACATGGGGATGAACCGAACAGCCACCCACCAACCACCACCCACCAGCTAGCATTCAGCGAGTCCCGAGTTCCTGTGTGATGGCGCTGAGCTTCTGTGCCTGTCAATGGGGGTAGCTATGGGTCTGGCTTTGACTCTGGCTTTGACTATGCAGGCGGCAAGTCACAAGTGGGAGAGAAAGGGAGAGATAGAGAGAGACTGAGAGAAGGGGGAGTGCTTGTGTCTCGTCTGGCAACGCAGACGCTGCAGACAGTTTTCTAATGGGATAAACTAAATACGTTAGTGTGTGTGTGTGTGTGTGAATATGTATTTTGCCTGTTCATTCGTAACATGAAACGCTCACACTACTAACATTGCTAATCTAAAAATAAATTTCTAAAACACAAAAAATTAATAAATTTATAAAAAAATAAAATTTAAAAAACAATACTGCATACTTTTAGAGCTCATTCAGCGAATAACAAATACCGAAAAATTCTCACACATAAACACACACAGACGGAATTGACATTTTTGCGGGTAGTCCGGACAGAAGTTCGAAACAGCGACGGCGCCAACCTGCTATAGGTGAGGAGAGCGAGGAGGGAGGTGGGGCGAGTTTGGGGCGGTCGCTTTGTTGTGCCGGCGAATATGTAGCGGAAAACCGGAATGCCAAAACAAAATTGCGTATTTTTGGTTCATTCACTTACCGGCAAAATTTTGCCGCATCGCAGGCGGCAAAAACAATGATGATTTTAGCCGTTAGTTGTGATTGTTGTTGATAACGTATTGTTCTCAATTTGATTAAACACTTGACATTCTTTAAATCTTAATGTATTTGGTATTGTAGCCACAGAGGGCATTCAGTAAGTAATACCCACAAACAAACGCACAGTTTGTATAAATTAAACACACACGAACCACTCACAGAACTGTTAAACGTTATGCCGCGCTACGTCCTTGCACACCAACAGTAAGGGAACATTTGAAATGATTTTAACAGTGTCGCGGCCAAATTTCTCAAACTTTTTAACAGAATGTTAAGCTCAATTGAGCTGTTAAGTTGCACAGTACAGTCTATATATGGCCACACTGCGCACACAGCTGTTTGATTCACAATTTCAATCGATTAACTTGTGTTTCAATCGTTATCGCATTGCCACCACAATGGCAAGTTATTTGGCTAACAATTGAAAGATATATCAAATGAGTTTTAACTGCATTTCAACTGCAGCGAGTTAAAGGATTTTAATTGCACTAGGCGGTAATTGGTTAATGACATGGTAGAAATGCAACTGAGGAAACGCAATGCTTGCGTTATTGTCCTGGGAGACATCGGACGCAGTCCACGTATGCAATACCACGCTCAGAGCCTCATCGAAGACAATTACAATGTGGACATAATTGGCTATATTGAGACGCAACCCCTCGACGCGCTGACTGTGGCACAGCCCAAGTGCAAAATACACGAACTTTCCGCAGTCCCCATCACAAATCTAACACCCAAATTGCAGCTCCTCTTCAAAGCCATTTGGCAAACGTTAAGTCTGTTGATTGCCCTAATCTCGATAAGGCGGCCCAATTTCTTGCTTGTACAGAACCCACCTGGCATACCAACGTTGATTGTTTGCTATTTGTACTGCGCATTAACACGAACCAAGCTAGCCATCGATTGGCATAATTATACATACACGATCTTGGCATTGGGTATGGCCGGAGGTGAGCAGAACCGACTCATCCGTCTCACCAAGCGACTGGAGCGTTATTTTGGCAACAAGGCTCATACACACTTTTGTGTAACGAATGCCATGAAGGAGGACCTACAACGCAACTGGAATATTGGGTGAAAATACAAATGAAACCATAAATCTCCATTTTTCTTAAACTAATTGTTAATTTACTGTGTTTGCAGGCCTGTACATGTACTTTATGATCGAGCGCCGGCGCAGTTCCATCCAATAGAACTCTCACAAAAGCACGAACTATTCATGAAGCTTTCCAAAGATTACGCGCCTTTTATGCCGCAGTGCTATGCGGATCTCAAGCAATCTGGAATGCTTGAGTCAACTTCACTCACTCAAAAGCTGGCCAATGGAACGGTACTCTATAAGCCCCAGAGGCAAGCGATACTCGTCTCGAGCACCAGCTGGACGCCGGATGAGGACTTTAGCATACTCCTGAAAGCCTTGCAGTGCTATGAAAGTGTAGCCACAGCTGAGCCACATGTGTATCCCTCCCTGTTATGCATCATTACGGGCAAGGGGCCGCAAAAGGCGCAGTACGAGGCACAAATAGCGAAATTACAGTGGCAAAAGATTTCGATAGTAACACCCTGGCTAGATCCTGACGATTATGCGAGCCTGCTGGCCAGCGCAGATCTTGGCGTATCATTACATTGGAGCACAAGCGGACTGGATTTGCCCATGAAGGTGGTAGATATGTTTGGCAGTGGACTTCCTGTCTGCGCTTACAACTTCAAATGGTGAGGAAGTCGAATAACGCAATTGATGCACATTAAATAAACCCGTAACTTTTTCAGTCTCTCAGAGCTAGTGAAGCACGGTGAGAATGGATTTGTCTTCAACGATCACTCGGAACTGGCCGAGCAACTTCGGTTGTGGTTCGAGCACTTTCCAAGCAATCCAAGCATCATCGAAACGCGCTCACGCTTCAAACGTAACCTGCAAAAGTTCCAGGATTTACGCTGGCGGGAAAATTGGAGACAGTGCGCGGCACCAGTACTGGAAGCATTTCTTTAAGCATTTACAAATCGAGAAAGCTTTTAATAAAATGTTTGAACATTACAAGAAGGCACTTAAACTAATGAAATGTTAAAAAAAAAATGTACATATAATATTACTCATATAACAGATGTCTTTTCGTTTAATAGTTCGACTTTGTTATTAATTAATTTCTTAATATAGAGCAGAAATCCTGCATTTGAAAAGGGATATTCATTTTGCCATTACTACTACCGATCTTGATTTGCATTTGACTCACAAATGATACAAATTCATATATCATATATTTATATTTTACTTTATCAGTTCAACTTAATATTGCTTTTGTTTACATTGTATGCATTCACTTCGATGCGCCTACAAAGTCGCTCACATGTTACGCAAGCAAACGGGACACTTCTTATAATTGTTTTGCTTATACGCCCGCAGACACTCTGTGTGTAGTGCATGCTCACATTGCAGGTACTCCATTGTGTCCAGTTCCATGGGCTCGCAACAGATCGAGCAATCCTCGCCGGGTAGATCGAGGCGTATCACAATTTGTTCGCAATATGGGCAATTGCGACGCCATTCACGATAGTCGGCAAAGCAAGAATCGCACAGCGCATGGCCGCAATTCATTTTGTGCATCGATGCGTCGGTCATATCTTCATGGCAGATAAGACACTTGTCGCCGGGTTTGCTAATGGCAAAACAAATTTATAAATATACATATGTATATATAATTGAGTAATATTAATACTACTTATGTACCTTTTGCGAAACCGTCGCTTTTTGCTATCTTTGTAGTTTTGATCATTACTATCATCATTTCTGCCTCCTGCACTCGATATGGGCCTTTGTGGCGTAGGTTGAGATAAATAAATTGCAACGGCAACAGCGACAACTGCGCAGGCGATACTTAAAAATGGTACAATCATTTTTACAAAATATGATGTTTCAATCACAGTTTAAAAATCTAATTGAACTTTTTAGATGTGCGGCTTTTCTTGTCCGAAATTCCCCTTAAATGAATATTATCGCGTTTGCTATTCACAATATTCGTTCACATGAACTTCCATGCCGATCTAGTTATGCTACTCATATTGCAAATATAATCACATACTAAGCCAAAACGGCAAGCTCAAATACTTATATTTATATATGTATTTATTCTCAGCATAGACTGTGAAGTGAAATGGCTAGAATAATTTTTTGTTTAAGTTCTCTAAAAGTTTTTCTTTGGAAAAAAGTGGTAGTTTTGCGAGTTCGGCATATCGGTCACTTCGTCTTTTTTATGGTATAATATTCGCTAGCCATTCGCATTAATCCGTTACATGAACTGTCATATCATAGAAAAATCGGTGCTGGCAGCTTTTCAATTCATATACATTTTACAAAATTTCAATGTGGGACTTCAACTTCAATTCTTCAATTTTCTTTAAATTCTTATCCTAAAACGTAGTCTTAGAAATCAATCTCTAAAATGATAGAGTTGATAATTATAGCGTAATTGTGGTAATTTAAGAATTTGGTATTTTTACAAAGCCGGCACATCGGTCACACAGCATTCTTTTTAATTCTAAGGTTTTTCTTTGCTGAAAACTAATTTAAATTATAATTGCAAATGCACTACATTTGCAATTAACTATAATTGGTGTGGATAACAAACGAGCAAGCATTTCGAACGCACCAAATAGCGTGATATATTGATTTGAGTACAACCACCGGACAACTCGTCTGCAACTCTGCCCTTCAAAAGAGCCAGTTGAACGATTTTTTCTGGTGAAATTAACTTATAGTTTTTCGATAAGGCAACGACTCAAAGCATGGCTGAACGGGAGCGAAGCATACATGAAATGCTCAAAGACACACCATCCATGAACGACAGCTGCGGTGCCGTCCACACGGGCACAGAGGGTGGCAGTCTAGGAATGGGAATGGGGATGGGAGTGAGCGGCAGCAACAGCAGCCATAGTATTGGAACAGGGAATCCGTTAAGCATGTCTGCCAATTTGCCTTTACGAAACCATTCAGGTGGGTCACCCAATCAACAACAATTGAATCAACGAATCAGTTTTTGTGTTCACCTTTGCAGCACCCACTACGCCAATGTCCCCAACAGGTCCACATACAAGCAATGGCTTTCTAACCTCAGCAGACGGCAGCAGCAGCTTGATAAGAACAAGCGCCTCGAAAATTGATAGCCTCAAGAACTGGAGCATATCAACGTACAAATGCACACGTCAAATAATGCTCGAGAAACTGGGCAAATCGCAACGCACCGTGGACTCGGAATTGGAGGCACAAATCGAACAGTTGCGCGAAACACAACGCAAATATTTATCAATTTTACGATTGACTCGTGCGTTCAGTTCACATTTTCAGCACGTTGTGGCCTCGCAGCAGTCACTCGCCGACGCTTTCGCTGATCTGGCGCAGAAGAATCCCGAGCTGCAAAAGGAATTCATCTGTAACTCGGAAACGCAACGAAATTTAACTAAAAATGGCGAACTGCTGTTGAATGCATTAAACTTTTTCATTTCATCAGTGAACACGCTATGTAACAAGACCATAGACGACACTCTGCTAACGATACGACAATACGAGACGGCTAGGTGAACCAAGAAGTAGCCTATACCTCATATATGAACAGTCTAAAACTATTTGATTTCCTTTTATGTACAGAATTGAATTCGATGCCTATCGCATGGACTTGGAGAACACCAAACCGGAGCTAACGCAGGCGGCATCTTCGCTGGAGGAAACGCAGCGCAGCTTTGCTCATCACAAGGATCAATACGAAAAACTGCGTGGTGATGTAGCCGTTAAAATGCAATTTCTTGATGAGAACCGCGTAAGTTGTTATTATACTTGATATACTCTATGATCTATATATTTTGCTTATCCTATAGATAAAAGTGATGCACAAGCAGCTCATACTGCTGCATAATGCGATTGCCGCCTACTTTTCGGGCAATGCCATGGCACTTGAGAGCACATTAAAACAGTTCAACATAAAGGTGAACTTCTTGCAATTTGTAACCAGTCAGTTCTTGAGCTTTAATAATAATTTCAGCTTAAGTCACCGAATAACATCACGGGCTCATGGCTGGAGCAGTAAATAATGGAATGCCAGCACAGCACAGTCGAGCAAAAGTACTAACTCTGTACAACACGCAACACACATTTTTACATGCCGGTCGAAGTATATCAGAAAGGAGTACATGCTCTCACTCTCTCTGTAAATGCTACATGACTCTTAACAATATCTAAAAAGCTTACATATAAGTCGAATTCCTATTTCATAAGTGGAAAGTGAATCGCGAGGCACAGTTCATATTGTAATGATTTATTTTATTTCCATGTAACTATTCACATTTCCACACACAACTCTTACTTAAAATTAGTTCCTTATGATTTCCTAAATTTGTATTCAAATTTAGTGCTTAGTGCAATACATAATTAATTTTATTTACAATGATTATTTATTTGATCCTGAATTAACTGCATAGTATACATTCTTCGCATTTTATCAGACCATGTGTGCGGGTCTTTTTCAGCTCATTATTTAATTATAAGTACTTTTTTTTTTAAGCTATGTAAAAAAAAATGTAAACAAATATTTGCGACATTGTATTATTTAAACTAATTGTTTGCTAGTCAACATATTATTTACAATAAACGGAAGTATACAAATAAAAACTTTATAAATTACCCAGTTGATTATACATACAATAAATAGTATTTAGTTTTTCTCCAGCTTCATGTCGCTAAGCTTTTCGTTAAGCGCCGTCGTTTCGTCCTCCTCCGCTTTAAACATATCCTGTCAAAATATAATTCATATGATAATAAAATAATTTGTATTCTGAAAGATTTATTAAATTGAATTACCGCATCGTATATGACTTTAATGATCAGTGAACAACTTGGACAAGTGGCTACTTCCTCACCTTCTATAAGCTCCTCCTACAAGTCACAAAGTTTTATAACTACTAGAAGTTTTGATATGATTACATACCTTGGAAATTTGAAATCTATCACCACAGGGACAAGGGTAATAATACATTTCCTCCTCCTCGTCGTATTCAAAATCCTCAATCTCGACCTCGTCGTGGTAAATACTCATTATCTCCTTATCTAGCCTAGATCTACTATATTTGCATTATTCACGCATATACAAATGGGACACACGTTGCGGTAAACATGCTGCCAACCTGTCTTAATTAACAGCTGATCTGCAGATATTACACCACCAGTAAACATGTTCAACAAACGTTTAACAATATTTGAAATTTAATATCATGGTGTGAACAAATTTTTAATGCATCGAATACAAATATCTCAATTTTGACATAATAGTGGGGACACTTAATAGTGGTACTCATTGTTTTTTAATAATAATATAAAAATAATTTGGTAACCCTTTATAATTATATTTAATTAAATAAAAGTACGAAAATCGACCTTCAGCCTTGCCAACCTGTCGTAAAGAACAGCTGATAGGTACGCATTTTGGCCCGGCTCGTAAACTAAACGTTTGACATATTTGTTACACACATTAAATTAAAGCTATGTGCAGCAAAAAATATAGTGATATAAATCTCTACGACCTACTAGGCGTGGCCATTGAGGCCGGGCAGTCAGAGATTCGGAAAGCGTATCGAAAACGCGCACTTGACTGTCATCCGGACAAGAACCCCGATAATCCACAGGCTGTTGAACGCTTTCACGAGCTGTCAAAGGCGCTGGAAATACTTACCGATGCTACAGCGCGGTCCGCCTACGACAAGGTGCTCAAGGCCAAGAAGGCTGCTGAGCTTCGTACCAAGCAACTAGACAGCAAAAGACAAAAACTAAAAGAGGAACTGGACGAAAGGGAACGCGCAGCCCTACATAAGCTACAAGCTGGACAAGCGTACAGCACAGTTCGTAAGACCGATGAGGAGGTGCTGCAAGAGCAGATTGAACGCTTGCGTCGCGAAGGCTCAAAATTGCTAGAGGAGGAGCAACAAGCGATGCGAGAACAATTAAAACGCAACTATGCCGAGCAAAAGCATACGCCGGCCTTTGAATCCGCACAGCATCGCATTAAGATTAAATGGAAGTCTGACAAAGACGATGATAGCAATGGCGGCTATACACGAGATCAGCTTATGCAGTACCTAAAGAAATATGGCGAGGTAGTTGCGCTTGTCATGAACACAAATATACGCGGACGTGCCATGGTGGAGCTAAAGACTCGAGAAGCCTGTGACATGGTACTGGCATATGAAAAAGGAAATCCGTCAAATCCACTACACTTTCAGTGGGTAAATCCGCCGGCACAAGACAAACTCAAAGCTCCAACAAATCAAAGCAGAACAACAGCGAGGGACTACGAGGACTTAGTCATGCGCAAGCTGCGCCAAGCAGAGGAGCGAAAACGTTTAATTGAACAAATGATGAAAGAGGAAGGTGAAACATAACCCCTGCGTATTTATACTTATATTAGTATTTAATAATAAAACAAGTTGGCATCTCTGTCAAAAGCTTAAGTTAGAGATTCATAAATTGAGACACTTAGAATGCAAATAGGCAACACAAATCTTGTTTATGCACACATTTATATGCAACGATTTGATTGATTTGTACTTTGTATTAACTAGTGTAAGTTGAATCTAATTTTAAATGTACATTAATAATAATTTGATCAAATTAATTTAGCTTGGCAGCACTGCCAACAGCTGTTAACAAAAGCAGAGATACAAATAATCAAGAAAAAAGAAGAAGCACCACTGTGGTACTCAGTACAAGGGCAGACTGTCAGATACCTATTTGTAGTTATATACTAATGTTAATATAATTATTGTTATGACTAATGCAAATATAAACAATAAATTCTGATTGAGTATATTATTTGAATTAGAAATAGTCTTAGAATTATTAGAAAAATTATGAAATAAAATATATAAATATAAACTTATATTGTTTGTTCATTCTCTTATATTACAAATCTAAATTTAGGCCCCGATCACAGTTACACATGCACCACATTTTAATGAGTACTATAGGTGAAATAGAAATAAATAAATGAGTAGAAATAAAATTTAAAAAATATCTTAATCAATCATAGCAAATCGCATCAGCATCCGATTATCGTACAGGGTAACGTATAGCTGTGCTGCAGTCGATTTCAATGTTGTTTGCCACGATAGAATAAATAAATTCAGATTTTAGTTGTGAAAAACTTGATTACTTGCAATTGAAATTAATGAAACATGGATAAGCGACTGCGTGAGCTGGAGGCTTTGGTGACCAAGCAAAAGGAGCAATTGTCCCGCTACGAGAAGCGACTAAAAGGTAAATAGTTGTGCAATAAAACAAAAGTAAATGTGATTGTGAGTTTGTTAATAATTAAGTAAAATTGCAGACGTGGTCACAGCATACAAAGGCTTGCTCAAGGAGAAGGAGGCGCTGGAAACTAGCTTAGCGGCGCATGCCGAAGTCACTTCGGGCAAGGACTTAAATGCTGTCGATTCCCAAACAGCCACAAACGGGAGTGAAACTAGCGGTGATGCGACTGATGGGTCCACAGCCGCAGGCGGCGAACTAACCGGTGGAAATGATGAAAAAGGTCAGCTCCAGACACAAATCATAACGCTCATGAATTCTCTGGCTACACTCTCCGCGGAAAAATCGCGGATGGAGGCGTCGTTTCAGGCTGACAAGAAGCAGCTGCGCGCACAGATAACTCAAAAAGAACAAATCATACAGGAGCTGCACACCAAAGCAAAGGAGCAGGCACAGCGCTCCAAAAATGATGTGGAAGAAGTAAAAGCAAAGTGGATTATTGAACGTCAGGAGCGCGAAAAGGAGACCAACAACCAAATGATCATGCTGCGTGAGCTGCAGAAGCTTTACGCAGACGAGCGTCACCTCAAGGAGAACATTGAGATGCAGCTGAACAACTTCAAGACGCAGTTTGCTAGCAACGAGGCCGAGAACAGCCGCCTGCGCGAGCTGCAGCTTCAGCTGAAGGAGGCGCGTGCCCAGCTAAAGCAATGGCAGGCCAAAGCAGAGCAAACGACGGCTACAGCCTCAGCGACGGATAGCAGTGCGTTGCTGCAACATGTGCGCCAGGAGATGCAGCAATTGAAGGAGCAGCACTCCGTAGCCATCAAGCAGGAGCAGCGACGCGTGCTGCGTGCCGAAGAGCAGAGCAGACGACAGGCAGCATTGCACGAGGATCGGGTGGCTAACTTGGAGTCTCGCCTAGCCGAGCTAAGCAACACGGTGGGCAGCTATGATCGCTTGCGTCAACAAGATCAGGACAGCATCCATGCACTCAAGCAGCAGCTGCATGAGCTGGAACAGTTGCAAACACGTACAGCGCCCACCGTACAGTCGATAAAGGATGGAGACCAGGATATAGGTGCTCTGGTGGATGAATATGTGCGCATAAAAAAGCTGCTAACCAATGCCAATGCGCGCTCTTCCAATCCCATTGACCTCAGCAAGGTACTTGCCAGCACCAATGCGACGGCCAGCGTCGATAGCCATGTTCAGTGTGAGCAGCAGTTGGAGAACTTACAGAAATTGCTGGACAACAGTAAGCAGCAGGAGGCACATCTGCAGCAGAAGATTCATCTGCAGCAGACGCACATCCAAACTTTGCAGGACAAGGTGCAGGTGCTCAATCGCAACATAGACGAGGCCGAACAGGAATTGAAGCAACAGGGTGACAAGATGCGTATGGCGCTTAAGAGCGAACGCGCCAAGTGGCAGGAGGCGAAGGCGGAGCTAGAAAATGAGACTCGTTGCAAACTTAACGAGCTGGAGCAGCTGCTACAAAAACAACGCCAGCGATCGCTCCAACTGCTCGACGAGAAGGAACAGGAGATTAAGACGCTGCAGACTTCCTTCGAGGTGTTCCACAAGCCAAACGCGTCTCCTCTGGAAACCAGTGAAGCCTTTGTCTACTCCTCGGATGCGGACAGCGTGGAGGTTGAGGGTGAGCGTGAGACGAAGATGAAGGTCAAGCCCAAGAAGCTATCATTGGGCGAGAATTGTCACATGCTGCATTACGCCAACGAGTTGGCCCGCAAGGACATTGAGATTACAGCGTTACGTAAATCGAAATACGTTGCGGAGTCCACGCTTAGAAAAGCCATACAGGATAAAGTCACAGCGCAGCAGGAGATGCACGAGAGGATTGAACAGCTCGAGGAGCAAGTAGATAGGTGAGTCAGGATAAGTCAATAGAATCCGCATTGTGCGAATTTTATCATTCCCGTCTTCTAATTCAGATTGGAGCGCTGCAAGACACGCGAAGGAGCTAATTTGGAGTACCTAAAGAACGTCGTCATTAGCTTCATTGTTACCCGAGACGCGGAGGACAAGCGGCACATGCTGAATGCCATCAGCGCGGTCCTCCAATTCACCAGCAGTGAGATGCACACCATCAATACAGCATTCCAAAAGAAGTAGCATACATTCGAAACAGTACTAAACTAGATCTTGTATAGAACACAATATTTATATATTAAATAGAATACATATATGTTATCCAAAACCCGCCACGGGATACTTCTCCAGGTGGGCAGCCATCACGCCGGGAAACATGGCAAGGAATTTAAATCGGCTACCCATTTGGTTTGCATCCGTCAACATCTCGTAGCCGGAGCGTATAATAGCCTGGTTCTCGGGTAATGCATGGGCAAGTAACTGCTCCAAGCGCACTTCGCCTTGCATGCTTCTCAAAAAGTCGCCCTGATGCACTGGCCCAAAGCAGTGGATATGTCCCCGCGTCTCCGCGACATGCTTTAAGTGCCTGAAGTCGACATCAGCTGTGAGATCTGCCGTGCCCGGCGCTAGCAGTGGCTCGTGCAGGGTGTGCTGTTTGAATCCGCGAAACGTATCTGTTTTATCGCCAAAGTGGCCGTAGTCCATGACCAGGGCAATGCCGCCATATCGCTCCAGTCGCTCTGCCAGAAGGCCCACATGGCGTTCCGCTTCTAGCGAATATTCCAAGCAGCTGCGCTGCTCCTGTGGCACTGGCTTGAACAATTGTGACACGGGCGTCTGAACCTTGGACAAAACGTATCGGAAATCAGCAGCCTTTGATTGTGTGTCCACATCAATGAGCACTTCGTGCCATCGGCCGTCTATCAGCTGCAGCTTGTGCACAGGTAACGCATCAAAGAACTCGTGAGCCAGCACCAGTGAAAAGCCTGCTGGCACATCCTCCAGTCGGCGGTGCCAAAATACCTGAGTGCCCGTGGCCGTCGTGCCTATTTGGTAGTGCGGCAGCTGCTCCCCTTCTGGTAGCACCTCGTGCTTGTAGCAAAAGCGTTGCGCCTGCGCTTGGCTCAGATACGGACTAATCTCGACCATGTGCATGGTAAATTGTGCGCCACTTTTAAATTTTGACAACACTTTAAGCACATCGCGCGCCAGTGTGCCACGCCCCGGTCCCAACTCAACAAGCTGAAAAGGCGACGGACTGCCCAGTTTCTGCCATTCGTTCATCAACCAGACGCCCACAAGCTAAATTAATTGAGTTATGTATTACAGCTGTTATCAGTTGAATGCATTCGAAAGTTACCTCTCCGAATATCTGTGATATTTCTGGAGATGTTATGAAATCACCCTCACGTCCAAACACATCCCGATTCATGTAGTAACCGCCCTGTGGATTCGTCAACACCTCCCGCATGTATTCGGCCACGGTGATAGGACCCGTCGCTTGAATTTTGGCGGTCAACTGCTTTGCTAGGTTACCATTGCTAATTGTACTTGTCCCAGATGGTTGCTTCGGCTTCTGGCTCTGCTCCAATTCCACATTGCCAGAAACCATAGCCAAGCTAGGACGGCGCACAGATTTATAGCTGTAGCAGCGTCTGCTGCCGATTCGTAAAACCTCGCGTAACATCTTTGCTTGTGTTGGAGCTGCCAACTTACTTCAAATAATGATCAGCTGTTTTAAGGTAAAGTCATTACATTTGGGTCAGCTGACTTTGGGTGCAATGTCAAAAATATACATATGTAAATACATACGTATGTATGTTGCTTAAAACATGAATCTATTAACAACAATAGCAAATGCGTCCCTCACACAACTTCACGAAAATTCTGACCAGTTGACTGGGATGCGAATTGATATTTTTTATGTCAATTATATATTTCAGGGTTTTGTATTACATCTTAAAGCGGTCAGTCGGCAACAATATCTATTTATATCTTACTCCTGTCCTTAAAAAACTTTGATATCAGGCATAATCTTCTCATTGTCGTAGATCTCCTTGGCATAGCACAGATTGGGATAGTCGAAGGCGGCGCCATATCGGTTCTTGCAACCAGAGGTAGCCTTGTCGCCGGGTGTGTACACGGGTTGGCCAATCACATTAGAGGTGGCAAAGTTGCAGGTGAGCACAAAGTGGTTGTAGTAGTCGCGAGAGAAACGTACAGCTGCACAGCCCACATGGGTGTTCTTCTCAGACACGGCAATGGTGAACTTGGCCACATTCTTGTTGGGCAGGTCCTCCGGGAAGCTGGCCAGAATCTCGGGAGACGCATTGGCACGCTGCTTAAACCAGTTCTCGATCTGCTCCTTGATGATCTCGGCATCGGTATACTCAGACTCTGCACCGCTGTAGCTGAAGATGGCATTATTCTGGCCGGCGTATGCGAAGCGTTCCGTACTGCGGCACTTGTCAGGAAGGGATTGGCAGGTCTTCACATTCAATAGAGCCAAGTGGGTTAGTTCCTCGCACCAGGTCATCTTAGCCATTCGCGCTGCCTTGGGCAATCCTTCAATGGAGCCGCCAGCAACAGTGTTGCGAAGCTCATTGAACAGGGTCAGGATCAGCTTCTCATGGGGCTGCATGTTTACCTCTCGTACATCCTTGGGGCAGTTCTCGCTAAAGTTCTGCAGGATATTGAAGGATTTTAATGTACTGCTGCTGAAAGGGATTAGACACTTACTCCTTTGTTATTGCAGGCAATGTGCTTGTCCAGGCAGGTGGGCAAGGCGCAGTAGTCAACGCATGCGACGAGGTCTACGAAGGCTGCGGCCATCAGTAGAAAGTTACAGGTTTTTGAGAACATCTTGTATTCGATGTTTGTTGGCTTGCAACTGAGGTATGACAACCACAGTAGTCTCATTTATACCCCTCTAAGCTGCACCAGGTGCGACAGGTGTTATTCATGCAAAGTCGTGAATCAATGCGATAATGGACGAACACACAGATGTGAGAATGGATTTTCCTGAACAGAACTTCAGGCAAACTCAGTTGCCATGATACAAACCAGAAGTTGTAAATAATCGAAGCATGTGTCGGCGATGCACATGAATGTACTCCAGTTCTTGGAATGTGTGCTCCAAAAGGTGCTATAAATACAGGGCTGTTTCGCTAGTTAGGCATCAGTTAAGTGTGAGCAGTTGATCGGCACAACGACATCTTAACAATGAAAGTATTCCTCTTGTTGACTGCCCTAGTTGGCCTCGTGGCCTGCGTTGACTACTGCGCCTTGCCCACCTGCCTGGACAAGCACATTGCCTGCAATAACAAAGGAGTAAGTGTCTAATCCCTTTCAGCAGCAGTCCATTAAAATCCTTCAATATACTGCAGAACTTTAGCGAGAACTGCCCCAAGGATGTACGAGAGGTAAACATGCAGCCCCATGAGAAGCTGATCCTGACCCTGTTCAATGAGCTTCGCAACACTGTTGCTGGCGGCTCCATTGAAGGATTGCCCAAGGCAGCGCGAATGGCTAAGATGACCTGGTGCGAGGAACTAACCCACTTGGCTCTATTGAATGTGAAGACCTGCCAATCCCTTCCTGACAAGTGCCGCAGTACGGAACGCTTCGCATACGCCGGCCAGAATAATGCCATCTTCAGCTACAGCGGTGCAGAGTCTGAGTATACCGATGCCGAGATCATCAAGGAGCAGATCGAGAACTGGTTTAAGCAGCGTGCCAATGCGTCTCCCGAGATTCTGGCCAGCTTCCCGGAGGACCTGCCCAACAAGAATGTGGCCAAGTTCACCATTGCCGTGTCTGAGAAGAACACCCATGTGGGCTGTGCAGCTGTACGTTTCTCTCGCGACTACTACAACCACTTTGTGCTCACCTGCAACTTTGCCACCTCTAATGTGATTGGCCAACCCGTGTACACACCCGGCGACAAGGCTACCTCTGGTTGCAAGAACCGATATGGCGCCGCCTTCGACTATCCCAATCTGTGCTATGCCAAGGAGATCTACGACAATGAGAAGATTGTGCCTGACATTAAGGTGCTCTAAGGAACATTATTATATAGAGAATTGAACTATATTGATAGTTATATGCATTAATAACATTACTTAATCAATAATAAAGGGCAACAGAAGATCAAATTGAACATTGAAGATTTATTTAAGTTACCAAACAGGTTAATTAACCAATTGAATGGTTTTCCTCATATGACATCATATGTTAACGTATGACACTTTTAACTAGGGATGTTCTAGATCCTATTTATGTTTTAATTAAGCAACAAAATACAGGTAAGCTCTTCTCGGCAGAAATGTAGCCTGTTTATCTGAACTGTTAATAGTTTCCAATCGCTTAGTTAGAAACAAAGTAGAATTTGTATGTTTAAATGTCATTTTTATTGGGCCGACTGTGCCTCGATGTAGACGGCAGAAGTCAACATATAAAACATTAAACAGATTTTGTAGTGATAAAACGATACAAAATATGAATTCATGTTTAGGCTGTGGTGGCGGCGGCAGCGGCAGCGGTGGTAGCAGCTGCCTCCTCCTTGAGACGATCCTTCTTGAGGGGACCCATGAAGGCCAACTTGTCGGCCGGGGTCTGGAAACGACCATGACCCATCTTGGATGAGGTGTCGATGAACTTCAGCTTAATCTGTTCCAGCGCCGAACGTTTGGTATGACGCAGCAAAGATTTGCGCAGAGTGATGACGCGCTTCTTGGAGCCAATGCAGCAACCCTTGATCATGACAAAGTCATTGTTTACCTCACCATAGTGGGGGAAGCCACCCATTGGGGTAATGCTTTTATCGGTCAAATCGTACTCCGTGGAAGCGTTGTTCTTGATGACCTGCACATAAAAAGAGTGTACATTAGACAACTGACTATTAATAACAGAGTACTTGATTTTAAAGATTTGATCAGTCCTATCATTATAGATATCATGGATTATCAAGATTTTTTTGTTTTTCGATGTCGTTATTTAAATGGTTTTTATCATCATTGAAATTAGTTTTCTTTTTCTTTTTAATCTATGAAATTCATACCTTGCCATCCTGGGTATGAATGCCAGCACCGATGCGGTAGATCTTCTTGTTAATCTCGGTACGATGATGATAGCCCTTTTGACCTGCACGTGCCACAGTTGTGGACACACGGGATGGATGCCAAGCACCGATACAGGCGACCTTGCGCAGACCCTTGTGCGTCTTGCGTGGCAGCTTCTTGGTGTGCCAACGCGAGGTGACACCCTTGAATCCCTTGCCCTTGGTCACGCCCACACAGTCTACCATCTCATCCTGGCCAAAAACATTGCTGACCTGGATGGGCTGCTCAAGGTGTTCACGCACCCACTTAACCTTATCCTCGATAGAGCCACCGTTCAGCTGGATCTCCATGATGTGAGCCTTCTTTTGGCGTTGCTTGATCAGACGGATCTGTATCGAGAAATAATTGTAAATGTTAAAATAAAATAGGAATTACTCATGTAGAGACTGTGCTTGATATGGTTTAACCGCGCGATCATCGCCTGAGCGGCTGCGCACCGTTACTGGAATATATCAAGCATCGCCACCCGAAGGGCAATTTGATCTACGACGTTGCATCCATAAACTGTGCATCAAAAAATCACAGCGCGAATGCTTTTTAGGCCAGGCGCACCGACCGGCCGCAAAGCACAGTCGGCGCAACAAGACCAAGGACGTCGTGCGTTTAAAGATTAAGTCAATATCATATATTTACCTGCGAGTGGGCAATGACACGGATGACCTTGCAGTAACGCAGCATCTTACGGAAATCGTTCTCGATGCTCTTCTTGCCCAAATCATCGGTCCACTTCTTGCTGGCCTTAGTGAAAGCCTTCTTCTTCTCGCTCTTGTACCTGATTGGAACGAAGTTTGGAGTTGGAGAATTAATACAGTGCCGTGTCGACTCAATCAATGGAGCGCCGTGTATCAAGTCTGTGCCTGGCAAGAGACAAAACGGGAAGCACACCTCATCGCATATTCAAAAAGCGAGCGGAGATGACGATCTTCCATGACGTGATCACTCATCATTTGGACATAAATGGCCAAATGCTGCTCACACGACTTGCATTGATTTTAAAAGCTCTCTCAGCGAACTGATCGAAGAACTTTATGATTGTCTTTCGAGTTAGTATATGTTAAACCTTAATAAATTCACATCGCACACGCTTTAGGTATGCAACTTTGCTTTGCAACTGTGTTCAGAAGGAAGGCAACAGTAAGGTAACAAGATTTTCGACAGTGTCATTCAGATACCAAATTCTCATCATACAGAAGCAAAGAAAAATCAACTGATAAACACGTGTGCGACGAATAAAAAAATGGCGTCTAACATTTAGATACATACCAGTTCTTGTAGAAGCGACGACGGCATTCCTCGGACAGATGCTGGGCCCAGACATTGACCAACGCACGCAAGCCAAATGGAGTCTCAATGTAGCCGACAGCGCCAACAGCAATCATTGGCGGCGTCTCCAAAATGGTGACGGCCTCAACGACCTCCTTCTTGTTGATCTCTATATTATACGAAATTTAAAAGGTTAAGCACGTGCATGTCGATAAAAAAAAATCTTAATTTATTTTATACGAATCAGTCCGCCCTAGTTAATTGATAATCACGGTTAATCATATGTGTTCTAACCATAAAATTTTAACTGTTCCTCATCATGAAATATTTACTGTTCACATAATATATATATATATTTCGATTTACTCACTTGATCCTGGACGATCGGCCTCGCGCACAATGTGCGTCATACCGGCTTTGTAGCCGATGAAGCAAGTCAGATGCACCGGCTTGGTGGCATCATCCTTGGGGAAAGCCTTAACCTTGCCACGATGGCGAGATGAGCGCTTCTTGGGGTAGAAGGCCATCGAGCCATGACGAGGTGCAGAAAACTTACGATGCGACTGTAAAGAAGATAAACAATACCATTTATCTTTATTGGTTGCATATTCATTTGAAAATTTTGGTATTTAAATTTATTTTAAGGTTATGTATGCACATGCCTATCTCCAATGCACGTGTCAACTATTACAATAACTTTTTTCTTAGCCCTATAAATCGTTTTAATTTACTAATTCCATTTCAATTCTTTTCCCTACTTTTCCCATAACAAAATTTTTCCATTTTGATTTCAATTTTGTAATCTTTTTTCACATTTAGTTTTTCCATATAAGAGCGGGACTTACCATGACGTCCGTTCAATTCAGACGCTGAAATAGAAAGAAAGGAAATGAATCTTCAAAACGCGAAGTCGGCTTCGCTGCTATGTAGTGTTGCCAACTATACAAAAAAAAAAAAAACGAGTGAAGTTGGCGTTGCTTAGAACTTTTCGCCTATCCACTCTGCCAACTTACGGCAATCTAATCTAAAGTAAAATTAACCAACACTTAACGAATAAAATTGGCGCCTGTAGTTTCTTGCATTATTTTATAATCAGTAATAAAAGTTAATAAAAATGAGAGCAATCACGGAACCTGACCACAGCATACTGATGAGTGAACCCATTAGTTGCTTCCAAATATGTGAAAATGATTTTGCCTATAATTTAATCTGTGTAGCCCAACAAAAACATCTATCTTTGATACTAATTGGTCTGCCGGTAAATAAAACAAATAAAATAAGAGAATATTTAGAATAAGCAAAATTTGCATTCTTAGGAAGAAAGCGGCGAGTTTGTATGGAATCATGTACAGGACATGGAAATACCGGATGAGGATGCGCGATGCCACACAATTGCCTTCTCGCCGGATACCTCTCTTAACTCTACGCCAAATAAAATTACTGTGGGCGCCTCGATTGGAAAGTGCAATTTGATGCTTTTTCACACGAATCTGAATGAATTAGCGAGTGTGCAATTCCTGCGTGGACACAGCAATTATATTAATGACATTGCCTGGGTCTGCGATGGGGAATTGCTTGCGTCGGTCAGCGATGATTTCACATGCAAGTTTTGGAATATGGTGACGAACTTCGAGAATATAATTACATTTTGCCTCTCTTCGGCGGGAATGTCTATTAAAAGCCATCCAGAGGATCCAAGCAAGGTGCTCGTGGCAGAAAAGAGAGGTAATAATACTAATTAGTTTGAGTCTAACTACTATTAAACCTTTTGGATTTAGGCATTATCCATTTATATAATGTGCGCAGCAAGCAAACAGTTGTGTCCGTCGAATCACCTAAATTTCCACTTATGTCCGCCGATTGGGCAAACAGCAATCGACTCTTTGTTACAGCCCTGGCTGGTGGCGACATTGTCACCTGGGATTTGAGCCGTCCATTTGTGCCCGCTGATATAAAGCAGGTACACGAGGACGGCGGACGTATCGTACGCTTTGCTCCGGGCAGCACAGAGATTGCGATAGCCACAATTGGACGGCCGGATCTTACTTTGAAAGTATTTGTGGGCAAGTCAACAGTGCCGCTTATTGAGGCGCCTTTGAAGACGTACGGCGGTCTGGCGTGGCATCAGCGCTTACCATACATATGCGCAGTGTCTGATAAAAGGTTATGTTTCTGGAAGATACAAATCAAATAATTTAAAATATCAATAAAGAAATTTTCAAACACCGAAACCACTTAATAATTTCGACAAATAATAATATATCTATAATAATTATTTCTATTCTTATCTTTGCTTTGAATCAAATTTTCATTATATATTTGCGATGCATCTGCAGAAATTGATAATAATTGATAATACAATGAAAATGATAATACACTTATAGCTAAATAAAATATTTTCATAAATAGTGTGCAATCAGGAAATAATTTTTAAAACTGTCTGGTGAACTGCCAACTCGTCTGTGTTTTTCTTTCTGAATTTTTACTTTTTGCCTAACGGGCACACTGGTTTCATTTACTTTGTAGTTGACCAAATATAAACACAAATCGCAGAAAGTGCAAACCGGCTATAAAACTAAAAACTTAAAATGTCTGCCGCTGAAACACAGGTATCGAGTTTGCCCATGCCACCGGAACGTTATATCAGCAACTATACGGAGGAGAACATTAGGAGAAATCGAGCACCGCGTCCGCCGCCACCACCGTCACAACATGAAGTTTACAGTATGTTTGGCATTCAGTACAACAACGACGAGATGATACGCTCTCTGGAGTCGCAAAATATTAAGCGTTTGATACCCATACACTTTGATCGTCGCAAAGAGCTTAAAAAGCTGAATCACTCGCTGCTCGTTAACTTCTTGGATCTAATTGACTTTTTGATACTAAATCCTGATAGTCCTAGGCGCACAGAGAAAGTGAGTATTAGGTCGACAATGTTTATTAAAATATAAATATTATTATATCGTTACAGATTGATGACCTCAGCCTGCTCTTTGTCAATATGCATCATCTTTTGAATGAATTCCGTCCGCATCAAGCGCGCGAAACTCTCCGCGTAATGATGGAA
Source organism: Drosophila stalkeri (assembly GCA_035047405.1). NCBI lineage: Eukaryota > Metazoa > Arthropoda > Insecta > Diptera > Drosophilidae > Drosophila > Drosophila stalkeri. The sequence continues at coordinate 29,624,312 of JAWNPR010000142.1, read as the reverse complement.
ATGCAGAAGAGACAGCGCGTAGAAACGGCTACACGTTTCCAGAAACATTTGGAGCGTGTACGTGATATTGTCAATAGTGCCTTCGCCGCACTGCCAACACTTTATGATGATAATGAGCATGTCGGTGCGAAAATTAAAATGGAAATCGATCCTCTTGAATCGAATGCTGCAGCCAAAAATGACCCCATCTATCAGCATGATCGCATGATGTGTAAATTGGTGGATTCCATTGACTGATACATTGACTGCAATACGCGAACCTAAACACGAATGCAGCGGAGACACGCTGTTAATCAACAATATCTGCCTAGGCTTAGCTGAAATATATATTTATATATAAACTATATGCTAATTTCACGTGTTCAAAATACATTTTTAAATTTTATATTGAATAGATCAAACGCGTGTATAGATTGCATGGGCATTACTGTTTCAAAGTCATTCCCGCACAAGAAATGTTTGATATGAGTTATAATCATTATTTGGATTTCACCATCTTGTGACGTATCTCCCAGAGCAGTGATGCCTGCTTAGGCATTCACTTTTATTATTATGGCTATTATATATTATTTACATGTAAGACAAACATTCACAACTGCTATGTCAGCAGGGAAGACGCTTATCATGCGTTTACCTGCCCCCAAGTATCATATAGTTAATGCTATCTTGCTTTCTACCTTTTCGCTTATCATCACTTGTGGGCTGCCACTGATTAGCGGCACGTTGTCTCGGCTATGAGGATTGGAGGATGCCTAGATATCTGTCCAGAGCTCTGTATTCTTATGTAAATTGCTTAACTCATGGTTGGCAAAGAATTTTTTCAATATACATATGTGTGACTCTAGACAGATGGATGGATCGGATATCCGTGTATCGGTTTATAGGTTGAACGCGAACTGTTCAATATTTACTATGGTTAGGTTAGCAGGGAACCATTTCTTTTTCCATGTAAAACAATCTTTAATCAAAACAAATGAAATAGTATTATTAGATTCGGTTTACTTCATATCACATATGTATGTACTAGTTGGTATATTTGATCTCTAGCAAAACTCTAACTCGTATCTTTTTTAATTTGATTTTAATCGGATTGTATTATTCATTAGAGAAGCACTATAGGAAAATACGGTTAATTCCATTTTAATTCATTCATAATCTTTATGGAAGCTCGTGTAAGATCTGTTATCTTTGATAAGAACTTTTTAATTATGTAGAAATGAATCTTCAATTTTCCACTACACGATGTAATAAAACCCATATGCCATTCATAACACTTCGTCATTTGCCAGCAGACAACGCGCAGAGCTGGAAGTGCTCGGAAATAGTGGAATAAGAAAACCTCTGTGATAAATTAATATACTATAGTGCATATGTAACTATTGACTGGGACATTTCAATTGACTTGCAACATAAATTACTTAATTTAAACAAATAATTGTGATTCTCTGATCAAACGAAACACATCAAACAGTAGAGCAATATGGTCGAGAAAAATATCGAAAATATTGCGAATGGCGATAAAGCAAAAGGTAAAACTATGTGTAAAAGTGTTGATCTATCTATATATTTGTGGAAGAAGGAAACTGAAGTTCAAAGCCTTCTTAAAAATTAAATTAAAAAGAGCCACTAAAATTGTTCATTAAATTACATTTAAAAGAAAATACTTAGAAATTCTTGAGCCAAAAATAAAATATGGAACATATTTTTATATAAAAGTTTATAATAGTAAAAAGTAAAACAGAAAAAAAATATATATATATTTAAATTAAAAATAAAGTGAATCTAGAAAAATTATAATTGATAAATTGATAAACAAAATACTGGCGAATTATAAAAAATATATGGTTTCCAACTGAGAATTGTATTAATAATATTAATAATATCAGTTGCATCGACAGCACACAGGACTCTATTTGAGCATGGAAATCGAATAATATATATGTATATATAATATTAATATATTTATATATAGTGATTATTTAGTTCCATCTCTTTCACTCTTTTGTGGCTACACTTTACTCGCTGAATAGGAGGCCTAAACAGATAATTAAATATACATACATATTATATATCATCTGAAAGGTATTAATGCATAGATCACACATATATAAAAATTGATTCGTAATAATTATTTTTGATTTTTATCATACAAATTCATTTTAGTAATTAAAAAAATGTTTTATTAAAAATTGCACATAAAAGTTTATCCTTTTTCGAATTCGCCGTAAAAAAATAATCTACGCATTTTTATCCCACTCTTCCCGGTTATTTTTTATGCCTGATTTTTTTTTTCTCAAATCATAACTCTTATTTGCGGTCCCTGATTAATATAATAGAATATTAGATGTATAAATAAATAAAAAGTGCTAGTGGATCATCTCTTAGAATGATTATAATTGTTATTATCACTAAATCAACGCACTATTTATTTACAAACAAATTGTTAATAATAAGTTTTCTTACATTTGCAAATGAATTTACAATATATATAGTTTTTATGAAAATGCTTTTTAATCAATTTTTTTCTTAAAATTTGTTTTAATTTTTTAAATTAATGATTGATTTTTTTATTGTTGTTAAAATAGAATATTTTAGAATTTTAATTTCCCTTAAGAATTTGCAGACGTCGAATCAGATAACGATGGCAATTCGAAGAGCTCTTCAGTGACCAGGACTTGTGCTCAAGACGATGAGCCCGCGGACTTCGATAAGGCCATCACATCTGCTGGCTTTGGCCGCTTCAATCTGATTCTGCTGATCATCGCAATACCTGCGACCTGTGCGAACATGTTCGAGTCGACGACGATGTCGTATATATTGCCTATAGCCGAGTGCGATCTGCATTTGACGCTGAATGACAAGGGTATATTGAATGCTTGCGCATATGCGGGCATGATCGTTTCAGCTATACCCTGGGGCTATTTGGCCGACACGAAGGGTCGTCGCATGGTGCTGCTCTATGGCTATTTGTTGACTTCGATTTGTGTGTTTGGAAGCGCGCTGAGTCAAAATTTCATCATGTTGGTGACGTTCAAGTTCCTTGGTGGACTTATGTAAGTAGACTGGCGCTATCTATTTATTTAGTTGGTAGTTTATGTAAACCAGCTGTCGCTACGCAGTGTCAACGGCCCCTCAGCTGTGCTCTACTCCTATCTGACAGAGATGCATGGGCCAAAGCACCGCACTCATGTGCTGATGATTGTGGGCATGATTGTGAGTGCTGCCACTTTGCTGCTGCCAATGCTTGCTTGGCTCACCTTTCCCCAGCCCTGGGACTTTGTGCTCTTTGGTAGTCTAAACAGTAAGTTCAAGATAAACCAGTTTGTGCTCAAGTTGGGTATATCCGACTAGGTGATGCTCTGGCTCCGCTGCTCCATCTCATTTATTTATTTTTCCATTTGCAGTTCACAACTGGCAAATCTTTTTGCTGATTTGCGGCTTGCCCAGTTTATTAAGTGGCCTCATTATGTGTCTGATGCCCGAGAGTCCGAGATATTTAATGGGGCAGGGTCGCAATTCAGAGGCTCTGCTGGTGCTGCAGAAGATCTATGCGATCAATACTGGCCAACCAAAGGATAGCTATCCCGTAGGTGCATTTGCTTACTATAAAAGAGAGTATTTAGAATTATTTCTCAATGCATGCCAGGTGAAAGCGCTTGTCCTGGAGGTACCCAACCGTGCTGCCCAGAAGGACGAGGCCATTTATACAGTAGAGGAGAAACCAGTGGCTCCCCAACCTAATTCGTCGCGCAGCCTCCTTGAGAGCCTGCGCGCCGGCATGCAACAGATCAAGCCCATGTTCCACAAGCCACTGCTGAGCCTGTCGCTGCGCTGCTATACGATGCAGTTCTGCATGTTTCTGGGCATGAACACCATTCGTCTCTGGCTGCCACAACTCTTTGCCTCAATGGCCGACTATGAGGAAGCTCATGCGGATGATGGTGGCTCGGCCACCATGTGCACCATTCTCGATTACAGTGTGAATCGCACGGCCGAAACTTTGACGAACTATCACAGCGCCTGTGCTGAGGTGAGACACTGACAATTTCTTATCACTTTTAATCATCTTTTGGGCTTCTGCCAAAAGTTACTCAAAGAGTGACTACGAAAGCTATACATATTATTTTCATTATTCGGCTTTGATATGAGCTATCTCTTAGTCTATTCGAGTTAAGATAATTGCTTATCAAGCTTCATCATTTACTCATTCATTTTGCTGACTCACTCTGCAGTCATCAGTTTTTTCATTCTCTTCTGTTTTGCTTTCCCTCTCTATCTCTTTAAAGCCGCAAAATATATCTATAAATATGTATTTGAACAACATCATCGTCTCGGCTTGTGGATTCGGTGGCTATTTCTTTGCTGCGGCTATAATCCGTCTAGCTGGTGCCAAGCGTCTGCTAAGTAAGTAACATGTATCTAAATAACATATTTATTTAAATAATAGTAACTTTCTATTTGATTACATTCATTAGTTTGTGCTAACGCTTACAGGGTATGTAGGGTATATATAACAGACAAAAGTAAGCGTAGAAGATCCCATGAAATACAATAACTTTTGTTATCTACTTTGAATTTTTATACCCTGAGCCCATTGAAAATGGGAATTCAGGGTATAATGGTTTTGTGAAAATGTATGTAACAGGCAGAAGGAGACGTCGCAGACCCCATAAAGTATATATATTCTTGATCAGCACAAGAAAATATGTCGATATTGCCCTGTCCGTCCGTCCGTCCGTATGAACGTCGAGATTTCCGAAACTACAAAAATCGAGATTTCCGAAACTATAAAAATCGGAAATTCGATACTTTTTTTTACGTTTTTCGAGCATAACTTCTGCACCGTTTAGCTAGACACTTCAACTTTATATATTTAGATAGATATTATGGATACGCAGATTTTGTAATTTTAAGATTTTGGATGCCACGCCCCCTTCGCCCCAATTTGAAAAACATGTATTTCAAATAGTAGAGACTTGTCATTTGGCAAATGGACAAATTTGATACCATTCATATATTCTGAAAGTTTTATTAAGATAATTCATCTAGAAATGGAGTTATAAGCGTTCAAAGCTCACCCCAACCCACCCCAAGCAGAGCGCTCGCTAAAGAAGAAGAATAAAATTTTTTTTGCAGTGTTCAAGGTGTCTCGTAGTCAAGCCGTCTCGACTAGAGCCTTATTACTTGTTATACACTGAACCCATTAATAATGGGAATTCAGGGTATAAAGGTTTTGTGAAAATGTATGTAACAGGCATGTATGAACGTCGAGATTTCGGAAACTACAAAAGCTAGAGAGCTGAAATTTCACATGAATACGTCTATATAGAAATGGAGTTATAAGCGTTCAAAGTATATCCCATCCCACCCCTAAGCGTCGGCAGCAACTGCGCGGTTAGCAGTGCGCGAGCTTATACGTGCGAAGAATATTATTTTTTTTTTACAGGGTTCAGGGTTCAGGTATCTCGTAGTCAAGCCGTCTCGACTAGAGCCTTCTTACTTGTTTATTTTAAGCTTACACATTTAATACCGCTTTCTTTCTATTTTCCTACTAGCCTATGGTCTGTTTATCTCAGGAATTCTCGGAATAGGCCTGTACTGGTCCGTCAATAGCGTGATGACAATTGCCTTGTCGGCTGCATTTGTCACTGTAGGCGGAATCGCTGTCTCCTCTCTTCTAGGCGCTGTTGTTTCGCTCTTTCCCACGCAATTGCGGTAAGATATGCCGTATCTCTGTTGACTACCATACATGCGATAAAAAACAAATATCTTTCTTTCCCACATCTTTTACAGCTCCTTGGTGGTGGCCATTGCTATGATGTGTGGACGCTTGGGAGCGCTGTCTGGCAATCTCCTTTTCCCGATCTTAATACAGATCGGATGTGTGCCGCCTTTTGTTATGGTTGCATTTGTCATGTTGTGTATGTTTATTGCAAAATTAATTATCAAATTAAAATCATTAATAGCTCCGCCATCACTCGTTGTTTTTGTTCATATTCATATTCATATACTGCATTCGTCGTGCTATATGACAGAGCAGTACAGCAAATATTTGTTCTATATTTACTCCTATATCTTTTTTTTTACAGTTGCTGCCGTGCTGTCTATTTTCATTCCCAATCCAACAAAAGCTGCTTTCGCTTAAATATTTAATACCTTTATTGTAGCTTTTAAGTTGTAAAATATTGCTTACGTCATATTGTACATAGAATCGTAGTCTTTCGGCTTAGTTGCCGTTGTTAACACTTCATGCATATATGTAGAACAAAATTGTATATTTGAATGCTTTTTGCTGTTTAATTATATTTTCAGTGAGTTTTTATAATCTGTTAGTTTTGATATATGTACATATTGATGCTAATCTTGATTTGTTTTGTAACATGTGTACTTGTAATTGTAGATACTACTATTTACTTTATTTATTTATCGAGATATCTTATGTAGGTAGTTTCAGTAAGCGGTACAAACAAATAAAAAATACTTTCTCTGTCTATAATATATTATTAATATTAAAAGCCAAAACATATATGTGTGCCACATCCAAAAACAAGTCTAGTATTTGAAATACCGTTTTTGCACAATTTGGGAGATGGATTTGGGAGCGATATCCAAAATATAGAAAGCATTGTTAAAAATATCAACATATGATGTGAAGATTTAGTCTTAGAATTCATTTTTAATACGTTTTTAATCAATAACTCTGAAACAAGAAAAGTTATTGAATTTTGAAACAGACTCGATTTCAAGTCTCTAGCTCTTTTAGTTTCTGAGATCAGCGGAACGGAACGGACAGCCAGACAGATAGACAGACCAATGGGGTCTGCCACGCCTCCTTCTGCCTGTCCCATACATTTAACAAATTTCCAATTTTCCATACGTTCAGGTTATTATATATCTAGTATAATTGTATAAAGCTTGTAGAAACAAGAAAGCTCTAGTCGAGACTGCTCGACTACGAGATACCTTGAACCCTGTAAAAAATATGATACTTTTCTTCTTTAAGCGCGCGCTCTGCTAACTGCGCAGTTACTGTCGTGGCTTGGGGGTGGTTTGGACTGAAGTTTGGACGCTTATAACTCCATTTTTGACGAACGATCTTTATGAAACTTTCAGAGTTTAATAATAGCACTAAAATGTGTCTATTTGCCAAATTGCAAGTCACTAGTATTTGTATTATGTTTTTTCCAAATTTGGATGATGGGGGCGAATTTGGGGCCGGTATTCTAAATCTAACAAAAAACGAAATTGTATTAAATTAATATATACATATATATATATATATATATATATATATATATATATATATATATATATATATATATATATATATATATATATATATATATATATGAAGAAGACTTGGAGTCTCTAGCTCTAAAGATGAACGAGATATAATTTTATAACTGATTCTCGATAGATGTTAAAGTCGATAACTCTGAAACTAAAAAAGGTATCGATTTTCCGAAATAACTCATATACCGCGTGCAATACACGGACCTAACAAAAAAAGAATGGAGTCTCTAGCTCTTATAGTTGCTGAGATCAACGCGTTCATACATACTGACGGACGGACGGACAGACGGACAGGGCTATATCGACTCTTCTCGTCACGCTGATCAAGAATATATATACTTTGTGAGGTCTGCCACGCCTCCTTCTGCCTGTTACATACTTTTAACAAAACCATTATACCCTGATTTCCCATTTTCAATGGGCTCAGGGTATAAAAATGTGATCACGTAAATCTAGAATGCTTAAAATTTATGTTCAAAATTAATTCGATTTGGGTTGCACTTTATTTTTATGATAGCAGTCGTAATATAGATGGCCGAAGCAGCAGAATCAGATGAGACGGCAGATTTTGAGACGGCAATTGCAGTATGTGGCTTCGGCGGGTTTAACGTTATCATTATATTAAGCGCACTCCCCTGCTTAACATCAATGGTATTCTCTGCATTGATAATAGCGTTTGTAACGCCGACTGCTGAGTGTGACCTGAACCTTACCGTAATGGACATGGGAGTGTTGAATGCGATGACCTATGCAGGTAAGTGATATCAAATAGATATTGACAGAATAAAGGAGTACGTCTAACACCGTTTTCTAGGCATGATTTTGTCAGCCATACCATGGGGCTTTCTATCTGATACGTTGGGTCGCCGCCCCGTTCTAATTTATGGCGGTTTCCTTGATACCATATTCGTGCTCTGTTCGGCCCTAAGTCAAAATGCCATCCAATTGATGGTATTTAAATTCTTCGATGGACTAGTGTGGGTATCCAGCTGTTTGTTGTATTCATATCATATGTATTTACTACTTCCCTGCAGTATTTGCGGCCCCTTTGCTGTGGTGGTCAGCTATCTGGCTGAATTTCATGGCCAGAAACACAGACACTATATAATGTTCTGTGTCGGCTTATGTATTTCCCTTGGAGCGCTGATGTTGCCTGTGATGGCATACTTTATATTGCCACTGCGTATTAATATCAACTTGGGATCTATGAAATGTAGGTGAAACTCATCTTCTTACTATATATCTCCTTACTATATAAACTCGTGTATACCTCTGTCCGGTAAAATGGAAAGAGTGGTGCGATTCTCAAACTGGGGCCTTTGAGCTCGTCTGCAGATGAGCTACACATTATTCTGAGCATTTCGTTGGGTGTAACAAATCAGAATAAATAACTTAAATTTCGACTAAGACTAATCAAGATTCATATCAAATCGATCTATTATATGATATAATCAGGGCTTGATGATTTGAAGATGACGTGCTGGGTCGATATAGCCCAGTCCGTTTCTCCGTCTGTCCGTTCGTCCGTATGTTTGTAGGTTTGTTTCTATAATTCGGCAGCTATTTTCGATTTAGTGTTAGTGACTAAAAAGCTTATAAAATCGGTTGTAAAGTTATATCTCGTATATTTTTAGACTTATTTTATACAATTTTTGTTATATTTTGGATACCGCCCCCAAATCCAACCACATCCTTCCAATAATGTATTTGAAAGATTAGAAATTTTTGGTTTTTGTTGAAACGGGAAATAGTTGTATGACGTCGGTTGCCCTCGACGGTAATCTTGTTTCTTGTATTATTTATTTTTCTTTTCAGTTCGCACCTGGCAGATGTTGTTCGCGATTTCGGCTTTGCCAAGTTTTTTAAGTGGCCTTCTGCATATCTTTTTACCCGAGAGTCCCAAGTTCCTTATGGCCCAGGGTTACTATAGCAAGGCATTGGAATCTTTACAACGTATTTACGCAATCAACAAGCGCAAACGTCGCGAAGATTATCCGGTAACTTATCTGCTGACACGTAGTTGTTCAGTCAGTTCTAATATCAACTATTTATCACCCGACAGATTAAAAGTTTGAAAGATGCCAGGCCAGAGCGAGTAAAAGAAAATAATGTTTCGATGAAGGATAAGTGCCTCTATGCAAAGACTATATTTTATGATGGATTAAAGCAGCTGAAACCAATGTGGAAACGTCCTTATCTGGGAGTATCCATTCACGTTTATTTTCTGCACTTTTGCCAAGTTATGTGGTAAATAATACCAATAATTTGTTAATAGATATTCTGTACTACGTTTACTGGATTGCGCTTTAATTATTTAAACATTTCTATACCATTATACCCATTAAAAACGGGTGTATGGTGGTTTTCTTAAATGTAACAAGCAGAAGGAGGCTTGGCAGACCCCATTAAGAATATATATATATTTTTGTTCGGGCGACAAGTTGAATAGATATAGCCCTGTCCGTCCGTCCGTTCGTATGAACTCAGAGTTAACGTAAACTACTAAACTAGAGGGCAAGAGAAAGCTGAAACTTTACATTTTTACTCATGTATTACATACGCAGTACGAGTTTATTTTATTGTTTCGATAAATAACGATAAGAATCGAAAGCTTCGTTTTTTTCGCGTAGATTGGATATCGTTTGAGTATGAAGTCCCTAGTTCATATACTTTATATTTAGGCAGATATTATAGATACACATATTTTGAAATTTTCAGATTTTGAATACCTCGTCCCCTTCAAGAAAGATTTAAAAAATAAAATAAACGTATTTGAAATAGTATACTTGAAATTGGGCAAATAGAGACATTTGAATGCTATTATTGCTGTCTCAAAGTTTGATGAAAGTAGTCCATCAAGATATAGATTTATAAGCGTCCAAAATATAGCCCAGCTGCACCAAGTGATGGCTGACAAAAATTATGAATCGATTATTGAATTATATGATTAATTGAAGCTACACGATTATTAATTTCAAGTAATAGATTAATCATTTATCACATGATTTATTTTTTACATTTTTTATGACCATAGGAAAAAAAGTAAATGCGCAAAAAATATATGGTAATATTTATTTAATAAGTTTGAAATTAAGGAACAAAACATCGAAATTTTAAGTAACAGTAGCATGATGTGTCTATTAGTAAACTGTATCGACACGAAGTTTCGGGTACACTGTACGCATCTCCTCCTATAGAACGTTGCGTTTGAGATCTTATACTGGAGCAAAAAAAAAAAAGTTCCATACCAAATCGATTGTCAAACTGGCCTAATAAAGCTAGTCTGAGCATATTTTCTGTCGACGACTTGCTAACCACCTTCATTATTACATTATTTACCATACATTTTTTAATAAATCAGATAAACTTCACTATTTGTTTGAGGCATGGTTAAAAGTTCTGTGGTGCTTTTCAGCGCCTAGGGAACGACGCGATTATTTTTTGTAATAATCGATTATTGTTTCATTTGATCGCAACCACTAACCATAGAATATCACATAGTAGCACATAGCAAATAGTAATTCTTCATATGGAAACGAGACCATTTCATTCAAGTGCTGGCAGTGGACTGACACTGTCGTACTATATTTTCGCTGCCGAGCCGAAGAAGACAGAGCCAAGTAAATACAAAGATGATTCTTTTCTAATGCATAAATCGGGTGCGTAGAAAAAGTTTGTTCTACATGTTCGTTCTATGTGTTGTTGGTTAGTTTCGCAACCCATTTTACAATACAATAAACTTGTAGATGGAAGCAAAATAATCGATTATTGTGTATCAAATGATTAATCGTGCCGGGGGCGCTTGTGCATGCGTAGAGAAGAATATTGGTTCTTTGCAGGGTTCGGGGGATCTCCTAGTCGCGTAGTCTCGACTAGAACAGGCTTACTTATTATTTATAATTTAGCAAGTAACATTTTTAAGGCTTTGTCTTTAATTTATTTATATATTATTGAATATACTTTTATTTAGTTTATTTTAATTATTATCGTATTTTGTTTCTGCATTCTGATTCTTGCAGTGTAAACTCGGTTCGTTTGTGGATGCCAAAAATCTTTGCCACAATACACACCTTCGATGTGGAAAAACGTACTGATAAGAGTATGTGCGCCGTCCTCAAACACAATTCGCTATTGGACTTCTCAAAAGAAGAAAGAATGCAGGAATGCAACCTAGTAGGTAGGCGATCTATTGGCCTATAATATCAAGCATTAAAGTAATGAACCTGTTCGTATAGAATTACCAGCCAGAATCCTACATTGACAACATCATTGTCTCTGCCATTGGTCTTCTAGGCTTCATAATTATTTTTCCCCTGCTGAGCTTTCAAATATTCGCCAGCCATATGCTGAGTAAGTTTTTCCTTATTGCAATTGCTTTATTTATTTATTTTTTATGGGATTAAATCCAATTTCAGTTTCTTGTCCACTCCTGAGTAATGCAGTCTAATTGTTTTCTTTCAGAGATCAGTCTCCTTATAGCCACGTGCCTCATTGTCGGACTGTACTTTACCAACTCGAGTCTCTCAATGCTTCTTGTCTCTGCATTTTACCTGATGGTAATGGGAATCTGTGCGTCGACTATTATAAATATGACTGTGGTTTATTTTCCCACTTTGATGAGGTACTTATATCCTTTATGAAAACTACATTCACTATCTTTTTATTGGCCTTTATAGAACAATGGTTCTGTTATTAATAATGACATTTGGACGGTTGGGTTCGGTTACTGGGAATATATTACTACCGTTATTTATAAAAATCAATTGTTGGGCTCCTTTTCTTTGGCTCTCTTCCGTAATGCTGCGTAAGTATGAAATATCAATTCTCACATAAATTATTTAATTTTGTGTTTCTTTATAGTTACATTTATAATGTCATTATTCCTAAGAGTTGATATTAAACAAGCACTTTCCTGACTAAAATCGCAATATTCAATGCTCACATCGTCGACACGATGGAGGTCATTACCATTGAGCTAATCATCGAATCAATTTGGTTTGCTGACTATTCAAGAATTCACGTATATATTAAAAGCTGAGTTGAATTGAATTTTTTCTTTGTATTATTTATATGTATTAATCAAGTTAGCCGACCATGCTGTGCGGTTTATTCAAGCTAATTACAATTTAATCACTATGACAAAGTAAGTTCATTAATTTCTCCTCACCGAGCTTCCTTCGCGCTGCACCTAGTCCTAAACCAACGACCAACTTGAAGCCCTACTCCGAATCTGACCACAAGCAGCTGTCACATGCTAATTATATTTGCAGTCGTTCACAAATTGTCTTGAGTATAAAGAGTTCTTTGCTATTTCCACTATCCATCTATCGTTTGGTTGCATCATATATTTTTAATATTCATAAGATACGTTTTCGCTGCGAAATAAGAAACTCATTAGGTATATGGAAACAAATGGACCGATAATTTATTTGAACAAGTATTATCCAGTTGGCTACACTCGACTGCAGTCCTCTTAATTATTTTCATTTGTCATCAATTAATTAGCGCATGCAATACTGAATTCTGATTACGCTTGAATAACCCAAAAAGTCATGTTAAATATTGATGTACAATATGAAGGGGAGGGTAAAGGAGAACACTTTTTTCTATTGCGAGAGCTTTTCTCATAGTCTTTGAGGGTGTTCTGTTTATATGCAGTAAATCCCAAGTAATGGCCAGTGCTATTAATTGTAAATTCATTTCAATGTTTAGTTCAGCTGAAAAATTTTAATATTTAAAATATATATTTTTTTAATAATGTATATTTATAAAGAGGAAATCGAAAAAAATTACAGCCGAGTCAGTTTAATGAAATATGAAAAATGTAGAGAAAGCGTTGAGCAATCAACTCTATTCCAACGATTTCCCATGAAATCCATTCCTCAGCTGTCAAAGCAAAGTCAAATGATAATTGACACATGTTGACTTGTAAATGCCACCAAGTTGCTTCCTTCAGCTTGACTGGTATGAAAATTAATAGTTTAGGATTTCATTAGAATAAATAGATTGTATAGCTAAAAGTCTTTGTTTGACAAAGCTTTTTAGAATGATGGCTGAAGTATATTAGGAGTTAAATGCAAATAGCTACAAGAAATTAACTTTTTCTTGATTTGCTTATTTAACAGCACTGAACTATTTCACCGTTCTTCAATATTCATATTAATTGTATTTATATTTATTTTATAAGACTTAAAATGTTTAATATTCTGTTTTCTAGAATATAACAAACAAGCGTTGAAAAAACTGTGTAAAATGAAAGATATTTGTTTAAGTATTTCTAGGATTAAATGTAAACTAAAACAAAAATGCAATAATTTTAAATTTTACGTATATACTTAATAGAACTGAAAACAATTATCCATTTATAATCATTCATTTTTATTTATACTTGTATTTATTTAATATTATGAGATTTTCTGTCTTTAAAATATGTATTCTGTCCGCTTCAAGTTTACATACATCAAACTGTTTTAATATTCATCAGTGCAGTCTTAAACATGCTTTTCATTACATTTTTCTTTTTTGCATTTCCAAATGAGTTGCAATCAAAATTGGAATTATGGGAGATAATCAAGAAGTTTGATATGAGTTTTAATGACCAGAAATAGAACAAGAGCTGAGGAAGGTCTTTGACGATTGAAATTTTATTTATTTTCTTTAAAATGTTTGTGGAAACATGAAGGTTGCATTAGACTAAAATAAAATAACTACTATCAGAAATAATTTTCTAAAGTAAAAATGCTGGTAATACATTAGGATTAGTATATCCAATAAAATGTAAGTGAATACTAGAAAATATAAGAACATTTTAAAAGCTGTAAGAATAATAAATTTGTTTATGTTTCGACCATTGTATTTAATCCATGTGTTACTAATGCATATTAAATAGTATTTTATTCAGCAGTGCAAAACGTAAATTACGATCTATTATGCTGTCAAAAATCTGATTGGGAAATGTGTAAATATTTGTCGGAATACCAAACAAGTCGGATACGCGGAGGCGTGAGTGTGTGTATGTCAGCTGTAACATTAAGTGGGTTCCCGGACATCACTCTATAAAACCAAAACAACAAACGCGCATAAATTTTACATAATAAACATGTTGGAAACAGCATGAATATAAACAAGAGTGCAGATATGTAAGGATGGGAAATGATGAGTTTGTCTGGCTGGGTGTGTGTATATGTATATGATAGGCAGCTCACAGCAAATGTATGCCATAAACTAAACGCAAAAACAACAACTTAAGAGTGCATATGCTTGCGAATTAAGAAGCTAGCTGAATTCGCTCACATGTATGTGTGTGTGTCCATGTGTGAGTGGACGATGCATAAATGTTGAAATGGGCAGTCGTAATCTGAAATGCGCAAATACATGTACACACTCACTTGCACACATAGACACAAACACATAAACAGTTAGATATGTAGGCGGACAGTGAAATAGACTCTCAAACATTTGCAGATTTCAGGCAACACAAATACAAGAATGCGAGAACAAGTCAAAAGCAAACAAGACACTTGATCATCCTCACACATTGGCGTTATGGTACGGTCCGCGGACCTCTGTCCTTGTCCATGTCCTCTATAATGATTTACAGGTCATTCATCATATCAACACGCAGCATGAGAAATTTATTTGCCGCAGCCACAGCCTAAACAACATCGAAGCCGATGGCAATAAGTGTAAACACCAATAGCAACACAAGCAACAATGATGCTAGAATATTAGAGAACAGTGTCTCTTTACTGAATGCGCTCTCGCACTCTCTCATTCTCTATATCTACTATAAAATGTTGCAAAGTCCTTAGCAACATGCTGCTAGCCATTTATTATTTACTTCTCTCAACAGGTTGTGCTTTAATGTTGCTATGCATGAGCCTCTGTACCGTACAGATGTTGATGTTGCGTTGCTCATGGCTACGCTGATTTGGCAATCGCGGCAGACATTTTGTAGTCGCAATGTAGAATACAACAGTCGTCGGCAACACTCGTAGCTATACAGTTCGCGCGTGAGTACAGTGTCTTCTAAGTGTATATCGTTTTGCAATTGTACTTAAATGAAAGTGCGTTCTCGCTGTACCATAAATTCACAGTGAATGAAACAAAAGATTTAAGCAACAAAATTATAATCAAATTATGTAGATTTTGAAAATAAATTAATTCGCCGGATTCAGTGTATTTTAAAATGTGTGTTATGGGTTTCAAATTAATTTAAAATAAAACAAATACAAGTTAACAACTATCAATTATCAATTATTTATTGATAACTAAATATTAGAAACTAAGTGTGGTAAAAATTTAAATAAAATATTTTAGTTGTATAGGGTCGCTTAAATAAAATTTGAGTTGCATATAAAAATAAAAAAGATTAAAAAATTAATACAAATATTATTAAAAGTCGCAAGTAACAAGATTTATTATAAAAATTAAGAATAAGAATATTTACAATATACTGTTTTTTAAATTATAGAAGAAATAAATTATAGATTAAATGTGAATTCATGTTTTGTGTGTTTAACTTAATTTAAGAAAAAGTTAATTAAGTTTTCCTACTGAGATTAAAAAAAAAATTGGTGTTAAACTTTAACATAAATAAAACTCAATAAAATACGTTACATAAATAAAATATTTAAATAATGTTAAAATTGTTAAAACAATTAAAATTAGGTGTGACAGCTGCGTAATACGTGATATTTAATAATTGATTAAATTCAACAAAGTGTCAGAAAGCGCAATGCGTCGCACCGACCCCGATATTTTTTTCGGTTTATCCAACGAAAATTTTGTTTTGCCACGCCCAGGTAGTGGGATGGCTTGAATATTCATAAAAGCCGATAAAGCTTGCCTCACAAAGACTTCAGCAGAAAACACAGGAGTTGCGTATAAAGCGGATAATTAAGCCCCACAAAAGTGGCATTTACTGCTCCTGCTTCGACTTCTGGAACTCCTGCTGCTGCTTCAGCTCCTGCCGTAGTTGTCCCAGACCTCTTTTAGAAGTGCACTGAAATTGACGCAACCAACGATTAACGGTTCCCCCTCTTTGAACGTCTTCTTCTCCCCTCGTATTCAAAAGATAATGTCGGAAATTGTGGATACGGAACTGCTGGTGAACTGCACAATTCTCGCTGTGCGTCGCTTCGAGCTGAACAGCATTGTGAACACAACGCTGTTGAATAGCCTCAACCGCACCGAGGTGGTCAGCCTTCTATCCGGCATCATCGAGAACCGAGATAATCTGGATAGCATCAACGAGGCAAAGTAAGTTGTGAATGGCGATGGCGGTACCAAAGAAACAGATGCGTGGACTTTATGCCTTAATTTACTTGAAATACTAAATTTAGTTCACTTTTAAGTTCAGTTAGATTTTGTGAATGTTTGTTTACTCCGACTAAAATGCGAAACGGCAATTCAAATTAATTTTTGTGCGACTTGAAAATGAACGTCATATCCGGATTCTTGGTATAGCGAGCTTTTAATTTCAGCATATAATAGTTCCATTATAAAATACGCATAAGAACTACTACAAACATATAAGAAAGTTCTAGCTTAGGCTGCTCGACTACGAGATCCCCTGATATGTTGGCATATATACGCTTGTACCGATGTATGTGTGTATGCATTGCAGGCGTCTTGCTGTAACGCTTGCTCCACGTGGGTTTTGTTGCGAAAATTTATTTGATTAAGAATTCTATTTGTAGACTGACAATCGTAATTAAACTTTCAAATTAAGATCATGACATTCATATCTGTATGCCAAACCAAACTATAAGTCTCTAATATTTGATATACATTTTTTACACATTTGGGGATGTGGGGGTGAATCGGGGACAGGAATCGAAAATCTGACAAAAACCGAAATTGTATTAAATTAATATGTATATATATGTAGAAGACTTGGAGACGCTAACTCTAAAGTTGAACTAGATATAATTTTATATCTGCTTCTCGATAAATGTTTTTATCGATAACTATGTACATATAAAAGTTATCGAATTTCTGAAACAAACTCTAAAGAAAAAGTTAATGAAATGTGTTTATTGATTTTATTCAAAGTCCGTCTTTCTGCCCTGGGGGCAAAACAGTTGCTATTGACGCTACCGACCTAAGAGGGCGTGGTAAATTTCTTTCTCAGGTGTACATGAGGTGATACGAAAACCTTTTGGCTAAAAATTGTAGTTTGTAGGTGGAGATATATGAATCTATTGTACAGATAGGCCTAAAACTACAAATAATATATATAAATACTGTGCAAACATAAAATATATTTAGAAAGATATAAGAAACTTGATCACTCAAAAAATTTTTATTAAAATTAAAAAAAAATAAATTCAATAAAAATAGCGCGTTATTTACCTTTGACTTAGCTCTGACTACAGGTCCAAGTTACACATTGAACCTTTTTAAAACTAATTAATTTAATATACAAAATAGATACAACAAAAATTTAAGTGAACGATTTAATAATGACAATAAAAATGACACAATACAATTTAATCAACAATTTAAGGCAGCCGTCGGCAATATAGAAATCAGCTATTGTAGCACATGGCATTGAAAGCGGACACACATGAGATATAAAGACACAGTCATCCCGTAGCATAAATTACATTATTAAAATGAATAAATGATGGATATGCATCACCTATTAAATTAGCACTCCTGTTAACTGGAGACTTAACTGCTAAGCAGGCAAAGAGAATTGCGTTCACAAAAAATATATATAATATTAAAAATAATAAACGACAATTAAATAAATAATAATTATATTTCAGAATAGCTCAGTTTTCACATCACATCAGTTTGTACAGAAAAAATGTGGGAAAAGTTTTTCATTAACTTAATGCATATTTATAACAATAGAGTTTTTCTTCAATTCGTGTGGATAAAAAAATGCCAGAAGGCACCTGCCAGCAGCACTCAAATTATATTGTCAAAAGAAACTAAAACAATTTTAGTTTTGTTGTTTTTTTATTTTTTATGTTGAGACAGCCACATATTTCATAAATTATTAATATAAATGAAGTGAATATTGATAAATACTGGCTCTCTTATCGAATAATACATTGCATAGTTTTTTGTGATTATATTTGTCCGCATTCCCCCAAACACTCGTTTCAATTACTGTTTTTAATTAATTTATCTAGTGAAATATTTAATTAAATTGAATATGCTAAAACTTTGAGCTAGCCAACGAACATTTATAAAACATATAAATAAATATTAAATGCATAAATTTTGCTTAAATGCCAAATAAGCCAACGATTTTTCACTTTATTTACAAAATATATATGTATATTCCAATTTGTACTGATTTTATTCACTGGCTATTACCCAAAATAATAATAAATAAATATTCTTTTCAACTCTGTAGCTTAGGTGGTGAATTATAATTTTGCTCTTTATCTAAGTCAAAATTAAAGCTAAAAAAATTACTAAACAAAGCAGTTAAAAGAAATATTTCAGAAAATATTTATAAAAATTGCCAATAGTTTACAAACCTCTATTGTAATGTTATTTGAATGAAGCCTGAAAAGTTGTTGAATTCACAAAAATTGTCCAAGAAATGAAAATTTATTCACCAAAGGCAAACGAAATCAAATGTGTGTTCAAAAGTGCAAACAAAATTACATGAAGAGGGTTTCTGGGGTCTCTGACAGAAAGTAGTGCAAATACAAGTACCGAATATTCTCTAACTTGAACTGAGAAAAGTGTAAAAAAAAATTATCAAATGTTGATAGAAGGGAGAAGAACTACCATAGTAGAGAACACTCGTCAAGTACATATCGAATCTGGGTTACCAATTGCGAAGAGCATATATTCAAGAATATCAAAGCAAATGCAAACAAGAGATTTCCATCAATCTCCGAAATTAAAAAACTAAATATTTTGATTTATAAAAACAAAATATGCATCGTCAGGAGTTGAACAATTTTGTATTTAATGTATTTGTATGACGATATATATTTTTATGTGACGAGGAGAAAAACATGTCTTGCATGGCGTCAATAACACACATTTAGTCAAATTTAATGTATATACATATGTATTTATTAATAATATATCTACTAAATTTAAGCTTTCTTTTTTTCTTATTGTAATAAAGCAATATATTGCATGATACATATAAATAACAAGTAAGAAGGCTGTAGTCGAGACTGCTCGACTACGAGATCCCTTGTACCCTGCAAACATCTGATACTCTTCTTCTTTACGCACGCACAAGCGCGTGCTATGCTGAGGGCGTAGTTAATGCTGCGATTTGGGGTAAAGTTGTGCTCTGTTTTGGATGCTTATATATTCATTCTAGTCTATCTGCATCAAATTTTTAGAAAGCAATAATAATTTTACTAATATTTGAGATACGTTTTTATCAAATTTGTGGTGAAGGTGTGGGGATGTCGTATACAAAATCTGAAAATTACAAATATTATATTTTTATTGATGTTAAAAAAATGGGATGTTATAGAAAAAAAAAATAAGAAACTTGTACTGCGTATGTAATACCCGAGCTATAAGTTTTGTAAATTATGAAATCTCTGCGTTCATACTAATGAACAGACGGACGGATAGACGGACAGATAGACGAACTAGCTGAACAAGAATATTTATATTATGTCACATCTCATTTTGTTACATTTTCACAAAACCATTATACCCTATACGAGCTGAAGGCCACAGATTCCATAGGCTTTAAGGAAAAAACTCTAGCTGATAATTTTAATTATAAGCTAGCTCTAAAATAAAATAAAATAAAAATACATTATACACTGATTTTACATTTGCAATGGGATCATAAATAATTCAAAATATATTCGAACTGCACTAATTTCAAGTTTCGACTGGTTAAAATCAACTTGACTGTTGATTTAATCTAATATTTTTTTCCGATTAAGTTATTGTCTATGCATTTAGGAACGAATGAATTTAGTGTCTACCATAGTGACATATCTAAACCATATGGGCATAGATTTCGCCTAGCCTCACCAAATTGTTCATAGATACTTTGGTAACTTAAATAGGTCAGCCAGTGTATTCCAATTATCAAGCAAATTGTTTCATTTCGTAGGTCTCTCAGTGCATATAAATATAATTAGTACAACATTACGCTTCACGCGTTAAATCTCTTTAGACTAAACCTATGCAAATAACTTTTGAGACTTGACTTTGTGTATTTTAGCAATTAAACACTTTTAATGGTTCAATACAGAAATCTCGCAGCACGTTTTGTAAAACTTTTTCCATTATGCCGCTTTTATCTGCTGAAGGAGAACAACAAAGTTAACAGAATGTTCCTTGTCCGTGCACGACTAGCTGATACTCATTGTTTTAATGTGATATAAAGGAAGAGGCTTTTTAAGTTTTATTATAAAGGTTTAATATTTTTGTGTATTATTTATAATTATTTTTATTTCTTATTTATCTTTGCTTATTTTAAAGTTTTTGCTATCATCCATACATTCACAAAAAATAGATATACCCTTTAGAAATGTGTGTGTATATAAATTGTAAAGTCATTTTCAATGTAAATTAGGTGCGAGAGTTCAATTAAGGTTAAATGAATGCAAATTCCAAAAAATAAATCTAATAAAATCATTAAAACATTGAAATCAGTTTTCAGCTTAATTTAATGGCATTTACAGATACATATTTATTGGATTTCTTCGGCATAACATAGTATGGGAGATTTACATGCAATATATTTTACAAATTGTAAAATTTGTTTATTTTTATATTATTTGCCTTATTTTAATTATATTGACTACTCAACTAAACATACATAATAAAGACAACATATTTAAATATTTTTTTTTTTTGGTTTTCTGATCTGGTTATTAATTTCTAATATTATTAATTTAGTATTGCAGCTTAAATAGTATGCAAAGTATAAAAAATGTAATTAAACAAGTAAGAGTAATTTAGTAGGTATTGTACAATAACAACAGATACTTCTTCAGTACAAAATATACAAAATATACAAATGTTCCTATCATGATATTCAAAGATTCAGTATAAATTTCAAATTAAATATAAATATCGCATAAAAATTCTTAAATAGTATGAGATGTCCTCAAATAAAATAAATGACAGATTAACTTTCATAGTTATATTATATTTATACATTATTAAAAATATATCTGAGTTCCCAGAAGTTGAATCTCTTTTAATCCCTAGCTTTTAATTTCTATCTTAATATGCTCCTCTAATTCTTAAATAGAATGTATTAAGCTAATCATCATCAGCATGCATTTTACCAATATACCCTGCCTCCATGTTTTCAATGGGATTACAAAAGGTGTCCTGTTCAAGGATCGAACCTCGTGTTGTCAACACATACCACGGTCTCACTGTGTCTTTATTACCTCGTTAGGCAACTATCATTAAGTAAAAGCTGGACCGAAAAACTAATTAGAGCTCATGAAAGTATTTTTCTCCTTACAGGATGTAATGGAATTGATATTGACTTTTTATACTACAACTTTCAGCTTGTAAAACTTAATAGCTCGTAGATCACAATGAAAGTATATGTATATAGTATATTGCAAATATATGTAACATAGAGCTGTATGTAATTTTTTTTTGCCAATTTTTTGTATCACAAAATTAAGGTGTGTCAAACAAAGGCGCTCGCTCGCCTCTCGAAGGAAATATAAGCTGCGGATTTTCGTTATCGGAAAATTCGCAAATTGCTTTTCAGTTGTGCCACAAACAATAATTGAATTCAGTACGAAAATCTATCCAACTAATCCCCAGCACAAGTCTCACAAACAGAACAGTTAACAACAACTAAAATATGTCCAGGGCCAAACTTTCATCAGCACAGGCGCAGCACACGCGGAGCCAGGAGTGCCCGACTAGGAGATATCCCGACCCTTACTCATTTGCGGTTTCAAATTTATGAGCTGTGTCTATGAATATTTTATATTTAAAAAGTATTTTTCCAACTGTCCGTGACATCTGTAGCACTTACCATCCCGCACTCTTCAAAATTTTGTGTGTGAAATCCCAAATTCCGAACGGACTCAGCAATTGGCAATTTAATCACGATTCAATGGTAACTGCAGTTGGCGAGCTTTGAATATACGCGAAGCATAACTAAATAACTTCAATTTTATGGAAACTTGAAAAGTTGTAGATTAATTACGCATACTTTACATATAAAATACGTAGAAAATTGCAAGTCTCCAGTTCTTATTCGTTTCGAAATTAATTTGCTCATACAGATAGATGGGTAGATAAGGTAGCCGGAGATATACATATATGTCTCTACATCTTCTTGATAAC
This sequence comes from Drosophila stalkeri, assembly GCA_035047405.1. NCBI lineage: Eukaryota > Metazoa > Arthropoda > Insecta > Diptera > Drosophilidae > Drosophila > Drosophila stalkeri. Next base: position 29,601,734 of record JAWNPR010000142.1, on the reverse strand, counting down.
AAATATATACACAATATGGTCAGTCGCACCTTTTAGTAGTCGCATTTCCTTTTTCATTCCCATTTTCAATGGGCTCATTTTCGGGATTTATTTTGGCCGTCTTTTTAGCTTGGCTGTATGCATACTAAGTTGGAATTCTTTGTGCGGACTAGTCGGATTTGTGTGTGCGTGTGGTCAGCGCAGACCTCAACCCCCCCACAAAGCAATCAGCTGACCTCCTGAACTATGTCTGCGTTAAGCTCATTATGAGGCATGTGGCATGCGGCTTAGACGCAATCAACGTGACAACAAATAGAAGCATTTGCAACTTCAACGTGCCCCATGGAACGTGTCAAACACTAGTTGAGTGCGCTTTCATAAGTCTGTCCTTCTTCCTATTTGTCTGCTCAAACTTGAAGTCGACGTTGCGTATGCGTATGTATTTCTTCTAGCCCCACAAGATCAATATGTATAAGTAACGGGAGTGCACATAATGCGAAAAGATTCTTGGATTTAAAGCAGCTTGAATATATTTTCTTTTGGCATTTTTATGTTTATGACTTTTCATGCGCTTATTGATTTTGATGCGCAAGGAATGACAAGGATCGGAATTTTGGCCATTGGATGGCCTTTGGCCTTCGATATTTTCTGTTTTTATGGCTGGGCTCAAATCCAATCACAGTTTATGTGTGCGCATAAAAATAATTTAGAGTACTTCAAGCAGAACACACGGTTACTAGAAGCCGACCTTAACTGTTTGGCTTTACTCCTGCACAATAACAAAGCGCTCTAACAAAACAGAAAAAGGGCATAAAAGGATAACTCGTTTCGGCCAAATGCGTCTTATGCGTGTGCTCCCAGCCAAATTTTAACCCAGAAAAAAAAAAAAATGCCAGAATGTGCCCTGACAAATACTCCTGCAATTATGCTGCTTACTTTTTCTGCTACCCGCTTCCAGGATATTCTGGCTATCTCTGTTGCCTCTGTTGGTTTCCTGCTAGAAATTTGCATATGGAAAATTTTTCAATTAACTTTCATTTTTTTTTTTACTATGCTGTCCGACAAAACGCGTCTTGTTTTATGGACGTGTTCCTAAATATTTGCTGTAATGTAATTTCAGTAATAGCGACAGTAAAGCGGTCAACAGCCATGTTATGGATATGGATATGCTCGCCTTTAAATACCTCACGTGATTATATTTTTAAGTATATTTAAGCTTAACATATATTGACTTTTGTCTGTATTAGTATACTTTTATACATCTGTCTTAATATAATTAATTTTTATAAAAGGATATATATCCATTAATAAATAAATAAAATGAGAATTCTAAAGTTTGAATGGGCTGAGCTAAATTATTTAAGTTTTTAAAAATGTTCTTTCATTCACATGTTATATTTTTGGTAAACTATGTATAATTTTAGTATTTATAAATATTTATAACGTGAGTGTTTACACATAATATAATATTTTATGTTTTCACAACAGTGCTTCAATTTCTCCAGAATGTAACACTTTACTCGTGGCAAAAAGCAAAATCAATATTTTCAGTTTATCTATATAATCATTTAACTGAATAGAAACGCACACACTCTTCCCTCATTAAGTAGTAGAATTTCATTATTAACCACGAAGTCAAATACATTCGGTTGATGTTTTGTTAAGCCCTTGATAAATACGTAATTAAATTGTAAATGCCACAGGCTATAAATACATTAGAGACCACTCAATGGCTGCAATGCTCAGAGTTAGTTTGTATTGCAATCCATTGTACTGCTGCTGCTTAACACTTCTGATAGCACTGCCCGTATAGCGACTTGGAAAGGGAGAGAGCCAAAACAATGAACTGCACAAATCTCGGCCATAAATCCAAATTGAAATGGAACAGATTTGCATTGCAAAAGTAGTAGGAGAAGTCTGTGTACGTGACCCAAAATTTTGTGTAGATGCTACGAACAAACACACAAAGCAAACAAACAAATAAACGCATGTGTGTAAATGCTCATTGTCACGATACCCTGTAAATATTGAAAAAGGTTTAATGATGTGTATGTAACAGACTGAAAAAGACGATGTTGAAAATATATGATCAGAATAACCAGCAAAGCGATGGAGTCATATCTGCTTGTATATTTGTCTACACTCCATGATTTCAGTAACTTCATTTGCACGGAAATAAATAAATAAGTAAATAATAATAATTAATTTTGTTAAATTTCTCTTTTTCGATTTGTTGTAGTTATTATCTAAGTTGGGATATCTACATTCTAGAAATCGTATATCCACACGATTGGATGTCATAATTTTGCCTTTATGCTGAGTTTAGGGTGATTGCTCCTACATATTCCCGAAAGGATTTCTTTTGTTTGTTTTGGGACTGGGCAACCGTTGATAATAATGGGAGCAACGATGCGATCTAGTGGCCATGATTTTGACAAAACAACTCTTCCTCGGTCATTTGTCAAGCATCGGTGAGCATTAAAGGATAGCCTTATCAGTAAAGGGATTTCGGCGTAATGTATTTTCAAAATTGATTGCTTCTACGCCAATATTACTGGCAAAATGGGTTAGCCGACATTTAAAGCATGATGGCATTAAATTGGATTTTATTTTGCCTGCAAATAAAAGCTAATAAACTTAAGAGTTGACCAGCTGGGTCAACTGTCGGACGGAGAATTATTTTTAAATATTCAGTGGGCTAAATTTGTAATTTAAAGTATCCTTCACATTGGAGTAGCTCTAATTATACCGAGAAGAGCTCGGTTTGTGCTTAAAAGTTGAATTGATTTTAGATTGCCTTGCTAAAAGCCAAGAGACTATCTTGTACATAATTTTGTGCTGGCTTATTAACTATTGAGAGACGTGACTCTTAAGTTTTATAGCTAGTATCGTGAGCATCATAAGTTGGTCACCTCACTTAGCAAGTGCTGAAACTTTTCCCGTTACCATTGGTAACTTTTCGCCTCGCACCTTTGACGTACAGCGGACGTGAAGTCGCGGTTGCCAATGCAGTGACTATGACAGCGACTGTGACTGCGATTGTGTGTGCGACTGTGACTGCGACAAAGGCAAAAAGCCGGAAACCTCTCAATTGGGGCTGGCTGTTCTGCGCGCATGAAATATGCAGTATAATGTACTAAATGTCGGCAAGGTCCCACAGTCACGCACAGCAGCAACAGAAGTTCATTTAAAATGCGGCAGCAAATTACCAACAGCGAATTTTTCCCTCTGAAATTTGCAATATAACCGACATATCTGGGAACTAGAAACTATTCCGCTATTTGTCGAGAGCCCTCCCTAGCTCTCGAGTGGACAGCCAGCTGCTAAATTAATAACACTGCTTCGAAACTATTTAATTGAATAATTTGTACTATTTAATGAGCGCAATTTGATGTCGCCAGCACTTGTGCTTGCCTTCACTATAATTGTGTACAATATACATGCCACACATTACCGCAGGTTGCACTATGATTAATGTCAATTTCCCTTATGGCCGCAATTTGCTTCAAGCGCTCAAAGGTAGGCAACATTATTATAAGCGCTCGCCAATAGCTCGCAAAATGTCGCTAATTTGGCTGCTGACTACCAGCATCGATTTTTAAGTAGTTTTAATGCTTTTCAATTGCCCATTGACAATTTTATATTTATTTATTTTTATCTTTATATTTATATTTATATTTATATTTATATTTATATTTATATTTATATTTATATTTATATTTATATTTATATTTATATTTATATTTATATTTATATTTATATTTATATTTATATTTATATTTATATTTATATTTATATTTATATTTATATTTATATTTATATTTATATTTATATTTATATTTATATTTATATTTATATTTATATTTGTATTTATATTTATATTTATATTTATATTTATATTTATATTTATATTTATATTTATATTTATATTTATATTTATATTTATATTTATATTTATATTTATATTTATATTTATATTTATATTTATATTTATATTTATATTTATATTTATATTTATATTTATATTTATATTTATATTTATATTTATATTTATATTTATATTTATATTTATATTTATATTTATATTTATATTTATATTTATATTTATATTTATATTTATATTTATATTTATATTTATATTTATATTTATATTTATATTTATATTTATATTTATATTTATATTTATATTTATATTTATATTTATATTTATATTTATATTTATATTTATATTTATATTTATATTTATATTTATATTTATATTTATATTTATATTTATATTTATATTTATATTTATATTTATATTTATATTTATATTTATATTTATATTTATATTTATATTTATATTTATATTTATATTTATATTTATATTTATATTTATATTTATATTTATATTTATATTTATATTTATATTTATATTTATATTTATATTTATATTTATATTTATATTTATATTTATATTTATATTTATATTTATATTTATATTTATATTTATATTTATATTTATATTTATATTTATATTTATATTTATATTTATATTTATATTTATATTTATATTTATATTTATATTTATATTTATATTTATATTTATATTTATATTTATATTTATATTTATATTTATATTTATATTTATATTTATATTTATATTTATATTTATATTTATATTTATATTTATATTTATATTTATATTTATATTTATATTTATATTTATATTTATATTTATATTTATATTTATATTTATATTTATATTTATATTTATATTTATATTTATATTTATATTTATATTTATATTTATATTTATATTTATATTTATATTTATATTTATATTTATATTTTTAAATATCTATTGAAAAAGAATATGCTTTATTCATTCAAGTCTGCAACTGACGAACAAATTTACTCTGACTTAAGAAATTCAATTGGTTTGCAATCAGTGCAGATTCTTATTGGGACTTTCGCAAATGCCAAAAACATTTGAGCGCTCGACTCTTGTGCTCTAATATAGTTTCTTTACAGTATATTTTTGTTATTTTTTTGGCGCCTCTCCTAAAATTTGCATAAGAAGCAAAAGTGATTGCGTGCCAAGCTTTTAAAGTGCTTGCTGCCAAATTTACTTTTCTCAACACTTTTCCTCGACATCAAACATTTCCTTCGAAAAATGTCGATAAATATTATTAAATTAAAGTATACGAATAATGTAATAACAATGGAAATACGTGTTGGGCCAACGGAAATAATTAGTATACTTTTGCTTTGGCCCCGGCTTCCGGTTATTCCTCCCAGATTGTTATTATAATGACAGCAATTATTTATTTTCGTGCTAAGGGCATATTGAGAGAAAATTATAATAAAAACATAATAAAGTTAACGGAGCTTGCACAAAAACGGCGGCTATGATAATCAACTCCGATTTTGTATATATTTAATCATAAATTCAGATTTTGGATAGCACCAAGAGAGCGTTGTCTTTAAAAGTGCGAATTTGGATTTAAATTTATGAATTTCAAGTTATATTTATGCTGTATACATATTTGTGTTTGCTTCTCAGTCATGAGAGTTGAAATAAGCAACAATTACCATAATTACGAGCTGTGCCCTGTTTGGAGATGGCATCAATACGAATTTACCCAACACGACACGATTGAAATACGAATCGAAAATTCCCTCCATTATTTATTTATTATATGTGCAGAAAAGAAACGTAGAATTCATTGAATATCAACTCTTCTTTCTCTTTCCTCTTCTTACATACAAAGATATGGCAAGAGTGCTTATATAGTAGATTGTATATTGTTATATCGGGTATTTACCGCTTATTTCTTCTCGTGTCACGCACCCAACTCGAACTGGCATTATTTTTTTTTTTCAATGCAGCAGAAATGTAGGCTACACAAATTGCATGCCACTCAAGAGCAGACAATAACGAAGTGCTTCCGTATCCTTAGTTCCATGCAGAACTTTTTCGAATGACAGCTAAACGAATTAGGGGTTGAGCCTTAGACTGGGCTGGTCAGAGGAAAATATTGGCTGCTGCGCCAGTGTTGCCAATTGCCGCAGAACGCAATTATGCAAATTGAAAGCAGATATTTTCAATTTTCAATTCGTTCTCGTATTCATAATGCACACAATTGCACATGCTCTTGCAGTTGCATATGAATTAATTAGGCTCTCTGACAAATTGACTGCACCCGCATCCAATTGAATCGAATGCCACGTTTAATTTTGAATGTGCTCTTAATGTTATTTCAGCATTGGCTCAATTAGCCAATTTTCGGCAGTTTGTTCGGCTCTCGAGCTGCTCAACAAGAGTCAAAGAGTAATATGAGAGAAAATTTATCTGCCTACATATATCTGCCTATATATATCAATATATCTGCCTACATATAGGCCTAAATATGTCATGTTAAGTTTACAATTAGAAAAAACAAAGTTTTGTTTATCCAATTACCGATGTTCTGCAATGAGCCTATCAAAAATCCACTGAACAAACAGTTTACTCTCGATTATGGTCAGACCCTTCACAAGAGCATTCCAGGGTCATTCGTGAACGAGCAAAAGAAACAAACACAGATACACAGACTGTGTCACTAACTATCATAGTTATCCTTGTTATTCTATCCTCGCCCAAGTCGTAGACTTTTCTCTGAACTTACGTTAATTGCCTGCCATTGTTGCCAACGAGTCGAACGACAACTCGGACTAAGACGTCCTTTGTTGTAATTAAATCGATATTGTATTCGACCTAACTAATTGGGTTAATTATGAGCATGTGCGCTTTGGTTAACATATAATTATTTACTAAATTTATATGTAATCCAAGCCAAAAAGAATTAGATAAAATAAGTTTCAAGAGCCCCGTGGAAATTTAGTTAGTTGTATTTGGAAAGATTTCCAATAAGTTTTTCTTTAAGTAAATTAGCATTACTACATATATTTTTTTTTATTCAATAATATTTTCATTTATATATTTGGTATCTATCACTGTAAAACTGACTTTAAATAAAAATCATTAATTAAATGAGCAAACTTCAAATCTCATTAGGAGATTAACATAACTTAAGGTTCATGCAAACGGAATAAATCTAAGCTCTGCTCATTTGCTGGAAATATTATAAATAGCATTTATTCCGGTAAACGAAGAAGCTCAAATTTTAATCTCTTGACTTCAATGAGTAAATGCCTTTAAATTAATAATGAGATGTTCAAATAACTGATATTCCAGAGAGTAAAAAATAGAGAAAAAATTCAACCAGAAAAATATATCTAAATATAGATTTAGTTATTGATTGATTGAATGACGGAAAAAGCTTATTAAATGGCAAAAATAATGCTGTGTGAAATGAATATGTATATATATACATATATATATATGGTGGCAATTGTGGATAGTTAAGCTTCTTTAATACCGAATTTTTTATAAAGGCTATTCATTACATACCATAACACAACAAATATAGTTTTGTATGTACATATGAAAATGTGTATTAATTATAAATAATAAATAAATTTTTGCCAGCGAAGCTACAATAAAGTAGTTTTTAAACTATGTGGACGGAGCAATAAAAATAAATTAAGAGCAATAATATATTGTTTAATTTTTATATATTCATTACTTATGTTTTTCTATTTTAAGTTGCCTCTAAGTTCAATTGGCTTTGCAGAATGAGTTTAATTAGTTATTATTTCATTTCGAAGCACTATAAGAATTTTCAATTGTTCTTAGTCAACTGAATGGAATATGAGTTTCGTGCTCAGTAAATCTCATTGAAGTGTTCGTCCATGGCTTTTGTAGTCTGAAACTGCAATGTAGCGTTTACCTAATTAATGGGCCATACTTTACCTCAGCCACTAATCAGGCTTCCTCGCTAATGGAACAGCGCATATCGAGTAAAGAAAATTAAATATTAGCTCTGTCTATCACTTACTTAGCTGCTTATCTATTGGAAAGCCCTGCAAAATTCACTGGCTGCTAAGTGGCTTATCGTGTTGAGCGGATGCAGCTCAAATGAAATCACTTTAAACTACAGATTCAATTTGCAGCGCAATTGCGTTATTTTCCTTCGTCAGCAGTTTCCCTTTTCCAATTTGAGCTCAACATGAGCTTCATTGACGTTTCATTGTTATTTTAGAGCTGCTTTAGACAGATTGCGAAAGGTGAAAAGATCTGACAGAAAATCAAAGTTGAGCTTGTACCCGCAAAAATTGAATTTATCCTGGTAGATGAAACATATATGCAATATACATTTTTAATTATTTTATTTTATTTTTATATATATGTAATTGTAAAATTCAATCAATATCAATTTTAAAGATAATTGATTTTTATTACTTTTATTTGGCAAAAAAGTTATGCCTTCTATATTATATTGATTATATTTTATACAAATTATACATTATAATAAAATTATAATTTTTTTCTGTTCAAAATTCGAATACTGACATGTAATTTTGAGTAAAATTTTATTAATCTTATTCATTAATACAATACAATTATTCTATAAGAAAATTATAAAATATACTTTGCTCATAATAGAATTGCTCAAACTGAGGGTTTTAATGTTCTAATTATTATATGAGCATCTGATTACATTGCTGACTAAATATTACTTGTACTTATTTGAATATTTCTATCTGCCACACAAAGGACAGTCATTAGGCCACGTGTTCAAACATGTGTTCCTTGTTTGTTGTTTGCGATGCAGTTGTATTGAGTCCAGTGTGGCGTAAATTGATTTGAACACACAAACACACACAGAGCGAGAGAGAGAGAGAGAGAGTTTCATATAAATATGTGCAAGCGTGTTCAAAGGATTTGTGGAAACTCGTATTGCTATTGTTGTGCCTGTTGAGCAATAGTTTCACATTTATTTTTTCATTTTCATTTTTGTATGTGGATATGCGTGTACATGCATTAAACTTCTCTCTCTGAATCTTTCTCCCTCTCTCTCTCTCTTTCTGATTGTCTCTTTTCATCGCTGTACAGGGACTTTCTCACTGAATGCCTATTCCCATCGCCCACGCGTCCATATGAGTTGCCGTGGGAGCAGAAAACGATTTGGGCCATCGTATTTGGCCTGATGATGTTCGTGGCCATTGCGGGCAATGGCATTGTGCTGTGGATTGTTACAGGTAAGCTCTTAATAGGTATATGGCTTAACGTGTCTACAATTGTTTAAAATGGTCGACTCTAAGCGGCGATTTAAAGCGCATTTTGGTCATGTTAACATATGGGCTAAAGTCGCGTTTGTTCGCAGAGCTTAGTTGAGATTGTCTTTGAAGGAGGAGGCAAGCAATATCCGGTGGATTTGTGTTTGCTGTCACGTCTTATCGTTTCTGGTACTTGCTTGTTTCTGTCCGCAGGACATCGCAGTATGCGCACGGTCACAAATTATTTCCTGCTCAACCTGAGCATCGCTGACCTGCTAATGTCCTCCTTGAATTGTGTCTTCAACTTTATATTCATGGTGAATTCGGATTGGCCATTTGGCTCGATTTATTGCACCATCAACAATTTTGTGGCCAATGTAACGGTTTCAACATCGGTCTTCACCCTGGTCGCCATCTCCTTCGACAGGTGAGTGCTAAGTGTTTGCCATAATCTTCATTGCACTTATATCCGCATCCGCATCCGCATCGGCATCCGTTTTTGCATCCGTTTTGTATATTTGCAGATATATTGCCATAGTCCATCCGCTGAAACGACGCACGTCGCGCCGCAAGGTGCGTTTCATTCTCGTCCTGATCTGGGCATTGAGTTGTGTCCTGTCCGCGCCCTGCCTACTCTACTCCAGCATCATGACGAAGCAGTAAGTGAAGTGCCTCCACGATATACATACATATATATATATATATATATATATATATATATATATATATATATATATGACCTTGTCTTGGTTTTACAAAGTCAGCGACAGGGCCAGCAGTCTCAGCTGAATATTTTGTTGACTCTCCGACAGTAATAAACATAAAGAACTTTGTAAGACGAAAGTTCAAGATACTTTTGACGTAGATACTTTCACACACAAGGCACCACCCGCAGAGCAATCGCCCGCTGTGGACTCTAAGCATATTTCCATCGATTCGCTGATACTCCAGGATGTTATACTAGGTCTATGCCAGCCCCTCGCCGTTGCTCAAATATATTGCATTAGGTAACATTATGAGTTGCCGGCATATCAAGCACCTGAAGCTAAACAGGCCTCCTAACTTCAGTTTCATGTGAATTTTACGCAAATTCGCACACTTCAATGAACCAAATGGCACGTTCGCTTAATAGAATTGAAGCTTTTAGAATTTTACTGACTAACTGATTGACGGACTGACGATCTGACTGACTGACAGACTGATTAAATGAGGGGCACTGGCAAATGTGCTTGACATAAAACGTTGCCTAGGGTAATAGACAAGCTCAGTAATCGAAATATTTATAACATGTTGAGCTCTGCAATTGTATATACATATATAAGTGGATGAAGAGTAATAAATGCAAAGTTCGCCTCATATAGGCAAATATTATTAGCTCAGGCAATTTATCTAAGAGGTTTGCTATGAATAGAATAAATTCTATAATATATAATTTATACAATACAGTTGCAAGTGTGTGTGTGCTACAAATATATAACAACAGCGACTCAACTGTAACTGAATTATAATTTATATAATGAACAAAACTCTTCCTTAAGTTATGCGGAACTGCTACTTATGTTTAAGTGCCTCAGCCTGGCTAGTTCTTCAAGTAAATAATAAATCAAATATGAATATATAATCAATATACAATTTTTTTTTACATTTTTGTTGAAATGATACAGGGGCCACATTAATTTTATTTTTAAAAAAGAAAACAAAGCCAAATACACCAAAAATTGTAGGTCTTTGGCTTTTGTATAGTATACAAAATGTTCAACGTTATAGGAGAATATGAAAATCTTAAGCGATTATTCTCTGTTAGTATTAACCAAACCCAAAACTGAATGAAAAACAAGAGTAATTTAATTGGTTTTAAGCTAGCCGCTTTAAATATCGCAAAATGGGAATATATATATAGTAACAGCCATGCCATGTTTACATTAGAGAACAAATATAAAGTGCAAAGCGTACCACAAAAAGCAATTACGAGAAATATAAATAAGACATTTAAGAAATACCACATATGAAAAATATGTCAATAATAACGAGCTGTAATATAGTTTTGGAGATTATGTAAGTATTTTCAACATAGAACATAGAATGACAAGGGCGAGGCTGTGCCTTGGATATGGAACTTCAAGAGTTAATAGCAAACGAAGCATGCAAAATAAATAAAATTCCAGGGAAGCTAATAACTAATAATTTTTAAACATACGAATCTGTTGGGCTGCAAATCTGGATGTAAAACTGGCAATTTGCTTGCTCGAGTTGGTCAATTAATTACATATTCAATGATGGCCAATCTGGTTACTAGCGATTTGTCGCCCTGGGAGTTCAACTGTTGAATTTTATAACTTAGATTTTTATGAATAGAGAGAGACTCTTCAATTTGGCAAATTAGATTTTTATGAGTAGACAAAGTCAATGCTAAAGTGGTGTAAAAGGCGACTTTAATGTGTTGCTTTCCGTCTGGACGCTTCGCGCCTAACTTTTGGGCCGTGATAATTACTGAGGGCACTTTGGGTTAGGTTCGGTTTCAGAATAATTAAATTATGTTGCAAAGTGTCTGGCGCCACAGAAACGCGATATACCTTTTAGACATTATACAAATTTCACTTAGGCGCGCGGCAAAAGTTTTCTGTTTACCTTCCCATTTAAAGCAATTAACATTAGCCGAGATAACGAATGGGTGATGATTTATAAAATTACTTGACAGCTATTACAACGGAAAATCGCGCACAGTTTGTTTTATGATGTGGCCCGACGGACGCTATCCAACCTCGATGACCGACTATGTGTAAGTATTGAAGCCCCATCAAGCCCCATAGTACGTTAATCGTTAACATTCATTAATCGGCAGCTATAATTTGACCATATTGGTGCTGACTTATGGCATACCCATGATCGTAATGCTCATTTGCTACTCGCTAATGGGTCGAGTCCTGTGGGGCAGTCGTTCAATTGGCGAGAACACGGAGCGCCAGATCGAGTCGATGAGATCGAAGCGCAAGGTGGTTCGCATGTTTATAGCTATCGTATCCATCTTCGCCATTTGCTGGCTGCCCTATCACATGTTCTTCATCTATGCCTACCACAACAACCAAGTGGCATCCACAAAGTACGTGCAGCACATGTATCTCGGCTTTTACTGGCTAGCCATGTCAAATGCCATGGTGAATCCGATCATCTACTACTGGATGAACAAGAGGTGAGTAGCAGTTGACAATGCCTCAAACTATACATACATAAACGAGAATAAAATACAAAACAAAAAATCATCCTATTTTGTAATGTAATGAATTTCTCTTTACAGATTTCGCATGTACTTTCAACGGATCATTTTTTGCTGCTGCTTGGGTCTGACGCGCTACAAGTTTGACTCGCCAAAGAGTAGGCTGGCAAACAAAAATAGTTCGAACCGAAACACTAGAGGTACGTACAATGGAACTCTGTAGGTATCTCGATTATGTGATTCATCCATGCGTGTGTGTGTGCCTGTGTGTGTGTGTGTGTAGTGGAGACCAAAAGCCAGTGGAAGCGCAGCACAATGGAGACGCAGATCCAGCAGGTGCCCACCACATCGTCGCGGGATAGGCAGGCGGCTGGACCAGCGCTGAACAACATGGCCGTGGAGTGCATCATCGAGAGGCCAATAGATGACAATAGCTCTCCCATTTCTCTGTCTATTAACAATAGTGCTGGTGAGCGTCAGCGCGTGAGAATTAAATACATTTCGTGCGATGAGGACAACAATCCCATTGAGGAAGCATCGGAAAGCAACAGCAACCACAGTCATGGTCACAGTCACGGTCACAGTCATGTTCACAGTCACACTCACAGATGCAGTCGCAGCCAAAATACGACAGGAACGCAGGAACTGTGATGGAAAAGTCTTGAAACGGTTTCCTCCTCTAAACGAGAGCCAATCAAAAGAGAACAAATCTCATTGTAAATACGAAAGTCCAAATTGTGGTTGTCAGTCAAAGCAGAAGAAGCAGAACATAACGAATATTAATGAAATTATATGAATTTGTAGTGTTTAATGATGAACGTTCCCATGCAGTCCACTCTGTACTTAAATGAAGCAAATAGAGCATCATCGAAGAGCTATAAGTTTTAAATACTCCATAAGTATAAATTTATTGTATATCGAGCTGCTCGAATATAAATGTATTTCAGAATCTTTACCTATTACAATTCAAATTAACCGAAAAGCTTTTCAATAGTGCAGAAAAAATTACATAAAAAGTTGTTGATTATTAGATTTATTTCATCTTCTCAATTTAATTGTGTTTCAAACAGACAAATTTGAGCTTCCCATATATATCGAAATATGTGTGTATATATGTATTTGTGTAAATTGTAAATAAAACGTAAAATTTGGTGAAATTTTAAAAAGTTATTATGCAAAAAAGTCTTTCTATAATTATTGCTGGGTAGGTTGGTTTATTTTTATTATTATTTAAATTAACTAAGTAAAGGAATTCATCAACTTGAGAGGACATTTTAATAGGTCAATCGGAGGACTGAAAATTCAAGGAAAAATTGTCGCTGACCTTTAGCATTTCCCTGCTCCCTGACCCCATTCGAGATATATTTAATTCCCAATTTGCGGCATTGTCGTTCGCGGAATCGCCAACAAAATTACAACAGCTCGCTTTCGGTTTCAATTAAATAATGCTCTTCATACTACATTTGCTCAACTTCGCAAATTAATTTGCTTATAATTAGTTATTACTGAAAAATACAATATATTGATTTAATAATGGTTTTGCAATTAGATAATAATTGTCAAAAGCAAAGGTTTATTTAAAATTTATTTGATTTTATTTATTTTTTTTTAATTTTACATCCAAAAAACTGATACTATTCATATATAAAATAATAAAAAATATTCAAAGAAATATACAGTGGCGAGCAAAAGTGAGTGAATGTTTGCAAATTTTGACTTTGACGATGTATAAAAAAAAAACTATACAAGCAAATCAAGAATTTTTTTTTATTTTTTATTTATTATACTATTCTTAACAAATAAAACAAAACTTCAAAGAAAAATGAGATAAATTCAAAGAGTTAGAAAGAAAAACCCAAAAAAACTCGCATAAACTCAATTTTGCACGTTTTATTATTTGCATATATCTTCGCACTTCTACTTGTTTCCTTAGACGAAATCATTCAGATTTTCCGTTACTTTCATTATTTTCATATTTTTCTTACTCGTAGAATGATCATGAAGATTTACCGTTATCTTAGTTCTTTTAATTTTCTTATTCATAAAGCAATTTGACACGTGTTTATTGCAAATAAAGTCGCACTTTTTCCTTTTGTAGCACATTAAATATTAATTGTTACAAATTGTTTAAATATGAGAAAAATTTCAACTGAAATTGAAAATAGTGTTCTGTGCCTGACCGAGAAGGGTTTTTCTTCACGTCGAAAAGCTTGGTATCAGTCAATCCTCAGTGATCGCAGCTCAAAAAAGACGAAATGTGACACCCAAATATCAAGTCAGAGGTCGCAAAAAATTGTTAACGGACTCAGATGCTCAACTAATAATATTGGAAATGAGGAGAAATAGGTTGCTAACACCAAAGGGGGCTTCTGTAGCAATTGAAAAAATGTTAGCGAATGGACTGCTAGAAGAGCCCTTTGAAAAATCGGATGTGCCTCATCCGTTATGAAAAACAAACCTGCTTTATCTGAAAAAAAAATGTAAAAGCTCGATTGAAATTTGCAAAAAAAATTCAAAAGCTGGACCAACGATTGGAAACGAGTTATTTGGTCGGATGAATCAAAATTTAATCGTTATCAATCAGATGGAAAGCTTTACTGCTGGCGTAGACCTGGGGAGCGAATTCAAAGCCATCATGTAAAGCAAACTTTCAAGTATGGCGGCGGAAGCATTATGGTTTGGGGATGTTTTACTTGATGGAACGTTGGTCGTCTGCATTTAATTGAGGGCATAATGCGCAAAGAGAATTACCTAAGTATTTTGCAAACTCATCTTCCCAATTTTATTGAGATATGCGCGTATCCCGAGAAAGAAATAGTTTTTCAACAAGATGGGGATCCAAAACATTCCGCGAAAATTGTGAAGGAATGGATTGGAAAGCAAAATTTTAAGCTAATGGAATGGCCAGCACAGAGTCCCGACCTTAATCCAATAGAAAATCTATGGTCCATTGTGAAAAGGCGTCTAGGACAGTACGACGCAGCACCAACGAGCATGGCCATGCTCTGGGAACGGATAGAAACCGAGTGGAGACAAATTCCGAAGGAAATTATACAAAATTTGGTAGAGAGCATGCCAAAACGTATAAAAAAAGTTTTTACCAATAAGTGTCTATGGACCAAATATTAAAAATTCGTTATTTTATTAATATTTTTTAAACGTGCAAAATTGAGTTTATGCGAGTTTTTTTGGGTTTTTCTTTCTAACTCTTTGAATTTATCTCATTTTTCTTTGAAGTTTTGTTTTATTTGTTAAGAATAGTATAATAAATAAAAAATAAAAAAAAATTCTTGATTTGCTTGTATAGTTTCTTTTTTATACATCTTCAAAGTCAAAATTTGCAAACATTCACTCACTTTTGCTCGCTACTGTATATAAAATACTTTTGTATTCTCATTACAATTTTTCATTTTATACTTTATCGATATTGTATATATTTATTAAATAAATATCAAAACATGAATAAATACATAATCAATTAAGTACCAATATATGTGAATTATTTTAGAAAACTTATGAATATGTAAATTTTCTTCAGAAATGTCCCAATTTTTATAGAGCGATTTCCACAAGTCGGAGCATTAATTCAATATTTTACGCTTGTCTAGCTTTTAATGCTTGATTAAATCGTTATTGAATCTACTTATTTAGAGAATGCTCTCTAAAATTATTAAATAATATATGCAAAGCTTCTAAATTCGAATTTGTTAACTTGTCCTTTTTGGCTGCCTGGGGCTGTTTGGAGTTGCCTTTCAAGTTTTCAATGACGAATTTGGCCAGAGCTAAGGTTGCTGTGCACTTAATGAATGCAAATGCAAAATTGTCATTCATTCGGCTATTCTGAGTGGATACTTTGAATTGGGCTTTTGAAGTGCATTGCAAATGGATATCAGTCGAACGAAAGGACTTTCACAAAAGGTGCTCAAAACTTGCATATTTAAAAGCTGAATGAAAAAGGTCACAAGAAAAATAATGGATACGGAATTAAATACCTAACAACATGCTCTCAAAAAATCGAAACATTTCTATGAAAAGGATAAAAAAAAAAGGAAATCAAGCAATTTTCGATAAGCCCTGCACAAGTATCATAATATCAAAGGAAATCTTGTACAAAGAGAATTTATTTTTATATTAATCTTGGATAATACGAAACTGTACGCAATCAAAAAGTAATGTTCATATAAAAATAAATATTTTGTTCAATGTTATTGTAGAAGCATAATACTGTAGAACTTACTCTACTATTTATAAAACAGATTACTCTGGCGAAAATTTTAATCTCTTTTGCTACTTTAATCATGCTGGAAATTATAAAGTTTAGTTAACAAATGGCTTGGCTCTAGAGCAGCATATGCGGAGTGGTTAATGGCTTTCCATGGAAACTCTTTGAGATACTCACGCACAGCTGTCACTGAGAACGTGAGTCCGCTGAGCCATGTTAAACGTCAAGAATTAAACACAACACATTACAAAGGCTTTTAGCAATTTGTAAACGGCGAGCTGCAACAACAATACTTCCAATTCTTCTCTACTTGGCAGCGCTAATGCTCACAAATTGCTCCTTGTGATAACTTGGACGATAAACCCTATTTACAGCTAGCTATGCACGGATTGTTATTTTGTTTGCAGCCTACAACACATTAAACGTAATAGGATTTTATGGGATGTTATGAAAGAGCGAGACGTAAAGCGATAGAGAGAGAGAGAGAGAGAGAGAGAAATAGAGAGGTATGCTGCGAGAACATGGAAAAGATTCCATTGAAATGCCGTTGAATGGTATGAAAGCATAAAATAACAATTTGCATAATATGATGATTTTCGGTTAGCGGTTTCTTATTTGCCGGCGTATTGAGCTTTTTAAGTTCTTGCTGCCGAATTCAAATGAGTATATTGGCCCGTCTGTCCATAGTAGACTGTTTAAATCATAATAACACAATCATTTACGAGAATCAAGTATCGAGTATCAATTTAATATAGCTACACACAGCGGAGGCGTGACAAATTCAAAAATATTTTACAACTGTAAGTCTCTGTTGATGTTTTCTGACTCTTTTTTTTCTTAAGGAATTTACACATCATGAGTAAGTATTTAGCAATCGGTTACGCCCTACTCTAATTTTATTACTTGATTTTCCCCCTCTTTCACTTGTCTACTTCATTGCCATGCCAGCAGAGGTTTTCAAATTGAGTTGAAAGAAATCCCTTACCCACACGGATATCACATGCCGTTGCCTCCAGCAACCGCCATCGGCATTCAACAGTCGGCATTTGTGTGTGATCAGAAGGTGCAGGCAGACCAGCCCATCCAGCTCAGCCTAGTTTTTTCGACTTGTAGTCACATTAAATGGCAATCAATGATATGCCGAACATATGGCAATAGGAAGTTCATAAGTCTAATCTGCTGAAATGTCAATGCTGGAGCTCGAGAAGAGCTAACTGGAAAAGTTGAGGGATTGATAGATGGTGAGAGCTTCTTGCTTGTAAAATAGTTTAATGAATTAACAAAGTTGCTCAATTGCTTGCAAATGTGTTATAAAAGTTTGCAACCAGAAATTTGATCAGATATATATTCTTTAAACTCTCACTGAGATATAAAACAAAAGAGAAGAAGAAAGTAAGACTGAATTAGATTTAATTAAGGTGAAAATTAGTCGAGGATGAGAGAGAGAGAGAGAGAGAGAGAGTTCGCCTGAACTTTTGGAAAATCTAGTGTTCCAAGAATTATATGCTTCTTTTCTACACATAATAAACAAGATATACACACACATAAGCCAGATATGGGCTGTAGTATGAGAAATTAAGTGTTCAATAAATCCTCTTGTGGATGAACTATCTTAATAAGACTTTAAGAGTGAGTTAATGACTTTTATATAAGTAAGTATAAGCAAAAGCCTCTTCTGCCTGTTACATACATTTTTCAAAAACCATTATACCCTGATTATCCATTTTCAATGGGTTCAGGGTATAAAAACCCACCACAGAAATCAAATACAACATCTGTTTACTTGAATTGAATTTAAGTACTTCAATTTAAACAAGGCGCTAATTTGACAGCGCACTTTGACAAAGGTTGAGCACGTAATAAAATATGTACATACATACACACATGTGTAATTCAATATACTATGTTCGATTGGAATTATATAATATTTTCGTTTCTCTTCCTTGTCGATACAAATGCCATGTCACTGTCAAATGCAAGAGTCATCCCAAATTGTTCACTTTCGTATGAAATTCTTATATGAAATCACATTCACATTTCAGCGCAGATATTTCAAAATCTATTAATACCCTTTGCTCAATGAGTGTGAGTAAAAGGGTATACTGGAATTGTGTAAAAGTAACTGATCCCATGATTAACCATCTGTCAGTTTAATATAAATTTTAAATTATAAATACTATTGATATATTATATAATAGACATTATTGAAAATTATTCATAAAGACTATGAATTTTCTATTATTTCATTAAGTCCTAAACTAGATCACCAAAATAAATTTCTATTATTTAAGTGAATATATGAAAATATAAAATTATCAATTTTTATTTATTATATAAATAATTATAACTATTATTATTACATATAAATAATTATAATAACATATAAAAATAATTTTAAATTTAAACAATTCGGAGAGAGAGTGTAAATCATGGATAATAATGATAAGAAGATTAATATTTATGATTCTTTAAATGTTTTGTTATTTCTTTAAATCGGCAATTATATCATCAAAATATAATCATATTATTTAAGTGAATGATTTGTAACAAAATTACTAAATCGTTATTTATTACATTTATTAATTTTTAATTATATCTCTATGCAATTATAACAATAAAAAGTGATTTAATTATAATTTATTACATAAATACCTTTTTATTATTATCATAGCATAGATTTATAATTAATAAATTTTAAATAACACATATAATATTTAATCTATTCGGAATTATTTATCTTCTTGTCGACTTAGAGTAATATTTAGTAGCGCAGCAAATCCAAATCGAATGTGCAGCCAATAATCAAAAATAAATAGTACCTAGAAAAATACAACTCACAGTGCATCGAGAGCAAATGTACAACTTGGCATGACATGTGGTTTGTATGGCTAAAGATTCAAACTGCAATATGACTAGCAGCCAATTTGAATTCGATTGCGTTTGCAGTATTCATTAAACAACAAGTAAGAACGTTGCAGTTTGGTACAACTAACTGCGATATACTCTGTTCCCATAGGTGCATTTTGTTTATTTAATAAACATTTAATGAATTCTAGCTCCAAAAATGTAGGAGATATAAACTTTTGCGGTTTGCCAGATATGTCTACCATAGCTTATTGATCTTGGGTAGTTAACCCGAGTATACATGCCAAATTTCAAGTCTCTATTGTCAATAGCACAATTTGAAAAATTACTATATATTTAGGTCCGATTTGCGCCAATTGGCTTCTAGCTTTAAAACTGTAGAAGATACGCCCCCAATAGATAGATATATCCGCCATAGGTTTTGGGACTTGGATTGTAACCGCGAGTATAAATTCCAATTTGCAACTCTCTAGCTCATCGACTAGTCATACGGGCACATGCGTATTCCGATTTGCCACGCCCCTAGTGGGTGGATCGGGAAAATGTTTATACTTTATAATTCAGGAGCATGCATGAGTATATTGTTAAAATTTCAAGTCTCTAGCTCTAATAGCACCGACAAATATTGCGTTCGTACGGACAGACGGACGGACAGCAAGACGGACATTGCACAAAGTCAATATACTGTTTTTCCCTTTGGGAACAGAGTATAAAAATCTAATTAGCTACTGAAAGTCTATACACAAGGCAATATACAAACTGAAATAAAATGTTTTCGTCATTCAATGTAAATTACAGTAACTAAATGGATGTTTTCACATTTATTGAAAATGGTTTATCAAGCAAACGTAATCCTGTTCAGTTCTTTCCGAGAACTTTTGCCGCCTAAAGCAATGTCAAGCATCAGTCATAAAAGAAATCTGTTTGAGTTTTATGAAGTTAGTAAAGATAGACATTTTCTTTTTAGTTATATAGCAATATACAGCTCGTCGACATCGATTTAAATCCTGATAGTCAAATGTAATTTAAAACTTTCGTTTATTTGAAGAGGTTTTATAGAAATTGAGCACACTTTTTTTTCGTCTCAGCAGTCGTTTTATTGGATAGCAGAAAAATAATTTTTTTTACACTATCATTGTTCAGTCCCAAGATTTTATCCGCTCTCAACATATATTTCGTTACAACAAAAATTATTTCAAAATGATTGGAGTGCTTGTCAACAAAACATCACTGGGCGTTATGGCTGGCCTGGCCAGCGCCGCATTTCTCGGCTATTGCGTCTACTTCGACAATAAGCGTCGCAGCCATCCAGAATTCAAGAAGAATCTCTACGAGCGTCGTCGTCGCAATCGTAAATCCGATGAGCACGAGGGCGTGATGATTGATCAGCGTTCCATCGAGCGCTATTTCATGCAGGAAATCCATAAGGGGGAACTTCTGATCACCGAAGGCAATTTTGAGCGAAGCGCCGATCATCTCATGAATGCCATCGTTGTCTCCAACAATCCTGGCAAGCTACTCGGCGTTCTGCAGTCGACGCTACCTGTGGAGGTGTTCACCCTGCTCGTTTACAAGTTGAACAATTACAATATGAACGCCCAGAGGCAGACAAGTATAAATGATAATTTAATGACTGGACTCGTTGCTGACGACGGAAGTGTGGAATAGGCCATCCAAATCGTCGACAATTCAAACTTCCAAATTCCTATTCGTTTACTCTTTCAAGACTCAAGTTAAGTTTTCGTTAATTATATATGCATATATATATAACTTTGGACGGGCCAATAAGTGATTATTTGTATTTTCATTTGTGAAATGAAGCGAAACCCCATTTGGACTAATTGGCTTACAACATTTTCATATCTCGAGTTGCAAAATTGTCTCGAGTGCAATTAACTATATTATAAAGTGGGGCACAAGTTTTCGCAGAGCATAACTCAAATTATGTGGAAGTCAGTTCCTTTCGCTTGTAGAAGTGAAATTCAATTGGCAAACAAGAACCAGATATTATAAGAGTTAAGTGATAAACCTTAAAACTAGATGCCCTGTACTCAAATAAAATGGGCAACTTTGCGGTTCATAAATAATATAATGTAAGTAGAAATCAATTAAAATACTTCTAAAATTCCCAAAGACCAACTTCCAGGTGAACAATAATACAGATGCCAATTTTTTGAGTAATTTCGTGAAACGATGAAAATATAAAATATTCCGTCTTAATTTGATGATGATGAGAGTTGCATACATTTTAAACCAATTTGGGACAGATACATACTATAACATCATAACACATTTCACAACATTAAACTATAGAATATTTACGGCTATAATAAAAAAATATAAAATAAATTTGAATACATTCAAGGCTATTAAAGTTGCTGTTGGTGTCACGGCAATAGCGCATTCTTCACAATATTAGGGATATAGTCTTTTAAGTATTTACTCAATTAAACATTTTTTCTTTTTCTTAAAATTAAATGAATTGGTTAAGTAATCGCATTTAAATTAAACAACAAATTGTTGTGCATTTGTATTGAAGAAAATATTAATGACTGCCAAAAATTTATTTGATTATCCGCTGGACACAAATCACATTAAAAGTTGAGAAACTTGGGTATACTAAATTTTATTTTATTTTTGAAATCAGAATAGAACTAGTGAATAATCAAATTTGAATGCGTTACCCTGATGAAGTGTTTTTGACAACCGTTTTTTGTAACCGTATTTTCAATATTTTCAGAAAATGTTTGCTCAAGCGATTCAGAGTACAGCTTTATTTTATTGACAAGATAATAAAAAGAGAGTAACAGGAAAAGTTTTTGATATATAAAATATTCAACATTAAAGGTAAACATGAAAAGCGTATATCGGATGTATATATGTTTGGCCTTGGGCTTTCTTTACGGGCGCTACCATACACGATAAAAAATATCTAAATATACAGGGTATACGTGTCAAATAAATTATATAAAGTTTTTCCGCGCAAGTTCGCATTGTGTTGCTGCTGGGCACAATGATTAATGAGAAAATAGAAATCGACCTTGGCTCAAAATACATTTTTCAAGCGCACTTCGCATTTGTTTCAACGAAACAACTTCGGAAACAATGTCCTCAATTTAAAATCTGGTCAGAGCATTTCCTATCATCACCGTATTGTCAGTCACATTAATTTGTTGAGATTAGCACATTTTACCAGGCTCTCTCTCTCTGTCTGTCTGTCTGTCTGTCTGTCTCAGTGTTGCTTTCACTGAATAGTTGGGTTGAAGCAATTAACAGTTGATATTATGACAAGTTTCGGTTGTCGGCATTAACAAGTAATTTGCATTATTCGCAGCTGGGAACATTATGGCCGTGTCTCTGTTCTCGATTTGTATTGGCTTCACTGCTCACATACAAAGTGGCTGCCAGAACTCTTCCGGTTGCATAAATACACAAATATACAATTTATATACATATATCTGACTCGACAGGCAAACAGCACACTGGGGAGCGCCCAGTGACAGAGAACTAGCTGGTATCTGTCCCTGATATCTCAGCTCGGTTCATGTGCATAATTTGGCAGAAAGTCGACCCCACCGCCCAGGACATTTGTCATTCGCAGCAAACACCACAGATGCTACATTGCTGGGCAAGTCAGTTGCGGGTATTAACTGGAACGCAGTGACCTTTGCTCTTTGAGACCAACAATCCTCCCATGCGTCTTACTTTCAACATTCGCGTGCCTTGCAAACAGTGTTTATGCAAAGTTTTGGCCTCTGTTTGTCTTGGGTCGTGAATAGCGTTTGTGTTGGCCATTATCGAAACATCGTCTGTATATTAACCCCAAGCACCAAGCTGACATATCTCACGACTCTTAGACATGGACCTTAAGCTGTTGAAAGGTCGTTAATCTAAACCAAAAAAAAAAACAAAAACAAGAATTTGAAATTTTCAGTCGGGCACCTCCGACTGCATAATACTCATTCACACTGCACACGCAGTTAAATTTCATTTAGAAATGTCCCTTAGAAGACATAAATTTTTGTAAGTACAACTTGTTAGCAGTATTACGATATTAATATTAGTAATTTAGTGTAAACATAAAAAAAATACTTTATATTATCAACTTGACATGCTCCAGGTGAGCAAATCTTAACAAAACCAATATATTCTTACAGTTTGTGCACGAAGATACAATTATGTAGTTGGATTAGACATGGTTTTTACTTAGATTTTAAAGTGGGGTCCTTTGATTTGTGTTTGGTTGAAAAAATCTATTCCACATTAAGTCACGGTGCATCGCATATAGCCAAAAGTGCTGCCAGTGCTCATCGAGCCAGAGCGAGCCAAATTTGTATGTTCGGATGCAACTGCTGAAGCAGACAACAGAATTGACGTCAAAGTAATTACGTAACATGCCATTGTCCTGCAATTACGAGATAGCACGACACACTCGTATGAACGCGAACAAGGCAGCATAATAGTAAGCCAAGGGGATGCGTAGGAGTGCGCCCTCTTATCAAATCAATTTTCAAATTAAACAACAGCCGACTAACACGAAGTTCCGGTGTAATCAACACAAAAAGATTTAAAATGATTACAGCAAAAAAACAAAAAACGTTCTATTCTGCTGTAAACTGACAGCACAATGCCCGTTCGCGTAACAAAAATAACAAAATCGACTAAATAAATTTAAAAAAAATTTAAAAACGTATGTGTAAGTGTACAATATGAATGCACATGTACGTCTGTGGATGAGGTGAAGAACAGCTCTAAAAATGCAGCAAGCTAACTATATAATCTTAACATTTATACCTCACGCAGGTTTTCTTCAATATACATTTCATTGCAAGCATCTAGCTCCTGCCGAATAGGCATATGTAGAGAAATATAATACCAAAATGTTGACTTCGTGTATAAGAATCCAAAATTATCTTATTTAATGAAAAATAATTTGATTTCCCTGTTGTCCTGACAGCACCAACTTTGACATTAATCCATTAATCCACGTCTGCTATTATATGTATGTACATGCATATGTATGTTAATTAGACCGCTGTTACTCTATTAGTTTGCCCATGCCGGCAATCTAACTTTGTTAGTGCTGATAAACTCATTAGCAGAGTACATAATACAAAAATGTGAAAAGTTAACTCACTGAATGAAAGCCGAAGGCTATATTGAAGCTCATATGAAGTCAGGAATATTTCACATGAAACTAACAAATTTAAAACCTTGGAAATTCTTTGCTTTTAAGCGTGGAATCGTTTCACGGTATTTACACTGAATAACATTCTTTATTTTTTATTTTTTATTGTGTGTAATAACAAATATTTCGAGCTTATAATCAATTAAAGCGGCTTTAAATGGAATTTCTTCAAACTATAATAAAAAGATACAAAAGATACAACAAATATTTTTAGGCCGCTTGGTCCCACAGCAACACACATGCTATTCACATGGGTCTCATGGCTGCGCCGATCTCCAAGTACCCTTTGCATATTTTTCTAAAAAGTATTAAAAAAAAAAAAAAAAAACAAATGAAGCAGAACATCAAGGTAAAACTTATTTTATAGTTATTTACATTATTTTTTATATTTTCTAATGTTATAATAAATTGTTAGTGAAAAGTTAATCGTAATATATGCAGCTCTTATCCATCTTCTGCTACAAGCTATATGATATACCCAGTAAGTTTATTAAAAACTGTGATAAACAATGACAATAGCCGTAGTATACAAATAGTTTTCTCTTTTTCACTTACCCTTACCTAGTTATATACCCTGGAACTAATTTTACATGGACTGCTATCAGATGAGTGTCTTTTAAGTAAACATTGTCCAAAGATGTTACCAAGAAAATAAATTAAATATCCATTTAGTCTTAGTCATATCAGAATTAATTAATTAAATATAAATAATATAAATGAGATTTTAGCTTTAAGACCAAAGTCAGGATACTATTACTCAACCACACTTAAAAGTACACAATATTTTTTATATGGTATCGTGCAAGCGAATAGTCCCCACCGCTGCCAGTTTTTTTTTTAGCCTTCGATGATACAAGCAAAAACAAATAAAAAAAAAAAAGAAAACTTCCCAACACTTTTTATCCTTCGCAGACATTTATTCCCAACTGTGGCATGAGAATGTTTCTCTGCGCGTTGTTTTCTATATGTATGTATATGTGTGTGGATGTGGATTGTGTGTATGAGGGAGAAGTTTTATTTCATATTTTTTCTGTTATTCGCACGTTCCGCAATTTGTACCCTCAGCTGTTTTGAATTACATTTTGACGTTTGCGCTGTGTAGTGAAAAGTCAGTGAAACAACGGAAAAGCTCGTCATTTGCCGCTGTCTTGTCTACACTATGAACGCCAGACAATGGAGAATGTATGGGAATGAACTGCAATAGCCCAAATGAAATGGTCAACAACAAAAATTGTTAACTAACATGGGTTGGGAGATATACTAAAACTACAAATGAGAAAGGATGCGTGGTCTTTAAATATAATTTTATAAAAAGTTTATTATTAAATATGTATAAATATATAAATATGTATTTACATCATTTTTGTTTTTACGTAATAACTTTGTAATATTAAATTGCCAGTTGATGTTCATAAGAAAGAAGATCATTGCACGCCAAGTTTTATGAGTTAAATTTCAAATGTTCCAAGCAGAAGGGATATAAAATCTTACACTCAACTGAAAGTTGCACAACAACAACAACAACAACAACAGGAATATCAAGAACAACAACAATAATAATAATAATAATACCAACAACAACAATAAGCGCAACAGCTGCAATAAGAGAGCTAGTCTGGAAAGTTTTGAGAAGGAAATGCACTTGTCAAAGTCCTTCTACTTTTACTTTATGCGTGTAAATAAATACATACGTATATATAAATATTGTATACACATATATAAAGTCCACTCAGAAGTTACACATCCATATATGCATAAATGTATCTTAGAGTTTAATTGTGTGTAAGCATTCCCACCATGTTACCTTCTACGAAAAAAATGTTCATGGCTATAATTTGGGTGAACTGTACATCATGTTCCTGATGTATTTAATATACAAATTATTAATGTCCTTAAATATTATAGAGCTTGAAAGAGAATTTGCAAGACTTTATGCCCAGTATAAAATATAAAATATAAATTTTCTTTCATCTTCAAACTTTGAGTTTCTTAAGCATACTTCAGGGTATTTCATAGTCAAACATACCCTATTGTTTACTGTTGTTTGCAATAATTTTCGTCAGCTTCTGCTGGTTGCGCACTTTTCAGTTTTCTACAGGAGTGAGTCATGAGTCGAGTCGAGTCGAGAATTTGTTGGCATGCTGGCAATGTTGTCAAAGGATTTACGTCATAAAGCCCACCCATAACACACATATTTGCCATATTTTAATTTATTTCTGTGCGACAGCTGCTAAAATGCATTTTGTAATGGATTCATAAGCCTGATATAGGTATATCAGTTCTACTATGCGACCGATTAGAACCTAAGCATACTGATAACTGAAATTCTTATTCAGTAAGCCGTCCAATTTATGTTTATCTAGGTTAAAGCAAATACACAGCGATTCTCTTCTGCATTCGTTTTCGATGCGTCTCGAATAACAGCGGCCACACAGCTGGGGCCAAATGGTTGTGGCCCAGACCCAGCCTTCAGGCTAACAAGTGCTGGCGCAGGCAAGGTGGAGATTAATGGCATCTGAACTATCTCCTGGCACGTTCCGAGGTTTTATTCCACTTTCTGTCTGCCTCCAACACCTACAGTTGTCTGCTGCACAGGACGGTTGCAAGAGTGTATTCTGTCAGCAAACTACTTGAGTCAAGAGCTGAAATGACGTTATGGCCACCATCTGTGTATTCAATTGAACCAGAAGCAAATCAACAAACGTGAAAAATTCTAAAATGCGTTGTTCGTATTTTAAGTGCATCCTGTATTTCCGGCACAACACAATTTCAATTAGAGGGCAGTCGGCTTAAGTTTAATAATTGTTTGTCGATGAAATTCCATGGCAGCAGAACATTTTTCGCAGCAATCAATTCGAATCCGGCACTCCGTAAAAAAATCTTAAAATATGATTGGCACTATGGAAGAATGCGATAAAGATAATATTTGTCACGAATAGGACGAAACACTGGACTAATCATAAAAAAAACCTTAAAATAAGGCAAAAAACTTCTGCTTTTTTTCAGATTGTATTCCTCAAAATTTAATATTTTTTTTAAAAGTATGTTCCCATTAAAAACAGCTTTTTTTGCTCAATAAAAATTGGCAACACATGCGCCCACGTTTCAAATAAAATTTAACGAAAAAGTAATAAACATCATGCAAATAAATTGCTTCACTTATTAAGTTGTTGTTGTTTAAAAATCATAGTCGTAAACATCATTACAGCATTATTAAAATTCATTCAAGGATAAAAATCAAAAAATGTAAAAAGAACAACGATTTCGGTGTCAAAAGTTTATTCAAATACCAGGAATTTTATATTCAAATTTTTTATATTCCAATTTGAAAGAACAACAAGCATGCGACAATTGGAAGGACTATGCAGGCTTTATGTCTAAGTCTATTATCTACGTCTGGTCAACATTTTCTATTTCTTACACTTGATTGAATCTGGCAAAAGAAAATGATACAAGTAAAGAGCATAAAAGGACTCACACTCATCCTGAATTTGTTTTCTTGCTATGGAGAACAACAAGGAATAAGTATTATAGTGGGTGGCAGATGTGCGCCCTACGCATACATTTAAAATGTAAATATATAAGCAGTGCAAAACAAAGTCTTCTTACTCTTATAAACAAGAAAACAAACAATAATGTGAATGAGAGGCACACTCAGTTGGAGTCCAGAGTTTTAAAGATTCGGAAGCACAGCCCAAAAAATTATGCTACAAATATTATCATAAATGTTCAGTCGATACGATTGAATTACATTGACTGTGAAAGTCTATTTAGATATTATCAATATGTTGGAATATGTTGGAATAGAATAAGGCAGATTACATAATTAGACAAATATGCGTTGCAATTATTAATTTAATTTGTGCTTTTATTAAATGAGGGATGTCAAATTCATAAATTTTAAATTATAAATTTATAATATAGCCGCAAAGCATGTGTAATACAATTTCATAAATTAGTAATTGTTCTAGGACAATTATAGAATAGATAGAATTCACGGTATTGAGATAATTTTATGGTATGTTACGTCCTCGAGAACATAGCACCTTTGTGAATCTATATTTTAAAATATTTAGTTCATCTTAATTAATGGAATTATGTGTATACAAAATAAAATATGTAACTAATATATATGTATACATATCATTAAATTAAAACCTAAATTTCTGGATTTCAGATAAAAATGTAGACATATTTTTTGAAAAGCGCAAATTATACTGCGAAAATAGTTTTTTTTTTCATATTTTTGGAAGCTTACCATTTTGTATGACTTTTTAATATTTATGTATATAACAAACACAGATTGTTGATATAACACGGATATATTTTTTCTAATTGGGGAAAAAGAGCTTAAATATAACATTTATAAATGTGTATAAGTATTTATTATCCTAAAATATAACAGTTAGCAACTTATTAATCTTTATTTATTGAAATCAAATAAATTTATTAAACACTTTTTACAAAAAAAAAAAAAAAAAAAAAAAAAAAAAATATAATATATATATATATATATATATATATATATATATATATATATATATATATATATATATATATATATATAAATAAAATATAAATAATAATAAGATTTATAATAATAAACAGTTGGATTAGAGCTGACTTAGCTAGTAAATATTTGGTTACATGCTCCTATAAACAGTAAACCACTTCATCCAGCAAAGATTCAGATCAACTTATATTCATGTTTGCCTGAGCGTGCAACAATCATTAATTTTTTACGAACAATAACAATATTTTTACAGCCAGGAGTCGGTTGAATATTGATAATCAAATATCGACACAAACACAACCAGTGCATTTTAACAGGTAATAGCGATAGTTAATTTTGTATATTAATATATATAAGATATTGT
The DNA here is from genome assembly GCA_035047405.1 of Drosophila stalkeri. Taxonomy (NCBI): domain Eukaryota; kingdom Metazoa; phylum Arthropoda; class Insecta; order Diptera; family Drosophilidae; genus Drosophila; species Drosophila stalkeri. The sequence goes on along the minus strand of JAWNPR010000142.1, from coordinate 29,572,245 downwards.
TATACATATAGATACATATATATACGTTACCACATACAAATATGTAAACATAACTGCGGCAACTGCCCACATAAACGTTTTCACATTTTTATTAATTCAGCGTTCCATTGCACTCGTAAATATGAAACAGTCAAAATAATAAGTAATAATGTTGCAATCGGCGGTTACCCACTGCAATATACACATTCGCTGTTCCAAAAACAAAAAAAATAATTTTTTGATATCGGCGTCAGTTTCAAATGAGTTTATTGCTTCATTTTGAAGTTATTGTTCCAAAACATGGGAAGATATTTCTTTGCGAATTTGCCACGTCCCCATGAACATATACTTTTTAGAAGTTGCAAATCATTAAATGATATCAAGAATAGACAACAGTGACCAATCATCAAGCTTTTAAGAATTCTAGCCCTAAAATGCAATAGCTCTACACGAGAACATAATTTTTCAATTTTTAACCTGAAATACTCGAAAATTTTTAAGATACCAGATTTGCCACGGTTCAAGTTGGCATATCGGAAAAATCTTTGATAGAACAGAAATGGATTTTGTTCAATCGAACAGAAAGATCGAATGGTGGGCAAGTCGGACAGTGCACTAATCTAATATACTCATTTCACTTCGTGAATGACTACAAAGACTATTAAGGTACTTTATAGTCATTCAAGTATGAATACTTCAGTCTACCGGACTAGAATACTCTTTGTCGGTTCAAAAATAATTCAATATATAAAATAGGAGGCCTTTCCATTTATTATTGAAACAATATCGAATCATTGAGAACCAGTAAGATATTTAGTGCACAAAACAAATATACTCTTTAACTTTGTGGACGAGTATAAACACAAAGGAAAACATCGCAATAAGAATGAGGGAGAAACAATTTCGGTTTTCAGTTCGTATTTGACTTGCTGTCACTTTATTTTTATGTTTCTCGCTGTCGGCCAAGAAATTTATGAGCCGCATATAATGTTTTTTTAATATTTATTGCACCGATTTCCACAGCGAAATGTCTGATTTTGTGTTTTAATGTTTGCAGCTCTGAACATACATATATAGGATTGTATATCTGTGAAATTAAGTTTGGTTATTTAGTTAATATTATTTTTTATGTTTGCCCGGGGATTGGGCTACAAAACTGAATTTTTATTTTCAGCTTACAAGTTTTTATGACCCGCATTTGGCAATAAAAAGGAAAGCACATTAATTGAATGGACTTGGCTTGACTGAACTCGACTGTTCTTCTCACAACTATTCACCAATGCAATTTCCATGCCGTCATTGCACTAGACTTTGTCGCGCGTTTATAGGCTTACTTAATGGGCTTAGCCAAGATTCTACTGTGTCGTATAACGATAACAAGCATAAGGCAATATCAGGTTGCACTTGAGTAACGAGCGGAATTTTCAAGCTAGAGAATCATAACCTCGTATTAACCCACATTTCTCAACTGATTTAAATAAATAATTCATTGCTTTTATCGTTGTTTGAGTTTTTTTTGTTCTAACAATATGCTTAGTATGCAGTTTGAATAAATGAAATAAAGAGATAAAAAATGAGATAAAGATAAACAAATTTGTAATTTTACTTAAAACTTCTAAAAAAAATATAATGTAAACAATTGTTTTGATATCAGCTAATATTCATATTTTAAAGAATTATCTATCAAATAAATATATATCTTGTTGCATTATTCGCTATAAAATATTTAATTCTCGAAATAACTTTAAAAACAATCACAAAATATTATACCCTAAATTCCCATTTTCAATTGGCTCTGGGTATAAAAATATCATTTATTTTCATACAAGAGCTCATATTTCTTTTATTGATTTTCCTACCTCTATATCTATTAATGCTTACAAAAGCTATGAGAATAATGAATACTGTCAATACAAGTTTTTTCCTGTGAAAAATATCTTTTTGCGATCACCACTAAGCATTTCCTTCATTATTCCATTTTTATTAGGTATTCAAGCTCCTAAAATTCCCAATAAAAACAAAATCTGAGAATCCTTCATTAGACGAAAGTATTACACATAATATGCATTAAACATTATTGAGATATTTTGTTTGGCAGCTTTTGTCCTTAACTTTGACCTTGTTCACTCTGCACTGAAATGAATGAGAAATAAAATCAACTACACAGAATTGAAATGGAAATGGAAATGCAATATACAACATAGCATTCAATACTTCGAGTGGCTTTCGTCGTCTGGCATGCGATGCGAATATTTGCAAAGCAATCCGCACAATGTTCACATTCCCCAGGCAAAGCATTGCCAACTATCTATCAAAGCACACATTTTTAAAGCCCAGTAGAAATCGGTTGAGCATTTATTTAAATTAAGCGAACCTGCGGGCAAACAGTTAAGTAGCCACAAACTGGTCGCAAACACAGTTTCAAACGGCTTTGGCCAACAAATTTTCACTTTGTGCCTCTGTTGAATTCAACATTTTATCTCAGAACTTTGCTAGAACTCTGTTTAGAGAGAGAGAGAGAGAGCGAGAGAGAGAGAGAGAGAGAGAGAGAGAGAGAGAGGTACTGCTACGGGTACACGAACGTATTTAAAACGATTTGGGAATTTAACAAGCCAAACATTGTCAAAAGTTATCAGCAAACAAGTTGGAGTAGCATAGATGGCACTGCCTGCCTAGTATGTACCTCGACAGCGCGAAAAACTGATAATCTAATAATTTTATAAATGCTTTATTTATACACAGTCCGAAACACTCACGCTGGATAAAAGATAAGAACTTGTTTGTTCCATAAATTTTCTTCTTAAGCGTCATAATGCCATTCATATGTGTAACATCCTTTACAATATGCTCATTGCCAGTTTGTGGGAAAGGTGCAGAGGTATACAGAATTCGAAATGTAGACAATGTGTATATTCATACCAGAGCTACTAAGTATCTGTTGAGTGTTTCTTAAAGTCTGAAACACATCGACATGCGCACCCTGCATGTGTGAATGTGTGCATGTACATATCTTCGTCTCCGAAAATGTGTAAGTGTGCGAGCGTCTATCTTACAACTCCCGAAATAAGTCTCTCTAAAAGAGTTTGATGAGAATAGCACTACGCAAATACTCAGACAAAGACGGAAATGGAAAAAAATCACTTGCTCAGAGTGAGAACGTGTGTGTATAATTTTTTCCATGTCTCTCATGAACAAAACGTGTTCATTTAAACAGATAACTGTTAGCTGCGACCTATGATTCATATAAATATAAATTTGCATTTATCCGTCTTTTGTCGTATTCAAAATTTCAAATTTATAGTAGGACTCAGCTTGTCATCCTTTTACATACATTTTTACAAAAAAAAATCACATTTAAGAGGCTCAGGGAATAATAAAAAAGATAGATTAAGCTAGAGTAAGAATAAGGCTGTGTTAACTTCGTGTAAACGCTTTCGTTCAACTTTGTCTCTTATGTATGAGATGGTCCATTCATTAACAATGCTCTTTAGCTGCCAGTCTCATCTGCGTGACGTTAACTTTGCGTCTGCCAGTTGAAGATGGCAATTAGGCCAAAGTGCGACGACGACGGCTACGACAGCAACCAAGACAGCTTTTAAAGTGTTTATGTCTAGGTCAGAGATAGTCAACAAGCTTTCATATTAGAGTCAGCTGCTTCCCTCAACTCAAGTGCAGATAGTTGTCAGACTATATGCAAATTTATGTCAGAAACGTGACACTCAGGCACCTATGTAGATGAGTGCGTAAATTAACCGAGAGATTTAGTCACGTTTCATAAAATTATATTTGAGGCACATGAACAGAAGTGCTTTAGAAGCAGCTCAACGGGGAAATATTAGAATTGAGACAATTTTGTTACTTGATTTTGCATTTAATTGTTCAGCAAATAAACTATAATTATAAATTATAATTATTTTATTAATCCAGTAATTTTAATTCAATTATTTTATAAATTTAAATTAAATTATATTAAAATACTATATATTGTGTAATGGAACTCTCATTTATAAATTTTATTTCATAATCGATACGTATTTTCAATTGAAAACACTCGAATGTGAAACGCAGTTCAAACTTCATTAACGCATTCTAAGAAACTGTCGCGAAATATTTCATTTTGAATTTATAGGACCTTCTTTCTTTCTTGTACAACTGTTTCCGTTTGGTTTTAATTACAATCCAAATGTGGACTTTCTTGTTTATAATTATCTATTACTATATAATACATTCGACTAATTCAACAGGAAATTGAAGCATCCTTCAATCCTATCTATATCAGGCCATCAGCCTGAAAGGCATCTAATTGAATTCCATATAAATTAATATTTTTAATTTTTCCATCTCTTTATGACCCCGACATCTTGCCTTAAGTGTCTTCATTCTATTGGCCACGCCCACAGCTCAATATCAATTTTAATAAATGCGCAAAGTTTGCAACTTTACCCCGAACTGCTGTCCCCGCCGGCAGTCTACACAAAAGCCGCCCTACGAATAAGAACCACAGAGCAAAAATTATTAAAAAGGAGTGTATACATACACATGTTTCGTTCGGCCTGTGTGTGCGCATAGCAGAAGCCACACAGCTGTGCTTTCCATGTATTGACCCAGTTGAGTACTTGAAAAGACCATCAAATCGCTTGTAAAGTCGACATAATTTAATTTGTGCTGCCTGCCTCGCTGCCTCGCTGCCCCGCTGCCTCGCGCCTGCTTGCATGGCTCTTATCATATTCGTCGATTTATGTTTTTATGACATCCTTCAACAGAAATTAAGCATTTAAAATGCTTCACAATGAATCTGGAGAACTTTCATGGCGACATTAGCGATGGCAGTTGACTTCGACGACAAAAGGCCAAAGGTTTTCTTTGGCACGCAATTCGTGTTCCATTTTTTCGGTAATTTAAATGCTTAAGCCAACACAGTCGTAAACTTTGTTTGACAAATTGCTAGCTTAGCAGCAGGAGTTTCCCCATAATCAAAGAGAAGCATCCACACGGAGTAAATTCTAGAAAGAACCAGACTTTGTTATACCCGGCATGTGTGTGGACGTTCCAAATGTAAGAAGGAAAAAAGATCCATTATAATTGAGAAAGGTATATTATTTGAGTTAACGATCAACGCGGTCAACAAGATGGATGCGGTGCATTATTAATATCAAATGCCCTTCAGAATTTGATTCTGGACTCGAACTACTAAGGTAACAAATGATTAATTGTGGTTTGAATAAATTTGATTTCAAATTATATATTTCTTCTTTTTAGAAAAGAATTAAAAAGAAAAAATGTTTAAAATAGTTAAAAGGTTTTCGACAATCTTAAGTCTTACATATTGATTGGATCGCATTTAGAATAATTGAAAGGAATTGAACAAAATATATCATAAGATCATGATCAGACTTCATGTATGTTAATCAATTAATTAAATAAATTAAATTCAGGTATATCTCTTATCACAAATGGAATACAAGCCCGAATGTAAATTTCAATAACAGAAACCGCATTTATATACCCTGCACTTGCTTGAGTTTGGGTATAATCATACGTTGATGCAATCAGGCACGTTTTCCCAGTTCGTCTGTCTGACTGCCTAACCGACGTGCGTCTCATGAAATTCATGCCATTATCCTTTGCCACATAAGCGGCTTAATTGCGCGCCTTTTGATGGCCGTCTCGTAAAAAGCACGATATGAATCAGAATCGAGTGTTGTTCATCAAATAAAATCGCAACCGGAGAAAACATTCACTTGTTCTGACACAGAAACTCTGCCATGAGAAGCAATATGTGCCCCGAGCATAAATTGAAAACTCGTATGCCGTCTTCTCTGAGCAGCATTGCTTCTCCATGTGTAGCACTGAAGAAAAACTTTTTAAATTCTTGTTGATTTGAAATATTGAGAATATAATTAAATATATATAAATATGAAAAATAAATAATAATAAATAAATAAATGAATAAATAAATAAATAAATAAATAAAGTGTATATATACAAAATAATCCATAAAAATTAAAATAAATTATTAATTAAAAATAAAAAATTAAAATATTTTTATAATAAGGAACTGACTTGAGTTTTTTAATAAACTACATTTACATATTTATGTTTCGAACAGGGTATACGAATTCACAAGGGAACTTGATCAAGGAACTACAACCGCAATTGGTAAAAAAAAAAAAAATGTGCCAAGTTTTTGTGTAGAGATAAGAATTTGTCACGCACTCGGAATGCTGTTCCCGAGTGAAAACACAAATTGATTATAAAACAAGGTAAAATGAAAATCAAGTATACGACATGTGTGAAGGAATAATACAAAATGCTGACGTTGAATGAATTTCTGGGAAAGCTTGCTGAATGAACCCATTGTGAGTTTCAAGTTTGTGAATGCGTTAAATATTTTAATTGAATTGAAATTGATTTATCACTTACAACTTAGACTGAAGCGGAAGTTCTATTGCTCACACTTAAGCTATGTATTAATTAATATACATAAAATGCTTGAGTTAAACTTATCGACTTGCCCATTTCACGAGTAAAGAGTAAAGTAAAGAGCAAAAACTCCACTGACTAAGTTAAATGAGGCATAAAAACAGTCAAGAAAAAATGAAGCATGAAGGTATTAAATCGCTTGAAGCTTTGTTGATTCACTTGGTTTGTTGTATAATCACAGCGTCTACTCAATGTTCAAGCTGATTAAAGATATTGACTTGAAGGCACCTAGCTGAATTTCTTGTATTAGGAGTTCCTAGAATTATGCAACCTCTCAAAGCTCTAACGTTAATTGGGTGATTAACTATATTATTAAAGGGCCAAAAAATCAATAAAAGCTTCGCATGTATTTATAAAATTTAATAAATGCCCAGCTCTAGTCGAAATATACCGACTAGCAGATACCCTCAACCCCGGCTAACCTGAGTTCTTAAGCTTGTACATGCATAAGCTCATGAAACACGCACAGTTACCTTTATACACTCACACATATTCTATACCTACGAATTAAAAAGAGAACTTTAAGTAATGCAATATAATTCAAGCTTGCACTTCACACTCAAATAGCAATTCCAATATTTTATGAAAAGGAAATTAAATTCGCCTTCTCCTGAAATCAAACATGACTCTCCACAGCCACACGTATTGCCTCATTATTCATTCCATTCAATCTCAATTAAGATGGAATATATTGCAATGCACTTGAAGTTGCACGTTCATACGGAAAGAAAAAATGTGAATGATTGATGCTAATTAGGATAATATCAAGTGTTAACGTCATACTTTGCATTACTCTCTTCTATGATACATATTCGACTGATGATGATTCCGTAAATGATCAACCTAATCAACCGAATATGCGGCATACTACAAAATATACAAACTCATTCACATATTTAACATAATTGCAGCTTCAATTAAATTAACTTAATTACATTTTAGTTTGTATCATTATTTTGTTTACAAATATACATGTAAAATATGGAGACAGGAATACCAGAGTATTAAATACGTAAGAACTAAAACGAAAAGTCATCGATCAATTATAGTAAAATCAGTAGTTCTTATAGGTTATGATACGGACTTGTTATACATGCCGGGAGGGATATATTGGCTCGCCTTTTGATCCTGATCAAGACTAATATATAAGTTAAGGATACGTGGTAGGGTGGATTCTCCTATCATACATTCGAGAGTTGAACACAACCTACGGAGCTGATTCTGTTCAGTTTATATTCTGACGAGACACAGTTTAAACCTATTGTTCATAAATTATACAAAATTATATAAAATATGTTATTCTATTGAATCCAAGTATATTTGTATACTCGAGAATATAACTCAGCGCAGCTAATCGCTACTTTGTAGTATATACTTTGTAGTATATATGTATATACCTTATGGTGCTTGCTAAGTTTAATTCTGCACTTTACATACATTCTAACAAAGTCAATATGCCCTTTATTCTCAATGGGCTTAATGAACAAATTCATTGCTACAACAAAATAGCACTCAAACTTTGAGCTAGGTTTATAATCACAAAGCTGTCCAATTAGTCTTGAGGCTTAGGAAAACTAAGGACTATGAGCCTGTGCTATTTTCGTCAAGTTGGTCGCATCACAACAACAACGATAATGCTGTTCAACTAAAACCTTTTAATTTTAATTAGTTAAAGCTACGGACCAAACATATTTCATAATACATTTCAACTGATAGAAATCAGTTAAACTTATCCAAAATGTCAATGTTTGTCGATAACACAATTTTCGTTTACTATATTTCAGCAGCAGCTATCAATAAAGCCCAACTGTTGAACTGCTCAATATGATTTGCCATTTAGTCATCAATTGCCTAATAACACGCAATAAGGCGTCGACTGTGAGTGAACTCGAGACAATAATCCACAGCTCGTAGTTAAGTCTGTACAATATCTAAATGCGTTCTTTGTCATGGCTTTCTTTTCCTTAGAATTTTGATATTCGACATTCAACATTATAAATGCCTTCAATAACAAGGACAATTGGAGATTTTCACTCTTCCAAATATCAAATCTGGAGATGATGATTGCGGAGATCATAATGATTGAGTCAGAAAGACGGACAACAAGACTAATAAACTCTTTTCACTATACGTATGAATGAGTATTATTTACATGGGTAAGAATATATCATAAGAATATAATAAAGTTTTTTAGTAAATATTAGATAATATATTAAGAACGAATATTATATTTATTTATTATTTAAACAGTATTATTAAAAAAGAATATTATGTTTATTGTATAGAGAATGTAACTATATTTAATCATTTAATTTGTACGTAAACAAACTATAATTACAGTTTATTTTGTATTTATTATGACAATAACTTCAATTCATATTTATTATTTAAAAATATCAATGTAATATCCATTGTTCCTTAATCACATCTACCAACTGCTTGAAATTTAAAGCTGAACAGTTTCTCTGGTCAAAAACGAGCCATTGATGCGCTCAGTAGATAGGCTTGGGTAAGACAAAAGCCCAATAATACTTTGAAGAAATTGGCAGATCCATATCGCTGGCGCGCATGAATTGATGAAACAGTCAAATGGACTACCAAACGGACCAAAAGGGCTTTCACTTCCACTGAAAACGCTTAACATTTACTGCCACGGAGGTAATGTGCTGCAGAGCATAAACGAAAGATAAATGACTGCACAGCCGCACTTCTAGACTATGGGGGATTGGCTTAACTTGGCCGAATCGACCGAGTTACCCAAGTTGACCAAGTTTAGCAGCAAGGCAACGACAGTTGGGCAACAAACACCACAGGTTCACGTCAAGGCTTATATGACAACAGTTAATTAAGACTTCAGTTAGTTACATGATTAATCAGTCTGTAAGAGGTAAAATATTCTATTATTTAAATTAAAAATGGAAAATTAAAACAAATCACTCGTCCATAATAACCAAAAAAAAAAACAAGGAAAAGAAAAACGTTTATCTAAGAAATGGAAAAGCACTATAAAAGAGATAAATATGATAATAATTATAAAACGAATACCCTATGTGTAATGAACAGAATTTGCAATAACAATAAATAAAAAGATTAGAATATGCTAGAACTACTTATTACCTTAACTTAAACAAAAAACTAAATTTGTCTTTCTTTTAATTAAAAGTAAAAATTTAACATTTATATGCCACTTCAATTAATACCACTTTAAATTTCTTCAGTGCCACTAAATATCAAACACCATTCACTGATATACTCTTCTCGGCTTTGATTTACAGAGTAATCAAATTGAGCTAAACTGTTAAATATTTCTTAGTATTTCCATTTATTCTGCGTCTTTCTGACAGCTGAAAACAAGATTACTCTGGCTTCATTATCTTTTTATTTGCACAACAACTGGAATAACATGAAGGACATGAAGGAATAGCTACGACTCACGTCAAACGCAGTGACTTAATATAAATTATTTACATGTTTAGAGCCGCTTTGATGTATTTTTAGATTCCATTAGCGAAGACCTAAAACTGAGGAGCTGTCCTACGTATTTAAGCCAAGCCACTCATTGATTCAATTATTGAAAAAAAAAAAAAAAAATTGTAAGTAATTGAGAACGGAATTTCAAATACTCTTAATGAGAGAATTATGAAAATATGCAATATTTAGGCAAGGCCATTTAAGTCAGTAATAATACCTTAACTTCACAATAAAATTATATGTGCATGGAATGATATTGCATTTGAAATGATACCGTTGCGCCGAGAAAAATACATAAATAAATACAATTTCATTTCGGCGAATTTGTACTGAATTCTTCGTTACAAATTTGCATAAACGGAGCACAGAAAACAATTTGCATAAATTTGTGGGGAAAAAATATCGCGAATATTTATGCAATTGTATATATTTTGTAGCGCATTAGAGATACTTCTACTGCTGCTACTGCTTGAAGTATGATTTAATTAGGAAAAAGTTAAAAGACTACAATCTACCCAAGCTACGCAAGAGAAATACGTGTCAAGTGCAAATTCCTAATTGAGATTCTATAGATGCTTTCAGCATTTGCACAGTTAGTTAAACAAGCGTGGATGGGGTTAGGAAAGAGCGGGAGTAGAATCTATTTAAGTAATTCCTATTTACTTAACGCTGCACGTCGATTTGACAGCTACCCAGACCCAGTCACGCCTTCAGCCTTGTCGCTTGTATGGCCTGCACGTCCCAATTGCAAATAGAATAGAAAATTCTTCACATTTCGTTTGATAACAAGCCCTGAACCTCTCCCATTTTGCGACATGTTCCCAATTGCCCATTTAACTGACGTCCCGCCATCGTTTCGTTACCTAAATCAAAGCCAGAAAATTTTTTTTTGTCTAAAGCAGGTGCCAAACCAAATGTCACAAGCAGCGCTTTGAGATGGAGATATTAAGAAATGCTAAAGAAAGCTGAAAATTAAATGTGTGCTAAATATACGACATTAAATAATAAACTGCCTTAATGGAAGCCCACCGAATTCGTTAGAGCTTAACTTCATAAACCAGAAGATATAAAAAAAATATATAAAGTGCTTTAATGGAAGCCAAAATAAATTCGTTAAAATGGAAAATAAAACAAAGAAATCAAATATTTATATATATATATATATATATATATATATATATATATATATATATATATATATATATATATATATATATATATATATATATATATATATATAATGTGTATAATAGGAAGTATGCTTAATATGAAATAATAAAGTGTCAAAAGTGCATCAAATTCAGTAATAGTCACATAAATACAAATATTTATATTAAAACATATTTATTTATATTTTAAGCTAAGCCTTTAGCAATTTAAATGGATTTTTTTTTCATTTATAAAGCCTTTTTTTAGCATTGTATTTTACTTCATTTCCAGTTCAACTGACGGACATATGCCATACGCACTGTAAATCATACGCTTGGCATGATAAATTGCACTCACCGAGGAACGATTGCGAAAGGGCATTGAATGCTCATATGGAAGGTATTTGACTTTTAGCACAATGTATGTCAAAGTATATATAAGCATACTCTGAAGAGAAATATTTATATAAAAAATATATATATGGTAAAAAAGAAAATGTATAAAGAGTCTGTTTGACTGAGTTAGTATACAGTTTGCGAAATGTGACAGTTCAGATTACGATAACATATTATTATTATAGATCAGTTAGTCAAAAGTAATTTTTGTTGTATTAAATGTTATTTAGCGTTTCTTAAAAAGTCAATCCTTTTAAGAACAATACACTTATGATTATATCAACATCCTAACATGTGCTTAGGTCACTTTTGAATTTCACAACACTAAAAGAATCAATTTTAGATCAGATTCAGTGTCGGCAAGTGTATAAAATCTTCGTTGTCCCTCATTTTTCTTCCAATTGTCTTTCGACAATTCTCATGTTTCCGTTTGGTGACCCACATGTTTGAAAATGGCCAACGGCTAATGGATTCACACAAAGGCGAGGGAAAACTTCAACAATGGCAAGGCTTTAAATGACTGCACAGTTTTTGTGAAGCTAGTCGATCGTTGTATAATCAATTTTTATAGAAATTTGAGCAAGCCTTGAGTTAAAGTGAATTTTAACATGCGCACCTCAACAGAGCCAATCACTTCACCGACGGCTCATAAATAAATGCTACGAAGGGAGACTGCTCTTTGAAACAAATCGACTGGAAAAGGGGGTCGACAGTGGCAGGGTGTCTATGCGAGTGAGTACACATTGGTCAGCTTGTTTATTTACTTGATTTGTGTAATATCTTACGGCTTGCCCCAGCCAATTGACGACACGTCCTGCACACTGTACGACACTTGAGCTAACCGATGGCACGTGCTCATTAGGTGTGTCCCCTTACCTGGACAGGTGTATTTGCACTTTTAAAATGAATTTCGCAATGCACACAATTTCGATACATGGCAGCTCCATTGTTGTATCGTTCTCTTTGTCTTACATCATTATTGAGCGCTCCCATTAAATATTCATTTGTAAAGTCCGTTGAACATGACCGTACACAGATTCAGCGCGTAATTTAAATTCGCAAACAAAATCATTTTTATTTGTCATCTGGAAATTCTTCGTTTTATTAAATATTTGCTTTCTGAAAAAGATGGTTCTAAAATCAAACATTAAACTTTACAATGCACAAAATGAAAATAAAAAGAAAACGAACATAAAAATAAAATGAAACCAAAATAATTGTAATTTGGTAAATACGTTATTTAATATATATAATAATACAACAAAAATCTAAATAAATATATTAAAAAGTAGTAATAAAAATATGCAAAATATGGATTTATGTCTATATAAAAATAAAATAAAAATTAATTAAGAATATTGGAAACATACTCTATTTTTTATTAATATGCCCATTTTACCTTTCGCACTAAGACGAAGAGGAGCTAGACATGGAAAATTCAATTATCTTCCACCTGCGGACAGGTGTCATAATTTAAAAGTAGTTTACAATGTTTTCTGTCTTCACATTGTATTTATCTGTCATTAAGCAGCAGAGGTTGCATGGTTGAGCTGAACAAAATCACTATTGCTCAGTGAAGTGTTTATCTTTGTTAGTCGCCATGGAATTTATTATTAGATGTATCAAACTTGTGCCGTGTTTACTTGCCCTCTGCACACTTGAATGTTCTCGTTGCGAAAATCATTGCGTGAGCATATCATGTGCTAGAGTGCATGCAATTTGTTCTTGAAAGAGGTGAAGTAGTTCAAATTTTGTTGAATTTTGCACGCTTTGTTTGTCTTTAATATTAGAAAAGGAGAAGCCACTCAAGTGAGGTACGAAACCTACCAGCTGCATAGTCTGCTGCTGCTCCTGCTGCTGCTCCTGCTGCTGCTCCTGCTGCTGCTCCTGCTGCTTGTTGATGAACGCAAATGCCAAAAGATTTAATGCACTGCTCTTTGTCACGGTTTGAACCAATTAATCTCAATGCTTCTGAAGAGCAGAGAGAGAGAGAGAGAAGGATGACCAGCACACGACAAACGGCAAGCGACAGACGCAAAGGAGCAGAATTATATTCACTTTCCGTGGCTTCCATCAGGAAACAAAGGACATTGCAGCAGTTGTCGAGGCAAGCTGCAGCGAAGCGCGTAAGCTGGTTAAATAAGCGAAAAATGTGCACAAACAATGGAGCCAGTGATAACAAGTTTTCAAGTTTGCCAGAGACAACAAAATAATATAATATTCATTTCAGAGTTTTCCTCTGCAACGCCATTTTCTTGCGTTACTTAACTGATTTATTTCTGCCTTTGCTCAAATATTTGTGTACATTAAAGCGAAGGCATTTGGTTAGCTAAAATGCTGACAATGCAATTGCAAAACTGAGTCTAATTCGATCAACTTTGTCAAGGCAGCATGTGACAACATTTGATGAGATATACGAAAAAACTGCCAAATGCCACTGACAGCTGTCAACAGCGCTCTGAATATGCCATAAAGCTCATTCTTTATGTTAAACGAACCGTGCCCAAAGTTAAAATACTCATTTCACATACGTCATGTGGTACGCACGCAGACAGCGATAGCAATGCGAACTTTAATATAATATAATCCTTGCTATCTACATTTTTCTGTCTAGCTTAAAATTTTACGACTATTTGAAGCGTGTCCGTACAGCAAATAAACCAAAGAGATTTCTTTAGCTCGCACTTAATTATCTGCATCGCACTTTTATCTGCTTAGCTGATTCAAAAACGAGTAAAAATTGAGTAGCTGTCTCTGTCAGCTGAGTAGAATTTGAATTAGTTTCACTCATGACTTGTCCACAGTCACAGATATTCCTATTAAGACAGTTTGATTTAATTAAATCTTATTAAGCACCGCAACGACATCAGATAAAAGCTTAAAATATAACAACCAACAATGATTTAACTTTCAGAATTTTGATTGTAAAATATATATAAATAAATAAATTTTTTTCATTGATTTAATTATAAATTTTATTTTATAAATTTGACTTCAAGTTTTGTACTTCATTTATAAGTGTATGAAAAAGATAAGTTTTTACAACTGAAACATACATCGAATCTGAAACAGTTTCCGTATTTCTGCAACATTTCCCTAAGCGCTTGTAAAATAAACAAGATGACTTCCTTCCCTTACAGCTTTTTTGCTTGAATGCCATTTTTTGCGTATTGAGCAAATAAACGAGAATAAGCCATAAATGGTTGCTGCTGCACATATGATTCTAAGGGCTATAAATAACTGAGGCAGGCGTTCAGCAAATTAACTTGTATATTTATAGCCGATTATGAGCCCCAAATTGAGGCAATTACGAACACTTTTCGGGTGCTAGTCGTGTCCTTCCATAAACAAGAATAGAAGCGTGCGACTCCCTGCAGGAGTCGTAACCCTTACACATATCCCTCACAACAGGCCAACAGCCAATATGAAGCCAGTAATGAAAATTTGGCATACATTTACAATGACTAGTAAATATGTTATTTGTGAAGAATATAAAAGGCGTTGCCGCCGACCTTCAGGCGACTTTCGACTGAGTGCAAAAGCGACCGCAGCGAGTCTTTATAAGTGTTGCGGATTGGTCTGCTCATTCATTAAGTCTCGACTGAAGGCATACAACTAAATATTACCAAGCATTTCGAAATGTCAACTGGATCATTAGGCAAACCATCGTCCACACAAATACATATATATAATAAATATATACCTATGTATATATAAGCATATCTATATATTTATTTGTCTACTGACAGCTGGGCTCAGTACAATCTCTGTCAGCAATGCTTAATTAAATGCCTCGCAAAAACAAGTTTATTTCACTTTCGCTGTCAAATTAATGTTTAACACTGGCTTCTTGCTCAACTTTGCTGGCAGGACGAAAATAATTTCCTTACTACAATATAGGCAGCTATTGCGGGCTATATTTGCAAGCAGCTGTCGTCCATTCCAGTGGGATTCTTCATAAAATATCTACCAAATAGTTTGTCCCTACTTATTGCTGGTTATATATATATATATATATATGTGTGTTTGTGTGTGTATGTGTGTGTTGGTATGTTTATAAAACTCAGCTCATGCTAAACTTCAGCATCTATTTATGATCACAACGGACTCAACAGCAACGTCTGGAAAACTTTTTGGCCGAGACAATACTTTTGTATATTATTAATAGAGACTTTAGCTTCCACGGGACAGACTTTAAGAGACTTAAGAAACATTAGTTAACAAACATTGAAAAGTTCAAATAAGCTGAGTTGGAAAATATATGCACTTACAATGAACTTTTAATGAATTGCCATATACCACCATTCCAAACACAATATGATATCTTTATATCATAATAAATACAAAACAAAATTAGCAAGAACTAAAGTTTTTATACAATACCAAATACATAAAGTTGTCTTACTCAGCAAGTCATTTGTCAACTTTCACCGGGATATGATAAATGTATGTAACAGGCAAAAAGAGGCGTGGCAGACGCCATTAAGTATATAAATTCTTGATCTTGGCAAAGAACTGAGTGGATTTCAGAAACTATTAGAGTTAGAGACTTATTTAATTTTGTATTAGGAATTACATATGTAAAATAATAAATGAATTTCAAAATAATATCGAAATTAATAATTACTTTCTATATCCATTCTGTTTTGTATCTTTTGGAATTATTTTAAGCTAGATGCTCTTTGATTCTCTTGCAATATACTTAATATCTATTGAAATTCAGTTATTGTCAACACAATTTTTAGAGCATTTGAAAGAGCCAGCATCTGATAAATGATGCTAGAACACTGCATACCTCGACTACTCAGTCGAGGCAACCAACCTAACGGAACCCAACGAAAGCTTCCACATTTAGCTCGACCACATATCTGCTTAAGTCGGCGACTGTCGCGTCTGTGTTAATAGCGTAAATGAAAGAGGACGCCGCGAGCCTTGCTTCTGTTGTTTTATTTTTCTCATTTATATAACTAACTCATCTGTATAACTGGAGCTAGAGGAGGACAGACTACGAAAGCAAAGTCCTCTTAAGTCAGACGACAGGCGACATTTTCATTTGTCAACTTTCACCTGGATCTGCTGTTAGCTGTTGGATGATGCTCACCCTTGACAACAGCTGATTAAGCCCATTTATCAGAAGTGACTTACAAACCAGCCAACAAGCTGCCACTGCTGTAACTTGCAGCTTAAAGCTTGGAATAGCTCAGTTGTTTTACCCAAAGGACAATCGTTTGCAGTGCTAATACTTATAATGGTATAAATTAAATACTGCAGCAAACTGAGGCATGACATTCACTTGAAACAAGCATTAAATTTAAAAGCTTCGCAAACATCAATTAAAAAAGGCAATTATATAATCATTAAACATTTCAATTGCCAGACTCAAATGTTGCGTATCGTTTTCTTGCACGATCTGCATTTTGTGGCCAATTATAAGTATTGAAATGAGGCATTTAAGGAAATTCATTTCAAATCACTGCAAACAATATATTTGTATTTATTAATGAAATATATTATTATTGCCTGGTCGATCTTAAATGAGCTTTTATTTCAATTTATTTTAATATTTCTGTATTTTTTAATATTCTGAATTGTTTAATTATAATTGTTTTATTGTTATATATATATAGAATAATTAAATCAATTTGCGTAGCAGATGTATTACTACATTCGCGTTATAAACAATATATTTCTTATTTAAATTCATGTACTTTGCTATTGTGAAAGGCTGGTCGTTACATAAAACTGAGTCTGATGCTGCCCCACTCTAGACACTGCGTCATGTATACCCAAGAGAGACTCACTCGACATGTAAAACTCAAAATTTACTTTATTTGCTACATTCAAAGTGAAATAACATTGCACTAAATTCAAAAATAATGCCAGGTGAGGCATTTAATCAATCTCAAGTCCGCCTCCTCCACTCACGTCGCGACGGCCTACTTGGCAGTCATCTGAAAGTCAATTTCGCATTTATCAAATAGTTGGCAACTTTTCACATTCTCCGAATTGGGGCAAGATAAACTGAGTGTGGCGGCAAGGAGCTTATTCTTTACGTATGCTGTCTCCAAGGATTTGTGTGTGGCAAGTCCTCATTCGCCTTGCTAGTTCTCGACTCCCAGCAAATTTGTCGCGTTGACAGGCCAACAGAAACTTTGAATGATTAATCTAAGCATTTGTCCTACAAATTGTTGGCAATTTCTTTACCAATTAGTCTCTTTACCAATCGATGCATCCTTTAATTTCGATTGTCAATCAAATACGTTAAGACTTAATTTGATTTCTTGACTAAATTAATTATGCCCGAGGTACTTATCTTGTTTTCACCTTCAATTCGCGACAAAATTAAACAACACTTTTAATGACTGCATGTCAACTGTTTGAAAAACGAAGGATTCTGAATGAAAGTTCAAAATCATTTCTGTGCGTGTGTAAGGTTAGTTTGTATTAAGTTCAGTTCTTCAATATATAAAAAAATGATACAATGTATTATAATACATAATTTACACACCGATTGATGAGTAATGTTTTTTCTATAGAAAATTTAACGAATTTCAGAATAGCATACAATTTTGTACTAAGCCCTGATTTCCATAACTTATTGGCCATGCTAAAAGCAGCTAGCAGCTGTCTGTCGATTTAATTTTGTTTATCAAAAAAGGTTGCTCAACACTTCGGTGGTGTAATTTAATTTGCTTCTTGGATTGCTAGCTAAAAGGCATAACTCAAAGGCTTGATTTGACTCTCAATGAGCTGTATCAATATAAAAGGAGATAATTCACTTTTCCTTTAAGTAAGATGGGAAATCGTTGTCTACCTTTTAATGTAGTTTTTATATGTATCCTTATATGCTCATTTCAAAGAAATCAAATTTTGCTCGTTTTTGCCAACCTTTGACAAAATTCAGATTTCCAATTCGGCAAACATATTTTGTATGGAAAGTGAATAATGTTCAACTTTGAATAGATTTGATTGGAATAACTCTGCTTAATGTTTGGAATGTAATTAAATTGCATTGCATTGAGAAAATAGTTTACCGTGGGCTTCTAGTTGAGAGGACTTCACCTTGACCCAGTCTATAAGGTTTCTAGCTTCTGCCTGAAACAAAGCACCCGCTGACGCATGCTGATTTGTTTGAATCGAAACTGTTGGGCGAAAGTTTCGTTTCCGTATCCGTCGAACACATTTTATTTGCAGGGATTATGTGGCTATTTTTGGGACAAGTTTGTTGGCCCCTTTTGTGGTGTTGGGACTTTTTATCAACTCACTTCTGCTTGAATACACAGCGCACACAGTGACAACACTCACACTGAAATAGAGCCCGGAGCCAAATAAAATATATATTTGCAGAGTGTTTCACATTTTTCTAGCATTGGCCACTTTTGTTATCCTTTTAGTGGAATACTTTCGGTTACTTTTGCATGCTTCAATGCATTCGCATGAATCGTCTCAAATTGTGTTTTCTATTTGTGCGCCAAGTTATGCTAATTTCACAAATTCCATTTGTGAATTCTAGCATCTTCTTCTCTGTTAAGTGTATTTATACTGCTTCGCTAGCGACAATTCATTTACACTATATTACAAAAACAACAAAAAAAAAGGTGATCAATCAATCAGTCAGTCAATCGGACATTTATATTGAAGCTTTGTTGATATTCAGAACTTTTCATGCCTATATCTCGCTCTCAGATGCAAGCTATGGGCCACAACAGAGAGAAGCAGATGGATCATGTACAAACACATTGATGATATTATTGTGGCGGAAATTACGTATTCATTAGATCGGTACAAATCCAAGTAGCGATTGTGTACTAAGCCACCAGCATAGAGCGCGATTAAAGTCATGTATAGGAAAGCCAATCCATCGATGATCACCAAAAAGCCTAATTTATTGACCGCAAACACAATGATCACGGTTAATATATAGAGGACGGTAAAGACAATTGTTGTTATCAGCATTGCCCGATAGGTAGGGATGCACCAAAGCGGACAACTCGAGGCAATGCTGTACACAATCACGTTGATAAGCAAAACCACCAAGACAACAGCGATAACCAGCCATGATTCCAATGTGGTCCAGTCGTAGCATATGACACAAACAGTCATGCTCTCCACTGTCACAAAGCCCAATGTCCAATTGATAGGGAATACGTCATACAGCTCCGTATATACCATAAGGATCAGGCAAACTAGCCCCGTAACCAACCACATTAAGCACGGCATTGGCACTGTGCCGCTCAAATCGAACCTAATGATTCTCGCTAATGACATTTGGCTGAAACCGATGGCCAAAAAGAGTAATGTCACCAAATAGATCTTCTCTATTCGCATCTTGTCCTTCTTCGATAATTGTAACGATCGATCGGTTTTATTATTTATTGATTTAATCGCAAGAATTTCGATTACCTCCATTTCTTTCTTTCATTAGTAAATTACCACAAATTCTTACTATTAACATGAAAGGCAATGTGTACGAAAATATATAATAAATCTGTCAGGAACGGAAAAAGTACTTTGATCTTTTACAATATCCGCTAGGATTGGAAATTTCTAGTACAACGAAAATGATTTTATATTGCTAGAGGCTTGCCATTCCAAAAATATAGGTACCATAGTAGTATTAATTTTAAATACAATATATATATTGAATATATCTGTCAGAGGTATATTTAATTATCATGAGAATTTAACATGACATGGGCATGATATGTTAATAACATAAGTGTGAAATGTTATCAGTCAGACACAATGTTGCGAATGTTCTCTGCGATGTTGCAAAACTTCGTAGTGGCGTGACTGTGTCGCTACTATGTAAAAAGCATAAAGCGGTAAATTCTATGCCGTGAGCGAGGCTCGAGAGCGAGAGAGAGGGTTCAGTCGATTGATGTTGTTATGTAAAGAAAGAAGAATACAGACACGATCCATCATGGAACAAAATTATTTACAGTCATCTCTGACATATATATCGTGGAATGTCACCTATATACTATATACAAGTATATATATATATATATATATATATAGTGTATTAGCCCCTTAAATTCGCCGTTTGCCAGTCAGTGTTTACCGTTCATCGTTGAG
Source organism: Drosophila stalkeri (assembly GCA_035047405.1). Classification (NCBI taxonomy): domain Eukaryota; kingdom Metazoa; phylum Arthropoda; class Insecta; order Diptera; family Drosophilidae; genus Drosophila; species Drosophila stalkeri. The sequence continues at coordinate 29,551,690 of JAWNPR010000142.1, read as the reverse complement.
CGATTGACAGACGCACGCTAATCAATGACACGTGCTGGCTTTCAATGTGTTCTCACCTGACACTTGGCCATGTTTACACATGCCTCTGACCGTTTTTTGTTACTTGTCTGTCAGTTTTGACCAACAAGCGCAGCGACAGTTGCGCTGAATTTTAATTGACATTAGCGGTAAAACAAACACGTGCTCAAACGTCAACATAGAACACGCGGAATGTCAAAAGACCCAAGCAAATGGCTTCGCACCCAAAAGTTCAAAATTAAATCAAGTAAACATGCCCAAACACAAATGGCAAATGTCAGAAGTGAAAGCATCAGCAGTGGGAAGTATAAGATATTTCAGTTCAATGGATATGAACATTTGATGATGGAAATTTATTTTAAAGAGAATTTACTTCAATTTTCTTTCTTCTTCAATTTGATTTAATAAAATAATTATCCAAAAAAACAAAATTATTTTAATTTCATTTATTCATTTACTATTTTACGAAACCTTTCAAAAATGTATGTTAAACAAATTAAGTTCGAGAAATGAGCCGTTAAAGCAATCGTAAGAATGGTCAATATTATAAGTTGACATTGGAGGCTTAATGTCAAAATGAGACTTACATTTAAATCTCGCTTTGAGGCAATCAATCAGTAAACAGGTGCTCAACAATTGTTTTTCATTTCCAATAACAAAGCAAACTGACAGCAATAACAAGTCCAAGAGAAATTTGTGCTTTGAAATCTGAAAATTTAACATTTTCATAAGCAAAGCTGACAGACAGTTGAGATGAGATGATATCGAACTTTAATTGATTTTGTAATTAAATTGTAATTTATTAATGGAAAAATCGAGACAATGAAATTATTTTTGGCATGTAATTACTAAAACTAAGTACTAATTTAAAAATAAATAACAAAACAGCAAACGCCGATGAAAGCCAAATGCCAGCTGTTGAATAGAACGTCGACACAAAGATAATACATATATATTGTATTTAAATACAAATTCTGAATTGCTTTGCTCTTGTATTCCCAGAAAATGAACAGAGTCTGCTCATTATATATATTAGGCAGTTTTTATTTGTTGTTGTCCTCTTTGTCCTGAATACAATTTGAAAAATCCATTAAATATTTAGATAATTAATTTTATTATGTTTTACTATGATATAATTTTATATAATTTTAGCTTCATTGAATTGAATTGATTTTTATTGAATATAAATCAAAAAGAAATATTCAATTGCAAAAATAAATAAGTATAAGCATATTTATAAGTATGTATGTATATTGTTTTTTTTTTACATTTGAATTTATTTAGCCACATCAACTAAATATATTTATTATAATATTATATGAATGGATGTGTATGTGCACCTTCACGCCTTTCTGTTTAGGCTACGTCCGGAAACACACATTTGTATTAGGACAATTTTCTATCCTACGTAATTCAGCCTAATAAGCGAAACGAAAGTCAATTTGATCAATTGTGCATACTTAAATATATGAGAATTGATATATGATTGTGTTGCCCATTTGTCTGTATATGTTAAAATAAATTTTATATTATATTCGGAAATGGCTATAAAAAGGCCACTGACAGCTAACAGATGTGTCTTACCAGGGCTTAATGGCTGCTATATCTTTAGCTATGACTGCTTTAAAATGCACCACAATTTAATTTTGGCTACGGAAGCGGCACAGCTGAAAATGTTCGACGTCACGTATACGCAGCGAAAACCACATCGCCCGCCTCTGCAGCCACGTGACATGCGATTGAACAAATAAATCAGTGAGCTAATAAATTTTTGCAGCACCTCAAATGCCGCCCGAATGCGAGCAACACCCGCAATAAACATAAATGCCAGCGAACCATTAAGAAAGCGCAAGTTAACAGGCAGTCAAAAGGAGCTCACTGAAATCTTGGAGGGAGACAGATCTGGAGAAAGACCAGAGCTGGGAATGGGACAGGCACCGAAGAGGAGTTGACTGTAGGGCTGGCTTTGCACAGGCCTAGGGATAAAGCTTTTATACAGGCTAACACACGCACATATGAATCCACGCGACACTTCCGTTCTTTCAATTGAATGCGGGCGCACCATGCGGCGTATACGTGTTATTTTCCAGGCGTATGCGTGATTTTTTCTGCTCTCATCCGTGGGGACTGTTTAAATTGGCTCGCCGTTTTCATTTTCATTTTCATTTTCGTTTTAATATATTGAATTTTATTATTAAAGACTATACACGCAGCTGGTCCCCCTCTCATTGTCACATTTCTAGCTACCTATCATTAATTAGCTTTCTAACACGTGAAACAAATTCCTGAAAGGAGCAGAAATGCTTGTGTAAATGAATACAAACACATGTGCCTAAAGTAACTTGTAAATGGCAAATCCCACTCGAAATATTAAATTAATTTAACTTAATAATAATCCTTCAGCTTACCTTAAGTGTAAAGTGCCGACGGCTACAATTTATGTAGACACTTGTATGTCTTGAAATAACATCTATTCCTCCCTCTTTCGCTCCAAATATTACTAAATGTAAATATAAATTTCTTAGTAATTGTATGCTTGCACACATCTCTTTAACAAGTATTTATCACACATCGTTGACTTTAATTTGAATAAGTACAACTACAACTACTTACATTTTCCATCCAATCCTAAAATAATCAAATCAATCCCTACAGCCATTGCCGCAGTTGAACTTCGATAGTCCTTGTTAATTGTTATTAATTGAAATGGAATTAATAGTTGCATTGAAGCAAATAGTTGAGTGAAGAATAATGTACGGGCTGAAACATAACAAGGCAAGAAAGAATTTGGGCACTACGGACTGCATATGGAAAAGTCAACTTTTTGTAGAGTTCGACCTTTTGGTTTTTTGAAATTATCTTAAAAAACGCATCAGCCAGCGCTTGAAATTTAAGCATATTCAGAAACTGACTCCAATAATTTATAGTAGCATACAGCTGGAGATCTAAAACTGCAAGGCATTAATACATATTTGTGTGGAATTTCAGCAATTATGACATCCCTAGCATATGAACGGCGGAACTATTTAGAGCGATTATAAGTTGAACTAGTTCTCGTAAACGATAACTAATTGGAATAGAATAAGAAGCAGAATGAGAAAGTCGTCGGAGAGCAGCATCCGTAAAAGAGAGTCCTTGAAGATATGAAAAGATGTTTCAAATAAGAGAAATCAAATTGGCGCTAAAATAATATAATTACTAAATTGTAACTAAAATTAATTTCACATAATAAGAAAAATCTAATAAAATAAGCTTTGTTGAATCTAATTGGAAGAAAATCGCCAAATTGACTATAATAATAAAATTCCAACATTTGTATATATGTATCTATGGTAAACGTATAGAGAAGGTCAACAGTAAATTGGTAATTGGGCTTCATTATCTTATCTACATTCATTTTAATTTAGGTTTTTTTTTTTTTTGGATATATAGAATTAAATATATTTTGTATTTCAGTACTTTTAAAGTGAAATTAAAAATTGTTTTTATATCCCCACGTATTTTAGGGTCACTTTATTTTTAGAATTTTTAACCCGCGAGCTGGTTTATATGTTTTACCATTTTCCATACCCTTTGGACCGGCTCTCAAAATGCTTTTTGTTTTCGCTACCCTTGTTCTCAATTTAAAAGCAGCACCATATACATATATAACTGGTACGATTACGCCTTTGAGGTGAACGCTCAGAGTGCTCACATTGTGATTCTGTTTTTCCTTGCGTGCGTTTCTTAATTGTGCTCCAAAAGTTTTTGGCCCGTAGACGTAGGCAAAGCATTTCGCACGCTGCTGCATTCGGAAGGAGAGTTCGTTGCCTGGCTCCCACTTTTTTGCCGCAAACAAGACAAAAGGGGCTTTCAGTTGTAGTCCTTCGCAGGAAATATCATGTAATGCCGGCCACCGAAAAACAATAGCCACACAATGATAAAAGAAATGCAAGACCGCAGCTAAGACCAAATATTAAAAAATAATAAAATGAAAGGTGGAGCTCCCAAGATTTCCAGAGCACTTTATTCTGGATATCATCGTCAACATGTTGACCGCAGCACAGCACAAAATGTGTAGAATAAAATAGTATTAAAAACTTCTACTACTTGTTGACAGTAATACAAATTTTCTTTTCATTTAAAAGTTCGCTTCTCTCTCATCTTTGTTTTATATCAGTTTCAGTTACTTTAAAAGTAAAGCTTAACGAATCGAAGTAAGAACCAAGCAAAATATTTTAGCACAGGCCAAAACTTCCTTCCGTTTATTGCAAAGATGTAAAAACTTGTGCATATGAATAAGACAATATTCAAAATAAATGACTTTAATGAATAAATGAGTATATATATATAATATATATTATTAATTATTATTATTGTATAATATATATAATTAAATTAGTGTCAAGACATTGCTCATTGCATCGAAACGCAATATGAAATTTCTTTATACTATCCTCATGTATATTATTATGTACACTTTGCTGTTCCACTCCCCATCCACTTGAAGACGTTTTAAATTATGTATTTATATCACGCACAACTTGAGCAGATTTTTCCGTTCTTGTTGTAGCTTCACATGAGCAGAAGCTGTATATAAAATTAATTTTGCGCCAAGCCAAATGGAACTTGCCGCGAATACTTAAAAATTACATTACTTTTTATTGATATGAGCAATTGGTTTGCTCAACAAGCAAACTCGTGCCAGTAATTGCAATTGCATTATCCTCGAGAGCACTCGACTAAGGAATAAATCCTTTCAGAATATTTCTACTTTAAAAAATTTCCCTTACGATACATTCAGCAATTGAATTTAACTGAATTGATTCTTGGAAGTAGATATGCTTAGGCTTTGCAATAGCTTTATTATATTTCCCACTTACACCAGAGCGTTTGTTCAAAGGTTTAATAAATGCCTTGGAAATAAAATAAAATAATATATTTTATTTTAAATGACATTGACAGAACGAGAGTCAAACTAAAATTAACAGCCCAACAAAAAAATACAAAACATTAATTCAATTGTATCACTAACCCGATGGGGGTATTTTATTTGCCAGTCCGGCCAGCTATGCCCCAATTCACAGCCAAATATGGTCAGTGATACTATTGAAACTATAAAAAGAAAGTGTTAAATGAAACTAACATAAGATTAAAAAAGATTAGATATAATTAATAGTATAACAATTCTTAAGATAAAAAATTAGTAAAGGAAAGGAAAGTATTAGCAATATTTCAAGAAAGTTAAAAGAAAAGAGAAAAAGAGATGAAAATAAGAGTAAAAGAAGAGATAAAATAGAATATAGAATAGGATTGAGAAAACACTACAAATAACATTGGTATCGTTATGTATACCAAAGCTTATGCCTGGGCACTGCGAGTGATTTCCCTAAGATAAGCTAAGAGCAAGGATTTTATTTTAGGAAGAGAGAGCTCTGCGGCAAATACGTGATAATATTTATTTAAATTAACACATAGAACATGAAACGCACTGTGCAAAGAATAATCCGAAGTGCACACACATAAATGTAGCGGACGATAGTGTCAACAAAGAGGACGAATCAATATTGCCGTTAATCAATTTTTGCAGAAAAACAATTCCTACTGAAGCCTACTATGGTAAGACGGTAATCGTAAATTACTATCCGAGTTAAGATCCCTTAAGGCAAAGAGAAGAAACTGTTTTTGGACCGATTCAATACGATCCTGATACAGTTTATGTTGCGGAGACCAAACAACTGAGCAATACTCTAGGATAGGACGCACAAGCGAAGTAAATAATTGCTTGGTAATAAAAGGATCTTAAAATTCCTTAGACCAACGTTTAATAAAGCCAAGAACACTTTTGGCTTCATTTATGATGGTAGAAATATGAAGATTGAAATTCAGTTTACAGTTAAAGAGAACACCAAGAGCTTTGACTATAAGGATGCGTTGTAAGGAAATGTAACTAATTTTATAGTCAACTATATGAGGAACGGTACGTCTGAAGGTCATTGTCATACACTTTAAGCAATTTAGATACAACTGATTCGCCACACACCAAAGTTGAAATGCATTCAGGTCATCTTGAAGGTGTAGATGCCCATTTGCACTGGAGTCTGTAAAACAAAGTTTTACATCATCCGCATACATAAATAAGGTAGAATAAGAGATACAACTGGGAAAGTCATTAATAAAAAGCAAAAAGAGTAATGGTCCTAAATGTCTTCCCTGATATATATAAGTAAGTATATACATATATGTAAATTCGATTTCAATATTTTACAAGAAATACTCTCACATCAAACATTGTTAACTTTCAAAGTATTTGTACATGCCATCTTATTTGCTTAGTAAAATACATTGGGACTTAAGAACTCTTATATGAAGTATCAGGTAATTCGACCAGCCACCACCGCAATCTTTCACAATATTGTCCTAAGTACAACACTTTACACCCTGCATATGGGCAGCATCTCACCAGACATCGGGAAGAAATGTTTAGATAATTTCAAATATTGTTTCTTAGGTACGCAAAGTAATTCATTATTATTAACAAACTAAACCTATGAAATTGTTGAGCAAATTTGTTGTTCCTTGCTCTTATTATTTGGAGACCGAAACTGATAAAACATTTACATATATTTTATTTATCATTTAAATTGATATTAAATTAAGCAATATGATATGTCTGATGGATCATACTCCGGAATACTTTCAGCTTCTGCTGTAGGCAGGATGGCAGAAAAATGTCCAGCGATAAGTTGTTGATTATTTAAACCTATTTATCATTGAATATATAATATAACCATCAGGTGGAAATGTAACCCATGCTTGGAAAGTAAGCCGCATCGACTGTGCACTGCCAACAGCAATTATACAAAGTGGAATAACAAGCGAAACAGACACAAAAAAGTTTATTTACGCGCCATAATAAACAAGCACACACACAAACGCAAACACATATGTGTTTAAAATGAAACTCAGATCTTTTGGTCCACCCTAATGTGCTGGTAAATATAACGCGTGGATGCCGAGTGTGTGGCCAGCGGGGATTCCATTTAATAGGTGACTGTTAAGTAAATTTAAGGCTGAATTTTATGGACTTGTTATATTTTGATAATACCCTAAGCACATTGAAACAGGGTGTAATGTTTTTGTATGCTTTAGATGTAACAGCCAGAAGAGGGTGTAATAAATTATATAAATTCACGATAAAGATTGTGCGACGAGTAGATTTAACTCTCTTTATCTCTCTTTGACCCATCCCCTCTTCTACTTGCAGTTATGTTATGCAGCCATGTTATTCTTGTAAAGATAATTCAGTTTTCTTTACCTTATCCATGCTCCAAATATTTTAATAAATGTACAACACTTTAAAACAAATAAAAAAAAATATATAGTTCTTTAAATCTGAATAAAAATGTAATGTAAATCAACAGTGAATAAGAGAAGTGAATAAGTGAATAAGATCTAATATTAGATAGGTATAAAAATCGATATAAATACAAACCATAATTAATAAAGTCTATATTTCTCCCGAACCATTTGATTTTTTTGTAATTACCTTGAAAACGCATCAACGACAGTGCAAAAAATGGGAAAACACTTTTTTATTTATACAAAAAATTAATTATAAAAATATTTTTATAGCTCTTGTTTACCACTAAAATTAATGCATTTTCAAGATAATTACAAAAAACGAAAGGGTCGAAGTTGACTTGTCCAAGTTGAATTGTCCATATGTATATCTTGAACTGCAGACCAGATTTAAATATTTTAGCATATGAGTATAACGTATTTACATGTCATCATAAATGGTATCTCAGAGTACGTCACCCTCGATTAAGTCAATTGCTTTTTGGCTCACATAAATATCGTTCAAGATACTCATAAATTATGCCCGTTCTGTATTATGAGTGGCAAACGTTAACGCGACAGAGGCGTAAATTTATAATGAGATAAGTAACCCAGTAAATTCGTGCCGGGATGATGGCCGCAGGATTATGGCATGTACTTCTCGTTGTTGCTGTTGTTGTTTGTTTGCCTTGCAGCTGGTAAATCTCCATAAATTTTTATTAAACAACAAAAAGTCCTTACCGCTGGCGCACTTGATATACAAAGCCAACAAATCAGATAAACAATGCACTGCCACCGGCTAAGCGGAACAGCAATTATGCCCCCTCTGCCCATTAAACGTCTGCAAGTGCCTGAACAGAATTGAGCAATTAGTTAACAAACATTCCAGCGAGCGGAAACTATGGCCAGAAGCAAAACAAAAAGTTTAATGCATGTACATGTGCTATGTGTCTAATGTATATTAATTTATGTATGAGTGTATGAGTGTATGAATGTATGTGTGTATGCCTATGTGCTTACATGCCTATATGTCTATATGTCTATATGTCTATATGTCTATATGTCTATATGTCTATATGTCTATATGTCTATATGTCTATATGTCTATATGTCTATATGTCTATATGTCTATATGTCTATATGTCTATATGTCTATATGTCTATATGTCTATATGTCTATATGTCTATATGTCTATATGTCTATATGTCTATATGTCTATATGTCTATATGTCTATATGTCTATATGTCTATATGTCTATATGTCTATATGTATGTATGTATGTCCGTATATATGTAAATTTATGGAAAGTGTTCATACATGAACATACAAACCCAGCAATAGATTCATTAAACTTAATGCATAAGCCTCCGATAAAAACTCGGGCTCAGAAGAACAAAGATCAAAATCCAATTAGCTATTCTTATTACTTACAATAAACACAACATTAAAAAAAAATTAAATTGGTCAAAATAACATCAAAAAAACTATTCAAATCATTATCATGCCGACAATATTACGTGAAAGTTATTATTTTATAAATAAAATGTTGTTTATAAATATATTAATAAATTAATAATTTGTAATGTAGAAAAATATAATTTACTAATAATATTCGTCAGATTTAGCAATCAGATATGAATAAAATTTAGGTGATAAAAAATTAAATATATGAATTACTTTTCCTTAAATTTCATTATTAATAAACATTTTGTTAAGTTTTCATGTTTTCTTTTGTTGAATATATATATATATATATATTTATTTTATTTTTTTTTTAATTAATTGTAACAACTCCCGGATTATATCTTCAACAAAATTGTTGAGTTTGTCAAAACTTTTGTGGTTCGCTTTCCGTATGAACAGAATCCATGGCGGGACAAATGTGCCCAAGTACCAAAGCGGCAACTGGTATTGGGACACGAAGACTGACAGTTTGCAATTTCAGGCCCAACATGATATGGAAGATGTGATGAAGCGATATATTGATACGAATGGTTTCAAATTTCTGCGGACTATTAACACAGAAGAGGAGTTAATATTCCGACAGAACTTTTCACGATCGAATTTGTCATACGATAACGATTCAGTGATCACCAGGGATGTCAGAGATCTGGTCCTGTTTTTAATGCCCAAAGAGTTTTTGACCCGAAAGTTTCTTGGATTTATGAAACAGCCAGTAGTGCATCAATTGCTCAGAAGCCTAATTATATACTTTGAATATTTCCTACGTTTGGTGGAGTTCATATTGATCCGCAGGGATGAGCTCCAGGGGAACATGGGCACCATTCAGAGCCATCAAGCCATCGAAACGAAACGCATTTTGTCAATCCGTCTGAGTCAATATCGCATTCTAGTGGGCCGAAACTACAGCGAGATGCTCTTGGGCAATACCAAGGGGGTCAAAGTACATCATACGAATCAGTGCAGTAATATAACGATTAATGAAAGATTGATGCAGGAACAGTTTATAGCCGTGGCCACGCAGATCGTTTGGATCGCGATGCATAGGCGGGCCTACTACGTGATCGAGATGGAAATGAATCGTTTGTTTCGCTCCGAGCACTTTATTGTAAGTAAGCCGGAATATTTAACGTTCACGGCAGGAGAAAAGAGCATGCTTTACGGGCGCTGGAATAAGATTGTTAACTGCCTCTCACAAGTCTCGCCACTGATACAGGAGCTGGAGCATGTGACCACTGAAGATCTGCCTATCCTGTGGATAGGTGTGCGCAAATATCGCGGCTCCAATCGCCGCATTGCTACACTTGAGTTGGAGTATATTACGCCCACTCAACAACTACACCTAATTGACGTGACTTGCGGCATTTTAGGACATCCAAAAAGACTCTACGACACTCTGCTCAACCTAAACTGGTCAGCGGTCCGCGAAGAGCACTATTCCCTCGAGAATGATCCGTATCACATATTGCGACAACCCCATCTAGAACTGCCCAACATTAACGAGCTGCAAATCAGCAAAATGTCCAAACATTTTAAGCATTTCCTACGTCTTCATCGCATCGACGAAGACATCAATTGGGAACTGTCCTCCAAGTGGCTGCGCCGCGAGCAAATCATCCGCTCTCCCACTGCCTTTGTGGACATGAACATTTACAGTCGCTGTGATAAGGAATTAGCGGACAGCTCATACGGCCCGCCTGTAAGTGAGATTATCGAGCAATATTTGAAAGTCGTTACGAAATATCGCAAGGAATAGAGAACCCAGTTCAGTTGCCCGTTAGCTGCAGGAAACTGGAGGCGAACGCGTCTTTAAGCCGTAAAGTCATAAGTTCATATATTAATAGGGTACCCTTAAAATATTCAGTCTAACACAAAATTTAGATCAGTTAACAAGAAGTAATTTGGTTAATTGTCTTTCTTCTTTTTTGTCCAAGCTAGCACGAAATATATTCTGAGTAACCTTGATATAAATAAATCAATGTGTCACTTCGCAGATTAAATAAACACTCAGTCTTAAACTTCTGTATTGTCGCATATGTGCGGATTCCGCCAATAAATGTAAATATGACATTAAAAAAGAAGTCCGAATGTTCCACTCAAGCGCTACCGTCTCTTATCTATCTATAAAAGTGCAAAAGGCCCGTTTTCTAGATCTAACTCTAAAATATTGTAAAATAGAGTTTTTTATACCCTGAACCCATTGAAAATGGGAATTTAGGGTATAGTGGTTTTGAGAAAATGTATGTAACAGGCAGAAGGACACATAAAATTTTACATGAATTTTCGATAAATCACCCAATTTCCTAATTATCGATAAAAATCGAAAATTCGTTTACTTTAGACATATTTTAATGCTTTCGATATATTCTGAAAATTTCATGAAAAGTATAGGTCTAGAAATGCAGTGATAAGCGCCCAAAGTATAGAACCGAACCACCTTCAAGCCATGGAAGCAACTGCGCAGAGCGCGCGCTTATACGTGGGTAAAGAAGAGTATCAGTTTTATTTTTGCAGGGTCAGGGTCGAGCAGTGTCGGCTAGAGCCTTCTTACTTATTTTCATCTATTTACCTGAAACTCAATTCATGTAAACCGTTATATTTTTATGATGCTGAATTCCGGAGAACTTTTAGGGATCGCATAATTTTGAAACCATTTGAAGCCATAAAGTCAAACGTTATACATGAGCAATTTAATCATAAGAAATATGAGAAATCTATTAATTGAACATTAAACATTATACATGAGCAATTTAATCATAAGAAATATGAGAAATCTATTAATTGAGATTGAGAGATTCTATGGTCCACTGTCCATAATGTCGTTTACTTAAAATTCATGTAAAATAATAAAAATGCTTGAAAATCTGTTTTCGCTTTGGTTTTGCTTTCAAATCATATTAGGATAATTTATTTGATGAGTTTCTATTGAACACATACTCACATACATACCTATACACATACCTACACACACCTGACACAAAAAAAAACCCATAAAAAAAAAATATATTAAAAAACTAAAAAATTAATAAAAAGTTATGAAACGTATATATGCCGACACCTATGTGCCAAAGTATCTCAGTGGGAAATGGTCATGGGACAAGAAGTCCGACAGTCTGCGCTTTGAGCCGCATAACGACCTGACCGATAAGAGGGAGCGCTACATAGAAACAAATGGATACAAGTTCCTGCGCACGATTAATCAGGAGGAGGAGGTGATATTTCGGCAGGAGTTTGTGCGCGGGGACACCACTTATGATACGGACACAGTGGTAATCAATGATATACGTGATCTGGTGCTCTTTTTGTCGCCTAGCGAATTTCTGTCTCTCAAATTTATCGAGTTTCTTCACAAGCCCGCTGTGCACAGATTGCTGCACGCTTTGATCATCTACTTCGAGTACTTCTTGCGGATGGTCGAGTTCGTGCTGATTCGGCGAGATGAACTGGCCGGTAACATGGCACAGATACAGAGTGAGCAAACGAATGACATGAAGCGCATATTCTCGATCTACTTGAGTCAATACCGGATGCTAGTGGCTCGCAACTACAGCGCAATACTCAAGGGCGAGGGCGATATGGCGCAGTTCTATCACATGAAGGAGATTGTTAACATATCGTCCACTATCAAGGATAAGTATTTTCACGAGCAATTCCTGGCCGTGGCCATACAGATCGTATGGATCTCCCTGCATAGACGCGCCTACTACGTGATCGAGATGGAGATGAATAGGTTATTTCGCTCGGAGCATTTTATTGTAAATAAACCGGAATATCTTAAATTCACACCATTGGAAGTTAGTCTACTCTATGGACGCAACAATCGGATTGTCAATTACCGCAGCCAAGTGTCCCCATTGATTCAGGAGCTGCAGCTTATTCCCGACGAGGATCTGCCCATCCTGTGGATAGGTGAACGCAAGTACCGGGGAACAGACACGCGTATTGTTCAGATTGAACTGGAGTATATAGTGCCGGGGCCACAGTTGTTTATGATCGATGTGACTCACGGGATATTGGGACATCCAAAGGCATTGTACGATACCATTTTGAACTTGGATTGGCCCGCGGTACGGTTCGCCAACTTTTCCAAGGACTACGATCCGTACCAGATCGTGCGACAGCCGTGTCTGCAACTGCCCAACATTGACGAGAACAAGATGCGTAAGATGGCCACCCACTACGATCAGTTCTTCAAGGTGTTCCGCATCTATGAGCCATTCAACCTACACATGCTCTCGAAGTGGGTTCGACGCGATCGGGTGATCAAATTTTATCGTACTGGCGGCGTTCTACAGGACATCTATCTGCGCTGCAAAAAGGATTTGCGAAACACAGGATATGGCCCCCCCGTGGACACCATTATTAACAAATACTTCAAACTGATTGCTAGAAATCGCAAAAACGCCGCCATCGGCAGCGATAATCGATCAAGCGTAGTTAATTTATCGCTTATGAGCGTGCACAAAGAGCGCAAGAAGCAAGTAGACGATCATTACTTCGAGGAATAAAGTACGATTGCAAATGCATCTACATCATGTTTGATTTGATGAATGTCCTTTTGTGTGATATACAATACAAATATACAAATACATACATAATATCTCACAACATTCTAAGCAAGCATACGATATACCTAGTATAAAATATACACGAACATATCAAAAAACATAATTCAACCAAAGAATTTATTAATTATTGTGCGGGTATCAATTTTGATCTGAAAATAATTTTCTATTGGTTATAAGAGCCACGGCCCTCGGCGCAATCTCTTTTATTTATTTATGTACTCATATATTTTATTTTTATTTTTTTTTTAGATATTTCCTGACGTTACTTGATCTTAAGAAAAAATCAATCTATTATCACTAACCATACAAAATTGTATGGTTATTGTTAGTATTAATTTTTTAAGTCTAATCACTAACCAACTAACCACTAGTGGTCCCATCACTAATTTTCGAGTTGTAAACTATATCGATAGTTTTAATTAATCGTTCGATAAAATTAATTATTGCACTGGAACAATAACAGAAACAGCTGTTATCACCCTGATTGAAGAGCTTAGTAAGTTTGTTTATTTTAATGTCTACAGAACTCGAACCTCGAACGGCTCCGCCGTATAATCACTTTACGCAAATTGGCGACCCCGTGCTGCGGATACGTGCCGAAGAAGTTCCACCTGAACGCTTAGACAGCAAGGAGATCAATGGTATTGTGGATCAGATGGTAAAGGTTCTTCGGCATTACGACTGCGTGGGCGTCGCAGCACCTCAATTAGGTGTTCCAGTGCGAATTATTGCCATGGAGTTTCGTGAAGGAAAACGTGATCAGTTCACGCCCGAAGTTTACCAACAACGAAAGATGTCTACTCTGCCACTCAGCGTAAGTCGTAATTCTACAATTGTAGTAATAATTAACAGTTTTATATTGTAGGTCTTTATCAATCCAAAGATAGAGATAATCAGCGAGATTCAGAACACTGAACCCGAGGGCTGTATGAGCGTTCGCGGTTTCTCTGCCCGAGTCGCTCGTTTCGATCGCGTGCGAGTTACCGGCGTTGGAATGCTTGGAACGCCTGACGAGTTGGAACTTGTTGGATGGAGCGCGCGCATAGCTCAGCATGAAATGGATCATTTAAATGGCATAGTTTATATTGACCGTATGGATGTTACGAGCTTTACTTGTATTACATGGGGGCGGATTAATTCACGAGGTGGACGTGATGTAATAACGTTTGATAAGTGAACATTTCTTTTGCAAATCTTTTTAAATTCAAACTTAACGGTTGGTTGACGCTTATACTGTGAACTGGCTCAACGCAGACTATCGACATAATTGCACATTTGCCTATCGATTAAATTGTTGCCGGCCCTGGGTGTAACTATTAATCGTATTTTTAATTTGATTCACTATAATAGAAAATAAATAAAAAATATAAAAAATTAACTTGTTATAATTGTTTACTTTTCATTTATCTATTTCTGTCAGCTAATGAAGCACAGAATTAAAAATTATGAAATTATGATCAATAATTTTGTAAAGGGTATCAGCAAGAGACTTGACTTTTTATCTCAGGTTTGTGTTACGTTTACGCCGGCAAGCGGAAAAAATGGTGTTGAAACTGCATAGATTATGTCGACTACACGCAAGACAATTCTGCACCAGCCGTGCAGCCTCTCAATCCTTCAGGAAATGGTACCAGCAGCTGTGGACAACGCAACGCACAAATTTACCGCCCTACAGCCACTTCACACAGATCGGAGATCCCGTGCTGCGCGACAGAGCTGCAGAGGTTCCCGTGGAATGCGTGGATAGCAAAGAGATTCATGCGATTGTGGATCGCATGGTGCAGGTGCTGCGAAAATATGATTGTGTGGGCATTGCTGCACCTCAAATTGGCGTCTCCCTGCGGATAATTGCAATGGAGTTCAAGCGGGACATTCAAAAGGAGCTACCCGAAGCGACGTACAAGGCGAGGCAAATGTCCGAGCTGCCATTGACTGTAACTTGTAGTATGTGATATAGTATATAATATTAACTAATGCTTCTCATCTACTCGGAATAGGTATTCATCAATCCCAGACTGAGTGTGACAAACTATACCAAGCATAAGCATCCAGAGGGTTGCATGAGCGTTCGCGGATTCTCTGCGGAAGTGGAGCGCTATGAGGGTGTAAAGCTGTCTGGACTGGACAGGCAAGGAGCAGACCTCTCCCTGGAATTGAGGGGCTGGAATGCACGCATTGCCCAGCACGAAATGGATCACTTGGATGGCAAGCTATATACGGACCACATGGATCGTTCCACATTCACGTGCACCTGCTGGGAAACGGTGAACACAAAGTCTGGCCGTGTGGAAATTCCCTTTTACAAATGATATTCACACGCTGTTCCTTCTAGTTAATATTGCTACAAATTTATTCATTCAAATGGAACTGTGTTTGTTGGCAACTGTTTTTCTGTTCATTTCTCTGCGCTCATATACATTCTCAGGTTGTGATTGGCCGTGCCGAGGGCAGTTTTGGCCTTGAAGTATTCAGGACTGTCCCACAGGTCACGCTTGTCCATCATGTATGTAAAAAGTTCGTTGTATTCACGCTGTAGCAGCTTGTGTGTGCCGGCCACCTTTCTGCGAAGTTCGTCGATTGCTAGCGCCAAATTGTCACGAGCAGCATCAAAAACAGCTTCTGCCGTGGGCTCATCCAAGGCTGGTGAATCTGTTGTCTTAGGCCCCTCGTGCTGCAGCGTACGCAAGTGCATGCGCTGGTTCTGCCAGTCGTCCCACTGTAGCTGCAACAACTTGCCCAAGTAATTGAGAACAGCGGTGCGCAGGATGAACTGCCGTATACCGGGATGGGCTATGTTGCGCACACGCGCTCGGAACATCCTCAAACAGTTGCTCAACTCTCCGATTCCTTATGTCAAATTACATGAATGTCGTTACTACAGAGCCGGCTGCTTAAATAAATAAATCCTTTCGGATTATGTTCGATGTCGAATCATTTTGGCAACTACCAAGCGAGGATCTATGCTTCATTGCATTATGGATCACAGTTCTCAAGTTCAATTGAATTTTTATCTTAAGAGCTTTGGTCTATTACCATTCATCAATTTTGTTGTTAGGATATCTCTTTTAGATGACATGAATTCAAGGCTATACAAAACGAAATTCTATTTACATTGGATTGACTTTACGGATATATAAACCATATAAATATTATTGTTATTATTATTTGAAGTTTGTTAGGCATCTATTAAAATAATCATGTAACAATTCTATTTCCATGGAATTAACTCTCTTTTCCATATAAAATGGTTATATGGTTCGCGCAATATGATTATATAGACTTATACTGATTACTAATTACTATTACTCAATTATGGAATAATCTTAATTATTTTTATTTCGAATTTATTAAGTTGATAAATGCATTTTCAAGCTACAAAACTTAAAGGATTACATGTAAATTGGTTTACACAAAATATTTTTAACATACAGTTAACAAATATCAGATATTTATATATATAGGTTCAATATATCCAAAAAACATTATTGGATATATAATTTTTGGATCGAATATATATTTATTTACAATATGCGTACATCAATTAGTAAAACTTAGATTAGCGGGTATCGCAATCAGTGTCATGAGACATCTATTGATCTTTAAAACAATCCTTCGATCTGTCCCGTCTCGGTGTTCAGATCGATGTCATAGATGGCTGGGCGAGTGGACAGTCCGGGCATTTTGGTAATGTCGCCGCACATGGCAACCACAAAGCCAGCTCCGGCGGACACATAAACACTCTCCACCTTGAGGGTGAAGCCCTTGGGTGCGCCTTTAATGTTGGAATCGCCAGTAACTGAGCCGGAGGTCTTCGACATGCATACCGGAAGGGAGCCGAAACCCTGCAAAAGCAAAAACATTTTAATCAACTCTATATAACTGTGATTATGAATAACTTACTGCGTCGGACAAACGCTTGATCTGATCCTTGGCTTCCTCGCTCAACTCCACTTGACCCGCTCCGTACATGGTCTGCGCGATCTTGGTCATCTTATCCGCCAGAGGCAGACTTGGCTCGTAGAGCAACTTAAATTTATTCTTCAGCTTGCAGGCCTCGATGACAGCCTCGGCCAGTGGTACGGCGCCGGCACCACCGTCTGCCCAGTGGGTTGAGACCACAGCAGCAAAGGCGCCCGCAGTCAAGGCGGCATTCTTCAAAAGGTCATGCTCGGCCGGTGTATCAGCCACATGGGCATTAATGCTCACCACGACGGGCATGCCGAAGGAACAACCATTGGAGATGTGTTGTAGAAGATTGGGTAAGCCCTTCTCCAGCAGTTCCAGGTTCTCCTCCGTGTACTGTTTATTGAGAGGAGCACCTGGCGTTACTGGAGCTCCGCCGCCATGCATTTTTATGGCTCTGACCGTTGTCACTAGGACCATAGCGTCGGGCTTCCTGCCCGAGTTGCGGCATTTAATGTTGCAGAACTTCTCCATGCCAATGTCCGAGCCGAAACCCGCCTCGGTGCACACGAAGCCCTCGCTGCCCACCAGCTTGAGGCCGATCTCATCGGCGATGATTGAATTGCAGCCGTGCGCGATGTTCGCAAAGGGACCAGCATGCACCAGCACCGGGGTGCCCTCCAGCGATTGCATCAGATTCGGTTCCAGTGCGTCCTTCAGGAGCACAGCCAGAGCACCAGTCACGCCCAGATCGTCCGTAGTCACGGGAACGCCATCCTTATTAAATGCTACGACCATTTTCCCCAGTCGACACTTCATGTCCGCCAAGCTGGAGGAGAGCGCGAGCACGGCCATAATCTCGCTGGCCACCGCAATGGAGAAGCGCGTCTTGCGACTCAGCCCCTTCTCGCTGGGAGACTCGCCAATCGTGATCTCACGCAGATATCTGTCATTGATATCCACCACTCGCTCCCACATTATGGTATCCACATCGATGTTGAGCCGCGCAAAGGCAGCTGCTTCGCATGGGGTCAGCTCATCGGGATCCGTTTTTTCAATGCCCAAGCGCCTCAGGCGACGCAGCTGTATGGGAGAGAACTTGCGCTGTCCTTTGATCTTCGGCACAAGCCGGTTATACAGAGCCGTGTCCGACTGCGTCGCCTCGTGGAAGATGCGAGTGTCCAGTTGAGCAGCCACCAAATTGTTGGCCGCCGCTACGGCGTGTATGTCGCCCGTGAGATGCAGATTGAACTCCTCCATAGGTATCACCTGGGCGTAGCCACCGCCCGCTGCTCCGCCCTTGATGCCAAAGGTGGGTCCCTGCGAGGGCTGACGCAGTGCAGCGACCACGTTCCGCTGCTTGTGCGCGCCCAGCGCTTGGACCAGACCCATCAGCGTGGTCGTCTTGCCCTCGCCCAAAGGCGTCGGCGTTATGCCCGCCACAACGACATATTTGCCCACCTCTTGGTCCTTCAGGCGCTCTATCACACTCAGCGAAATCTTGGCCTTGCGGCTTCCATACATCGACACCTCATTTGACAGCAGTCCAATCTCCTCGGCCAGTTTCCCGATGTGCTTGGGTCGCTGCGCACGGGCGATCACAATGTCAGACGGAACAGGTCTGGCGGGTCGCAGTGGCAGCACCTCCAGCGGCCATTTGCTGCGTCGGGCATTAGCCGCCGCCCTCGTGGCCGACACTACGGTGTTCTTCATGAGCATGGCCACAGTCATGGGCCCCACGCCTCCAGGCACAGGCGTCAGATAACCCGCCACCAGCTTCGCCTCTTCGTAGTCAACGTCGCCCACCAATCGAGTGCCACTCGGCTTAGATGCGTCTGCAAGCAACAGAGATGAGGATTATTGAATTGAATTCAGCCTACGTCAGACTTTTTGCTGACTGCTGCAGCCCAGAGAAATCTGTTTACTGAGCCTCAAACAAAAATTCTGAGCGTGGAAAACAACTTGCCGTGCTGCTTATCAGGGTCGCAGCTGAGATCAAGCCGGGCGATAAGCAAATTCAGCGAGAGTGTTTAATACACGAGTACTCTATTTGGCAGTCTTCGACTAAAGGATACCCTTCAAAGTATTTGAAGAACTTAAACAAAAAGGGAAACTATCTAAATATGTCACATTCTGACTTTTCCATCTGTCCTTAAACTCCTCCTTCAAGATCTTAATGTACATTTTAACAGAAACAGAAAAGAACCTTGAAATTCCTATTTAAGAATTATATTAAATTTGATTAAAAATAAAAGATTTAGTAAGAAATTGTACTCGAGAGTAGCAAGGAAAAGTCTTGAGCCCTGCGCAAATCAGACGAACAATATATAATATATATCGATCAATATCAAATATAGATATCAACCTTATGAGTCTGTCATGAGTTCTTCTGCTCTTTGCATAGATAATAATTAAATAATATAATACTGTGTGTGGGATAATATAATATATGTTATTGGGAGTGTTAAGTATCCACATTTGTAGATAGATTCTGTATCTAGACGAGGTGCTAAAGCAAGTTATGCCCTACTTCCTGGGGTCCATGAATTTCTAGTAGGCTTTGTCAACTCACCTGGCTTCACATTAATGCCACAATCGATGACCACCGCACCGGGTTTTATCCAGTTGCCCTTGACCATCTCGGCCACTCCGATGCCCACCAGCAGGATATCGGCACTCCGCGTGATCTCCTCCAGGTTGCGTGTCTTCGAGTGACAAACGGTGACCGTCGCATTCGCCCACTTGAGCAGCTCGGCAGCTGGGGTGCCCACGATCTTGCTGCGGCCGAGGACAACGGCTCGAGCGCCAGCAATCTCGACTCCTGTGCTTCGTATCAGCTCAAGGCAGCCCCACGGCGTGCAGGGCAGAAAGCCGTTCAGATCGCCGACGGCTAGGCGACCCTCGTTCACTGTATGCAGCCCGTCCACATCCTTGGCTGGGGAGACGGCGTCTGTAATCCGATGCGCATCAATGGCCGTCTCGCAGTCCAAAGGCATCTGGACAATAATTCCGTGCACCTGAGGATCGTCATTAAGCTCGTTCACCTGTCAAAGCAGCCCCATGACGTGCGAGTGATTAGAGACAGTCAAGGTGTTAATTATTTGATAGCATTTCAATTAAATACTCTATGGTGCGATAATTTCCCTATGCAATATGTAACACATTGAGTATGACATTTCTACATTTGTTTATACAATAAAAAAGAAAAACCAAATAATTAACAACTTTGAACTTATCAATCAACAAAACTATGTCCTATATAGTCTGCAAGTTATTTAAGATCTGTTTTTTTCTTTATTTGTTTTAATTTTTTTTTTTCATATATATTTTCCTTTGAAATCTTAAAAATAAAATGTAAAAAAGTAAAAACAATTTACGTTCAAACGAAGTTTAGAAATGAACTCGTTAGTACCCACATCTCTGCATCTTAACTTGGTCAACACTCTAGCTGATATAAGAGAAATGCTATTATTTTAATATCTAGATTACTCTCGTATAAAAATATTGTATAGAGTTACGCCCCTTTTTCAAATGGAAAATAGTAGTTTTTATGCAATAATTATAACAGTAATAATATTTTATAAATAGTTTTCATTTTTTTATATTGAAAATCAGATATTTGAATATCAATTACTATTTAAATATTTGACAAATTAATCTGATTTAAAATACTACATGGTATAGACACCTTAGAGAGTATAGGTCAGCTATTTAAAGAATATTTGGTAAGCATATTCTAGTGAACTTGATTGCCTTAAAGGTGATAATGATCCACTCTAATATAAGTCAATAGTTCATTAAGTGATATTTTTGGATTCTTAATATTCTGCACAAGCCCAACAACTAGGAACTAATACATATGTATATCAATCATACGCATTTTCTACTACGCTTTAATGTTACTCCAGTTTAATAACAGCCGACAGGCTGCTCGGCGATAATTAACTTTTGATTAGGATTTCTTTTGTCAGCTATTGCATAACACGTTGATTGACTTTGAATTTGACTTTTACTCACCTTATCGAGCAGCTCCGACTCGGTGATGGATCTGGGCAGCTGGACGTGCACGGCATTGATGCCAATCTCCGTGGCTGCCTTTATCTTCATGCGTATGTAGACATTGGAGTCCTCCCGGCCGCCCACCTGCACGATTCTCAGTCCGGGCACAAAATTGGCGCTCGCTGCTCTCAGCTTATTCACCTGCTGGCGCAGCTCCTCGCGCAAATTCCTGCCAGATGAAACAGATGCAACTTAGCATACCTAGTATGTGGATGCCATTTCGAATGGCTACTCACTTGGCCACCGCTGTGCCCGATATGACTTTCGCCTCCACGGTCATCTTTCTCACTTTCGACTCTCTGCAAAAACGCACAAAGTTTTGAAGTATACGCGCAATGTTTGGTCTGTGGACGAGGCACGATAGCACCGATAGCCAACGCTCGCGCAATGCAACTGAGCTCCTACCGGTCGTACCGGCGCTATCTATACCCATAGCTATGACCACACATCTATGGCGAGCCATAGGTGTGTCTGTGTGCGTGTCTACGCTCTATCTCATGCTAATCCCGCTCCACCCGCTCCACTCGCCCCTCGAGCGTTCGCTTATCAGCTGACATTTGTGATTATTTGGTTTTGGGTTTCGGTAGGGTCACAGCTACTCGTAAACAAATACGCGGCTATGTAGGGAAGACGAGATTCCTCCATTGGCCATACAATCAGATCTCTCTCTTCACTCGAGAGCTGTGACCGCAAAGTGACATGCGAGCCGGCTCGAACTGTTTGCTTTGCTTGTAGAGGGCTTAAAGAGATCCATCATATGGGAGATGTCAAGCTATACGAAAAATACCTAACAATCTTTAATTTTAATTATATAAACTATATAATGCAAATCATTAAAATATAATATGTCTATAAATGTATATAAGATCTAAAAATATAAATTTAATAATATATTTTTATTTCATTGATTTTTATTAATATATATTTCAAGTTTATGAATAATATATGTATATAATATATATAATATGTTATATTAAAAAATTTTAAATTTTCTTGGAAGTCAAATTTAAAAATATTTAAATATTATTTTGAAATGTTTTAAATTTTGTTCATATTTTTTTAATAAAGCATGAAGATTTTAATTAAAAAAAAAAAAAAAGTTAGTTAAATCAGTTTTTAAGCCATAAATTATGGTTTTCATGTGTTTTTTTTTTAATTTACTACAAATATGAAGATTAAAGAAATTTAGTTTTTTAAAACAAAAACTATTAATAATGATAATATTATTATTAAAATAATAATAATTAATAATAATATTATTATTAATATATGCATACATATAAATTTGATTAGATTTCTAAATTGTATAAAAATAAAATATTTTATATAAATATGAATCCAGTATACAAATTTCAATTGCATAACTTTATGATTTTATTTGATTATACCCTGATGGTTTTACGAAAATGTATTTAATAAATAAAAATAAAGTAATAAATAAATAATAATAAGTGTATGTAATCGATAAAAATCGAAAATTCCTTTAATTTTTTAGGTTTTCTGAGCGTAACTTATACATATCAAATACTAGAGACTTGTTATTTGTCAAATATACATATTTGAATGCTATTAATATATTTCGAAAGTTTCATGCAAATCGTCCATCTAGAAATGGTGTTATAGGCGTCCAAAATGTATCCCAACCCACGGCAGCAACTGCGCGGTTAGAAGAGCGGTCGCTTATACGTGCGTAAAGGGTTCTGGGTATGTCGTAGTCGAACAGTCTCGACTAGCGCCTTCTAACTTGTTAAAATATCATATTTGTTTTTAAATAAATGAAAATTTTTAGCCTCGAACAGTTAAAGAGGAACATCTCTCGTATAAGTCAACAATTTGATTTGATCATTCTATTTTTTTATAATTTCAAAAGTTTTCTACTATTTAAAACCACAGTGCGATTGGAATAATTCTACCATGTATATATAACACTGATTTCGTAATCTATTTAATACCTGAATTCGGTGCGAAACAAACAAATTCCATGAGAAAACACAAAATGCAAACAGAAAACCAACAACAAAACCGAAAAAAAGAGAAGAAACAAAACTGAAAAAACGTGCCTTATCGTAAGGTGCCAATTGCTATGCAGATAACATGAAAATTGGTGGACATATCAATTAGCAAATTCCAAATATAAACAAAAGGGTGAGAGAGAGAGAGAGAGTTAAGTAAGAGAGAGAGAGAGAGAGAGAGAGAGAGAGAGAGAGAGAGAGAGAGAGAGAGAGAGAGAGAGAGAGAGAGATGGAGAGAGTTAAGTAAGAGAGAGAGAGAGAGAGAGAGAGAGAGAGAGATAGAGAGAGTTAAGTAAGAGAGAGAGAGAGAGAGAGAGAGAGAGAGAGAGAGAGATAGAGAGAGTTAAGTAAGAGAGAGAGAGAGAGAGAGAGAGAGAGAGAGAGAGATAGAGAGAGTTAAGTAAGAGAGAGAGAGAGAGAGAGAGATAGAGAGAGTTAAGTAAGAGAGAGAGAGAGAGAGACATAGAGATAGGGTTTTCAGTATCTTCTATTTTATTCCTGACCAGATCTTTTTCTTTAATCTATTATCTACTTTATTTTAACTGCGGCGCGCAACTTTGCTGAACGGCTGCGACTGTTACGTGCGATCTCCGCGGCATCGGGCAGGATGACGTGTCGATGCAGTAGGCGCCAGTTGGACTGGACAAAGGACTCCATGATCTCCGGATCGTGGGTAACATGGTGTCCGCTGTACTTAAGCGGTAGTGGATTGGCCACGCCCTCGATTACATTTCCTTTTAGATGACGCTTCACAATGGTGTCTTCCAGCGAATGAAAGGTGATGGCCACCAAGCGGCCCTGGGCGCGCAGTAACAGCTCCTGGGCGAGCAGCATGCCATAGTTGATCTCGTTCAGCTCGTTGTTGACAAAGATTCGCAGAGCTTGAAACGTTTTGGTGGCCGCATGCGATGGCCGCTGCAGCTTATCCACACGCTGTCCCTCGCCCAGCACAGAGGCCACCAGGTTCGCCAGCTGACGAGTGGTTTCAATGGGCTGCAATGCGTTCCGTGCCTCCACAATGGCGCGCGCTATCTTCTTGGCCGCCTTCTCTTCGCCATAGACGCGCAGGATGCGCGCCAGATCTGCTTCCTCAATGCGGGCCAGCACTTCGGCGGCACTGACTCCATCTCGTCCGCAATCCATGCGCATGTCCAGCGGCCCATTGTGGGCGATGGAGAAGCCGCGCGCGGCTTCGTCAAACTGCATAGAACTGCAGCCAAAGTCGAACAGCATACCATCGAAGCTGTGAGGTGGCACTTTTAGAGCTTGCAACAGCTGCGGAAGGTCCGAGAATTTTCCTAGCAATGGTATCAGGCGTCCCTCGTACTCCTGCTCCTGGCTCATGCGCTGGGCCAGCTGATGGGCAACTGGATCCCGGTCGAGCGCGTAGACTGTGGCCTCTGGGCAGCTGTCTAGCAAGCGCCGTGTATGTCCACCGGCGCCAAAGGTCATATCAATGTACTTGCCACCAGGCAGCGGCTGCAGATACTCGATGGCCGTGTCGCAGAGCACCGGGACGTGTCGAGCAGCATCAGGTGGCGTCGAAGTCTTGGCCGTAGTCGTGTAGTATCTATTTCGTATTGCTGTTAGTTTTTGTCTGGTCAGGAATTGCTTCATCAGCCGCTGGGCCTTAATCACGCTTTCCATCGTTCAGATACTGCAGAAACTCCGAACTGAGCACCTGGCTGCACTGTGCAGCTGTCAAGCCCGTTGCCGTCGACTCGTAACGCCTCGCGTACTTCTTCGCGTAGACGTTATTCGAGATCCTTTCCAAGGCGTCAATCTGCCTATTCAGCTGCTCAGTGGTTGCGGAATTCTGACTGGAGGCGTCTGTTAGCCTGGCCACTTGCTTGCGGATTTGCTCGCCCAGATCCCTTTTAGGTGGGAGAGAAAATGTTCTTTGGTTTTCAGAAGCTCATGTTTATATATTTATTGTGTGTTTCGTTGCAGCGAAAACTTGGCAATAGCTAAACAATAAACGACAAACGACGCCCCGCGAAGTCTGAAGAAATAAACAGAGACTGAGCCGGATTCAAAAGTTTATATTACTCCACAAGCTTGGAGTAATGAAAGGCAATATACCCTTTGATTAATTTCAGTTAAAGAAACTCATGAAAAACTATATTAACTAAACAAAAACAGAGTAGACCTAGAGATAAATATAGAGAAAGGCAAGAAGTCGATTTAAGTACTTATTATAATGGAAAACTTCGACAATTCTATATAATTTTGCAATCAATTATTATTATCGAATTAATCTTCGAATTTTCATAAATTTCAATTAACTTTAATAATCCTTTACAGTCTTATAATAGTTAAATTGATTTAATAGTCAACCTTTTCCGATTTGAAACGCCTTTATATACTTTAATTTTAATATGCATAGGAAATCGATCAACAGATATATGTACATATATATAAAACATATATGTATATATAAATACAATTTTATTTGCGACTAGTTTTTTTATTTTGTGTTCACTCTTATCGAACTTTAAAAACTGGTTACGTGGCATCGATGTAGAGTTTTATTTATAAATTAAATTGTGATTATTTATATTTTTTTATTTTATATTTTCCTCATTTTAATATTTTTGATAGTTATTATAATACATTTTTTCGAAATTTCTTTTTAAATATCGAAAATAAACATATATTAAAAAATTAATTGTTGGGCTTTTTTATATTCTGTGCGCAGCCATAATCAAATTATTTATTTATTTTTAAATAATTTAATTGAGATTGTATCAATTTTTTAATAAAAAGTTGAATTCATTTGAGAATTAAAGAAAAAAACTATTTATGAATAATCATTTTATCACTTACATAGACATCTCATCCTTGCCAAGAAGGAAACACTCTGGTATTAATTGATAGGCGTATTTGGAAGACATTTTGAAAGATAACTTTTAGTTAAGTCAAGCACACGTACAAAAGAACCAAACGATTGTGGCGAAAAGCGCTAAGACACTGAAGCTCAAGCCAATATTAAATTGAAAAATGTTCTGTCTAAATACGTTCCTCAATCATTTAATTCCATTGTGGAAAATGTTGCCGTATTCCAATGTATAAACCAAAAGGAATTGCGACAATTATTGACGACTATAGAATCCATAATCCATATTCAATTGTGGAGCAGTCAGCAATCAGCCAACCACAATTTACATTCCACAATTGAGCATGTTGCCGAGTGCGACAACGTTAAACAGCGTTAACAGCTTCTAGCGACATCAAGTTTACCTGCTCTATACCTATTTCTACATAAAATCTAGTAAATTAGCATAGCAAGTAACATAAACGTTGTTTTTTATGCAAATACAATATGAGAATGTTAGATAATACCAATTGCAAGACTCCGCTGAACGAACATTTTATTGCGTGTGCGTATGTGTTTCGCCGCTCTCTTACCTGCCGATTTTTGTTTTTTCTGTTGGCCACTTCTCTAGGACGTTTAGAAATCTTTTATATGGTGCAGACATACTTAAAGTAACACAATTTTTAGCATAATTTAATATTTTTAGCGCAAAAACAAAAACATTGCACGCGCAAAGCAGCTGATCAATGCGGACGTTTAGAGCACTGCCAAATGCATTTTCCGGTACTGCGAAGTAATGTTGTAAAACTTGGAAACTATCGTATAAAAATATCGATATATTGGAAAGTTTGGAGCGTATATTTAAATTGTTAAACAGTCAATACATTAAATACTGAGACAACAACAATTGGAAATAATTTGATATTGTAATTTTAATAATTTTGACTGCATTATCGCTCTATTAAACTTTTTAATGTAAATTAAAATTTTAACAACTTAGATGATTAAAAATAATAAATCATATAGGTATTCGACTCATATAATAATAATACTGAGACAACAGCAAATGAAATATTTCTGTACTATATTTTAATTTTATACAATTGGAAATAATTTGATATTGTAATTTTAATAATTTTAACTGCATTATCGCTCTATTAAACTTTTTAATGTAAATTAAAATTTTAACAACTTAGATGATTTAAAATAATAAATCATATAGGTATTCGACACATATAATAATAATACTGAAACAACAACAATTACTATATTTTAATTTTATACAAATGAAAATAATTTGATATTGTAATATTAATAATTTTAACTGCATTATCGCTCTATAAAACTTTTTAATGTAAATTCAAATTTTAACAACTTAGATGATTAAAAATAATAAATCAGATAAATATTCGACTAATTTAATAATAAGAGTGTTTATTTAATATTCTTAAGTCTATTTCAACTGCCTATTCCAAAACTTGCGTATGTATAAAAAATACAGGGTACTCGGACCGTTCATAAAAATATCAACCAATCGGAGCAAAACCGGAATAAAACGCAGACAGAGTCGCTGAGAGTACAAGGAAAAGACAAAGAGCGCAATAGTGGTGAGCAAAAAACACACACATAAAAAACATAAACAAGCATTTTTTCATTGCGCGTGCAAGAGGGAGAGAGCGAACCAACAGGCACACATAAGCACACACACACACCCAGGTACTTACGCTCACAGCTGCTTTCCGATTGCAATGTCATGAAAAAAGTTGAGTGATTTTTTTCAGTCGAGTTTTTGCCATCGAACCGAGCGGTTCCTCTTCTTCACACTCGTCTTTTTCACGTTTTCCGGTGAGATTTGTTGCTCGCGTACGCACAGCATGTAAATAACGAGGGGCAAAACGAAGCACAATCCATAAACGACACGAAGTAGCATTCTGTAAATCGTGCGATCTCCTCTCATTCATCATTTATAATTAATCAAGGCGCCAAAATTAAGTCGCGCCAAATTTTGCAAATAAGGAGGGCAGCACAAGTGCAAACACACACACACATGCTCAAGTGTGTGTTGGTGTATATATATATTTTTGGCGTGCGCGGCCATTTTTTTCCTTAGCTCTCAAGTCTGCATGTGTGTGCGTGTGTGCTTAGTGTACTCCAAATTCATAAGAGAAAACGTAAAAAGTGCAAATAGACAAAAAATAATTTTAAAAAAATATAAATAAATAAATACATAAAAATTTCAAAATAACAATTTTCGGGTTGTTTATCTAGATAGGCAAATATCTCTGTAAATCGCCGAGTAGTGTAAGAAAGGTTAATCAAACCTGAAAGCCAAAATATTATTGGCCTCTACGCACACAGCACGAAAGGTGAATTCATAAAATCATAAAAAAAAAGTTGTGAAAGAATAGCAGAGGGAAGCGCGAACATTCGTCACCGCACCCCCGCCCGCACTAATAGGTCAGCCACAACACGTGCTTTTACTACGAAAATATCAACAGAAAAGCGCGCAAAAAGAGAAAACAATAACAACTGCTATTTCCAGTTGGTAAGTACTTTGATCTGTTTTTTTTTTTATTACTTTTCCGAACAAAATATCTATTTTTTCTGTTTACAGTGGTCGAATTCTATTATTTTTGATGTGTTTTAAAGTAACTTATTCGATTACAATACAAATCTTGATCAAATGATACTTTCACAATTATTTTTAAATAAATTGTTTAATATTCAATTATTCTTAGGGCTAACAATTTATTGAAAATCAAAAAACAAATTATTCATAATATTTAAAAAACCGCAAAGCAAAACAAGTTCACCATTTGGAGTAAAAAAAATGTGTCATCAAAACATTTTTTTTTCAAATGCAAACAGAATTGTAATACTGTGCACGACGGCTGCCAATATTTACCCACCCGCCCTGGTCATTGTTTGACTTCTTTATGTGCCATTCATTCGGTGGCGGTTTGTGTGTCGTCTTTTTTATCTCTGCTGTTTTTGCTCTCGCGCTCAGCATTTTTTCTTTTTCTTTTTCTTTCTTTTCTTTTTTTTTTTCGCACGTCACCCCCACCAACCGTTGTAGCCTTTTTTCGTTTATTTGCTTAGCAGTCCAAGCTTTTATTCCATTTTTTGCAGCTTGCTTCTGTCCGGCTCTTCATTTGTTTATGTTGCTAACTCGCTCGCGCGCTCTCACTCTCTCTCTGTTACTCTCTTATGCTGTTCAGCTGCGGTCGCTGCTCGCGCTCAATTAATTTTCGTTGATTCGTTTTTTGTACATTGAGTGTGTTCGTGTGTATATGTGTATGTTTGCGTGTTTATTGTGTGTGTTCGTTAAATTTTTTTTGTGTATACCTATTTTTTGTACACATGCATATATACATACATATACAAATGTATGCTTCTGAACAGCAACGTTGGCGTTAGCGTGCTTTGGGGCCGCCTGAGTGATTCCCTCTTCAGCTGTAGTCGTTGCATTGTAAATATAGACATACATACATGTGTATGAGCATGTTTATTTGTTTGACGCCACTTTCAATAAATTCGAAGCGTAATCTACAGCAGTTTTTTCGTTTTTTTTTCGTTTCAAGATATATTAATGAAAAACAGTGTAGCTCCTATCCCTCATCCAATGCAGGGTCGACAAGCGACTAAAGAATCCTGCGTGCCTTTTCCTATAAGCCTTGTCCTGTGCCCAACTGGACCAACGTCAACAGAAAAAAAAGAAAACAACAAAAACAACCGGTTCTTTTGACCAGTCAGCTATAAAAATGTTTTAAGAAAAAACCAAAAGAAACACAAAAAATCTGTTTCTGACGTCAACTGCGCAGCAGCGACAGCAACGACAACAAAACAGCTACGCAGTGCGTCTGTGTGTATGCCTGTATGTGTGTCACTCATTCTCCCACTCTTGTGCGGCGCTTCGCCACTCCATCTCTTTCTTTCGTTCTCTCGGACCGATTTAATAACTCAATTTGTTTTATTTCAATGTGGCGCGCGCCAATTCAGATGTTTTCTTCTTATTGATTTTTTTTTTTTTATATAAAAACACAAAAAAAAGGGAAAAAATATAAAATTGAGAGAAACACACGTAAAATTCGGCCGACAGACACCTGTGACAGCTTTTTGTTTACAAATTGTCACTATTTTTGTTGTTGCTTTATGTGTCAATTAAAGAAGAAGCAATTATACATATTTCTATGTTTATAAACATATATATTAACATGGATTAATTTGTATTTAAAAATTTGATTTTATTATGATTAAAAACTATAAATATTTTAATATAACTATTCCGATTTTATTTATCTAAACACGGTTAATTCTTATTGAATTCGTATGTATGTTTGTATCTTTGTTTAATTTCTAATTACTAAATAATAATTAAGAATAATAAATTATAAATATGAAGTGTATATAACACTTAAGTCTTGACCAATTGAAGTACTTCAGACATTAGCCAATTTATATTAATCCAAAGCAAAATCTTTGAATATTTAATTTTGTATACATATATTGTTCTATACTTAAATTACTCTTTTTTAAAACAATATAAAATTAATATTCTTACAGAGAAAAATGTATCGTTAAATTACTCAGTTGCTTTGAGATTAACAAATTCACAAAAATATTTTATTATATATTATTGTCTTCCACCACAATGCAAGAATATTTTTCTTATATTTGGTAGCAATTTGAAAGTATTATTTTTTAATTTTTCTTCAGATTAGTACAAATGTATAGGTTATAATTCCTAAAAAAAATTAGGTTCCTAAGAAAAAACCTCATTTAAATTTAGAAAAATATAAAGTTAATAATTTTAGTTTGGTTTATTTTCTTTTAAGTTCGATAATTTATTAAATGGCGTGCTTAGAGTCTAGCATTCAGTGCTATTTAAATTTAATAGCTTACTGTAAAAGAAATTAAATGATATAATCATCATATAATTATATTATAAGTTATAAGGCTGTACAAATTAACAATCCTTAAAAAAAAAAAGAAATATGTTGTATAATATTAAATATTATATTTAAATATTTAATCGAATGTGCTTCATATAAGTATGTACATGTATTGAAAACAAAGTCATTATAATAAATACCACTTATATCCATATATTTTAGATTATTATACATTCCATATAAGTTCATAGTATTAATTTTTCGCATTCATGCGTTGGGTACCTAAAAAAGTAGAAAAATTTATAGTAATTTTACTCTAAAGTCAGCCTATATATTGTGGAATGAATTTTAAAGAAGTCATTTAAAAATGGCCTGAAAATCGGAAAAAAGAATACTTAAATATAATGTTTAACTATATACAAACAGTAAGTGTATCTCTTAGTCGAATAATCGTAACTTGAGTTAGAAAACTTATTTGGTTTTAGCATAATTTGAAAAAGTCTTCTTTTGTTATTCTGCAATTCTTGAATGGATTCCAAATCAGATAAGTGCCTCTCGTCTATTCTTTATTTAGCATCTGCTTTGGGGATTCTCATCTCTGTGGCAGATTACGAATTGCCCCATTTTTGCAAGAGTTTTGCTCTGTGTTCTTCAGTTCTCGAGGTGATTGACACGTTCCACTGGCGCCCCTGACTCTTAGCTGGCCTCCCGGCTCTTTCTTAAAGAGTGCACAAAAAAAATAGAGAAGAAATTTCATTCTTGTCGTTGTTGTTCAGATTAGAAATGGGTATATGGGTTTTGTTTCATGTTGAAGTTTATCGAGCTACTCATACTGAGTGATAAATCTGACTAAACTATATATATATATATATATATCTATATATATTTTCTCTACTGTTCGGATACCGATGGTTTATCTTTCGTTCTCTCCATAATTCGTTTTAAAACATTGAGCGGGTATCATGCGGACGGCTGCACCCGACTACAACGTTATTACTTGTTCTTTTGTATTTTTTTATATAAATGAAATGTTGTGTTGTCACATCGGATTTTTTTGCTGTGCACAAGCGCCTTTTTTGTTTATCTTGTGTTTTTTTTGGCATTGTTTATTCAGTGCTTGGCTTGCAAAGATTTGTTTTATTTATTGCACGTTTAATTCATAAACAATTAATTAATTCATGCACATTTATGTTAAATTTATGTACAAAAAGTCTTTAAAAAAATTGCCAACTATTTGTAAAAGAAAAAATGAAGCAATGCGAAAGCCAAATGGAAAAAGTAGTTTAACAGTTCTGTTGACTCTACAGAAATTTGGGACGGAAGCCTAAATAACAATTACAATATTTCTGTATTTTCAGCATAAAAGCCAAACGACAAAAAAGAGAATAAGCCAAGAAGTTGTGTAAGCCGCGTTTCGATTTCATTTTGGCTGCAATCGTTGCTCGGCTCGGTTACGCTCTCTTTCCCTCCAATCTTCGCTAAAGCGCTTGCTTTTGCAAAGGCCACAATCTGGACGCTCGCACGATCGCCTATCGACCGCTGAACCTAGGCGGGCAGCCGCTTATGGCTGCCGAATTGCCAACGACGACGCCGAATGGCGCTGGAAGCGACTATCACCTGCATCGATCCATCGATCAGCTACGCACACTCAGCCATCTCACCCAGCAGCAGCTGGTCCATGACTACAAGCCCTTCAACATTAACGAGTTCCGCCAAAACGTTGAGCGTTTGGACTACTCGCGCAAGAACGGGCTAGTGCAGCAGCAGCAAATACTGATCGAGCAGCAGCAACAACAGCAACAGCAGCAGCAGCAGCAACAACAGCATCAACAATCGCATCAGCATGAGTCTGAGCAGCAGCAGCAGCAGCAGCAACAGCAACAGCTGCTCCATCAGCCTCAGCTAAAGGGCAATTACAGTGCTCCAAGCTCGCCGCCAACGCCCACTCAGCTCAGCGAACACCAGGAGCAAAAGGTGAGTGCAACTCTGTTTTAGATAAGGATTATTATAATTAAGAATGAAATCTATAATTGGAGCTTTCTAATGTATAATATATAAAATATAATAATATATAATATGTAATATATTATTCACTTTTAGACAATTATAAATAACATCTTAACAAATTGAAATGTACTAGATTCTAAATCAATTGTTGTGCAGTGTAATTTTTAATTTTGAACCAAAGTTTCGTTGATTAAAAATATATTATAATTTAAAAATAGCATATAAATTACATACATATATACAAAGTACACATTTAGCTTTTAATAAATTAATATAGTTGCTTTGCAATAGAAAATATTTTTTTATACAATATAAAAATTTTATTTAGTTATTTATAATTGTCAAATTGCTATTAATTTAAATATATCTAGGATCTAGGCATACAAATCGTTCTGAATTTTTAATATCATCACAAACCTTGTATTACGAAAAAGAATTTATTATTCATTTAAATGAATTACATTTTCATATACTCATTTAAACTATCCAAAATTTACTTTTAAAGTGACATATTTGAACTGAAATTAAAAAAAAAAAAAAAACAAATTTAAGTAATTATAATTTAAATATTATTATTATTATATAATATATTTCTATTTGATATATGATATATTATTATAAATATGATAATTTAAATATTATTATAAAATATATTTCTATTTGATATATGATATAGTACAATTTAATAATTATCTGAATTATTATCTGAAACCGTATTACATGTTCTCCTTTGAGACTATAAGTTATGTTGAAAACTTTTTCGTCTTTTCTTATTGTAGTACGATCCGAGTCGTTCGCCTTCTCGGCAGCAAGGCGGTAGCAATGGAAGCAATGGCTCATCGCCCGATGATCAGCGCCAGGGCGGGGAGCAGACGAAGCCGTACAAATGCGGCTCATGCAACAAGTCCTTTGCTAACTCATCCTATTTGTCGCAGCATACGCGCATTCATCTCGGTATCAAACCCTACCGCTGCGAGATCTGCCAGCGCAAGTTTACGCAGCTGTCGCACCTACAGCAGCACATACGCACGCATACGGGCGACAAACCGTACAAATGTCGTCACACTGGCTGCCCGAAGGCCTTCTCCCAGCTGTCCAATCTGCAGTCGCATTCGCGTTGCCATCAGACGGACAAGCCATTTAAATGCAACTCGTGCTACAAGTGCTTCGGCGATGAGGTGACGCTGCTTGAGCACATTCCCAAGCACAAGGACTCGAAGCATTTAAAAACGCACATTTGCCAGTTGTGCGGCAAGTCCTACACGCAGGAGACCTATCTGCAGAAGCATTTGCAGAAGCATGCCGAGAAGGCCGAAAAGCAACAACAGCGACACACGACGCCGGCCGCCAATCTGCAGCAGCATGTGCCGGCGGGTGGCATTGGCCTGAATCTGCAGAGGCAGGCGATGAATGATGCGAATGCCGCGTATTGGGCTAAAATGGGCGTGGATAGCGCCGCCGCCACGCTGGCCGAGGCCATACAGCAGCAGCTGCCGCAAGCTAATGGCAGTTCGTATGCCAACTTTGCGACACTCCAGCAGCAGCATCAGCAGCAGCAGCAGCAACAACAGCAGCAGGAACTGCTGCAGCAGCATCATCAACGTTTGGCCAACAGCGGAGGAGATACGCCTGGGCACTCGCACAGCCCGCATGACGAGGCTGGCGAGGATCTGGTGCTGCGTCAGAGCACGCCACAACATCATATACAGCAGCAGCAACAGCAGCAGCAGCAACAGCATCAGCAGCAGCAGCAACAACATGCGACGCACGCTCATTCACCCGGACCGGGCACCTCTGCCTTCACGCCGCTGAGCGCCACCGTTGCCCCACCGCCCACGCATCTGCAGCAGCATCGAGCACCACCTTCAGCCACTGCCGCCTACCTGTATCAGCAGAATGCAGCCGCTGCTGCTGCCGCCGCCGCCTTTCCCACGCAGCTAATCTCGCTGCATCAAATACGGAACTATGCCCATCAGCCGGGCGCAGGACTTCTGCCCAGCGACCATTTGGCTCTGGGTCTCAGTGCCGTGGCCAAGGAGAAGGCTCAATAGTATCGGGCGACTGGCCACAAAAGGCAACCGAAAGAGCAACAGCTACGATGACAGCAAAAGCAACTTAAGTTAAGTTAAGGTTAAGTTAGGCTTACCTTGCGTTGATTTAAATACAGAGAGTGAGAGAGAGGGATAGAGAAAGAAAGGGAGAGAGGGACAGCTGTTGATGCCTGGTTTCCTCTATCCGGCTCTGATGTGGCTGGACAGTGCGTGACTTCAAACACAGTCGGCATCTGGTCGACCACATCGTAGCATTTACAGAGATTTAGAAACTCCACACTGCCTCAAAATAATAAATATATCCATATAAATAAAACGACAGATGCATACAGCAAACCAGGCTTCAACAGCTTTGCCCCGCAAGGAAACTACTTGAAGATTATTTTTAAAGCAAACTCAGGTTTTTCACTTAGCTTCTAGAACACACCATCTATACATAATTAAACTATAAGCAATATTCACAAGCAAGTTACAAAATATCATAGACACAAAACTCTATTCAACTCGAAATTTCTCTTGTTTCCAGTTGCAAACAGTTTTTTGTTTATGATAGAGATAGTCCGTAAGCCTGTACAACAACCTATACTATATAGGGTATCATAGGTGCCGTACAAAGTACTGCGATAGTTATATATCCACAAGTAAATATTGTACATATTATAATTAATTATAATGTGCTGTACAAGTCAATGTATCAACGTAGTTATATAATCAACAAATCGTTTGTATAAATGAAGATTTTACCAAACTACGTCTAGGATCTTTTTATATTTAAGCGATATGTAAGCGAAAATGAACTTAATTTAATAAGCAAATGTAAAAATATAATGAATAAAAATTGAACAATATTTATAAAAGCAAAGTAAATGATGGACTCAACTGCAATTTCATTACTATAATCTAAAGGTCCAGCCATCGCAGCAAGGATCGAAGGATGCAATCATGTAGAAGCAAATGCACATAATCCGCTTATGTTGCTTCGGAGGAAGACTCAACTCACAAGAGATTTACGTTCTCAGATGCTTAGCATTTCGCGTCCTTCCATATCTTTCTATTACCCTCAACGGCAGAGAAATTTAAATTGACGAACAGCAGCTGCTATCGCCGATTGACGTCGCATTTCGAAGATTAATGATAGTATTGGCTGAGCGAAGTTTAAATTTGAATATGTGGGCATTCAATGAATCTTTGTTTCGAGCTAAATTTAGATATTACAATATTGGCGACTTCAGAATTGAAACGGATGTAGGAAATACTAATGCAATATTTCATTACGCAAATCTAAAGATTTGTTGTTCTTTAATGCTATTTCACTTAGAATTGGTATTTAATCATCGCATTTGAAATAAGTCTCAAAAGGAATATTTAATTTCATAAGAGCTGCACAGAGGAATCTATAACAGATGTATCTGAAGTTTCATATCACAGAAATCTCCTTTACTAGTTGGAATGAATGCAATTAATGCACCTTCCCTTAGTTATATATATTTATTTTTAATATATTAATTTATATATATTATATATACTCTGTTGCGAGTGTATTCAGCTTTCGGTATAGATATACTTAACAAATTTCTTTCATTTCTGTTTTTTTTTCTTCCACAACAAAAATCTGATTGCTTATAGGGAACTACCGAGCACATCACGAATTTCAACTTATGGCTACAAGTGCTCACTCGAGAATCGAGTGCATCAAAGGTTCTCCTAACATAGCTTAACGTTTTTAAGATTTTGCTCGTTCAACGTTGCGGGAGTCAATAGATAAAAAAAAGAAATTTAAGTAAATCAAAGTAATATGTGGATAGTAAAATGTATAATATGACTTATTATATGATAGTATACTATATATATATAAATCGAATCTTAAAAGCAGAATATGTTTTAATGACTGCATAATATCATACCATACCGTCCCGATTCAATAAAAGCTAAATAATATAATCCATGTTTTCCGATCTTTACTTTATCTCATGAGGAGACAATATCATAAATTATCTTTAGAGGAGATCATAAAAATTAAAGATATTTCTAAACCGCTTGTTTAATCTGTAAGTATTGCCTGTCAAACAGGTAAATATAATTTTTATAAATGTTATAAAATCACTCTAGTTCCTAAATGTACGTGAATCTCTTATAGAATGTAGGACTGACAGCAATGCAGATAATCTGAAATCTACTTTTGATTGAATGAATTGATGTATGTGTTGAAGAGTATATACATTTACATATCAAAGAAAAAATAAGTAAATAAAAGTACATTAATCTAAGGCAACTAGTACTACTTTATAAGGTATCCATCCGAGAGCTCCACACCGAATTCTTAAAAATCAAATACTCAAATTGGATATTTATTTAAAAAACCTGTTTGAAGAACTACTTAATCGAATTGATTGACATGATTTTAACTACAGAGATGATACATTTAAATTGTAGATATGCAATGAAAACGTCATTTACGAAAATTCTCAAATCGATGAAAGTTGTTCATATGCATATGTATGTATAATAATTTACGCATAAAAAAGAAGCTAGAATTCAAAAATACATTTTAAATCAATTTCATGTCAATTTTTATGAGCCTAAAAACAATCTCAGGCAAACAAGAAAACCAGTTTTAGATCTTAACAGGTGTTTCACTCCGATGGTGTGGAATAAATATAAAAACAAAAGTAAACATAGTTAAATAAAATAAAAAAAAACTATAAAATATATTTACGGGGGCTCGTTAAAATCGAATAAATAGCGAAACGTATCCGATAATTGAAGCAATAGAATAAGATATAGTGCGCCCACGAGAAGTCAAGGAGAGGCCTTCAAAGGGTTTGGCCAATTGTCTGTTTGCCATAAACAAAGCAAATTTAGGGATATTTGTTAAGCATTTGGGCACGAGTACGATCCTTTATACTTTACTCCTTTTTTTATTTTTGCGGAAGAGGAAACGCCAGCCCTTTTGCAAGGATTGACGACAATAAACCAACAAATCATCGCTAAACCCGTCAAAGATTGGCACACAAAAGAGCGAACGAGACAGAATTGGCAACACACCACAAAAATAAAAAGAAGAAGACAACAAAAACATAAAATAGAGAAAAGCAACCGAAACAATGATCTCTTGACAATGGCAATACATCGATCTATAATCGATCATTTGGCAGATTGTGCGAATGCTGAAAAGAAGAAAGGGAAATTTGCCAATTGTTTGTGCAACCCCGATCTCTTGATCTCTCTGTCCCACTCACTCTCTCTCTCTCTCTCTCTCTCTCTCGCACTATGTAACTATGCCTCTGAAGTGCGATCTCTTTATATCGAGGGCGCTACGCAATGTTTGCCAATAATTTAATTGATAAATGATTTGAAATATTTTTTTTTTTTTTGGCAACTCGCGATCTCATCGATCATAAACGCAACGATGCATTCGACTTTGGGACTAGTCATTGATTAGCATATCAATATACATTATTACAGATGCTCTAATGATCAAGGGATTGTTGGTCTCTGATTCTGTTATCTGCCATATCTCAAGCAAACGTCTTTTGTTTGCCAGATCTTTCAGTTTCTGGGGTGCTGAAATCATCACGAGGCTTTTCCTTTCGGCTGCATCATCACGGCCTTTGTTATGTTAACTATGAGAAAAACGCTAGCCGAGGATCTCTGATGCCACAGGATTCCTTCACTGCTCACTGTCAATTTTTTTTTCTTTTTTAGCCTGTCTCGCTTGGCTTTGATCGATATGATAATTAGAATGCAATGCCTGAGGTCAAAAATGAGTTGATAAAAAATGAGTGGCATCTGCCAAGACAGTACACCGAAAAAAAATGTAGGGGCTTCCCAGTTGCGAAACTAAGCGAGGAAGCTATAGATTGGATATGGAAGTAGAACATGAAATAAAATATATAAATAAATATATAAATAAATAAAATTATAATAATAATACAGTATATTTTAGGTTAAATAAAAGTTGGATTTTCTTTATTTACATTGAACGTTTTGTACATAATTTAGTTTGAATATATACATATATATAAAAATAAAAAATAAAAAAATTTATATTATATATTTTTTTTATTTATTTATTTATTTATTTATATTATATTTAAAGAACAGTTGCAGAAGACATAGATTTGCTTTTACTCATTGTTTCAAAGATTTGTAGTAAAAATTTAACTACATATTTTCAGATTGATATTTTTTTTAAACTTAATTCTATACATTATTTATATTGAAACGAATATTAAATGTTAATTAATATAAATGTAATTGTTGCTAATTTTTATTATCGTTTTAAAGTTATTAAAATTTTAAATAGACAACTTTTATTAACATTTTAAAGATTTGACAAAAACGAGTTAATCTTTTCGAGTAGAAATAGTAACAATATAAATAGGAAAATAGAAATAGTAAATGCACTGCAATCTTATTTTATATTTCAGTGCATCCCCTTAGCCAGAGGCATTATGCAAATGGGAATTGCTTCGATTTGAATATTGTGTGTATGGGATTTCAATGGCAAGAGATAATTTGATGCTGCAGAAAGGCGGCATCAATGCCATCAATAGATTTATGGTTTCTAAACTCCAGACATAATCAAAACACACACCCGAACTTGCTTACACAGAGTAACGGAATGGCTGTGCTCTGGGTACTCAGGGGTCGTGCAACCCTCAGAGCAGAGTCAGGTTTAGCATAAGAAAAGAACCTCGAGGATCTCGACGCTCGAATCCGTGCGTGTGAAGCCGGCTTGTGCGGGCAAAATGTAACCCTAGCATTTAGTCGCCATTCAGCGATTCTTTGGATAAACTATTTATGAAATTATTACACAATGCGCACAATATATTGAGTGGGGTGCTGCGATTAGCCCAGTTCGGCTCGAATAGAAAGCCGAAAGAGGAGAGGTGTGTATGTTTTTCCCATAACTTCTTGTTGGCTGTGTGCGCCTTTTTGTTGCCATTCAGCGATTCGTATTCCTATTCTTCACCAACTTCATTTTTGCATATATTGGTTTCGCTATCATCGTTGTTCTCCGGCATATTTGTATCTGTGCCATTCAACTCTTTGTTGGATTCTAATAAGGTGCGATATTGTGAAATTTGATGCGATTTTTCTCTATTATTGAATTTCGAACCCCTATTTTTGCACACTTTTGTCTGCCCCGGTTGCACCTTATACAATGGCTTTAATTGCTGAGGTTTCTTGTGTTCCTTTGTATTCATTGTCAGAGAGCCGCTGATTAGCAATCGGATTGATATGTTATTGGTGTCTATCAATGTCATTTTGCGAATTTTGTGGATTTTTAATTAGATGTTTGATGGCAATTCCCATTGATTGGCAAACGGCGTCGGATGATCTTAGATGAATATCAAATAGAATCCGACTTGAACCCAACTTTAAAGACAATGCCAAGTGGTATATTACAAATATTTTATATCATGAATCACGTAAAGTACCACAGGACTAATGAGAAAGAAAAAGGAAATAATATCCAGATATAAATTTATCACGAAATCAATCCCTATATTTGAATACTATGCTTATGCCTAATTCTATTCCCGCCCAAAAACTATTTCCGTTCTTTCCTGCTCCTTAATTCTTCCGAAAACTGTTGAAGGAAGTATTTAAAATAGAAATTAAAGAAAAATCACCTGATATACTGTAGGAGTACTTGTATCCACTTATTACATCAGAATTCTTAGAGCTGGATCTAACTTATTGACTTGACATTATAGTGTGATTTACAACCTAAAAGTGCACGGAAGAACAGAAAAAAGCCATGTATACGTAAGCTTCTTAATTAGCTATATGGATTAGTTTTCTTTATATATATATAAACCATGATAAATAGATAGCTGGATATCAGTTTCGTTCTGTACATGATGACCTATTTTGTTTATTCAATATATGTATGTAGGTTATGTTATCCAATGTTTGTTGGTGTCAACTTTATGTTATCAAAAGATTGTTTCAAATGTCTTCTGGCTCTCTAAGTATGTTCAAATATAGAAAAGCAGAAGCTGGTTTTCTATTTTTTTAAATTTTTATAAAAAATCGGCTCTCAAGCAGTTTTTAGATACCTTAGTTGCGGTCATATCCATTTTATATTTAGTACGAACACATTGCAATATTTATCTCATCGAATAGAGAATCGAATGTTCTTAATTAGATTCTTTGTTAATGCCTTGGTTTCACATTCTTGAGTTTTTGCATAAGTATTTGATATATTTACAGTAGCCAATAATAAATAAATGTATAACTAAATAATATTATTATATTATAATAATACAATTATTATAATATAAAAATATAAAATATAATAATTGGGTTGAGGTTACAAAAAGAAGGCAATTCTTGGCCCATTCTGTAGTAATAATTGTTTCTGGTAACTAAGCCTCCACAATCAGCTTCTTGGATTGCTGACAGATGTAGCATTGTAGGACTAACCAGGATTGAGATCGTGGGGAAAGTGCTTCCATTAGAGTCAGCAAAGACCAAACTACTACCTCTTAGGAGATAAAATGGTTAAATGAGTTCTACGGGTGATGAACAGAAAATATTATACTCGATCTGGAATAGTGCTAAAGAGAAAGGACGGCATAAATGTTCTCTGATCCTGGTCTTGGAGAAAACGAAAGCTATATATTCTGGGAACATTTTCTTTGATAAAAGGTTGAATTGTAGGTTAACTCAACAGTAAACACATTTATTATAGCGTCTGCGGATTTATTGAAAAAGTAAAATTATACTTAAAATATTTTTTTATATGCTGCCTTTTTAATATTATTTAATTTATATGGATTTTTAGCTTCTTCAAAACTGGACGCTTACTTAGATTTTTTCTGCCTAAAAATAATTAGATAACTGTGAATTGAAAGTGTAAATGGATTTAAAAAATTATTTATTCAAATTATTTTCCCGTAACTCGTTTTTCTTTTTCTTTTTTTTTTTCATTTGACAATCAACTATATACAAATATTTATAAAACTGAATGAAAAAAAAAGTTCTCTCGAAAAAAATTCTTCGTTGTATAATGGAATGGAGTCGCACGTGTTATGCGAAACTGCGCAATTTGTTATCCTCTGTGAAAGTAAACCAAAATGACGCACTGACGTAAATTTAATTAACATTTTCATGCTTAAAAAAAAAACTAAAAAAGAGAATTATATGTTTTCAATTGTAAAAAGGTAGAAAAAAATAAGAAAAAAATTACCCGTTAAGCTAGAAACTTATGGTAACGAAATAACAATACTCACTGAAAGTGCTTTAAAAAAAACTTGTCACACAGCATTTTAACATATTTTCAAAGGGTCTCTGTGCAAGCATAAAAAAAAAATCAAATAAAAAACAAAAAAATGAGACCCAATTATACACGACATTTTCTGTAGTCAAGCATAAAAAATGCAGCCTTAAAAAAATGGGTTAAAAAATTGACGAGCTGTATAAAAAGGCGCGCTTGCAGCAAGGATGCGCTCGCAGGCTGATGATTTTTTTTTTTTTTTTTTTTTTTGTAGCGAGGACAAGAAAAAAACATAGGGCTATCCAAAAAAGTATGCAACGTAGGCTCATTTGAATATTGAGCGCTAGAAATGTTCTCACGATTTTTTGTGCTTACTTTGTTTTTTTTTTTACTGCTAAGAGACTACCCACAGGCCTCAAGGATAATGGAAGAGCACACAAGGAAGACAGCTCGTATAAAAAATAAGAATCCGGATTTTTTTGCCTCATTTCCATGGCAAGGAACACTGCTTAAGAAGCAGCAAAGCAGCAAAGGGTGAACACGCACAAAGGGATAAAAAAAAGCGCTCTTAATTTATGCACAACACGTTCGCGGATCGGACAAAGGGTTGAACGCGTGATCCTTGCACAGGATATCTCTGTGCAGCCCATCCGTCGCATTTGCATATTTGATCAAGTTCTTTTGTCAAGGGTGCGGGCCCAGCCCAGGGTCAGCATCATTTTTCATTTCTTCTCCTATATAAAAAAAAAAAACTAAAAAATAGAAAAATACGCAAATTATTCAAAAATGTCCCTAATGCGCAGCACATATGACTTGTCCGACGAGCTGAGTCTGAGTAGAGTTCGTTTCCGATTTTAACATTAATTTTACTAAATCGAAATCTAAATCGTTTTCCAACTAGTTTAAGTGCATAGTCGATAGCTGTCTTTCTCTGTATGGGGATTTTTTTTCATTTGTAGGTAAGCCTGTCAAGCAGATGGAAGCAAAGATCTACCCCGTCGCATGCATAGCTTCGAGTCTCTTCCTTTTCGACAACATCTTGGGTCTGCTATTTGCTGTCTATTTTGCATATTCGGGTCTTGGTGGCATCTTGTGTGATGCTTTGTAAAAGTTTTAAATCAATATTTGCTCATTAGTCATGTTCAATAATTTTAATTATTATAATTTATTTCCAAAGGACATTTTTTTAACTTTCTAATGAAGAACAACAGCTGCCATTTGTTGAGGACAGTTCAGAACTTGGTTAAAAAACTAATGCCAATACCAGAACTACTATTACTACTACTACTATTATTACTATTAACAATTAAATAAATTATATTTTACTCATTACACTAATTGCACTAGAAGATGATCATGTTTATGTGTGTTCAATTTTTGTGTATTATAAAAATTATATATATATATAATATATATTACATTTATATAGTCATATATAGAAAATATTTTTAATTTTATTATTAATTTGTACATTTTAATTAAATATTCAAATTGAATTACACTTGGATTACTAAATATTTTTATTTTATAAACAGATTAAAATTAATGTGCAGTTGATACATAACATAAATTAAACATTTGTGTCTAAGATCACTTAACATTGTCTTCACAGACTAAGCTTTCTCATCTTTCATTGAAAAAAATTTGAATGCTGTCAATTGATTGCTAAAAAGGCAACTTTAATAATATTAATTATAGCATAGTATAAACATTTAGAAATTGCTTAACGGTTTCCAAAATGCTTTCGAATACTTTTTATACTGTGTCATTTTTATTCAATTTTTTTTTAGAGTGTGCAAAAATTCCACAGTCCGTCGGACAAAATCAATCAAGCTCGGTGACATCCAGAGATAACAATGTACAAAAA
This sequence comes from Drosophila stalkeri, assembly GCA_035047405.1. Lineage (NCBI taxonomy): Eukaryota > Metazoa > Arthropoda > Insecta > Diptera > Drosophilidae > Drosophila > Drosophila stalkeri. The sequence continues at coordinate 29,507,487 of JAWNPR010000142.1, read as the reverse complement.
ATATCATCAAACTCTATAAAATTAATTAGCAAATGTTAAATAAATTATGCAAAAATTATACAAAATTATGCGAAAAAAAAAATTGGCAAAATAGAAGTGAATAAAAAATTTAATAAGCATGCAGAAATAGCCAAAAGTTTCGAATCAAAAAGCATTTTGCTGTGTTCAAATTTAATTAATTTACTTAATTACAGACCCGGCTTAATAGCTGCCAATAGATCTGACTGACCTCACATAAAACTGGTTAACTTGTGCCAAAATTAATTTTTGACGGGTTCATTTATGATCAAAGGTAGGAGGAGAGAAGAGCGTTTCAATAGCTAAAAAAAAAATGTTGCGCTTGTAAACAAAATGAACAATCGACAGCTAAAATTATGTTAGCATAAGTAAAAATGTACGAAAGATATCCGAAAACAAATTACTCTCATGTATATGGAATTTATTCCAAAACAATAATACTTATACTGCACAACAAAAAATCGAAATCTAATCAGAAATGGGTAATATATTGGAATGCCTATTGTAGAATAGTGATTTTAAAATAATGAGAATTATACTTAAAATATTGCACTTATAATTGTAGATCGATCTGTAGATCAAATTAACATAACATAACAAATTAACATCTTTCAGCTTCAATAGAAATAAAATGAGGATGCAAGATAGATAGCTGGAGAGTACGTTGGGTATAATATATATATAGTATATATAGCGTGATACTGGTACAATCCCGAACGACGATATATATATATATATATATATATATATATATATATATATATATATATATATATATATATATATATATATATATATATATATATATATATATATATATATATATATATATATATATATAATATCAGTTTATCACTTTAAACTTAAATAACTTCTGTGCGTTACGTGGTTCATATAATATCTGTGATGCTTATTTTAAGGGAAGACAAAATAATAATTAAATAAAAGAAATGATTGATTGAATGTCAGTTAATGTTAGCTGGAAGAAGAGGCAGAGAAGAAGGGATCTAAAGCTATTAAAACAGTGTTGTATTCTGCTTTCAAAATATTTCATAAAATATAAGTAAAGATTTCGGGTCAAACCAGTTTGAATAATACGTAAAATGAATATAGTAAATTATTATAATATTATACAAAATTAATATTAATATAATTTTACTTTTATATATATATATATATTATGTTTAGCACCTATGAAGGCCCGATTTGCAATACATCCCATTGAAATGACCAAAATATATATAAATCGACCGAAAATAAGGGGATTTTATCGTTATTCTCTTTATTGCATTCCATTCTGATCCATTTTTTCAGTTTTAAAAACAAATAAAATTAATTTAATTAAAAAAGTGCAAATTTTAAGTTATAGATTGAAAAAAAAAACATACACACACACACACACAAATTCAGGGGTTTTCAAACGACTAAAAAAATCGATTTTTATTGAAACATGGGTAATATTGATATTCATTTATATTTATGTATATTTTCATGAGCACTACTACTATTTTCATGGTAATATTAAAAGGAGTTCGTGTAAAAAAATCTAAAATATATCCATGATTACTCTTAATCTGAGTTGACATTTATTTATTAATCAGCTATGACATACATATACATACATCATATGGAAATTTATCACATACATTTCCATTCCATTCAATTCACATTTGATAGTTTAGCATACGAAATAAACCGAATATATTTTATGTAGTATTTAAAAATAGTATAAAAAGCAAGAAAATGTTGGACGGTTGCAGCGATGAGTTGCCCAATCCCCATAAGAATTGCCTGCGGGAGATGCTGAACACTCTGATCTGTAATGATCAGGATGTGAAGCGCTTGAATACGGAGTTGAGGAACTTGCAGATAGAGCTGAACGAGGAGCTGCGAAAGATTGAGAAGGAAAATGCAAAGTGCGAAGATGTTAAGAAGAAGATGATGGAGAGAACAAGTAAGCCTCGATTGTGCGAAACTGACGAGGTTCAAGCGGAGCTCACCAAGCAGCTCATCAATCTGGATGAAGTGAAGCATTTCTATTCGAAACGCTCGGAGGAAATACGGAAACGTCGAGACAACATCATCATGTATGCCAGACAATGCATGCAGGCCTATAACGAGGAGAAGTGCAAGTTCAAATCCTTCCACGAGAATACGGTGGATTATATAAAGCGCACGGCTACTCTATCGCAGGACCGGGCTGTTGTACAACGTTGCGAACGCGATGTTTGCGAGATGCATAAGCGATTTGTCAAGGAGATAGCAAACCTAAAACACTGCGAGACCCAGCTGCAGCCATTCTTCAAACTCTTGAAGGAGTCGGACCCGAATGTCAGCTGCGAATGCTGCTGCCTCAAAGACTACGATTGGCTGCCGATGGGCAAGAATATGGAGGCAGTCGATGCCGCCACCAAGGAATTGAAGGAGAAGATAGGCAAGACCTTGGTGAGCGCCTTTGCTCAGCTGCACATCCATATGCCTCAGGATATGTACGGCTTCATAGCCGGCTACCTGATGAATGTGGAGCGCAATGAACATGAGGTGAAAGAGAAACTCGATCTCTTCCAAGACTACGAGGAGTGCCAGGTTAAGGATTTGCCCGATCCGACCTATCGCTGTGACAATGAATGCCCCAAGAAGTTGAATTAATTAAATTAAAATTAATTTGTTCAAATCGAAAAAATACTGCATGCTGGCTTTAAGGACTTGTATTGATCATAAGATGTACGAAGTTCCACTTGTAAATCAAATGCATTAGAGAATATCGAAATATATAATAAAAAAGTCTGTACGAATATTTATGAAAATTACTAGTAATTAGTATTAATAGTAGTAGTAGTAGTAGTAGTAGTAGTAGTAATAGTAGTAGTACTAGTACTAGTACTAGTAGTAGTAGTAGTAGTAGTAGTAGTAGTAGTAGTAGTAGTAGTAGTAGTAGTAGTAGTATCAGTAGTAGTTGTAGTAATAATATAGAAGTAGCCGTAGTAATTGTAGTAGTAAAAATAGTAGAAATAGCATAGAAGTAGTAATAGTAGTAATGGTAGCAGAAGTGCTATTATAGCAGTAGTAATAGAAGCAGAAGTGCTATTATAGCAGTAGTAATAGTAGCAGAAGTGCTATTATAGCAGTAGTAATAGTCGCAGTAGTCATAGTAATAGTAGCAGTAGAAATAATAGTACCAGTAATCGTAGTAGCAGTAGTAATAGTAGTTGTAGTAGTAATAGTAGAAGTAGTAGTAGTAGAAATAGCATAGAATTAGTAGTTGTAGTAATAATAGTAAAAGTAATAATAGCAGTAGTAATGGTAGCGGTAGTAATAATAGTAGTAGTAATAGTAACAGTAGCAAAAGTAGTAGTATAAGTAATAATAGTAGTTGGAGTAGTGGAAGTAGCAGTAGTATTAACAGCAGTAGCAATAGTAGCAGTAGCAATAGTAGCAGTAGTAATACTGATAGCAGTAGTAATAGTAGTATCAGTAGTAGTCGTAGTTGTATTAGTATCTCTTGGCGGGGTTAAGGTAAATCACTCTTATACCTTTATATTTATAGAAAGATATTATTTAATAAAAACTAAGTATAAAAATGTCCGGCTTTATGTAATAACTTATCCGTAAACAGGCAAGTTAGTCTGAAGGCAGGGTTCCTCTTCTGGTGCTAGTAGGTAAGCAAAAAAAAGGTTTTGAAAGTTTGCGTTATAAATTTACAGTAACGAATAATTTATCCGGAAAACGAAAACTAAATTTGGACTAAAAAATGCGACTTCCACATGCAAATAAAAACAATTTTCAATTATAGATAAGCAGGTCACAAATTTGGTAGCTCTCTCGCACTATCCACATCAAATAATCAGAAAATGTACATAATATCCAGCTAAACGCAAAAGAGTTACAAACAAGTCTGATATTAGATATATTTTTGTAATTTTTATTTAATATAAACTCACATTCAGATGATAAAAAGAGTCCCTACAAGTAAAATAGCCTTGAATGGTAAGTACATAAGCTGTTAAACATATAGATAAATGTAAATATATATATATATATATATATATATATATATATATATATATATATATATATATATATATATATATATTTTTTTTTTTTTTTTTTTTTTTTGCTTCACTTTGAAAATCACATATAGAGTTTTATTTTTTTTTTTTTTTTTTGCATTTGGCGACACTTAAGCTTGAGTTTCGATTCCGATTCAGTATATTTTGCAACTTAGATTCAAATACATTTCAATTGTTTCTCTTTTCTTCTATATAATTCGGGTTTGCGGGGTTTAATGTTGTATTGTATTTTAATCCTTGAACTTTTTGAATATATAATTTAAAGCCTTGCAGCATAATTCTATTTCTTGCGACGATTGGCACGTCGCGAATTGGTGGCGGGTTCTTTATCGGTGACGCCTGTGATAGAGGCACCCGACATTTCGGTGTTGGCCATCTTCTCTTGAGTGTCCAGAAAGAACATGACATCGCGCAGCTGCTCCTTGAGATCTGTGACCTCCTTGTCATGATTGTGCTTGAATTCATTGTATTGGAGTTCTAGGTTTTTGTATTTATGATGCCAGGATGTTTGGTTGTCCTGCAGGGCCTTGGAGAGCTCACGTTCTTCGGTTAACTGCTTTTGCATCTCTTTGAGCCTGTGAAGCACGGAGAGTGATTGGTGTGAGAAGAGATTCATTTATTTGCCATAAACTTACTTGTTTGCATGATGAGCCAGCTTTCGCTCCAAACCCTGTTTCTCCTTAAGCAGGCTCTGCTGCATCATCTGCAGTTCGTTTATCTCAGAGTTGGCCGCGTTGGCATTGCTCTGAAAGTCCTGCCATTCCTTCTCCAGACGTTCCATGCGCTCCTCGTAGTACTTCCGCTGCGTGTCTAGCTGTGAGGTCAGCAAGTAGGTGAACTCCATTTGCATAGAGTCGATTTTCTCTTCGTGCTCATCCTTCTCCGTCTGCGAGGCAACGAGCTTGCCGTCCGATTTGTTTTGAAACAGGCGATGCACGAAATTGTCGCCGGCGTAATCCCAAACACTTGATGTGCCCAGCTGCATAGCGAAGGTGTGATTGGTGGCGCGATAGTGTGCTGCGGCATGGCCGCCTTGATACCTTCCGCAGCCCACATGGCCGCAGATCAAGCATATCCAAAGCGAATCGGTGCCCTCGCACTCCATGCAGACCGAATCCTCGATAAGCTCTGGAGTTTGCACGTGACGACACACCGGGCACGTGGAATCGCCCCACTTCATCAGGCAGCTGGCGTGGAAAGCATGATTGCAAAGAATCGTTAAGACCCCATCAACGCTCTCGTCCATTCGCTCCAGGCAAACGGGACAAGTGGGCAGTTCTGTATGACCAATGGGTGGCAAACCATGTTCCCCACGCTCGACCTGTGACACCCAAACGGCATGACAGATGGAATCCGGCTCTAGAGAGTTGTAGGCCAAGCCATTGTAAGAGTTGTAGAACTCTAAGGCGGATTCATTGGAGCGAAACCTAAAAGAGATTCGGATTACGTTCAGATTACATATTACAATACAGTAGTTGCCTCTGTGCATTTGATTCTACTAGGAAACTATGAACATTTGCTAACAGAATCAATAGACTTTACGTTTCACCTTGCTGATCTTTACTTACTCGAGCAGCACCATGAACTGATTTGGACTGCCATCGCGTACGATGCGCACATGTTGAATTTCTGCATGACAGGGTGCTATGAAGTTGAGCAAATCGTGACAGTTGAGTGTGGCTGGCACTGCCAGCAGGCAGAGCTTATTCGACGGCGCTTCCTTGATAGCCTTGCGCTCGCTGCAAATTGGAATAAACAAACTGAGTAAATTATTGTTGTTTGTGATTTTTTGCTACGTACTTCTTCTTGTAGAGATGTATGATGCCTTTGGTCACCTCCACAATGGGATTGCCGGAGAAGTAGCCGAGTTCTTGTGGAAAGTTCGAGGCTGTCGCTTGCGACTCCTCGCCACTGCCACGGGGCGTCGTCTCTCGTGAGCTGCCCGCCGTTGGGCTATTGGTATGCTGCTGCAGTGCAGCGGCCCAGTTCATTTTTTTCAATTCGTTCGCTTCCTTTGATTCTTTAATACAACGTAGATTTGTATATGTTTCAATTATGATTTCGCGTGCCTGGCGCAGTCCACGATCACGTTCGCGCTCCTTTTGCACTCGCGGATTGGTTGGGTGCTCCGCAGAGACGGCGCCTTGTTCTGCATTAAAAACAACAAAAAAGAAAAAACAACAACGTAAAATCTTTGTCTCTGTTTTTGTAGTTCAATTTAGGTCATTTACCTGCGTCGGTTTCCAAATCGATTTCGATTTTGATTACACACAAGGAAATATTTTCTAGCATTACACAGGCATAATTTTTGTCAGGGCCAAATGCCATAAATCATATTAGTTTTTAATTTATAAAAGAATTTCACAATTTTCACTGCTGAATGGAATGCACAACAAAAGCGAAATATACAAACAACTACTGAAAAATACTACAAATAATACTGATTGTTATCGATAGTGTTATCGTATCGCATAGATGAGTAACAATGCGCAACATTAGCCAGCACTAACAAACGTAACGTACCAGTCTTTAAATCCATTTGATTTTGAAAGAGTTGATTTTTTTTTTCGAAGAGCAGCAATAAATTTATGTTTGAAATATACTCAAAGAAGTGATTGCTTAGTTTTTCAGTTATTGTGTTCATAGAATCTTAGACGTTTAGAAAAGTTCAAATAATTAAATTCTAAAATATATATGTATTTTGTTATTATATTATACGATTTTGTATGTAGTAGCTAATAATCTTAAATAATTTATTTTCAAGCTTATATTATTTAACTCTGTTTACACTTCTTCCCCTCTCTCAATTCCTCAACGATAAGGTTTCGCTTTCAACGCCTTCGTCTTTCGGTTCGGCTAAAACTCGCTTCGGCTTCATTTGGCCAAAGCGCGGTACGTAAGTGAACACGTTAGGTTAGTACGTAATAGTCGCTACTGCGAGTTGGTCGTGTTGTCGAAATTCAACGCGAAACGCATGCACAAAAACACGTTAAAAATTCGTCATCTCGTCTCACTCCTACGCGCGCGTAAATATACAAAAACAAAACAAACCAACCAACTAACCAGTGAGTGCAATAACGGATAGCCTACAGTTGCTTTTGTAACTTAAATAGTTTTTATTTTTATTTTTTTGCTGTAACTTTGATATTGTGGCAGGGTATAATAAACACAACGATTTAATTGCAACGTACATTTAATTGCAATTACTAAAATTGAACCGCAAAACATGTTTGCAGCATTGGCCAGCAATCATTTCTATTGATTTTCGCCCATTATATATTAATGTACAAAGCAAAAAAAGAAAAACAAATAATGTTACAAAAATGTGGCTCAGTTTAGGTCTTGGTTCGCTGGTCCGTTACTCGCACATGTAGTACACAAACACACACTCGCACTCACACACGGTAGCATGGCCATGCTAACAAGCAGGCGCCAACACGCACACACAGACAGGCAGACAGACGCGCACACATACACACACACATACACACACACTAACACTTATGTCGTTCTCTCTAGCTGTAACTGACAGCTGCCAAGTGCCAGAGCTTGTCGTCAACAAGTCTATCAAAAGTACGTTTGTCATTTCTGTTGCAATCCACCGAAGGCCAACCCCGCCAGGTGGCAGCCCCTTCTCTCTCTCTCTCTCTCTCTCTTTCTCTCTCTCTCTCTCTCTTCCACTCCTCCTCATACTTCCACTTCACTCAAACTCTTTCTGTCTTGCAGCGTCTTTGTATTTGTCAATTTTGAGTTTGTTTAACTACTAGCTATATACTTATTGTTCTTGTTGTCCCGTTATTCTGCACTCTTACGCTATTCTCACCTCTTCGCCCTTCTCCATTCTCGTTCTTCTTTTTCTATGCTTCCAAAGTGCTTTCACAATTCCATTTGCATTTGTCTGCTCTGCAAATAAGCGACACAGCGAATCAATTTGATAAGAGTATAAATAAAAAAAAAAAGGAAAACTTTATATATAACATGCATATTTATATATAGAAAAAAAAAATAAACGACATATTTTGTCTGTCCGAGCTCAGTGTGTTATGTTGAAATTAAATTTCAAATCTATTTAATCTTTATTTTCTTAGTGAGTTGTTCATGTGCTTTGATTAATAAGAGTTGAGAACAAGTTTTTTTTTAATGATGTTTATTTAACAGAATTAATATCGAATTTGGCATACAATATTTAATGTTATATAAATTACCTTATAATGATTTAAATAAAACTTTGTATATAAGTCAGAAGGTGATCTGTTTAATCTTATTGAAGGAAGTTGTTCTTGATCTGGATCATGATCTCTAAACATAAGATATATTATGTCAAGAATTGTTTAAGATTAAATAATTTTTCTTTCCTTTTGTTTTAATAAAATAGTTTCAGCAATTTTTAGTTTATTTATATATATATATATATATATATATATCAAGAACAACTTCCTTCAATAAGATTAAACAGATCACCTTCTGACTTATATACAAAGTTTTATTATATATATATATATATATATATATATATATATAACATTTACATTTTCTTAATAATCTATACAAAAAAAAAGTTGTAAATTGCTTCAACTTCCCTTTTTCTCGATTTAAAGTGGATCTTTATGAAATGACCACTAAAAATGTGCATAGATATTCGTAAGCTGTTATATTTAATATTGTTAATATATTTTATTTTATGTCTTTTTCATTTAAATGTAAGCAATAATAATATTAAATTTTTAACACTTATTAATGTGTCTATGGGAGCGCAATTTCATTTTGCTCAAAAGGATTTTAAGCCACGTTTACCTAATTTAAAAATTACGATTTACATAAAAGTTATGAATTGCATTAAAATGTTAAATGCAATTTAATAACTAATTCAAATGACAATATTCATAATATTATTTTTCTATAAATTATAAATTATCAAATTGGAATAAGAATAATAAATAGCTAAGGTAACAACTCTTCTTTCGTGTAAATAAATGATATATTTTTAAAATATTAAAATGTATGTATTTCTAATATAGTAGAGCTAATTCTGTAGATCTATTATTTACAAAATATGTATTTATGGAACCAAGTTATCCAGTTAAATCTAAATTGTTTATAATATATTTAATAAAATTTGGGGGTTTCATCTCAAGTGATTTTTAACTCAATTCGACTAAAATTTGGACTAGTTTCATCTCATAACTTCGAACATTGAATGAAGCTAGCGCATTCAGGGAGCGGGCAAAGTAGAGCGATCATATGTAGATAGGGAGAGTGATCAGAGGTAGAGCGCGAATGTAAAGATCTCTTACAACTCCTTTTCGAAATGCTTTATAAAGCTAATCGCTTATGATGTATTATATAATAATTTACAACTCCAAGGCATTTCATATACTAATATTAAATGATAAACATAACACTAACAATTGGTTACAAGTATTTATTAGGCTTCCTGAGATTATACATAGACAAGTTTTATGGGACATTAGTTAGTTAGTTAGTTATTTATATCTCATTAGAATATGAATTCTAGGATAATATTTTTTGCTCTTGAAAATCTCTATATAGTTATATACATAATTTTAGTTTATAGTAATAGTAATACTTTATAATAATAGTAATACTTTATAATAAATTATAAGGAACAATTTCATTGAGAAAAAAATTCATAATAACACTATATTAACTTTTCAAATTTTTCTTCAAACGATCGGATCGATTGAATTGAAAAATATTAACTATGGTATAGAGGAAATTAATATATTATCTTTTTTTTTTTTTAATTTTGCAAAACAGTTTTATTTGCAGTCTTTTTTATACTAAACGATAAGCAAATTTACTAAAACTGTTCTTATTTTAAAATTATTATTATCATTTCATCATTTTGTATATATAATAAACATATATATAGTTTTTAAAGTCGCACAATCTAACAATCGTTAAACTGCACGGTGCCGCAGTGCTCTTTCATTGAGGGGATTCGAATACATTGTACAAGTAACATACATATATATATATATATATATATATATATATATATACATATATATGAATATACATTTTCCCAACTGCAATCGTATGTAGAACATATGTTTTTCCACTGTTTTTTGGGGGCGAGCTTTGGTTTATATAAATAAATGTTTTTGGGTTTGCTGTAATTTGAAATTGATGCAAAAAAATTCTAAATTTGTTTTCGCTGGGAGAATATAGTATTTAGTAGTAGTCGTAGAAGTGGTAGATTTTGTAGATTTATTCAAAACTGCTTCAAAATGCTTGATGAAATACCGCAACGAATTCAGCAAGCTGAGCTCCCTCTTCTCCCCATCATCTTCATCTTGCAGTTGTTGTTGTTGTTGTTGTTACATTTGTTGCTGTTGCCCTATTCAAATTGAGTTGTTGTTTATTCATGCATTTTGTTGCACTTCTGCTCGCTTCATTGTTGTGTTGGCCCGCAACATATACGATTACGTAGTCCATGGCTGTGTATGTGTGTGTGTGTGTGTGTGTGTGTGTGTGTGTGTAGTCACTCATTCATTCATTCATGGAAGGTCTGCATAGCTGTGCATAACACGAGGCTTGACTTGCCCGCACGGCCTGACATTTTGCATGGTAGCTGTCAGAGCTCAAGTATCTGTTACGTTTAAATGCCGTCACACACACACAAACACACACTTACTCACACACACACACACTTACTCTCACAGACGGAGTTAAGCAAACAAAAATATGCAAATGTGCGTGTGTGCTACAAGAGCTGTTTGTTGTGTTAGCCCCAAGTGTGCACTTTCACTTTTTTTTTTATTTTGTTGCGAAAAAAAAACACAAAAACTGGCAAAACGACAATCATGACCAGGTTTTGAGTTTTTAAGTCTCACAGTTTGTTGTTGTTTGTGAGCCGTAAATCATGTATGCGCTGTTTGAGCCAAATGATTCAATTGCCATGATTGCCAGCAACAGGCAGAGAGCGTGAGTGTATAAGCGAGAGCGAGCCAGAATGAGAGAATGAGAGATAAAACCGGTTATGGGCCGCAGTACAGCCGTGTGTGGTCAAGTAACATAATCACAGTTCCAGCTGCAACTGAAAGGCCAACAGAGCGCGAGAGAGAGAGAGAGAGAGAGTTGTGTTGAGGAGGGTAATAAAAGAAAGGAGTAGAGAGAGAGAGAGAGAGAGAGAGGAGGTGGGGTGAGGTGGGAGATGGCGCATAGAGCTGCCGCAGCCCGAGTTTCGACATATTTTAATTGCATCACACGACAATTAATTGCTTTATCTGCAGGCGCACGAAAATGTGTTTCTGATTGCTCAGCGATCAATATTAAGCATACGCCTAATTGTTCCATCGCCACGTTGTGTATACGCCGCGTGACACGCACTTGGTGATTGACTACAATACAATATTGATCGTAATTAATCAAAGGTTAATGTTAATCACTTTATCATCCGCCTAGGGGAAAAATTAGAGAATTAGTTAAAGTAAATAAATTATAATTTCATTAAGTAATGAAATATTTTTGTACTATTCTTAAACTTTAATTAGCAAAGAATTTGTCAGGTGTCGGAGTGGATGATGAATTAGTGCTCTAAGCTAAATTGAAATAGATATTTAACAAGAGCAGCTGATGGGCTCTGCATGATGAATAGGCTGAGTCCCTCTTCAAATATAAATATTTAAAATGATGTGCAAATAATTACGTTTTAACTAAAAAAGATATGGATGAAAATGTAATGAGACGGTCTATTTAATAAAAAATATATTTTTGAGTATGCAATACTAAAAATTAAAGTGTTGCTATTTCTAATTGAAACTGGATTGAATCGAAAAGCGCTCGCTTCAAATATATTTTTCATCGGCCAATTGAGCTGTCAAGCTAGCTCGTCTCTGACTGTATTTTGATTGAGGCTAAAGGTAAGGCTGAAAGCAAAAGCAGTTTAAGCTGCAAACTTTGAATAAATTTTAAAGCCATCTCCACGGCTTCAATTTGGTTACATTAACATACAGACAGATAGACCCATAACGTTTATTTAAATTTTATTTTATTTATTTATTTTTAATGTGCCATAACAATTCAGATAGTATGCAATAAAAATGCAGCACTACAATCTTGCCATGCACACGACGTTGACACTAAATGTAGCATTGCATGAAATGTCTTTTGCCCTTGTCCTGATCCTTTCTCTGGTGACGCTGCTGCTCCAGCTCGCTTGCATTGAAATGTGTCGACTGCAATGTACACGACATTCAGCGTGTAAATGATATAAAGAATGGCAGCGCAGCAGGGCGCTAGTAGAAGGGCGGGCCAGGGCCAGGGCCCGCCCTGGCGACCTGATGTTTTTGCCACGTTGTCATGACAGCAAGGGGGCAGAGTCAGGGTGTGGAAGGGGCGGTTGGGAAGTGTAAGTGTCTAACCTACAGCATTTCTTGCAGTCAGTTGCATTTACATGGCAGCTCAAATGGGAAGGTGTTTATTAATACCCTGTACTTTCCATGCAAGAATGATCCATTCGACCCGTTAGAACAATCCACAGTTTCCTTTCAGGAAAATATTGGTGTGTAAATAAAATTCATTGCTCTCAATTTGATGAATATGAAAATTAAAAATATATTGGAGTTTATAAAAATTTAAATAATTTCTATAATTTGTTGCTATAGCAGTCATTATAATAAAAACCTATGACAAAAATAATGACATTTATTAAAATATAAATTTAAAAAAAAAGATTATTATATATATGATAGTTACAATTATAAAAGACATAATAATAATAAAATATTAATCAAAATATATAAATTATGTTATATAGGTAACATTATAGTTACATTACGTACATCGAGTTACGAGTTAAAATCTAAATTATTATGTATGTATATATTTATTTATTATTATTATCATTAGAGTTATTATAATTACAGTTATATAAAGGTAAAGTAAAAATAATGTTTACTTATAAAACAATATATATATATATATATATTATAATTAGTATAATATTTTTCTCTTATGTCTAGAGAATGAATACACTTGTCTGCGGTGGTGTTCAGTTAAGTATTCAATTTTATTCTTCTGAGTTCGGGGTTTTATATCTAGACTCATGCTTTATTCCAACCCTTAAAGACTTAGTGTACATAGTGCTGAGTTTGTAGGGCTCAGCGTTCGTCTCTTCCCTGTTCTTATTGCTGAGGGACAAGGTCAGGGCTTATAAAGTCCACACTGAGGTCCTCTAAGGGCCACATCCTTATCGTTATGCTTGCATTCTTATCCTTGCACTACCTGCAAGTTGTTGAGTGCGTAGGTGATAGGTATACGAATATGTTCATATTATATGTTCATGAATGTATGTGTTCATGCTTTAATATCTAGGGTATTGAAATACCTATCATTTAGAATTTTATCATGCTCATATTGTTGCTCTATGTGTGTGTATATATACGTGTGTATATATGAGTGAGTGCGTTTGTGTTTGTGTTGATGACGCTTTGCATTTGAAGTGCACGCAAAGTTTTGTTGTGCATTTGCCACGTTTCTATTTTAAGCACCGCTTCATGTGGCTTTCCCCCACTCCAAGGAAATTTGCCTGCGTTCGTGTGTGTGTGTTTGTGTGTGTGTGTGTGTGGGTGCGTGTTATGTCAATTCAACATCCTGGCTGGTCTGCACCCACCTGCTGCTACCATGGTAATTTAGCTAGCACTTCAGTTGCAATGCGCTGCGTGCTATGCGGCGTATGCATCATGTTGCGTATACGTCATGTTAGCTGCGCTCTACAAACAAGCTTTGTTTCTGTTATCCTCTTCTTTTTTTTAATTTTTTTTTTTTAATACGCTGTTGATTTTCGCTGTCAGCCAGCAGTCAGGGCCAGCTGCATTGCGTACGCGTATGCCTTCTACTGTCCCACTTAATATTTGCATTTTCATTGCGCTTTTTGGCATTTTCATTCTAAGTAAACAACCAACAAATCAACTTATGTGTTAGTCTCCCTATTTTGATGTGGCTTTGGTTAGCTCTTTGCCGCTGGGTCTATTTTCACATTTTTTGGTGAACTCTCCGCTTGAGTTGGCTGAAAAGTTTATTATAGAATGGCAAAAAGGATTACGACTAGTACACAAAAGCTGAGAGATATTCGCTTTAAGTAAAATTCAATTACATTTTCCATTTAGGTTGCTTCTCTCTCTCTCTCTCTCTCTTTAATATATATATATATATATATATATATATATATATATATATATATATATATATATATATATATATATATATATATATGTACACTTCATGTGAAATTGAAAGCAAATGCTGCTCATCGGAAAAATGCTTAAACAAATTTTGTTTAATTGAAATTATTTTGGTATCCTTTTTTTTTTTGGGTCTCTCTTGCAAAAGTTCAGGTTAAGCCACTTCAAGTCAATTAAAAAGTTAAATTAAAATTATCAGCAATGTATGCCTTTTAATATTCGCCATCATTGTCATCATCATCCACATACACATACACAGCATCTCGTCATCATCATCATCATTATGAGTATCAGCATCCTTTCATAAGCCCTATCGTAATCAATCCCTTGGGAGGTTGCGGCTGGAATGTCAAACTCTTGTGGAATGCAAAATATAAATTTAAATTAATTTTCATATTTTCCTATACAATTTTAATTAAATTTGACATGTTTTTTATATTTTGTTGTGCCGGGCGCCGGCTTTGGGCTATTTATCCTTCTATTAGCCACAACTTCGTTTTCAATTAAAATGTTCAAAATTTAATAATGCCCCAAATTGATTTTACAAAGCAAAGCGAAGCAGGCATTACAAGGGGTAATCTAATTCTTGTTCTGATTAATTTTCCCAGTATGTATGTCTCTTATAGGATAGGATTTCTATTTGCTTCTGCACGAAGAAATAATTCATGCGTGAAAAGGTGTCTCAGATATATATCGATTGAGGTTAAGATTTTGTAATAATCAAATCCCGATAATATTAAATGACATATTTTACAAACTACCGTATGCGATTTGTCGATTGATATTATAAATATTATTGATTGGTAAAAAATATATAATTTAAGAAATATAATTTTAATGATTTCAAATAGGTATTTTAATTGATGATGTTTAGATATTCAGATATTTACTCACCCCAAACGAGCATTGTGTAAGCCAAGAGACTTGCAATGCATTGGGTATTTTACTTGTTTCTGCCGTTCCCTATTATATGATTGTTGATGGGCTTTTTATACCCTGAACCCATTGTAAATGGGAATTCCCATTGTAAATGGGAATTCAGGGTATAATGTTTTTGTGAAAATGTATGTAACAGGCAGAAGGAGACGTCGCAGACCCCATAAAGTATATATATTCTTGATCAGCACAAAAAAATAAGTTGATATAGCCCTCTCCGTCTGTCCGTCCGTCCGTCCGTCCGTCCGTCTGTCCGTCCGTCCGTATGAACGTCGAGATTTCGGAAACTACAAAAGCTAGAGAGCTGAAATTTTACATGAACACTCGTATCTTAGTTACGCAGTACAAGTTTATTTTGTTTTTTCGATAACTCATCCCATTCCTTAATTATCGATAAAAAATCGAAAATTCGTTTACGTTTTTTACGTTTTTCGAGCATAACTTCTACATCGTTTTAGCTAGAGACTTTAAATTTGTATATTTAGATAGATATTATGGATACGCAGATTATGTAATTTTCAGATTTTAGATGCCACGCCCCCTTCGCCCCCAATTTGAAAAAAAACGTATTTCAAATACTAGAGACTTGTAATTTGGCAAATGGATAAATTTGAATGCAATTAAATATATTCTGAAAGTTTCATGAAGATAGTCGATCTAGAAACGGAGTTATAAGCGTTCAAAGTACAGCCCATCCCACCCCCAACCGTCAGCAGCAACTGCGCGGTTAGCAGAGCGCGCGCTTATACGTCCGTAAAGAAGAAGAATACTAATTTTTTTGCAGGGTTCAGGGTATCTCGTAGTCGAGCCGTCTCGACTAGAGCCTTTTTACTTGTTTTCAAATTGTTTTTGTCAACTAATTATTTTTTGGGTTCCATTATCTCTGCCTGCCTATATAATGCTGACTGATAACAATTGTCGCTTTGCATTACGAGTTGCAACTTTAGAACTAAATTGAATGAACAGAAATTAAAATTTTAAGTGCTAAAATATTATTTGCGTGGAAAAATGCTAATAGTTATCGAGGGCACCAAAATGTATCGAGTTTTTATGATCTAATGAAAATTATATATATAAATTTACATACATATATATTTTAAATGGAACAATTAAATTTATAATAAACTTGAATATGCAAATTTAATTGTTCCTTTTAAATAAATTACATCTCGAGGCAAAGAAAGGAACGAGTTCGAAACGATACTTGGATAATAGTTTGTCAGTTTTTCACATTTTCATATTTGGTAACTAAGCCGAAAACAAAGGCAACTCCCATAAGAGATATGAGCTTAGTAAACCACTCCACAAATTGCATATTATTGCTTTGCCCCAATATATGTATGTAGGTATGTCAGAGCAGGGGCACATTCTCTTCTCTTACAGAAATGTGTTGTTGCTGGCACAACCATTGGCAATGCAGTGCGAAAACAATAATCCTTAGAATCGATTGTGTGCTCGGTAGTTATTCTTATCGTCTCTTTGCTCAGTGGCTGCTGCATCAATAGATTTATCAGGAGCAATGCAAACATTTCATCATCAACGCCGTGAATCGGATATGGAGCTGGGCTTAACTAGCAGTAACTTTATCCATTCATGTCCAGTCCCATAAAGCTCCATCGAAGAGACGTGAGCAAGAGAGAGAGAGAGAGAGAGAGAGAGAGAAAGAGAAATGGAGAGCGAGAACGAGTGCTTTGTAAATCAAATCTTTAAACTTGTGCCAGCTGCGTGCTTATCGATGGTGCCTGTTTCCTGGATCCCGATGCCTGCCTCCCCGCCACTTTCCACTTGTTCAATAGCACTTTTCCTGCTCCTCTGCTCCTCCTTGGCATTCGCTTGTCGCTTGAGGGCTTTGCAATAAAGTTTAACGCATTTTCTTTTTTTTCTTTTTTGCTTCATGCACTTTGCTTTATCATCAATTTTTATTGAAATTGACACTATCTGGATGACAAAGTGGGCGTGGCGAGGAGCCGCCGCACTGCTGAAATGAATCAGTGTTCCATTTCGTCGTGGACACTTTTAATGAGCAGCAACTCGAGCAGATAAAAAAAAGTTGGAAGGGCCTTCAGGGCGAGAGCTTATAAACTTGCTAATTGGATTAGATTTTGCGATATTAAGTAAATTCATTAAGCATTCGCAGCTTCTGCTACTCTGCGCAGTATTCAGTATATTTTCTTTTCTCCTGAACACTTTACGTTTGCAGTTGAGCAAAAATGGTTATTAAAAATTTATGGCCAACTTTTTGCCTCCATCACATTGCACACGGCTTTGCAGCCAACTGCTGTTGTTGCTGCTGTTGTTGCTGCTGCTGATGCTGCTGCTGCTGCTGCTGCTTGTCTGCTAATAAGCTACGAAAGTTCACAAAGACATAAAACAAAAGGAACAGTTAATAAAAGACAGAGAAAAACGCAATAACAGCAACAGCTACAAATGCCAAACAGCTGTGACTCTTTGCTGTTGTCCATGTCTCTCCCTCTCTCTCTCTCACACTACCTCTCTGTCTATATTTGTGTGTGTGTGTGCGTAAAAATTACTGAAAAGATGTTCAACTGGTTTTGCGAGCCAATAAAAACAAGAAGCAACAGCAACAACAAATGCGACGACAGCCAACGAAGCCAAACGAAATGAAAACAAAAGTAACAAAAGCCTCAACAGAGACAACACAGCAACGGCAAAAACAACAACGACAACAACAGCTACAATGACAAAGCAATAACTGTAAATAGGAAGCGATAGCAACATAAAATGAAAATAACACACATTCAAATGCATAAATTGACTCTTAGTGAGTGACTGAGTCAACTCAATATTGAGCCCATGTTGAATGAAGAGCGTTAATGAAAGGGGCAGAGGGGGTGCACTTTATTGGTTATTGTCAATAAATATTGCCTAGGCTAATCAGAGTGAAACCAATTCTAGAAGAAAAACATATACACACACATATGTATATGTTTTTAAATGTTTACAATAAAAGGGTACAAATATTTGAATTTTAAATACTTTCTTAAAATTAAATATAAAATTATAAATATTATGAAAGTTTATGAAAATAAAAATTTTAAATAAAATAAATAAAATATTTGCATACGAACATATTTATTTATTTATATATATTACTCAATGTGTGTTGTTTGATGACTTCATTTAAATTTTGAATAAACGCATGCATATCACACTATAAACAGACTTACATTGGGTGTGAGCACCTTTTCAAGGAACTTACGTATGCAGGCAGCCTCATTAAATTGGAAGCCATTTTATGACGTGCCCTCGAGGATTAGGAGTACGCATCTTATCTGCTTTTTACGACTGATTTTTAGTGCTCATCGTAATGCGAGTCATTATTGTGGCCCTGTTTAATGACTGTCCCCTGGCTCATTCATTGGGCGAAACGAATCTTCAAAGATTTTTGCTGGTTGGTCGCCTAATGGATGAGCCCGCAATCCAACACAATGGCTCAACACAGTCGGGCCCAATTAGTAGGTTAAGGAAGCACAAATAATTGTAAGCTCTAATGGACAATTACAAAAATTGGAGGTTGTTAAATAAATTAATGACTTTTTAGATTAAATGCTTGGTAGGGACAACAAAAGCTTAAAGGGAGACTTGATTAGGATCCTCAAAAGCTCAAGTATTGTATGAAGTATGAAGGTAAAAAGTTCTTAAAGGCTTGCCTTCTATATGCAATTTTAAAGCTTGCAATCTTTATTATTTCTATATACTATTTAACACTTTGCTGTTAAATTTAATTTATACATAAAGATTAAGCCCATGGTAAATGCATGGATATTGTAATTTAAGATTCCTAAGACATAAGAAATACGCCCATTTAATTTTGATTGATGGTAAGGCGTAAAATTCATTTTAACATAAAGTTAAAGTTTTTTATGAGCTGTTTTGATTTGAATATCTACTGTTAAAGTCTTTTGAAACATAAAATTTTAATGTAGAATGAATTTAAAGAGGTTTTTTTTAAAGAAGTATGCTCAATTTCGATTAATGTTAGAGCAAAATGCCCATTGTAATTTACCTTGTGCAAATTCAAAATGATTAAAATGATCAAATTTTCAACTCGTTAATCGTTAAGCAGCTTTCTGAAGTTATATTGAAATAAGTGCAGAAACTCACAAAAGTTGGATTTGGCAATGAGGATGCCTGTGTAAATCATATTACAAAATAAGAGTAAATAAATAGTATATATTATAATTATAAATGTAAAGCTTTATAAAGCAAGAGATCGCAAAAGCTCATGAAAGCTTTTGCAATACAATAGGATCGCAAACAATAAAGCAAGGGTACATAATTTACCCTATCTTAATTGTTATAGTTTTTTAAAGATTATATATAATACAAATTAAAATATAAATATTATTATAAAAATAGAATAATTCATTTTTCGAAATTAAAATGTAAAGCTCATTAAAGCTTAATAATCATGATATCTGCTTGCAGACAGAGAGGATAAAAATATTTGATTTATTTACCCTGAACCCATTGAAAAGGGGAAATCAGGCTATATAGTTTTATCCTTAGAACTTTTTGAATGACTTTAATATATATATATATATATATATATACAGATTGCAAATCTGTCTCATAAACAATAAGCAAATTTATTATTAATTAAAACTAACCGGATGGTTTAAGCTCCAATGAGCTCAATCCATATATTTTTACATATTTACATATTAATAACTAAAATCTACTCTCTATTTGGTAAATCCAGAACGTGGAATCTTTTTAAGCGCCTTCGACTGTTTTATGTGTTGTCGAGGAGTTCTATTGCTAGAACATTGCAATCATGTAGCCTATTTAGGTATCTTTCTGCGCTTTTTTGTATTTCATCTTTGATAAGGACTTTAATATAATTTGCACTTATTTGCTCTTAAAATCTCCCGCCAATCGTTAGACAATTGCCAGGAAGGACAGGAAACTAGTTTTAAATCGAAATTATGTGGAGATATGTTCATAAAATCGTTTTAACTGTTTATTTCTTACTCTAACCACAGCTGGAGGCGAGGCGCCGTTGCATGCCTAATGGAAATGCATGGAAAAAATCTGGAAATAATCATGTAAAATTGCCTCGAAAACTCATGTCTGGCCAATGGAGCATGCAGCAAGGAAGGGGAACAGGAACAGGAACAGGAACAGGACATCAAATTGGCATTAGAGGTTAACTTGGCTTGTAACAAGTGTAACATCTTGGGCGCATGGGCGTGGTCAATTCGCAGGCAGCAACGTCGCAGCAGCATTGCTGACAGTGCAACATAAAAGTCAATTAATGTACAGCTGCAACAACAATTACGGCGAGCGCCTGTGAATCGGCGAGCGTGGCGACAAGCAGTAGAGGCGGAGCCTGAAGCCACACCGCCTGCCGCCCTTTCCGCCTCCCACGTACACACACTCACACACACACACATACACAAAACCGGATAAGCAGCGGAAGCGGCAGGCAACAAAAATTTCTGCAAATTACACGCAACGTGAGGCGGAGACTGAGGCTGC
Organism: Drosophila stalkeri; assembly: GCA_035047405.1. Classification (NCBI taxonomy): domain Eukaryota; kingdom Metazoa; phylum Arthropoda; class Insecta; order Diptera; family Drosophilidae; genus Drosophila; species Drosophila stalkeri. The sequence goes on along the minus strand of JAWNPR010000142.1, from coordinate 29,486,753 downwards.
GGTTGAGGCAGAGCTCAAGTGGGCGACTCACAGTCCAGAGGCGAGGCGAACGTCCGGTGGCGGCCACAAAATGACTTTCGTTAACAAGCTGAGCAAAAGCTTCCGCTGGCTGCGCTGCTCGACATTGTGTGCCATTTTGTTTTATATGTTTTTCATTGGCCTCATATTGCACAGCACCAGCCACAAACTGCAGCAGCAGCAGCAGCAGCAGCAGCAGCAGCAGCAGCAACAACAACAACAACAACAGCAACAGAGCCAGGCTGAAGCCAAGTCAATGCTCAATGAGCGCCCTATTAGCCGCGAACAACTACAACAACAACAACAACAGCAACTTCTACAACAGGAACAGCGACAAGAAGAAGAAAAGCAAAAACTAAAGTCGCAGTCGCAGTCGCAGCTGACGCAGAACAATTTAGTGTTGGGCCATGGCCAGACGAAGGAGCAACAACGACGCAAACTGCAGCCGATAGCTGCTAATAGAGAAGGGACGGGGGCAGGAGAGGCGGCAGGAAGAGAAGATGCTGGAATCGCAAGCAGCAAAACGTCGCAGCCACAGCCCGAAACAGTTATATTAACGGCCAGCAATGTGAACGAGAAGCAAATACTTGCAAAAGCTTTCAAGCGGTAAGTTACGCCTTCGCTCTGGCCACTGACAATAAGTGGGGTCGGGGAATGGGGCTTGGGTGTGGGTGGGTGTGCTCGTTCGCTGGCTGATAATTTGATGCTAGTTCGGAGGCAGCTCCATTGTTGTTGCTTCTGTTGCCGGCGGCTATTGTTCGCGCTGTGCCGTTGGCGGGCCAGCGGTAAATAGATAGCGTCAATGCCGGAGGTAAAAGAGCAGACCAGAGGACCACAAAATGGGCGCCAGCACAGTGCGTGCCAGAATTGTGTGTACGACAAATTGTGAAATTTATGGCAGCACAGGCGAATGAGCGATGGGTTAGGAGAAACGGCAGCAGCAGCATCAGCAGCAGCAGCAGCACCAGCAGCAGCAGCAGTTGATAGATGTTCTATTTGGATCTGGGCGCAAAGGTGCTTCAGGGACCCCAAATGCGATTTGTTATTTTGAATGATTTTGATTGGGCGCCGGATTATCGGATTAAGGACAGGCGGCCAAGGAAAGGCAATCATAATTATTGATTTGGGCTGAGCGGAAACTGTGCAGCACGTGTCGACAGTGCCAAGGAATAGAAACAGAAATTGTCAGCTTGAAAACTTGAAATTTTATGTCGTCTTCCAGCTGAACTATTTTGTTGGTTTTTCATTTAGCGAACATAAATCTTGGAAAGTATCCTTAGCATTCTCTGCAGCTTATTTATTGCCAATGAGCCGCAAGGATTAGGAAAGCAGTTAATAAGGAGCAATGGGGCTAATATGGCGTATGATTGACGACGTTTAGGCTTAGATGCTCAAATGCGTGTATAGTCTGGAGGGCAAAGGATTATGTAAGACAGATTATTATATTTTATGATGAATTAAATGCGAGGGCAGCTCACAACTCTTTGTAAGTCATCAAAGAATATAAGAATATATAATATATATAAGAAGAATTATCTTTAAATGTTGCTTTCTTTTCTATTGAAAGTTTTAATTGGTTACACATATAGCATAACAGATATTGCATGAGTAATGGAAATTACACTTCATGAAGTTCATTAATCATAGTAGATTAAAAAAACTAATTCGGTTATCTACAGGATAGATTTTAGTATTACGAGCTAAAAGTTCAAACCTTTGTTAAACCACACAAACAAAGTAAATCAAAAATGTAAATAAAATATTGTTATATAGAAAGTTTTATGGCGACGCATTTTCGTTGCAAACCAAAATATTCTACTATATTATTTTTAATATCGGGTGTGTTGACATTCAACCTTTCAATCAATTTTGCAAATTGGTTTTTGCCTAAAATAGCAAGCAAAGCAACACTTATAACAAAAGCAGAAGCTTTGCGGAGTATTGGGGACTCATAAAACCACGCGTTGTATGGGTAACAAAGTCGAAAACTTTTGATTATATATTTTGTTTTTGCATATATTTTAGTAGTCGTGGGTATTATGATATTATTTGTTTGCTTTGCTTTGACTTGAACACAAATAAAATGAGCAGACAATTTAATATACTTCGAATAGTATAAACATACATATATATATATATGTATATATATATATATATATATATATATATATATATATATATATATATATATATATATATATATATATATATATATATATAATATAGATATATATATTTAAATGTTTTGTTTTAAGCCTTTGCTTTTCACTATTTAATTTAATGGTGCTATCATTGATTAGATATCTTTCGCAACAATATGAATTATTTGCGTCTTTATTGACAACAATTGAAATTAATTGCTTAATAAATTCTAAACTTGTAACATTTTTAAACATAAAAGTATCTTTAAATATAGATTGCTTACTCGTGTGAACTGTCGTGTGGGAAACTCTTAGTATTTTGGAATATTGCCCAAATAGCTGCAATGGCATTGCCTGTCAAATGTGTCTTTGTCCCCAGTTCGTATTGAATATTTAATTCGCCATCAAATATTTATACGATACGCAACACAAGTGCCCAGGCTATGCCCCACGCCTGCTTATCATGAATCATTCAGCGTTTAATCGGATTAAACTATCATTAATTCTGATTAGGTTAATGCCATCGTGCTTATGCAAAGGGCTTTCAATATAAATGGCATATTGATGGCCCCATTGGCGGGCGCAGCTGCAATTCAAAGGCGAGAATTGGAAATTCAGTTTTAATATTTATTGAATATAGAAATACGTTTACACACAAATATTTCCGTAGCTCACAAAAATTTCTATTTATGTCTTCCCCTCTACGACGCTAGCTAAAACTTTTTTGCAAGTTGCCTGCAAATAAATTTCAGATTCGAGCGCATTCACATTTTTTCTACTGCCAAACTTTATTTCCTTATAATTTTTTTTTTTTTTTTTTTTTTACATTTTCTTTGCATTTCCTCTTGATTTTGATTGCTATCTCCAACTAAGCAATTCGCAAATTACTTGCCGCACTTTAAGTTGTTCAAATGCTTGAGATTCCGATTTCCAGCATTTTTTCCACTCGACTGCACAGCAATTTAAACTTTGCAATCAATTGAACTTTATATATACATAGTATATACCTATATATATATATATATATATATATACATTAGACTAATTACCCAAATTTCCGAAGCCCAAGTAATTACAACTTCTTGCTGTTAAGGCCGTACATTGGGGAGCAATTACGTTTATTCAGGCAAATAAATATTGAGTCATCGGCCCTTGGGCCGAGGTCTGTCCTTGTTAATGATCCGTAATGTTATTTTCATGCAGATTAAATAAATTTTGCGGATATCTGTTACCAAATTCATTATAATATTCAAATATTTTGGCTAATAATTTGGCATTATTTACAAAATTAATTCTTTGTAATAGTTCAAACATATCATCTTTGCTTAATTTATGCTAAGTCGTTCTATGGAGCTGATATGATTCAGGTTATATAACTATTGTTATATATAAATATATATGTATATATATGTATATTTATACATATGTAAATAAATAGATATACAAATGTATTGCATTTTGTTAGTTATTAATTTATTAATTTATTAATTATTAATTTTAATTATTAATTTACTTTATTAAGTTAAATATAATACATTTATACACCTCGCTAAAAAAATATTTTTTTCTATAACTTACCATTTACTGTTTTTATACCCTGAACCCATTGAAAATGGGAAATCAGGGTATAATGGTTTTCGCGTGGCAGACCCCAAAAAGTATACATATTCTTGATCGTCCATCCGTATGTATGAACGCGTCGTGTTTAGCACTCGGTATACGAGTTTGTTACAGAAAATTGTTAACAATTTCCTTTCAGAGTTATCGATTTAAATATTTATCGAGAATTAGTTAAACAATTAAATCTCGTTCATTTTTTGAGCTAGAATCACCAAGTCTTCTGCATATATATAGATACTAATTTAATACAATTTCGGTTTTATTCAGATTTTGGATACCGGCCCCCAATTCACACCCACCCCATTAAATGTGTAAAAATGAATTTTAAATACAAGAGTCATGCAGTTTGGTTTGGAATATACATATGATTGTCATGATTATAAATCGATAGTTTGATAACGATTGTCCGTCTACAAACAGAATTATTCATCAAATAAGTTCTCGCAACATAACCCACGTGGCAGAGTAAGCGAGACAGCAAGAGGCTTGCAATGCATATATGCAGAGTAAGCGAGACAGCAAGAGGCTCGCAATGCGTATATGCGTATATCAGCGTGTGTGTGCGTTCGTGCTTGTGCATGTATTTTGTTAGGCAAGCAAGAAACAAAGCCAAGCATTTTTGGAATATTATTGGTTCTTCGAAGGATTCAGCGGATCTCTTAGTCGAGCAGTCTCTACTCGAGCTTTTTGACTTTTAATTAATTTTATATATTTTATTTGCGTTTGAAATTGAAAAAAAATACAATTTTTTTCTAATTATCCAAATGAAATAGTAATCTTATATTTTTTTTTTTAATCTCTCAACTTTCTTAACGGATTGGCAATTCAGTTATAATCTCACTCTTAACTATGATATTTTCCAAAAATATTTTTTTAGCTAAATAAACTTTTATATTTCTCTAGTACATTTCACTATTATATTTCTCTAGAATATTTCTCTAGTGGCAATCTGCTTACATAGTATTGACAGTTTGAATGCACTTTAATAACAGCAAACTCCATTTGCCACATGACAAGCAACTCTGTGAGTTTCATAATCTAAAGTGGCAAACACTTGCGAGTAGCATAATAGATACTACCCTCAGGCAGCATATATTTACATCTGCCAGCACATTCTAAGCGAAAGCGCCTTAAGCCCGAGCCGAGGTGCGAGAATGTGTGAATAATAAGAGCCTCACCCTAGGCTGTGTGCTGCCGGCTGTTCTCACGAATGCTCACGATTGCCCAAAACAGGTGTCACTTGTTAAAGCATTTAATGGACGGGGTTACGCTCATGATGCACTCAAACTAACCGGCGAAATAATCACGAAATGGCTGCCAGGGGAGTGTCAATGCGTATCCAAGGGATTATTTCGTTTGCTGTTGTGTTTGTTGTTGTTGTTGCATACTCGCTCACAAAGCGAAATGAGTATATAGAGCCTGTAATCCGTTGACCAATCTGACTAGTCAGAAAAGGAATAGATTAATTTAATTATATATTCTTTAAAATACATATATATTATATTAATCTCCTCTACTTATGACAATCATAAATTTGTAAATAAGTTCAACTTTTTTCTCTTACCGTAAACGAGTATTATGCAGTCAGCGCCTTCCAAATGAAACGCTCCTATTCTGTTTGTGTTGAAAGTTGCTTGGGGATTGGAATGCGAAAGCGAATAGAGAGGCAAATGCGCTGGCAGTGGCTGCACCGCACTGTGGTTTCATTAGCATATATTTAAGGCATTAGAACTTAAATAAATAAACCGGCAACTAAAGCGATTTCCAGCTAGTTTCCTTCCGCAAAACTTTTGTTGTTCGCTCCGCCTCCATCGCCTCCGACGCCTCCTTCATTTCGTAATGTATGTGTGCGTTGCGGTCTTTGCCAGGTCGGAGTTTCGGTAACCCAGAGGAGGGGCACCGAGTGCACAAATTCCCCAGAAATAAAAAACAAACAAGCCGAAAAACATAGTAAAAAAGAAACTTTTTGCTTTCCGCCCTTTCGCATCTCTTCTACGCATACTTTGGATGAAAAGTTTTTCATTTCAACTGCGTTTTTCACATTTTTGCATTTCTTTCTATACCCCGTGGTCAGAAAATAACTAACACGGGCAATGCGACAGGATGATGTACTTGATATTCTTATACTTAAGATTCGATATCAAATAGTTAAGCTAAAACATCAAACTTAATGTTCTGTTTCCTATGCGATGTGCAGTCTATTTTCTTTTGTCTATTTAAAAGACTTTTTTTAAAGGGTATTCCTTTGTCGGATACTTTGTTAAGTTGGATAACAGCATGCCCTTTGACGAACAGCAGGACATGGGATTAGTTGCTAGGCGAAAATGCATTTTGCATAAGCCTGTGGTTTTTCCTTTGCCAATTGCCAGTGTTGGATAGTTTTCTTTTTTATTCCTTTTTTTTTTATGCGACAGCAAAGATTTTGCGAAATTGGATCTTTGGCTCGTGTTCGGCTTGTGTCAACGATGTGACTGCAAAAAATTCCTGAAAATCGTTTGTGCTTCGCAATAAAATCAAGTTGAATGCGACACAAAACTAAAAGAATAAAACTTAATAGTGTTGGTAAAGGGAATGCAAAATACTGGGATATATTTGATATTTTTGAGCAGTTGTCATGAGCTGAATGTCATTGAAGATTAAAGTTCAACTGTGGGACGAACGGAGCGATAGGGATTAAAACCAAATGCTAAAGGTTGAAGATAGTGATAGTGCATGAGTTGCATGCAAGTTTTGCGCTAGTTTGAGGCATTCTTCACGTGGGGTCAGCAGCAGCAGTGCTAAATCAATGTACAGGCAGCGAAAGGCTGCTGGCCGCAGTGTCCTAATTGGAATGCTCACCCGAAGGACATTAACGAGCTGCGTGTGTTGATAACAGCGACTCGGCTCGGTGTGGCTGACTAAATTGTCAGTGGCAAATAGTCAGACAGGCAGACCGACAGATAGATAGACAGACAGGCCCACACAAGGAGGCGTACAATTAAAATTTATAACAATAGCCCGTGTCAGTTGCAGCTACAATTTAATTGGCACTCGCCGAATTGCCGGGACCAATTCTCTCCGGACGGGGGCGTTGGCTGTACCACAGTATTAAAACGGAATTTAAATGCAAAAGCCACAAATGAGGGCTATCAATTTCACACACGCAATTATCACAACATTTTTCGGTCTGCTTAATTGTAGTTTAATGTGTGGCCGACAAGCGCTTTCATAAATCAGCTTCATTATATGCATTGTGTTTGTTTGAGTTATTTGACGACAAATGAACTATTTTTATTCCCCTGATATTTGAGGACATTCTCAGTTAACTTTGTCCTTAAAACATTTCATGCTGAATAAAGCGACCCTCAGCGACCCAGCTATGGAAAGATAGTGAAAAATACACGAATATTGATTAGCTACAAGAGTATAGTAGGAGATGAAAATTATATCTATTATTATGCTTCCTTTGCAGAGCGGATCGGAATCATGATGGACGTCTGTCCATTCAAGAGCTGGGACAGTACATCAATAAGCGGATCGTCGAGCACATAGACATTGCCATTATGAACAATGCTCGGGAGTTTCGACGCGTGGACATTGCGCCGGCCGACGGGCTGATCACCTGGGAAGAGTACCACCGTTTCTTTCTGCGTGAGCATGGCATGACCGAGGCGGACATCGACGAGCACGATGAGATCAAGCACACGACGCTGAATCGTAGAGCTAGAGAGGATATGATGCGGGATAAGGCGCGCTGGTCGGAGGCTGCACGCACTGATCTTTTTACACTCACGATTGACGAGTATTTGAGCTTTAGGCATCCAGAATCGAGCGTATCGAATCTGCTGGAGCTGGTGGACGATCTTTTGCGACAGTTCGATCAGGACGGCGACGATCAGCTAACGTTGGAAGAGTTTTCCGACCTGAATGTGGACGACGACGAGGATCTGCTGCGCAAATCTCTCATATCGAAAACTCTCGTGGAGCGTCGCGAGGAGTTCAAGCGCATTATCGACCGGAATCACGATGGCAAAGCCGATCGTGGTGAGCTACTGAACTATGTGAATCCCAAGACGCCGCGCTATGCTCTCCAGGAAGCAGCCACATTATTCAGCCTTTGCGATGAGAACAAGGATGAGCTGCTAACACTTAAAGAGGTAGGAATAATAGGCCAATCAATGTCTGATTCGTACTCTTACAGACTTTTTTCTTCTTCATAGATGACTGATAATGCTGAGATATTTTTGCAATCAAAGATGATCGACACGGCTAACAGTTTCCACACCGAATTTTAATTACACTATCGCACTTTTCCATCTTTACTTCGAACCGTCTAGGCCCAGCTTACTATCTCTGGCTATTAGGAAATCGAAAAAACTATATAATCTTTGTGCATTTATAGTGATATTAATTTGTAAGTTGTTGCACATTCTGTTTAATACAATAAAAATAATAGATCATATATACACGCAATGCTTACACAAACACATATACATACACACACGGACACATATATATAAATATAAATTTAGGATTAATTTTGTTAGAACTTTGTACTACGTAATCCTTAAGAGCAAGAGGCAATTCATTTGATGTGTGATTTTAAATAACAATTTTACTTAAGAATGCGAAGCAGATTTAAACATATATAATCCAATATATGTATATATATATATATATATATATATATATATATATATATATATATATATATATATATATATATATATATATGTATGTCTACAGAATAAATATACGTAATTTTATGCAACCACATAATAATATATATAAAAATTTTGTTTTCTTTGTGAATGGCAGGAATGATATTCGCATGAAACAAGTAAAAACAAGTAAGAACGTCGCGGTTATACTCCGTTCGATATACTCCGTTCCCAGGGTAACATAACTTCAAAATTTGGTTGCTTACTGTCTAAAAATACGAAAATTACAGGGTATTTTTCGATATGCCACGCCCCCAACGAGGCTGAAAAATTATTTTTTAGATAGAGGAGGCCATTAGTAAGTGATATAAACTTTTGCCGTTTGCCACGCCCCCTGTGGACGTAGATATATCTACCATAGTTTATTGATCTTGGGTAGTCAACCCGAGCATACATGCCAAATTTCAAGTCTCTAGTGTCAATAGTGTTCAAAATAGAATTTCAAAAATCACCATATATTCAGATCCGATTTGCCACGCCCCCAATGGGCGTAGATATATCCGCCATAAATTTCTGAACTTGGGTTGTCACCACGAGTATACATTCCAATTGCAACTCTCTAGCTCATCAACTAGTACGATTACTGGCATACGGGCGCACGCATATTCCAAATTGCCACGCCCCTAGTGGGCGGATCGGGAAAATGTTTACACTTTATAATTCGGGAGCATACTTGAGTATAGGGTTAAAATTTCAAGTCTCTAGCTCTAATAGCGCCGAAAAATATTGCGTTCATACGGACAGACGGACAGACGTTAAAAGTTATGTTATGGCAGACCTCATAAATTATATTTGATCAGGGTGACGAGAAAAGTTGATATATATTCGTTCGAAGAAGGGTTCAGGGGATCTCGTAGTCGAGCAGCCTAGGCTAGAGCTTCCTTATTTTTTATCGATAATTAAGGAATGGGATGAGTTATCGAAAAAACAAAATAAACTTGTACTGCGTAACTAAGATATGAGTATTCATGTAAAATTTCAGCTCTCTAGCTTTTGTAGTTTCCGAAATCTCGACGTTAATACGGACGGACGGACGGACAGACGAACGGACGGACAGACTGACAGGACCATATCAACTTATTTTTTTGTGCTGATCAAGAATATATATATACTTTATGGGGTCTGCGACGTCTCCTTCTGTCTGTTACATACATTTTCACAAAACCATTATACCTTGAATTCCCATTTTCAATAAATTCAGGGTATAAAAAACTCAGTAGAAGCATAAACGTCTAAATTTAGTTTGACTGACATCAAATTATGCTTTGCGAAATTTCAATTTATAGAGGGTAAAATATTATTTAGATGTGAAAAAAAAACATACTGAATTAACGAAGGGACCGAAATGTGTGGAATTTTTACGAATTAATGAGTTTTTCAAGGCGACATCAATTTATATGAATTATTGATATGCTCGAATTAGAGGGGGAGAGATTATCGCCACTTAACTGTTTATATTGACTTGAAATAATTTTGTTGAATTTTTAGTCGGTGAGCCATATCAAAGCAACAAATTTTTAAATTGGTGACTCTAGCTACAAGTAAGTAAGATACGATTGAATAAGTGAAATTTGAGGATGTTCTGCATGTAAAATAATTCCTTCTAGTCTCTAACTTCTAAAGCTTTTTAGGAATACGCTAAACCGACACGGCTCTTGATCCTGATAAAGAATATAAATAGTTCATAAAGAATATAAATAGTTACTAGGCAGTGCTGTCATTTTAGCTTTTTTGTCTTTATAGTAAAAAATAAATTTTTTATCCTAACGTGGAACTGAGTTTAGGTGTACTCATAAATGATCTACAATTTTTACTTCGATATGAAACGTTTTATAGCTACAAAAAAATAAGACATAATAAATAATATAAATTGTCATTTAACCATTATCTGTAATTATTATTATTATTTTTTTTTTCATATAAATCATTGACTAACGCTTTACAACGAATTAATTTTAATGAACATGAATTTGATAAAAAAAAGTTTAATTTGCTCTCTTGAATTCAGCTTTTTAGCTTATTTTTTACTTTATTTACTCGAAAAATTATGGTAGCACTGCTGCAAGGCCCTCAGTTCCAGCTCCTGAGCACTTATTCCTAAAATACATATTTTTAACGTGGTCAGGATGTAATAAAAAGCAAAATCATGTCGAGCAAATAAAAGTTTATTTTTGGTTAACTTCAAATTTAATTAGGCCCTGAACCTATTGAATCGCCGCTACTGTGCCTAACCTAGAAGGTAAGTTCGCAATGTCTTTAAGCAGCTTAAGTTCTTCTGTTTTTTCGCCGAGCAGACAAATTCGGCACCATTAAACATAATCCCATGTTCAAGTGGCCGTTGCAAAATGAATAGGAGGGCACAAATGATAAATAAGTGGCACTCGGGCGAATGGGCAAGCAAATGCTGAAGCAGACCCCGTCCAAGCCTGGGTATCTATGGCAACGTGAATAGCTAAAAGCCTGCCAAAGCCTGATGAATATCCTTGAGAAATTTAACAGGCAATTGACTTACTGATGGCTGTTAATACCTCTTAAACTCTGCAGGTGGAGTCTCGGAGGCATTTTGTTCTATTTTTTATTGTATTTATTTTTTTTTTTTAAGAGATTCCAGCTAAATTGATACATTAGTGCATTAAATAGCTAACGTCGAATACGTGAGCATAAAACTCTGACGAAGCGAACATATTTTAATGGCAATGAACGAAGAGCTTCAAATGCCTTTGCTGCTGACAATGGCAGACAAAGACAGTCGAGTGGGTAATTGAATCTAATTATTCGGAAGCACAGATAATGAGCACGTAAAACGCAAGGAATAACATGGCTGGGATATCCCACACAGTTATTAAGGCATCCACGTGCGTATGTTTGCCTTTTGTCTGTCTCTCTTTGTGTGTGTGTGTGTGTGTGTGTGTGTGTAAGGTTGTTTATTTATGTGCGGAAACGGAAACAACAAGAGAATCGTTTAGATACATAGAGAATGTAAGCAAGAGTTCTTCTGTCTGAAATGCCTGGCTAGAAAATATCCTTTAAAACATTTTATAAGTACGTCATATTTATTTGGTAAGTTTGCTGAATATAAATAAATATTCTAATTATAATTTCTAGCTTTACTTATTTTTTGTTTATTATTATGAGAATATATCTTTGTCAAATATGATATATTTCGCTTGGAAATATTGATGTCTTAGTTCTTACTCATTCCATTTCCATATCGAAAATATTGATGGATATAATTATTAATTCAAGCTTGATATTTTTAAAAGAGCAGATCACATAGATTGCCATACGCTAATTTTTGTGGATCTAGGATATAATAAGCTAGCATCAATTGAGTTAAGTAGCGGCAGCAGACACGCTAACCCTAAATACTTGAAAGCCATGGCCAAAACACAATTTATTTGATTTTTATTTATGTATTTTATTTCTCAAGTAATCCAAGTATCAGGCCGTATATTACCATTAAGCAGTTACTACTTTTTCCAGAGCGGACTGGCATAGACTGCGGCAGGTGCGGCGGCATAAGTGGTCACAGGTGTCCTGTAGACAGGGGCAACAGCAGCTGCGGCATAGGTGGAGAATCGAACAGGAGCCACAGCCGAGTAGGTGGTAAGGGGAGCCACAGCCGAGTAGGTGGTAAGCGGAGCCACAGCCGCATAGCTGGTCACGGGTGCAGCCAGTAAGCCAGCGTGAGCGCTGGCAATGCACAGAGCCAAACAGATGAGGAATTTCATATTGATTTGATTTGTTTTTTGTTTTTGTTTGGGTTTCAGGCTAGTATTTGCTGACTTGTCCGCTTGTGAGCGACTGTTGCTGTTTGGCAATCAACGCCGGGGTTTTATAGCACAGGCGTCAACCCGTTTTGCGGCTTAAGTGCCCAAACAAACAGACACCACTCGAAATTAGAACACAATGGCAATATTTTCAATTTCTGCTCGGCAATGCTCCAGCGATGCGGATGTCAGCGACTGCGGTGTCAATTGTTGGCTGTGGCTTAAATGGCGGACCGGCAGAAAATCAAATAGATTCCCATTACTCATTCAGTTGTTGCGAAATATTAATAAGCCAGCTTAAATTTAGGAATTGTTAATGTCTCTCATTAGCTTTGTGCATGAAATGAGCGATAGAATAATGGCTGTGACAATTATTTTATATTTATTCACATCATCATTTCCTGAATATAATAATAAAGCATAAATATGAAATATAATTTTCAATCTTTTCAATCTTAGTCAATGATATTGGGTGTTAATACTGTTTTTAAATTGTTGTGAATATAAATTAAAAGTATTCATAATAAAACATAATTAATAAATAAAAACATTTTACATTTTAAATATTATTGCATTTATAAATCAACCATTTTCATAAGCTCGGATATATATACGAGGTACCCTGAATCTGCAAAAAAAAACCTAGTACTCTTCTTCTTTACGCACGTATAAACCAGAGCTCTGCTAACCGCGCAGTTGCTGCCGCGGCTTGGTTGTTGGTTGGGCTATACTTTTGACGCTTATAACTTCTAAACGGACTATCTTCGTGAAACTTTCAGAATGTAATAATATCACTAAAATGTTTCTATTTACCAAATTGCAAGTCTCTAGTATTTGAAATGGTTCTTTTTTTTCAAATTGTGAGCGAAGGGGGCGTGGTATTCAATCTGAAAATTACAGAATCTTCGTATCCATGATATCTATATAAATATAAAAATTTGTCTGTAGCTCAAACGGTGTAGAAGCTACGCCCAAAAACGTAAAAAAAGTTAACAAGTTTTCGATTTTGTATCGATAATTAGGAAATGGGATCAGTTATCGAAAAAACACAGTAAACTCGTACTGCGTAACTAAGATACGAGTATTCATGTGAATTTCAGCTCTCTAGTTTACGAAATCTCGACGTTCATAAGGATGGACAAGGAATAAAAACACAATACATATTTTAGTATTGGATATCAGCAAAAGTGTCAAGATTGACAATTATTTTATATATAAATATATATTATATACATATACAGTAAAGCATATCTCAGTGGTACTAAGCAATGAAAGATATCCCAACACAGTGTTAATACTAGCATATAAATTATTTTTCTTAGTTCTTAAGCTAATTTTTAAAGCATTTTGTTTAACTTCTAAGAATTTATTAAAGCCAGAGTATGTCTTTTAATAATTTTTAATGTGCATTATAATTTTTATTATATTTTATTATATTATAAACTTTTCAAAATATAGTGTTTTATTCTCAAAGAAAAGTGTCATTAAATATTTATTTTATTTATAGCTTTTGTCTGTTTTAATTAATTAAATTAATTAGAATTGATTGATTTTTTTTTTTTTTAAATTTTGATATTCTCATACATATTCTAAATTTATGGCTGAACTCTATGAATGATTTCGCCCACATTTAAATTAGTTAAATTTCGAATACATTATTAGACTGTGAGAAATTAAATTTTAATGAAGAGCAGAATTAAGAGCTATGCTGAGTGCATTTAGCATTATGTAGTCTAAAAAGTCAGTTGAGCAAATTCTGGTAACACTATATAGTTACCGATAAATTTCGGGCTATGCATTGCATACAGAGTCCGCTAGTTTTGAGTGCGGATCGAGGTATTCATAAATTGAGTAAGCTACATAAAACAAATGGCAGCGAGCCAACTTAACGAGCCGCAAAAAAGATGCTAGATACATGGACAGCACATTATCTCTGTGTTGGTGCGATATAAAATGAAGTCCCTGTCTGGTGCTCGGAACATTTTTGCCATACAAATGTTTTGCATTATTAGAACACAAGCCCGACGAACAGGCACGCGTCTCCGAGCTTGGTAGTTGAATATGTTCTACACGTAAGTTACATTAGTCAAACTGGTCCCTGGCAGAGTCCTTACGAATTTGCAGAGCATGCCAAACGATACGACTACGCGACAGACACCCTGTCCAAAGCTGGGTAAGTCAAGGAAATTATTGAAGAGCTCTGGCCAAAAAATAAAAAAAAAAAAAAAAGAAAAGAAAAACGAAAGCGAGTCTGTCAGCCAAGCGCTCGAAGAGTCTGCATGAATATGCTATACACATACACAGATGTGACTATCTGTGACTTTTATTACACGTGCGTTTGTGTGTATGTGTGTGGGTGTGAGTGTGAGTGTGCTTGCCATAACTGCTTCATCTTCTAACTCATACATATTAAAATCTCAGAGAAACGAACTTCAACAGTTCACAAAATAGAAACAAAAACAAAGCAAAAACACAAATATAAATGTACTGGATCAAATACAAACACACACACACACACACACACACACACATACACATACATACACCCAAGGAGAGTTGACTAGAGTTGGGTTGAGGTTGAGTGAGTGCGAAGGGGGGCGAAGCTCATGCATTTTAAAATTCAACCATTAGAGCACTTTGTTTTTATTTTCGGTATATGCAGAATATTATTTGAGCACGTTTTTGGCGCCTGACATTGCATTTAACATTTTGCATGCATAACAGAACAGGCAACCAGGACACATACCGAAAACCAAAAACGAAAAGGAAGAAAACAATTAAAAATAAACAGCCAGAAGTTGGCTTAACTCTCGGCTCTTGTCTCTGAGCTCAGACTCTGCCTGAGAGTAATTAAATGCTTTAAACTTATAATAAAATAAATCATTTGAAACTCGTTTTGTTTTGCAAGTCTAACAAAAAAGGATTTCTCCCAAATTGGCTAACAACACATCATTTAACAGACTGCCAAAACATCAAGGTGCAGGTGTGAAGGGGTAAGCGTGTGTGAAAGATTAGCTACAGTGGCTGCAAATGCACTGCTTGTGGCTCACAATGAAAACAAGTTGGGAACACAGAACACAGAACACAGCGCAGCTTTGGATATGATTTTCTTTATTTATCATTTATATATACAGCGACGGACATATATATATATATATATGCCAAAATCGAATACAAAATAGAATATAAGAACTTTTTCGTTTCTGTGTCTAATCACCTTAAATTAGATTCACAAATATTTTCTCTATGAAGTTGATTAATAACATAAATATCTTAGATTGATAATTGCAATGGACTCCTGATTAGTCAGTCTATGCTATATATAAAACAAAACTAAATTTGTCATAAATGGATAGAAAATTCAAAAAAATTTAAATACGCATTATTGATACAATAATATTTATATTTATATTTATTTATTTATTAAATTATGCTTGAAGTGGAACAAGACCTCTTTTTTCCTTTCTTTACTATGACACAAAATCGGTCAGCAAACGGTCATGTGTGATGTGACAATATTGTAACCCACTAGGTGGCCAATAGTATTCTCAAGGTCAGAGAAAATAATCATATAATCATATTCCGTGTGCTGAATTGGCGTTTAAACTGCACTTCAAAAAATTATTGTAAATGATTTAAGTACTTACGTAACTAGGATTCAGTTACATTTCAAGTGTCGAAGCTTATACTTATTTATTAAATATATTGAGAATAAACAATAAATAAAAAATACCAATATATGAACAAGTGTATATGTATTTATATACTAAACTTTAAGTTTTCAAATTTAGCAAATCTACCGAGATTTTATTTAAATTTGATCAAATTGGCCGTAGTTTAAATACATACATATATTATATTGGATTTTCATGGATTTCCCGTGGATATTTCACACATGTTGTCTTATTTATTTATTTTTGTTAGCATTTTGCAATTTAATAGAAAAATGCAATTCCCAAATTGGGGCACAAAAAATAAATGAATAAATCAATAATGGTCCATATAGAAATAAATTATTTGACTTTTGCGCGTACAAATCCAGAAGTTTTAGAATATGATTTATTTATTCAAATTTTGATTTCTTTTTGTCAAGCTGTGTGCCATTGTCTGCGGAGTTGGCAACAAAATGACAATAAAAGGTAATTTGGTAGTAACAACTTGAAGGCAAACACTTAACTAACTTTATGTTTGCGTGTGCGTGTGTGTGTGTGTGTTTTATTTTTGGTGTGTGTATGTCTCTCTGTCCAGGTACTCGTTCTCGATTTATGCTAGGGGGTCCAGTCCTCGAACTTTGTGCATAAGTGTGTGTGTGTGTGTGTGTGTGTGTGTGGGTAAACTCATTCACATACATGGAAAGTAAAAAGCAATTTTCGTAACATTTGCATGCCTTAAACCAACTCACACACACATAAATACGTTTATATGTATATATATACATATATGTATATGTGTATATGTATTTATGTAGATAGAGAGCAGCAGTGGGAGACAGACAGGGAAAAGCAGGCGAGGACACGCGGCCTACCTTTGTGTGGAGTAGCAAAAACTACGATTATGTATGTGGGTGTTGTATTTGTGTGTGAGTGTGTCTGTAAGTTGAATGGAGTACGTGTTGTGCTGAAAATGCAATTTGCCTTCTGTGCGAAAAGTACGTAAAATTTATGCAAATTTCCCCGAACTGCCCCTGACCCATAGCTGATGTTACGGCAATGGCAACGGCGACGGCGATGGCGATTGCGACTCTGCAACAAGCGGAAACAGGAAATGCGCCATTGTGTGCGTGCTTTCGCATGCATGTGTGTGTTTCCGTGTCCGCCTATGTGTGTCTGTGTGTGTATTCGAGTATATATGTATTTAGTACGCGCTAAAATGAAAATGTAGTGAAATATGCGATAGAAGGCGCCAACGAAAAAATATGTAAGCACAAATATGCTACATATACACGACCTTAAATGTGCCCTGCAAAAAAATGGGTATTATAAATAGCTTGGTAAGTATGTAACATCAATACAAAATTTGAAGTATTATGAATTTACACTATACATACGAAACGAATCAAATCAAATATTTCTAAATAAAAAATAAAATTTATTCGTCAATCTTTAAATATTTTTTTTTTTATAGTAGCACGTGGAGAGCTTAAATTAAAACAGGCTAAGCTTATAAAATTAAAAATTTATTTATGACTTGATTGATTTATGACTTGAAGTATTATAAGAGGAATATAGATAACGAAATTTGGTAATTGAAGGTAATTAGTATACTGCATTACAATAATTATATGGATACCCAAAAAGCTTAAAATTTGACACGATTTAAAATTTGTTGTTTCTTAAATGAATATTTTTAAATATGTATATTTATTTTAATTATATTTTTATGCACATTAATTATTAAAATATATTTAGAAATTATTGTCGTCCTACAATGATAAAATATTTGTTTTGATATGTACTAGAGTCTCGACAGAAGCATGTAACACTGAAAAATAACTGTACAATAAATCAAAAAAAGAAATAATAAAGCACAAAAACAAAAAAAAGAAAAAAAAAATATATATATATATATATATATATATATAATGTAATAATATATAATAATATATTTATAATAAAATTGAAATACATTCGATATTATTCTGTGTATGAATACCATTCGGATATCATGCCCTGTTACAGGGTATATTTACAACCAATAAGGCGGGGTGCGACTGCAAGAACTAATGTGCCAGCAATAAGAGAAACAGAGACAACAACAAAACAACAACACCAAAAACTTGAAACAAGAACCGATGCCAACAAAAAAGGCGTAAATTCGCCATCGATAGTTTTTGACATTGTGTATACGCCTCGTGGTGGTCGTGTGGTGTGCGCTTATGTGTGTATTAGTGGTGCCGCTTGTGATGGCGTTTGGCAAGACAAAAAAAACGACAAACCAGAAAGCGAGAGGAAAAATAGGAAAATATTTTGTACTGGCAGCAGGGCCAATGGGCAGAGCAATGTGTGTGCAAAATGAAATGCCGCCGGCTAGTCCAGCATCCATACATAAAACAGATGTGTGCGACTGTGTGTGTGTGTGTGTGCATGTGTATGTGTGTGTGTGTGTATCTGATATTGTTTATGCTGCATTGCACGTGCCTTTGACATGCCCACATGGCCACTGTAAAGCTCCTGTGCGTGTATATATGTGTGTGTGTGTGCGTGAATGTTCCTGCGTTTTAGCTTATGGGTTGAAGAAGTTGAAGCGTATTAAGTAAACACCGCCAGGGGCAACAACAGCGCCCTTTGTAGCAGCATGCAACACACGTGTGTGCGTGTGTGTGTACGTGTGTGTGTGCCCCCAAATACTTAGCAGTCGACGCGTCGACTCAAGTGTGTGTGTGTGTGTGTTGGCTCTTGCGAGATAAACGGTAGCATTTAATGCGGCCAAATCTTTTTAACGCCACATCAAGCCATTTTTCAATCCAGATCGCAGCGTTAAGATTATGTTGTCTTTAAGTCGCCTGAAGTCGGGAATCCAGCTTTTCGGCTACTTGCCACCAATTGCTGCGGCACAATGGAACTGTCAGAAGATAAACACATACATAATATATAGCATTTACTTGTTATATTTTAAGAGAATTTGAAAACGTTTAACAAAAATTTGTAATTTCAATTAATACGAGTGTCAGAATCTGTTGACAAAATCTGTTGAGATGGGGATAGGGAGAAGAAAAACATAGCTTTATTTAGTATTAATTTATATATATACTTTTTTATTTTATTTATTTTTTTTTCCATTGTCAACAAAGTAAATTATAACATTTACTTAAACATTTTTTTATCTACTATTATCTACTGTATTTTAATTTCTTTTCTAAATACCTTATAATGATGATGATGATCGTTGTTAAAATTTTGCATAGGCAATAAGTAACAATTCATTTCAACTGACTCGTTTAAATCAAATGTTTGGGAAAGATCCCGTAAAAATGTATTGAAAACTTAATCTTAGTTTTCACGATTTTGATCATAAATAAATATTTATGAAAATACTTATAATTAAAGTAAGAAAATTGAAAATAAATCTAAAATTAATTTGATTTAAAAAATGTTACTCAAAGTTGCCTTGCTACAAATTAAATGAGATAAGGAAGTTAGTTCTTGGGATGGATCCTTAATTGAATTTACTTTTTTTCCTTACCTACTATTGATATTTTCCAACTCAATTGATTTCATTTCCTTCACAGGGATTGCTGCTTGGGGTAAACATTTAGGGCAGACGATTCGGCCTATCATTGGGAAAGGGAAAAAGTGCAGCACAAAGATTTACTGAATGCGCAGAAAATGCCAAAAAGTTACATTTTCAGTGTTGGCCAAAAGAAAATTAGTTCAGCTTGTGTGTGCGGTCAAAACAATTAAATGAACTTTGCATTGAGCAGAGTCCACTTTACTCCAGGGGCAAACGGAATCAAGCTGGACGTTTGATGAAAATGAAAAACGAAAATGAAACTTGTTTGGATGTTTATTGTTTATGCTAAAACAAAAGTTCTCCTTCATATAAAATATTTTTATGAATTCCCAGGGAAAATCAAATGACTGTTAGCCAGGTTTGGGCATATATATGTATTCTTATATATATGTATGTATATAAGCATATACTTTATTTGTCTGGGAGCATTTTTAATCAGCGAAATACCTGAGCTGTCTGTCAGCGCTCATAGCGAAAAGTTGGATGATAATATTCATGCCTGACATGAAATTCATTAAGAGTGATTAATATTTGTTTGTGCTTGTTGTTGCTTCTGCTCCTGCTCCTGCTCCTGCTCCTGCTGCTGCTGCTGCTGCTGCTGCTGCTGCTGTGACTGTTTTTCCTGTCGCATTTATTAAAATGACCATCAGGCTCCCAAATCTGTTCCACAACTTTTTATCTCATTAGCTCAAATGATTAATATTCTTGTTTACTACTTAAGTTGCTGGAAGCTGAAATTTTATTATTTTGCCTTTGCAGGTATAAGTTAACTGGAAAAACTTCTCGCCCATGTGTTGACTAACACCACATATGTATATATAAGCTTGAAGGACTTCGATGTTACAGAACCACGGCAAATTGAGCTCAGCACACACGTTGAAAATAAGCCAATCAAATATTAAATGTAAGCCAAATGTTTGACCAAAAACCATAAGCCACAGCCTGAATAATGGACGGGGCCCGAAATGGGACACACAATGCGACAAAATGCTTTTTACAAACAGAGCCAGAGCATTAGTACAAGCAACAGTATAAGCATTAAATGCTTCTTTTATTACTGAAAACTTGTTCATTACTATCCTTTCTTAGAAAGTCCCCAACTTTTTCATCGTTCAATTGAATTTTGGCAGCCAGAAACTTCTTGACAATAACAAAAGAAACTTAGGGCAACAAAGTTTATACCGCTGTTTCTTCATGAAGTAAACTTAACTAGAGTATATTATATATGTATATGTGTACATACACAGGCAGAAGTTCAAATTTCGTGGCACAGTTATTATGTCCCCCACCATCCACAGGTAAGCTATTTGAAAAGCTTTTCAACTATTCCGACGAAATTCGATTTAACATTTTATTTATACCACACGTTGATTTTGGCAATGTTTCTGCTCACTGCCAATTTGGGAAACCTTAAACATGAATCGGGACCCATTTTCTTATTATACATTTCATAATTCCGCATCGCGTTGCAGATCTATAATTTGGTCTGGCCTATATTATAATTTTCCGTATTTCACTTTCCGCCGGGCCCTCGTTTCCAGCTGAGTAAATACAAATACAAAGGCATGAGTATTTGCGCCCGCACTTGACATCAAAGCTATTAGCAAAATTGGTCACATAAAGAGGATGAAAGTAAATTAAATAATGTCAGCAGAGCCCTTGCCGAAATAGCTGGGGAAAATATCGCATAATATAATTCATCCGTATAAATACGCACACATATAGAGCTTGAATAGGCTCTGGCTATAATCAAATCAAATACAATTCGGACACATGTCCCCAGCTGCACATAGCTTTGGTTAAATTATTTTCTCATAGATGACTTGCGTATACACACGATATGAATAGCCTATCGTATAATAATTACGATGACGTCGAACTTCAAATTGTGCTGACGAATAGCGGACATTAGTCAATAATTTCTCTTGCGCAAATCTTTGAGTATGAGTTTAAGAACAAGTAGTCAAATAAATGTCGTTGAAATTGAGAGTGAAATGCAAGTAAAAAGCAGTCAATAAAGTGCAAATGATATCGCTGACTTACATATGAATAAAATCTACATATATATAATATAATAATATTTATTTGTTATCAATATATAAATATAACATATTTTTAATTTGACAAAATATAATATATTAACAATATTATTTTCAAAATGCATTTCAGAAATTGAAAATCAATTTTTCTGAAATTTATTTATGGTTTTAAATGTTCTGAATGAAATTTATAAATTTATACACAATTATTATTTTAATTTAAATAACTTAGTTTTAATTAAATAACAACTTTAAACAACTTATATTTTAATGTTTTATTTTAAAAATATGAAGAAGAAGAAACGAATATTATTATTTTTATTTATTTATAAATATTAAATTATATTTTAATTTAAATAACTTAGTTTTAATTAAATAATAACTTTTTTAGAAATATTGTGAAAAAATAAAACAATTTTAAATTAACATTTTAAGCATTTAAGAAAATTATATTTAAATGTTTTATTTTAAAAATATGAAGAAGAAGAAAAGTATATTATTATATTTTTATTTTATTTATTTATAAATTATATTTTTATTTATTTTTATAATTATATTGGTTGGATATTTTTATTTAATAAATTATTAAGCTAACATTTCTGCATATACATTTCAAATTTGCAAGTGAAATATATGAAATACATATCGAAATAGATATTTACTTTTTTACCTGTCTATCAATCAAGTTATAAATTGTTCTTTCATAGCTTATTAGTCTATCTATCTGTCTGTCTGTCTGTCTATCTATCAGTCTTATAAACAGTCGTACAGACTGACACCTATCATCGTATTGCTGATTGTGCACATTGATTATTCATGCCAAAAAATAACTCAGTCAGTTACTTAGTTATTAAGTTAATCAATCTGAACACTCTCTATTGTGGCTTATTTTAGCATTCAGCAATGAGCAAATAAATCAGTCATTCAACCACTTAGTCCGTCCGTCAATCTGTCAATATATATGGAAAATAAGTTCTTATCACGTCGATTGGCGCGCCATCCCCAAGCAATTAGCCAAGTAACACACACTCCCACAGCTACTCCACACTCATTGACTTTCAACTGGCGCATTCAATCACAGTCTAATTGGCTTACAGCTGGCACTGTAGTCATTCAATAGTACGCCACGGTTCCAACTCCACGTTCACGCAGCTGGGCCGCCGGTCGGGTTGGCGACCTAGTTTCAGACCTTGCTGCACTACCTGCGCTTCTCAGCAGTGGACTGGACGATGTCGTCTGAGTTAGTGTGTGTGTGTGTATGTGTGTGTGTCGATGCGACTTCAAAGGACAAGCTGCTGCTTTACATAATTATTTATGAGAGTTAATTTGTCGGCAGGCATGCAAACGCATAGCAACGAGAGCTGACCCGCCCGATCAATCAGACATGAAACAATATTTACAAGTTAACAGCCGGTCGATACGAGCAGTCTTCGCTGTACTTAGTAGCCAGAAGCCCGTAGCCCGTAGCCAGTAGCCCGTAGCACGTAGCCAGTATGTCAGTATGTTGAGCTGACGTTTCAATGGGCTTGCAGGCATTCGACAATAGATGACTGCACTGCGTCTTTCCAGTGGCATGGTCGGCTCATATGCCAGGAGGCAAAGTCCTGCGGTGCCTGATGCTGACAGCCCAACACAAACAGACGCTCGCTCAACCACGCTCTGCTGTCAATTATGGTTGAATGGGCGCTTGCGAGTCTGGCATTTGACTTAAAATAAACAATAGTCAGCAACAAAGAATAACATGGGCTCTAAAATAACTAATGTGGAATCCGGGCATAGATAAGATGAAATCTAAATAACCTAAAGGTTTTACATGTGTGTGTGTATGTGTATGTGTGGGTGTGGGTGTATGTGTGTGTGGGTGTGGCATGCAACGATTTATATGCCTCAATGAATCGCACAGCCAATATGTTCAAATTGAAAGCCGAATGTAAACATCAACACAACAACTGCAAATATTATTTAATAACTGTTTGCTTTCATGAATGTCGACTTATTGGCAACATTTCAAAGCTGGAACTGTATGTATTGTCATTTGTCTATTCTTTTTATTAAATTTTGAAATCATTATTTTATATTTTATTTTATATATTCAATTAAATATTGAAATATAATTTTGCTTGAAAATTATATCTGCTGCACACACTCTTACACAAAATAATATTACTGAAATACCTGGCAGATATTTAAATGAGAAGTCTTAATTAAAAGCAGACTCAATTAACTCCCGAGAGAATGTGGGCAAATGTCACTGGACAGACTGGTCATGGAGGTGAATCAATGATAACGAGTCGAGGTATTAATTGTTATACATCTGCGTAATTAAGTTGTGTGGAAGGCAAAAGATAAATAATGTAACCAGTTTACAATCGTATTACATACATATATGACTGTTGCAACAGGCTTTAACAGTGCGTATGCTTGATTTGTGTATCCGTACGCCACGCATGTATGCATGTTTCCTTTTCTAACTTGTATTAGTTGAGCAAACAGAGGTCCATTGGGCACCTACACACACAAATAGCTTTAGAGCAGTTCTTTGGCAGAAGGACATTTGAAAAGAAACTTACAAACGTGCACTTGCGACACACATAAATAAAGCTCCGAGGCGATTAGATCACAGGATTTGGCATTTTTGCAACTTACTCGCATAGCTTGATTGGTCTGCTACAATGTACAAATTGTTATTTTGGTTTATTGTCTACGTTATAATCAATGCAGTGCCTGTTATTTGGAAATACCCAAAAACGTACACAGGGCCATCGAAATCTAATCAGAAAGAACCTTTATACATAGGAACACAGCAACCACAACAAAATCAGGTATTTCGTAAACAAAGTAATTGCTTTTGCACTTTTAGTCTCCATGAGGGAACTGAAATAAGCTAACAAAGAGAACGAAATTGAATTGAACAAAAGTGAATAAATCTGCTTATGTAAGAATTCACATTATTTTAATGTATGCCAATTCTTTATTGAGACGTAATTTACGTCAATAGAAAGATTCCATTCTGTATAAACTGCTATTACTGGCATATGAGAAGAACCAATAGGCTTTCTTACAAGATTCACGTTGATTGAAAAGTAGGTTAGCATTCTACTCTAGGGTTTCCTTTTTATACCTTTTTAAAATAAACAAGTAAGAACGTTGCAGTTAGGCACAACTAACTGCGCCCATGGTGCATTTTATTAATTTAATAAACATGCAATAAACGAAATATTTCGGCAGTTCTTAGAAAGAGCCGAGGGTAACATAACTGCAATTACAGGGTATTTTTCGATATGCTACACCCCCAAAAAAGCTGAAACTTTATTTTTTGGTCATCGATAGAGGAGGCCATTAGTAACTGAACCATCAAATTTTGAAGCTTCTAGCTCTAAAAATGCAGGAGATAAAAACCTTTGCGGTTTTCTACGCCCCCTGTATATCTACCAGAGCTTATTGATCGTGGGTAGTCAACCCGAGTATACATGCCAAATTTCAAGTCTCTAGTCTCAATAGTGTTCAAAATATAGCACAATTTCAAAAATCACCATATATTCAGGTCCGATTTTCCGCTTAGCCACGCCCCCAATGGACGTAGACATATAACTTTTTGATCGATCTTCATAGAATCCTTACCTTAGCTCACATTCGAAATTTCAGCGTTCAAGCTTTAAAGCTGTAGAAGATACGTTTTTCCTGATTTGCCACGCCCCCAATGGGCGTAGATATATCCGCCATAGCTTTTTGAACTTGGGTTGTCGCCGCGAGTGTACACTCCACTGTAACTCTCTAGCTGATTGCTGATTTTCCTGATTTGCCACGCCCCTAGTGGGCGGATCGGGAAAATTTTTACTCTTTATAATTCGGGAGCATACATGAGCATATATTTAAAATTTCAAGTCTCTAGTTCTAATACGCCGAAAAATATTGAGCTCATACGGACAGACGGACGGACAGACCTTAGTACAACTGGTATATTTATTTATAGATTTTCCTATACATACATAAAGAAGGCGCTCAAGCACTGACTTATTTGGATTAAGCTATCAAAGCTCATATAAGGGCAGTCTTGCTGGTGGTAAGTTCTATGCACACAGAAAACATTTTTTATCGAAAATTTGTAAAATTGTAGAAGTTACGCTCAAAAAACGTAAAAAAAAGTAATCGAACTTTCGAATTTTATCGATAACTAGAAAATGGAATGAGTTATCGAAAAAAATAAAACAAAATAAACTCGTACTGCGTAACTAACATACGATGAATTCATGTATTACGATCTATATATACCTTAGTGGTCTGCGACGTTTCCTTCTGCCTGTACATACATTTTCACAAAACAATTAAACCTTAAATTCCCATTTTCAATGGGTCCAGGGTATACAAAATTAAATAATGCAATTTTGTTTCATTAACTGATCCTGAGTATTCCTGTTCAACGAGACAAGCTATGTCATACGCCAAAGGTCAGGTATGGTAAATATGATGTACCCAATGAATTAGTTTCAGTACAAATGACTATTATAAATTGTTTCGGCCTTGTCTAAGCAATACTTCAAGCAAATTTATTTTGTGAAATCGATACATTACATTTAGCATAGACAATCCATTCGTTTCATTTTTTATTTTAAAAAGGTATAAAAAGGAAACTCTACAGTAGAATGCTAATTTGTTTTCAATCAACATGAAAATTGTAAGAAAGCATATTGGTTTGTTCTCTGGAGAGTAATAATCTTATTTTGGTGTCCTTTACTTACAGATACTTTTCACTGCTGTGCTAGCTGTCCTGGTCTCCAGTCTCTTTGCTGGTGATCCGCCTCCTGACGAAATTTTGAGGAGCTCAAGCGGTGATCCCCCACCACCTGTATAACAGAAACAAATGCAATGCAAAGAACTGGGGCGCTCTTTCCTCTTACGGCAACATTGTCTCAATAAAGAATTTGAATAAATTGAAATAATGTGAAAGCTCAACATAAGCAGATTTATTAACTATTTTTCAGTTCATTTTCGTTCTCTTCGTTAGCCTATTTCAGTTACCTCATGGATGCTAAAGCGTGTTCCTGACACAGGCTTTAAATTTTTATACCCTGAGCCTATTGAAAATGGAAAATCAAGGTATAATGGTTTTGTTAAAAGTATGTAACAGGCAGAAGGAGACGTCGAAGATCCAACAAAGTATATATATTCTTGATCAGGGTGACGAGACAAGTTGATATAGCACTGTCCGTCTGTCCGTCCGTCCGTCCGCCCGTCCGCCCGTCCGTATGTGTGAACGCGTCGATCTCAGCAAGTATATGAGCTAGATACTTCTGCATATATATAGATTTTAATTTAATACAATTTCGGGGTTTGCTTGATTTTGGATACCGGCACCAAATTCGCCTAATCCCCCAAACAAAGTAAGAAAACAAGTAAGAAGGCTCTAATCGAGACGGCTCGACTACGAAATACCCTGAACCCTGCAAAAAAATTAATATTCTTCTTTACGCACGTATAAGCGCGCGCTCTGCTAACCGCGCAGTTGCTGCCGACGGTTGCGGGTGTGATGGGCTGTACTTTGAACGCTTATAACTCCATATCTAGATGGACTGTCTTTATGAAACTTTCAGAATATATTAATTGCATTCAAATTTGTCCATTTGCCAAAGTACAAGTCTCTAGTAGTTGAAATAAATTTTTCAAATTGTGGGCGAAGGGGGAGTGGCATCTAAAATCTGAAAGTTACAAAATCTGCGTATCCATAATGTCTAATGACAAAAGTCTCTAGTTTAAACAGTCTAGACGTTATGCTCGAAAAAACGTAAAAAAAGTAAACGAATTTTCGATAATTTTTTATCGATAATCAAGGAATGGGATGAGTTATCGAAAAATACCAAAGCTTATGCCTGGGCACTTCGAGTGATTTCCCTAAGATAAGCTAAGAGCAAGGATTTTATTTTAGGAAGAGAGAGCTAATTATTAAAATTAACACATAGAACATGAAACGCACTGTGCAAAGAATAATCCGTAGTGCACACAGGTAAATGTAGCTCACGATAGTATCTAGTTGTTCGGGACGGAATCGAAAAATTAAGACGCATCAACAAAGAGGACGAATCAATATTGGCGTTAATCAATTTGTGCAGAAAAACAATTCCCTAAATTGTTCTGCGATCGATTAACGATGGAAGATCAATGAGCTGAAGCCTACTATGGTAAGACGGTAATCGTAAATTACTATCCCAGTTAAGATCCCTTAAGGCAAAGAGAAGAAACTGTTTTTGGAGCGATTCAATACGATCCTGATACAGTTTATGTTGCGGAGACCAAACAACTGAGCAATACTCTAGGATAGGACGCACAAGCGAAGTAAATAATTGCTTGGTAATAAAAGGATCTTAAAATTCCTTAGACCAACGTTTCATAAAGCCAAGAACACTTTTGCCTTCATTTATGATGGTAGAAATATGAAGATTGAAATTCAGTTTACAGTTAAATAGAACACTAAGATCTTTGACTATAAGGATGCGTTGTAAGGAAATGTAACTAATTTTATAGTCAACTATATGAGGAACGGTACGTCTGAAGGTCATTGTCATACACTTTGAGCAATTTAGATACAACTGATTCGCCACACACCAAAGTTGAAATGCATTCAGGTCATCTTGAAGGTGTAGATGCCCATTTGCACTGGAGTAAGGAAGACAAAGTTTTACATCATCCGCATACATAAATAATGTAGAATAAGAGATACAACTGGGAAGGTCATTAATAAAAAGCAAAAAGAGTAATGGTCCCAAATGACTTCCCTGAGGTACACCCGATGAAACAAAGATAATTTTAGAAATAGCTGTTCTCAGCAATACTCTTTGGGTTCTACCCTTCAAATAGGATGAAATCCAGAACACAAGTTTAGTTTAGTTCAAGCTTTAGAATAAGTATCTGGTGATGAACTGAGTCAAATGCTTTACTGATGTCAGTATAAATAACATCAGTTTGCAGTTTTTTAGAAAAGCTGTCATTGACAAGCGAAGTAAATTCAAGAAGATTAGAGGACGTTGACCGATTTTGAACAAATCCATGCTGGGATGGATGAATAATCGATTTGAAAAAATGTTATAATTTTTTCAAATAACTTCGGAATAGCAGATAATTTCGCAATACCTCTATAATTGGAAATATCAGATCTTCCACCTTTTTTATATAGAGGAATGATGAAAGACTCTTTCCAAATGAAAGGGAACACAGAAGTTTCCAAAGACAAATTAGACAATTTTAGTAATTGTGACTGAAGAGAAACACTGCACTCTTTAATCACACAACTTGAAATATTGTCAACACCAGGAGAGAAAGATGATTTCAATGTCCTAATGGTTGAAGCAAGAGAGGCTGCAGTGACCTTAGGAGCGTTAATAGAACCATATTCAGAAAGTAAATATGGATAGGAATTGCTGTAGCGATCAACAGAGGAGTAAGTGGATTGAAAAAAATCTGCAAATAGATCAGAGGAATCCTGATTATTACAAGTTTTTTCAGCACCAAGGACAAATAAGGACGGCAAACCAGAAGATTTACGCTTTACGTTAACAAATGAGGAAAATTGTTTAGGATCTCGAGCAAACTGAAGTTTGCAACGTATAGGATAATTCTCATAACAACGAGAATTTAAAAGATTGAAGTTGTACTTTGCTATGGAATATTTAGACCAGTCAAGACTTGAGCCAGACTTTTTATAATTTTTGAAACATTTAGTTTCAATGTTTCTTAAATTCGAAAGAGTCTTAGTAAACCAATGCGGTTTCTTTGAACTGGAACTGGATTTCACAGCAATTAACACACCACCCCCTTACGCAATAAACGGTCAAGTCTATAAATGAAGTGAAATTACTTGAAAAAATCTCACTATTATGAATATTAAGACTTAACCATGTTTCAGTGAAAGCGAACACTAAAACTATGTAAGAAAAGGCTTTTAATTTTAGAATTTAATTTTGAGAAGAAGATTGTGAAATATTTAGTTTTTTGGAAGTAGAAGTAGATTACACCGAAGGTAAATTTAAAGAAATAGGATTCGATTTGTTTCGATTTATAGGTTTGAATTCATGGACAACTACATGAGGTGGCCAGAATTTAGGATCACATATTGTTGTAAAATAATTCGACGGCACATTGATCTTGAATGAAGCAATTTCTCGCTGAGTTGCGAAACTAAACTTCGATACAAAAACATTGGCTGAAATCTTGCTAAAAATAAAAGCCGATACTGCCTCACATGTCGTATCAGATAAAAGCCTAGATAAAAAACTTGCTTTCTAGGAGAGACGACAGATAAGCTAATGCCAGTATTGTCTGACTTATTGTCACTCTTTGCCTGAACAATAATTGGAGAAGAATCCAATTTTTGAACTTGAGCTATAGCAGCAACAACAGGAGAAACAATAGATTCAGGACCAAGTGATGTAAGATCAATTGAGTTAGGAGCAGGTGACAGTGCAGAAGCACAAGGTGAAGGAGGGGCAAGCTAATTAGGCGACGATGTTGTTACGGAAGGAGGCACCACTAACATAGAGGTCTCCGATTGAGGAAGAGGAGTTTCAAAACTATACTGATTTAATATTTCTTCAGCAGCAGCCATGTCACTAGATAACTGCTTAGAAATCGTTTTCACTTTTAACAAGTAAGAACGTTGCAGTTAGGCGCAACTAACTGCGATATACTCTGTTCCCATAGGTGCATTTTATTTATTTAATAAACATGCAATAAACGAAATATTTCGGCAATTATCAAACGTACATTACAAGCAACAAACAGCTCTGCGTGCAAATTAATTGATTTTCTATGCTTACATACAGGGCTGCATGCTATAATATTCTAAGAATTGCTATTGAATTGTGTGGTGTGTAGCAGTGAACATATTTAGGTTTAGCTAACGATTACATGTTATATTAAAATGACCTTGGTGCGAATCACGCTGAGAACTTTTTGTTTTTTAAATCGAAAACTTAAAAATTTTATTTTTTAAATTCATTAATATTTTTATAATCATGTTAAAATGTTTTCTGCTATCTTAGAAATTACTACTAAGCCATTTATAAGCATAAATTATGCAGTTGGCCACAACAAACTTCTTTGCCGATTTGCCACGCCCCCAGTAGGCGTAGACGCATAATTTTTTGCTAGTTCTTAGATAGAGCCGAGGGTAACATAACTGCAATTACAGGGTATTTTTATATGCCACGCCCCCAAAGGGGCTGAAAAATTATTTTTTGGTCATCGAAAGAGGAGGTCATTAGTAACTGAACCATTCAATTTTGAAGCTTCTAGCTCTAAAAATGTAGGAGATATAAACCTTTACGGTTTGCCATGCCCCCTGTGGGCGCAGATATATCTACCAGAGCTTATTGATCTTGGGTAGTTAACCCGAGTCTACATGTCAAATTTCAAGTCTCTAGTGTCAATAGTGTTCAAAATATAGCACAATTTCAAAAATCACCATATATTCAGGTCCGATTTTCCGCTTAGCCACGCCCCCAATGGACGTAGACATATAACTTTTTGATCGATCTTCATAGAATCCTTACCTTAGCTCACATTCGAAATTTTAGCGTTCAAGCTTTAAAGCTGTAGAAGTTGCGTTTTTCCCGATTTGTCACGCTCCCAATGGGCGAAGATATATCCGCCATAGCTTTTTGAACTTGGGTTGTCACCACGAGTATACATTTCAAATTGCAACTCTCTAGCTTATCAACTAATACGATTACTGGCATACGGGCGCACACATATTCCGCTTTGCCACGCCCCTAGTGGGCGGATCGGGAAAATGTTTACACTTTATAATTCGGGAGCACACATGAGTATATGGTTAAGATTTCAAGTCTATAGCTCTAATATTGCGTTCATACGGACAGACGGACGGACGGACGGACGGACGGACGGACAGCAAGACGGACATTGCACAAAGTCAATATACTCTTTTTCCCTTTGGGAACACTGTATAAAAAGTATAAGACAGGCAATTACAAACTTTAGAACAATTGGTGTTAAAAAAAAAAAAAAATAAATATATATATATATATATATATATATACATTACTCCTATGAATTAAAATATATATCTCAAAAATATATCTTAGTTCAACTGGTATATTTATTTATCTAAAGTCGTTATAGATTTTCCTACGGAAGGAGCTCAAGCAGTGACTTATTTGGTTTAAGCTATCAAAACTCATATAAGGGCAGTGTTGCTGGTGATAAGTTCTATGCACACAGAAAATATTTTGTATCGAAAATTGTAGAAGTTACGCTCGAAAAACGTAAAAATGTAAACGAACTTTCGAATTTTATCGACAGCTAGGAAATGGGATGAGTTATCGAAAAAAATAAACTCGTACTGCGACGTATTCATGTATTACGATCTATATATACCTTAGTGGTCTGCCACGTTTCCTTCTGCCTGTACATACATTTTCACAAAACAATTAAACCTTAAATTCCCATTTTCAATGGGTCCAGGGTATACAAAATTAAATAATGCAATTTTGTTTCATTAACTGATCCTGAGTATTCCTGTTCAACGAGACAAGCTATGTCATACGCCAAAGGTCAGGTATGGTAAATATGATGTACCCAATGAATTAGTTTCAGTACAAATGACTATTATAAATTGTTTCGGCCTTGTCTAAGCAATACTTCAAGCAAATTTATTTTGTGAAATCGATACATTACATTTAGCATAGACAATCCATTCGTTTCATTTTTTATTTTAAAAAGGTATAAAAAGGAAACTCTACAGTAGAATGCTAATTTGTTTTCAATCAACATGAAAATTGTAAGAAAGCATATTGGTTTGTTCTCTGGAGAGTAATAATCTTATTTTGGTGTGCTTTACTTACAGATACTTTTCACTGCTGTGCTAGCTGTCCTGGTCTCCAGTCTCTTTGCTGATGAGCCGCTTCCTGGCATGGATTTAAGGAACTCAAGCGCTAATCCTCCACCACCAGTATAACATAAACAAATGCAATGCAAAGAACTGGGGCGCTCTTTCCTCTTACGGCAACATTGTCTCAATAAAGAATTTGAATAAATTGAAATAATGTGAAAGCTCAACATAAGCAGATTTATTAACTATTTTTCAGTTCATTTTCGTTCTCTTCGTTAGCCTATTTCAGTTACCTCATGGATGCTAAAGCGTGTTCCTGACACAGGCTTTAAATTTTTATACCCTGAGCTCACTGAAAATGGGAAATCAAGGTATAATGGTTTTGTTAAAAGTATGTAACAGGCAGAAGGAGACGTCGAAGATCCAACAAAGTATATATATTCTTGATCAGGGTGACGAGACAAGTTGATATAGCACTGTCCGTCTGTCCGTCCGTCCGTCCGTCCGTCCGCCCGTCCGTATGTATGAACGCGTCGATCTCAGCAAGTATATGAGCTAGATACTTCTGCATATATATAGATTTTAATTTAATACAATTTCGGGTTTTGCTTGATTTTGGATACCGGCACCAAATTCGCCTAATCCCCCAAACAAAGTAAGAAAACAAGTAAGAAGGCTCTAATCGAGACGGCTCGACTACGAAATACCCTGAACCCTGCAAAAAAATTAATATTCTTCTTTACGCACGTATAAGCGCGCGCTCTGCTAACCGCGCAGTTGCTGCCGACGGTTGCGGGTGTGATGGGCTGTACTTTGAACGCTTATAACTCCATATCTAGATGGACTGTCTTTATGAAACTTTCAGAATATATTAATTGCATTCAAATTTGTCCATTTGCCAAAGTACAAGTCTCTAGTAGTTGAAATAAATTTTTCAAATTGTGGGCGAAGGGGGAGTGGCATCTAAAATCTGAAAGTTACAAAATCTGCGTATCCATAATGTCTAATGACAAAAGTCTCTAGTTTAAACAGTCTAGACGTTATGCTCGAAAAAACGTAAAAAAAGTAAACGAATTTTCGATAATTTTTTATCGATAATCAAGGAATGGGATGAGTTATCGAAAAATACCAAAGCTTATGCCTGGGCACTTCGAGTGATTTCCCTAAGATAAGCTAAGAGCAAGGATTTTATTTTAGGAAGAGAGAGCTAATTATTAAAATTAACACATAGAACATGAAACGCACTGTGCAAAGAATAATCCGTAGTGCACACAGGTAAATGTAGCTCACGATAGTATCTAGTTGTTCGGGACGGAATCGAAAAATTAAGACGCATCAACAAAGAGGACGAATCAATATTGGCGTTAATCAATTTGTGCAGAAAAACAATTCCCTAAATTGTTCTGCGATCGATTAACGATGGAAGATCAATGAGCTGAAGCCTACTATGGTAAGACGGTAATCGTAAATTACTATCCCAGTTAAGATCCCTTAAGGCAAAGAGAAGAAACTGTTTTTGGAGCGATTCAATACGATCCTGATACAGTTTATGTTGCGGAGACCAAACAACTGAGCAATACTCTAGGATAGGACGCACAAGCGAAGTAAATAATTGCTTGGTAATAAAAGGATCTTAAAATTCCTTAGACCAACGTTTCATAAAGCCAAGAACACTTTTGCCTTCATTTATGATGGTAGAAATATGAAGATTGAAATTCAGTTTACAGTTAAATAGAACACTAAGATCTTTGACTATAAGGATGCGTTGTAAGGAAATGTAACTAATTTTATAGTCAACTATATGAGGAACGGTACGTCTGAAGGTCATTGTCATACACTTTGAGCAATTTAGATACAACTGATTCGCCACACACCAAAGTTGAAATGCATTCAGGTCATCTTGAAGGTGTAGATGCCCATTTGCACTGGAGTAAGGAAGACAAAGTTTTACATCATCCGCATACATAAATAATGTAGAATAAGAGATACAACTGGGAAGGTCATTAATAAAAAGCAAAAAGAGTAATGGTCCCAAATGACTTCCCTGAGGTACACCCGATGAAACAAAGATAATTTTAGAAATAGCTGTTCTCAGCAATACTCTTTGGGTTCTACCCTTCAAATAGGATGAAATCCAGAACACAAGTTTAGTTTAGTTCAAGCTTTAGAATAAGTATCTGGTGATGAACTGAGTCAAATGCTTTACTGATGTCAGTATAAATAACATCAGTTTGCAGTTTTTTAGAAAAGCTGTCATTGACAAGCGAAGTAAATTCAAGAAGATTAGAGGACGTTGAACAACACACATTTTGAACAAATCCATGCTGGGATGGATGAATAATCGATTTGCAAAAATGTTATAATTTTTTCAAATAACTTCGGAATAGCAGATAATTTCGCAATACCTCTATAATTGGAAATATCAGATCTTCCACCTTTTTTATATAGAGGAATGATGAAAGACTCTTTCCAAATGAAAGGGAACACAGAAGTTTCCAAAGACAAATTAGACAATTTTAGTAATTGTGACTGAAGAGAAACACTGCACTCTTTAATCACACAACTTGAAATATTGTCAACACCAGGAGAGAAAGATGATTTCAATGTCCTAATGGTTGAAGCAAGAGAGGCTGCAGTGACCTTAGGAGCGTTAATAGAACCATATTCAGAAAGTAAATATGGATAGGAATTGCTGTAGCGATCAACAGAGGAGTAAGTGGATTGAAAAAAATCTGCAAATAGATCAGAGGAATCCTGATTATTACAAGTTTTTTCAGCACCAAGGACAAATAAGGACGGCAAACCAGAAGATTTACGCTTTACGTTAACAAATGAGGAAAATTGTTTAGGATCTCGAGCAAACTGAAGTTTGCAACGTATAGGATAATTCTCATAACAACGAGAATTTAAAAGATTGAAGTTGTACTTTGCTATGGAATATTTAGACCAGTCAAGACTTGAGCCAGACTTTTTATAATTTTTGAAACATTTAGTTTCAATGTTTCTTAAATTCGAAAGAGTCTTAGTAAACCAATGCGGTTTCTTTGAACTGGAACTGGATTTCACAGCAATTAACACACCACCCCCCTTACGCAATAAACGGTCAAGTCTATAAATGAAGTGAAATTACTTGAAAAAATCTCACTATTATGAATATTAAGACTTAACCATGTTTCAGTGAAAGCGAACACTAAAACTATGTAAGAAAAGGCTTTTAATTTTAGAATTTAATTTTGAGAAGAAGATTGTGAAATATTTAGTTTTTTGGAAGTAGAAGTAGATTACACCGAAGGTAAATTTAAAGAAATAGGATTCGATTTGTTTCGATTTATAGGTTTGAATTCATGGACAACTACATGAGGTGGCCAGAATTTAGGATCACATATTGTTGTAAAATAATTCGACGGCACATTGATCTTGAATGAAGCAATTTCTCGCTGAGTTGCGAAACTAAACTTCGATACAAAAACATTGGCTGAAATCTTGCTAAAAATAAAAGCCGATACTGCCTCACATGTCGTATCAGATAAAAGCCTAGATAAAAAACTTGCTTTCTAGGAGAGACGACAGATAAGCTAATGCCAGTATTGTCTGACTTATTGTCACTCTTTGCCTGAACAATAATTGGAGAAGAATCCAATTTTTGAACTTGAGCTATAGCAGCAACAACAGGAGAAACAATAGATTCAGGACCAAGTGATGTAAGATCAATTGAGTTAGGAGCAGGTGACAGTGCAGAAGCACAAGGTGAAGGAGGGGCAAGCTAATTAGGCGACGATGTTGTTACGGAAGGAGGCACCACTAACATAGAGGTCTCCGATTGAGGAAGAGGAGTTTCAAAACTATACTGATTTAATATTTCTTCAGCAGCAGCCATGTCACTAGATAACTGCTTAGAAATCGTTTTCACTTTTAACAAGTAAGAACGTTGCAGTTAGGCGCAACTAACTGCGATATACTCTGTTCCCATAGGTGCATTTTATTTATTTAATAAACATGCAATAAACGAAATATTTCGGCAATTATCAAACGTACATTACAAGCAACAAACAGCTCTGCGTGCAAATTAATTGATTTTCTATGCTTACATACAGGGCTGCATGCTATAATATTCTAAGAATTGCTATTGAATTGTGTGGTGTGTAGCAGTGAACATATTTAGGTTTAGCTAACGATTACATGTTATATTAAAATGACCTTGGTGCGAATCACGCTGAGAACTTTTTGTTTTTTAAATCGAAAACTTAAAAATTTTATTTTTTAAATTCATTAATATTTTTATAATCATGTTAAAATGTTTTCTGCTATCTTAGAAATTACTACTAAGCCATTTATAAGCATAAATTATGCAGTTGGCCACAACAAACTTCTTTGCCGATTTGCCACGCCCCCAGTAGGCGTAGACGCATAATTTTTTGCTAGTTCTTAGATAGAGCCGAGGGTAACATAACTGCAATTACAGGGTATTTTTATATGCCACGCCCCCAAAGGGGCTGAAAAATTATTTTTTGGTCATCGAAAGAGGAGGTCATTAGTAACTGAACCATTCAATTTTGAAGCTTCTAGCTCTAAAAATGTAGGAGATATAAACCTTTACGGTTTGCCATGCCCCCTGTGGGCGCAGATATATCTACCAGAGCTTATTGATCTTGGGTAGTTAACCCGAGTCTACATGTCAAATTTCAAGTCTCTAGTGTCAATAGTGTTCAAAATATAGCACAATTTCAAAAATCACCATATATTCAGGTCCGATTTTCCGCTTAGCCACGCCCCCAATGGACGTAGACATATAACTTTTTGATCGATCTTCATAGAATCCTTACCTTAGCTCACATTCGAAATTTTAGCGTTCAA
This sequence comes from Drosophila stalkeri, assembly GCA_035047405.1. Classification (NCBI taxonomy): domain Eukaryota; kingdom Metazoa; phylum Arthropoda; class Insecta; order Diptera; family Drosophilidae; genus Drosophila; species Drosophila stalkeri. The sequence continues at coordinate 29,449,541 of JAWNPR010000142.1, read as the reverse complement.
GCTTTAAAGCTGTAGAAGTTGCGTTTTTCCCGATTTGTCACGCTCCCAATGGGCGAAGATATATCCGCCATAGCTTTTTGAACTTGGGTTGTCACCACGAGTATACATTTCAAATTGCAACTCTCTAGCTTATCAACTAATACGATTACTGGCATACGGGCGCACACATATTCCGCTTTGCCACGCCCCTAGTGGGCGGATCGGGAAAATGTTTACACTTTATAATTCGGGAGCACACATGAGTATATGGTTAAGATTTCAAGTCTCTATCTCTAATATTGCGTTCATACGGACAGACGGACGGACGGACGGACGGACAGCAAGACGGACATTGCACAAAGTCAATATACTCTTTTTATACCCTGAACCCATTGAAAATGGATGCCACGCCCCCTTCGCCACCAATTTGAAAAAGACGTATTTCAAATACTAGAGACTTGTAATTTGGCAAATGGACAAATTTTAATATATTCTGAAAGTTTCATGAAGATAGTCCATCTAGAAATGGAGTTATAAGCGTTCAAAGTACAGCCCATCCCACCCCTAACCGTCGGCAGCAACTGCGCGGTTAGCAGAGGGCGCGCTATACGTGCGTAAAGAAGAAGAATATTAATTTTTTTTGCAGGGTTCAGGGTATCTCGTAGTCGAGCCGTCTCGACTAGAGCCTTCTTACTTGTTTTTTGCAGGGTTCAGAGTATCTCGTAGTCGAGCCGTCTCGACTAGAGCCTTTTTACTTGTTTTAACACCAATTGTTCTAAAGTTTGTAATTGCCTGTCTTATACTTTTTATACAGTGTTCCCAAAGGGAAAAAGAGTATATTTTAATTCATAGGAGTAATGTATATATATATATATATATATATATATATATATATATATATATATATATATATATATATATATGCAGAAAGCTTGCTGACTCTAACTCTAAAGATGAACGATATATAATTTTATAACTGATTCCCGATAAATGTTAAGATCGATAGCTCTGAAACGAAAACAATTATCGATTTTCTGAAATAAACTCGTATACCGCGTGCAATACACGGACCTAACAAAAAAAGAATGAAGTCTCTAGCTCTTATAGTTGCTGAGATCGACGCGTTCATACATACGGCCGGCCGGACAGACGGGCGGGCGGACGGACAGACGGGCAGACGGACGGACGGACAGGGCTATATCAACTTTTCTCGTCACCCTGTTCAAGAATATATATACTTTCTGGGATCTGCGACGTCTCCTCCTGCCTGTTACATACTTTTAACAAAACCATTATACCTTGATTTCCCATTTTCAGTGAGCTCAGGGTATAAAAATTTAAAGCCTGTGTCAGGAACACGCTTTAGCATCCATGAGGTAACTGAAATAGGCTAACGAAGAGAACGAAAATGAACTGAAAAATAGTTAATAAATCTGCTTATGTTGAGCTTTCACATTATTTCAATTTATTCAAATTCTTTATTGAGACAATGTTGCCGTAAGAGGAAAGAGCGCCCCAGTTCTTTGCATTGCATTTGTTTCTGTTATACAGGTGGTGGGGGATCACCGCTTGAGCTCCTCAAAATTTCGTCAGGAGGCGGATCACCAGCAAAGAGACTGGAGACCAGGACAGCTAGCACAGCAGTGAAAAGTATCTGTAAGTAAAGGACACCAAAATAAGATTATTACTCTCCAGAGAACAAACCAATATGCTTTCTTACAATTTTCATGTTGATTGAAAACAAATTAGCATTCTACTGTAGAGTTTCCTTTTTATACCTTTTTAAAATAAAAAATGAAACGAATGGATTGTCTATGCTAAATGTAATGTATCGATTTCACAAAATAAATTTGCTTGAAGTATTGCTTAGACAAGGCCGAAACAATTTATAATAGTCATTTGTACTGAAACTAATTCATTGGGTACATCATATTTACCATACCTGACCTTTGGCGTATGACATAGCTTGTCTCGTTGAACAGGAATACTCAGGATCAGTTAATGAAACAAAATTGCATTATTTAATTTTGTATACCCTGGACCCATTGAAAATGGGAATTTAAGGTTTAATTGTTTTGTGAAAATGTATGTACAGGCAGAAGGAAACGTGGCAGACCACTAAGGTATATATAGATCGTAATACATGAATACGTCGCAGTACGAGTTTATTTTTTTCGATAACTCATCCCATTTCCTAGCTGTCGATAAAATTCGAAAGTTCGTTTACATTTTTACGTTTTTCGAGCGTAACTTCTACAATTTTCGATACAAAATATTTTCTGTGTGCATAGAACTTATCACCAGCAACACTGCCCTTATATGAGTTTTGATAGCTTAAACCAAATAAGTCACTGCTTGAGCTCCTTCCGTAGGAAAATCTATAACGACTTTAGATAAATAAATATACCAGTTGAACTAAGATATATTTTTGAGATATATATTTTAATTCATAGGAGTAATGTATATATATATATATATATATATATATATTTTTTTTTTTTTTTTAACACCAATTGTTCTAAAGTTTGTAATTGCCTGTCTTATACTTTTTATACAGTGTTCCCAAAGGGAAAAAGAGTATATTGACTTTGTGCAATGTCCGTCTTGCTGTCCGTCCGTCCGTCCGTCCGTCCGTCCGTCTGTCCGTATGAACGCAATATTAGAGCTATAGACTTGAAATCTTAACCATATACTCATGTGTGCTCCCGAATTATAAAGTGTAAACATTTTCCCGATCCGCCCACTAGGGGCGTGGCAAAGCGGAATATGTGTGCGCCCGTATGCCAGTAATCGTATTAGTTGATAAGCTAGAGAGTTGCAATTTGAAATGTATACTCGTGGTGACAACCCAAGTTCAAAAAGCTATGGCGGATATATCTTCGCCCATTGGGAGCGTGACAAATCGGGAAAAACGCAACTTCTACAGCTTTAAAGCTTGAACGCTAAAATTTCGAATGTGAGCTAAGGTAAGGATTCTATGAAGATCGATCAAAAAGTTATATGTCTACGTCCATTGGGGGCGTGGCTAAGCGGAAAATCGGACCTGAATATATGGTGATTTTTGAAATTGTGCTATATTTTGAACACTATTGACACTAGAGACTTGAAATTTGACATGTAGACTCGGGTTAACTACCCAAGATCAATAAGCTCTGGTAGATATATCTGCGCCCACAGGGGGCATGGCAAACCGTAAAGGTTTATATCTCCTACATTTTTAGATCTAGAAGCTTCAAAATTGAATGGTTCAGTTACTAATGACCTCCTCTTTCGATGACCAAAAAATAATTTTTCAGCCCCTTTGGGGGCGTGGCATATAAAAATACCCTGTAATTGCAGTTATGTTACCCTCGGCTCTATCTAAGAACTAGCAAAAAATTATGCGTCTACGCCTACTGGGGGCGTGGCAAATCGGCAAAGAAGTTTGTTGTGGCCAACTGCATAATTTATGCTTATAAATGGCTTAGTAGTAATTGCTAAGATAGCAGAAAACATTTTAACATGATTATAAAAATATTAATGAATTTAAAAAATAAAATTTTTTAGTTTTCGATTTAAAAAACAAAAAGTTCTCAGCGTGATTCGCACCAAGGTCATTTTAATATAACATGTAATCGTTAGCTAAACCTAAATATGTTCACTGCTACACACCACACAATTCAATAGCAATTCTTAGAATATTATAGCATGCAGCCCTGTATGTAAGCATAGAAAATCAATTAATTTGCACGCAGAGCTGTTTGTTGCTTGTAATGTACGTTTGATAATTGCCGAAATATTTCGTTTATTGCATGTTTATTAAATAAATAAAATGCACCTATGGGAACAGAGTATATCGCAGTTAGTTGCGCCTAACTGCAACGTTCTTACTTGTTAAAAGTGAAAACGATTTCTAAGCAGTTATCTAGTGACATGGCTGCTGCTGAAGAAATATTAAATCAGTATAGTTTTGAAACTCCTCTTCCTCAATCGGAGACCTCTATGTTAGTGGTGCCTCCTTCCGTAACAACATCGTCGCCTAATTAGCTTGCCCCTCCTTCACCTTGTGCTTCTGCACTGTCACCTGCTCCTAACTCAATTGATCTTACATCACTTGGTCCTGAATCTATTGTTTCTCCTGTTGTTGCTGCTATAGCTCAAGTTCAAAAATTGGATTCTTCTCCAATTATTGTTCAGGCAAAGAGTGACAATAAGTCAGACAATACTGGCATTAGCTTATCTGTCGTCTCTCCTAGAAAGCAAGTTTTTTATCTAGGCTTTTATCTGATACGACATGTGAGGCAGTATCGGCTTTTATTTTTAGCAAGATTTCAGCCAATGTTTTTGTATCGAAGTTTAGTTTCGCAACTCAGCGAGAAATTGCTTCATTCAAGATCAATGTGCCGTCGAATTATTTTACAACAATATGTGATCCTAAATTCTGGCCACCTCATGTTGTCCATGAATTCAAACCTATAAATCGAAACAAATCGAATCCTATTTCTTTAAATTTACCTTCGGTGTAATCTACTTCTACTTCCAAAAAACTAAATATTTCACAATCTTCTTCTCAAAATTAAATTCTAAAATTAAAAGCCTTTTCTTACATAGTTTTAGTGTTCGCTTTCACTGAAACATGGTTAAGTCTTAATATTCATAATAGTGAGATTTTTTCAAGTAATTTCACTTCATTTATAGACTTGACCGTTTATTGCGTAAGGGGGGTGGTGTGTTAATTGCTGTGAAATCCAGTTCCAGTTCAAAGAAACCGCATTGGTTTACTAAGACTCTTTCGAATTTAAGAAACATTGAAACTAAATGTTTCAAAAATTATAAAAAGTCTGGCTCAAGTCTTGACTGGTCTAAATATTCCATAGCAAAGTACAACTTCAATCTTTTAAATTCTCGTTGTTATGAGAATTATCCTATACGTTGCAAACTTCAGTTTGCTCGAGATCCTAAACAATTTTCCTCATTTGTTAACGTAAAGCGTAAATCTTCTGGTTTGCCGTCCTTATTTGTCCTTGGTGCTGAAAAAACTTGTAATAATCAGGATTCCTCTGATCTATTTGCAGATTTTTTTCAATCCACTTACTCCTCTGTTGATCGCTACAGCAATTCCTATCCATATTTACTTTCTGAATATGGTTCTATTAACGCTCCTAAGGTCACTGCAGCCTCTCTTGCTTCAACCATTAGGACATTGAAATCATCTTTCTCTCCTGGTGTTGACAATATTTCAAGTTGTGTGATTAAAGAGTGCAGTGTTTCTCTTCAGTCACAATTACTAAAATTGTCTAATTTGTCTTTGGAAACTTCTGTGTTCCCTTTCATTTGGAAAGAGTCTTTCATCATTCCTCTATATAAAAAAGGTGGAAGATCTGATATTTCCAATTATAGAGGTATTGCGAAATTATCTGCTATTCCGAAGTTATTTGAAAAAATTATAACATTTTTTCAAATCGATTATTCATCCATCCCAGCATGGATTTGTTCAAAATCGGTCAACGTCCTCTAATCTTCTTGAATTTACTTCGCTTGTCAATGACAGCTTTTCTAAAAAACTGCAAACTGATGTTATTTATACTGACATCAGTAAAGCATTTGACTCAGTTCATCACCAGATACTTATTCTAAAGCTTGAACTAAACTAAACTTGTGTTCTGGATTTCATCCTATTTGAAGGGTAGAACCCAAAGAGTATTGCTGAGAACAGCTATTTCTAAAATTATCTTTGTTTCATCGGGTGTACCTCAGGGAAGTCATTTGGGACCATTACTCTTTTTGCTTTTTATTAATGACCTTCCCAGTTGTATCTCTTATTCTACATTATTTATGTATGCGGATGATGTAAAACTTTGTCTTCCTTACTCCAGTGCAAATGGGCATCTACACCTTCAAGATGACCTGAATGCATTTCAACTTTGGTGTGTGGCGAATCAGTTGTATCTAAATTGCTCAAAGTGTATGACAATGACCTTCAGACGTACCGTTCCTCATATAGTTGACTATAAAATTAGTTACATTTCCTTACAACGCATCCTTATAGTCAAAGATCTTAGTGTTCTATTTAACTGTAAACTGAATTTCAATCTTCATATTTCTGCCATCATAAATGAAGCCAAAAGTGTTCTTGGCTTTATTAAACGTTGGTCTAAGGAATTTTAAGATCCTTTTATTACCAAGCAATTATTTACTTCGCTTGTGCGTCCTATCCTAGAGTATTGCTCAGTTGTTTGGTCTCCGCAACATAAACTGTATCAGGATCGTATTGAATCGCTCCAAAAACAGTTTCTTCTCTTTGCCTTAAGGGATCTTAACTGGGATAGTAATTTACGATTACCATCGTTAATCGATCGCAGAACAATTTTGGGAATTGTTTTTCTGCACAAATTGATTAACGCCAATATTGATTCGTCCTCTTTGTTGATGCGTCATAATTTTTCGATTCCGTCCCGAACAACTAGATACTATCGTGAGCTACATTTACCTGTGTGCACTACGGATTATTCTTTGCACAGTGCTTTTCATGTTCTATGTGTTAATTTTAATAATTAGCTCTCTCTTCCTAAAATAAAATCCTTGCTCTTAGCTTATCTTAAGGAAATCACTCGAAGTGCCCAGGCATAAGCTTTGGTATACCTAACGTTACCAATATTATTTGCAGTGTTTTTTCAATCCAATTGTATATTCTATTTTATCTCTTCTTTTACTCTTATTTTCATCTCTTTTTCTCGTTTCTTTTAACTTTCTTGAAATATTGCTAATACTTTCCTTTTCTTTACTAATTATACCCTGAACGCATTTAAAATGGGAATTCAGGGTATAATGTTTTTGTGAAAATGTATGTAACAGGCAGAAGGAGACGTCGCAGACCCCATCAGCACAAAAAAATAAGTTGATATAGCCCTGTCCGTCTGTCCGTCCGTCCGTCCGTATGAACGTCGAGATTTCGGAAACTACAAAAGCTAGAGAGCTGAAATTTTACATGAATACTCGTATCTTAGTTACGCAGTACAAGTTTATTTTGTTTTTTCGATAACTCATCCCATAAAAAATCGAAAATTCGTTTACGTTTTTTAGGTTTTTCAAGCATAACTTCTACACCGTTTTAGCTAGAGACTTCAAATTTGTATATTTAAATAGATATTATGGATACACAGATTTTGTAATTTTCAGATTTTGGATGCCACGCTCCCTTCGCCCACAATTTGAAAAAAACGCATTTCAACTACTAGAGACTTGTAATTTGGCAAATGGATAAATTTGAATGCTATTAATATATTCTGAAAGTTTCATGAAGATAGTTCATCTAGAAATGGAGTTATAAGCGTTCAAAGTACAGCCCATCCCACCCCCAAACGTCGGCAGCAACTGCGCGGTTAGCAGAGGGCGCGCTATACGTGCGTAAAGAAGAAGAATATTAATTTTTTTTGCAGGGTTCAGGGTATCTCGTAGTCGAGCCGTCTCGACTAGAGCCTTCTTACTTGTTTTTTGCAGGGTTCAGAGTATCTCGTAGTCGAGCCGTCTCGACTAGAGCCTTTTTACTTGTTTTAACACCAATTGTTCTAAAGTTTGTAATTGCCTGTCTTATACTTTTTATACAGTGTTCCCAAAGGGAAAAAGAGTATATTTTAATTCATAGGAGTAATGTATATATATATATATATATATATATATATATATATATATATATATATATATATATATATATAAGCAGAAAGCTTGCTGACTCTAACTCTAAAGATGAACGATATATAATTTTATAACTGATTCCCGATAAATGTTAAGATCGATAGCTCTGAAACGAAAACAATTATCGATTTTCTGAAATAAACTCGTATACCGCGTGCAATACACGGACCTAACAAAAAAAGAATGAAGTCTCTAGCTCTTATAGTTGCTGAGATCGACGCGTTCATACATACGGCCGGCCGGACAGACGGGCGGGCGGACGGACAGACGGGCAGACGGACGGACGGACAGGGCTATATCAACTTTTCTCGTCACCCTGTTCAAGAATATATATACTTTCTGGGATCTGCGACGTCTCCTCCTGCCTGTTACATACTTTTAACAAAACCATTATACCTTGATTTCCCATTTTCAGTGAGCTCAGGGTATAAAAATTTAAAGCCTGTGTCAGGAACACGCTTTAGCATCCATGAGGTAACTGAAATAGGCTAACGAAGAGAACGAAAATGAACTGAAAAATAGTTAATAAATCTGCTTATGTTGAGCTTTCACATTATTTCAATTTATTCAAATTCTTTATTGAGACAATGTTGCCGTAAGAGGAAAGAGCGCCCCAGTTCTTTGCATTGCATTTGTTTCTGTTATACAGGTGGTGGGGGATCACCGCTTGAGCTCCTCAAAATTTCGTCAGGAGGCGGATCACCAGCAAAGAGACTGGAGACCAGGACAGCTAGCACAGCAGTGAAAAGTATCTGTAAGTAAAGGACACCAAAATAAGATTATTACTCTCCAGAGAACAAACCAATATGCTTTCTTACAATTTTCATGTTGATTGAAAACAAATTAGCATTCTACTGTAGACTTTCCTTTTTATACCTTTTTAAAATAAAAAATGAAACGAATGGATTGTCTATGCTAAATGTAATGTATCGATTTCACAAAATAAATTTGCTTGAAGTATTGCTTAGACAAGGCCGAAACAATTTATAATAGTCATTTGTACTGAAACTAATTCATTGGGTACATCATATTTACCATACCTGACCTTTGGCGTATGACATAGCTTGTCTCGTTGAACAGGAATACTCAGGATCAGTTAATGAAACAAAATTGCATTATTTAATTTTGTATACCCTGGACCCATTGAAAATGGGAATTCAAGGTATAATGGTTTTGTGAAAATGTATGTACAGGCAGAAGGAAACGTCGCAGACCACTAAGGTATATATAGATCGTAATACATGAATACATCCCAGTACGAGTTTATTTTTTTCGATAACTCATCCCATTTCCTAGCTGTCGATAAAATTCGAAAGTTCGTTTACATTTTTACGTTTTTCGAGCATAACTTCTACAATTTTCGATACAAAATATTTTCTGTGTGCATAGAACTTATCACCAGCAACACTGCCCTTATATGAGTTTTGATAGCTTAAACCAAATAAGTCACTGCTTGAGCTCCTTCTGTAGGAAAATCTATAACGACTTTAGATAAATAAATATACCAGTTGAACTAAGATATATTTTTGAGATATATATTTTAATTCATAGGAGTAATGTATATATATATATATATATATATATATATATATATATATATATATATATTTTTTTTTTTTTTTTTTTTTTGTAACACCAATTGTTCTAAAGTTTGTAATTGCCTGTCTTATACTTTTTATACAGTGTTCCCAAAGGGAACAAGTAAGAAGGCTCTAGTCGAGACGGCTCGACTACGAGATACCCTGAATCCTGCAAAAAAATTAATATTCTTCTTCTTTACTCACGTATAGCGCGCGCTCTGCTAACCGCGCAGTTGCTGCCGACGGTTAGGGGTGGGATGGGCTGTACTTTGAACGCTTATAACTCCATTTCTAGATGGACTATCTTCATGAAACTTTCAGAATATATTAAAATTTGTCCATTTGCCAAATTACAAGTCTCTAGTATTTGAAATACGTCTTTTTCAAATTGGTGGCGAAGGGGGCGTGGCATCCATTTTCAATGGGTTCAGGGTATAAAAAGAGTATATTGACTTTGTGCAATGTCCGTCTTGCTGTCCGTCCGTCCGTCCGTCCGTCTGTCCGTATGAACGCAATATTAGAGATAGAGACTTGAAATCTTAACCATATACTCATGTGTGCTCCCGAATTATAAAGTGTAAACATTTTCCCGATCCGCCCACTAGGGGCGTGGCAAAGCGGAATATGTGTGCGCCCGTATGCCAGTAATCGTATTAGTTGATAAGCTAGAGAGTTGCAATTTGAAATGTATACTCGTGGTGACAACCCAAGTTCAAAAAGCTATGGCGGATATATCTTCGCCCATTGGGAGCGTGACAAATCGGGAAAAACGCAACTTCTACAGCTTTAAAGCTTGAACGCTAAAATTTCGAATGTGAGCTAAGGTAAGGATTCTATGAAGATCGATCAAAAAGTTATATGTCTACGTCCATTGGGGGCGTGGCTAAGCGGAAAATCGGACCTGAATATATGGTGATTTTTGAAATTGTGCTATATTTTGAACACTATTGACACTAGAGACTTGAAATTTGACATGTAGACTCGGGTTAACTACCCAAGATCAATAAGCTCTGGTAGATATATCTGCGCCCACAGGGGGCATGGCAAACCGTAAAGGTTTATATCTCCTACATTTTTAGAGCTAGAAGCTTCAAAATTGAATGGTTCAGTTACTAATGACCTCCTCTTTCGATGACCAAAAAATAATTTTTCAGCCCCTTTGGGGGCGTGGCATATAAAAATACCCTGTAATTGCAGTTATGTTACCCTCGGCTCTATCTAAGAACTAGCAAAAAATTATGCGTCTACGCCTACTGGGGGCGTGGCAAATCGGCAAAGAAGTTTGTTGTGGCCAACTGCATAATTTATGCTTATAAATGGCTTAGTAGTAATTGCTAAGATAGCAGAAAACATTTTAACATGATTATAAAAATATTAATGAATTTAAAAAATAAAATTTTTTAGTTTTCGATTTAAAAAACAAAAAGTTCTCAGCGTGATTCGCACCAAGGTCATTTTAATATAACATGTAATCGTTAGCTAAACCTAAATATGTTCACTGCTACACACCACACAATTCAATAGCAATTCTTAGAATATTATAGCATGCAGCCCTGTATGTAAGCATAGAAAATCAATTAATTTGCACGCAGAGCTGTTTGTTGCTTGTAATGTACGTTTGATAATTGCCGAAATATTTCGTTTATTGCATGTTTATTAAATAAATAAAATGCACCTATGGGAACAGAGTATATCGCAGTTAGTTGCGCCTAACTGCAACGTTCTTACTTGTTAAAAGTGAAAACGATTTCTAAGCAGTTATCTAGTGACATGGCTGCTGCTGAAGAAATATTAAATCAGTATAGTTTTGAAACTCCTCTTCCTCAATCGGAGACCTCTATGTTAGTGGTGCCTCCTTCCGTAACAACATCGTCGCCTAATTAGCTTGCCCCTCCTTCACCTTGTGCTTCTGCACTGTCACCTGCTCCTAACTCAATTGATCTTACATCACTTGGTCCTGAATCTATTGTTTCTCCTGTTGTTGCTGCTATAGCTCAAGTTCAAAAATTGGATTCTTCTCCAATTATTGTTCAGGCAAAGAGTGACAATAAGTCAGACAATACTGGCATTAGCTTATCTGTCGTCTCTCCTAGAAAGCAAGTTTTTTATCTAGGCTTTCATCTGATACGACATGTGAGGCAGTATCGGCTTTTATTTTTAGCAAGATTTCAGCCAATGTTTTTGTATCGAAGTTTAGTTTCGCAACTCAGCGAAAAATTGCTTCATTCAAGATCAATGTGCCGTCGAATTATTTTACAACAATATGTGATCCTAAATTCTGGCCACCTCATGTAGTTGTCCATGAATTCAAACCTAACAATCTTTTAAATTCTCGTTGTTATGAGAACTATCCTATACGTTGCAAACGTCAGTTTGCTCGAGATCCTAAACAATTTTCCTCATTTGTTAACGTAAAGCGTAAATCTTCTGGTTTGCCGTCCTTATTTGTCCTTGGTGCTGAAAAAACTTGTAATAATCAGGATTCCTCTGATCTATTTGCAGATTTTTTTCAATCCACTTACTCCTCTGTTGATCGCTACAGCAATTCCTATCCATATTTACTTTCTGAATATGGTTCTATTAACGCTCCTAAGGTCACTGCAGCCTCTCTTGCTTCAACCATTAGGACATTGAAATCATCTTTCTCTCCTGGTGTTGACAATATTTCAAGTTGTGTGATTAAAGAGTGCAGTGTTTCTCTTCAGTCACAATTACTAAAATTGTCTAATTTGTCTTTGGAAACTTCTGTGTTCCCGTTCATTTGGAAAGAGTCTTTCATCATTCCTCTATATAAAAAAGGTGGAAGATCTGATATTTCCAATTATAGAGGTATTGCGAAATTATCTGCTATTCCGAAGTTATTTGAAAAAATTATAACATTTTTTCAAATCGATTATTCATCCATCCCAGCATGGATTTGTTCAAAATCGGTCAACGTCCTCTAATCTTCTTGAATTTACTTCGCTTGTCAATGACAGCTTTTCTAAAAAACTGCAAACTGATGTTATTTATACTGACATCAGTAAAGCATTTGACTCAGTTCATCACCAGATACTTATTCTAAAGCTTGAACTAAACTAAACTTGTGTTCTGGATTTCATCCTATTTGAAGGGTAGAACCCAAAGAGTATTGCTGAGAACAGCTATTTCTAAAATTATCTTTGTTTCATCGGGTGTACCTCAGGGAAGTCATTTGGGACCATTACTCTTTTTGCTTTTTATTAATGACCTTCCCAGTTGTATCTCTTATTCTACATTATTTATGTATGCGGATGATGTAAAACTTTGTCTTCCTTACTCCAGTGCAAATGGGCATCTACACCTTCAAGATGACCTGAATGCATTTCAACTTTGGTGTGTGGCGAATCAGTTGTATCTAAATTGCTCAAAGTGTATGACAATGACCTTCAGACGTACCGTTCCTCATATAGTTGACTATAAAATTAGTAACATTTCCTTACAACGCATCCTTATAGTCAAAGATCTTAGTGTTCTATTTAACTGTAAACTGAATTTCAATCTTCATATTTCTGCCATCATAAATGAAGCCAAAAGTGTTCTTGGCTTTATTAAACGTTGGTCTAAGGAATTTTAAGATACTTTTATTACCAAGCAATTATTTACTTCGCTTGTGCGTCCTATCCTAGAGTATTGCTCAGTTGTTTGGTCTCCGCAACATAAACTGTATCAGGATCGTATTGAATCGCTCCAAAAACAGTTTCTTCTCTTTGCCTTAAGGGATCTTAACTGGGATAGTAATTTACGATTACCGTCTTACCATAGTAGGCTTCAGCTCATTGATCTTCCATCGTTAATCGATCGCAGAACAATTTTGGAAATTGTTTTTCTGCACAAATTGATTAACGCCAATATTGATTAGTCCTCTTTGTTGTTGATGCGTCATAATGTTTCGATTCCGTCCCGAACAACTAGATACTATCGTGAGCTACATTTACCTGTGTGCACTACGGATTATTCTTTGCACAGTGCGTTTCATGTTCTATGTGTTAATTTTAATAATTAGCTCTCTCTTCCTAAAATAAAATCCTTGCTCTTAGCTTATCTTAGGGAAATCACTCGAAGTGCCCAGGCATAAGCTTTGGTATTTTTCGATAACTCATCCCATTCCTTGATTATCGATAAAAAATTATCGAAAATTCGTTTACTTTTTTTACGTTTTTTCGAGCATAACGTCTAGACTGTTTAAACTAGAGACTTTTGTCATTAGACATTATGGATACGCAGATTTTGTAACTTTCAGATTTTAGATGCCACTCCCCCTTCGCCCACAATTTGAAAAATTTATTTCAACTACTAGAGACTTGTACTTTGGCAAATGGACAAATTTGAATGCAATTAATATATTCTGAAAGTTTCATAAAGACAGTCCATCTAGATATGGAGTTATAAGCGTTCAAAGTACAGCCCATCACACCCGCAACCGTCGGCAGCAACTGCGCGGTTAGCAGAGCGCGCGCTTATACGTGCGTAAAGAAGAATATTAATTTTTTTGCAGGGTTCAGGGTATTTCGTAGTCGAGCCGTCTCGATTAGAGCCTTCTTACTTGTTTTCTTACTTTGTTTGGGGGATTAGGCGAATTTGGTGCCGGTATCCAAAATCAAGCAAAACCCGAAATTGTATTAAATTAAAATCTATATATATGCAGAAGTATCTAGCTCATATACTTGCTGAGATCGACGCGTTCATACATACGGACGGGCGGACGGACGGACGGACGGACGGACAGACGGACAGTGCTATATCAACTTGTCTCGTCACCCTGATCAAGAATATATATACTTTGTTGGATCTTCGACGTCTCCTTCTGCCTGTTACATACTTTTAACAAAACCATTATACCTTGATTTCCCATTTTCAGTGAGCTCAGGGTATAAAAATTTAAAGCCTGTGTCAGGAACACGCTTTAGCATCCATGAGGTAACTGAAATAGGCTAACGAAGAGAACGAAAATGAACTGAAAAATAGTTAATAAATCTGCTTATGTTGAGCTTTCACATTATTTCAATTTATTCAAATTCTTTATTGAGACAATGTTGCCGTAAGAGGAAAGAGCGCCCCAGTTCTTTGCATTGCATTTGTTTCTGTTATACAGGTGGTGGGGGATCACCGCTTGAGCTCCTCAAAATTTCGTCAGGAGGCGGATCACCAGCAAAGAGACTGGAGACCAGGACAGCTAGCACAGCAGTGAAAAGTATCTGTAAGTAAAGGACACCAAAATAAGATTATTACTCTCCAGAGAACAAACCAATATGCTTTCTTACAATTTTCATGTTGATTGAAAACAAATTAGCATTCTACTGTAGACTTTCCTTTTTATACCTTTTTAAAATAAAAAATGAAACGAATGGATTGTCTATGCTAAATGTAATGTATCGATTTCACAAAATAAATTTGCTTGAAGTATTGCTTAGACAAGGCCGAAACAATTTATAATAGTCATATGTACTGAAACTAATTCATTGGGTACATCATATTTACCATACCTGACCTTTGGCGTATGACATAGCTTGTCTCGTTGAACAGGAATACTCAGGATCAGTTAATGAAACAAAATTGCATTATTTAATTTTGTATACCCTGGACCCATTGAAAATGGGAATTCAAGGTATAATGGTTTTGTGAAAATGTATGTACAGGCAGAAGGAAACGTCGCAGACCACTAAGGTATATATAGATCGTAATACATGAATACATCCCAGTACGAGTTTATTTTTTTCGATAACTCATCCCATTTCCTAGCTGTCGATAAAATTCGAAAGTTCGTTTACATTTTTACGTTTTTCGAGCATAACTTCTACAATTTTCGATACAAAATATTTTCTGTGTGCATAGAACTTATCATCAGCAACACTGCCCTTATATGAGTTTTGATAGCTTAAACCAAATAAGTCACTGCTTGAGCTCCTTCTGTAGGAAAATCTATAACGACTTTAGATAAATAAATATACCAGTTGAACTAAGATATATTTTTTTTTTAACACCAATTGTTCTAAAGTTTGTAATTGCCTGTCTTATACTTTTTATACAGTGTTCCCAAAGGGAAAAAGAGTATATTGACTTTGTGCAATGTCCGTCTTGCTGTCCGTCCGTCCGTCCGTCCGTCTGTCCGTATGAACGCAATATTAGAGCTAGAGACTTGAAATCTTAACCATATATTCATGTGTGCTCCTGAATTATAAAGTGTAAACATTTTCCCGATCCGCCCACTAGGGGCGTGGCAAAGCGGAATATGTGTGCGCCCGTATGCCAGTAATCGTATTAGTTGATAAGCTAGAGAGTTGCAATTTGAAATGTATACTCGTGGTGACAACCCAAGTTCAAAAAGCTATGGCGGATATATCTTCGCCCATTGGGAGCGTGACAAATCGGGAAAAACGCAACTTCTACAGCTTTAAAGCTTGAACGCTAAAATTTCGAATGTGAGCTAAGGTAAGGATTCTATGAAGATCGATCAAAAAGTTATATGTCTACGTCCATTGGGGGCGTGGCTAAGCGGAAAATCGGACCTGAATATATGGTGATTTTTGAAATTGTGCTATATTTTGAACACTATTGACACTAGAGACTTGAAATTTGGCATGTAGACTCGGGTTAACTACCCAAGATCAATAAGCTCTGGTTGATATACCTGCGCCCACAGGGGGCATGGCAAACCGTAAAGGTTTATATCTCCTACATTTTTAGAGCTAGAAGCTCTATTTTGAGAATGGTTCAGTTACTTACGGCCTCCTCTATCGATAACATAAAAATAAATTTTCAGCCTCTTTGGGGGCGTGGCATATCGAAAAATATTCTGTCATTTTCGCATTTTTGGAGTGTAAGCAACCAAATTTAGCAGTTATGTTACCCTCGGCTCTTTCTAAGAACTGCCAAAAAATTATTCAATCGCAATTCTTAAAATATTGTAGCATGCAGCCTTTGTATGTAAGTATAGAAATTCAATCAGCTGTGCACGCAGAGCTGTTTGTTGCTTGCAATGTACGTTTGCTAATTGCCGAAATATTTCGTTTATTAAATATTTATTAAATGAAGAAAATGTACCTATGGGAACACAGTACATCGCAGTTAGTTGCGCCTAACTGCAACGTTCTTACTTGTTTAAAATAAAAGAGTATGAAATCTGTAGTGGATACTGCTCGACTATGAGCTCCCCTAAATCCCTCTTCGAACGAGTAATACTCCAAGAATTATTCGTTGACACGCATTGCAGTCTTCTTGCTGTCTCGCTTGCTCTGCCAAGTGGGTTTTGTTGCGAGAACTTATTTTATTAATAATTATGTTTCTAGACGGACAATCATGATCAAACTTTGAGATTATGATCATAACATTCATATCTATATGCCAAAACAAGCTGTGTCTCTAGTATTTGAAATATATTTTTTTACACATTTGGGGATGTAGGGGTGAATTAGTAACTATATATGTATGTATAAGCAGAAGACTTGGAATCTGTAAGTGTGTAAGTGTTTTCTATCATATATACTTTTTAACACCAATTGTTCCAGTGTTGCCAGCAAACGAGTTGCTTGTCTTGCAGATGCTCTATATTTCATAATCTTCGAGATGGACATATCCAGAATGGCTCAGTTCGTCATCATATGTATTTTTGGCATGCTTCGTTCTGTATGTTACCTGATTTGAATTTTTATTTTCGGAAATATTTTTATTTTTAGCTTCAATTCTCACAAGTTACTTCGTCAAATGACGTCAATAGAATGTTGCATTTATGTGAAAAAAAGAAAAGGGGGAAAAAAAAACAACAAATTTAAAGCCTCTGTCAGGAACACGCCTTCAAGCAATCAAATTCCAATTCGTGTGTAAGTGCTTATTTCCACTCAACGCTCAACGCTAGCTTCAACTGCTTTAATTTATAGTCTGCGCATTTTACTTTGGCTTGAAGGAATTTGCGTGAGAAATTGTTTGTGAACTGCCAACGCGCCAAGCAGCAGTTGTGCCACAACAACTTCTGGACTGTTATCTAATGGCGGTTGAGGCGCACATAACTGGCCATTTATGATAAGCAATCTAGTACAATAAACAACTGAAAATTATATAAATTTTATTTAACAATAAGCTCTGCAACGAGCTGCACCATTAACATTCCGTTGCAATGTCACGAATGTGGACTTGCCATGATGTAAAGTAACGAACCGTCAACAGAAACAGTGGCTGCAGCTGCCAGAAGATGCCATACGAAGCGGAACAATGGGTTGTTCTCTCTTCCTCCTTCACTCTTTGTGTATGTGTGTATGTACATGTGTGCGTTTGCATGTGTGTGTGTGTGTGTGTGTGTGTGTGTTTGAATGTGTATACTGATTGCACAAAGGCATCAAGCCCGTCAACTCCTTAGTGACGTGTTGAGCAAAAGAAAAACAAGCAACCAAGGACAGAACTGAGCCAAGGAAACAGGAAACAGAGCACCTGAGCAGGCAACATAACATCGGCGAACAGTGGGCTGCAATTACATTTCAATACTCAAAAATAATTAAGAAGGATATGTAATTACAAAGTGTATTTGATATTTATTTTTATTACTGTTCTAGGTTCTACAGAATGTGAGCCTTGACCCAAAATAAATCTGTTAAATAAAAAAATAAATACATAATATTTTATTATTATTATATTTATTAGATTACGAACATTACATATGATGCTTATACCGACAATCCCGCTAGTCTATTTACATTAATTACATTTACTGCACTTTGTATACACAAAAAAAGTATATTATTTTCAATAACAAAATAGAATGCATTAATTGGGAAATGCTTCAACTGATTTAAAAACTTCGCCTCCAAGTGCAAAAGATTCTTATGTCATCGATTGAAATTGTTGTGAAACTTTTATTTTCAAGATTTCATATATTTTATAAGCCAAAAATAAATTGAAATAAATGTATAAATGCTTATCTATGTAAATGTTGTTAAATATATCATCTGACAGACTCAATCATCATTAGATAAATTTTTCATATTCGTATTTTTTATTTTGTCCACATTGCATATTATTCATATATTTTTGTCGCAATCACAACATCGATTTGCAGTTAGAAATTAGCTCTATGGAAGCGAGGTGGATGAGGAGCATAGTTGTCTCAGGTGGTTTTCACTACTCCATTGTGCAGCTTTTCATTTTTTATCAGATCCGCTGCTGCTCGTCTCCTAACACTCGTTCTTCGACTTCATTAATTCGAAATTACAAAGCCTTGTTCTTAGTTGTTGCAGTTGCAGTTGCTGTTGTTAGTAGAACCTTTGCGTCGGACACGTGTGCCACGTGCGTGGGCCTGCTTGGGGCCAATGTATTGGTAATGGGCGTGCCAGCTTATTGTTACCAATATTGCCTTGTCCCTCTGCATGCCAGCGACATTCGCTTCTCTGTCTCCTTTGTGGGTGACACGCAAAGCTGCAGTTCTCGATGCACTGCCACAGAAGCTAACACAAAAACATTTGCACGGAAGACGAGGCAGTAAGCCAGCTGAGGGCTTAGGTTCAGAATTGACGTACCATTGTGCTGTCAATTTTAAAACAACAAATGTAAAACCAGCAAAATTGGAAGCCGCTTATCAACCGACTAGAAAATACCCTTCCTACACTGCAGTCAACCTATATTTCGCTTTGATTATAAACCGAATTGCAACAAAGATTTAATTGACTAAATAATAAACACTGAAAAGAATTAATGCTATTCAGCAACGAGTTGAAAAGTTCTCTCACATGCGATACATATTCCATCTATCTCATTCATCAGTCCATTTTAGCCATTTATTTAAGTAAAAAAAAATATATATGAACTTTCTTAAAAGTATGCTACGTTAAAATTGTCTCCATTAAAAAATTGATAAAATTGCATATTTTTTTATCGCGATATTGTCTTGTTTTATTTATTTATTTTATTTTATTACTGAATTACGTCGTTAAAAAGAAATAGGATATAAAAATGTATAACAAAATATAATCTTCATAAATAAAAATTGTTTTAAATAAAATAATGTAATGAATATAATACATAAATACATATATATGATGCACATATCTGAAATTTGCTAATATTACGATATATATTTAATAGCAAATTACTCCCTTGTTTTGTATTTATATGGAAATCTTAATCTGAGTTTAATTTGTTGATTAGCATTTAATGAGGGAAATATTAAAGTGAACTTAAATATTTTGTAAATTACTTTTAAGTGCTTAGTTTCGCCTTAAAACGTTTTCATTTACTTAGTATAGATTTTCTGACTCTCTAATATTTTCCTATTTAATGCTTAAAACGTGCAGTGTACGTGCATATTTAGTGACATAGTTGGCATACCCTTAGTGAGCTCATAAAAAGTCGCTAGCGACGTAATAAGCAGCAACAGTTGAGCTTTGGGGTTGTAGTCGGGTGCTGACGCTCGTTGTGGCGGGTGAGCGGGGGCGACTCTGGTTAGCTGAGCGTAGTGCAGTGCTCAAAATGCAACGAGCCGTGTGTTAAGTGCTTCCCGCTGCTACTGCCACTCATAAACACACACACACACATATATACACCACTCTCTAACACACTCACACACACATGCACACACACTTGAGAGAGAGACGGGCACACGCGCTCAGCTTTGTATTGACGCACTCGACGGCGATGAGAACATGTCAAAGCTAAAGCTCTAGTGAGACCCGGTCCCCTAAACAAGTGAACTTGCAGTCGTAAACGCTGTCCATGTCGTCGCAGTTGCTTCATTCGCAAATTGAACGTCAACGCGAGCGCATCTCGTCGACGGAACAAGCCAACAACACTAATTGGAAAACAACAACAACAATACTAATTGGAAAACTGATAAACAATTGAGATTGAAAAATCTCCAGAGATCTGCAACATGGCACTGCGCGGTGCGAACGTGATTTGGTTTCGCCATGGCCTCCGTCTCCATGACAATCCAGCGCTGTTGGCTGCACTGTCCAACAAAGATCACGGCGTCGCCTTGATACCCATTTTCATATTCGATGGCGAGAGCGCGGGTAAGTCAGGCAGCTAGTTGCAACTGACGATCTGATTGGATTGAGTTCTACGATTACGTTCGCCGGCTCTCTCTCTCCCTCTCTCTGCACTATGAGATAATAGCGCGACTCAGCGACTTTTTATTACCAAATACTTAGTGGATCGCTCGTACATTGCAAGCACAGCAGGTTTCCATGTCCAGAGAGGGAGGCATGAGTGTAGGCACTCTTAAGTACAATCAACCCAAACAAAACAATGCGTTCTAATACGCTTTGCTTTGAGTACGCGAAAGAGAGATAGAGAGAGTAAGAGATAGAGAGAAAAAGAGAGAGAGAGAGAGACATAGGTAGATGCAATTGCATGCAAATAGTTTCTCAGAGAGACTTTAATAGTACTATATACGCAGACATACATATGTATAACAGAGGGAAAAAAACAAGTAGGAATGCTCTAGTCGTGGTATCCAAAAATTCTGAAAATTACAGAATAATCTCTCTAAATATATAAATGTGAAGACTGTAGCTCAAACGGTAAACGAGCTACGCACAAAAAAAAACAAAAAAAAAAAAAGAAATCGAATTTTGGATCAATATAAGATCAAGAATATATATACTTTATGGGGTCTGCGACGTCTCCTTCTGTCTGTTACATACATTTTCACAAAACCGTTATACCCTCAATTCCCATTTTCAATGGGTTCAGGGTATAATATATATATATATATATATATATATATATATATATATATATATATATATATATATATATATATATATATATATATATGAACAACACTTGTAAATGGGATATAAGAAAAAATGTTTAATTGAATACGTACAGTCGAACTGAAATTGAGGCTGGTAATTGGAAACTAAGAAACTAATTTGTATTTTTTTTTTTTTTAGCATTAATGTATATTTTATTTTTATTAAATATATGTTGGTATTGGACAAATTTAAAATTAATAATTCTTAATGAATTTAAGCCACGTGGAATTCTTTTTTTTTCCATTTTGAGCAATTGAAAGCTTTAAAATATTTCGCATATTTCAGTTTTTTTTATTAATATTATTTTTTATTTATATCAAATTATTGTATTAAAATATATCTTTTTGCACAATAAAAATGATTTCAATTTTGTATTTGCACTTTATTTCCTACACTTTTACTATAGTTCATTATTATTATTATCATGAACTATTATTAATTATAGTTAATTAATATTAAATTAATTTAATATTTACTATTGAAGGCTGTTTCACTACTATTTTCATAATATTTGCATTGACCATGGGCCACATTGTCAGACTGATTTACGATAGTGATGATTATGATTATGGTTATAATTATGATATCATATATATGTATATGAATGCCTTTCTAGGCACCAAGAATGTTGGCTACAATCGCATGCGCTTCCTGCTGGACTCTCTGCAGGACATCGATAGGCAATTGCAGGAGGCGACCGAAGGACGCGGTGGTCTGTTCATTTGCGAGGGCCAGCCTGTGCACATCTTTCGCCGTCTACATGAGCACGTCGGTCTGCACAAGATCTGTGTCGAACAGGATTGCGAGCCCATCTGGAATGAGCGCGACGAAGCAACGAAGAACCTGTGCCGCGACTTGGGCATCGAGTATGTGGAGAAGGTGTCGCATACACTGTGGGATCCTCGCACGGTAATCGATACGAACGGAGGCATTGCTCCACTGACCTATCAGATGTTCCTTGTAAGTAACTAACTCCAATAGTATCTAACGTCTATTTACTCAATCTCATACCTGATATTACAGCATACGGTGCAGATTATTGGGCTACCGCCAAGGCCAGTGCGTGATCCGCACTTTGAGGGCGTCAAATTTGTTCAATTGTCGCCGGAGGTGCGCAAGGACATTGGCTGCTTTGAGATGACCCCCACACCGGAGCACTTCAATGTATACAGCGACAATATGGGTTACCTGGCCAAAATCAACTGGGTCGGTGGCGAGACACAGGCATTGCTGCTGCTAGGTGAGCGACTCAAAGTGGAGCAGCATGCCTTCGAGCGAGGCTACTACCTGCCCAACCAGGCCATGCCCAATATTCTCGATACGCCCAAGTCGATGAGCGCTCATTTGCGCTTTGGCTGCCTGTCCGTACGCAGATTTTATTGGTGCATGCACGATCTGTTCAAGAATGTGCAACTGCGCGCCTGCGTCCGTGGCGTCCAAATGTCAGGCGGCGCTCACATTACAGGACAACTGATATGGCGTGAATACTTCTACACGATGTCGGTGAATAATCCACAGTACGATCGCATGGAAGGCAATGAGATCTGTCTAAGCATACCATGGGCGAAGCCAGATCCCGATCAATTGCAACGCTGGCGCCTCGGCCAAACAGGTTTCCCGCTGATCGATAGTGCGATGCGACAACTGCTGGCCGAGGGCTGGCTGCATCACACGCTGCGCAACACGGTGGCCACGTTCCTCACACGCGGCGGTCTCTGGCAGAACTGGGAGTTTGGCCTGCAGCACTTTCTCAAGTATCTGCTGGATGCAGACTGGTCGGTCTGCGCTGGCAATTGGATGTGGGTATCCAGCTCGGCATTTGAGCGATTGCTCGACTCCTCCCTCGTCACCTGTCCCGTGGCGCTGGCCAAACGACTCGATCCCAATGGCCAGTATATCAAGCAGTATGTACCAGAGCTGCAGCATGTGCCCAAGGAATATATGTGAGTTGTGTTCAGAATTTCATTTTTATACCCTGAACCCATTGAAAATGGGAATTCAGGGTATAATGGTTTTGTGAAAATGTATGTAACAGGCAGAATGAGACATCAAAGACCCCAAAAAGGATATATATTCTTGATCCGCACAAAAAAATAAGTTGATATAGCGCTGTCCGTCTGTCCGCCCGTCCGTCCGATAGCTCATTCCATTTCCTGATTATCGATAAAAACATTTTTTGAGCGTAACTTCTATACCGTTTGAGTTAGAGACTTCATTTGAATATTTACATAGTTACTGTAGATCCGAAGATTCTGTAATTATCAGATTCTTTATGCCCTTTAACCCAAAATTTGAAAAAAAAGCATTTCAAATGCAAGAGTCTTTTAATTTGGAAAATAGACACATTTGAATGCTATTAATATATTCCGAAAGCTTCAAGAAGCTCATCCATCTAGAAATGAAGTTATGAGTGTTCAAAGTCCAAACCCGTTCCCACTCTCAAGCCACGGCAGCAACTATGCAGTTAGCAGAGCGCGCGCTTATATATATGTGCGTAAAGACGAGTATTCTTTACTGCGGGGTTTAGGGTATCTCGTAGTTGAGCAGTCTCGACTAGAGCTTTCTTACTTGTTTAATTATCAAATACATTTATTTTTAATACACTATTGTTATAGAACTTATAAATATTTTAATTTATATTATGTTCAATCTACGCTTAGTATACGTATTTAGTTATAACTGTCTTTTATCCTACTTTTTTAATTGTCGCTAAATTTCTTTTTTCACATTTTAGTCATGAGCCGTGGCTCATGTCTGCTGAGGAACAGAAGCGTTACGAGTGCTTGATTGGAGTCCATTATCCAGATCGTATTATTGATCTCTCGCTGGCATCGAAGCGTAATATGCTGGCAATGAAGGCGTTACGTAATTCCCTAATAGAGCCGCCGCCGCATTGCCGGCCCTCCAATGAGGAGGAGGTGCGTCAATTCTTTTGGCTGGCTGACTGAAGAGATCCAAGCCCATTAATCTTTCCAAGTGTACTGTGTTTTAATTTCGTATATTAACAAGAAAAAAAATATAATATACATATCTATAAATATATATATTGTGTTTGTGTAATAAAAATGTCGCTTATATATCATTAATAATGCTTTATTTTCTTTAATTTTTTAATTAAAATATTTGCTACAATACAATTTGTATTTTCAATGTTTTAACAGCTTATAATTTGTTACTCGTACATAATTTTCTTATGTATCTTATTTTAAAGTGATTTATTATGTATATATAATTATTTATTTATATATAAATATTATTATCATTCGTATTACACTTTTAAATTATATGCAATTAACATTTATTTTAATAAAAATGATTTACTCTTCTTTATATAAGGAAATTTGAACGCGAATTAATGTTTAAAAATATTTAAATTGATTTATAAAGTTTCATTGTTGTTGGTTTCGCAATAGTGAAAAAGTCATTTTCGATTTTTTCCTACTGATTTCATTTATTATAATTATTTGTGGTGTATATTTCATTTGAATGCCTAAATTGTATTTGAAATCTAATTTTTGCCTTTTGTTGTAGAAAGTGTGCAATAATTTTTGGTTACCAAGGCCAATATCATGAGTATTATTGGCCTCATGGATTTGAAAATGAGACCTAAAAGGATTTATTGTTGAAACTTGAGTCCCTCGACAGTTGCTGCGAATCAAGACTTGAAAAACAAAGGAAATGGGCAGCTACTCCGACAATGCCGAAGCATTTAAATTCTTCACAAAGAGTCAATCAAGAGTGAAATACATAAAATATAGAACGTCAGACAAACTATATTACCTATAAGAATAAATGTCTCATAGATGCTATGCAAAATTATATATATAATATATATATAACTTTGCTTGTACAGTTTTTCTGTTTCTTATTCCTTTTGTGTTTGTTTTTAATTTTCCGATTGAAATACAAATAAATTCGAATAAACATTTAGAGCGCATTTGGAAAAAAGTTTATCGCAAATATCGTATATGTGTACGTATTATACATTAATATATATGTATGTGTATATGCGTAAAATCTGCTGAATATATTCAACCAACGAACCAACGGAATTGAACGGCAACTCACATAGCAAATAACAATTTTTCTCTTTATACAAATACAAATACTATTTGTTGAATATCATCTCATAACGCATTTCATTTCAACATATAATAAAGTAATTTATTATTTCACTAATGTGTGTGGCTGTGTGTGTAATATGTACATTCACACGCATACATGCGCTATGCCACTTGTATGCATATATGTGTGTGTGTGTGTATGTGTGTGCGCGTGTATGTGTGTTTCATTTCGAGTCACTTTTGCCTATTAAAAAACGCAGCCCCATAAAATATGCAATACTTCCAGCATAATTAATTTAATATTTTTTATGTTTGCTATCCACGCAGTTTAAGCTTATGAGGTTCCATTAATTTCACTTTTCATTAAATATACTTTATACAGCACGTTTTGTATAAATACTCTATTATGGGTGCTTTTTTGAATCCAGAGTACCTCTAGTATTTTAGACTGGGTTTTTCTTTAGTTTCGTTAAAAGCCGTTAGAAGGTTTACTTTAAAATGGACGTTTTTTAGATAGATAATGATTAGGACTTTGAGCAGAAAGTAGCGGCAAGTACTTGAAGTATTCGGTGTGACTAGAGCGCCATTCGGAGTTGTTAACAGGTGCCTTAAATATGTGTGTGCTTTAAATCGAGTTTTGTAACATTGCATACAATTCTGGCAGTATATTATTATATATATTGGCTTATAAAAAATATTCGTTGAAGATTTCTAAAACTATTTGATGTTACAATTTGCATAGGAATTTATGCCATTTAAACAATAGGAAAAGGAGTTGCTATTAACTGATTTAGTCGTGACACGACCCTTCAGCCCGTCTTCCACATATTTAAAATAAAAGTTACAAACATTGCTTACATACAACAAATAGGGGGAGGAAACGAAACAATCCGTTTTACTCGTATTGTATAGCTTTTTTTTTTTTAAATATTTCATGAACTCGAAATTCTGCATAAAATTCAGCATTTGCCCCAACACATTTCCAAATGCAAATCGCATAAAAGACGTGATCCATGTAAGTACATATACATACATATCACATGAGGAATCGGACGACTCTGTTGCCAATTTGCATATGCCACAAAGCTGTTCTGTATTCCATCAGTGTGTGTATTTGTTGTGTGTGTGTTCCTATAGTTATTGCAAAACATCAGTTAAGTTGATTTCGGCTTTTGTTTGTTGGTTTTGCTTGGCTTCGATGCACTTTTTATTCATTTCATTTAAATTGTTTTATTTGTTTTTAGTTTTTTTTTTATATATATTTTTTTCAATGCAATACCTTTGCGGTTTGCAGTTACAGTTAAACTTTATACATTGTCGGTCATTTAGTTGGTTTCATTTACATTTGCAACTTAAATGATTAATTTAAATAACTCAAATTGAACTTTTAATTATCCGATTAATGGGGCTTTCCGATAATTAATGCTAAAGTGTGACTTTTAACTGGTCAGACTGGATGCCAGGGTATGGGTTTTGTATTAAAATTGTCAATTGTTTGTGTTATCCTGCTTACATTTTACATATTCAAAATAAAACTTAACTAACGGGCACTATTTTTTGTTGTTACGGTTGTTTGCTTAGGGATTTAAAGGAAGCTACACTAGATCTAAGCTTTGCTGTTCTTGTTGTTGTTGTTGTTGTGATTATACACTTGGTGTTTGCTTTTGTTGTTGCTTGTTATAAATATATGAATTTGTATAGATTTCATTTCCTTTTTAAGTTTATTTTGTAAATTTATTTATGCATTTCCTTTCATCATTCAGTTGCTTCTCTTTGTTGTTATTTTAACAGTGTTGTGTTGTGTTTTTACAAGTACATATCTAAACAATTTCTACTATATTTAATCACCATCCGCACGCATGCCCCTGACCGTACCCGTCTGGCGCGCCTTATCCAGCTCTTCTTTAACCTCGTCCTCAATAGCACGTATATCGTCCATTGTTAGACCGTACCAGCGATCAGTTGAACAAAAAACTTGACTGCAATTAAATGAATATAGTACATAGTTTATCGAATTTTCATATCACTTTTTGATTCGCTTACCGATGGAAGTTTGTGAAGAGGCGTCGCTCCGACTTTTGTATGAAATTCTCAACTCTTGTCTGCAGGCCAAACCATTTAAATTCGCATGTTACCAACTTGTAGCAGGTCATGACTGGCACAACGTGCTTTTTCCAATCCGGCCCCATTAAAGGACCACGCCCAGTTTTTTTTGACTTGTAGCTGCAGAAGGACGGAATTTGAATTTAGTTCTTGAATATAAGTAATCGATAATAACTTTAAAAATTAGCAATTTCTTTTTCGTCAGTAAAGGAATATCTTGGAACTAATTGGAAATATATATATATTACTTGACTTTATGAGCATTTAAAAATCTCTTCAAAAAATGTAATAGTTACTGATCTGACTTCGAGTAATATTAAATATATACTCAATCAGACTAATGGTATTTCGCACTTACGTAGTTGGATCCTCTTCGGGCTTGTAGTCCGCAGGCAGAACCGAATCATTGGCAATGTCAATGTACACCACCTCGCGGATTTTCAGCTTTTCGGGCGAGAGTTCGTGCACCTGTAAGCACAATTATACAATATTCACCCTTTAGAGTATAATAAGGACTTAGAAATAGCGTTACATTTAATCAAGCGATCAAGATTGAAACATAAATTTATAAACAAAGTAGGAATGAATAAGGACATGCACATCTAACAAACAGTGAAGAACGTAATGATAAAAAAGAATAAATAATTAAATCAATGTAAATGAAATAAATTTTAATACCCAAAGCACTCACATTATTCTTTTCGCCAGAATCTTCGGAAAAATGTATTGAATCAACATATATAAAAAAGTTATGATGCATAAAGCGGGGATTCTAACAATTAACAGCCAAATTATAAACACAAATGCACATACACATCAAAATAAACGCACCCAATAAATTTTGAATTGAAATTCCATAATCAAAAATTTGGCGAATTTTGAAATGATGAATTTTTAGTATTTTTTTTTGTTTTTTTTTTGTTTTTGGTTTTTATGTATTTAACAAATATTGTTAGTATTTATGCGTATTTATAGTGTAAGTAATGGAAGAAAAAGAAAGAAACACACGAATTAGTTAAATAATGAATTGAAATTTCACTTACATTTTCTGAATCTCCCGAATCGCTAACGTGCAACGTGTCGATCGTTATTTTGAATGCATCTTTCATGAATTTTGGATTCTAGAAGAGGCCGCATGATAATTAAGTACATTTTCGTTAATTATAATTGAGATTTCACCTTCTGTTTCATATATTTATTATACCAGGAACTCATTTGGAAACCGGAATTAATAATATTTAATAATATCGTTGAAAGCACTATAATATTCAGTTTTATTCTAAATCATTGTCTTGTCCCATTATTATTATATTTACTAATTAGTATAATTATTATATTTTCAAATTTTAAATTAATAAATATAATGTGGAATTTTTTTTTAAATTGTAAAAAAGCTAATTCAATATTAAAATCAATATCAGTGAGATAGCTTGATTACAAATTCAGGTATTTTTATTCTACCGTAAAAACATTGAAAATGGGAAATCAGGGTATATTTCTGATCAGCACGACGAACTGAGCCGTCAGCCCGGCCATCCGTATGAAAGCAGAAATTTCGTAAACTAAAAAACCAAGAAAGCGGAAATTTTACATGTATTCTCATGTGTTACATAAGGAGCACCTTTTTTTGCCTTATTATCAATATAATTCGAAAATTTGGCTTGGTTTTTAAAGCGAAGATTGTACACCATTCGAACTAGGGACTCAACTTATATTTATCTAGATATCAAGAATATGGAGATTTTGTAATTTTAGATTCAGATTTTGGATACCAAGCCCCCTTCGCCTTAAATTTGCAAAACACGTATTAAAAATAGTAGAGTCTTGAAATTTTGCACATAGACACATTTGAATTCAGTTATTACTTTCTGAAAGTTACACATAATCCATCTAGATATGCAATTATAACCGTTCAAAATGTAACCCACGCAAGTCGCTGAATCAACTACGAAGTCAGCACAATTCGAACCTGCACGCGCGAAGAGGAACTAACAATTTTTCGACGTGTTCATAGGAGTTCCTATTCGAGCAGTCTCGGCAAAAGTTTTCTTACTTTAATTAATTAATTCATTATTTATTAATATTTTTAGTTTCTCTAGCATTAGGTCTTTGGGCTAAATATAATATAAGGTATTTATATGTATTCAGATAAATTGAACTTTTAATAGTAAGTTCATGCAGTCCTCCAAAATAATATACCTGCAATTTGACATGAATAATAATACAAAAAAAAATTGCTCAACCCATTTATTTTGGCAGGGTTTATTAACGAAATGGCTCTAAATGCCAATTCTGAATGTAGAAGTTTAACCCAGTTTTTTTAAATTGACGAAAGTTTTCGGATGCAATTATATATTTACCGTAATAATCGTTCGACAATAAGGATAAGCATTCCATGCCTCCTCGTGAATCTCCAGCGACCCCTTGGGCGCCAATAGTCTTATGAACGCTGGAACTTTTGATTGCAGATGGTAGATCTTATATGTATACTGACCGGAATTATATTTGCCGCCTATATATATACAAGGATACACAAAGATAAAGGAAAGAACAGACAGAAATAAATAAACACACCACATCATATGGCAAATCTGCTTACCCAACAATGGAAAGTTTTCGAACGGTTCGTTTTTTAATACCTCAATGCCCTCGCCACCTCCCGTGTTCTCCTTTGACGCCTCCGCAACCGTGTATAATTGTGCTATTTGATACTGCGAAAGTAAAGTGCAAAAAGAATGTTGGCTTCATAAATAGCAGCTCGAAGGGGGTAAGAAAAACTTGTTCGCTTACCTCTTCCACGGTTAATGGCAAAGTAACGCGGCTGTAAAGAGAGAGAGAGAGAGAGAGTGAGAGAGCGGAAAGAGAAAGACAATGAATGCGTGTGTAAATGAAAGAAGGTATTTTTTAATTATTTAAATTTAATATGCGCTGTGTATTTAATTAAATCTAGACCGAAGGTAGGCCGGATGCCAACGTTCTTTTGGACTGATAAATAAATTTACAGAGGCACCCTAAAAGTATGCCACACTTTAAGCTTAAATAAACTATTCGGCACACATACGCATACAAAACAACTGAGAAAGCGGAGAGAAGTGGTAGAGAGATTGTTGGCTGGGGCGCATCCAAAACATAATTGCGACGGCCTTGAAACTTATTCACATTTGCTTTAGTTTGCTATGGCTTTTGTGGTATAAGCCAAATTGAAAAATTTACTGCCTCAAATACGCGACGTTTAACTTTGTTGTTCACCAAGTCGACTTTTGATTGCCCTCTAAGTAATTTAATAAGTTGGGTTTACCATATATATAATTATATTTTATAAATGAATTCAAATTCTATACAAGTATAAAAATAATATATATTAATATATAGACAGAATTTTATATAGAGCAAAAAATGTATGAAAACTAAACCCCTTAGTTATATGCGTTGATTATACGCTCAAATTATTAGTCTGGAAAATAGGGAGCCAAAGTTTTGTTTTTGTCTAGTGACGTAAGCTTTTGATGCAACCATTAAGCTGGCCAAGGTGTAAAACTTGGTCCATAAAACTGACGCAGTCAAGTTTCTCATTTAGCCGCGTTTTATAAGTGTCGTCACCTTTTTATTTTTTCGTTGGCGCAATCAAGCTGAGCGTGCACGGAGATCGAGGAACACCAGGCCAAATTCTCAGTCTGTTGTTAGGGACAGTTTGTGTCGTAAGGTCTTGTGTTTTCAGAGGCAACTTCCAGTAGCAATTAACCTTTTGCCATTGTTGACACGAGTAATGATGTGTTGCTAATTGGCTGCCTAATCGGCCCACTCTGGGTGGTCTGACTTATTGGACTCTGGCAGTCGCTTAGTCTCTGTCGGTCCACCCAAGCAAAGGTTAAAGGAATGCTCGTTCTCTTTGCCTGACAACACTTTGCAGGCAGTCGCAGGCAGCACGCCTCAATGCTTGAGTGGGCGTCCCTGCAAAATTTATTCACAAATTGTGCAAATTGACTTATTTACACTTAATTTGTTGAGAAAGGATGGTTGGATCCAAGCTCTGAGATGTGAACTGAGCATAAAGTGGAAAATTAAAGACTGTAGATAAAGTAATATTGGTTAGAAAATTACTCTGTTAATTTACTTGGGTTCCTGTAACAGGTGTTTAAACTATCGTTCATTTTAAGAAAATGAATCAATATTTGTGCATTTATGTTGATTTTTATAACACATGGACCTTTAAACTGAATGTCTTAGATAGTGATGGAAACAAATATTATTAATCGATTATTGAATCATATGATTAATTGAAGCTGCACAGTAATCGATTAATCATTAATCAAATATATTATTTTTGTATTTGTTTTTTTTTTTTTTTTTTTTTTTTTTTTTACCACTAAGCATGGTAAGGCAATGGCATTGTATTGAAAAAGTAAATGCGCAAAAATATATGAAATTATTTAAGTAAGTTTTGAATAAAGGTAAAAAAAATTAGAAACATGTGCAGTGCTTAATCTATTGAATTTCCAAGTAATAGTAGCACCCGCTTAAGAAAAGATGTACTGATGTGTCTATTAGTAAGCTGTATTGACACGAAATTATGTAAAGTTTCGGGTATACTGTACGCATCTCCTCCTAGAGAACGTTGCTTTTGAGCTCTTATACTGAAGCAAAATTTTCCATTATACCAACTCGATGTTCAAACTGGTCTAATAAACATACTCTGAGCATATTTCCTGACTTGCTAACCACCTTCGTTATTGCATTATTTACAATAAACTTTTGAATAAAACATCCATTTTTCATTTATTATACCCTGAGCCCATTGAAACTATAAGAGCTAGAGACTTTATTCTTTTTTTGTTAGGTCCGTGTATTGCTCCCGGTATACGAGTTTGTTTCAGAAAATCTATAACTTCTCTCGTTTCAGAGTTATCGATTTTAACATTTATCGAGAATCAGTTATAAAATTATATTTCGTTCATCTTTAAAGCTAGAGCCTCCAAGTCTTCTGCATATATATATCTATATAGATATTAATTTAATACAATTTCAGTTTTCGTTAGAATTTGTATACCAGCCCTAAATTCGCACCCATCCCCCAAATTTGGGAAAAAAAATAATTGAAATACTAGAGACTTGCAATTTCGCAAATAGGCACATTTTAGTGCAATTATTATATTTTGAAAGTTTTATGACGATAGTCCATCTAGAAATGCAGTTATAAGCGTCCAAACTTCAGCCCATCCCACCCCCAAGCCACGGCAGCAACTGCGCAGTTAGCAGAGCGCGCGCTTATACGTACGTAAAGAAGAAGAGTATCATATTTTTATGCAGGGCTCAGGGTATCTCGTAGTCAAGCAGTCTCGACTAGAGCTTTCATACTTGTTTCATTTTTTGTTTGTGCCATTGTTTAAAAGTTAGTGATGCTTTTGTAGGAAAATACTCTAGGGAACGACGCGATTATTAATAATTCGCAAACCATTTTACGAAACATTTAAATCGTGAATGGAAGCAAAATAATGGATTATTGTGTATCAGATGATTAATCGTTCCATCAGTAGTCTTAGACCATTTTCAACATTATAGATATTCATTATATTTGTTCCTACAACCTAAATAGTTTTAGAAAACATTGATAGCTTAGACTCATATCCAACTGGCAGCATTGGCAATATATTTAAATAAGTTTTTATACCCTGAACCCATTGAAAATGGGAATTCAGGGTATAATGGTTTTGTGACAAAAGGAAACGTCGCAGACGCTATGAAGTATATATATTCTTGATCAGCACAAAAAATAAATTGATATAGCCCTGTCCGTCTGTCCGTCCATCCGTATGAACGTCGAGATTTCGGAAACTACAAAAGCTATAGAGCTGAAATTTTACATGAATACTCGTATGTTAGTTTTGCAGTACGAGTTTATTTTGTTTTTTCCATAACTCAGCCCATTTCCTAATTAGCGATACAAAAAAATCGAAAATTCGTTTTCTTTTTCTTTTTATGTTTTTTGAGCGTAACTTCTACATAGTTTAAGCTAGACTTCAAATTTCCCTTCGCCCCTAATTTGAAAAAAAAAAAAACGCATTACAAATACTAGACACTCGTAATTTGGTAAATCTATTCCGAAAATTTAATGAAGATCTTCCATCTAGAAAGTGTATCCCATCCCACCCCCAAGCCATGGCAGCAACAGCTCGATTTGCAAACCGCGCACTTTTACGTGCGTTAAGAAGTTTTTTTTTTTTTATTTTATCATAGATTATCATTAACTTTACGTTTCGTTTGTCAGCTTAATCAGTTGTCGTTTAATCAATTCAAATTGGAAAACTTTCAAGTAAAGTTGCTAAAGATATTGCTCATAGCGACTCATCGGCTGCCGCTTTACTCGGAGTTTTTTTAAGTTGCCTTAAAGTACCATAAGATAATATCAATAGCAATAACAACAACAATTCCAGAGAAATGACTGCGGCAAATTTGCTTGCCAAACAAGATAAGTAAATAAGTTTTCGAATGAAGACTCTTACGTAACTGCGCCAATAATCGAGCACTGAGAGGTCAAACGAATTGTGTCTGAAAATTGTGGAAGCAAAGCGTAGAAAAAAAGTAGAAAAAAAAACAAAAAAGGCTAGCAGGGGAATAAAAGTTCAGAAAACTATGAAAATAAAACAACTGAGAGTCGCATTTGGGAAATTGTATATAACTCGTTTATTCAATGGTTGCCCCAAGTTTTTCTATCAGTTCAAGAGATTAACAACGACCACATGCAAAACTTGGTAATTCTTGTATTACAATATATATATGAATGAATATATATGATTTCTTTTCCGATTCATCATAAGCCATCATAAGGTGTAGCTAGTGTCATAGGATCACAAGTCTATTGAGCAATTATAAAAATGACACAAATGCAATATGTGAGACTGGGAAAAGGTGTAATGCAATATTTTATGATACATTTAAAGAAAATATATTGATAATAATAAAATACCAAAGCAACGAGATAGAATGCGGCCTATGAAAGAGACAAAAACTAGTGGGCGGTACTTTAAAAGTTACTACAACGTGGCACGAGTGCGTAAAAGGGGGAAAATATCACATAATATATAATAATAATATTGAAGAACTCTTAATATGAGGACAGAGACAAAAGAAAAATTGGATTGTTAGACAAGTGACAGAGCCAAGACGGGGGCGATGCTTTGAATCGAGGTCCAAAATATAAGAGGCATTGTTTTGGCATTGTTGGCATAATTGAAAATAGAAAGTGAATGAGCTTGTGTACATGTGGGTGTTTGTGTGTGTGTGTGTGTGTGTATGTGTATG
The DNA here is from genome assembly GCA_035047405.1 of Drosophila stalkeri. Lineage (NCBI taxonomy): Eukaryota > Metazoa > Arthropoda > Insecta > Diptera > Drosophilidae > Drosophila > Drosophila stalkeri. The sequence goes on along the minus strand of JAWNPR010000142.1, from coordinate 29,415,080 downwards.
TGTATGTGTATGTGTATGTGTATGTGTATGTGTATGTGTATGTGTATGTGTATGTGTATGTGTATGTGTATGTGTATGTGTATGTGTATGTGTATGTGTATGTGTATGTGTATGTGTATGTGTATGTGTATATGTGTGTATGTTTACATATGAGTGTGTGGTTTGCTTGTTTGGTAGCTGCTCAGATTATAGACATTGCTGGTCAGGGGTTCGGCTGATTGCGCGGTCTGTTTGTGGGCAAATGAGTCCACGTGAATAGTCGTTAAAAACTGCTTTCATTTAATATTTGAAGCACAGAAGTGAAACAACAAATTAAAGTCTAAATACTTTAACGAGATGAGGACTCTATATAATATTTAATTTTTTTCTTATCTCCAGTTCATTTTTTATAACTAATAAAAATTAATTTTATATTTATTTGAATGACATTACTTTCAGCGACAATAAAAGCTAGTTTTATTGATATTTTTATTGAGCTTGAGTACATGAGTACTTATAATATTATTTTAGCTCAAAGTCCACTTTTAGCTCTGATCAAAGTAATTAGACGGCTAAACGCTTCAATTATCACGAGCTAACATTTTTATTGTTCACATTTTCTCTTCATGTTGTAAACAAAATACTCTATTAGATTTGATCTGTAGGCTCCATTAGTTAGGGCTAAACTGAAAGCTGTCTGGCCATGTTATCTAATCTCTGGTACCACTCGCATATAGCCATGAAAAATTAAACTGAATTGAACAAATGAGCTTGTGTGCTATTCGGAATTGACCTCAATTTGGAAAGAGAAAGAGATATCTTTAAGCGTTAATAAATAGTGAGAGGGACAGAGTAAGAACGAGAGAGAGAGAGAAAGAGAGAGAGAGAGAGAGAGAGAGAGAGAGAGAGAGATGGAACAGATAGAATATATAAACTACTATAAAACGGAGTCATTATTAAAGTCATAAAGTCACGCAAGTAATACATTGACAAATATAACTATTTGTATGACAAACGAATATGATATAACTATAGATCAAATAAGAAACAGTTTTATTAATATGACTGCTCGACTACGAGATCCCCTGAGCCCTGCTTCATGCTGTGTCGCTTGCTGTTGGGTTATGTTGCGAGAACTTATTTGATAAATAATTCTGTTTCTAGACGGACAATCGTAATCAAACTTTCAGATTATGAAAACCAAACCAAACTGTATGTCTCTAGTATTTGAGATACATTTCGTACACATTTGGGGGTTGGGGGTGAAATGGGGACAGGAATTCTAAATCGGACAAAAACCGAAATTGTATTAAATTAGTATCTACATTTATATATAAATGCATATGAACTTGGAGGCTCTAAATATGAACGATATATAATTTTTATACCCTGAACCCATTGAAAATGGGAAATCAGGGTATAATGGTTTTGTTAAATGTATGTAACAGGGAGAAGGAGGCGTGGCAGACCCCATAAAGTATATATATTCTTGATCAGGGTGACGAGAAAAGTTGATATAGCCATGTCCGTCTGTCCGTCTGTCCGTATGTTTGAACGCAAGGATATCCGAAGATACAAAAGCTAGAGACTTCATTCTTTTTGTGTTAGGTTCGTATATTGCACGCGCAGTACGAGTTTGTTTCAGAAATTCGATAACTCTTATATTTCCAGAGTTATCGATATATCAATTTATCGAGAATCAGTTATAAAATTATATCTCGCTCATCTTTAGAGTTAGAGTCTCCAAGTCTTCTACATTTATATAGATATTCATTTAATACAATTTCGGTTTTTGGCAGATTTTGGATTCCGGTCCCCAATTCATCTCCACACCCCCAAATGTGTAAAAAATGTATTTCAAATACTAGAGACATACAGTTTGGTTTGGCATATAGATATGATTGTCATGATCATAATCTGAACGTGTGATTACAAATGTCCATCTAGAAACAGAGTTATTAATCATAGAAGTTGTCGCAACGCAACCCACGTGGCAGAGCAAGCTAGGCAGCGCGTCAGCAAGACGCCTGCAATGCGTACATACATACATATACATATGTATGTATGTATACGTGCAAGCGTAGATCAGCGTGTGGCTGCGTGCGCATTTGTACATTTGTATGTAAAGCTAATTGTAAGCGTTGAGATTTCTAAAAAATCGTAAAATGTTCAATAGAATATCTAGATCATATGCTGAAACTTTTAATACAATTCCTTAAATACGTTCATATTTATTAAACGAAATAAAGCAATTAAAATCGCAATGCAAATGCAAGCAACGTTGGCAACGCAAAGCAATTTTCCTATGCGTGTGCACATATACACACAAAACAGCTTGGGCTGTTTTCTATGTTGCCATCCATGCAGATTCTTAGAATCAGAATTGTCTTTGAATTGTGTTTAGCATTGTCTTTGAATTGTATTTGTATTTTCAGCCTCTGCTTTAGTTTTTGTTTTGTTTCGTATATGACGCATAGCACTGAATTTCATTCGTTTTCGCTATTGCGAGTTTAAGATGTGCCGTGGTGTAGATGGCTAGACTGTTGCATGTAATGTTAGATCATCGCGAGTTCTACAACGCCGATGTTAAGTCTTATGTCCATTGACAAAAGTTCTAAGTCCATAATAATTTTTATTTTTTTTTATATAGATATACATAGATACTGATTTAATACAATATCGGTTTTTGTCAGATTTTGGATCCCGGTCCCCAATTCACCTCAAAATGTGTTAAAACACTTATTTTAAAGTCATACAGTTTGGTTTGACATATAAACCTGACAGTTTGATTACGAAACAGAATTATGATCAAATCAGTTTTCGCAGCTTAACAAACGTGACAGAGCAAGCGAGACAGCGAGTCAGCAAGACGCCTGCAATGCATACACACATGCATGCGTACAAGCGTAGATCAGCGTGTGTGTGCATGTGTACTTTGCTATGCGTGCAGAAACGAATCGAATAATTCTTAGAATATTATTCTTTCTAAGAGGGGTTCGGGGGATTTCGTAGTCGAGCAGTCTCGACTACAGCTTTCTTACTTGTTTTATAATTGATTCTTGATAAATGTTTTACTCGATATCTATGGAACGATAAAAGTTATCACATTTGTGAAAAAAATCGACGCGTTAAAACAGACAGACGTTAGACAGACGGACATGGCTATATCGACTCAACTTGTCACCTTGATCAAGAATATATATATATATTTTATGGGGCCGGACACGTCTCCTTCTGCCTATTACATACGTTCATCAAAAACATTATACCCTGATTTCCCATTTTTAATGGATTCAGTATGTAAAAAATAAAATTATAAAATAATCTTAGCTTAGAATATTCTAACTTTCACTTGGTATTTAATACTATTATACCAATACATTTGTATAACTTTTGTTTAATGACAAACCTCTTTCAATTAGAAATAAAAGTCCAGCAAATCATATACGATTAAAATTAAGCAAAAAGAAATGTTACACCATATGTTCGCAGACCTCGCAATAAAAGTGAATGTTTGCAAAATAAACGTATATGTATTTAACAATAAATCAATCTGAATTCAAATTAAATGCTTTTATTTCATTCCATTTTATTATTTTTCAGCTTATTTTATTGTTTATTTGAGTTTGTAGAATAAAAATTTAAACGCTCTGTTTAAATTATAAAAAAGTGCAACCATTGCGAGAAAGTGCATAAATATTTCAATTGACGTTGGCAATTGGATAAGCTGGGCGGGAGTGTGAGAGTAAACATATCCAGGGTTTAATTTCTGTTAGTAATACTATTATACCTAATTCAATGAGTGTTTTATTAGGATGAGATGTGTTAGGAGTATTTGCATATCGTTCAGTAATTTTGTTTTTTTTTTTTAATATTAAATATTATAATGCTGGTTTATTAACTGCTATATCGAATCGGATTGTTGTATTATTATTATTAATATTATTATTATTATTATTATTATTATTATTATTATTATTATTATTATTATTATTATTATTATTATTATAATTATTATTATTATTATTATTATTATTATTATTATCATTATTATTATCAATTAAACCGATAAATATTAAATATCTAAAAAGATATTTAATATACTATATATATTAAATCCCGAACTGACTTAAGGTTTGAATTTTAAATTATATGTCTAAATCAAGATTTATCAGCCTGATAGTTGTTTGGCTTTAATGAAAGAATTATTGACTAGATTTCATACGAAAACTGGAATTGAGTGCGCTTGTTTTTTTTTTATTTAACTAAATGATTTAGAGTGTTGGTCATTCATTTAGCCTTTTTTTATCCACTTTAATAGGCACACGATATAAACATAAACAATAATCGTTATTGTTTAGTTGAAGCGCCAGCACTCTCTCGATTAGTAATTAATTACTGATGTGTGTTAAGAATTGTGTACACGTTCGCTTCAACTTTGTCATTTTTAAATGACCTACTAAATTTTATTAGAAAAAGATCATTTAGTTGTTTTACTTTATTTTTAACAACCATCTTTTCCGCTAGTGTTTGTTTTGCGAAAAGGGCCTTTGACCTGCGTTAAATTGAATTTATTTGTACAAAGAAAAGATAAAGTTAGAGCAGCTTTCAATTAATTGATTCTAGTTCAATATATATAAATAAAAAAAATAAATAAAATAAATATATATATATATATATATTCAAGTTACTGTTTTCTATCAATTCTGTCAATTTCGATTTAGCACTTTTATTTTTGGTCATTTTCGTTCGATAACAAGATTGGGGGAGAGGTGTGCGACGTGATGGCCAGATGGCCAGATGGCAGGAGACTTTGCCAACGAGCGACACCTGCAAATGAGAAATGCACTCAGTCTACACGATGATGCGCCAAGTGAGTTACAGTGGACACCAAACATCCGAACTATTTAATAATTCGAATAGCGAAAAATCAGATATAACTGAAATTCACCATTAATATATCAATAAAAACTATTAGAACTGCGTATAAGCATATGAATAAATATAATTAATTATTGCATTTCGAAACAACTTTGTAATTCGTAAAATTTACATATATATTATATTATAAATCATGATTAGTTATATATTTCAATGCGCAATTGAATAGCGAATTATTATTTTTAGCGATCACATATTTTAAAGCAAAGATAAAGATAAACATTTATAATATACACATGCACATGTATCCAAAGAGCTCTGTACATATACACCTGCAGTAATATAAATAGCAGTAGTTCTGTTGGACTAAAACAAAGTTGAACTATAAATTCAATATTTTGAACCTAATTTTAAAAGCTTTTTAAGATTAATATTCATATTATATGCCGATATTGATTTACTAAGTAACAATATATTTTTAATCGAATATTTATGACCAACTGTATGTATATGTAAATGTTTTGTTATGTAAACTAAAATTATTAATGCTTTCCATGTGTCTTTGAGGATTGCATACATCATAAAATTAAAGACACATGGAAAGCATTAATAATTTTAGTTTAAATAACAACATATGTATATTATATATATATATATATATATATATATATATATATATATATATATATATATATATATATATATATATATATATATATATATATATATATATATAATAATCCCTACACTAATAAATTCGCTAATCTTCATAATCTACAACGAAATTTAGCATTCAAATTGCCTAAGTAATGCCCTAAATAGCCCTCTAGTCAATTAATACCGCATACATCAGGCATTCAGCGCAAACCTGCGAGCGCAAGCGAGAGAGAGAAGCAGTATATTAACATACACACATGCACATGTAACATACAGCACATGCACACGTATGTATCTAATAAGAACAGGCGACGACGTTATCAGTATTGCCAACTTGTTTGATTAAAACGTTGTTGTTCTTGTCGGCAGTTCGGCTGATAAAGCAGCTGGCAAACCGGCGCGTAAAAGTGCACAAAAAGTGAAGTCGAAAACGAAAAGCCAGTGACAGAGAGGGAGAAAGATATTAAGAGGGAGAGCGAAAGTTGCTCGACAAAAATGAGTCACACACACATAAAATAAAAAAGCTAACTAGACAGCCGTCACAATGCCAATGACAATTGTTTACGTGGCAAATCCGAGCTTCATATGTTGTAGAGCCTTAAAAAGAAAATATAATTGACAATAACACATAAATGAGTGAAAAACGCCGCAAATTTGAATAGAAACCCAATTGCCGAAGTTAGCGTCGACGCTCATTACGTCATCGACGAAGTCATTGTAAACAACCAAAAATTTTGCATTGAGCAAATTCATGATAAATTAAGACAATATTTGTTCGAGAACAATAAATAATGAACGAGTAGAAAAACAGAATAAAAGTAGAAAGTTTATAACTTAAAGCAATTGTGGAGCGGTTGGCAACGCGAGAAAGACAACAACAACGAGCGAGAGTGCAAGAGAGATATAAAAAAGAGTGAACGCGTCGCAGCTGAGAGCAAATGAGCGTAAAATCGATTTATCACAATCAGCGGCTTGTACACGTTTTGCAATTTGAAAAAGAACAACAAATACAAGAAAAAGCATTTATAAACATTTAAATTTACTTACAATTCTTTGATCTGCATTTTCCCAAATATATATTGCTCCGTTAATTTACTACTTGACAGGTGTCGTTTCGTAAGGCGGCGGGTGGATGAACGGTGTGGCACGACAGAGAACCGAGGAGAAGAGAAATTTTGATTTAGATTTTTTTGAAATTGAATTTGTTGTACTTGAACACAACCTTCACACACACACACTCACGCGCGCATACATACACATGCACATTCACACGCGATCACGGGCAAGGATATATTTTTACTTTTATTTTCAATGATAATTGAAGAAATAAGTTTGCAGAAGTTTTTACACGTTTCGTTTGGTTTATGTTTTACAACGTGCAACGGTATATGCGGCTGTTGACTGCCCACTTTTTTGGTAGTTATTCTTTTTGTTGTATGTCGGCAAAAAGCACGAGTCATACGCAGTCACACATACACACACACAAAGACAATTTGCACGACCGCTCTCACATGTACTCGCACACATACACACAAACAAGCGCAGAGAGAATGGTGCTCGAAGTAAATTTTATAACAAAAACACGTACAACTTCTATTGCTAATTGTGTTTAACTGGCGTTTTGTTTACTCGCGGTAGCGCTTTTCGTAGCCAGTTTCAGCAGTAATAGTAATTGATTTTTGTACACGACGACCAAACGAAGTGTGACCGAATCTTTCCAACAAAAAAATAATGCAAAGCGCTACGATACTATTGATTTGTGAGTACTTATCGAAATTAATGTTACTATTGATATCGATACATTGGGCTTAGTAATCGTTTTCCCTGCACGTGTAAAACACAAACCAAAATAAATGTACGCGAATTGTTAAAAACCATAGAAAATGGGTAAATTAAATGTCACGGTGCTGCGCTATCTCACCAGAGAGGATTTTCGCGTGCTTACAGCCATCGAAATGGGCATGAAAAATCATGAATTGGTGCCAGGTCCACTGGCCGCTGCGATTGCCAACCTTAAAACTGGAGGAGTACATAAATTACTAAAAGAACTGTGCAAACACAAATTGCTGTCATATGAGCGTGGCAAGAAGTGTAGGCAAATCGCTAAAGAATCATTTTCCCTTGCTAATAACTAAATTTTGCTTTGCAGATGACGGATATCGCTTAACCAACACAGGTTATGACTACCTCGCCTTGAAATCTTTGACGCTGCGCGGCTCTGTTAGCTCCTTCGGCAACCAGATAGGCATTGGCAAGGAGTCAAACATATATGTGGTTGCCGATGAGGAAGGCACGCCTATTTGCCTTAAGCTGCATCGTCTAGGTCGCACCTGTTTCCGGAATGTAAAATCCAAGCGAGATTATCATGGACGCCGACATAAAGCCTCCTGGCTATACCTGTCTCGCATTTCTGCCACGCGAGAGTTTGCCTACATGTCTGCCCTGTATGATCGCGGCTTTCCTGTTCCCAGACCTATTGATTTCAATCGCCACTGTGTGCTCATGGAACTGGTCAACGGTTGGCCCATGTGAGCAGAACACGATTTAGTTGAATTTGTTTTCCATTAAAGATTTTATTGCATTTCGTTACAGGACACAGGTACATGAGCTGTTGGATGTGCCGCAAGTTTACGATGATCTAATGAATCTCATCGTGCGACTCGGGAATTCTGGCGTCATTCACGGCGACTTTAATGAGTTCAATTTAATGCTCACCGATGCCGGAAAACCAATATTAATTGATTTCCCTCAAATGATGTCCACTGCCCATGAGAACGCTCAATTGTAGGTGGCTGGCACACTATCTGATTGCATTCTAACCGCTATTCCATCTTTGACAGCTTCTTTGACCGTGATGTGAATTGCGTGCGTGAGATGTTCCGTCGAAAGTTTGGCTACGAAAGCGAGGATTACCCAAAATTTAGCGATTTGGTGCGCGACGATGATTTGGACGCAGAAGTCCATTGCACCGGCTATGGCTTCACCAGAGAAATGGAACAGGACCTACTGCAGGAGTATGGTATGATTGAAGAGGTAGAAAATGAAGAGGATGACGAGGCTCAGCTGGCTGACGACGAGCCGCCAGCTTTGGTGCCTGCTGCAGCCGCCGAGATTGATGTGTGCCGCAGGCAATTGGAGAACGAAGTATCCTATAGCGAGACAAAACCCACTCAGAAAAAGTCGGACGATGCGATAAGGCGTTACATTGAGTCGTGCACGCAATACCTAGGAAATCTGATTGTTGGTCCCGAGATATCCGATCACGTTTTAGCAACAACACCAAAGCCAATTGCCTCCGAACCAGTACCGTCCATTTCTACAAATAAAGTTGTTACAACTGAATCTGCATCAAATGTAAAAGAACCAACTGTTGTAGCTAATGGTTCGCACTCCATCAGCTCAAATGACTTGGAAACAGATGAAATTCCAGAGCTGGCCGGCCTAGATCCCAATTCGCGCATGTACCGGCTTAAGATGGTTGAGCAAATGCTTAACGATGCACGCAGTCAGCGCTCCTTCTCCACAACGGCAAGTACTATTGCTCCCTCTGTGATCACAGATCGTATACGCCGCAACATGGACATTAAGGAAAAGCGTGATCAGCGTAAGCGTTGTGTGGCAAAGGGAGAGGCGAGTGCTGTGCATCGCCATCGCAAGGAAAACAAAGATGTGGTCAAGGAATACGCAGGCTGGGACTTTTAGGTTAAATCTAATTATACACCTCTTAGGAATATCGATGATTGAATGCAGATGCGATTCGGACCGCTTTGTTATTAACTGAGAGGCAAATCAACTCGTCTTTAGGACAATGGAATATACAATTAGAGATAGAAATGATTTCATGTAAGATCTTCTATGAAGCGACGTTTTTTCTTTCGATTTTTTTAACTTAAACTATTAAATCAAGTAATCCACAGTGTTAAAATTCATAAAGTCCTTTTTTAACATTTTTATACCCTGAACCCATTGAAAATGGGAAATCAGGGTATAATGGTTTTGTTAAATGTATGTAACAGGCAGAAGGAGGCGTGGCAAAACCCATAAAGTATATATATTCTTGATCAGGGTGACGAGAAAAGTTGATATAGCCATGTCCGTCTGTCGGTAAGGATATCCGAAGATACACGAGCTAGAGACTTCATTCTTTTTGTGTTAGGTCCGTATATTGCACGAGCAGTACGAGCTTGTTTCCGGAATTCGATAACTCTGGAAATAGAGTTATCGATATAACAATTTATCGAGAATCAGTTATAAAATTATATATCGTTCATCTTTACAGTTAGAGTCTCCAAGTCTTCTACATATATATAGATATTAAATTAATACAATTTCGGTTTATCTCAGATTTTGATTTCGGTGTCCAATTCACCCCCACACCCCCAAATGTGTAAAAGATGTATTTCAAATACTAGAGACATACAGTTCGGTTTGGCATATAGATATGATTGTCATGATCATAATCTGAACGTGTGATTACAAATGTCCATCTAGAAACAGAGTTATTAATCATAGAAGTTCTCGCAACGCAACCCACGTGGTAGAGCAAGATAGGTAGCGCGTCAGCAAGACGCCTGCAATGCGTACATACATACATATACATATGTATGTATGTATACGTGCAAGCGTAGATCAGCGTGTGGCTGCGTGCGCATTTGTACATTTGTATGTAAAGCTAATTGTAAGCGTTGAGATTTCTAAAAAATCGTAAAATGTTCAATAGAATATCTAGATCATATGCTGAAACTTTTAATACAATTCCTTAAATACGTTCATATTTATTAAACAAAATAAAGCAATTAAAATCGCAATGCAAATGCAAGCAACGTTGGCAACGCAAAGCAATTTTCCTATGCGTGTGCACATATACACACAAAACAGCTTGGGCTGTTTTCTATGTTGCCATCCATGCAGATTCTTAGAATCAGAACTGTCTTTGAATTGTGTTTAGCATTGTCTTTGAATTGTATTTGTATTTTCAGCCTCTGCTTTAGTTTTTTTTTCTGTTTCGTATATAACGGCTAGCAGTGAATTTAATTCCTTTTCGCTATTGCAAGTTTAACTTGTGCCGTGGTGTAGACGGCTAGACAGATGCATATAATGTTAGATCATCTTGAGTTCTAATCTCAACGATGTTAAGTGTTGTGTTCATTGAAAAATTCTAAGTCCATCATAATTTTTTTTATACCCTGAACCCATTGAAAATGGGAATTCAGGGTATAATGTTTTTGTGAAAATGTATGTAACAGGCAGAAGGAGACGTCGTAGACCCCATAAAGTATATATATTCTTGATCAGCACAAAAAAATAAGTTGATATAGCCCTGTCCGTATGAACGTCGAGATTTCGGAAACTACAAAAGCTAGAGAGCTGAAATTTTACATGAATACTCGTATCTTAGTTACGCAGTACAAGTTTATTTTGTTTTTTTCGATAACTCATCCCATTCCTTAATTATCGATAAAAAATCGAAAATTCGTTTACGTTTTTTAAGTTTTTCGAGCATAACTTCTACACCGTTTTAGCTAGGGACTTAAAATTTGTATATTTAGATAGATATTATGGATACGCAGATTTTGTAATTTTCAGCTTTCGGATGCCACGCCCCCTTCGCCTCCAATTTGAAAAAAAAACGTATTTTAAATACTAGAGACTTGTAATTTTGCAAATGGACAGATTTGAATGCTATTAATATATTCTGAGCGTGCTCTTATACGTTCGTAAAGAAGAAGAATAATAATTTCTTTACAGGATTCAGGGTATCTCGTAGTCGAGCCGTCTCGACTAGAGCCTTCTTACTTGTTTTTTCATAATTTTTTTTGTTTTCGGTTTTTGTCAGATTTTGAATTCCGGTCCCCAATTCACCCCCAAATGTGTAAAAAATGTACAGTATGTCCATTAATTGTTTGCAAAATGAAAAAAGTCATGCAAATGCAACTTCGACATCATATTTTACTAGGAAAGGCACTTTTTTTCATAATTTTTTTTTGCAGGGCTCTTCTCTTATGTATTCTTAGCGAAACTAAATAAAAAAAATTAGGAGAATAGCAACAGAAACATGAAAAATAATGCAAAATACAAAAATACAGCAAATATTGGCTGTCTATTAATTCTTTGTAAAATGCAAACATTAGTTGAAAGAAGACGGGTAAAAAGCTAACGGGACATCGAAATCAAGAACGGCTGGTCTCGTCTTTTTTGCTCGTCTTCCTCGAATTCATTCGCTAAAAAGAATTTCTTGAAATCACTACTACTTCCTACACAATTTGAATTTTTGCAATGCCTGGTAAACGCACTGATGATAATTTGATACAACTAGTGTATTTTAATTATAACAATGGAAGTAGTATCAAAGAGTTGGCTGAAATGTTCAATATTAAGCTTAGAACTGTTTATAATATTATTAGTCGGGTAGAAAAAGAAAATATACTAGAATTAAACAGTTCTAAAGGCAGACCAGCAAAACTCTCTTGGCGGGATTGTTCAAAAATTCTAAAGACCGTGGAAAACAAACCCCAAACAAGCCGCAGAGAGTTGGTTAGTGATATTAAAACAAACCTTCAGAAGACAGTGTGCCCTGAGACTGTGAGAAAAGTAGTTAATTCCCATAGATACTCATCACACATAGCAAGGAAGAAGCCGTTGTTGTCTGCTATAAATATTGAAAAACGCTTGACCTTCGCAAGACTTAATATTAACAATCCTCTTGACTATTGGAATAATGTAATTTTTTGCGACGAGACTAAGATCATGCTATATTATAATGACAGCCCTGGAAAAGTTTGGCGGAAACCAAAAACAGCCCTCCAGGCCAAGAATATAGTACCTACTGTTAAGTTTGGCAAGCTTTCTGTCATGGTGTGGGGATGTATTTCTTCTAAAGGTGTAGGGCAGGTGAGAATTTTCAACGATACCATGACAAAAGAGTATTATTTAGACATTTTAAAGAAGGAATTGACAGAAAGTGCGCGAAATTTTGGCTTCGTTGATCCAGAAGACACCAGTCAGCTCAGATACAAACTGTATCAAGAAAATGATCCGAAGCACAAATCGCTGCTGTGTCGCACTTGGCTACTGTATAACTGCAGTAAAGTTATTGACCCCCACCCCAGAGCCCTGATCTCAATCCCATTGAGAATTTGTGGGCATTACTTAAGAAAAAAGTGGCCAAACGAAGTCCAACTTCAAAAGTTGACTTGATTCGTTACATAAACGAGGAGTGGCGCAAAATACCCCAATACTACGACATGAATGCCTTAATAATGTCGATGTCGCAACGCCTCAGAGGTGTAATAGAAGCTAATGGAGGATATACCAAATATTAGCCAATTCCCTATTGATCTTCAAAAGATACAGATCTCCCAATATTAATGTTTGCATTTTGCAAAGAATTAATAGACAGCCAATATTTGCTGTATTTTGCATTATTTTTCATGTTTCTGTTGCTATTCTCCTAATTTTTATACCCTGAACCCATTGAAAATGGGAATTCAGGGTATAATGTTTTTGTGAAAATGTATGTAAGGAGACGTCGCAGACCCCATAAAGTATATATATTCTTGATCAGCACAAAAAAATAAGTTGATATAGCCCTGTCCGTCTGTCCGTCCGTCCGTCCGTCCGTATGAACGTCGAGATTTCGGAAACTACAAAAGCTAGAGAGCTGAAATTTTACACGAACACTCGTATCTTAGTTACGCAGTACAAGTTTATTTTGTTTTTTCGATAACTCATCCCATTCCTTAATTATCGATAAAAAATCGAAAATTCGTTTACGTTTTTAAAGTTTTTCGAGCATAACTTCTACACCGTTTTAACTAGAGACTTCAAATTTGTATATTTAGATAGATATGGATATGCAGATTTTGTAATTTTCAGATTTTGGATGCCACGCCCCTTTCGCCCCCAATTTGAAAAAAACGTATTTCAAATACTAGAGACTTGTAATTTCGCAAATGGATAAATTTGAATACTATTAATATATTCTGAAAGTTTCATGAAGATAGTCCATCTAGAAATGGAGTTATAAGCGTTCAAAGTACAGCCCATCCCACCCCCAACCGCGGCAGCAACTGCGCGGTTAGCAGAGCGCACGGTTATACGTGCGTAAAGAAGAAGAATATCCATTTTTTTATTTTGCAGGGTTCAGGGTATCTCGTAGTCGAGCCGTCTCGACTAGAGCCTTCTTACTTGTTTCATTTTGCAAACAATTAATGGACGTACTGTATTTTAAAGTCATACAGTTTGGTTTGACATATAGATCTGTAAGTTTGATTACGAAAGAGAATTATTGATCAAATAAGTTCTCGCAGCTTAACAAACGTGCCAGAGCAAGCGAGACAACGAGTCAGCAAACGCAATGCAATGCAATGCATACACACATACATGCGTACAAGCGTAGATCAGCGTGTGTATGCATGTGTACTTTGTTATGCTTACAGAAACGAAACGAATAATTCTTGGAATATTATTCTTTGTAAGATGGGTTCAGGGGATTTCGTAGTCGAGCAGTCTCGACTATAAGTTTCTTACTTGTTTAAAATATATTTACAACAATATGTGATCCTAAATTCTGGCCACCTCATGTAGTTGTCCATGAATTCAAACCTAAAAATCGTAACAAATCGAATCCTATTTCTTTGAATTTACCTTCGGTGCAATCTACTTCTACTTCCAAAAAACTAAATATTTCACAATCTTCTTCTCATCTATCCTTAATTTACCAAAATGTATGTGGCTTAAATTCTAAAATTAAAAGCCTTATCTTACATAGTTTTAGTGTTCAAAATGATATTATCGCGTTCACTGAAACATGGTTAAGTCATAATATTCATAATAGTGAGATTTTTTCAAGTAATTTCACTATTTATAGACTTGTCCGTTTGATGCGTAAGGGGGGTGGTGTGTTAATTGCTGTGAAATCCAGTATCCCCTCCGAATTGTTTACCTTTTCTTCCCTTCATGATGCGGAGATTATAGGGGTTAAATTAAGTCTCCCATCGTGTTCATTGTTTATCACATGTTCTTATATCTCCCCCTCTTCTGATGTACAAGTTTTTGCCCAACATATAACTTGTATTAAATAAATTTACGAACATGTTAATAATAGAGACTTGGGCGATTTCAATATTCCTAACACTTCTTGGCCCCCAACTTGTAAAATAAATTACTTTATTCCGACAATTGATCACTATCTTTTTGATGAATTGTTTAATCTGTCTATATTTCAGATGAACTCTGTCATCTATCATCTGAATCGCACTCTAAATCTTGTGTTCATTAATCGTGATTCCATCATTAATGTCATGTTAACTCCTTTCTGCTTACCAGAGGAAATACATCACCCCACTTACCAGGGGAAATACATCACCCCACTTTAGAGGTTTTATTATCTGTTGATAGTCCTCCAACTTCTATCGTAAATGGAATTTTGTTTTGCTTAACGATTTAATTAATTTAACACACTGTTATTTTTTATATGAGCCGGATGATATTAATTTGGCAGCATAGTTTTTTTTTTATACTACCTTAAACTTTATTCTGGATGTGTGCGTTCCTCTTTGTCGCATATCGCCCAGTTCAAATAATCCGCATTGGTTTACTAAGACTCTTTCGAATTTAAGAAAGATTGAAACTAAATATTTTAAAAATTATAAAAAGTCTGGCTCAAATCTTGATTGATCTAAGGATTCCATATTTAAAAAAATTATAACATCGGCCTTGCAACATTTTTGCAAATCGATTATTCATCCATTCCAGCATGGATTTGTTCAAAATCGATCAACGTCCTCTAATCTTCTTGAATTTACTTCGCTTGTCAATGTCAGCCTTTCTAAAAAACTACAAACTGATGTTATTTATACTGACTTCAGTAAAGCATTTGACTCAGTTCATCACCAGATACTTATTCTAAAGCTTGAACGCTTACGATTTTCCCCTAAACTTGTGTCCTGGATTTCATCCTATTTGAAGGGTTCTACCCAAAGCTGAGAACAGCTATTTCTAAAATTATCTTTGTTTCATCGGGTGTACCTCAGGGAAGTCATTTGGGACCATTACTCTTTTTGCTTTTTATTAATGACCTTCCCAGTTGTATCTCTTATTCTACCTTATTTATGTATGCGGATGATGTAAAACTTTGTCTTCCATACTCCAGTGCAAATGGGCATCTACACCTTCAAGATGACCTGAATGTGGCGAATCAGTTGCATCTAAATTGCTCAAAGTGTATGACAATGACCTTCAGTCGTGCCGTTCCTCATATAGTTGACTATAATATTAGTAACATTTCCTTACAACGCATCCTTGGATCTTGGTGTTCTCTTTAACTGTAAACTGAATTTCAATCTTCATATTTCTACCATCATAAATGAAGGCAAAAGTGTTCTTGGCTTTATGAAACGTTGGTCTAAGGAATTTTAAGATCCTTTTATTACCAAGCAATTATTTACTTCGCTTGTGCGTCCTATCCTAGAGTATTGCTCAGTTGTTTGGTCTCCGCAACATAAACTGTATCAGGATCGTATTGAATCGCTCCAAAAACAGTTTCTTCTCTTTGCCTTAAGGGATCTTAACTGGGATAGTAATTTACGATTACCGTCTTACCATAGTGGGCTTCAGTAGGAATTGTTTTTCTGCACAAATTGATTAACGGCAATATTGATTAGTCCTCTTTGTTGATGCGTCATAATTTTTCGGTTCCGTCTCGAACAACTAGACACTATCGTCGGCTACATTTACCTGTGTGCACTACGGATTATTCTTTGCACAGTGCGTTTCATGTTCTATGTGTTAATTTTAATAAATATTATCACGTATTTGCCGCAGAGCTCTCTCTTCCTAAAATAAAATCCTTGTTCTTAGCTTATCTTAGGGAAATCACTTGAAGTGCGTTACCAATGTTATTTGCAGTGTTTTCTCAATCCTATTCTATATTCTATTTTATCTCTTCTTTTTATCTCTTATTCTTTGTTCTTTTAACTATCTGGAAATATTGCTAATACTTTCATTTTTTACTCTGTTCCCAGAGGGGAAAAGGAGTATATTGACTTTGTGCAATGTCCGTCTTGCTGTCCGTCCGTCCGTCTGTCCGTATGAACGCAATATTTTTCGGCGCTATTAGATCTAGAGACTTGAAATCTTAACCATATACTCATGTATGCTCCCGAATTATAAAGTGTAAAAATTTTCCCGTTCCGCCCACTAGGGGCGTGGCAAATTGGAATATGCATGTGCCCGTATGCCAGTAATCGTACTAGTTGATGAGCTAGAGAGCTGCAATTTGGAATGTATACTAGCGGCAATAACCGAAGTTAAAAATGCTGTGGCGGATATATCTACGCCCGTTGGGGGCGTAGCAAATCGGGAAAAATTTAACTTCTACAGCTAAAGCTAGAACGCTGTGAGTTAAGGCAATGATTCTATGAAGATCGATGCAAAAGTTACATGACTACGCCCATTGGGGCGTGGAAAATCGAACGTGAATATATAGTGATTTTTCAGATTATGCTATATTTTAAACACTATTGATACTAGAGACTTGAAATTTGGGATGTATATAGTCAGTTTGACTACCCAAGATCAATAAGCTATGGTAGATATATCTGCGCCCACAGGGGGCATGACAAACCGTAAAAGTTTATATCTCCTACATTTTTGGAGCTAGAAGCTTCAAAATTGGATGGTTCAGTTACTAATGGCCTTCTCTATCGATGACTAGAAAATAAATTTTCAGCCTCGTTGGGGGCGTGGCATATCGAATTTTCGTAATTTTCGCATTCGTCTATGCCCACTGGGGGAGTGGAAAATCGGTAAAGAAATTTATTGTGGCCAACTGCATCATTCATGTTTACAAATGGCTAAGTAGTAATTTCTAAGATGGCAGAAAGCAATTTAACATAATTATAACAATATAAATGAATTTAAATAATAAAATTTATATGTTTTCGATTAAAAAATAAAAAGTTTCCAGCGGGATTTGAGCCCAGGTCATTTTAAAATAGCATGTAATCGTTAGCTAAACCTAAATATGTACACTGCTACACACCACACAATTCAATAGCAATTCTTAGAATATTATAGCATGCAGCCCTGTATGTAAGCATAGAAAATCAATTAATTTGCACGCAGAGCTGTTTGTTGCTTGTAATGTACGTTTGATAATTGCCGAAATATTTCGTTTATTGAATGTTTAATAATAAATAAAATGCACCTATGGGAACAGAGTATATAGCAGTTAGTTGCGCCTAACTGCAACGTTCTTACTTGTTCTTTACTAATTTTTATCTTAAGAATTATTATAATTGGAATAATATTAATTATATTTAATATATTTAAATCTTTATTTTAAGTTTTCATTTAACACTTTCTTTTTATAGTTTCAATAGTATCACTGACCATATTTGGCTGTGACTTGTTCCATAGCTGGCCGAACTGGCAAATAAAATTCCCCTATCGGGTTGGTGATACTATTGTAATAATTGTAATAATTTTCTGTATTTTTTTAAGGCTCTTAAATTATAATTTCAGTTTACTCACGTTACGTCAATGCCTTTTAAATAAATAAATATATCACTTTTAGAGACCAGGACACTCAGAATAAGTTATATTTTCTACTGTTATACAACAGTTATAACACAGTTATCGCTGAGTTTATTAATTCACTTGTCATTAATTATATTATCCCTTGGGCCATAGCAAATCGGCAATGCATGTATATTACAAATATTTATAATAGATGTAAGGATATTAAAATCTATAAATTGAATTTCAATTATTAGATTAAGTATTATGCAGCCCACGTGCTGAACTACAATATACGGAATTGTTTGTACTGGGTGAATTACCTCACTTATTGCAAAGGTGCAATAATTATATTTATATTTAATTTGAGTAAATTGTGCAGAGTGGACATTACACATTAGTTAATAATTTCAAATTAACAATTAACAAATTCTACACATAAGAAATCAGACAGCTTGTATATGCAGCTATAGGCTTTAGCTTTGCCATTGCCTGTAAATAGAGACTTGCCTGCATAACTAAGTATATAATCGGATTCGAATTTGCATTTTTAGAATACCGAAAGTTCGAGAAATTTTAAATGCTTAAAATGCTGACTAATTTACGTAAACTCAGCCCTAATCTGCGCATTCTCTGTGAAAACTGCTTTTCATGTTGTTAGGAAATTACTTTATTTGTGTTTTAGATAAGATAAAAGCGTTTAAGATAACGAAATAGCTAGTGATTCAGCTTTTTGACTTATTTGAGCTTAGTTAATTAAAGTTCGATATTGTGGAAAGGATACTTATATAAATAAATAAGTGTATACTTTATGTTATGGATCCAGATTTTCTAGCTCTTATGGTTTTTAAGTTGACAAATACAATTTATTGTCATTAATAAAGGAAACTCCGTCTAATTGATATCTTCAACCCGGAATGATGCGGATTTTTAAATATACGCATTTACTTATGTATTTCTGAAAGTAAATAATTTAAACTAATAACAACTTTGGAGTAATAAACTATTTTCGCGTCATTCGAACTCCCACCTTCACAATCAAAAAGCATGCAGCATCAATTGCAGCTATGATTCCTGAGTACGCTAGAACTAGGCGATCAGAATATAGTATTCATTGATAACGGAAACAGTGGAATCAGGGATTTTAGCACGTATGAGCCAGAAGGAGGAGTTTCTGACTATAATGTATATAAATATGTAAATATATTCGTGATGAGGATGAATAACTGAGTGCTAAAGGTCAGGTATGGTAAATTCATAAATGTGACGTTCTACAAGATTTAGTTCCAGTAAAAAAAACTATTGTAGCTCGTAAGTTACATTATTTTAAGAAATCGATTCGATGCAGTTGTGTTTTTTAAAAGCTATAAAAGGGATAACCCAATGTCGAATGTTATACTTGTTTTCAAACGGAAGCTGCAATAAACATGAAATTGGTGAAAAAGCAAATTGTTTTGCTCTCTGACAAGTAGATTTAATATTTGTGTCTATCGATCCAGATATTATTCACTGTTATACTAGCTGTTCTGGGCTCCAGCTTTTTTGTCGCTGCTTTTCCTATTCCGGAGGCGGATCCACAAATAGGAGGTACTGCGCTCAAGGTTCTGACTGGCTAAAAAATAATAAATAAATAAAAAAAAACAGTAAGAAAACTCTAGTCGAGAGAATTATGATACTTTTATTCTTTAAGCGCGTACTCTGCTAACTGCGCAGTTGCTGCCGTGGCTTGGGGGTGGGTTGGGCTGAACTTTGGTTGCTTATAACTCCATTTCTAGATGGACTGTCTTCATGTAACTTTCAAAATATATGAATTGCATTCAAATTTGTCTATTTAAAATACGTTTGGGGGCGCAGGGGGCGTGGCATCTAAAATCTGAAAGTTACAAAATCTGCGTGTCCATAATATCTATCCAAATATACCAATTTGAAGTGTCTAGATAAAACGGTGTAGAAGTTATGCTCGAAAAACCTAAAAAAACGTAAACGAATTTTCGATTTTTTATCGATAATTAAGGAATGGGAATGGGAATGGGATCGAAAAAAAACAAAATAAACTTGTACTGCGTAAATAAGATACGAGTATTCATGTAAAATTTCAGCTCTCTAGCTTTTGTATTTTTCGAAATCTCGACGTTCATACGGACGGACGGACAACTTATTTTTTTGTGCTGATCAAGAATATATATACTTTATGGGGTCTACGACGTCTCCTTCTGTCTGTTACATACATTATCACAAAAACATTATACCCTGAATTCCCATTTTCAATGGGTTCAGGGTATAAAAACAATATCAGCATTTTTTAAGGTCCTTTATAGCTTACATATGTATAATTTTTTTAAAAGCGGTCATTACATATTAAAATAATTATTAATTTTACTCCGCCAAATCAAGCAGACCACTGCGATCGAATTTAGGTAGCCAAGTTATAATAATATCTTGAAGCCTCTTGTTGTTGTACATTGATTTCCTGAAGTTTCGACCCCGTTCATCGTCCACCATGAGTCCATTAAAGTCCGCATCCTTCGTTTCTTCGTTGAGCATTATGGCCTGACAGGTGAGAGATGCAGTCACAGCTACAAAAATATATGAATATGTCCATATAGTTTCCATTTGATTAAGTGAATTGAGTCAACTGCGATCTCACCCATGAATTTTCCTTTTTCCAGCTGCATCACCAACTGCCTGAGCGTTGGAATATAGCCACCAAACTTCAGTTCACGCAGGGTATCCACAAGCACCTTATGATAGTATTGAATTAGGGAGCTCAAGTGGTTGTTGCGCACCTCCGGCCAAAGTGAGGTGTAGAAGAAATAATAGAGATCCACGGCAGGCGATGCCCAGGCTGAGAATTGAAAATCAATGAGAAGCAAGTCCAGCTCGTTGTGGTCTGTTTTATTTCTCAGCATTATATTGTTTGTCCACAAATCGCCGTGAGTTAAGACATTGAACTCATTTGCTTTGGGATCGTAGACACTTTCCGTGTAGTCCATTATATATTTCTGCAGGGTTCTCAGCTTGTCCTCGTACACCTTGCCCAGCTCTGGACACTGGCCGGCAAAGTCCGCAGCCACGCCCATCAGACTCTCAAACATTGGCGTAAATGCTCGGGTGTGACGATTGAAGATTCCATGATCCAGTTTGGAAAGGAGTCCAGGTTGACGCTCATTGAGAACTGATGAGGCGGCGTGCATCTTGGCCAGCTTTCGTAGCACCAGCTTTGTGTGCTCCAAGTCGAAGCCGGTCAAACGATCGCCCAGAACGTAGTTCAATACAGCGAGGTCTTCGAAGATGATGGCCGAATGCTCGTAGTCCACGTGAATTGTCTTGGCAAATAGCTTCTCCGATTGCGAACTGCCCTCCAGAAGAGTAGTAAGCTGCGGCAGGATCTTGTCGTACATGACCATTTCCGTATGGCTCGCTTGATAGCTGGCGAAGATGTTGGATATAAACGGATCATTCTCATAGGTGGTCTTCACAATGAAGAACTCCGTTTCGTATTGCTTGCTTCCGCCCCGAATATAGTCTACCTTGATCCTAGTCATAATGCTGGCATAGTTGTCACCCTTTGCCGTTGCAGGCCTAATATTTAGGTTCCTGATGCTCAGCTCTTCATCTTGCTTATGGTGTCTGAGAAAAGCTTCCACATAAGACTCGGTCAGCCACTGCGGGGCAGGATGAAAGTTATCCTCAGCTTGGTTACTGTTGCTGCTGCCGTTCTGTATTTCTACCATGCTGGAATGAATCTCTCTCAAAGATTCGCTCAGCACTCGCAATTTATAGTCTGACAAGCGCATTTATTCCGATAGTTATGTGTATATAATCTTGCATTATGACAGTCGTAAAGCCGGCTGATCTAGACAATTGTACTATCTATGTGTGGCTGGCATATGCGATTACATAAGGTTAGTATATATATCTATTAGATTCAATCTGAATTTTGCGAAGTCATGAGTACACAAGTAAGAGTACTATTTACATAGAAGATACGTCAGACACAGAATTGCACAGTTGTATAGAGAATTAAGTCTATTTATTACACAGATTGTAAAATAAGTGTGCCCTCCATAAAATATTCACATTTTCAACTATTTTATCTGCTTTGTAGTTCATAAAGCATATAAGCTATTTGCATAAAACAGGGTAAGGCATATATGTATATACATATATATGACAGTTTTGCTTATTAAATATGTCTGTTTCTAAAATAAGAGACAAGACAAGAAAGTGACTTACGTACGAAAGAGTGCGCAGTGAAAGAGCATATAAGTATTGTGTAATTTCTGCTGTCTGTCAGTATTTTCGCCTCGACAGAAATTTGAAATTTACATAATATGTTAATATATATATATATATATATATATATATATATATTATATATATGGACATATTATACGTAATACGAGATTGACTTATTATCGATAAATATCGATATTTTTATATTGTTTTTAAGCATAGCCAATTAATATAGATATTCTACCCCCTTAATAATATTAACAAAGTCAATTTTGAAGAAGCAATATATTAATAAATACATCAGATAATAGTTCTGGGCAGGTCTGAAGGTAGCTCCTAGCCGGGAATCCCCGACTAGATTACTTTGATATATTTATTTTAGAATCATTTTCTAAAGGTTTATTTAATTTCATTTACATCTCATCGAGCAGTCCTTTGTGATCGAAAATAGGTAAGATTTTTCGCAGTTTCTTCTGGTATTGCTCGCTCTTATAGACAGATATTCGCACAGCCTTATCGGCCTCAGAGAGAGACAGCGCTTTTTCAATGGAGAATTCCTCTGGTCCATTGTGCAGCATGGCAGGCAGGAAAACCAATGAGCAGAATATACCTATGAATTTGAAATTACGATATACATATAAGTTGTCTTTTAGTTGAAGCCATGAGGTATTTACCATAGAAAGCACGCGCTTGAAATTGCAGCTGAAACTCAAATAAGCTAGGCACATGGCCTTTAAAATTTAGTTTTTTTAGTGCTTCCACAAGCTTCTGGTAATAGAACTGGACTAACTCAGTCTGATGATCTCTATAGAGATTGTCTTGCACCGAGGTACAGAAGAAATAGTGCAGATCGATAGCCGGCGAGCTCCAAACGCTAAATTGAAAGTCTATGAAGATCATATTATCCGGCTTGCCTTCATTCAGATAATTGAACATTATATTCGTAGTCCATAGATCTCCGTGGCAGAGAGTGGCGAAGTCGCCTTTGTTCACCTCCATCGTTCGCTCACTGTATTCCATGATGTGATCAATGACTCCGTTCAGTTTAGCTGCGTATCGCTGATGTAGGGCCTTGTCATCCTCGATGGATGATATTAGCGCTCGCAGCATATTCTGCATGATAGGCTTGTAAGCTTGAGTGTGTTTATTGAAGAAGCAGCGATCGTATTTCGGACCATAAATCCCAGGCTGCCGTTCGTTCAGCACCGCTCCGGCTGCATGAAACTTTGCCAATTTTTCCAGTACCAGTTGAGCGTGATCCAGATCCAATTGCTTTAAGCGATCCACCACACAGTATTTATCCAAGGACATGTCTTCGAACATGATAGAGTCGTGTTCCCGATCTACGTACACTGTGCGAGCAAACATTTTTCGATTATCCCCCAGCTCTAGTTGAATGATTTTCGCCAGCTTGGGCAACTCCTCCTCGTACATATTCATTTCGCGGACATACACGCCATATTGCTCCAGCAAATGAGCAGCTGGATCCTTGTCAGCGAACGTGGTCTTAACTATAAAATTGTCCGTATGCTGGCACAGATTTTTGTCCGTGTACTCTACAACGATCCTCGTCATTACACTCGCATAGTTCTCCCCATTAACCGTGGCCGGCTGGATGTGCAGCTTTTGCAGCTGCAGCTTTGGTTCTTTCAGATAGTTTCGCAACCTTTGCTGGACGTATTCGCGGGTGAGCCAAGCAGGTGCAGCCAGCACTTTGAAATTCGTGTTGGAACTTTCCTCGAGCATGATTATAAAATTGTACCTACGGGCATCAAATACTTCTGAGCTGCGTATGTAGAGTGTATCTCCTTTTATACGATGCTCGGTACCACGAGAGAACGATGGACTATGTCTACAAATATATCTAGCTAGACTTTACAGCTCAGATTGTTGCTTACGACTGCACTCGCCATCGTCGTGCCTTAATTGAGGCTGTCGGAGGTAGTATACTAATACCTTATCATATGCGAACGTCTGGATTGTATACTAAGACTCAGACAATATTGTTCATTGTTTATTCAAGCTTTGCGATCTGAGCAGATATTTTTACTCAGCTACAATGCAATTTAAAATTCACTGCTGTTCTTGATAGATGTCATTGTCTGCTTAGCATTGATGAATAAGAATAGAAAAATATTTGCAACCGTATCTATGTCCATTAAATAAACTGTTTATCAATTTTATATATATATATATAGAAAATTATGTTGTTCGATATGGCTTTTGGAGCTTTCTTGAAGTGTGTTTTATATAATTTATTTTTCGATTGTTTCACAAGAAACAATTAATACAAATAGTATTGAAGAGTCGCAGAAACCCGAGTGGTAAATGTGTTATGATTATAAATTCAAATACAAAATTATCAGATCTGTAAGTAGATTCCTTTGATTTATTGAACAAATCTTTATTTTCTTATATAATCTATTAATAATGATTTAATTTTATATCTCGCAACGTTTGATATCGATTAACCTTCAGCAATCACTTTTAATCGTTCTGATTATTCTGAGCTTTTTGAATTATGGGACTGTGAAATCATTAAATCAATCAATTAGGAATTCGTAAAACCCTCGCTGACCTTGACGGCTTGTTTCATAATATCTCTGAGCAGGCTTCGGATTCCTGCTATATAATCACGTGGCAGCCACTCATCTGGAATGGACATTATTGTAGCTTGTGTTATCATTTTCTATATCATTCTCCCTGGGTGCGGTGCCTAGATATATGATATTTGCTTTACAGCTCGAGCCGTCTGACGTGTGCCGGATAAATATTATCTTAATCTTAAATGTGATTTACGCTGAGTCCACAACATAAGTGACATTAATAACCTGACCTCTACCTTTGTTTTAGATCAGCAAGGATCGGGAATAGAAAAACAAATTTGGATCTACATATATAGAGTAATGTATTAGTTTGCATTTATGTATAATATATGATATATTTATTTAATACTATTTTATTTGAATTTTCAAACTTACCTTGTTTTACACTATTTTTTTTCAGAGTATGCAAAGAATAATTTATATATATATATATATATATATATATATATATAATTGAAAACCGCGTAAATATGTACAAATGTAATTGTCGCATAGGCTAACAACACTGATTAGTCTCCAGCAGCCCCTTTTTATCAAACACTGGCATCAGGGCCTTGAGATTTTGCTGAACTATGGGATTATTATATAGGCGATTCTTGAACCGAGTGGCACGCTCATCGTCGTTCATGAGAGCATTGAAACAGGCGTCCGTTGAGTCCTCGTTGATCATGACGGGCTGCACTACAACAGCTGAGTGCAAAGCTAAATAGATGGGAAAAATGAATTAGTCGAGAGGAAAGTCAAGAATGCCTTCGTCTCCTTACCGAAAAATCTCTTTTGCTCAGCCTGCATCTGGAACTGATGTAAGCTGGGAATTGGATTCTCTTTGTAGTTGAGCTTTGTGAGAATATCTCTGAATATGCGATGATAGAACTCAATGAGAGTGCTCTGCTCCTCACGCCGCAGTGGTTCCCTCAGCGATGTATTGAAGAAGTGGTGCAAATCGATGGTGGGCGATCCCCAAAAGGAGTATTGGAAGTCAATAAGTAGGATATCCACTGGACGACCCGTTTCCGCATCGTATTTCACCATCACATTGTTGGTCCATACATCTCCATGGGCCAGGACGTTCACCGACCCGCTCAGCGGAGCAAAGCACTTCCGACCTATGTCCATGTAGTGAGGAGCCAGCTCAAACAATTTCTGCCCATAATGCGCGATCTCAGGCTCCTGGCTCATCCACCGTGCTGCGGCCAGCAGACCGCCCACAAAGTATCCACTGTAGGCGTTTGTGTAGCGATTGAAGAAGCCGCGATCGTATTTCTCCAAGCTGCCACGGCTTCGTTCATTCAATACGGCAGAGGTGGCATGCATCTTGGCCAGCTTGCGTAGAATCAGGTGAGCATGCTCCTTGTCCAGGCGCTTGATTCGATCGGCCATCACATAGTTGGCCATGCCGAGATCCTCGAAGATGATGGCCATGCGTTCGCGATCCACGAAGATGGCAGTGGGAAACAACGGCTCGAACTCATCAATTTCCTTGAGAAGCTCATTTAACTTCGGCAGCACTTGCTCATAGATGTTCATTTCGCGATTGTAAATGTCATAGGGAGCCATCAGCTCCATAGACAGCTCGTCGTCATCAATGGAAGTTTTCACGATCAGGTTCTGAAGCAGCTCCTTTTCCGGTTCAGGGAAGAGAGTGAAGCGCACCCGTACCCTTGTGAGGACACCGCCATAGTTCTCGCCCGGATCCAGTGCCGGATTCACGTCAAGCTGCATAAGCTTCAAGTCGGCATCCTTGTAATACACCGTCAGCGCGTGCCTGATGTAATCGTGTGTCAGCCACTCTGGTGCCGCGGCCATATTGTGTGTTTGCCTATAACTGAGTTGTCTCTGCATGTACGAGATGAAAGCTGCCTTTTAATACACTTGAATTTATTTATTTAAGGCAGCTCGGCTATCTATTACTTTGCCAGTGAGCGCCTCTTTAATATGCGAGCAAACATTTGCTTTTCTGCTACTATGGCTTGCTTTTATAAGAAACGCGCCCGTGACGTGCGCCAGACGAATTGCTAGCTGTAAACGTATGGAGACTTATCTAAGTCTCTGTGCAATCTAAACAAATTTAAAGTGATATACGGCTGGGAATATCACTTGTTAAGTTGAATGCACACCACAGACATTCAAAATGGGTATTTTGGGTTCAATTGATTTGTTCACATATGTATATGTCAGAGGCCAATCCAAAGAAGTATGTACAATTTTGATGGCGATGAAGTTCTTCATCTTTCTTTCCGTTTAAAGCCCGCTTAGACAAAGTTTCTTATTTTTAGTGAATATGCATACTACTCAGAGTCTGTGGATTTTGTGGATCATTTATTCAAAAGTCATTAAGAAAACATTTGGTTAACTGGCAAAGCTACGTGATAATTAAATGCAGGTGTTTTTTATACCCTGAACCCATTGAAAATGGGAATTCAGGGTATAATGGTTTTGTGAAAATGTATGTAACAGGCAGAAGACGACGTGGCAGATCCCATAAAGTATATATATTCTAGATCAGGGTGACGAGAAAAGTCGATATAGCCATGTCCGTCTGTCGGTCCGTTCGTATGTATGAATGCGTCGATCTCATCAACTATAAGAGCTGGAGACTTCATTTTTTTTTTGTTGGGTTCGTGTATTGCACGAGTTATTTACTTAAACATTTATCGAGAATTAGTTAAAAAATTATATCTCGTTCATCTTAAAGTTAAAGTTAAAGTCTCCAAGTCTTCCACATGTATATAGATATTAATTTAATACAATTTCGATTGTTGTTAGATTTTGGATACCGGATGGATACAAATTTGCCCCATCCCCCAAAATTTGGAAAAAACGTAATTCAAATATTACTTCCAATTTGGCAAATAAGCACATTTTAGTGCTATTATCATATTCTGAAAGTTTTATATAGATTGTCCGTCAAGAAATGGAGCTATAAGCGCCACGGCAACAACTGCGCGGTTAGCAGAGCGCGCGCTTATACGTGGGTAAAGAAGAGTACCATATTTTTTGCAGGGCTCAGGGTATCTCGTAGTCGAGCAGTCTTTCTTACTTGTTATTTTGTAATAACATATCGTAGTTCGATTTAATTAAAATTTCAGCTGCAGCTCGACCGTTGCATTTCTCAATTATTATATTTTGATGGCGTTTGCCTAGTTATATAGTATCAACGTGTATTTTAATATATTTTTAAGCCAGCTAAGATAAAATATCAGTTTGAAGATCGTGTTCGAATAATACCAGTAAAAATAATTAGTTGACATTTTTTTTAAACTCGTAGTGTGAAATATCACAAGATGTTGTACATTAATTCATGGTCAACTTTAACTTAACATATCTACAAGCCAGAAAATTGTAATATTTAATGAGAGGTTCTAGGAATTATGCTTCTCTATAATTAATTACAAATCATTTTACAAATTTTATATATTTTTAAAATTAAATTTTCTATATTTAATTATTTGTAAATTCAGTTTGCAAAGGTTTTAACTTTTATTTCGATCCTTAATTATTATTAATTAAATTTTTAAATTTCATTGAGTTCTTTAATTCTTATTTAATTGATTTTAGAAATATCTTAAGTTTTATTTCACTTCCTTAATATTATTTAAACTGTGTAACTTTCTAAGACGTCACTGAGCATTCACCATAAATTATATAATGATTGAAACTTTGTTGGGTTTACTACCCTGTACAATTATGATCAAATAATTTTCCGACTTAACACTTAGAACTATTTACCCAGACACTTTCAGTAAATGTACAAATATTGACAATCATAAGAGAGAAAAGTTAGTAGGACATTCGCTTCCCACGTGTTTTATTAAGTGAAATCTTAGATTATTATAATATGTAATGTATTTAATATTTATTTTAATTTGTCCTGTAGCATACATTACTTTATATATTGTCTGTGAATGGCAACATTTAAGAAACTAGCGTTTTATGGAACCTAGACTATTTTACGATAAGATGAAACCAATTAAAGTCTATGTACATATACATATATAATCTTAGCTTAGACGGCAGTAGCAACAGCGTGTAGGCGTGACACTGAATGAGACGGCACGGCACAATTTACGAAGCCTAAATATAATCCGTATGCTTGCTATATATACACAAATATACACATATACTAAATATTTTATAATGTGCAAATATTTGACCTGCATCTCTTACACTTTCAGATATAAATCACAATCACAATCACAATGGCGACACCTGCTGGGAGGTGTTGTATAAAAGCCGTGTGGCTGAGAATGTTTGACACAATAAGTCGCAAACAGCTGTGGAAGGGTTTAGATTGCGATAGATCAGAAAAAGTAGCTCAACAAAATGTCAGTTTCAGATTTGATAGGCGCACTGGATGCCATTCCAAAGCTAACGACGACCTCAAACACTGAGGCAGACACGCAGATTTTGGGTGCACCAGATTGGCTAACACAAAGATATTTGCAGAATGCCCTTCGTCATTTCTACAGGGATTCGAAATTAAGGATCATCGCGTTGGACGGTCGTCCGGCCTTAGGGCGCGGCGAAAACTACGGCGGAGTTTTAACTCGCGTTAAGGCGGAGTTCGTCAGTGGTGATGGCAGCGCTCAGATCGGAAACTATATAATCAAGACCACATACGAGAGCAACGAGTTCGCACGCAAAATCATGGAGCCCTACGATATTTTCAATCGTGAAATGTCCATCTATGAACAGATTCTGCCTAAGCTAAAGGCACTGTTACTAGAGATCAGGGATAGTGAGCAACTCTTCGCAGAGACAATGGCTGTTGACTACGATCGTTCAGCTCTAATCTTCGATGATCTCAGCAAGCGAGGCTACGTAATGCCTGATCGTCTGCTGGGCTTAGATCTCCAACTGGCTCGCCTTGTGCTGCGCAAGTTAGCCAAGATGCACGCCGCTTCTGCCGTGTTAAATGAACGCGAGAGCGGCGTCCTTGAGAGCTACGACCGTGGCATGTTCAACCGGCACACGGACAACTACGCACCCATATTTGAGGGAATGATACTAGCTGCCAGCAAGTGTGTGGCCCAATGGCCTGGCTACGAGCACTACGCCGAGAAACTGAACGATCTTGTGCCCGTCTACATGGAGCTGGGCAAGCGCGTGTTCGATGTTTGTCCCGGAATCAATGTGTTGGCCCACGGTGATCTCTGGACCAATAATGTTCTTGTTAAGTACAACGAAGTCACTGCCGAGCCGGAGGATGTTGTTATCATTGACTTCCAGTACGCCGCCTGGGGCTCTCCAGCCATTGATCTGTTCTATTTCTTAAACTCGTCGCTGCAATTGGATTTACATTTGCACCATCAGGAGGAGCTGATTCAGCACTATTTTACGATTTTCTCGGATACGCTTAGAAAACTACGCTATAAAGCACATATTCCCAGCTTGCATAACTTTCACTTGCTGCTCAAGCACAAGTCCTTTTATGGTAAGTCTAAAATAATTAAGTACTTCTCTTGAATGTCCTTTACTGTGCTTTCATCTACAGCTATGCATACCAGCCTGGGCATCTTCCCCATCCAGAGGAATGTGGAAACTGATGACGCAGACTTTAATGCTTTAATCAAAACAGATCAGCGAGCGATTAACTTCAAGAATGGCTGCTACAGGAATCCAGCAGCCCAGAAAATACTGCGGGAATTATTGTCTGTATATGATAGTGAAGGGTTGCTCGATGCGGATCAGTGATGTACTATGCGGTTCCTTGTCAATTTTATATTGCTTGCTTCTTTTATGTAATATATTTATATACTCTATTATTTAATTATTTCCAATATCATAATTTTAAGTTATATTATCTTTACTGAATATCTCTATAAATACATATGTCTATATATTCATAAATTATATCTATATACAAATATATGTGTATTTCACTTATTCGGGGTTATGGTAGATGGGGAGTATTGTCGAAGTAAAGATGTTTTACACAGATATACCTTATATAACAATATATCCATTTCATTTCATGAATGAGTATAATACACTGTTTTTCCGTTTCTATGCTTTTATTCTCTTTGGAATCGTTATATATATGTATGTATATATAGTAAATCTCTTGCTTGCTTGATTACATTTGAAGCGGTAATAATGTGATTGAGAGCGCAGAACACAGTAATAGTAAATAGTATTTTAATAATATTTTATTTTATATTATATTATATTATATTATATAATATAATATTATATTATATTATATTATATTATATTATATTATATTATATTATATTATATTATATTATATTATATTATGTTTTATTATATTATTTTATATAATCTTTTAAAATGTTTCATATTATTTATTACAGCTCTTTGCATTCATAATAAGGTATATATTTTATATCGATCAAGCTACAGCGTATATAGCATTCGTTGAGAGTTAATTTTTACAACTGAGTCACTCTCAAAAAGCTTTCGAAAGCACAAAGAAGCAAACGCGTACAGGGAGAACTTTTGTTTAGTGCTTAGTCAAGTATAAACGCATTCATATGCAGCCGGCATATGCTTCATTATTGATCACAAATAATGAGTACAAATCAGAGTTATAATCCCGATGAGTTGGAAGTAGTGGAATGGCTAGACGCTCAATTCTTTATCGAAGTATTGAAGCATTATGAGAATGCGTCGAAGCTAAAGTTAAACTCTTTCAGGCTATCGCCAGCTAGTGCGCAGGGGGATCATTACGCGAGTGTCATGTTCCGTGCTTCCGTGGAGTACTCAACCGATAAGGGAAACACTGCCAAGTCTCTGATTGTGAAGACAATGCCTGAGCAGGGCAGTTTGAAGAAGAGAATGGTGTATGAGTCACACATATTCCAGACGGAGATAGCCATGTATACGGAAGTTTTGCCCAAGTTCGAGGCGATACTGCGAGAGGCAGGCGGAGAGGCAGCGTTCTATGTGCCCTGTATTTATCATAGTTTGGAGCCACGGCAGGTGGTAATCTTTGACGATCTGCTGCCTTTGGGATACCAAGTAGTACGGAATCGATTTCTCACCTCAGATGAACTGCGATCTGCTCTGAACAAGCTGGCCAAATGGCATGCAGTTAGCCACAAACTATTGAAAGACGATCCGGACTTCTTTGTGAATCTGCGATACAATATCGCCACACTACCCAACTTTCTGAGTCAAAGCTTCATAACAAACGCTTTGCCCAATTTTATTTACATGCTAGATGAAGTAGAGTGCCTGAAGAAGTACAAAAAGTTTTTTCAGGCCATGCGTGGAAATCTAATTAAAAATTGGTCAGATGCATTAGACGAGTATCGCCAGAGTCCCCAAGACAACTCGTATTATGTCCTATGCCATGGCGATTTTCACATCCGAAACTTGATGTTCAAGGACAACAACTGCATGCTGATTGATTTCCAATTGTCCCATGTGGGTCCAATGGTCAATGATTTCCTCTATGCGATGTATATGTTGTTCTCTGCCGAGGATCGTGCAGGGCGAAGAGACGAACTCATTAAATACTATTTGGAGATATTTCAACAAACGCTTTCGAAGATTGGTTACCACGGCAAGGCGCCGACGTTTGAAGAATTTCACAGACAGATGATCGATAAGAGATTTAATGGTGTGTATTGAATAATAATTAATGTACAAAGTACAAGGATATTAACTTAAATTACTTAGAGTTTCTGCTGCTGACCACATTTTTGCCCATGCAAATTTCTGCCAGAAAGAATGCTATTGACCCCTTTCGCCGCCGTACGAGTATGTACAAGGATAAGGATTACCAAGAGGAGGTAGAATATCTACTGAAGCGTATGAGTGATCAGGGCTACTTCAGCAATTTGGAAAATACTTCTTAAATATATTCATTAATTTACAGTTATTTAATTTATTATACCCTGGAAACGGGAAAATGGGAAATCAGAGTATAACAGTTTTGGGAAAATGTATGTAAAATGCGGAATGAGGTATGGGAAACCCCATCAAGTATTTATAATCTTGATCAGGATGACGAGCTGAGCTCATCTAGCCACGTCCGTCTAACCGTTCGTAACTAGAGATTTGTAATGGAATCATATGTATACTCGCGTATTCCACACGCAATACGAGTTTACCTTTTTTCGATTTCTCGTCCATTTTCCTTATTATCGATTATAATCGATAATTGCACTTCTTCCCTGAACTCATTGAAAATGGGAATTCAGGGTATAATGGTTTTTTGAAAATGTATGTAACAAGCAGAAGGAGGCGTCGCAGACCCCATAAAGTATATATATTCTTGATCAGTACAAAAAAAAAAAAAGTTGATATAGCCCTGTCCGTCTGTCCGTCCGTCAGTCCGGACAGCCCGTCCGTCTGTCTTTCGTTTTTTTCCGTTCGTGTTTTTTTCGATAATGCATCCCATATCCTTATTATCGATAAAAAAAAAACTACTACACACAGCCCAACCTACCACCACTAACCATACATGCGACTTACATGACTAACGAGTACTATATTTTCGCTGCCCGAGCCGAAAACTACAGAGCCGAGTAAATATAAGAGTGGAAAATTTTGTTCTACAAGCCACGCCAGCAACTGAGCAATTCGAAGAGCGCGCGTTTATAAGTGCATAAAGAAGAAGAGAATTAATTTTTTGTAGGGTTCAGGGTATCTCGTAGTCGAGCAGTCTCGTCTAGATTCTTGTTACTTGTTATTATTATTATTATTATTATTATTAATATTAATATAATAATAATAATAATAATAATAATAATAATAATAATAATAATAATCATAATAATAATAATTATTATTATTATTATTAATATTATTATTTATTTTTATTTTTTGTTACAATTTTAAAAAAGATTGATTGATTGTTTTAGACTGTGATGATTCTTTATATGCGTCCGCGGCAATGCAATTTCTTATCTAGACTATAAAATAGATTATTTCTGTTATCTTTAAAGTTTGTAATAGCATATAAAATATAAAATAGAAAATGATTAAATAATTGATTAAATAATCACTACAATTATCAATCGAGAACTTGTTTAACAATGCTTCACTTAATATTGAAGAGCTTCGAAAGCTCATGATAACAGGAATCATATAAATACCGAATTGAAATATATTCTCCATTAGTTTATTGATAGCTATGCGACTGACCAGAGTATTGGGTCTATATTGCATTAATTATGTCTAATAATAATAGCTACAATGCCGATGAGCTAGAAGCTCCTGCCTGGCTGAACAAGCCATTCCTCCAGGATGTCCTCGTGAAGCACTTTAAGGAGTCCAATCTAATAGTGACTAGTTTAGTGATATCACCAGCGAGTGCTAAAGGCGATCATTATGCGAGTGTGATGTTCCGGGCTCATGTTCAGTATTCAATACAAAAGAGACAGTTTTCAAAGTCGTTGATCATTAAAACAATGCCAGAAGCGGATGGACACAAAAAGACATTTTTGGCCGATTCCAAAATATTCCAAACAGAGATTGCGATGTTCACCAAAGTGCTACCCAAGTTCGAGGCAATTCTTCGTGAAGCAGGGGAGGAGACAAAATTTTGTGCAACCTGCGTCTATCATAGCTTGGATCCAAATCAGGTGATGATTTTTGAGGACCTGTTGCCGCAGGGCTATCAAGTAATCCGGGACAGATTTGTCACCACAGATGAACTTCGATCGGTGCTCGGAAAACTTGCCAAATGGCAGGCGGTTAGCTTCAAGCTGTTGAAGGAACAGCCGGAATTATTTGATGAACTTAAATTTGATATGACGACCTTGCCAAACTTTTTGGAGCACGTTTTTATGACCAACGCCTTGCCCAATTTTATAGAGATGATAAGTCAGGAGGAAAATTTGAAAGAGTATCGCAAATACTTTGAGCCCATGAGAGAAAAAATCCTTCCCCGCTGGCGAGACGTGTTAAGGGAATACCGTGAGAATCCACAGACCAATGCGTATTATGTGCTATGCCACGGCGACTTTCATATCCGAAATATGATGTTCAACAAGGAGAACGACTGCATGCTGCTCGACTTCCAGCTTTCCAGCATTGGATCCATAGCCAACGATTTGCATTATGCGAAATATATGCTGTTGGGTCCCGATGACCGAAAGGATAATTGCGATGCTCAGCTCTACTACTATTTCGATACGTTCGTAAAGACCTTATCTAAAATTGGATATCAAGGAGAGATGCCCAGTCTAATAGAGTTCCGCAAACAGATGTTTGACAGGAGATGCAGTGGTAAGTCCGTTCTGATCCTTACGATTATATATAATGTACGTTGATCTTCATTTAAATGCTTTCTTCTCTAGATCATATGTTGCTCACCACATTTTTACCTGGATCCTATTCCATGCGAAAGGGCTCCGATCCTGACGCATTGCTTCAAGACAAGAACCTACTCAAAGAGTTGTACCAGGACAAGGACTACAAAAAAGAACTGGAATTCCTTCTGCCTCGAATGCTGCATATGGGCTATTTCGAACTACAAGACCAAAAATAATAATCAGCTGCAATATTTAAACAAAAACTTTCAATAAATAAAAGATTATTTCTGAAAAGATTATTTCTTCTAGCTTATATTCAAGTATACGTACATATGTATATACATATATCCTTGAAAGGAAATGATATTTTTTTGGTTAGCAAAAACGAGTCAATAAGTAATCTCAACAATTCATTTTCAATTGCCAACTATCATGCTTATCTATTATCTATCTAACGACACAATCAAACACAACATCAATGATAATTTCTTATCACTGATAGCAGAAGACCCACTGGGCGATGACTTTGAATTTAAGGCGTAGCTGTTCTTATCTTGAGAAGCTTTTTCACCACGGTAATGAAATATTTACAATTATTTACTGAACAACTAAACTGACAGATATTTTGCTTTGGCTATCTTAATCTGGATTGTCCAATATGCCAAAAAGACGATAAACAATTTTTGATATTAATGAACCACAAGAGTATCTAGTCTGAAGTTAACGAATAGGCGATACTCTTCAAATGTGTTGTATATATTACATTTCTACATGTGTTTCTATCACATTATCACCATAGTGGAGCTGTTACTTATAGAGCGTCAATACATATATCAAATTTAAGACTTTAAAACTGAATTTTAATAATCAATTTGTTACTAATTTTTTATTATTCTGTTGTTTTTTATCTATGGAGAAGGTCCTATGTTTAGAATTAGAGTTCTCTATGTTTGCGAGGTAAATACGTTCATGTATACGGGTAGAGGACTTATATATATATATATATATATATATATATATATATATATATATATATATATATATATATATATATTATCAACAATATGTAACGGCTACTTTAGCGAAACATAATATATTAAATGAGCATATTCAATGAACTTAGGTTATGGAGATATAACTGTGTGGAGATTATTATAAGTATTTCCACTATAACAATAACTATTCTTTTGATTAAGTTTGTTGAATACCAATAGAAAGCAAGACAACAATAGTTAATGTTTAATGTTACGAAATAATTATTAAAGACAATGACGGTGCAAGTAACAAGATATACATATGTATGTAATTGAGATTAAAATATGCCCAGTCATTAAGATATGCCCTGATAACAAGAAGTATAAAAGATCTTCCACATTGTTTGAGTCGCTTATTAGATAATGTGGCTTTAGTATCTTCAGAGTGCATTTTTGTCAACTGATTCTTATCCGCGAAATGGCAACAAATACAGAATCATACAATCAGGATGAGCTGGTGGCGCCCTCTTGGCTGGACTTTCAGTATTTCAAAGATGTGCTAAGTGCCCATGAAAATGATGAACAGTTGGAGATAATTGATCTTAAGATCTCACCTGCAACAGGCAAAGGCGATCACTATGCCAGCGTGATGTTTAGAGCTGGCGTGGAGTACAAAAAGAAAAAGGGGGAAAAGTCTTTCAAGTCGTTAATCGTCAAGACTATGCCTGAGCAAGACGGCCACAAGAAGGACCTGCTGGGTGAGTCGCATGTATTCGAAACCGAGATCAACATGTACTCGAAGATTCTGCCCCGATTTGAGGAAATGCTCCGGGAGGTGGGCGATAAGACGAAATTGTATGTGCCCTGCATCTACCACAGCCTGAAGCCACGACAAGTGATGATATTCGATGATTTATTAGAGCAGGGCTATACTGGACTTCGTGATCGGGAGCCGAGCTTTGAAGAGGTTCGCAGCGCATACTGCAAGCTGGGTAAATGGCATGCTGTTAGCTACAAGTTGATCAAAGAGGAGCCAGAATTCCTTAAGGAATTAAAATACAGCTTGTTCGAGCTGCCCAGAATCGATGAAGATAAATTCTTCTTGAGTGGGATGAGCATATTCCTCAGCATCCTAGAAACAGTGCCAGATCTAACTGTCTACAAACCATATTTCGAGAAAATACAACCCACCTATATGAAGCGCTGCAGAGAAACTTTCAAGGGTCACAGAGAAAAACCACAAGAAAATGCTTATTATGTTCTCTGCCATGGCGACTTTCATGTTAAGAACTTAATGTTTAGGTACAGCAAAGAAGGCGGAGCTCTTGAGGACTGCATGCTTGTGGATTTCCAAATGAGCAATGTGGGCCCCATGCCTGTCGATATTATTTACTCAATCTATCAGATGCTGTCGCCAGAGCAACGGCAAAAACAGCGTGACGAATTCATATATATCTACTTTTCTACTTTTACGGAGACATTAAAAAAATTAAATTTTGAAAACGAGTTGCCCAGTTTGGTCGAATTTCGACAACAGATCTTTCAACATAAGTATTTCGGTAAGCTCTCAAAACTCGACCAATTCAATCAATTTTGTATAATAATTTCAAAATATCATGAATTTTATTATAGAATTCTTTTTGCTGACTACATTTTTGCCTGTGATGCATGCAATGAAGAAGGGAAAGTTTGAGATATCTGAAATGGTCATGGATAAAGAACTTAGATTAAGTCTATACTACAATGAGGAATATCTAGAGGATGTTAGAAATACTTTGAAACGCTATTTGTATCTGGGCTATTTTGAGGAACTGGAATAAAAACAATGAAATAACAGTAAATTTATATAAATTATTTTCCTTTCGAAGTTGAATATATTATTTTTATTCTATTTTTATAAAAAGAAAATAAACGTTTTTTTTTTTTTAATATTATAAGTAACGAAGTTAAATATTTGAATTTTTTCAGCATATATAGTATATAGTTAAAATACATAGTAGCGAAAAATATCGAACCCACACTTTTAAACTGCGCGCTGATAGTTTTCCACATCACTAATATCGATAACAGCAATGCAAACAGCTGTTATGCAAAATGTACTAAAAATGCCTGAGCGTCTTTAGCCAAAATAAACATCCGCATGGGCGAATAAATACATTAGATTTGAATTTCGAAATTAATAAATAATAATGAAGAGATGCCAGCAGAGCTAAGTGAATTGCTTTGTCGCGCTTGTCTCAAACAAGACGAGCTATTAGTGGACATCTACGAACACGTGGAGGAGCAACATACAGACTTGTGCACATTGCTCGAGCGGTTTGGCGAAATCAAGGTGAACTTTTGTAATATTTTCTTATGATCTATAAATTGGATATGTATTTGTTTCAGGTTGATAAGTTGGATGCATATCCAAAGTATTTGTGCCAGGAGTGTACAAAAGAGTTGCTCATCTCTGCCAAGTTCCGGGACAAATGTGCAGCTACGGAGGAAGAGCTGCGAAAGAGAACTGCAGAGCGGTTAGAAGATGAGGAAGCAGCAAAGACGATAAATGTTCTAGAAAGCGAAGAGCTTATGTTACATGATGATGATAAAGAGCAGACAATATGTGCAGACGATATAATTGAATTTGATCCCAGTGAGAATGTGGAACTCTATGAAGAATGTGAGACTGAGGAGCCACATGAAACAGCAGCTCTGACGATAGAAACGGTAGAGAAAGAGAAGTGGAAGCGAATTCCAACTATTACCAAATACAGCTGCGATGACTGTGGCGCAATCTTTCAGCAATCTGCCACGTTACAACGGCATATTGGCAAGGTGCATCCCGCTGCAGAGATATACAGCTGCACTAAATGTGCTCATGGGTTCACGCAGCATGTCAACTTGGAGAGGCACAGCTGCAGTGGGTCTGAGTCAGCTTCCCCTGATCCACGTTCTCGCCATCGCTGCTCGCACTGCGGCAAGTGCATGCAGTCCGCATCCAGCCTAATTATGCATTTGCGCCTTCATAGTGGGGAGCGACCCTTTGCCTGCGACGCTTGCCCGAAGACGTTCAAAACAAACGGCGGACTTGTGACCCACCAAAAGCGACATCTGAAGCTGCTTGAATATGAGTGCGAGTACTGCGGCAAAGGCTTCGTGGAGTCCAGCAATCTGCGCCGGCACATTGCCTCATTGCATACGCAAGACCGGCCACACACCTGCACCATCTGCCAGCGCACATTTGCCCGCGTTTACCTGCTTGAGCTGCACAAGCGCACCCACACGGGCGAACGTCCATACGCCTGTTCACTCTGTGATCGGAGCTTTGCTCAGTTGAGTGTGCTGAGGACTCACGAGCGCATCCATACGGGCGAGCGACGCCATAGCTGCAGCATCTGCCAGAAGACCTTCAGCCGCCTCATACAGCTGAAGAAGCATCAACTCAAACCATGCCAAACTGTGGCGACAACATCCTCTGAAGAGCTGGGCTCCTAGTTAGTAAATTTCTATGAAACCTATATGACTAGACTGATAAATTGATTGAATTGCAGTTACTTAAGTTTAAGATACCAAACTTTTATTAGCTGTTAACTGATTTGTTATCGAACTCGCAAATAGAGTTAAGCCTCAGTCGAAAATTTACTTTTATATAGACAAATTTAAATAACAATTATTAAAATATATTTTTAAGCCAAGATATAGAATACTGTATGCATTTGTATAGAACCATAGAGATATTTCGTGTAGTATTAATTAAATTCAAAGAAAATTAGGAGTAAATATATTCTTTGTTTTGTATATAACCTTTCAGAGCTGTCCACGCACTAGCATCTGCACTCACCAAACAATGCTTTGAAACTAAGCCACATGTAAATAACTGAGAGGAATCGGAAAGAATAATCCCGTTCTCTTTACGAACATAAATCTCTCTCAAAGATAATCTATTGTTCAGTTTTCTGGGTTTAAGTATATGATTGGGCACTCGAAGTGTTACCAACTTAAATCGATGTCGCGACTGCTTTTTGCAGATATCTATAATGTTCGTAGACATTGAGTGATTCTCGGAAGCCGTTCACACCATCAATGGCTATTGAACCCAATGGGCTCTCGGAGTTATTTTAAAAAACAAGGTTATTTTTCTTGTATTATTTCAAGAAATAAGAACTGGCTAACGTACTAAGCAACTTAGGCGATTAACTGTATATATTTACGAGTATATATGTATATATATTTTTAGAGCTAAAAAAAACTAATACAGATAAAATTTAGCATGCCTTTTATACATTTTAAGGCTAAAACTCGATGTAACAGCTCTTGACGGAGGTGGTGTCTCAGTTTATTCCTAGTCTTGGTCAGTGACTGACTATGCGAGTGGATGAGGATCTAATAACTCGAGCTATCCCTGGATGTGGGAGTGAGGTTTGGCGTAAAAAGTACATCAGTCTCTAGAAGCTGAATATTGTTCGTTAGTTGGTATCGGAAAGTCACACTCGGGTGGCATGCGAGTCGGTTCAATGACTATAGTTTAGTTTCATAGAATGAACGTAGGAGAGGCTACCATTAAACAAATATCTCACGAGAGTCTAGGCAACCAAATACGAATGCCCATTTAAAAAAAAATATCTAGTTCCTATGTCCTTAGTACGATACTTTTGGCATTTGATATATAGGTTGAAGCGTTATTCTTTGAAAATTCCCATTATAAAGTATATGCAAAATCTATGAATTCATTGTGCAGCAATCAATACAATACAATGTTCCAATGTCGAAAAATACGGCCACATTTTAATAGTAAAATTTTAACCTTCCCAGCATATGATCCCTCTTAAGGCGAGTTTCCCAATACTTATTGTCCTGAGGTATTTTAAGGCTACGCTTGCATTTATCAACTCATACTTAGCTCATCTGGCAGAACACGCTTTCTATGTTAGATTTGCATACTTGGCTGTTGCCTAGGTCTTTCCACTTACCTATAAATTTATTTCCTAGTACAATGGAAAAGAATAGAAAGGTGCTCAATGGCAGGATTATCCAGTTTTTTGGCCAATAACAAATGCATATTGATAATTTTAGATGTTCTTTTATTGCATGCACATAAAGTTTTAGTTATGTTTCTTCTTGGGGTTTACATTAGCTTCTGTAATGTTAAGCCTACGAGTTACAACAGATTACATAATTACACAAATTCTTGTTAGTTGCCACATACAATAGGCCGTAATTAGTTGGTATATATGTATATTATATGCGAACATTTCATATATATATATATATATAAGTATATATATTTATGCTTATGTATAATTTGATTTTTGCTTTTGAAAAAATTACTTAAATAACATGCATAAGTTTTGAGGGCACAACTTTTTACTGTTTATTTTTGAAAGTTTTCAATTTTGACATGAAGTATATTGTTAATGATTTCTGGGCTTTGCACTTTGCTATATAATATGCCTATATATTTTGATTCGCATATTTATATATATATATTTATATATATAGATGTATAATCTGAGGACTTACAAGTAGAACTATATAATTTGTGTTGGTTTTGTTCGCTTTGCATAAACGTAATAATGAGTATAAATATTGTTAGTACTTAATATTATTATGGTAATTACTCAATTAGCTGGCTTTAAGAGTGCTGAAATATCAAGTATCAATCCAATTATGGCGCAAATCTCTTTGGGTTCGTTCTAGCCGTTTCACGCTAAGAGAAACGCTTTGCCTTTCCTTTCGATTGTTAGCTTGCGACGGCGGGTTAACTACGTTGACTCCGGCTGAGTTACTGTTAGATGGTAACTTGATCGGTATCGGTATTTTTATCTTTATCGGTATCGTTATCGTTATCGTTATCGGTATCGCTATCATGGGTCATTAGAAGGGGGCGGGTACACTTAGTCTACAGAAGCGTCGCCTCTACCAAAAATTGAATCAATGAAAAATTTATTAAATTCGATTTTCTTGGAAGGGACATTCAGATGACTGTGGTTAGCAGGTGAGCAAATTAGGTGAGAAACGGTGCTGTTGCAGTTTTCAATCTCCAGGTATTTGCTTAGACCGCGGCGCTGTGCTCGGACCGGCGAAAATACTTACGCGCCTGCACATTCAGGTCGTCGAGCAGCAGCTCGTTGGAGGACTTCGAGCGCTTGGGAAAGATTAGAGCATTGCGCAGTGGCGTCACATGAGCTACGTTGGAACGCGGCTTTGGTGGCGGGGCAGGCGGAGCGCGCTTCTGTTTGTAGGACACCCGCTTCAGCTGGCGCACAAACGACTGGCTCAACGTGGAGCCACGATTGAAGTCCGGCTCCTCGTTCAGCGCCGGCTGTCCGGCATATTTGTGCAGCCTAGCGGCTGTTGAGGCTGTTGGCAGAGGCTGCAGCTGCTGCTCGGAGTGGGTCTTGTTGACCGTGCCCGTTGTGGAGCCACCCTTGAAGCGCTCAAAGAGATTGGTCAGAGTGCTGGAGCGCTGCTGGAGCATCGGTGGCGCTGGCGCCGCATACTTCTGGCTGTGCTTGGGCGTGCGACCAGCGCAGGCAGTGGTGGGCGTGGTCGAAGCTGTTTGAGCTCGACTGGCAAAGACATCGTCGTCCAGCTCGCTAAGGCTGACCAGCATGTGCTCGTCGTCAAATAGGTCATCCGTATTCGTAATCGTGTTGGTGTTGGTGTTGGTGTGGGTATTGG
Organism: Drosophila stalkeri; assembly: GCA_035047405.1. Lineage (NCBI taxonomy): Eukaryota > Metazoa > Arthropoda > Insecta > Diptera > Drosophilidae > Drosophila > Drosophila stalkeri. The sequence continues at coordinate 29,372,339 of JAWNPR010000142.1, read as the reverse complement.
TGTAGCTGCAACTCGTCTCCAGTGGTGTATTGCTCCGCGCCTTCTGCTCCGCCTCCAGGTCCTCGTCATCGTCGTTGTAGTTGGCAAATATTTCGTCAAAGGCCGCATTCACAATGTACGTCTCGTCCTGCAGCTCCTCCACGCTGGTCACCCGACTGCCAAACAGATTCTTGCGATAGTCGTCGTACGGCTGTCGCAGCTGCTCGCTGGAATGTGCACCTGTGGGCGTCGGCGCTGGGCGTGGCAGTGTAGCCAATTGACTGGCCAGGCTCTGAGTGCTGCAGCTGTTGATGAGCTTGCCGGGTGCGGGTGCGGATGCGGATGTGGATGCGGATGCGGATGCGGATGCGGATGCGGTTAGTGGGCATTGGCCATGCCGATTACGATTGCGATGATGATGCAGATGGAGATTCTGATGCTGTGATTGTGTGAATGCCTGTGCTTGAAGCTTCTGCTTTTGGCGCTGCATTTGCTGCAGACGTTGCCGCAGCTCCTGCGACCTGCGCTTCACCTGGCTATACTTGCCATCGCTGCTACTCTTGTGGTTGCTAATGCTGTGGCTGCTCGCGCGCAACTCATACTTACTCTGCTCACGATCGCGCTCCTGCTCGGCCTCGGCCAGGCGCCGCTGCAGCGCCAGCGTCTCGAACGTGTGCACCATGCTGCCCACGTGCGTCTGGATCTCCGGGATGCCCAGGTCGCCGCTGAACAAGTCGCGCTGGTGACGCTGCTCGGTCGACAGCAGCTCACCCACACTGTGCGGCCGATGCCCGTGTGTGTGGGCGTGGCAGTGGCGTATGGGCGGCAACGGGCAGGGGTAGTGCTCAATCAACTCGCTGGCCTGCTGCTGCCAGAGCAGATTGCCGAGCTCATCGTGGGCGCTGGCGCTGGCCAAAGTGGAGGACTATATAAGTAGGGGAGTAGTGTTGTATGTTGTAGTTGTTGTTGTATGTGTTGATTGGTATTGTTGTTGTTGTTGTTGTTGTGTACGAATTGTCGGCAGATAATTCAAGCAAATTGTTAATGAAATAAACAAACAACTGATTAGCGAATACTGCGACACAGAGAAAGTGAGTGAGAGAGAGAGAGAGCGAGAGAGAGAGCGCGATACAGCGAAAGAGAAAGATAGAGGGCTAGAAATGTAAATAGAAGGGGGTGAGCTTGGGTCAGGGGCAGGGACAGGTGTTCAGGGGGTGAAATCTTAAGCTCTAAATATATCTTACGTAAATAATTAAGCTTATCAATTAGCTATATATACATACACATATATTGACCACATTTAACAATAAATGACTTTCCTTACATTCTTTACCTTTTTTTGTTTTTGTTTTTTTTTTTCTTTTTTGGCTGCGAAGACCTACAACACTTGTTAATTTTCCATTTACTATCGTATTTCATAAATATTTCTGTTATCTTGGTATTTCAACTACGCTCTAAATTAGTTTATAAAATATTTAAGTTTTAATTAATTTATGCTAAATCCATTTTATATATATCAATATTTTCTCTTTATCAATTCAATAAAACAACAACACAAACAGCTGCCTTTAGCAGAGCAGCATAGCCTACGAATGTGTGTGTATGTGTGTGTTTGTGTGTGTGTGTGTGTGTGTACGTGTGAGTAGTGCACAGAAGTATGCTAGAGTTTTGGCATGTTGTGTATACGCAATGTTGTAAATTGATTCGGCCTCCGTAAAAACAGATCAAGGGTAATACAAAATGCTCTGTGTAAAAGTGCCTATCATTCAAGATGTGTCTCTCTCTGTGTGTGTGTGTGTGTGCTTTTTCATTTATATAAATGCGTGTGTGTGTGTGTGTGTGTGTTGTGGCTTTGGATGTGCGCTGTGGACAACGACAACATTTTACAAGTGAGACAGCAATGTGTGACACTGTGTGAGTGATTGGGTTTGTGTGTTTGTGTGCATTTTTAATAATAGTTATTATCAAATGGTAAACTATCACTGGAGCTGGAATAATGTTGCTGCTGTGGTTGCTGTGGCAACAACTGGTTGTTGCTATTGCGTTTGTTTGGTATCTGCTGCTGCAGCTGCTGCTGCTTGCTGCACTTTTGCTGCTGCTGCTGTTGTTGCTGTTGCTGCTGCTTATGCATGGCCTTAAAATCATCCTGAGACTTGCTGTTTTTTGAGGTGTGCTTGTTTTTGTGGGCCTTGCTGTGTTTCGTGTGCTTCAGACTGTGGTGCTGGTGGTAGTGTGGTAGTTGTTGCTGCTGCAGCTGTAGCTGTTGCTGCTGCTGTTGGTGTGAATGACTGTGTTGCTGGTAGTGGTGCTCAATGTGTGCAATGTTGCTGCTGCTGTGATACTGTGGATGTTGCAGCTGCTGCTGCTGATTGGAGGTGTCGCTGGCGGTGCCGCTGCTGCCATAGCTGTAGATCTGCGACTTCGACTGGCTGCGATGCGGATGCGCATGCAGATTGGTCACGCTATAATGATCTCGATCCAAACTGTCAAAGGTCTGCAGATAATGCGGATTGATCTGCGTGCAGTAGTCACCGCCAGCATTGGCCTCGCTGTGAGTGTGTTTGCGGTCGAGCGTGTTGTTGGTGCGTGCATTCAAGTGTTGTAGGTGTGTCATGTTGTAGCTGAGATGTTGGTACTGTGAGTCGTGCTGCTGCTGGTTTTGTTTGCTGCCATTTTTCATGGGCAACGGCGGCGGCTGCTGCTGCTGCTGCTGCTGCTGCTGCTGTGCATTCGGAGATCGTCTGTGTGTGTTGCTGTTGTTGCTATTGCCGCTCGATTTAAAACTATTGTTGCCGCTGTGCAGGGTGATGCTGTTGCTGTTGTTGTTACTGTTGCTGATGTCGCTCTTCGTTTTGATCGCTATAAATGTGTTGGGCAACGGTGGCAGTGGGGGTGTGCCTGTGGGCGTGGTTATGGTGGTTGCTGACGATGAGCAAGTGGTTGTTGCTGTTGTTGCTGCCGTTGCCGTATTGCTGTTGTTGGTGGTGCTGGCCACGTTAAGTTCCCGCTACGCGATGTGATGCCCGCCAAATGTGCGCAGTACTGGCACGCTCTGATTGTTGTGTTTGGTGGTTTTGGACGTGTTTGTAGGTGGTTGTAGTGGTGTTGGTGTTGCGGGTGTTGGTGGTTCAAACATAACAATTGTTGTCGATGAAGTTGTTGTTATTGAACAGTGTCATGGTTAGCAGTTGGTGGTGGAGGTAGTGGTATTTTTGTTATTGTTGGTGGTGTTCGTGTTTGGTGGTTTGTTGTTGTAGTTGGGCGCATTTGTTGTGGTTGTTATCGGAAAATGAAATTTCAGAGCGTAAAAGAGACGAAAAAAGGAAAAGAGTAGACACTTATCATATAAGTTGTGTATGAGATATATATTTATATATTGCTTATATGTGTAGATCTTCTGAGTGTGTGGTGTCTGTCTGTGTATTTCAATCTGTGTGTGTGTGTGTGTGTGTGTGTGTGTATACTTCTGCTTATCAACGTGGTGCGTCAGTTATGGGGTAAAAGTGCCTGCTTCTCAGTTTGCCAGAGCTGGTGTCATTAGCATAAAAAATATACTGATCTATATGTAAGTATATAAAAATTGTCAAATTTACTATAAACAAAAGAAAATCCAAATAAATAAATCAGTGCAGTTGAATATAAATTTAATAAGAATTTTTTGCATATTATTCAAAAGATAATTATTTATATATAGATGCAAAAATAAAAAGGAAAATATAAATTAGTAAAAAATAAATGTTGAGAGTAATTTAAAAAAAAAAATAAAAAACAAAAAAGATTAATAATTATAATAAAAATAAAGAGAATATCAAATGAATTAATTGAAACACAAAAAATGCATTATTAAATTAGTTTGGATAAAGAATAAATGGAGAAAACATTTATTATATTAATAATAATTAATAATAAATAAAAATATTTTTTTTTTAGTTCTACTTTGTTGCATTCAATCACAGAAACATATAGTACAAACGATATACATGTGTAGAAAGATATACAGTTACTATTTGTGTACTACCTAGCTATTCAGATATATATATAAGATATAAGTTATACAAGATAATTTCCAAGGCGAGGCCAAGCCAAATTTCATGCATTGGTGCGGCTGCTGCTTTGTCGCTTTGTGGCAGCATAAAGTGGCGAGTAAAACTTGCTTAATTCGGGCTGGGGGCAAGCGGGAAAGAGTTTGCAGCTCTGCAAATTAAGCGAGCACAGAAAAGGCAAAAAGAAAAGCGAAAAAAAAAGAAAAATTGGGTCAGAACTGACTGCTAAGAAAGCTAATTAGCCGGGACAATTTGGAAAAAAGTGAGCATAAGTTTTAATAAGAAAGCGCGCTGTGGCACGCTAATGCGCGCCCGAATGCGGGGGCGTGGCTGAACTTGAAGGGCAGCGCAAAGCGAAAAGTTGCCGCATTAAAGTTGCAGCTTTAGTGCGCTGCCTGAGTGTGTGTATTCGTAAATTCCGCATTTAAATTTAAAAACTTTGCAGACACTTGGCCCAACTGCCACTTCCAGTGGCATTGCCACGGCCCTTGCAACGGCCCCCCTCATGCACAGTCAATAACAAATGGCTGTGACACACACAGAACACAGAGCACAGAATACACACGCTCGGCAAGTAAACATGCGCGGCAAAAGAAACTTTCATTCATTCGCTCAATGTACACTCAAAGGCACTTTAGAGCATGGGCTCGAAGGTGGGCGTGGCACTTGGCTAAACTTCTTGCTGCACATAAAAGTTGACAAGCGTTGACATAATTTTACACGCAATGACAAGCTGCAGGAGCCGCAGGAGCCGCAGGAAGCGCTGGTGGCAAATAGACGCACAAGTAAGTGCCACAGTCACGAGCAGCTCGAGTGCTGCATTTTCTGCATCATTTACCAGACAGGCAAATTTAATAGACCCAACACACATAATTGCGGCATGCAGCGCTAATGATGGATTATTGGTGTCGAAGGGGCGTGGCCAGAGATGAACTGGCAAATGGAGCTAGCGAGGCATTTAAAGCGGTTCACTTCATTCAGAACAGCCGCAAACATTGTTAGATTATCAATGGCAGCAGACGACGTTTTTATCAGGAGTGAAGGAGTGTCTGCTTTGCTAGAAACATCATCAACAGCCGGAAGTGAGCGGCGCTTAGCGCGGCAGCCTGCAACCTCACCAGCAGCCAGCAGCCAGCAGCCAACAGGAAGTTCAACTGGGTGCCACAAAAATTTGAAAACTTTGTAAACAAAACTTTGGCGCTGTGCACTTTGCTGCTGGCGCGAAACGAAACGAAAAACATCAGACGACGCTGCGCAGGACCTCTTACGACAGCAACACGAAAAAATTGGATAAGATGTATACATATAAATATATATGTGCATATAGCTGTATATATTCGGAGGATAGCGGAACCGAGGTTCATCCTCGCCGTCGCTCGTCAGCAGCTGCACAAAAGTTTTCCACACGGCAAATGCTTCTTGCATTGCACTTGCCCCAAAACTTATGGCATCCCCCACTTTGCACCGAACTATACTGTACTGTACTGTACTGCACGGCACGGCACGGCACGGAACGGCATGGCATGGCATGGCAAGGAACGCCAGAGGTCTACTCTGCTCTGCTCCGCTTTGCATACAACGCTTTCATCAATTGTCCAGCGGATGTTTGGCTCAGCAGTCGACGTCCTCGGTGCTTCCGGCTTGCTCGTCTACATCCGGGTGGCAGCGTCACGCCCATATGCCGATCAAAGCTAACTGCACTTCACAAATGGCTTCTATCTTGCAACACGCCAGAAAAAGAAAAACCAGCTGAAGAGAACTGCTTTGTAAATATTATGCCCTGGCTGCCGCTTAGCCCCGCATTCGTATTCGATGGCTGCTGCGTTCTGCGCTTTGCATTTCATTTGAAGAAAATGCTGCAAGTTTTCCAACTAGCCTCGCACCGCCCCGCCCGGCACCGCCCCCTGAGCCATGTTTTTGTTGTTGCTGTTGCTGCTGCTACTTTTGTGTACAATTGTAATAACTATCTCAGCGAGTGTTTGAAATGCGTTTACCGAAAACTTTTACAGCTGCCAGCGCAAGAATGTTTATACTTTTGCATTTTTGTGTGTGCGACTTTTAGCGCATAAAATGCGCGAGGCCCGACAGAGCCAGAGCAACTGAAGAAAGAGACGGCTAAAGGGCAGCTTGCATTTGCAGCACGTACTTGTGTAAGTTGTAAATAAATAGTAAATACTTGCATTTGCACAACGTGCAACGGGCAGTAGCTGCAACAGTGTGTGTGTGTATGTGTCTGTGTGCGCGAGTAATATTTAAATGCGCGCTGAAAAGTATGCAATGTTTTCGGCAGCGACCTCCAAGTGGTGCGCATACGCCCCATGGCCCACAGCCAGCTTTGGCTGTGTAACGAGAAGAAACCGTAATTAAGTAAATGTCAACTTAGACTCTGGTTTGAGTACTGAAGTAGTTTCTGCACGACTGCCCAATACCCGCTTCTGACTGTAATAAAACAATTAAAAATCGATTGGGCCAAATTTGTATACCGAATTTTTAGCAATTCATAATGAGATTATTCTATAAAAAGATCATTTTCATAATATTTTCAGACAGATCAGGCAGTCAAAATATTCATGAGAAGCATTCTGAAGCTTAGACAATGCACTAAGTATCACGCATTATACTAAATGTATAAATATTTTGATTATTTAAATAAATATTAAAATACAGAAGCATTGGGCTTCTCTTACTACGTCTCTTATGCAACTTCTATTGCTGTTTACAGACAACTGGACATGGATAGATCGACTCAAATCGTCGCCCTGTCTAAGAATATATATGTATACACTTTATGGGGTCTATCAAGCTCTTCTCTGCACGTTACATACATTTGCACCAGATCAATGTAACCTGACTACCCACATTTTCACTTAATTTCCAGTTTCTGTAAAATACAAATTAAAATGTCATTGATTGCTGATTGAGGTTTGCGAATTTTAAAGAAACATTAATTTCAGTCATTCAAAATTTAAGATATATATAATCTTAAATATTGATAATCTTAAATCTCAATGCTGTATCCTCATGAGAGGAATATTTTAATGAACTCCTCCAAGGTGGCCACATAAATATTATAAGATTCACATATAATCTAGCCTTTCATAGTGGGCTAATAACAATTAATATTAATATTAGCTAATAACCTGTTCATTTGAAATCATATTAAAAGATTGCTGTGTGTATGTCCCTAATATAAATATTGGCTTGCTTATTAAGAAAATTCTATTGTGATTTCTGTAAAATATGAAAACAATTTGTGAAGTAAAAAGGGTCAACATATGTAAACTCTAACGCTTAATGAGAGTTATGCATTGCACTCAGAATTCTTGCATTCGTTTTCGCGCTATGTGGATAGTCCACATAGTCTCTGATTGCCGCTGACCAGCAGCATTTATGTGGCTTGGCAGCAATCAGCCGAAAGCAAATCTCAATAAATTAAGTGTGCCGAAAGGCTTTTGGCCAGCAGCGTCATTTATTTGAATTTGTGTGTCAGGGCAGCAGCGAAGGGGCTGGGAGGGAGCAGGAGAAGATGGCGCTATCATGCGTGCGTGCTTAAATTAAATGATTAACAAGGTTATTTACGGCACGCGCCGTGAGCCGAAAGTAAGCCGTCTGCTGGCAGGCAGGCTGGCTGGCTGGCTGGCTGACTGGCTTGAAAAAAGAATATATATAAAGCAAATACCAATAGTTTTTGTCTCATGGCTAGGTTGTGCAGGCTGATAGCTCGGCGGTGTGGGCGGTGCTCACACCTGCGTAAATTTATGTATGCTGCACAAATAGCGCGGTCAACACGACGTGTGGCACGCATCACGCATCACACAACACGCATCACACATCGAGCTTTGGCGGTTCAAGGACAAGCAGAAACGGAAGCCGAGTTTGCGGCACTGTTGCGGTAGTTGTTATTATATTGTTGTTGTTGTTGTTGCAATTGGTGTTGCTGTTGCTGTTGCTGTTGCCTTCAGCACGTAAATTGCCGTGTCCGGAGCAACGGTCAATTGCTTTACTCAAACAGTGGGCACTCCGGCGGCGACGGTGCTTGTTTTGTTTGCTGATTGCGCAAATATTTGCGCAGGCATTAAACGAAGAATTGATGGCCAAACAAGGTACGGGGCTAGGCCAAGGGCCAGCAGGACAGCAGGACAGCCGGACAACAGCGAAAGTGCGAGCAGTGGGCAAGCGGCACCGCAATATAAATTTAAATATTACCGCCGACTTAACGGCAATGAGTCTGTGGGTTTTTTGTTTCAGCCACTCCGACTGACTTCTTGACCGCCGCAGCGGGCTGAGCGTTTGCTTTAATGCTAACAGCCTCGTTACTTTTTATTGCACGCACAGTCCAGATGGGCGGGGTTGAGTGAAATTTTGTGTAGTCATTACGAACCACACAGCAATAAGAAAAGAAAAGGTACGAAAATTGTGATTATGAACACAAATTCGCGCTTAAATTGTGAGCTAAATGTTGAGGGCGGGCGCAGGATAGGCAGGCGGGCGGACGGACGGACGGAACTCGGGCGCATTTTTATTAAAAAGCGCAAAGTCATTAAATTTTATTGCAAGTTAAATTTTTCAATAAGGCCAAAGCAACTGAAAAGCGGCAAGCGACCGACTTTGTGGTCTTAAGCCAATTAAACGAGATCCGTTTCTAAAGACCACCTCGACCAAAGCACTTACCCCCGACTCCAAAGAATCGAATTTGTACATTAAATCGATTAACCGAAAAACTGTTATTTCCCTCTTTAACTTGATTCGATTATTTATCAAAGATATTCCCATAGATATCTATGTGATTCGTTTTAAATTAGGTTAGCATATGATCTATCTTAATAAGGCTATATAGTTTCCCGTTGATTATTAAGCATGGAATAAGTTGTCGAATGCTAAGATAATGCGAAAGCTATATTGGATGGGAGCGAAGGAATATAACGGAAATTCACAAGACAGTTTAATCCTTGTGAATGGAAATGTGAAGATGATCTAATTATTTTTAAAGTTTTCTTGCTATTAATGAATTCTTCTGCTAAAGTTATTTACAAAACAGTTGTAGTCATAGTGAAGGATAAATTCTGCAAAATTCAAATTAAATTAAAATAAAAATAAATTCAAATTATATATTTAATATGAGTTATTCGAGAACTCAACATGCCTATTAGAAAAATAGATTTTTTAGACAAGTTTTACTGTAGGGGAACGGATGATATAATCCAGGCATATTAATGATGACTATGAAACTGAAGGCTATGACTGTACGGACTTAATCAGTCTATATGCTTTTGGATCATGTTAGGTAAGAATTGCTGATGGTACTGTAAAAGACAGACAGAATCGTTATTAAATAAATTAATTGAATGGTAAAAGTCGGGGCAGAAATAAATGCAGTCAAGCCAATACACATTCTAATGGAAGGTTTTAGCTTGAAATATATTTTTGAAATAATTTAAGCGCTAAGATTGCTGCGCTAATTAAAGTTTAGTTCAGCTCTTCTACTGCAATTCTATTCCTGGTTTTTTCTTTTTCTATCTCGCTAGTTTGTACTCTCTATTGCAGCTTTATTTTGCTGTCGCTTGAGCTGGAGGCAATAAAATGCAAATTTGTATTTGGGGCTCTTCGCTTTGCGCTTTAGCATATTAAAAAATAAAAAACACCTGCAGATGGTGATACACCCTGCACAAATGTACGAAAATAAATAACATTTATAGTGGCTTTGGCACACCTTCCCTACACACACACACACACACACACACACACACACACACACAGACACACACTAGCAACGAGCACATACTTAAGCCCCTTCTTCTGGAGTATGCCATTTATGACATCCGTGCACCAAAAAGAAGCAGACAGAAATCTGAAAAACAAAACAAAAAATGAGCGGAAAAGCAATGGCCGAACACTCCATACCCTTTAAAGTCTTTTGACAATAATTGTATAAGCATAAGCAATTAGATAAGAACGAGTCGAAAGAGTGAAAGATTTGGTATATATAAAACTCAATTATTTAATATCGAATGATAAGCTTATTGTTGATGGCGTGTTACTCTCACGCTCATATAGTGTATGTAAAAATGGCAACGCATAAAAACCATATTAAATGCCTTATTCTTAACGCCATTGTTTTTGGCATCCCTGCGAGCTGTGCAGTAGTACAGTAGTACGGCGGAGTTGGGGTCTACGGGACTACGGTCTTTCGTTTGTCATCTTTTAATGGTGCAATTAGAGCAGAGAAAATGCGTTTGCTGAAAGCTGAGCTGCGGTTGCTGTCGCTGGCATCATAAAGGATTTTTAATAATAGCGCCAAATTACAATAGGCACACAGCCTGATAACGCACATAAGTATGTGTGTGTGTGTGTGTGTGTGTGTGTGTGTGTGTTTGTGTGTGCAAACAAATTGCGTATACGCCATAGCACTTTGAAACAAAAGCCACGACAATGCAAAGTTGTGCGATAGATGCCCGCTGCTGCCTGGGATTTCTCTTCTTTTCTATTTTTTTTTTTTATTTATATATTTTTTTTTGTCTGTGGCTAGTGGGAGTATCCTTCTGGTTGTGCTGTCTTCTACTGGCTTTGCTTTAGCTTCGGCTAACATTTCTTGCCGTTTGTTGTTTGCTGTAATTTGATGCTCTATTGTTTGCCGCATGCGATTTTCATTGTCTCCGACACTTTAATGTCATCTGAGATTTTTCTAGCTGTTGCTGTTGTTGCTCATGCTTCTGTTATGCAATTTTGTTGTAATTTATGCCCGTATTGTTTCTTCATTTTGCGAAGCAGTTGTCATTAGTTTAGCAGCTGCTGCTATTTATGTGCCGAGTTGCACTCGGCTAGAGGCAAACTTTTAGCCGCAAGTTCATTTGGCAAGAAAATGTTTTTTGATGCACGGCATAATTCGCTTTAAATAGCAAGCAAAATGCAAAATGATTATAGTTGATGCACTTTAAGAGCACACAGAGAGAGAGAGAGAGAGAGAGAGAGAGAGAGAGAGAGAGAGAGAGAGAGAGAGAGAGTGTGTGTGAGACAAAAGATGAGCGGAAGGGCATTCACTGAAAGGCGAGTCGCTTGCCCATGCAGCTCAATGAACTCGATGCGGAAATGCAAACGCAATAAATTATTGCCGTGCCGAATGAAGCGACACAGACACACGAAATGGTTATGGAGCCGGGTCTGAGGTGGCCCAAAGGATACGCTGGGCAACATAAATCCTTACGGAAATTTATGCTGCGTTGAACTTAAAATGAAATACAATAAAATGTTCAGCATGCAGCTGCAGTGCCACGAAGATGCGACATCCACACACTGCCAGGCCAGAGGAGGAAGCAAAAACAAAAGGGCGCGCACACGCCCACACGCCCACACATAACAATAATAAAATTTATTAACGTAGAACAATTTTGCATTTCCTGCCCAGGGGCCAGCAAATGATGTAAGAAGAGGCCCGAACAAAGATGCCATAAAATTAATGCCAAGGCATTATATATCTTATATATATGTGTATGCATATTTGGCCTATGTCGGTTTGCCCAATGAGACATTAAAATGGCGCTGAAAGGCGACCCAAATGAATGGCCCCATAAGAAGGCAATGAGACGAGAATTGTGTCGAGACAAAGACATGAAAAATAACACACAGAAATCACAAAAGTAATTCGCCAAGACGCATTGAAGGTTATTTGGAATCTAGAAGCCAGTTGACATGAGGTTAGAGTTAATTCTAATTTGATGCGGTAAATCACTTTACATAGGAGCACTATTATTTATTATATAAATAATGGAAATAAATATTCAGATAAATATATCATTTATCTCTACATTTCATATAATACGTCTTTCTGCAATATGACCAATAAAACTGATTTCAAAGAACAATATTATTAATTTAGTTTCAGAGCAAATAAAAAATGTCTGAGAAAATATGTATATGAATTCGTATTAATGTCAATTCATGACTTATCTTATGTCTTAGAGCAAATATCGAGAATCGCATGACAAATAGTATTTTTCAATTGAAAAATAGAATGACAATTATATTATCAATCAATTTGTACAAGCTCAATTTGCGACGATTGAAATAGTTGATTATCAATTAATATAAAGTGGATAAAATATATTTTCATGTACTTACTTTTTAACAGTTATGCGGGGCCTAATAGATGGAATACACAAGTTTAACAAATTTAGTTAAATGTCGAATTTTTGTTTATGAATAATAAACTAAGTTTCAAGAGCTCGACTAATATAAAGAATATATCTTTAAAGAAGTATCAAAATCAATCAAGAAAGCTATTTTCTTTTAATATTTATATTTATACGAAAACTTCATCTAAATATTATATAATTTATCAAGACACACAAAACCGCTATCGACTTACTAAAAAAAAAAAAAATTAAAAAATTAAACAGAAAATTAAATTTTATTTTTTAAATTGGCAATTACATTGCTAATCAAATATTCTTTATAAATTTATTATTTTTCTGTAATTCTCAATATTTTTTTGCTAATAAACCTATAAAAGCTTAGACAAGTTTTATGAAAATAAACTACAGTCGACTAGTAAGTATCCTTTTGATTCCTTTTCGATACCCTTTTTGATATTCAGTAAGCTTAAACTCATTTTCTTCCTCTTCAGTTTTACATTTTCGTTTCAATGTTTGTTTTTCTTTTAGTACAAATTGAAATTAAAGTATATATATATACTTGGATACTTCAAAGATATATGTATATATAAAAAAATGTAATGCGACTGTTGGCCCCAAACAGTTTTCATATCTCAGAACTTTAATGCAGCAAATCGAAGCCATGCTTAAGGACAGCATTTCGTAAAACGAGCGATAAAAACATTTAGATGTTTCCCCACGTTCATAAAAGTATTCTAGATCCGGTGCAAGCGATAAAAAATTTTGTAAGTGCATTGAGCGAGTGCAATAACATATTTAAAGTATGCAGAAATCTAGGGTTTGGGGTTTCGGGTGTCGGGTGTCGAGGCTGGCCTTGCATGAGGGCACCTTTAGAGCTTAATGCAGGTAACTTAATTGCTCAGCCAATGCAATGCAGTGCAGCAGTGGAGGACGTTGCGAAAATAAATATAAATATAATCATAATTAGTGCACTTAAAACTAAATCGAAATTAACTTTTTGTTTTTCTGAAAATGCTAACTGAAAAAAAAACGAATACATCAAATTTTATTCGGTGCCGCAGGTGAAAAGCTTAATTACATTTCCAGCTAAATGTTGTTGTAATCCTTATTTTTTCTTTTTGTTGTTGTACACTTAAGTTGCAGTTAAAAATAATAAAAAAAAAATTATTTTTTAAAAGTTATCAAACTGTGGTCGCCAGCTTCACATTCAACTAAAAATTAAAAAAAGTAGGTAAAAATTATAAAAAAAAAGAACTAACCAAACTGAAACTTTTTTGTATGCAAATTACTTTGGGGTGCACATTAGAAATGCTAAAGGGTGTTGAATTTCACGGGTAGTTATGTTGTCTGAAAGGCTACAATGCAAAGAACGAGACAGAAAATGAAATGTAAAAAACAGAAGAGAACGACGTAGTGCTGTGCTAGTGGTGCTGGTGGTGCTTAGCGGTGGGTAATTTTTGGTTGGCGGTATGTGGTTATAGAGCCTTTTGTTCTTTCGTTTAGGCTGTGTATATATGTTTGTTTCTGTGTATGTGTGTGAATATGACGAGTCTTTTTATCGTTTCTGTTGTTGCAGTCGCTGTGGAGCATATTAATTCATTAACAAACTTAAATGGAACGTGAAATTATTAATTGCTGGGCTAATTAATTTATAATGAGTTTCGGCCTGGCAGCTGTGCCATGCCACATAAGCCATAAGCCACAAACCATCAAACAGAAATGGCTGGTTGCAAGAGCGGATCGCATGTTAAGTATACGCCATGTGGTGCGACAAATGATCGTGACAACAAAACGACACGTGCTGATGCGTATCTCTGAGTGTGTGTGTGTGTGTGTATGAGGGTGAGTGTGTGTGTGTGTGTGTGCACAACAAATAAAACTGTACAAGGTGAGCGCTAAGTAATGGCAACTATGTGTGGTGTGTGTCGCCCTTGTGTGGGTGGTTTTTGGTGTAAGTTTCTGTGGGTCTTTGTGTGTGTGTGTGTGTGTGTGTGTGTGTGTATGTGGCCGTGTTGGTGAGTTTAAGAATTTGGTTTTGTTTTGAGAATCTCTTGTTGCGCTTCGCTGGTTATCACAGAACATTCAGTTAAAAATTACAATATGCATTGAATGATGCGTACACTATATGTATAACTAGATCGTATATTAATTGTCGTATAGGTTAATAGGTATAAATATAAATATTTTTATATATAAATATATATGTTTTGTGTACAAGTACAAGTATAAATATTCAAATTTGTTAAATAATGTAGCTTGAAAAAAAATCCAAAAAACGTTCGTATACACGCCGGGGGTTGCACCACATAACAAATCATGATCATATCATATCAGGTCATCAAATTAGCTTGGTACGAGTACAAGTACAATTATTATTATTATCATAATTATTATTATTAGTAGTGGTAGTAATAGTATTTGTATTAATAGTAGTAGTAGTATATTTATGCTTATTAACTGTAAATTGTTGTAAGTGTTAAATTTGATGCGCAAGTCACGATCATCAGCAGAACGAGCGAACGAACGAGCGAGCGAAGGAACGAACGAAGGAACGAACGCAGGAATGTGGGAATTTCAGCAAAGTATCCGGCGTTCTTTACGGTATGCGTAATGTACGAGTATGTATATATATAAATATATTTATAATTTTGTTTGGAATGGATATATTATTAATTAATGTATATGTAGATATATAAATGACAATTCAAGGTACATATCAAAGTAAAAAGTCAATCAATTCAGTTCATTCGCTTATTATTACATCATTAAAGGTCATCAAAAGTAAGAAAAATAATCATATACATAAATAAATATAGTCATTATTATTATTCAGATATATGGAATATATATATATATATATGGAATATATATATATATATATATATATATATATATATATATATATATATATAATATTTTTTATTGTTTATATATGTATATATAGTTAGTTAAGGTCAATTCATCAATCCATAAACAATTTACATGTATGCGTATATATTAAGAGAGAGAGAGAGAGATAAAGAGAGTTAGTGTGTATGAGAAAGAGAGAGAAAGAGAGGGGTAGAGACAAGAGATACACGAGGAAGAAAATGGAGTGGGGCGCTCACCATGTTGAAAATTCATGAAAAGAAAACATTTATAATTTCTACCTTCAGCAATTCCTGGGAGTTTTCGGGAAATTGGAGCGTTCGGTATAGCCACAAATGGGAAACTATTTGAAAATTCTCTCATGGGGTGAATTAAGTTTTAATTGCCTTGGATGTTTCGTATGCACAATTCGCAAAAGCCACATGTGCGAAATCAAATCTTACTTAATGGGTGGAGGGTTATGCTGAGTGGGTTAGGTGGGTGAGGTGGGTTGCGTGGTTACACTATTATTATTAATATAAGGGGCAACTCGCAAATTATACAAAGTAATTATAGTTTCGAGTTAACATAAATTCTATATATGCAAGTTAAGACATTTGCCAAGTTGTCAAAGTGTGTGTGAGTGTGGGTGTCGTATATGTGTGTCTGTGTGTGAGTGCTGTGTCAATGTGGGAGTGCGGATGGGCTGAGGACTTTAGAATGGGGCATTTGTTGAATGCATCTGCATACGAATGGAAATCAGCATCGGAATCGGAACCAGCGCGGCAATGCATTTGTTGATTGCAAACAATTCTCAATTACGAATATTTTTAAGTTTCGATGCATTCATTGTTTGTTTGTTTTAATTTAAAAAAGGAAACATGTATGAATATATATTTAAGCTTTTCAATCAACTAACAGAGAGCGCACAGAGCTTTAAAAATTCATAACAAACGGCCGAGCGTTGCGCTCGTATCATGAATAAATCAGAACAGAAAAACTTTTATTGTTCCATCCATACGCAACACAGTGAGAGGGTGACAGAGGGAGACAGTGAGAGAGAGAGAGAGAAAGAGAGTGAGTGAGAGGGTAAAAATATCCAAATGCTTGCACACCCACACGGACACACGTCGCGCCAATGTGGAAAACACGAATGCAACGAACAAAATCAATAATTAATAATAATAATAATAATGCCCAATGCAATATTAATGAAAACTCAACTGAAAAAAGGATCGAGGCACACGCAAATGAATAAATATTAACACCCACACACACGCGTGTTTGCAATTAAATTGTATTGTTTTTTATTATTATAATTATCCTGTGTGTCTTTTTTTTTTTTTTTTTTGTTTGTTTCTGATTTTTTTTTTTTTAATATAAATTTGCTCATCATTTAATGCGGACTCAGTTTCTCTTGTTCTTTTGTTATAAATTAGTAGTTGCTCTGCATCATCCATAATTATCATATAAATATTTGTATAACTCTTTTTATTATTGTTATTATTATTTCATCTTCATCTTTCCTCTTTTATTCTGTTGAGCTGCTTTGCAAACAGTTCATCATGATTTTCGCTACGTAATATACAAATTATTACAAATTGCAATAATAAATAAACGCTAAATATCTATTGAAAGGGAACAAAGGCCTTATAGAGAGAGAGAGAGAGAGAGAGAGTTCGGATGTTTTTTGTGTTTTTGCTAAGATCGAGGACTCTCTCTATAACAGTTAAATTGGAATGTAGTACTTGTTCTATATACTATTCTTCTATACATGGGGTCTTATATAAATTGGGAGAAATAAAAATGATAATTGATATGGAAAATAAGTTTTATTTAATATCGACTGCAATCGCTTTCCAGTTGCAAATAAATAGGCATATGAATATTTTATTTTGTACACTTAACGATTAAAAATTAAATACAAGGTGCACACATTTACATTGCATTTTACTTGAGATTCAAACGTCATCATCACCACCATCATCATCATCATCAACATCGTTATGATTACTATCATCAATTTGGCCGCCTGGCCGTTTAATTTCAATTTTAATTGGCCTCTGCAAACGTGCTGTTTCGTATATCTTTACTTTTAACTAAAAGGCATAAACATTGCTCAATCATTTTAAATTAAAAAAAAACAATAAACAATTATATGTATGTGGTAAAGGTAGCATATCAAGAAAAAGAGCTGATCTTAAAGATAGTCGTAAAATATATGTATGTATATGTAATGTATCCTTATATAATAAACACATGTAAATCAAAACAAATAACCAAGCAGCGCGACATTTAAGAACTCAAATTCAGATCTTTCAAACTTGTTGCAAAATATTCCAAGACAAAACATAAGCCACATTTAAAAATATCGAAAATATATAATTATATATAGAGAAACGTGCCATTGGTGAAAGTTTTAAATTTTTAATTTAATATTTTTTTTTTTCATTCTGCGCATTTTTGTTTACAAAAACAAATTATGAACTTTTTTTTCGCATTCAATGGAAAAATATTTATTACTTTAATAATTGAAAAATGAAAATAAATAAAGGAAATACAGTTTTTTCTCTGTTTGACTGACGGCAAAATAAAATTATAATAATTGCGCTCTATATATAGTGTGTATATAAATATATACATATACATATAGATAAATTTGTATTATTTATTATATATATATATATAGAGATTTTTTTTGTTTGTTTGTTTGTTTCTGTTATTGTTTGCATTGCGCTGCGTTTGATTTGTTTGCGCGTTCGTTTCTTGGTTTGAGTGGACTTTAAAGTGGTTCGAGCTGGCCCGAAAGAGCACTGAATATTGGCAGAATTTTTACTTGTTGATTTAAATAGAATGTATGCTCTGGCAGCTCTCAGCTCTCAGCTTTAATTGGCTGTAATTAAGAGTTATATGCATACATGTCACTGGCATATGAAATGCATTAATCCACTGTTATCGAGTTGGCAGTGCGTAAAATGAGATTTTTAATGCATTTCAACCGTTGCATGAAATGTTTGAAGTAAGCCAAATTTTCATTCAAAACAAGTGAGTGTTGAGGCCAGTGCAAGTATCTGTGTAGGTGTATTCATGAGTGCGTGTGTGTGTGTGTGTGTGTGTGCCGAGTGATTGTGGGTGAGTGCGCATATGTGCCAACCATAATATCCAAGAAATACCTGGCATCTAATGCGCTGCTGCGGTTGCGGCTGCTACTGTTGCGCCTGTCGAGTTATTATCTCAAGTTGAGGCGCACTTGGTTAATATAATATGCAACATGCAGCGCGCATACATACACACACGCATAAGCACAGACAGACACTGACACGGGTTCAAAGTTGAGTTGGCAAGGCAAAAGTTTGTGCATTGTTTTTAGCCTTTTGTTGTTTGAAACAATTAATTGGATTAAGTTATTAGCAGACAAAACTAATGCAACTCAAGTGACGCAACTTCGAGGTGGGCGTGGCAAGGAAGACGATGGTGTTGTGAGTTAAGCGGCAACAGCTGCTGCACTTAAGCTTCCCAAAGCCCATGCTCCGCATCAAGTTTCGTCTTGACTTGAATTTTTGAATAGTGTGCGGCACGCAGCAAGTGGCTAGCCGGTTGCATGACACGGTTCGTTTGCAGCAATTGCGTAATGATGCAATGAAATGCCTTCTCTTGATTTCAGCCCTTTACAAATTGTGTAAACTGCTAACGGTTGGCGAGGGCACAGCCGTGGACGGAGCGACAATAAAGTTTTGCATGCCGAGCCAACAGTCTTTCCAAGAGGTTTTCGTGGGCGTGCCCGAGTGGGCAGAGCTGGAAAGTTGTGATTTATGTACTGTCCAAGTTGTGTGTGGTGCGTGTCTGCACTATAGCTGGCATTTATTTATGAGTGAGTCCCCGCTCAAACAAACAAAACAGAGAGAAGTCTCTTTGAAGGATTCATTACAATTCATTGACGCGCGTCAGATTTCACTCGGCAGAAAACTTGTAAAAATTGTAAATAAAAGTATAGAAAAATGATATATTTAAATTTTGTGGGCACACATGGAAAAGGGAGACAGACATGCTGCATAAGCAGTTTATAAATTGAAATAAAAATGAAAAGAAATTCATATATGGCAAAGTAAACAAATTGTGAAAGAATGCAACGAAACGAACTCAATTTTGTTTGCATGTGCAGCAGGCAAGAACAAACATCGGCCCGAGTTGGTGTTTGCTTATAAAAGGCAACCAAAAATGAAATGTTTTTGAAATCTGAATTTAAATTTGAGTCAAAAGAAATATAAAAAAATAAAAACACATTTGCAGCTCAGTTTGTTTACAATTACATTCCGGTTAGTTTTGATTCTGTTGTTTTTTTTCCTTATGGGCCAGAGCTGGCTCATAAAACATGCCTCAACTCTCAGTTGCACACATGACAAGTCAAACAAGGAGTAACGAAATATAAATAAAAGAGCGATACAGAAAGATACACTCAGAGAGAGAGAGAGAGAGAGAGAGAGCGAAAGGGAGACCGAGACTATAAACAGGTCGAAGGTTGTTAATCAAATGACAAATGTGTTGCATGTTGCAAGTTGCATGTTGCATGTTGCATGTTGTACAAAATAATAGCTGTTAAATCAGGCAACAATCATTTCGAACTGAAACTGAATTTACAGTTAAGATAGTGGGGTGTAGACGTAACGTTAGCCGTGATTGCCATTTCCGATTTGCTTCTAGACAAGTGGTACAGTTGAAAGAGACAAAGAGTTGGTGAGAAACAACACAACATAAAACATATAACGAATGAAACAGAACGAACTGAAATATTGAGAAACGATCGACTCAAAAGAACACAAATATTAACATACGATTCGAGTTTGAGGAGTTACCAAAGAGAATGCACAAAATGCATGGAGCACATACATTATTACAGTTTACGGATAATTATTATATAGTAGTATATATGTATATGCAGAGATTACTGGTTACTTGCTTTGATTTTGATGTTTTACATATTGGTATCTTAAATTTTTGTTTTCTCATTAATATATTATTTTTTTGTTGTATATTTTTGTCTTGTTTTCTTTTGATTTTTTTTTTTTTTTTTTTTTTTGGGTACACATTCCGTTGGCAATTCGGTGTAGCTAGTGAGATTATTACATATGCATGTGTGAGTGTATGTGAGTATAGTGTGTATATGTGTGTGTGTGTGTGTGTGTGTATTATCACAACCCATTTGTAAATCTCATTGAATATAACAAATTGTAAGAGTCGTAAGAGTAAAGAACTAATTGTTAAAATGAACATAAACTAAACTAAATCATTAGCACATATCGAAATAATACAAGAGACGAATGCAGCAAGATGTCCTAAGTAAAAATACTAAGTATGTCAGATACGATTACTTAATTGTACAGTTGTATATAAATATACATAGATATATATGTATATATAAATATATTTATATATTTATGTATGCATATATAAATGGTAAATGGTGCAGCTAGAGCTGCGTTTTTTGGTTGCCTGTTGCTGTTGTTGTTGTTATTATAATTAAATAATTATTATTATTATTATTAATGTTGCACGAATACTTAAAACAAACGGTAAACATGGCATAGAAAGGAATGGGAGCAAATGTAAAAATAAATATAAATATACATATATGTATAAATGTATATATATTTATATTTATAGAGAGATATGGTGTATATGTATATCTGCAGTTGTGTATTTTAAAGATCAGTATTCAGTTTAGTTTTAGTGTGTAGCTGTGTCTCTGTCCGGCTCTCTAGGAAGAAGCTCTTCTAAATCAGTTTATTGTGTGATCTCTGCCTAATCCCCATGCAAGCTCGATAATTGAATTGGATAATTGTTGAATGCTTTATGCATTATTAACTTGAATTCCTTTCGCATGCAAATTAATGTTGCTATTGTTGTTGCTGTTTGTATGTTGTCAACTGATAAGATGTTGCTCGAGTGATAGCAGGGCAGTGCAACCAAATTCATTTTAAATGTAAATTTTAATTTGATTTTCATTAATTTATTTGCTGTTGGCTCTTGATGTGCGCGTGGAGTTGGCGTTGGGGTTGGGGTTGGGGTTGGGATAGCAACAACTGCCGATAAGTTGATGGTCAGCCATAAAGCATGCCATGAATTATTATTGTTGTTGCTGTGGAAAAGTAAACAGCAATTGAAACGGCCACAGGACCAGGCACCAGGCACCAGGCATCAGGCACCAGGCATCAGGCACCAATAACCCAGGCAGGATCAACATGGCCCACATGGTGGGCAGAGACTGGGCATATGCATTATGCAGCAATTGCTGTTGTCAACTGCTGCCCGTGCTGTGGCACAGTGGCATCTTCTTTTCGGTGCCCAGCACCAAACCAAGCGAGCCAGCTGCCAGCCAGTAAATTAAGCGGAAAAGTGTGTTGCCTGTTCAACAATAAAGAAGCTAAAGAGAGAGAGAGAGGGAAAAGCGGAAATGGAATGAATGTGCAGCCAATGCGGCGGTCATCATAGGGAGAGAGAGGGAGAGGAGGAGTGGAAGAGTTGCCTCGTCTGGCAGTGTTATTTGCTGCAGTTGGAAATAACTCAGCCGCAAATGAGATAAATTGCGCGCACACAGATAATTGCATCGGCTTGAAAAATACGAGCAGATGCCACACATGCAATAATTTTGAATATGTAACTGCGGGAATTCAAAGTACTTTTCTTTTTTTATTTTCTACTTTTCATTTTGTTACTACCGGACATCATACAAATATTTATGCAACATTTTGTGTATCGAGTTCATCATGAAACATACTATGTCGGCCAGGAATGAGAAATCCTTGAGTAATTGAATACATTGAGCATACGCAGTATATGACAGAGATGCTTCAACGAGTAATGAATGAATGAATGTGTGAATGAATGAATGAACGAATGTGTCGCCTGCCGCTGTGTTGTAGTTGTATTTACAGTTGTACTTAAAAGTTAAACACCTTATTGAACTGACACACGTACTAGCTAATAAATACATATACACTCACATATGTATATATGTATGTGAGTCCAGCTGAGCCATTTACATCCCTTTACGTAATACGCTTTTGCGGCATATATAAATAAATTTAACACGTTTTTTTTTTCAGCGCATTTTCTTTCATTTCTGGTTGTTTTTTTTTCTTTTTTTTTTTTTATTATTATTTGCTTTCAGCGTAATTACGGATTTTCATATTTTATGCGCTTTGTCATTACGTCTGCCACTCGTTATTGTTGTTGTTGTTGTGAAATTTTAGCTGCTGTCCCTTAATGCAGTACGTGGTTTTAATTTCCTTTATTTCATCGTGGAAGCTCAAATGGTTGTTTTCGTGTTCTTTTTTTTTTAATATTATATTTTGTTTTTGTATTTTTTTTGTTTTTGTATTTTAAAGTTTTCAATTAAACTTAATTGCCTTGCATTTGGAAAATGTCGTGCCCCTATTTAATTTATTTTTATTTAATTATTTTTGCGACAAACTTTCAATACTTGTGTATGGTACTTGGAGTACTTAGCTATCAGAGATCTGCAATGATTTTGTTCGGGATATTCAAATAACTGCTAGTCATTATTTTGGTCAATCGATAGGAATTTACTCTAAGTGCAATTATGAACATTGCAAATCTCTGCTAGTATATGGATATACTTTTAGATTGGGATTAAGTTTTAGGCTAGACAGAAAAACTTAACAGCGATGTGAACAATCGATGATAATCGCATCTTATATAGTCTATATATATATCAAAAGTTGCAACGATTAGTTTGGATCAAGGTTCCGTATCAGTTTATGTAGAGTAGATTTGATTTATATAGTGGATATAGTAGAAGGATTATGCTTAGGTTTTCTCTTTTCATATTTTCTTTACGTCATATAACTATAGATTTGATTCCGATGCATTTGTCTTTAATGTCGAGTACAATTTTCATATTCGCTATTAACTTGGCTAAGAAACTTAATTGAATTGTATTATTGTCAGTAGTTTACGATAATGTACTCCTAATTTTATATACATTTAATATGTTCTATATACCATCGATAGTATAGGGAGATTCTTCTTATGTATAGGTATAGTTTACATTTACAGTTTTAGTTAGCTTTAGTTCAACTCCGATTTAGTCTAAAGTCCGTTGCTGTCGTCGATAGCTGCGAAGTTAATCCAATCAGTTGCGGTAACAATTTGGAATTGTAATTTTGGCTAAAGGTAAAGCAATACATCGCATAAAACACAATCTTGCTAGAGAGAGACAGAAATAGAGGATAAGAGAGAGGGAGAATGGATAGCAGACCAAACGGACGAGCGAATAGCTGGCAAAATAATTCGCAATTCGTTGTTGGGTGGTTACACCCTCCCACTGAGAGCAGGATTAGTATCTGCTCCCAATGGATCGATAGTAATTTAATCGTGCGCTAACACTCATATTCCAGTATAAAGCTCTCGGATGCGGATGCGGAGGCTTGAGGCTTTGCTGCTGCTGCTGCTGCCGTTGTTGTTGCTGACGGTGTCGTGGCATGTTGCTGATGCAGCGATGTTGATCTGCCCAAATTTACTTGTGACAACATTGCGGTTGCCGATAATTTGCCATTGTATGAGAGGACGCTGCCGCTGCCGCTGCCACTGGCGCCGATGCTGCCATGGCCGTAATAGTTGAGCGCCGAGATTAGCGGTGCCTTGACTGACCCACTCTGAATCTGACTACGACGCTGCGGTTGCTGCTGCTGTTTGGGGGCCATGTAGTCGGCCTGGCGCAGCGCAATGAATGTGTCAAAATTGTCCGCTGTCGAGGAGGCATTCGAGGTGCTCGAGTTGCGACGCAGCTGCTGCTGCTGCTGTTGGTGCTGGTGCTGGTGCTGGTACTGCTGTTTAGAGATGTGGCTGGGCAGTTGCAGCTTTTGCTGCTGCGACACGGATGAGTTTGAGGATGATGAATTGGACAGCGAGGAGGAGTTGAGCGAGTGTGTGGGCGGATATTGTTGCTGATTTGCGTAGTATTTGCGCAAATTCTCCAACATGTAGCGATTATTTGCGCTTGTATTGCTGTTTGCGTTTCCAGCTGATAGGGCAGCCGCAGGCGTCGCAGCTTCCACTGCTGCTGCTGCTGCTGTTGTTGCTGCTGATGATGATGTTGTCGCTCCCATGGCACTGTGTGCTGGTCGCAGCTGCAACTGCTGCTGTTTGCTGCTGGTGGCATAGAGCGCATCGCTGGTTGGCCGAGCCAATGCCAGCGCGGCACCGTTAACTGCCGGCATTGTGGTTGCTGTTGGTGGTGCATCTGCCGCTGTTGCAGTCGAAGTGGCAGCAGCACGCAGTGTACGCTCGACAAAGTGACTCGTTATTGCCTCTGCTGATGCTGATGGTGCCGCTGCTGCTGCTGCTGTGGGATAGCTACGCGAGTAATGCGCTTCCATAAGGTCGGCGCGTCGTTGTTTGGTAGAATGCACCAGCTCCGGGTCACCACCAAAGCCGTAGTATTCGCCGTGCTCATACACATGGTCGATGTCCGCAGCACTCAGACGCAGCTGGCTGCCTCGCTCGATCCGCTCGAAATCGCTGCGACTGCGTTGGAAGTGCGCCAAGTAGCTTTCGCCGCCACCTAAAGAAGCCGTCGACTCGGCTGCCGACACCGTCTCTGGCTTCTGCCTGTCGCCCTGTCGCTGCAAGTGCTGATTGACTGATTGATAGAATGTGCTCTCGGCTAAATTCTCATTATACGACGTCGCTAGCAGCAGCTGCTGCTGCTGCTGCTGCTGGCGCTGGTACCAATCAGCGTGCTCGTCGCATTCGTTGACATTGACGCGAATGCGAATGTCGCGCACCATATAGTCTGGCTCGTTAGTGTCCACTAGATCATCATTGTCAGCATCGTCCTCATCTTTATTGCCAGGGCCGTCGCCCTCATTAGCAGCATGCTGCTCATCCTCCCCCTCGTAGTAAAAGAAACGCGCTGATTTGGCGCTCTCGGCCAGCAGCAGGTCCTCGCTCTCCTCCAATGCCAGCGCGTAGCTGGTGAGGTTATCAAAGTAGTATTCACACATTTTATCCGGATGCTCGTAGCGTAGCTTTAATGCAGACTCCGCATCCTGTTGCTGCTGCTGGTCCTCCTCCTTCTCCTCCTTCTGCAAACTAGTTTCGGTCCTTTTGCCCACTGTTGGTCCGCTGAACACGGAGGCATAGTCAGAGCTGCTCAGCGAGTCCGAGTGGAAGGTCTGCTGCGCCTTGCCGCGACTCGCAGCCCGTGCGGATATTGGCAAAGTTCCCAGATTCTCATAATTGGCCGCCATCTGGCCGTTGGCCTGCGACTGGCTGCGCTTGTGGCGACGTCGGGGCGTGCCCACAGCTGCTGGCCTGCCCTCCGTTTCCGTTTCCGTCTCTGTTTCGCGTATGCGCTGGGCAGTGGCCAGGGCGCGGCGCTGGGTGCCGCTGATGCGGCCCACAGAGTGCGCCGACTTCTTGCTGCTGCCCAGCTGCTGCTCGAAGTTCTGCTCCAAGTAGTGCTCCAGATAGTGCAAATTCTTGCTCAAATCAATCTCTGATTTGTAGCTCTTGTAGATCGTTGCCTGCTTGCCGGCGGCATGCGCAGCGGCGCAGCGGGACTCGTAGCTGGAGATGTGCGCTCGATCGCTGATGAAGCGGAAGCTCTCGTCCTTGGCTAGCGTGTGAAAGCCACTGAACTCGCCGCCGTTGCTGCCGTTGCTGCTGCCGGCATCGCTGCTGCTCGCCTTGAAGTTGCGGCACTTGTCGCGTATCTTCTGGATGCCTTGCCTCGTCTTCGCCTGCAGTCGCTCAAAGTAGTTGGACTTGGGCGTAGTGGACACGTGGAGTCGCGGTCTGTAGGGCGTGTGCTGAATGTCGTAGCCCCCACTACCCGCAGCGCGCATGCTCTGTATGCTCTGCGTGCGATTGGGGTAGCGGTAGCTGAGCTTCAGCTTGGGCAGCGAGGGCGGCTCTTCCGGCTTGTGCAGTCTGCGCAGCGAGAGCTGCTTGAAGATCGCTTTCGCGCGCTTCGTCTTCTGCGCCGTGCTCATCGTCGGCGGGTCGAAGTCCTGCCGCTCAAACCGACGCACAGGCACACCGTGCAGGAACTGTTGGTGAGGGGTGGCCGCACTGGCATGGCTCTGTCTGTCGAAAAGCCGACGCAGGCCTTTGGAGCTGCGCGGCGGGCGAGCCGAGCTGGCGCTGCGCAGGCGTGGATTGACGCCTAGGGTGAGGATCTCGTCGTCGTGAAAGATGGAGAACGGATTCGTGATGACCGTCGAGTTGTCGGGCATAAGGCTGCTTACGGATCTAGTCTTAATGCTACTCATACCTTGCTTACAGCTACTTAAACCTATGTTCTGCTTACGGTCTAATACAACTACAACTTTGGCTTCATTGTGTTGGTGTTGGTGTTGGTGTCTGTCTAGTTGGTTCGCCGAGTGCAGCATCAGATCCGCCTCGGATCTGTGCCGCCGTATTTGGCGGTGCAAGCGGCGCAGCTCGCGCAGCGAATTGCTCTGCTTGCGAAAGCGATAGAATGGATTATTGATGCTCAGCTTCTGCAGGAGCAGCTGGGTTTCTTCGACACTCAGCTGGCCGTCCGCTGGCTTATTGTCCTCTGCACTCGAGTTGAGATCACCTGCCTGGTTACCCTCTAGCTCCTCGCTGGTCACATTCAGGTGGAGCAGAGTTTTACCCTCTATACCCAATGGCTTTAGCTCGCAATTCATGTTGTTCTCTGGCAGCTGATGCTGCTTGTTGCTGCTGCATCTGCTGCTGCTATTTCTGCTACTATTCTTGCTACTATTTAGCGTACTGGCTAGGCTTAGGCTATGGGAACTACTGCTGCGTGCAAATCGATCAGCCAACATGTTGTTGCTGTTGCTGTTGCTGTTGCTATTGCTGCTTTTGGCTAACTCTAATGTATTGTTATTATTGCTATTGGTCAGTGTTGCAGTTGCAGTCGCAGTCGTTGTTGTTGTTCTTGTTGTTGTGTTACTTGGACTATTATTATTATTTTTGTTGTTGTTGTTTATGTTTGTATTTGTATTGGCATTACTATTATCATGTTCATGTTCATGTTGTTGTTGTTGTTGTTGTTGTTGTTGTTGGGCTTGCTGTTGTTGATAGAGAAGCTCGTTGCTTTCGTTATCAACTGCCTGCTAGACCCTAGTGGGCGGTTGTAATATCATTGCAGCCATGCGTACCTTCATTGCCTCCGGCGATCCATGTCCCGGATATTGCTGCTGTGGATGCTGCGAGGCTGCATGCAATGCCGCTGCTGCGGCAGCTGCCGCCTGTTGTTGCTGCTGTTGCTGTTGCTGCTGCTGCTGCTGTTGTTGATGATGATGGAAGCCGGCGGGCGTTGTGTAAATCGAATCACCTTGGGGCCCGCTGGTGCTATCCGACCGTGATTTCAAATCAGCCTTCTCGCTGCGGGCACAAGAACAAACAAGAGAAAGCAAGAAATTGTTATCGAACATTTTTCTTATCAGGTCGAGACGAAGTATTGTGTAGGGTAGATTAAATGTGTTGAGTATGTGCAATGTTAAGATGTATCTTTGATTCATATAAATCTGCGATTAAATGGAGACTAATATTTAATTATTGTATATCTCAATATATGTATGTATGTAAATCATTTTAATATTCTTTTATTTGAAAAAATCTTCCATATATCTAAAGAAGACTGAAATTGTAAGGGCTCATAATATTTTATAATTCATATATTTGTAAGGTATTTTTTATTATTTGGTTTTCATTTTCTCTTATCTGTATATTTAACAGATCTGCCATAGATTCGTATGTCTATAAATAGAACTGATGCTCATATCTAATAATTCCTTAGTTAATTAAAAATCTATACATTTATTATATTTTTTTTTTATTTTAATAAATCTATTTTTATTTCCTTATTTTTTTTTTCGTTTTCCCTTTTTTTGTAATCTGCTTAATATAAATCGTTGATTTAAATGCTCATAATATTTAATCAATATTTAAAATAAATAAGTCTAAATAAATTAATTAATTTCTACTAGTTTTATTTTATCTTCTTAAATCTTTACCTGAAGATCTTCTGAAACATCTTTTTTATACTTTTTTATAAGCCAAACTAAGTATTTTTTTTGCAAAAATTCCAACCTATTTAATGACTGAATTAGTTTGTGGTAAAAAACACAAATGTATTTAGATACATAGCAATTGGAGTGAATCTTTTCTAGGGCATTTTCAGTTCCAGTACAGAATAGTTGTCGCTTTGCGCTCTAATTTGCTGCCGTTTGATTGGCATATTTCATGCCAATCGCACATCTAAATATCCAGCTATTTCGTGTGCCCTTTGGCAATGTGGACGTCGAGTTGGCGTGGTGGCGGTCGTTGGTTATTAAATCCCAGCCAGATCCCTCGAGGGAGCTGGCGTTTGACAAAATCTTTCGTTACGCTTTGATTGATACAAAAATTGTATAAATTTGGTTGTTAGTTGTTTGGGGCCTAGTTTGCGTTTGGGTTTGCATTGCCGCTTGGCGCGCATAAATAATGAATGCCGTTGGAAATGCGGCTGCGGCGTTACCAACTATGCTTATAACGGAAATTCAAAATCCATTTCCGCTCTACCGACACACAAAAACTATTCTTTGCAATATTTGACTCGTGTTGAATGTGTGTGTTGTCCGAGAGGGTGTTCCATAAACGAAATATGGTAATTTTTAAATGGACAAATGGTGTAGAGGGAGAGGTATGGTGCGATGGAGAGGAAGAGGAGGAGCGAGTGTAGCCGAGAGCCAAATAACTGCCACAGCCTCATAACTCATGTCAGGACAAAATGAGGGGCGGCAATGAGCGATTGTTAAGGGGCGTGTTTCACATTGTTGGCATGCGAATTTGCATGTGTGTGTGAGTGCATGTTTGCTTGACGTTGCGCGGCAAAACAGGAAAATATTTTCCAAAAGCCGACTTTGCAATATTGAATATATAATATAGCATAGAATATTTCATACTCTGCACAATCACACGCTGCGCATTATTCATGGGTGGGACAGAGCGTGTGCGTATGTGGGCGAGCGTGCGGCCAATCGGGACGCATAAATTGGCATGCCAGCGCCACCTGTTGGCCATAAGCTGCATTGCTTTCGCCCTTCATAAAAATGTATCATAACCGGCCATTTGTTGTGCGCTTGTGTGTGTGTGTGTGTATGAGTGTGAGTGGTCTGTGTTTCGCTTCAACTTACCTGTCCTTATCCGATGATTTATAGCCCGTGGAACCTGCAAAGGCGAGTAAAAATAATATATATGAGAGAACTGCTTCGCATTTTCGCTTAAAATATCTGTATATTTATATATTTATGTAAATATAGAATATAGTATAGTACAGTCGATTTGTGAACAATGCAACAAACACGGGGCACTTTAAACTGAGTAAAAGCCAAGCTTACGGACGGACATATGTGACAGACGGACAGACAGACATGGATAGATAGATGGCTGCAGATACAGATACATTTGTATCTGCTGCTGCTACATTTTGACAAATGAGCCGTGAACCCATTGATGGCCAAGAGGTGTTAAGTTGCCTTAAACCCGGCCGTGAGAGAGGGGTAATTTTGATGGATTTCGACTAGATGGCTGTGTTTCTGTGTGTGTATGTGAAAGAGAGATCTGTCAAACGCCATTCGATGGCTTGGCAATTGGCGCCAGCTGCAACAATTTTCACGTCTGTTGCTGATGTTTGGAAATTGACATTTTGATTGACAACTGAGAAATTGCACGCGCCGTGCTGTTTGGGATTTAGCCTTATTTAGAACTCAAGTCTACAGCTTGCATCTATATTTCAGGCAGCAGGCCAATTGGCCACTGCAAGTCCCTAAGAGAATTCCTTGAAGGCCGACTCTGCGAAACTTTTCGAGAATGTCCTTGAGTAAGTTTTTCAACAAAAAGTTGTATTTTTCTCAACACTTTTATTTTTTTTTTTTTTGGTAAATTGTTTTCTGTTTGCTGTTTTGTAAATTGTTTTTACAAATGTGCATTTTAATTGCGCGTTCAGCGAAAACTTTTGCGACTCGATTTTGATTTCTAATTACGACGACCGACTCCTTCGTCCTTTCTAGTTGAAATCCCTACGACTTTAAGCAGACGCACTCATAGCATATATATATATATGCTATAAATATATATGTATAATTGTTGTTCCTTGGAGGACCTTAACCCTTTTGTGTTAGCCAGCTGACCGCAGGCGTTGGCGGCGCAACTCGCTAATGAATATTTTATGAGATTTATTTGAGTTTCAAAGAAAAAAGAAAATACGAATGAAAAGGAGCATCTGAAAACAGAATAGAAAAGTAAATAAAAGGCGCGGCTTTCCTACTTTTTTTTTCTAGTCAGTTCTGTCTTTTTTTTTTTTTGTTTTGTTTTGGTTTTTGTTGTTTTCTGTGTTTTGGCTTTGGTGCAAGTTTTTGGTTTTTTTTGCAATTAGTATGACAGCAAAATGTGGCATCCGCCACCCGTAAGGTTCAACACCATCTGGCGGCATAATGTGGCAAATGCCTTAATTGCTGCGACGCGCATTCCCTTTGAAGCGACGCGTAATTAATATCCGTCCCGCTCTGAGAGCTGGCAATTGTTTGGCCCAGCTGCAATTGTTGTTGCCATGTTCGTAGTGAGCGAATCGAGTTTATCATTTTTAATGAGCAACTTCCCTGCGCCATAGTCAATGGGTTTCGACTTACCCTTGAAGCAGCACTTCTTGCTCTTGACGGCATAGATGCACAGACAGATGAGGATCAAAATGGCGGCCATGCAGCCGCCGGCGACGCCCAGTAAGTAGCTCATCTCCAAAGGTTCTGCGACAAGTGTTCCAATAGTTGAATGACGTTCGATGGCGGCGTGCCGGGCGTAAAAGGAATTTTCAAATGTATATAAGGTTCGATTTTAATTGAAGTAATATTTTAGAGTGATTATATTTAGCATGCAGTGTGAAACTCAATAATTTAATTAAACCCAGCACATTGCAAATGTTTTAAGTGGAAGATAATGATCATACAATGGATACCAAAAGTAAGATTGTATGAAAATTTAAATAATTCCACAAAAAACATTTGCAGCACATCAATTGAAATTGTATGAAACGTGTGTGTGTGTGTGTGTGTTTCAACTAAGGTAACGGAATTAACGGTATTGGAAAATAAAGAAAACACTATGCACCTGCAAACGTACCCTCCACAATCAAATGAATGGCATGTCGATCGGTGCCCCGCTCATTCTCCACTACCAGGTAATAGGGACGCGAGTCGTGTTCATCTGTGTGGTGTATGTGCAACGTGGACAAGTAGCAGTCCTCGCGCGTATCCGTGAGCATATCATCAGCGCGGAAGCGATCTGGGAAGTGAGAGAGAGAGAGAGAGAGAGAGGGAATGTTAAATAATATGATATATGATGTAACAACAATTTATCATTAAAACTTGACAGTTAACAATTAATGAAAGAAGATAACGATTAGGAGTCGAAGCTGAGTGCGGTTGGCGGTATGCAATGCGCTCTCCCAGATTCCTGTCAGTGGCAAGTACGCCGGATTACACGCAGAGAGCGGCAGACGGGAACAGATGGACTGCAGCAGGACGCCAGCCAGACGGATGCGCACGCAGACAAGCTGAAAATGAAGAGTAATGTGCTAGATTTGTTGGTAGCTGGAGCTAGAGATGGATCAGCTGCAGCTGCACGAAATACGTTATGCAGCAAAGTTTAAACTGAAAAACGAGCTACATATGGCCATAGCTGGCATGGCGTCGCCCTGTCAGCTGCGAGTCGGGATTACCGGCAGCTGACAAGCGTGGGAAGTCTGCACGAGCATCGACAATGGGCGGGCTGCAGAAGAGGAGAGGAGATATCCAGCTGCTGCCAATGCTAAGATGGTGGCATTCGTCTGATTTTGGCATCGACTGCCGACTGGTGGACATGTAATTTGTCTTGATTTGTGCGTTGTCCTGCCGTCTGCCGTCTGTCCTCTGCCCTCTGTCGTTTAGTCACACGTAGCACGCTCAACGTTTGTTCAATGTCAAATTTGCGGAAAAGGTTTGTTAATGAGCACTCAAGCGAGCGGCCAACACAGACACATGAAGCTGCTTGACGCGTACTGCGTTAATTGAGTTGCGGCTTATTGAAAAAGAAAAGCCTCAGGGGAGCATCTAATTGGATTTGCATTAGCTGCCCAATGAAGCGCGGCAGCTGACGTCAAGTATACGCACCTATGCCCGTGCCGGCCTCCAGGCGCAGCGAACCCCACTCCCAGGCCACGAGCTGCGGTCGCGGATCGGCGCAGACTACCATCGTAAGGCTGGCTGGCTCGCCGCGCTTAACAGACACTGTATGCATCGAGGGATGCAGGCGAAGCACTTGCGGAGCACCTGAAAAACGACAAAATTACAAATTTAATTACATTTAAAATTACATCAAATATCTATTAGGTAAAGTATTTGATATCTGCCTCTAAAGTGGCTGGATTTTACATAAAGCAGGAATATACTTAAAATTAAGTAATTCTAAATCAGAAAAGTTAATTGAAATATTTATTTAGTAAGCAAAATATTAAAATTTCTGCCAGTATATTGCCTTAAGGTTTGACTTGCTTAATGTCTCATTATATACTTAAAATAAACAAAGCTGAGTTTTTCATTCACAATGATGATTGATAGCAGACTAGATGGTAGATGAAACGTGTGATTAATTCAATATGTGAACATACATTTATTAATTAATTTGTTTTAATATATGTGGAAAGTGTTAAACAAACAACTTTTCCAACTCATAGAAATGCTTTTGACTTGATTTTACTTGTGTAAAAATTTAATATACAGATTATATTTAGTTGTTTGAAATACACACTTTACTTATGCTGTACAAATAAATATTATTATAAAATTATTTAAAATATTTTTTTAATTATTATCTTTTCATCTACATATCTCTCTTACGGCTGTTTCCTACTTATTGAACTTCAAGAATTTTTTCAGTGACTTAAAAATCTTTATTTATTTGAAAAACAAAAAGATTTAATTTCATATATATATATATTTTTTATAATATTCAAATTAATTTTTATGTCTTTATATGTATAAAGAAAATTGAAGATATTTTCCGTAAATTTAAAGGTTTCACAAAATCCCTTTTGAGGAGGGATATCTCTAAATGGAGGGCGGCGATTACGTTCAGTCTTTTAAAGGTCGACTTGAAAATATAAATCAAAACAACTGGCTGCCCACTTTGAGCATAATTTGTTGGCAACCGCGGCTAAGCGAATTTTAAATGTCTCTGGACAGTTTGAAAGTTTGGCAAACACGTTGACAAACTTTGATGCCTGCAGGGTATTTGAAAGTCGTGAGCGCGCAGCTGCACATAATGAGCTCTGCTTTTTTTTCAATTTATTTTTTTAGCTGTTGTCAGTTAACTAGTTCGTTAGTTACTTTACACACACATACACATACATAAGTATATGTTCATATATGTGTGATGCAGCGAGCGTGGACACAGCTTTTTTTTTTTTTTTGCCACAGACATATAAAGGATATAGCACTTTTTTCCTGGCTGGCTCTGCTAAATTGCTCGTGTCCTTGGTTGGTCATAAATTATGTACGTGCTGTGGTATTCAGCACTAAATTTAAATATATATGTTCCCGCTCACTGCCCCTCCTGCCCCGCCAGCTCCCTCTCTCACAGTTTGTCTCTCTATTTTGGTTTTTCCCTCTTTAGCTACTCGGCGCTTGCTCGCGGCGGTGTTGGTCATGGCTGTTGTTCTATTTTGCCGCGCTTCTGCGTTCTTCATTTTTTCTTTTTTTGTTTTTATTTATTTATTTTTTTTGCCTGCATTTTTATACCCTATACTTTTTTTTTTACTCTACACTTTTTTCGCTTTTTTTTTATCCTTGTGGTCATAAGTTCATTTTGATTTTGTGTTACATTTTGGTTTAGTCTGTTGCCAGCGCCAGTTGCCGCTTGCAGTGAGACTAACGGCGCCTGCAGCCTAAAACTCAGGACAGGGGAAGCTTCCGTCTGGTGGCAAATAGACAGAGAGAGAGAGAGAGAGAGAGAGAGAGAGAGAGGGAGATGATGAGAGAGAGGGAAACTGCGGAATGGTGGAGGCATTGGCCAAATCGCAGGCGCTTAAAACGGTTTCGACGCGTTTTCCGGTTGCAGTTTTTAATGGAGTTTTGTGTTATTTTAAGTGAGCATTAGTTGCAAGAAGAATACGCAACGAGGATGTGCGAGAGATAGAGACAAATGCAAAGAGAGAGAGAGAGAGGAGAGAGGAGAGAGAGAAAGACTGAGGGGCAATAACTTCGCTCACATGGGGCACACGTTGAGTTGTTGCTTTTAACGTGGCTGTAAATTTGCAAGTGGCCATTGGTATTCTTTAGAAATCTATTGTTACTATATCGTATATCGTTACCGAGAGTACTTCAAGTTTATTTGAACTACAGAATAGATACATAAATATTATTCCAAAGGCAGACATGTATAAAGCTAACTTTAATCCTGTAATATTATTATTAGTCAACTCCTGAAGCATAAAACAACTAATGAGAATGCTATAGAATGTCAAATTGGAAAGTATGCATGTTTATATACATATATTATACAAAAATATAATTTTCAAATTTGTTTGTATATGCCTCGAAATAAATATTATTTAGTTAAAATATTAGTTTTTGTATTCATGAAGTTTTCTTTCTTTGATCCTCGAATAGCAGGAATACTATTATAAATTCTTAGAAATTATGACTTGGCTTAAGACATTTCAGATCCTCTGTGAGAAAGGCGTCTACTATTTTTGGGTATCCCGAAAAGAGCAGCGACTTTTCGAAAATTATGAGTTATTTATATACTATGTATACCAATACATAGTTTATCTTAAGTTTCTACTCTTATAATAAATTAAACTTTTAAAAGTTGCACTAACTTAACTAGAGTTCAAGTTTCATAATTCTGACACAATTCAATATTCTTTATCATAGCAAAGATATTGTTTTTTTTTTTTTCACTTTTGTATCTTTATTGGTTATCAGCTTAGCCAACAGTTGCTCAGCAACTCGTAATTCAGCTTTTAGCAACTTTCGTATATATATTTTGTACATAAATTTTTATTTGTTTTATTTTATTTTTTTTTTGCTGGCGACAGTTGTGCCTGCTCGTATTTTGTGGTGTTGCGGGCTCTGCGGCTGCCCGACAGCAACATGTGCATAAAAAAGAGCTGTGTGTATATAGAAGCACTTACCCACAACTTGAAGGGAGACGGGATCGGATATGGCCACCCGCTCCTGGCCATTGATGTAGCTGGTGGCGCGGCACTCGTATTCGCCCTGGTACTCGTAGGTGACATTGTCGATGACCAGGCGCGGCTCATTCCCGCGCTCCACGTACTTCGAGCCATGCGAGATTCTGCAAGTGGAAATCAGAGAAACATCAATGAAAAATCCTGCTCAATAAAGGTAGGAGCAACTCAAAGACGTCCTTTCGCCTTGCTCTTTTACACACTTATTTTTATATGCTGTATTTCTTCGTACTGTCAGCTTTTTGAGCTGCAAATCATTTTGGGAAAAATGCAACAGCCACATTGCTGCTGAAGCAGGAGTGAGGTAAAGTCAAAAGGGGCAACTGCTGCTGCAAGTTTTGTGCAGCAATATTGAAAATTGCGTTTGCGTTTGTGGGCGAAATATTTTTGTTGCTCTTCGTTGCAAGCAAAAAATATTTGATACATTTTTTAATATGAGAAATGCCTTTTATGTTGCGAAATGCTTTCAGCTCAGCATCGACACAGCTGCACAGCTCCACAGCTCCACAGCTTCACAGCTCCACAGCTCTACAGCCACACAGCCCGATTTTGGCCACAGCTGTGGGCTGTGTCGGTGCGGGGTCACAGACAAATTCCTTTGATATGTGCACATAGTTGTGCTTGGCTCGATACTCTTTGCATGGGGAGCGTGTGTCGCCAGCTTAAAGCGCCAATTAAAGCGGCTTTTGAAGCGGGACAGTGGAGCAGGCTCGTCGCAATTAGAAGCAATAAATTTGAAAGCCATTTAAATGCAAATCCTGCAGCACACACAAATGAAGTCGCAAAAATTCGATGGAAAAATGCGAGCCACAAAGCACTCGCTACTTCGCCCATTCAGCGAGGCTTGCCGTCGAAATTTACCACGTAAATCAAAGTGACATGCCTTTCCTATGCCTCCCTCGGGCTTTTCCTTTAGCAAATACATTGGTCGAGCCAAGTGCCGGGCAGTTGTGTGGTTGCATTTGCATGCCGTCGGTCGGGTTGGCTGTTGGCTGTTGGCTGTTGGCCAGCGGTCGAAGCGCCTTCGGCATGCCAGCCACCTCGGCATAGGTAGCTTGTCAACGGCGCACACCATTGATTTATTGCACACACACACACACACACACACACACACACATAAACACACATACATACATAATGCTTCTTGTTGGTTTTGCTTGGCACGCGCCATTTAATGTGTCTTTGGTGCGCTGGGGAACGAGCGTGGAAATTAGTTTTCAACAATTGACATTTAATTTCTGATAAACACGCGCGGGCACGCTTCATTAAGTCAACACGCTAGCGCGTTGCATGTGGCATTTGATATTAGAATTTGATGCGCTAGTGAATCTGCTTAAGCACGGCTCACTCTCACTCCCACTCCCACACTCAGGCGAACGAGCGCAGACTCTCCTGCTGAGACATTCATATGTCGTATGAGTAGCTGCAGGGGAAACACAAACAAATGAAATCACAAATCACGTACTGGCTGCTTGTCGGCGTCTGATCTGAGCACCGAGTTTGACTTTGTGGCATGCACTAATACGGCAGGAGAGTGGAGCTGCAGAGAGGGGCTGCAGGGCGTGGCACGTGCTGTGGACTATTTCGATTTTTCCAACATGACAGAGCTGCTGCCTGCCTGCCTGCCTGTTGAATGGACAAACGAACGTACGAATGTACGAACGGACGGACGGACAGGCGGAGGATGTGCCACTGCTTTGCATATTAATGTACCCAAGCGTTGCAGAACGAAGCTGCACTGAATTGGGCCACAGTAAATTGTGGCTGCCACCAAATGCCAACTGCCAACCGCCAACTGCCAACTACCAAGCTCAAAACAGATCGAGAAAAAAAAATTAAAAGGAATAATTAAAAAGAAACCAGGAAAAATTTGCTAATTAAAAAATGTTGTTACACAACGAAGAAGAATTGTTGCTTAATTGTCTCGGTTAGCATATGAGTTAGTTTGCTTCATTGACGGATTTACTGTGGGATGCATTTGTGGCTATGTAAGCCATATTATTGCTGCTGTCGAATAAAAATAAAGTTAAAATGCTACTAAATTATACATCTACAGATATTGTCATTGGAACTTTTTTAATTTTGCACCTTTAAATACAAAATTGTTGTAGCGTTTCTGAATATACTTAACTATAATATAGTATATATTCGTTGAGCGATTAAACTTTTCCTTATTTAATATTTTTTGTAACTGCAAAACTTGTAGAGACTGAGCTCAACGGAATAGTAATATTATAATAAATATTACATTATTATAAAATAATAAACTAATAAATAAATAAATAAATAAAAAAGCATATTTAAACAAGTAAGAAGGCTCTAGTCAAGACGGCTTGACTACGAGATACCCTGCAAAATTAATATTCTTCTTTACGACCATATAAGCGCGTGCTCTGCTAACCGTGTAGTTGCTGCCGACGGTTGGGAGTGGGATGGGCTGTACTTTGAGCGCTTATAACTCCATTTGTAGATCTAGATCTAGACTATCTTCATGAAACTTTCAAAATATATTAATTGCATTCAAGTTTGTCTATTTGCCAAATAACAAGTCTAGTATCTAAAATACGAAAGGGGCGTGGCATCCAAAATCTGAAAATTACAAAATCTGCGTATCCATAATATCTATCTAAATATACAAATTTGAAGTCTCTAGCTAAAACGGTGTAGAAGTTATGCTCGAGAAACGTAAGAAAGGTAAACGAATTTTCGATTTTTTATTGATAATTAAGGAATGGGATGATGATGGGATGCTGGGATGTAGTTTCCGAAATCTCGACGTTCATACGGACGGACGGACGGACGGACGGACGGACGGACAGACGGACGGACAGACGGACGGACGGACATGGCTATATCAACTCATTTTTTTTGTGCTGATCAAGAATATATATACTTTATGGGGTCGGCGACGTCTCCTTCTGCCTGTTACATACATTTTCACAAAACCATTATACCCTGAATTGCCATTTTCAATGGGTTCAGGGTATAAATAGAATAAGAATAAACTACAATATACAGTGGCAAATTGTTACAACATTAAGACGTAAACTTCAAGTGTAAAAAATTCTGGACGTGCTGCAACTACTCCTGCTACTGCAGCTACTCCTGCTACTGCAGCTTCTCCTGCTACTCCTGCTACTGCTTCTAGTACACCGCGGTCAACAGAGTGCTAAGCCGCATACAGTAAATTTTCTTTTCTTATTTCAATTCAAGTTTTTTAGCATATTTTAATGAAAGCTACTCTGTAAATACTTTTCTAATCTGATGAGTAGTTTCCACTATTACTTGTGAATTTATTATTTATTATTTTTGACTTAACTTTCAGATGTTTGAAAAAGTTTATTTAAAATCAAAACTTTAAAAAGAAACTGGCCTCATAATTAATCTTCATCTCGTTATTTGCTTGAATACTAATGAATTATATTTGGTTATGTCATAATATATATTTTGTTTGTATGAGTTAGAAAACTTTTAAAATTGAATTATGAATAGTTCTCTCTGTTCTTCATAAAATTGAATGAAGCTCCAGTTTTCTTCAAGAGACACAAATGAAATGTTGAGCAAAAGTTTATATTTTAATCCCTATAAAAAGCATGCACAAAATTCATGACGATGACTTGGAAAAGTTTGTTAAGCTTAAACCTCATGAAATTAATATTTCTGTTCTGTTGATAGACGAGTTTACTCATGGTAATATATTACGCTATCGCATGGAAACTGTTTTATTTTATAAATGTAAATGAATGTAAAATTCATTGCGCACGAAATAACTATTACGAATTTTCTCTTAAAAAAGAAAGAAGTTAAAGCCAATACGTCGCAGAGCAAAACATTGCTATTTGCTTTTGAGTGCAATATTGCTTATACGCCGTGCGAGCCGTGTCAACAATTTGTCGAATATTAATGAAGCAACGGCATATTCATGTTTATTTGAATAATGCACAGATATTGCATATATAAAGCACGAAGCGAGGGCCGCAGCCTTCAATTCACTTTACTGGGTGAAAATTCTCGACACCCGAAAGTGCTTCAATTCAGATGGAGCACTCTTGGGGTGTCGGTTCAAAGGTAGTGGGTTAAGGCAAAGACAACTCACCTCTGGACCCATTTGTAGGCTGGCATGGGATTGCCATCGGCGACGCACTCGAAGGCGGCGGGACTGAAGAGCGGCGCTGTGGTGAGGCGGTCCGGGCCGGCTGAAATAATTTTCGGTGGATCTATGGCAGAGTAAACAGAAGAAGCGACCGTCAATACAAAATTAAGCAAAAGTTAGCAAAGCAGATGCTGTAACAACAACAAACGCGCGCAAGATAAATACTGAAAGAGACTCACATTTCACGTCCAACTGCACCGACAGCTGCTCC
Source organism: Drosophila stalkeri (assembly GCA_035047405.1). Lineage (NCBI taxonomy): Eukaryota > Metazoa > Arthropoda > Insecta > Diptera > Drosophilidae > Drosophila > Drosophila stalkeri. Next base: position 29,332,696 of record JAWNPR010000142.1, on the reverse strand, counting down.
GAGGTGCCCACCGAGTTCTGTGCCTGGCAGGTATATAGTCCGGCGTCTCGCCGTCCGACAGGACGCAATTGCAGCGTTTCCTAAAAAGAGAGACGACGCAAAGACGAGAAACAGACACAGACAGAGAAACAGAAAGAGAAAGAGAAAGAGAAAGAGAAACAGAAACAGAGAGAGTTAGCAATTTAATACAATTACAAATTTCTGCTACACTTAAGATAAATACGGCGAGGGACGTCGAAATTTTGTAGCAACATAAACAACAAGCTGGCAAGGAGCCTGAAGCCTGCCAGGATGCCATTTGATGGGGTGCAAGGGGAGTGAAAGAGGGACAGACCGAAAGAGAGAGAGAGAACAAGGCAGACTTGCTGGCTTACCTGTAAGCTGGCTATCTCGGAGCGTCCGGCACGTCGCCAAACGATGCTGGCCGGCGGATTGGCATCGGCTACGCAGCGCAGCACAAGCGCATCCTTATCCTCTTCCAAGTCGATTTCCGGTGAGCCAATTAGACGAATGGTTGGCGCATCTGCAAAGTGCACAAGCACAAGAGTTAGACAGAGAGTGCGAGGGAGAGAGAGAGAGTGTGTGTGAGGGGGGTAAGCAAAACAAGCAGCAAGAAACAAGTCAACAACAAAGCGGCCAACGTCGAAGTTGTCCTTGTGCTCGGTCGTCTTGGGGCCAAAATCTTGAATTGCTTAACAAAACAGGAAATTGCTGCAAATTGTGGCTAATTGAATTGTTACAGCTGTTTGCAATGTCTTTCAACTTTTTTCAACTTAAAGCCAAATGAAACTAAATGCAATCAGTCCGCTCAAGGAACGACATATAGCCTTCGTCTAGCCAAGCTGAAGATGTTGTTGTTGTTGTTGTTGTTATTGTATGTTTGTCTCATTTGTTTTTGCGACTTACACTTGACATCTAGGCGGGCCTCCACTGGCACCGATTTGGCCTCGTAGTTCTCGTGGAAGGCCACGCAGCGTAAAATATCGCCGTGACGTTCGCGCATGGCGGATACCTGCACGACCGAGGTGGCTGACCAGGTGCGTGTATTATCGGGCTCGGTGGCATTCAGCTGCGGGTGTATGGGCGAGATTTCCTGGTCGCCTGCATAGAGATAGAAAGAGAGACAGAGAAAGAGAGAGAGAGATGGGGAGACAGCAAATCGTTGAAATTAATTAACATGACAATGTCAGAGGCATGCAGCTAGCCAGGATAACAAGTGCAATCAAAGGATAACAGCGCCACCTTCCCACTAAGGCAGCACCGACACTTACCCAAATACCATTTGAGCGTTGCAGGCGGATTACCATAATGTGAGGCGCATTTCACAGTCGCCACGGAGCCAGCATCCACCGTGATGTTGTGTCCCGGCGGCAATGGAGCGCTCTCGAACTCCAGACGTGGACGTTGCGGCGCCACTAAATGTGTGAAGAGAAACGCAGAGGCGGGGTAGAAATGACAAGCACAGATTACTAATATGATTCAGGCGGTCGGCAATAAATGTCCGCAGTGCGAGCACCCAAAGAACAAATTCAATTAACACTCTAACTACCGTGTGTACAGAAGAAAGTGTCACCCATGAAAGCTCACTATTCAACAGCGCCTGAGGCATTCATATTCTTCGCAAACAGAAGTGAAAACCTAGACTACAACATCATTGGGAATATACAAATATATTGTTCAAATGCCCGTAGTAACCTCTGTCGTGGATTTATTTTCATTTTCTATAAATACTTGCGTCGATCTAGCCGTATCAGTCGATATATATAGAATATCTACCTATATTATATATATTATTGCATGCACAGATCAAATTTGCTATATATAATTTCCATAATATCCTTAATTTCCTTAATTTGCAAATATAACTTACATTTCCAGAATTGTTTTTATCTTTGGGGAATTTAAAAAAGTAAGTAAATGGATATAAATAAAAAATTTAAAATTAAAAAAATATATATACGAACCTAAACCTATATACACATATAACTAATTGTTTTAAAACATTAGTAAACCCCAGCTCAGATCGAAATTCAGCTATATCTTCTTCGCAGGTGGAATCATTTAGAGAAGACTCCAACATTTTGGTTAAAAAATAAAAAAACAATAAAAAAAAAAAGAATACAAAAATAATAATAAAAAATGTATAATTCAAAAAATATAAATATATATATATATATATATATATATATATATATATATATATATATATATATATATATATATTTATATTATATTTTATTTATATTTTTTTAATTATAAATTTTTTATTATTATTTTTTCATTCTTTTTTTTTTTTTTTTTTTTTTTTTTGAAATGCAAGTTATATTTGCAAATATAGGAAAATGAAATTTTTCTAGGATGGCATGTCAATATGGATATCATGTTGTCATTAAGTAATAGAAAAATTATTAAGTAAAACGTTTAGACAATTGACAACGTTTCGCTGCAATTTAGGCCAACCCTATGCATAACTCAAAATTCAATGAATCGCAATCAATGAATCGAAAATTGTAATGTATATTGCTCATATAATAAAATTGTAACTCTTGATATCTAGTCGAACTGCCTGACTATAATATTTAGTCTTTCTCTATATTTTGATGTATAAAACGGAGGCTCGAATGCCAGCAGTTGCGATTCGGGCTGCTGCACAAATATTAATCATACGTTACGTTGCCTGACATTGATTTGAGCTGCTGGATTAACACTCACCACGTACAACCAATCGCACTGGCTGACTAGTCAAAGCATCCTGTGCGGTAAAATCACTGGCGGTCACTTGGCACTCCCAGAGGCCGTCGTCAAAGTCCAAAGTGGCTGAGCGTATCCATAGGGAGCAGTCGCCGCCGCTGGGCGGAGGCGGATGCAGATCCAGATGTAAGGCGCCATTTCCGCCCAAGGGACGTGCCCATTCGTATTTCTTTAGATAGATGCCCACAGGCTGAAAGGTAAGAGAAAGAGGGAAGCGAGTGGAGATTGCATTACTAAAGCTGCTGAAACAATGGAAGAGAATGATGATAATGATGATGGCGATGATGATGTTGAGTTGTAAGCAGCATGCCATTGCAATAGTGAGGGCGGTCTACTGGACAACGACATGTTCAGCATGTTTAACTTTTCGATGTAGTCAGGCGCATAATTTGGTCTATGCATACACACAAATACACGCCGAGATACAGATAGAGTTAGAGATAGAGATAGAGATAGAAATAGAGAGACAGAGTTTAGCTATTGAATGTCAGTGAACCACCAGCCCAGTAACCTGCCAAATCCCCTCTACCACGCCCTTCCACTATGCCACTCTCCCACCCACTCGCCAACGCCAGCCGACAGTCTGCTGCCATTTTCAACTACGTGTCGTTTAGCTCCACTTACAGCAGTAGTCGACGTCGTCTGGAAGCTTGTTGCCATTTCTAAATTGGCATTAGTTTGTTTGCTAATTGGAAATTAAATTACAATTAGTGATCTTTGAGCGTGGCATCGTTCGCATTTAAGTATTTATGTCCTATGCCACGCCCCCTCGCTCCTAATTGCGTTTTCGTTGTCCAGTTCTCAGTTCGCTTTGTCCTTTAAACATTGTCTCGTTCCTTAATGGGGTTAATTAATTGCTGTCGCCGCAAATGGTTTCTTTATGAAAACATCAATTGGATCAGGTGTGCTGCCGGTCCTAATTAATTGTGTGTTGTCATTTCTTTATAATCAAATGGAAATGCATTGGTCGAATATTGCCATATTCGTATTCTGTATTCGTACAAACTTGTATATATTATATAAATGTTTTCATTTGCATTCGACATTAGCTACGGCCAAAGGCATTTCCATTTTCCGAGACTTATTTAAATTATTATTTCGTTTTCTTTCTGACATTTTTGTGTGTGCTATCTTGGCCAGCCATCGTGTGGTCGTCAGCTGGAAGTATGAACCCTAGGTTAAGCGACTGTCTCTTTCTCTTTCTCTCTCTCTCTCTCTCTCTCTCTTTCTCTCTCTCTCTCTCTGTATTGACCACAGCACAAAAGTAGATGATGTTCAATACAGGCGAGCAGCAGCGCTGCCAATTGTCAAAATAACAATTTTGAAAGCCACCAAATATTTTGTTGTCTCCAACTACCTACTCTATATATATATATATATATATATATATATGTGTGTGTGTGTGTATATGTATGTGTGTGAATTTGCATGTGTGTGGTAAGCGTCCTCAACGTGAACTAAATCGTTTCCTATTGACATTATCTAGCCTGCCATCCACTCCCATTTCGCATTGTTCTGTTTGGTTTGCCAGCCAGCTCTTAGTCTGATTATACCTCGTACACAAGCATCGCCAAGAGAGTAGATAGATTCCTTTTTTTATATCTTATATGCTACATTGAGGCATTTCATAAGTATTTGTATTTTAAAAAGATATTTAAGTCGTGGACCTTTTGCTCTTAGAGAAATATTATATAATACGAAAATTAGTTTGAATGGAAGAAAATGTTGAAGTGAAACTTATGACATTACTTTTTAGCTCTAAAAAAGTTATTTCCGATAATAATTAATTGAATATAAATTCTTTAGCTATTTAGTTTAATAAATTTAATATTTATAAAGAGTTTTCTATATTCTTTTTGATATGAAAGATTGCTTCTTCAGGAATAAGAGCTGAATTAATATTATTTAGTAGTCGAATTTAGTTAGTTTTATGCCCCAATTATGCTTATTCTTTATCGCAGAGACAATTAAGTCCACTTGCAAGTAATTTAAATATACAAACAGCTCGTCAGTTCGCCTGGCTCACTCGGAGGCCCGCTCGAATGTGGCTCTTAATAGGCATTTCTCAAATGGTATTTAGGAACTGGTACTTGGCCCCAATTGAAGTGCAAGCCTCTCAGTTGGGGACACATAAAAGTTGTCTACTTAAGATATTGAGATGCAAAAGAATATTGTATAGACAGCTACACAAATGCTATGTAAAAATGGGAAAGTTCGTTTAAAAAGCAAACACATATAATAACAACAACAGTTACAATCGCTATAAATATGCAAAAATAAGTTGAATTCGAAATGAAGGCAAACAACTTCGTATATGTATATACACATTTTTATATACATATGCGTCTGTGAGACACTCGATGCATGCAAATGGTCTGTTTGGTCATGCCCATCCATGTGTTTTGCTCCTTAGTGTCTGTCCTGCAGGCACAGAGCATGTAAACATTTAAGTATATGCTGCAAATCGAGCCAATGCGATGCGATGCGACACGACCCAATGCGATACGATCCTTGGCAATGTGCAGCATATGAAAAAGTGCATTTGAAATGCTTTGTGATTTTTGTCATGCAAGCACAGAAGAGCTCTCCTTCCCGCTCCTGCACTTGCTGTTGCATAAGCAACTGTGGCTTCAGACACAAGAAAGACAACAACAGCAGACAGCCGAGGCTTTTAGAAGCATCGAAGGACGCAAAGAAGCAAATAAAAGTTATGCTACAAACGCATACACAAATGCCATGAATAACAAGCAGCAGCAGCAGCAACAGCAGCAGCAGCAGCAGCAGCAGCTCTGAGCTAAAGACAAACCCAAGTGCTCATCTGCCTTGGACTCTGGCCAGGGCCATAATGAGTCCACTCTTCATGGCCACATATAATGCATGCTGCAGACCAATTCCGACTGCTATGCAAATTAACACGGATATGTTTTGGCTGCATACCAAAAAGCAATAATGGCTATACATAACCAAAATGGAGCCGAATATCAAGCAACTATAAGACTGACCAGGCCACAAGCAAAAAGAAAACAAAGCAGGTATTGCACTGCCAGATATCCTTTAAATATTTACTGTATATAAACCTTCATTGTTGATTCTACGATTGCAAACTATTTTTAAGTAATTTGTAATTCCCATTTTTGCTTCGTTAAAATAACAGCTAACAAAGTATGTTTGATTATTATCTTTCTGTGGAATATGATATTTTTCGATTACAAATTCATATATGCATATTGGAATAGCTCTCATGAGAAGTTAGACATCTTTTGTTTTTCCTTGAAATATTATGCATGTAGGATATGTTAAAATTAGTTTGTCTAACAATTCATTCCAAAACTATCTTTAAGAGAGACAGAGAGCAAGAGAGAGTTAATTGGGTTTGTCGGAGTATTCTTCAAGTGCATTGCTGGGAAATTGCTTGGTTTGTGCATGGCAACGTTAGGGATATTCTTAAGCAGGTCAAGCATTGCCTTATTTGGAATACAGTTGAAAAATTTAAATATATAGTCGATATGGGAACAGAGGTGTTGTAAGACCAGAGTTGCTGACCATAAAAGCATTTCCATGTAACGCGGCGCCGAATCGACGTTCGTATGTATCTGTGGATGTGTGTGTGTGTATGTGTGTGGGTGGGTGGGGAATGTGTGTGAGTGCCCAAGGCTTAGGTGCGAGCTGTCACGCATTTTCGATTAAAACTTTGCCCAGCCTCATGGTCTAATCAAAGCCGCAAAGAAGCCCTGCTTAGACGCTCATATTGCTTGCGAGGTCAAAGGTTATAGCTATGCTATCAGCCCCGCCACTCGCATTATTGGATCGTCCAGCCAAAGGGCGCAAATTACTTTTGGCAGGCTGTTTCAGCACATGTGCCAGAGCTGGCAGCCAAAAACAACACTTAATTGATCCCCACGACGCGCTACGCATATGAAATGAGTTTTAGTTCTGAACATGTGTATTGCTGTGTGAGTGTGTGGCAACTTGGGTTGGGATTGGGATATTTATAAACTGCAAGCAAACACTGGAGTCTCATATATGAAATGAACCACTGAGGGCTGGTATATGTACTTCGCATGATTACCTTGTTATCCTTCTGCCAGGAGCAGGAGCCACGCATATCGATTACTTTGCATGTGAGCAGCGCATCCTCGCGCGGATTCACCTCCGTGTACTTGGGCTGCTCTGCGAATCGCTGAAAGCACTCGACACCTGAAAAACAAAAGAAAACACATCGAATGAGCATTGGCGAATGTCACGTGGCCATAAGAAATGTGCTCGAATGGACCGAGCTGTTTATTGCACAATAATTTCTGGGTTTACCTGCTGCTCTCCACCCCCCCTCCGCTTAAGTCTTATCTCCGCTACACTTGGAGCGCATTGTTAATAGGGCAACGCGTTGACATTGCTGCATAGCATCATAAATAAGCAGCACGTTCTGACAACCCACACCCACCTCCACCCAGCCACCCAGCCACCCATCCCAACCACAGCAGTTTCACTCACACTCGCAGCCCTGCCGCGCATGTAAGTATGCTATATTTTTAATATCGCTCGCTGCGTCCTGCATTTGTCACGCACGCGGGCAATTATCAACGACACTCGCCGCGGCAAGCGCAGTGCAGCAGCCATTTGCTTATCTTTCCACTTGCCTCTCGCAACATGGTCGCTTCATTATCAGTTGACTGCCTTCTCTTCGCATACACTGACACAAAGTTCGTTTAAGTTGTGCAATTAAATTAGATATGGCCGACGGACTATACTGAATTTTTAAATTTATTAAATTGTCTACAGAGCACAAGGATTATGGAATGTTACAATGATTATTATAATAATTATATTTATAATTATTATTTTAATTATATAAATCAGACTGCTTGATAAAGAACTATATAGAAACTGCAAGTAATACAAGATTAATATATGAGAATACAAGTATACAAGAGATGGTCAAAAAATTCTCTTGCAGGCTTGCAAGCTATATATGCTTTTGCAGCCCACAGATCCTTTAGTCGATCGACCCCAAATTCATGTGATTTGAGCTCAACTCTTATAGCATAAAAGAAGATACTTATTTTTGTATTCTCGATTTAAATTTTGTTGAATGTTAATTATATTCTACAACTATTTAATTTAATTTATACATTATTATTTTTAAAAATATTCATCATCATCCAAAATGTCCTTTGAAAGTGCATTTACTGTTCGGCGCCTAAAATTGCTCTGCAGTTGTCTCTGGGCGGGAATTTATGTTAATTGCTGGCATGTTGAATATTTTCTTCGCTCTTGCACTCAATTACACCAATTACAGGTGGAAATTGCACGGGCTGCTTGCGAACGATAAAAGCAGGAGCTGAGGCTGGAGCTGAAGCTGTAGCTGCCGCCACGTGAGTTGAACCAGAGCTCTTAATGGCACGGAAACTGAGAGTTGCCGAAGCCCTGACTTTTCTTCTGGCTAAGTTTACGCTGGCTAAGTTCTTGCAACTGTCATGAGTTAATCAAAGCATTCTGGACTTTTAATGAATATTTGCATAATAACAAGTCGCAGCACCACTCCACGCGAAACACACTGTGCTTTGATTTCCTTGGACCACTCACCTGGCCTGCCAACATCCGCTTACATATGGCCGCCAATAAACAAGCGTAAGCAAACATTTGCAAACGCGTCTGTATGTGAGTGCGTGTGCCTGTGTGCTTGTGTGCCTGTGTGTGTGAGTGCGTATGTGTGAGTGTGCGTGTTAGTGTAAGCTGGCGTTGTTTCGCGTGTGCTGACAACACGTGACCGCCGTTAGCTGAGTTGTCGTCATTTTTGACATGGTTGCACAGCCACACACACACACACACACATACGTTACATCTAAGTATGCACGCATACACTCACACAATGATTTATTACGCGTGATTGGCGTGATTGCCACTTTGATGCTTTATTTCATCTTCCCGTTGTTGTAACCGTTTTTGGGTCCCTGCCTTTCGAACCCTCTCTCTCTCTCTCTCTGTCTCTCTCTCTCTCTCTCTCTCTTTGTGTGTGTTGCTGTTATTGCCAGCCACTCGCTCTGTTTGCGTTTTATCGCTTTTCGTAAATAAATTGGCTTTGTATTTCAATTACGAATGCGGCCCCCATCGAGGCGCGCATGCAACGTCCGCATCCCTATCCCCCATCCACAATAGACGAGACCAGGACATTGGCCATCGACTATTTCCCATTGTTGCAGCGTTTTCCGAATTGGCTGCATTTTGGCGCTCATGTTGACTCATTTGGCATGCCAGCCAACTTTGCTGTTGACATGCTGTTGCCAATGTCGCTGACATTTGATTTATGCCACATCTTGCCAGTCCGTGCAGAGGCAATTGTTGCTTCCAGCTGCTCTGCTGCTGCTCATTGGAGCCTTAGCCACCTAATTGAAAGGCAGCGACGCACAAAGAAATGCAAAGTAAACTTAAGACACGCAAACAAACAAATAATGGCATGGCCAAGCCTATTTGCATGAGACAAATAGAAATATTAATAAAAAAGAAAAAGAAATAACAAAATATAAAAGTCCCCAACGCAATGGATACTTGCGAAAAGTTTACAGTCTTTGAAAAGAAACCAAAAGTAAAGTCAGCAAATAAATAAACAGATCAAACAAAAGAGAGTGTTCTATATAGATTCACATGGATGAGAAACTCTGCAGAATAAGTCGATAAAATTTTATTTGGTGAGCTAAAGGACTTCATGAGGACTTTCATGGGAAAACACAATAATTGTGTATTTTTTTTTTAAAATATAATATATATATATTCTGAAAACTATATATATGTTTATATTTATCGTAGTTAAAGCTAGAAAATGGAAGTTATATCTTCTTGGCCTTAGCGTCGATTCCCAGTTTAAGCTACGATTGCAGTTTTGGCTGGCTGCCTTTGCCACGCCTTCTTCTGCCCTGTTGTTAAAGCCCTTGAGAGCGTGCCGCTGAGTGCTGCTTACAGCTTTTTGTTGTTGTTGTTGTTGCTGTTGGTGTTGCAACTGTTTGTAGCTGCTGCCTCTGCCTCTGGCTCTGGCTTTGCCTTTGCCTTTGCTATTGCTTCTGCCGCCGGCCGAGAGATGGCGCGCGTGCCACGCTCAAGTGGCGTTTGTGCTTTGTGTAGTGTTCTCTAGTCCGCGCTCCATTCGATGCTCCACGTTTCGAGTGCGCGACGTGCCTGCGCACAGCCGACAAGGATAACAATTACTCTAGTAGCATGTCCGTCAATCGTGTCCCAACTGTCTGCCTTACGCTTTTCGCGTTTCTCGTTTCGCTTTTCGCGTTTCTCCTCTCGTTTTTCTGTTTTTATTTCGTTTTATTTATTTTCAATTGTTTAGAGCTTAAATACATTGTTCGGGCCCTCTTTAAATACATTTTTATGCTGCCACCGCCTGCCCCCCCTATCGCCAGCAGCTCCTGCTGCTATACAACATGTCACCAGCAGCTTCATCTGGAGGCGGCGGCTGCCTGCCGCTGTTTACTTTAGATGATGCATTGCAGCGTAATAATTTCACGTAGATGTCCGTGGCACAAACGCGACTCCACTGAAAGCAGGTCAACTAGGCAGAGCAGCTGGGCACCAGTCATAGCCATAGCCATATCCATAGCCATAGCAACAGCCACAGCCACAGCCAGAGTCCTAGCCATAGGCATTGCTATAAAGCGTTCTCAGACTGCGTTACTCATTGGTTGACTCTGCTGTGGGGCAATTGGCAGATGGACGCGCTCTGTGGTAGAAGACAATTTAAGGCCATTTCCCTATGCGAATTCACGCTGCAGTCTCGCCCCCTTCTTTTACCTTGCAACTACCTTTGCATAGCCTTTAGCTATTCCCAGTGCATGCTCTGCGCCGTTCGAGACCATCTTTTTTTTGCCCTGGCTTTGTCGGTGGCAATCAATGAAAGCAATTTGTGAATCTCTTGTGCAATTCTATGAAATACAAACGAGCTCAATCCGCAGGCGCAACACTCACACACATCAGCTCAAGAGGTATTGGCAGCTAAGCAGATACGATAAAAAATTCAATGCAAATCAAATATGGACGATGATTTGTAAATTTTCAAATTTATCACATACATGAAATAAGAAGATGCGCATAGCAACATCACCAGCAAATAAGCAGCTTTCCTCTCTCTCTCTCTCTCTCTCTCTCTCTCTCTCTCTCTGTCTTTCTGTCTCTTGCACCTGCAGCCCCCACCTTATACACGCTGAGTAGGTGCTAAGCAAACATGCAAGCCATGGGGATTATAACAGGGAATACTCGTTTGCTCTACACAAAAAAGGCGAGCCCGACACGCCCAAACACAACAAAAGAATCAACAACAACAGCAACAACAACAACAATAACAACAACAATATGGAACATCAGTAAAGCAAACGCGCAAAACATTTTGAATCCCTGTGAGGGGTCCCTTCACTGTAAGAGTGTGTGAGTGTGTGGGAGTGTGTGTGTGTGTGGGTGCTCAGCTAAAATGGGATCCTTGCGTTATCCTTGTGGTTGTATGTCGTTGCTTCGACGCCAGTTATACGGCCACCTACTTAAGCATAATGATATATTTAGCTTGCCAAGTGATTGTTATTTGATATTCAACAGATTTCTACGCTTTTTTGCTTTGCATTCGCATCCTCTGCCCCTGCCGCACACCGACATGCTCCTCCTCAGCAATACCCGGGACTTATCCAACCTCACCTCTCTCACCTCTCTTATCCAACTCAATGTTGTTGTCATTATTTCCTAAGCTCGACTACTTCACTTGCCATTAAGATGTTCGCTCGAGTATTTGAAGGGTTTGTGTGAATAGTGCGTATACGTAATGTGCCTCTAGCAGATTTATTGTGGGCCGCTTTGGATAACTTAATGTATACATAGAGACTTGCCAGCGATTAGCCCTCCTACACACAAGCACACATACACACATACATACATACACATATATATATATATACAGCATATAAGATGAGTTTGACTTTGGGCTGTGCGCCCACATTTTCCATTTGGCAAAAACGAAGAAGGCCCACGAGGCCTGAGGACTATCCATTGCCTGCTGTTATTAGGAATATCCTTTCTTTGAAACAGACTGCCAATGTTAGCTTCAATGGGATAATCATATATGTATAGTTGTTGTGACTATAACATTGTTGAACTTCATATATATATATAGTTAAATCTTTGTAAAAATAATATATAATCTTGTTTTGAATTTGTTATTGATGGGCTGCTGTATAAAAAGCGGAGTTTGCTAACTGGAAGAGCAACAATAATTGATGTATTTGAAATAGTTGAGAGTTAGCTTTCAGGCAAATTCGAATAATCAAATAGTATATTGCTTTAGAAACTGATTCGGTCCGCTTGCATTCAGAAAACACTGTATCCGCACATTTTCAGTGCAAAGTTCTGATTTTTTTCCATTCATATTTTCATACCTCATTGACTGTCGAGCGAAATGGCCCGTAACGCATTTTTTTAATTTTTTTTTTTTATTTTTTATTATATTATTATTCTTGTTGCCGTTTGGCACTCGAAATTTATGCATTCATTTGTAGCAGCGAACACGGCTCGTTGATTTATTTATTGTATTGTGCTCTCACATTGTAATATTTCTGGCCGAGTGTCGCTCTCCAGATTGCCCGGAGGGTGTGCGTGCGGGTGAGCTGTATTCATAGGCCTGTCAAGTGGGCACTTTGGCTTAATGCTCGGTCGCTGCTTTAAATGTTATTCCACTTTTATATATCACAGCCAGCTAACAGCACCTTCATCCCCAATCCCCACTTGGCCTTAACTTATATTTACTTTGTACATACGACCCGCGGCTCGAGTAGATCGATTAGCAATCGTTGTCGGCATCGGGTGCACTTTGGGATTTGGGCAACATGCAGCTGGCATTGCCACATAAATACGAAATATGAGCGCATATTTAATCAGCGAAAATCCGACACCGAATGAAATTGGATGGCGACAGGTTTTCCCCTGATGCCGGAAGAGCAGTGCGAAAGGCACGCAAAGCACAGCCAAATAGCTAAATAAAAAAGGGGGAAGGGGGCCAGCACACACTGAGCTCACACTGCTCGTTGACATTAATATGCAAAGGGGCTGTGCCGTGACGCCACGGACCAGTCCACCTGGCGTATGCGTAACAATTAAAAAAGCCAACAGCACGAACCATAGCTAACATGTCAAACAAAAGCGGGTGGGGATGGTTGATGACTGACGATTGGAGGCGGGTAGCGGGTAGCGGGTAGCGGGTAGCGGGTGGCGGTTGCTCCGTGTGACAGATAAGCGTAATAACAATTAATTAAAATATATCTCAAATCTGCTGCTTTTGAGGCCATAAACGTCTGATATCTGATGCAACAATTACCCCCAGTCTTGTGCTCCGATGTGCGTGAGTTTGTGGCGCAGACACTGATTTGTGGGCATAAATAAACCAATTAAAGTGCTTCATGTACAACAGAGAGTAATATGAGGTACATGCATGTTGACAGCGACTAAATACCCCGTATACGTCGTATACGTATTGAAATATCAATATAACCATAATGTTAATTATAATATTGAATAATCGTTTTCTTATCAGGCAGATCGATAGCCATTAGAGGTGAAGAACCATCAATGGGGACAATAGTTATTCAACGATAATTACTTATGGGCCATTGATAGTTATTTAAGAACAAGCCCCAGTTGATAGAAGTGCGATGATAAGTCCAAAAAAATGGGATATTTGATAGGTCCATAAAGGGATAAATTGAAAATAATCAATGAATCAAATAATTATTTCCATTTTATGAGATGTAATATCAATATCGTTTATAAAGAATGGAATATTTATTTTAATTTCATTTTCCATTGTGAAATATAGAGTAATTTTATAAATAATTATTTATAATTTATTTATTAAACAATGACTTCTTTCTAATTTGCATACGATTGTGCAATATAGTATACTTTCTTTTATAACTCATTATTTATTTATTAAGCAATGAAATCAGAGCTTACAGAGATGACGTCGCGAAAGTCACATTCTGATAATCGCGATTTAATCCATAACTCTGAAACGGAAATAGTTGTAGTTGTAGAAAAAACAAACTCGTACTGCGCTTGCTATACTTAGAGCTAAAAACAAACAATTAAGATTAGAGTTCTTATCAAGAATATATATACTTTATGGGGATGTCACGCCTCCTTCTGTCTTTTACATACATTTAACAATATAATTATACCCTGAATTCCCATTTTCAATGGGTTAAGGGTATCAAAATGTAATGATAGCTTTTTATGTGATTTTTCTCCTCTTTTACAAATTAGCAAGAAAAGTCTTTCTTTAATATAAATATTACTGCAATGCAGATGATAATATTATCATATCAGAGACAACATAAATAAATTCCAACACCATAATCTCTTATGAATACATAGTTATAAGCATGTCGGAGATGACTCTAAATTGTTTTGTTCCATGAAGGACTACTAGCGATATTTATTCTTTATTTTGCACGTATCCCGTCCCAATTGTCTTGTTGTTGCTTCTCACTTTGTCATTAGACTAATGTCATGTACGCACAGCCTCAACCCTCGTGCCTATATTGTTCTTTCTTTACATAACAACATCAATCGAGCCACACTCGGCTGAAGCATCTTTCTCGCTCTCGAGCCTCACTCTCGGCATACAATTTACCGCTAATCGTATTCCTCTTTTGTCAGTTACTTTGATTTCTGCTTTTTACAAAGTAGCGACACAGTCACGGCACCAGGAAGTTTTACTGACAACATTTCACACTTATGTTATTAACATAACATGCCCCTGTTATGTTAACTTCTCATGATAATTAAATAAAACTCTGACAAGCACATATTGAGCTTAAAAATTTTATTGTATACGAGCAGATGCTTACGGTTGGTTGGACTTTGTTTTGCATCCTGTCTAAGCAGATATTGAGAATACATTTCATATTCCATATTCAAAATGATTTATCAAATTTCTCTGCAATCAATGGTCATTGGATGAACATGTTCAAAGTTTTTCACGTACTAATACAGGGAATGGATTTAGAAATTCCAGAGAAAGCAATTATATACATATAATAAGACTCCACCGCTCCTGCTTTGGCATTGATTAAGTGCACCAATCAGCGCTTCTATTCAGAATTTCATTCATTCCAGGACAAACGTTCAATTTAAGTGACTGTGGCTGTGGGCGTGGCTGCATGTGTTCTTTGCTTAGCAAGTGGAAACTTTCTTGCTTATTAATTAAACTAATTAAAATGCACTTTATTATACGACCGAGAAACAGTCGGGCTAAATATGCTCTGAAATGCCAATAGGCAGCTCTTGCCACTGGGCTGGGCTAGAGCTGATGGCTGCCAACACTTTGCTTCAATTAATGCACTTAACTAAAGTTATGCTGATGATAAGCATAATAGCTCACACTCAGGGGGAATGTATTTCTCATAATACAAATCAGATTATGCCATTAGTTGGGCTTCAGCAGACCCAAGCTCTGGACATGCAATTTGACTGTGCGCTTTGATTGATTGATGTGCTTTGTTTTAGCAGCTTTTGTGCTCCTCAAGCCTATCATAAGATTATGTCTCCTATGTATCTTAGCTGTTGACAGAGCTTGGCTAATTTTGATCAGCTACTGTCACAGACATGATTCCTTATTTTTTTGTATTTTTCTTATTTTTATTTTAATTTTTATTTTTGCCCTTTTATAAAGAAAGAGACTTTTCATTTAATTTTTTTTTTTTTGCACTTGAGCACGTTAGGCACTGTCGCGCCCGCTCCCCAGATCTTGGCGTCTCCCAAAGGGCGTTGCTCACTTAGTCGCGCGTCTTTTGCAGGCACTTAATGTGTCGCACCCCCACAGTCCATAGTCTAACGACGAGAGGGAGGGCAGAGCTCTACCCTTTATCTGTATTGTTGTACAACGAGTTGCCTAAAAACAATGCAGATGCAGGCGTCGCACATGCAACAACAACAACATTCAAAACGAACAACGAGCAGGACGAGCAACAGCGAAGACAAGCAAATTTCAGCACGGAAGCGGAAGTCATTGTTGTCGCACAATGGCGAACGCGTCGCAATTATAATAATTTTGATTGCATGCCGCCCCATCACCGACAGCACCAGCTTGTTATTGTTGGCAGTGGTTGCATGAATTATGTAGCTTCCTTGTCCCACCATAGCCCCGCAGGAGCTAACTTACTGCACAGCAACCAGCCAGCCAGCCAGCCAGCTAGACAGCCAGACAGTCAGCCAAGCAGACACACGTGCAACATGCCCGGGGCAGGACTTTGTAATATTCCACTTTAATTGTATACCCATGCAGAATGCGAATATAGGGTATATGTCTTATCAGAACATGCAAGCAAAAGGTAAATGTGAGCCGTGATCGATCATGAATATACAAAAGTACTCCGTCCACCCCATTTATCCATAGAAAATGAAGACTTTAAAATATAAATGTAAAGGAAATAAATGTTACGAGATGTAAATGTCTTATAGAAAAATTGAAATTAATTAACATAAATTTGAGTTTTAAATAAATAATTTTTATTTTAGTTTTAATAGGAAATTGATTCAATTTCTGTCTGGCTTCTCATTATTTATTTATCATTAGATTAAAAAAATGAAGAATAAAAACTGGTGTTAAAAAAAAAAAAATAATAATATAAAGCTGTAAAGTTGATCGATGGAGGAAAGCATTTTCGATGGTTTGGCATCGCATTCTTATTTCAGGGTAACTTCTAGTCGGTTATGCCTGGCTGAAGTACACTTTTTTCTCTGAGTGGATTTTTATTTTAATTACGAGCACTCGACGCCATTTATTTGACTGTGGCGCAAACGAAGCACCGAGCAGAACTAATTAGCTGGCACACAAATGGGCAATACCTAGTGGTCATTAGGTACTTTGAGCAGCGGCTCGCAAAGGGCTGGGCATCTTCTAAACTCTTACAACTCATTGGCCAAGCGCCGGCAGACTTCTTGGCCCGTCTTGGCCAGACTTTGTCTGTGAAAATAATTTCCTTGAAAGCTGGCCAAACGTGCGCTTTGATTTGGCTAAGTAAACTGTAAAACTGTAAAACTCAGCAAAGCCGCAAATGGAAAAGGCTACAAAATTGCTAAAAACCTTCAGTTCTCTCTCTCTCTCTCTCTCTCTATCCTTGAGTGTGTGTGCGTGTGTATGTGTGTGTGTGTGTGACTATCATTTGCTTTTAATTTGACTTGAGGGCGTAATTAAAGAAAAATGCAAAAGCTCTTTGATTGTCAGCCAGTGGCAAATCAAAGCTAGGCAAACCCAGAAGAAGAAGAAGACGTCGAAAGGACTTAACGAAAGAGAGAAATCGAGTAATGTGCTAATTGTTTTAAGGCTCAAGCGCAAACACAAGGAAACGCCTTAAAGGACGTTTCGGACAAAAAATTCCATTTAACCTGACGCTGCAGGTCTAGCAAGATGACTCCTGGTTGTTGGCAGGCGCTGAGAGGCGCTGGACTAAAACATAAATTTGCCTTTGTTTCAGTTGCATAACACATCCTGTGACACACACAAACACACACACAGACACCGATGCCAGTCAACTTTTACTGCTGACTCGACTCCGCAAAAAAGTGCAAGAAAAAAGAAACAAACAAGAGCAACAAAAAATCTCTTTAAACGGGTTAGCTGGATCAACATATACTCTGTGAAATAAAGCCAGCTAGAAGAGGGGTAAAAGGGGAAGACGGGAATTTTCTCTGGCAAGTGTTAAACGGGGCTGTTATGTTTAAGTTGAAAATTTCTTAAAATATCATTCATCATTTATTTGTATGCGACAAAGAGTAAGAGCAATCTAACCGTTTCAACTTTTCGTACAGAGTATATAAAACCAAGTGCCAAAACGCTTGGAAGTTTGAAGGAACAGACGAAGTTATGCAAAGTCAGCAGCAGTGGACATTGACATGCAAGCACATGTGCCTCTCTCTGTGTGTGTGTGTGTGTGTGTGTGTGTGTGTGTGTGTGTGTGTGTGTGTGTGTATGTGTGTGTGTGTGTGTGAAAAGGGTGATTCAATTTGCAGTTTTGACACTGCAGCATGTGAGTCGAGAACACACACACACACACATACACATGCCAGTCAGATGAAAAGCTAACCCACACACAGTGAGCAAAGTCAAATTGCCATATTTCATCTATGACTTTTATGACTTTTTCTTTTATTTTGAAGCGATGCCTTTTTGCTTTTGTTGCTTTTGTTGCAGTGCAACACGAATTTATATGCAAGCAGAACTTTATTTCATTTCATTTACACGTATCGCCTTTTACCTGTTTTCCGCTCAGAGGTGTGAGTGTGTGTGTGTGTGTGTGTGTGTGGGTGCACCTATGCAACATTCGACTCAATGTCGTCCACGCACTTTGTGAAGTACTCCTGGGCCATGCGGCACTCGGTGCTGTTCGTGTAGAACTCCTTGGGGCACTTCTGCATCGCATGGATGCGCACACAGATGGTCACGTGCAGGGAGAACGGGTTGCACTTCTCCTCGATGAACTCAATCTCCGGCAGATGCAGCGCGAAGCGCGCTGTGTGCATGGCGCCTGCAAGTTGGCAACGCATTTTAAACACACTCGACTCAAGTCAGCGCGAGAGCGACTCACGATAAGCTTCGCACTTTATGTAGGCATTGAACATGAAGGGCACGCTCGTGGCTTGCGGCTGCGGCAGAATCAGCTCCAGGTTCCTCTTCACTCGGACCATGTCCAGGCGATAGGGCGGGTCCACTTCAATATAGCCTGAGCCTATATAGTTGCACTCCTCGAGGCACTGTCCAAAGGATTGTGAAGAATTTACATACATCGCAGCAGCGCCGCATAGCTAGCTTACCATGTTGATGGTATACATCTCGGCGAAGGTAAATCGACGATTTTTGGGCAACTTCAAAGCGTCACGACAATCCGCATAGCCCGGGTCCAGGCTGCTGCGCGTCAGTTGACAACAGCGGGCAGACAGGCGCTGTCAGAGCATTGAATATTTGCTTATAAAGATGTTTCAGCCTTTTATTTCTGACTATCACTCACTGTGGCATTAGCACGCATCTCTTTACAGCTCAGCTCGGCCTTAGCATAAAAGCACAGAAACAGCTACAATCGATGTAGACAACTTTAAATTCGAATCTATATACGAGCATAAGAATCTTAAGCCAAGGCAAGAGTGTTGAAATGAAGGAGCTACAATATTATCAAGCATGGAATATTTACATTCAGCAGAAGTCTGCGAAGAAATGTTTCTGACTCTAGCTTACTAATGTTGTAAATTGAAGCCAACTTTAATATAGAGATTAACTATTGAACTCACGAGTATTAGAAGCGACGTTGTTTCGACTGGTGCCTGCATTGTGCGAGCGTGGTCAAGAGCGACTGAGGAGAGCACAGTTTGGAGCTCAGATCGGAGTTTAATTGAATGTAGCTAGCCGGATGCGGTCTCAAATGGAGCACATTTCATGGCTGGTGCTCGCAGTTTTCAGTGCGTTTTCCAATTAAAATAAATTAAATCATCAAAGTGCGCAATTAGTGCGGGTGGCATTCACGTTTGTCTACTGCTCTGGCTGGCGTTTGGCAAATATTTTAATTGGCGGCGGCCAAAAATTCATTGAACTATGCAGCTGAATGGACGCCTTCTAATTTATGGCCGCTTCAATCAAACGAACACTTGGGCAGGTCAGCTACAGATACAGGTAGGCCAGGCCAAGGCCAGCTTCAGGACATCGATGACGATGCCCGCAGCCATGATTAATATTGTTGGCACGCAAACATCACGTATACGCAGCAACAAAACAAGGTCACAGTTAGAGCAGGAGTCGGAGTCAGCGCCGGAGCCAATGGGCTGGCAAGTGGCGTTCGAGAAACCGAGTTAATAAATTGTTTGGCGTTGTTAACTAAATTTTGGTCTTGGTCCTCCCCTTGCCCTTGCCCTTGCGCTTGCGCTTGTCCTTTGCCTTTGCCTTTGTCTTTGGTGATTCTTGTTCGGGGCAACACTTTTTCTTGATTTATTGATATGCTAATTGAGTGTTTGCACGTTGACCCCCTCACTTTTTAAATGCCAACGTTGACTTCTTGCTGCTCTGCTTGTGTGTGTGTGTGTGTGTGTGTGTGTGTATTTGTATGACCAGTCGAAATTATGAGCCATGGCACGCAATTTGCATGGCAAGTGTTGTTCAAATTAATTGTAAATGGTTGTAATTTGCTGTTGCCATTGCCGCTGCCATTGCCGTTGCTGTTGCCGTTGCCGTTGCCGTTGCTGTCGCCGTGGTTCGCTTCTCGCGTTTACAGTTTAATTGCAGCTTACACGATCCCAATTCTCGACTTGCCTCCCTGATGTGGCAGCTTTAATTAATTTATGGCCATGTCTGCTCGCGGGCGGCTGCCGCACCACCGCCACCCTCGATAAATGCGCCGTCATTTCGGATTTTGAGCGTGTTTAACGTGACGTATGAGTGATTTATGTTGATGGAGTGCACACGTTAAGCAATGGCCCTTTGACACTGCCCAACTGTCAATTGTCAATCGACACAGTCCGACACAACAGTGCAAAGCAGACATCTAAATTACGTTTAAGCATTTTACAAAATGTAAATAATGCGAATCTCTTCGAATGCAACTGTTGATATTTGTGAATATGATGATATGAACACAAGAAAATAGCCCAAGGGAGATTTATATGCAAAAATAAATCATTCTTGCCACAGCTTCGCCTTTTCACGGCACGTTTCCTGTTCGATTGTACCAAAGATGCAGCGAAAGATACTCTGATCCCTCTCACATTTAGTATTTGACTGCTGGAATTAATATAGAACGTATTACTAAATATATTCTCTCTAATCATGTATATGAATTCCATATATTAATTCATTATATTACACTCAAAACTTTGCTTATAACTCCAATTCACGTCTGATTGGGCTTGCGTTGCGTTGACTTTTCACTATTTGCCACACAGCTGGAGACACACACACACACACACACATATATATATATATATAAACACCCACATTTGGATATATTGCTTGTTGTTAATTTTTTCGCAGCTGAGGGATTTGCTAGCATAATTACTTAAATACAAGTGGGAATTATTCGCATACTGTTGAGTTTTTATGCCTCGTTGCCTGGTTTATGGCTGCTCATGGAGGCGGCGCTTAGCTGGCAGGGCTCTTTTTTAATGAAATTATTTGTTATTACATATAGTTTACTTCAATGTCTGCCCAAGAGCTTATACATACCCTGCCACCAACGGCGACGCATGCATTTGGCGACGTCGTTGGGTCCCGCAATTTAATTATATTTCATTCCGAGCAAGTGTGTTAGTATGTGTGTGAGAGAGAGAGAGAGAGAGAGAGAGTGTGTGTGTGTGTGCCGAAATTAGTAGGAAATTGTTAATGCGATAACAGATTGCCATAGCGCGCACATGTCTCTATGTGTGTGTGTGTGTGTGTGTGTTTGCGTGTATGTAAAGTTGCCTGGCAGCCACATGGGGAACAGAATGGGGGGAAAAAAAAACAAGAATACGTTAACAGTTTGTAGGAAATAAATTTGATTGCGCCCAAACTGATTTAAGTGCGCCTCGAAGCCTTGCAAAAGCGATTTGCTTTTTCGGCAATTTTGTTCGTTGAGGAAAATTCATTAAGTTTTAAAGCGTGTGCAGCAAAGTAGTTGCTGCTGCTGTTGCTGTTGCTGCTGCTGTTGCTGTTGCTGCTGCTGTTGCTGTTGCTGCTGCTGTTGCTGTTGCTGCTGCTGCTGCTGCTGCTGCTAGCTACAAGAGAATTCATTTGCCGCATGCCACATTAATCTCATGCCTTAGCCAGCTGATGCGTTACCTCCAAGTGCTTCGAGTGTGCTGGAGATATGCTGCTGGGAAAGTGAGAAATTCATTGAAGACGCATTTGCGGTAAACGCTCGGGCGTGTGCTTTGCCCCAGCTAAATTAAAGATGCAACTCACGAGAGCAGCGCTGCGCTGTGCGCTGTGCGCAGAGCTGTCGCCTTTTGCCGCACATAAATCAGTTTTAAATGCTTATAAATAAATTGAGTTCCTTGCCACAGGTGGGCGGCAAAGTGCGCAGCTACAGTAGCCACTGGCAACAGTGCTAGCTGCCAGCTGCCAGCTACCAGCTGCCAGCTGTTCGCAGCCGTTCACAGCCCAAGTCGAGAAGCCGACAAACAGTTTAGTTCCAGCAGCTGCTTTATATTAACTTGCCATCAAAAGGCCAACATTGACTGCTGAGTGTGGGTCTGGTGCAGCGCTTGAAACACTTGTGAGCTGTTCGGTTTTTACATCGATTTCATATTGAATATTCAAATTAAAAAACTGAATAGTCTTGAAATATTCAATTTTGTTAAAATATTATTTTTCGAGTATGCAGAGCATTATTCACAGTATACAGGACAAGTGTCATAGCCTAGAATTTAATAAATCTTAAATCACATTAATTTAAATAAATTAGAATACCTATTCACCAACATAGACTAATATTTTATTAACTAGTCTGATATTTGTAAAGTATTCATTAAAATAAAAATAATTAAACAAAAATATAAATAATTTAATATATTGTAATTATATTGAAATTACAAATATTTATTATAAATTAAATCGTGTCTTTAATTTGTTGTTTATAATAGTTATTATTTAGCTTAAGATTAATTTTATAATATGTTTTAATATTATCAATATGTATTTATTTTCTAATTTAACTTCACTTTTATAATGTTATCTTTAACTCTCTCCCTCTTGTTACAATGTTCTTGTCCGACAGCTGATCTTATTCGATAGGTTATATTTGTTTTAATCGAATGTGGGTCCATTTACCCAACATCTGATCAGTGGATCATATATGCATATGCATATATGGAAAGCTCACAAACATAATATATCATATTATGATTATACAAACATACATATATACATACATATAGTTTATACCCCTTAGCCTTTTCATTTTAGCCCATATACATGTATTTTTATTCAATCCCATTATTGTTAGGCCCTTCTTGAGATATATATATTTTTATATATGTACATATTAACTATTTACCGTTTCGTATTTCAACAAGTCTTGTTCCACACTCGTTAGGCCCATCTCTATCCAATATATTGAGCTCAACCTAAGCCCTGCCATAACAGTTAAACTTTATGATTTTATTGGGTGCTATGCTAGAACTATCGGTAACGATAGACCTCTTAGCATTAAAGCCATCTCTAGAGCACGCAAAACGAGAACCCACTAATACAGGCGCTGCCTTAATCTGTTGTATTCATTTTGACAATTTATGCCGTGGCTGCCAAAGGCTCACCGCCGGGAACGCTCGCATGTCCTTGGGGAGAGGGGTGGGGGGCATGTGTCGTCCTGTTTGTCTTGTGTTTGTTTTCTTAGTAGAGTGCGCGTGACGTCATGTTATGTATTCAACGTATTTAAGCGTGGCCACCAGAGTGTCGAGCTCCTTTGGCAGAAGCAGCTCTCCGCTCTCTGTGGCTCTCTAGCTGCTGCCTCATTTTGTTTCTCCCCGAGAGTGCGCTAATGTATATACTTGACTGGTTTTAATCAAAAGATTTTCACATTAAATTTAACCAATTTACTATGCTTTTATTTCATCCAGCTTGTGCCTGTATATGTATATTGCACCACTTGGCTGAGCTCTGAACTCAATGCCTGGTTATTGAAATTTCATAGTCTAATTTTGCAGCTCAAATTAAATTTTAATTACGCGCCTTTGAGCCGGCGTACGTGAATAAGTTGGCCCCAGTAGCCCATCGCCTTCAAATTGGCTATTTCGCTGGGTCGTGTGTGTGTGTGTGTTGTGCCTTTGACATTATGTCTATCTATTCACAGCTAACAAATTATGAAAACAATGGCTTTAGGGCCATTGGCGTCGACAAATTAAAGCGCTGCAAATGAAAAAGCATAGCATACTTTTCAGCTCCACATAAAATACATTTACTACGGCCACAGCGGAGTTTTACTTTCAATTCAGGGGAAACCAGCCACACCAGGCAGACTTACCCTATACATACTCATGCAAATACTCGGTGTGTTCTTTTACTTTCTTTGTGGCTTGCATATGTATGTATGTGTCTCTGACCCCGAGTAGCGTCACCGATAAGCTTGACACAAACTGGTTGAACACTAAACAGAAAATAAAAAAACAAAAAATAAAATGCAAAAATTCAGAAAAAAAACACACAACAAAAACAATAAAAAGTTTTAGCAGTTGTTTTGGTTGCATTTGAAAGCAGAATATAGCGAACTAGAGAGGGAGATGCTTAAAGAACTTTTAAATTAAAATATCGAGCGAGAAATTCATGAAATTTTAAGTAATTAATTTTGCAGCAGCGACCCCAAAGGCACGCAATACATTTGCCAGCACTGACCAGCTGCCAGTTGCCAGTTGCCAGTTGCCAGTTGCCAGTTGCCAGTTGCCAGTTGCCAGTTGGCAGTTGGCAGTTGGCAGTTGCATTCCAGAGCAGCAAATAGAGAGCGCAACGAATCACAAATATTTTATTTCATTTGCTTACATATGCTTAGCATCTACCGCTATCTCTTTCTCTCCCTCCGCTCTGTCGGTCTGTCCCTCTCGTTTAATCAACGTTTTTATTGAATTAAACAAATTTGTTTCTAATTTGCCTGTGGACATGCCACCAGCTGCAGCACGTGTGTCCCGATTCAGGCCAGCTGTCACCAAATGTCGCCAGGTTGGATACTTTCTGATGCCACTGTCAACAGCTGACAATTTGATTAGCCGCTGCAACTGCTGTCTGTGTAAATTGGTTCTCTAAAACTTTTGGCAATTAGCCAAGCTTACAGCTCGAAAGTTTGTTAATTTGAATGGGGCCAACGGCCAATCAAATCGATTTCAATATGATAAAAAATACTTATTTGATTCCCGACGAACTTCCAAATTTACTTTTCACCATGTTTTTACTTCATTTCCATTCATTTTATTTATTTATTTTCTTATTTTTTGTTTTATTGAATATCGCTGTCAGTTGCGCATTTTCCATTTCAAATGCTGCGACATCGCGTCACTCATAATTACAAGAGCTCGTTTTAATATACAGCTCGCTGCCTTCTACAAATGTCACTGCATATTTCACATTTCAGCTGCGCTTCATCACAGCATGAAGAATAAAAAAGCATATATATGGATATATATATGCGGAAATATATGTATATGCAAATGTGACAGAGAACAAGGGACATAAGCAAATGCTTGAATAAGCTTGAAGCTACTTTAAATTATTTGTATCTATAAAATTAGTATTATTATAAAAAGCATACAAAATCATTTTGAACGAAAGGAGATACATGAAATGGGAGAAAATATTCATCAGCATTCAAACTAATTCAGTTCAGGTTAAAAAGGGAAAAATAATAATAATGAAAATTACTTTAATTTTGATAAGCAGATTAGAAAAAAAACTGTTCTTAAAATAAATAGCTGAATGACATATTTAAGCTTTTAATAAAAAAAATTTTATAATTTTAATAAAAAAGATCGATAAATAAAGCAAATTATTTAAATTATTAAAACATTTAAACTTATACTAGAATGAAATTTGTACTTAAAAGTAATTCAAATTCATATAAAGAGAATTCAATGAAGTAAGAAGAAGAATTATTAAATATATATAATAAATATTTGAAATAATTTACAAAGATGTGAATTGTGACGGACTTTGCATAAATTTTGCGTTCACCTGGTATCTTAACAATTTTCAGTTGTTTCGGCATTTGCAGGAATCCTTTAATGCAATTGAGCTGCTAGAGAATGCAATGCGATTTCTGTGACAGTGTGTGAGTGTATAGCTCAAAAGGGCTGCTCGCTCAAATCAATTGTTGTTGACAATCTGTCTGCAAGCGAAATGTAAGCAATATGCAAGTTTTGTATGATGCTGCCACGAGGCAAGCCCAGTGGACTTGGGGGCTGTCAATAGATGTAGCTGCGTGAAAGGCCAACAATTCGAATTGATGAGTAAATGCATGCTGAAGTGAAGGTGTTGCATGTGACGTGTGCGTACCGCATGTGACTTGCCACCGAGATAAGATGCAAGATGCGTGGCGAAAGTTGTCCGCACTTAACATTGTTGACAGGCAACTCAATTCTGTTGCCAGTCAGTCTCCTGCTTTGGTGCAAAAAGTGTCGCTACGAAAAATAAGAAAAAACTAAATGGAGGAACAGCAATATAAAATTTTACGAGTCGTTTACACAAATGGCAACACTGTTGCCAATAAACGCCAGCCAAGCTCGGCCCCCAGCAAAGGTCGTGGCACCTCACCAAAGCCTTTGCTGTCCCTTTGTGCGCCCCGCCACCTGCGTCCGCCACCAGGCAGCTGCTGGACAGAGTTTTTGTTCCATTCGTTTGCAATTTTTATATTGTTGCAAAATGTTTTCGTTGCAGCTCGTTTCTGTTTATTTTGTACACACAGAAAAAAGCGCTGCGCCCTCCACTCAGCAGCCGAGCGGGCTTGATGCAATTGTTAGTTGCAGGGCTGTCGCCCTCATGTATTCGTATTCGTATTCGTATTGTGTTTACAAAAATAATGGAATTTGATGCTCGTTTTATTGACAGGAATCAGGCTAAGTCTATAAATGGAAAGTGTAATCAATTTTATGGCCAGCCATCGGCAATGATCTACCTTCGCAATGCACATGCAACAAATATTACTCTTACGCCTCGTGCCGCGTGGGCCAGAGCTAAATGAAGTTGTAAACTCCTAAATGGGTCACTGGGCGAACGCACTAAGTGAGTGTCCTGCAGGACACTGCTGGGCCACTGAGAGGAAGCGAAGTGCACGACTCTGTGGCCATGCAAATATTTACGAAGAACAGCCGGAGCAGCAAATGGAAATGGCAAACAAGAAGCAACAAAATAGAAATTGCAGCAACACTTGCACACCTGCTGGTGGGTCGGTGGGTTGGTGGGTTGGTGGGTTGGTGGGTCAGGTGCGACAGAGTGGATCCGAGCTCAGAAAGATTTGTTAGAGTGCTTTCTAGCTGCATGTTTGCATTCATTGTAAATGTGTTCACATCTCAAGCGAGTAAATGAACCAGAGAAAAGGCAAGAGTGCTCCACGCACTTGAAAGTATTCAACTGGCTTGGAACAGATATTATAGAAAAGTTCTGGATACTCAAGTTTGTTGCCAAGGTAGCGTTAACAATTCAGATAAAAATAAAATAAAATAAAATGGAAAAAATACGATATATCGTATAAATTAATCTTCATTAGAGCTCCTGCTCTGTTCTGAATTAAATTTCCATGTGCACCTAACGAAGGTGTACAAATCAAATAAACTAAAAAATAAATTGAATTAAATTAAAAACAACATTGATGCAGCACTCATCAGGCTGGGTACAAGTTATGGCACCAGAATATTCAATTCCTTAAAAATGCATGAATGCCATGAATTTATTTCATAAACTTCGAGCTCCGATATCGACAAGTGATGGCAACAAATTTGAAATCTTTACGTCTTTTTGCAGAGATGCAACTGCGGATGATAAAATATATATTTTATGGCTGCAGCTGACATGGCAGGAGTCTATGCCTCGCACACCGATAACAGCAGCATCAACGCTGCTCCAACTACAAACTACAAATTGCCGCAGACCATATAAAAGGCAGCCCATAAACAGACACACACACACACACACACACACAACACACACACACACACACACACACACACACATATATATATATATACCACACCTAGCAGGACGTCTATACTATTTGGCTTTACATTTTTCTTGTTGTTGTTGTTGCTGTTGCTGTTATATGCGGCTTTCAACCTAGTTTGCCACCTAGCTCGCTCCTCCACACCCCCCTTCACTTTACACGTCATCCCCTTTCCTTTGGAGAGTTGCTTTCGCTTGCTGCAGGGAAGACTGCGACTCGTTCTCTTTGCAGTTTTCATTTGCGCGCCTTTCATTTGGCTTTTTCCCGTTCGCTTAGTACAATTTTTTATGTGCATTTTTGTGTCACATTTAGTTGTTGTCGTTAGTTTTTATTTGTATTATTTTTATTTTCGTGACATTTTTAGTGGACTGTCTTAGTTGTCTTCCTCTCTCTCCCCATCTCTCTCTCTCTCTCTCTCTCTCTCTCTGTCTCATTCTCTTTCTGTGCGTGTGTGTCATTTTGTCACATAGTTTTATGTTTTATTTAGCAGGAGCACTGTGGCAGGCGAGTCCTTAGCTCGACAGTCCTTGAAGCTGCCTTTAACTTGGCATTTTATATGGTGTCAGCTGGAAGCGTTGCGACTTCATCCTTTCCAAGTTTGTGGCTTGGCTCCGTCCTCGTTCATATTTTATGAGTTTTCATTTGCCGCTCAAATAGTCGCTTATTGGCTGCTTGTTAGCAGGCGATGTCCTGTTCCTGCTCCTGCTCCTGCTCCTGCTCCTCTTATGTACATCCCACCTCCTGCTGTTGATTGCCAGCATTTTAATTACTTATCGCTCTGACAGTCATTGTCAATTTTTAAATGTGCGCCATTTTGTTTCGCTACTGACGCTTAACTGCTTTTTATTGGCCCCCAACCCCACCTGGGGAGCCGCACCCGCACTCGCAATTGCTCCTTGGCCCATTTATCATTGCTCTTTGGGGCAATGGCCGCCTTTTCTTTTTTATGTGCGTTTGTTCCGCCTCCTTCCCATCTTGTCATAAAAATATTTATGTGCTGCGCATTGAATGTTTTTAATGGTAGTCGCTGCTCTCTGGCATAAAGTTCTGGACATTTATTTCACTAATTAAATGTTAATTACAATTGATTAACTCAATTCGTCTGCAGCGATTGCCCTTAGATGAGCTGATCTGAGCCCTCTATGCCTTCAAGCCAACTAGTTGTTAAACTGCCTCGCCTCATGTAGCACTCGACGTGACTTGCCAGCCAGCCGCTGTTCAGCAATGTCGGACACAATGCTCTGCTGTACATTTAAAAGGATTATGCACTCGTGTTCTACTTGCGCTGCAGGAAATTCATTGTAAGCAGCCGCGTTGTAAGCCATGATAAATTGCCGCTCAGCTCAAAATAAGAAAGAACGAAAAAAAAAAAAAAAAAAAAAAAAAACAACAACAACAAACACACACAAAGACAGAGTCAAGCATCTTGTGAGGTGTCATGTATTTGCACAGGGGCGTGGTATTTCCTAGCACTCTAAAAAATATATATTGAGAATCGTTCAACTCAAAATATTGCTTTGACAAATTTTAAAATATTCATGAGAAAGAATTCTTTGAACTATAAAATTGTGATGTATCTAACAGAAGATAATAACAGCAAATAGGATTTAGGCACTTTTTCATAATTGAAAATTGAATAACACACTTGAAGATAGATTAGCCTAATCCCTCTTGCAAAATGTTTTACCTAAGTCACTGCACAGAGATGCACACATATAGCTCAAGCTCAGCCATACAAGCAAGTCAGCTTGCCAGGCCAGGCGGCACTCACAACAAAGACAGAGAGACACAGGGACAGAGGGACACAGGGACAGAGGGACAAACGGACAGACAGTTGCTGCACATGTGCGAGGTCCTGTTGCCGTCAGCGAAAAACAATTGCAGTGTACGAAAAAGTTTTATTGAAAAACATTTTAAATGTATTGCAGTTGTGTTTTGTTGCAATAATCACGGCATCTCGTTGTTGTTGTGCTGTTGATGTTGCTGTTGCTGTTGCTGTTGTCCCCATTCTCTAGTTACCATCTTGCCGCTCGAATTGCTGAGAGCTAGTTCTTGACTTGACACAGAATGTTGCAACAGAAAAGCAAGTGACATTATTCATCAGCTGCAACCATATTAGAAGAGTCTGAATAGGCGATCTATGCCTTCGATATTTCCATATTTAAATGTGCTTTTCAGTTTCTGGTAATCTTTTTAGTCTATGCTGACCTCTGACATTTATATGCAGCTGCTGCTGCTGGATGCTAAATGAAATTAATTTTTGTACTTGCAGCTTTCTGGCAGCTGTCAACTGAAGCAATTTATGCCTTTGATTATAGCAATGAATTATTATGTTATGTTGTGCTCATAAATTTGCATTGTCAAAGGTTTGTCTGTGCCTTCACACTAGCCAGAGCATAGCGTAAGCCCAATCAAACACTAATCGCCATAGCATGGAGCAACAATGCGCATTCTAAATTCAGTCTCCTGCAACACTTCTCCAAGGACTTGGTCAACAATTTTGCAAGCTCGCCAGTTTTTGCTGCATCGTCAGTGTTGTGGCTCTGGCTGTGGTCACAGCTTTTGCCAACCGGGGGTCAGCTGATTGTGCCAAGAATCAGGAAAAGCCAAACGAACTTCATTTCACTTTGTTTGCGCTTTGGTTTTGGCCGACTGTCACATTTGTTGCTCTGCACTTATTGTTTTGATTTCACTTGTTCTTTGCTGCTGTTGGTTGGGAGTAAAACTTCTGCCTGGGAGAACACTGTCAAATCACAGCACGAAAAAGTCTCGACTGCTAAATACTCTATCCATAATTGTCATTGCAAGATGAGTATATGATTCATCTTTGAATAATATTCAGTAGAGAGAGAGAGAGAGAGAGAGAGACTTGGAATTCTCTCATATTATTTCATTATCTTTCAACTCTTGCTGATAAACCTTTTCAACTCTGATATATTTCACAGCAGAGTTCATATTGAAATTTAATATGCTTAGTCACCTTTTAGCTAGAGTCAACGATCTGCTGCTGATTTTGGTTGCTGATGCTTCATTAAAATTTACTTACACAACTAAATGAAACAAAGGGAAAGCTAAGCAAGCAGCTAGAGCGAGTGAGATCCGGCTTTTAGATATATTAGCACACTTACCCCTAACTGAGAGGTAAACTCTGTTCATTTGAACAAGGAGAGGAGGAAAGGAGTCCTGCAGGTGAACTGCGCTGGCTGCAAATGCTTAAAATAAACTCACATATGCAAAGAGGAAAAAGGCAAAAAGCGTACATTGAAATCCTTTTAAAATAACTTTCCTTCATATGCTCGCACTCATTTCACACACAGACGCAGCGCGGTTGGCCACAGGCACGTGAGGAGGCGGTGAGGAGGCGCAATAAACGTAGCTGGATGGCTGGATAGCTGGCCACGTTAGTTGGTTTTGTTTAGCATTGACTGACCAACGAGTCCATTTGAGCGCCAGCGATAAATAACCAAACACCGGGAGCCAACTGAAAGCAACTCAAAGAAGTCACAGATGTAGATGTAGATGTAGTCAAAGTCTGGGACTCAATGAATGAAGTGAAATTACTTAATGGTACCAAATTGTACTTTGCTTAATTACTTGGCTACTGATACCCCTAAAACACACACACAAACAAAGAGAGAGAAATAACCTCATCCTCTGTTATATACACATTCACACACACACACACACACACACACATGTAGCCACATGTCATTTATATTTCCACTGCTGTTGCTACTCCAGGCACTGTGGGGTAAATCGAGTCGTGGGTGCCGTAAAAACAACGTTACGTATACGTTGCGGTCGTAAACTTGTGTCTGTGTGTGTTATGTGTATTTGTGTGTCTCTGTGCATGTGTGTGTGTGTGTGTGTGTGTGTGTGTGTGTGTTGCCTTCTTTATGGCTTGTTTCTTTTGAGCTTTGCGTTTTGTGCGCCTTGACTTCCGTTTCATATTTTTGTTGTTGTTGTTGCTGCTGTTGTTGTTGTAGGTGTTGTTGTTTGGTTGCTCGCTCGGTTGGTTTGGTTTTTGGCTCTTTGGGCGTTTTTCGTCCTTGTGCCGTATAATTTCCAGCTCCCTTTTAATTTACGTCGCGTATACGCGATATATGGCATTTTAAATTGTTTATGACTTGCAAAAGGGCGCCAAAGGGTAACCGCTAGATAAAGATTACAACTGGCCCAACTGCTTGACACTGCCAGAAGTCCAAAATCCCAACGCACCACACCGCACCACTTAACCCACTGGCTCTGACTATTGTCTAAATGGCAGCCACAGTCCCCACTTGGCTAATAGAAAAGCACGCACTTTTGTTTAACCAGTAGTGCGTATTTGCGTGAGTGTGTATTTGTGTGTGTGTGGTTTTTAGTTAATTGTTGAGAGAATTGCCGAATTGCTAAATTCCTAAATTGCTGATTGATGCGCATTGCGTTGATTTGCTGTGGGCCTTTGTGCTGAGCAATTTTGAGCTAAACGATTTCGCCACCAAATTTGTAAAAGTTGTTCAACAGCTGATCGAGTGACGCCCATCCGACCACTCAACCCCATCTCCATCCCCATCGATATCCCAGTGCAAGCCTATGTGCAAATATTTGTTTGCTTAACTTTCAGAGCGAACCACTGGACCGGGTCGCAGTTGTTGCGGTTTCTGCTGCCAGTTTAACGCACAGTGGCTCCAGCTGTTGTTTGTACATGATTTGTTATACGAAATGTAAACAGTAAAGATCTATGTGTGTGTGTGTGTCCCTTGTCATACAGTTGTTTGTTATTTGTGCCAGGGTCGAAAATTGCACAAATATATTAATAATCATGCAGTGCATTAACTTTTGTTGGCCACTGTCATTCCACTCGTAATTGCATAATAATAATGCTCATATTTCGGTTAGTGTTTTCATTGCCCAGCGGCGTTTTGTGAGCGTCAAACAAACACAGACTCACCCACCCACGCATAATTGCTGTTGAGTGCTTTCATACCCTTTAGCTTGTGTTAGAAAAGTGCAAATGAGAAGGTATTCGGTAGCTCTATTAATAATATTTTATAATGCTGTCTATATTAAGTTGAATAAGCGAATGTAAGAAATACATTAATACTAAAATACCAATGAAATATTTATAAATATTAACAGTATAATAATAGAATGAAAATATTTTAAAATGTAAGATTAGGAATATTGCCAATAATTTGCAATTATAGATCATCTTTTAACTTTTGTTATCAATTTGCATGTAAAACTAGATTGCTGTCCCTAAAGATATCAAGAAACTCTTAAATAAATATCAATTAATAATAAATGAACAAAATAATAAAAATAAAAATCCATATCTTATTTTCATTTACACCTAACATTTTTACTAAGTTAAAAAGTTATATCTCTTCAATGAAAACTTAAATTTCTTTAGAATAAATTTTGTTATATATATATATATATATATATATATATATATATATATATATATATATATATATATATATATATAAATTCTCTTTTTATATATAGTACATTACTAAACGAATAAACTTGATATTGAAATGTATCTATTTCTTAATAAAGATCTCTTTCATGAAACAGACTTTGTTTTTTCTAAAAATGCTGTTATTTCATTTAAAACTATATACATCTATTTAATTTTTTAATCTATATAAAATGTTTATTTGTCACAGGAAGTCTTTTAGTAGGGTACACCCTATTGAATCAAGTGAAATAGAATTTATTTCAAATTATTTTTTGAATTGTTTAGGCTCTGTTGCGTTGTATTTATATTTGCTGTTCTCGTTGTAGTTGTCATTGTATTGCTGTCTATTATGCCATTTTATTAGTTTTCTAAATTTAGGTTAATTAAAAACTTATTTGGGGCTTTCGGGCGTACAAATCATCTGTGGCTCCAGACTGTGCAAATATAATCACACATACATATATACATATATTCATATATTCATATATACATATACATATAAATATATATATATATATATATATATATATATATATATATATATATATATATATATATGTGAATATATTGATATTTGGACACTTGTGCGCTCATTACATGTGCCTAATGATATTAGACGTGTTGCAAATGTTGCAATTGGCATCGATTTTGCATTTGGTCAAATTTATTGCATTATATTGCAATAGCTGTCGTGGCTTCTGTGTGGCTGTGTATCTCTCACTCTGCGTGTGTGTGTGATGTGTGCATTGATGGGTCTTATCGGCCGTAATTAATATGCATTCATTACAAATGTGTTGCATACTCAAGACAACGAGCAATCAATTTGCCCCGGCGACAGACAGGGAGCACGCCAAGATAGTAGTATAAAAGAAAGGATATGTCCAGCACTCGATATATATGTATAAATATTTATATAATGTGTGTGTGCATGGCTTGACAAATGCAAATTTGCTTGTTTTCTATGATAATATTTTGCAGCAAATATCACAAATCGGCAATGGCACAGTAAACGGCTAACAAATATTTATAGCACTCAACGCGGGCCGAGAAGCGACTGCAATATTTATTACAACTTGCATTCAACAAAGCAATAACAGACAGCAACAACTACAATGACTGCTGGCTGCTTGGCGAGAACAACTAGCTGTAAAGGCAATGGCTGCAGTTGCAGGAGCTGGAGCTTGAGCAGGAGCAGGAGCAGGAGCTGGAGCTGGAGCAGGAGCTGGCGATGAATTCAGTGGCAAGGGCCGCAGTAATTCGTAGCAGACAACAAAAGTAAAAGCAAAAGCACAAGTAAGAAATATAACAACGGCATATGGCAGTCTGCAGCCATTCAAGGATAAGCCAAACAGGCCAGCCAGGCCGAGCCAGTGGCGGCGGCAGTCGCAGTGGAAATCATTTAAATAAAAGTCAATGTCATGTTATGTAGAAGAGACAGCGAATAAATAGTCGAAGGCAAGAATTCGAGACGCGAAAGAAAGAGAGTGGGAGAGAGGGAGACCTGGCACCAATATGGCGCATGAAATATGGGGCGTATGTGTAATATGCGCGACAAGGCAAGGATTCGAGAAGTAGCGCATGTAGATGCGCTTAATAAATGCCACAAGCGCTAAGCCTGCCACAATGGCAGTCGAAGCAGTTGAGGCAGTAGAAGCAGCAGAAATAGCCTAAAATCTGAGCTCGCAGCCTCAACACATTTAATTTGGCAACAGAATGAGCTGCGCTCTGACAGATGCCTGGGTAAGGCAAGCCAATGGTGGCAAGGCAAGGCAAGGCAAGGCAGTCACTCAGTCAGGTACGCCCTTGTCCTTAATGTATTTTCGTTTTATGGGCTCATTAAATTACGCTTTATTGCCGTTAAAATAAAATATTATGTGATAAAAATGCCGAAACTGCGCCCAAAGTCTCGAGTCTCGAGTCTCAGTCAGCAGTCAGCAGTCAGCGTCTTGTCGACTACTCCTGCCGGCAGGAATCACATTTTAAATGCGCTAATAAAAATGGCATCCGAGGCATGCGCAAAGTGAGCGTCGGATGGCGCAAGGACTTTGTTTCCAATTGCATGCATTTTAAGGACATCCAATTGCAGTTCGCACTTGCAGCTGCAGTTGCAGCTGGAGTACGCACTCGACGCGCGTCCTTCACTAGTTGTCATTTGGTTTTGACACTCAAGATCCCAAAAGAGAGTACAAAAAGCAAGTGGCTCAAATTAGTAAAAGCGTGCAGACAACAACTGACGTAAAGACCGTAAAAAGTTGAATCTTTCATACCCTACAAAAACATACACAAGATGGCTTGGGCTAGAGGACTATAAGCATGCGCTGTGACATCAAAGATTGTATATTAAATAATGAAGCATAACTGTGTAGTGAGCATGCTACTAAAATGGTTTCTTGTCTTGGAATTTGTTTTCCTCTTCATATATCCCAACTTTATATATTCAAGAGTAGTTTTTGTTCTTTGGGTAATGTTTTATAATGAAAAATATCTTATTATTGACTTTGAGCAGAGTATATCACAGTCGAGCATGCATTTGCTGTTAGCGGGTAAATGTTTTGTCTGGCTGGGCAAACTTGTTCTTGAGCCTGGAAGAGTAATTTGTATGCTGCTTCGCTGCCTGCTTTATTTATTTTTTAATTATTGCAATTTTTGTTGTGTCTGCCGAGGGACTTGGTTACTGTTGTTATTATTGTTGTTGCGGTTGTTATTTTTTTTCGGCCTGTCACATTTGAATGAATACGTGAGGCAGCAGCAAACTGCGGAGCAAGGATCGCACGCCCAGCTTCTTTGCGTTGTCGAGCGCTGCACTTTGCCAGCAGAAAATGTCAGCCAAACTAATCGGATTAGTGTGTCAGTAGTTTTTACCCAGTATATTTGTGTGTGTGTGTGTGTGTGTTTGTGTTTGTGTGTGTGTGTGTGTGTGTGTGTGTGTGCTTGTGTGTGTATGTGTATATGTGTGTGTGACGGATGGCTCTGTGGCGTACGCTGTTCGTTAGCCCAAGTGACCTCCATTTAAGATTCCGGATCCGTCTGAGGCTCAGTGGACAGCGGCACGTTTTAGTGTAATTAAAAAGCTATGCATATATATATATATATATATATATATATATATATATATATATATATATATGAGAAGGATTCGTGTCCTAGACAGGCGTAGTGTAAACGGAAATGCAGAAAGTGTGCCATACACCTTTTTGGTGTTAAATCTGTGGCACTCGTCTTTAATTTGAATATCAATTTAAAAAACTTAAAAGATTTCACAGGTGTCTGAGCTCAACTGAGCTCACAGAGCTCACGGCTCGGCTCCTTCCAGGACCTGCCATGTCAGCGTGACAGGAGCACATCCGGTGCCCTGTCATTTCACAGTGAAAGAGCATAATTTTGATGGGTGCGATTACTATGGGACATAGAGAAAAGAAAGGACAACGGCAAACAAATACCTTAGCTGAAAGCACAACACGTATGCAAGTACGTCGGGCGACTTCTGTGATGGCAGCGGCGACTGCGATTGCAAGGACTCATCAACTGAACCATAAACAAAGCCACGCAAGAGACAAAGCCAAAGCCAAAGCCAAAGCGAACAAAACAAAACGAGCAATAAAACTAGAAACCGCGCCAAGCACAAGAAAAAGCACATCAATCAACGCTGGGGATTGGGAAGGATACGGCAAAGCAAAGCTCCGCCACGCAGCAAGGATAAACGTGTTGTATAAAGAAAATGTTGGCAATGCGTATCGCTTGCTTGTATGTGCTATAGTTGTTGCTATAGTTGTTATAGTTGTTGCCGTAGTCGTTTGTAGCTGTTTTCATGCCGCTTCGAGCGACCACAAAATACCTCCCAGACACGAACAAGCCACCGGAAGAGAGGAGAGGAGAGGAGAGGAGAGAACACCTCCTGCTAGGTTATGGCCCGACAGTCAGTTAGTGGGACGAACGAACAAGTACATGAGCATAAATATAAAATATGTAAGCGTAACTTCTGCTACCACTGTATGCATGCATGTGTGTTGGTGACCCAACAAGATTAAAGTGTTGCCCGAGCAGAAAAGAGAAAAAAGACAAAACATTTCGTATGTTCGCCCGCTGCTCCGCTCGGCTAAAAGCGCCGTCCAACATTGTTGGCCAAAACAATTAAAGGTGGCAATTCCATTTGCGATAGCTTTTTCTAGTCTTTGTAGCTCTGACGCAAGAGTTGCTAAAGCAATATTATTTGATTGATACTCATGCCCGGACTGAAGGATACATTGTTTGCAATAAAGGAATTTATTGTTGTTTTTTAAATCATTTTTATAGAAACGTTTTTGCGGAACGTATTAAGCTACTTAACAATTTTTATTTTTATTTATTTTTTGTCAGTCAAAAATTAAATTTCCACATAAACTTTACTATTGAAATATGATTATAAGGATCTAAAATAAAATGAGTTTATTGATTTCTCAAATGGGTCACTTCCTTTGAATTAAAAAAATAAATAAACATTAAATTTTTATATATTGCATAATTAAAGAGAAACATCAGTTTTAATAAATAATAAATAAATTTGTTATTTTAAATATATTTATTTATTTTTATTTTTTTGTATAAACTTAAAAGATATTTAAATTTTTATTTTAATGACTTTTTTGAAAATGTTGTCTTCTTTTTTAACTATATTTTAATTTTTTAACCATTTTTAAAATTGTATGTTATTTTAAGTTAAACCATTCTATTATTTATTTAAAATGTTTCATTGTTGAAAAATGTTCGATAATATGAAAAAATTATTTCCAATTATTTTTCGTTTATTGAAGACGATTTGTCTTTTCCAAGAAAATAGTTTGTCGACTCGACCATTTTATTTACTACAAAAGTCTTATTCATATTTAGGTCATCGATGGTATACAATGGCACAGCTTGAGTATATCCAATCAATTTAACAACGGAGTAAGAACGTACTATCCAGAATTTTTGAAAAACACTCAAGAGGCGAAATTTAATTCATAAAGTTATATAAGAACACTAACAAACAATTGTTTTAAACGGAAGCCTTTTATGAGTAAAACTGATGCAATACAATACGTATACGTAATATTTACAACAAGTAAAAGTTACAAGCAGTAAAGAAGAAATATTTTTCATTTATAATTAAGGCTGTACAGTTTTAATTAATCATCTGGCAATTTCAATTGATAACTTATAATGCACGCTCGATGGCAACTTCTGACTTGGATTCGTATCAATTTTACCGAGTATATGTGAAATGTTGTCAATGTCTGATATATGACTGATTAAGCCGTAAAAGGTGCAACAAAGCCATCCAAATCTCTGGCGAAGTCCCAGCCACTACTCACTTCCCACCCCAACTATGCGCCAATGGATGCCAGATGGGACCAGCTGGGACCATGGGGAATGCGAACGAGCGAATAACTTACACCAAACAGCAGAAACAACAATAGGCAAATCGGAATTTATTATGTACACATGCACATATATATAAAAACGTTCTATATATATATATATATATATATATATAATGTGTTTGTACATAAGCGTATATATGTATGCTATGGGTGT
The DNA here is from genome assembly GCA_035047405.1 of Drosophila stalkeri. Taxonomy (NCBI): domain Eukaryota; kingdom Metazoa; phylum Arthropoda; class Insecta; order Diptera; family Drosophilidae; genus Drosophila; species Drosophila stalkeri. Next base: position 29,294,254 of record JAWNPR010000142.1, on the reverse strand, counting down.
GTGTGTGCTTGTGGGTATTATTTTATGGCTCATGGTAATTACAGGTGTCGCTATAATAAATTACCTTTGAATTTACTGTTTGTCGTTCTCATCGCTGTTGCTGTTGTTGTCGTTGTTGCTGTTGTTGTTGTTGTTGTTGTTGTTGTTGTTATCGCAGTTGTTGTCATCGTCGTTGTAGTTGTGTGCGTTGTTCTTGTCACTATAGTGTCGTAGCCCAGCTCCCGGCTGGCAGGATAATACTGAATGCCCGCTGGCGGCAGCTGCTTTAGCTTCGACTGGCTCAGCTGCTGCTGCTGCTGCTGCTGGCAGCTCGCATGTTCTGTCATTGATAAGCTTTATTAAAAAGGATAATGAGCCTGTGGCTGTGCCTGGGTATGTGTTCGTATATGTATTGTGGTTTTGTAGTAACAACTGAGTCTGTATGTGCATGAGTGTGTGTTCGTGTGTGTGTGTGTGTGTGTGTGCTATACATGTGTCCATTATAAGTTTCGTTGTTGTTTACGAGTTGTTGCCCGCTTGTTGTTGCTATTGTTGTTGTAGTTGTTAATAGTTGTGAGTTAATGGTTTTTTTGTTTGCTTTCATGTTGCTTGTTGTTTTCCGTTTTCATTATTATTTTCGGATTATTATGATTACTTTTCTTCCGGCATGGTATAATCAAATTAACTCTGTGCCTCATATATATTTTCTCCCTCTCTCTCCCCCTTATATGTACAAATATATTTTTGTTCTTTCTGCCATCAACTATGATTCGCTGTTTTGTTTTTGCTGTTTGCAGTGCGAGCCTTCCAATACACCGATTGACCATTGAATGTCGAAGTGATAAGGGTTGCCCAGCGCCAGTTGGCGCAGCATATGCTGCACAAACGACCTATTGATGCTGCTGATTAGGTTTTGATTAGCCTTTGTCAATAGTTGCAAACAGATCCCCAAAGTACAGTACAAGAAAAAACGTCGTGCCAAACGTCGAATACAAGATACTCTTTACATCCAAAGAAATAATCACAACATATATCTCACTAAAGACATTTTAAAATGTAGCCATGTCTCCCAACATTTAAAGTTTTAAAGTTTTATATATATATTAATATTTAATAAGCAATATTTATGCAGTAGTTGGCTAAGTACATAACTTTCTATAACTCGAAATATATTCCCATTAACTGCAGTTCTTTTCGACCTAGGTTAGATATAGTTACTTGTAGATATTTAAAGATCTTTTCCAATGCTATAAATATAAAAACTTCCTTAATCGCTGGAACGCCAGCTGCTTCATAGCCTTCAATCCTGCCAACCTGACACTCACTCATCCTTAGCTCCGTTTCGGCCGTCCGAATCGATGCTGCACGAAACGATTTATCGACTTTGCTGAAAGCTGAAATTATATTCGTGTACATATTTGTGTAGTGCCTCTGTGCAGGTCGTACCTCACAGCAGCAGCAGCAGGAGTAGCAGCAGCAGGAGTAGCAGCAGCAGGAGTAGCAGCAGCAGGAGTAGCAGCAGCAGCTCCATTGCTGCTTCTCCTCCGCTGCAGTGGCAGTTACCCACAACGACTGACTGCTGTAAGCCCGACTGCATTCTGCCAATTTGATGTGTGCAGCTCAACGGCTAGCGCATAAAAAATAATTCGTTATGTGCATCGCTCCATTTCCCCTGGACTTTCGGCTGCAGACCAAATGTTATCGAAGAGCTGTATTTGCTCTCGACTTCGGCGTTGGTCTTGCGGCAAGCATCTGAGAAGCAGCTGGTTATGTGTGGATTTTTCGCATTTCAGCTGCAACTGCAATTGCGATTGAAATGCTTCGGGTGTTTATCTTTGGCGTGGCTCAAGCCACGCTAGATGGTTGGTTATGTCCATTTCAGCGGGCAGCGGGCAGCGGGCAGCGGCAGCGGCAGCGACAGCGACAGCATTCGCATGGTTCGGAGGACACAAGTTTTGGGTTTTGTTTTGCATTTCAATTGCTGGCGTCACATGCAGGCGACTTAATGAGCGCCGCAGGCTTAACAAGCGGCACCTTTTAGTCGCAGCGTTGTGCAGAGGCGACACACGCTGAAGTGGGTCGATGCGGCTGCCACTCGTCGTTGCTAAGCAGGAAACGGAAATTACTTTGCAAACACTTTGCGCCACCTTTGCCAGCGGCAGCGACGCAGTGACTCGCGTGGCAAGCATAGCTTATACGTAGCGGCAAGTGCTGTACAAGTCAAGTGAAGTTTGCTTCGCTTCGATCCACTCCTTCCTTCGGGCCGTCGCACTGGCAGCCTTGCCGCTTGCTGCCTTTACGTAATATTCTTACGCTATTCCTGCCATTTAGTCTCCTGGCTGCCACGTTTTACGACCGAAAGCAATGTGAAATATGAATTGCGGTTACGGGAAATCTCCGCAGCAAGTGGCCAGCGCCAAGTACCAAACCAAACGGGCTAACCAAGGCTTGGTCGGACACTGAATGTCGACCTGCTGCTGGCTACTTCAAAACACACACACACACACACAGAGAGAGATACACTTATACTAAAAGGTAAGAACTAAAGCATCAACTGCATTTAACTTTGTTGTTATGTTTTGCCCCGTGTTTGCTTCGCGGTGCGGCACATAGCCATTTTATGGCTAAATCCACTTTAGCTGCGAGCAAGAAATGATGTGAGTGAGTGTATCTGAGTGTTTCTGTGTATGTGTGTGTGTGTTTCGTAATTTTTGCTGCCTGCCTGTGTGTACGTACATTGCCTGTGTCGCCTTATTGAAAGTTGTTGTAAGTTAAATTATGGCCAAAACGCTGTTGGCTTTTGGCCTGCCGGCTGTTTCGCCCGCTACACATCGAATATCTACGTGTACGTGTGTGTGTGTGTGTGTCTGTGTGTGTGCAAGTGTGTGTTGGGTTAAAATTACCTTTAAATTGAAAATTATTGTATGTGCGCGCACTCAGCTCGCAGCTCCAACACCTCCCAGCTCTGTCAGCGCACTAAAAACATAAATTTCTGTGGTTTCTGCTTAAAATTGCGGTAGCTCCACCAAATACCACTGCCAACCACTGCCACCTTGCGGGGGGCAACAGGCCCTGGCTAGGTTGAGGCACTGGCTATAGCTGTGGCTCTGGCCGTAGCTGTGGTTGTGGCTGTGGCTGCGACTGTGGATGTGGCCCGCGGTTGCTTGTGGCTTAAAACGTTGTCGAGCTTTGAATTACTTTTTCAATTTGACGCTCTTGAGGCCACAGTACCTCGGCAGCTAAATGAATTAATGTGGTGCGTCAGGTAGCTGGCGAAGAAGCTGAACAAACTTCTAAAGAGTTCAATTTGTATTCATAAACGAGCAGCAGTTGTTTCTCTGTATACCCTGTTGTATTATAATAATGAATGAGGTATATGGTTGATCAGCACTTGAATGTAACCCGCAGAAATTTAATATTTATTTATTTATTTACTTTTTTGTTTATTAATTATTTACTTATTTAATAATATTTACTTATTTGTTTATTTAGTTATATATTTATTTATTTATTTTTTTTTTACTTATTTATATATTTGTATATTTGCTTATTTAGTTATTTACTTATTTATCTATTTATTTACTTTATTTATTTATTTATTAAATTCTTTTTTTACTTATTGTAGTTAATTAAGTTTCTTAAAAAAAAAATATTTATTTAAAAAACGTATATATTCACAAAAAAAAGAGGAAAATGTTTAAACAGTATGTACAAAAATATCAAATATGAAAATGATGCATATGAATGTTTATATAATATATATATAGTGCACATATATAAAGCTGTATTATATAACGCATACCCTTCATTTAATGTAGGCTACAATGCAACTATAAGTAAGTCCAGCATTGGACAGATGGTCCGCTTGGCTTTTGTCTCTTTTGTTTACACTTAATAAAAATCATAGCATACTTTTATGCGCTGCCTTTGGCACAAGTACTGAAGCATCGCCGGACTGACTGACTGGAGTTGCGCTTAAGGCTTGGGGTCCTTGGGCTCATAAATCTATGAAAGCGATCCGTGTCATGACAGAAGTCATCTGTGGACATATGGTCCACTTCGGACCGGGCAACACTTGTGTTTGTGCTGTGTCAATTTTGAATAGGCTTTTAAAATGATTAAATTTCATTTCATAAATATTTGAAGCAGCAGCAGCTGTTGCTGTTGCTGTTGCTGTTGCTGTTGCAATGATATCAATTTCGAATTGACTTCAAGTCGTTTGTCCTTTATTGACAGCTTTACTAAGCACGTTCGCTGCGCAGTCGAAAGTCTGTTTAAAGCTTTTGCTTTAAGCCTAGGTGTGGCCATTTGTGGGCCAGCCTGCCCCTGGGAATAAACGTACGCCCTTTGGCTATAATTCTTGTTACTTGTCATTGTCGCTTCTGCAAATGTGTCTCGGTTAGACCTGCGACTCGAGAGGTTGGTGGGTTCAACAATTTTGAAGTTGTACATGTCGCAAGACATCTCACCCCTCTCCCTTTCTCTCTTTCTCTCTCTCTCTCACTATTCTTTCTCTTTCATTCTGTGCTTCTCTGATACTGTTTGGCAAGCGATTGTCGCTGCTGCAAATTGTCGTAGCCCCGCTTGCCATCTTTGACCATTGCGGCTTGTTTGTTTGCCTAGCGGGCTCGTAAATAAATCATTTGATAACTTGACGCTGCCTTCGATACACACACACACACACACACACACATACACACACACACATACACACACACACTTACGCACATAGCAGAGCCAATATATCGATGCCCTCTGCGGTTTTCTGCTCGTTGGTGGTCAAGGCCTCACCTCCAACGGCCGCTGACTTGGCCAGGAGCTGTCCGCCGCTGCAAGATTTTGTGATTTATATGCTCTGGCTTGACGTGACTCTGTGGTGCCTGGCCGCTTTATCGATTTTGTTCAGCTTTGGCCGCAACAATACGCGCTTGTAGCCACTATGTTGTTTTGACTTTATCTGGGCTGCTGCTGCCGGCAACAACGCAAACTTTGGTCAAAGTGAAATGGCGTCGTTAATTTTTAGTGCCTGCTATCCCACATCCCCGCCAGCCCGCCAGCCAGCCAGCCAGCCCGCCAACATGAAAGGCTATTTGGTGTATGTATTTCGGAATATGGCGATTGTCCGTTTCAATTATCAAGTTCTAGCCCGCTCTTTCATGTGGCCAGGCGATCTAGCTTACGAACGAAACGGTTTTAGCTGAAATGGCTTTTAAATTCATCAAACTGATTCCTCCTCTCTTGGCTGCAGACGGCTGCTTCCATGCAAATGAGCTGGCCTCATTTAGGGCCAAGACAAGTAAATCTTTTTCAATTACGAAACTGTGGCCAAAACTTTGGCATTTCTGGAGGTGGCCCTGACTGGCACCACCAGAAGCGAGTCTGCTCAAACTTTTGCCATTTTTGCCTGTCGCGACTTATAAAAAAAAACCTTGGAACTTTAAATCAGTTGGGCATCAACATCAAGCAACTTCACAACAGCCAACAACATGAAATTTCACTTAAGAGAGATGCACCTTCGAAATAGCAAATGCCAAGAGGAGGAGGACAGGCAGCGCCATTATGACCTACAAATTTATGCATCTTTAGGCAGAAGTGTGCTGCTGGGCTGCCATAGAAGATTCGCGAAGTAATTCTCTTTACGGACTGACTGTCAAAGGTCATCCGGGGAGGCTGGGAGCTGGACAAATTTGCTATTAATAGAATTTTCTTTGTAAGTCAAATTAGCTAACATTTGCCAGATGGAGTGCGGCTCTTTAGTATCAGCTTAAATGCTTCACATGGCAGACTCGCTTATGACAAGCCCTTCAAAGTTGGCCGAGCGCATCAAGATTAAAACGGTGGAAGAACACAAATCTGAGAAGAGCAGCCGAAGTCTGAATACGCTCACTTTACGGCCATCCATACAAATATTCGAATATTGTCAAATATTGTTGAAGTATGCAATTCATGTAAAATACAGATGGAAAATAATGATTTCACTTCACATATAAGATTTATATAAATTTGTAAATACCAAGTATCTATAGGCAATTTAATTTTCACTAGTATTCTCTAGCTATTATCTCAAAAGTTATTTTCATCTCGACCTACGCACATTGTGCCAAATTTTAATACCCAGCACAGGGGCATGTGAAAGATTAGGTACATTATGCCAGGCAGCCGAGCGAGCGCACTCGACTCGTAACCCGTGCCCAATTCATAAGCCTCTACAGAGTATCTAGTGGACCACCGCACTCCGCGCTCCACCTTGGCATCGCTATCGTAACTGAGCGCTTAAAGCTGCTCAGATAGATGTTGCCTCGTATGCATGGGGATTAGGAATTTCAAAAGTTTCTGACCCAAACGGATTTGTTGAGAGGACGAGTGAAAAAAGTCGAGCTAAAAGAGAACAGGGTGTGCCTTATGTATCTGTATATATATGTATATATATATATATATATATATATATATATGTGTGTGTGTGTGTATGTGGGTGGTCTTTGTGTGTGTGTGTGTGTGTGTGGTGCACATGGCAAACAAACGTCGATGGGTTTTTGTTTGCTTGACTTTGTTGGCACTTGGCAACAATAGCTACATGGCCCTGGCAATAGGTCTGCCTATTTGCCTGAATAGCCATTATCTCGATCATCGTTAAAGGAGCCGAGCATAAGGGCGGGGCACAATGAAGGCAACAACACGACAGTTTAGTGATATAAACCCTTTTGCGTTTGTGATCTATGCCACAGACAAAAAAGTTTTCCAGGCGCCGCAAACAGTCTGGAATGTTGTGTGTCTGTGTGTGAGTGTGGTCCAGTACTTCTGTGTTGTCTAGGCAATTTTAAAGGAGATATTCAATTAACTTGCCACTTTTAATAACACAGCTGAGCGCCTTGAAGTGGCCACAAATTGACAAGAGCAAAGCCTTCAATGGCTGTTACTTGTTTGGCCAATCAGCAATACCGGAAGCAAGCGCTTTGTAAGCGAATCAAGTATTCAAGTTTACGGTTTCTATTCAGCTCAAATTGAACTTTTAACTTTTAGTTCCGAATAATTAGAGCAGATGTAATAAACCCTATATATGTAAATGTGTGGTAGACTAAAACTTGTGACAAATTGGAATAAAGAATACTCTTTTAATACATTTTAAATCTAAATAAAAACAATTTAATTAAATGACATGTAAATAAAATATATGATTGTTATGGTGAATTAAGTACTTTTTAATACGAATAAAATAATAATAAAAGCAGTATGAAACTGTAGGCAGTTTTAATTTCAAATGAAAAATCATTGTCCAACAAAAAGTTTTTTAGTTCCTGTGTGGACAGAGCGCAGAGTTCCGTACTCAATTTAATTCCTGGAACAGCCCCCCCCCCAGCCCCCCCCTCTTAGTACAAGAAGAATTTTCAATTTACATTTCTTTCAAATTTAATATATTGTAATTTTAATATAAGAGCTACGAAAACTTTCTATATTAAATTATTTTAGCCACTTAAAGCAACTGAACTTCCTGCTCAAAAATGAGTTACTTGAATATTTTGCTTCCGATTCTGACTACCTTGAAGAAGTTAAATTTGCCCTGGCAACTTTGGGTAGTATTTTTCTAATGCATTCAGTTGTGTATAAGAGACTGCTATAAATTAGTTGCACTTTCTGGCATTCAGATTTATTTCAACTCTTGCAGTTAAACTCGTCTCGGTGCAAGTGAATGCTGACAGAGCTGAACAATTGCCAGGCAATTAAATTTATTATTTGGCAATGTCAGAAGTCAAAGAGTGGCAGGGCGAGCGGATGCCTGGGCAATGCACAAAGGCTCTTAGTTCCAAGGATAATAACACAAAATTTCGAAAAGCCGCTCAATGCCTACTGGGCTGCCGTTGGGTCCATAAAAATTCAAACAATATGGCAAAGCTCATCAGGCACATCAGCAGGTCTTAGCCATGGCCCACAGCTGGCAGCAAATCCGCATTGGCTCGCCTTAAACTTGTCGCCAAGTGCGAGGGGGATGGAAATAGAGAATTGCAAAGAGAGAGAGTGAGAGAGAGAGAGAGAGAGAGAGGGGAGAGTGTGCTGTGACGAGCAGTGAAATTTACAATTTAAAATGCATGCATAATGAATGTGTTTTTGCAAGCAAAGACTTTCAGTAAACCACAACAAGGCCACGGCCCGCAGCAACTGCCGCTTAGGGGCGGGCACCGAGCAGAGAACGAGTCAGAGAGTGTGAGCGGGGGGAGGTGGTGGGAAAAAATAAGAAGCATGAACAAGAAGTACGAGTTCTCTTCTGGAAAGTGAAGGACTTGCAGATGCCCTTAATCCTTATCCAAACTGTGGACATAAACTTCATTTCTGAATATCTTTAATTCATAAACTATCTATATTATATTGTGTGAGTGTTTTCATATTACTTGCGAACTATAGAGACTTAGCCTTCAAATTGCATATGAATATATAAAGCTTGTAACAATTAGACGACATTATATAGCACATCAAAGAGATAAAACCAGATTATTCACTTCAGGGAAGATATTTTTCTGTTGTGAATACCCATACACTCTCTTCAACAGGGTATCAAAAAAAAAAAAAAAAAAAAAAAAAAAAAAGAGAACAATCACCATCAACAAGGCCACTCAGCTCGACTGACTGCGACTCGCCATGACTGGCAAAAGTCCCTAATCTGTGTGAATTCTGCTTAAAAGCGAGCAAATGCATCCAGGAGCTGCTACATTTGCGACTGCTGCTGCCGTTGCAATAGCAACTCTTGTTCTCAGCAGGATGTTGCAACTGGTTTTAGATGTTGCTTTGCTTATTTTGCATTAGAAAAGTACTTGCAGATACACACACACACACATACTCATATTGCTTCCCCTACTCAGACACTCTCCGGAGCTGTTTGTGGGCATGTGTGCACATATTTGCTCGACTTTGTTTACGTTCGCTGCATGGGAAGGGGGCGAGGGCAGCTGCTGCTGTTGGGCACCCTAGAGCTGCAAGTCTTGCTGGAATTTTGCATAATTTCGTTAGTAAAAGTATGCTTTTGTCTGTGCTGGCAGCAAGGGAAGCTTAATCAATGGGAAAAACACAATACACTCGACCTGCTACCCGCAGTCCTTGATATCACCGAACCGAATATCGCATACATGTCTCTTCAGCTACACCACTTCCTGCTACCTCTGCTCCGTTAGATTTCGTGCTCAAATTTCCGTTTTCTAATTTCTAATTTAATTAGGCGCATGCCACATAGCGCAGCCCGTAAAGCCCAACGCAATCAGTCGCGCGCTCACACACACACACACACACACACAGACAGAAGATGTGTCCCTGTTGATCTGCACACAAATATGCAAACACACAATCATACATACAAACAAACAAAAAAAAAAAAAAAAGAGCACACACACACATAAGCACGTACACACACTCGCATCTGGTATTTACATATGAGCAACATTTTCATTACGTGCAACACCCTCGCCCCAAACGAACAGCTCTTGTTGCCATATCCTGTGGCCCCGTTTCATACAGCAGCGACAATTTTTCATATTTCACAGTGGCGACAACCCATTTGGCAATTTTTCTTCTTTTTTCTTTTTTGCATTGCATGCACTCTTTGAATGTGAATGAATAGGGTATACACATTCAATTAACATGTACTACTTATTTCATAATATTTTATATAATGTTTATTAAATGTTAGTAAATGTTTTTATAAACTTTATAAATAAATATCGAAATTTTAGATTTAGTTAGCTTAGTTTTAGCATCAAAATTTATTTAGATACGACAAACATATTAAAATAAAGCATTTTTTTTATATTTCTTGTTTTAATTTAACTTTTTTATTTCATTCAAATCGGAGTTTTCAACTTATTCAGTTAAAGACTCATTATAAGAAATCAACTGCCAATTACAGAGTATCTGAGTATCGAGTTTTGAATATTTGTTTTCCGGTACATTTGATGTTGAGCTTAATTGTTGCACGAGTACGAGAGTACGATGCTATATCAATTGGACGCGTTTTTCATCGATTATGCTTCTGGCCTATAATTATTTAACAAGTAATTAAAAGTTGCCATGGGCAACTGTTGCACACGCAATAAGGTCAAGCTTTTTAATCCCGACGCCCCAGTCAACTGTTGAAGAGGCGTTGCAATAACTCCCCAAGTGCGGCACTCTAGCACCTCTGCCAAAAAGTTCCATTTTCATTAACAGCACACGCGCACACACACACACACACACACACACACACACTCATATATATATATGCATGTATATATACTCTCACATCCACTCGCATGTTAGGTGCAAAGATGCGGGCTGCTCTCACTGCAGTCAGTTATTCGCATGGCTCTCACCCGCTCTAGAGGTTACGCGACCCTTCGACGCCATAAAAGCCCATTAAACACATTCGAAATTGAAAAGTCATGCTGACTACGTTTGGACTGTAACTCACCCATAGCCTAACTTTTTTCTCTTCTCTTCTTTTTTTTTTTTTTTTTTTTTTTTTTGGTATTTGCATATCGCCCACACAGTTTACATAATGATTTACATAAATTTGACTTTTAATACTCAAGTTTGCCTACCCATTGGTCCATTTGCGTGTAACTCCCTCTCTCTGTCTCTCTCTCTCTCTCTCTCTTTCTGGCATTCTCATACTCTCTCTCACATTCTATTTCTGCTGCTCTGTCATTCAGTCTGTTTGTCGGCTGCCAGCCATTAGGCAAAAGCTTTTATCAGCTGCAATCCCAAACAGTATCTGCGATAGCAAACTTTTTATATCGGTAGCTCGAAAGCCTGGCAAAGGGTATAATCCTAGACATGTAAGCTAAGCAAAAAATATGGCATTTTCAAACGGCATCAATTACATACACAAAGAATCACACACAACCTAATGGGAATATTAAAAAAATATTTTTAAGTCATTTAAACTTGACTAAAGAGATGTTTTATCTAATTTTTCTTTTAATATGAAAATGAGTAATAAATTGCATTAAAATATTTATATAATTATAATAATTTATGTTAATTAACAATAAAATACCAAAATAAAATATAATAAAGTATGCATAAATTCTTATATTTTTAAAGTGTACAAAATAGTTTTTATGTAAATAACTATATTCTTAATTGTATTAAACTGTCTAGATATCAAAAACATTTCCTTAATATTGTCTATTCTTTATTTTTTTTAATGCAAGCTTCACCAAAGAATGTATTCAAATAACAAAGTCTTAATTTAAAGTGTGCCTAGAGTGCGCTTGACCTTAACTTGAGAGCTTGTGTGCCACAAAATACGTTCGGTGAGGCAAATGCTGTCACTATTTAGAATGGACGAACACAAACACCGACACATACGCAGAGGATGTATACAGGACACGAGCCTTAATAATGGGCTTGACCATTATCCTGCATATAAAGTTGTTCATTTCCTTGTTCTTGGGGCTCTGATTTTCGCTTGGACTCGGACGTCATTTTGTATGCTGTGTAAGTTTTGACGCTTTGCCAGCTTTGCCATGATCTTAACTTTAGGCCCCGCATCGATTGTTGTTATTGCCATTGTGTTGCATACATAATAAATTTTATGAAACGTTCGAATTTTTATTAAGCCCAATTTTTGGCACAGCCATAAAACGACAAATGGAACACAGTAGCGCGCACACAAAACTTTCCTCTCGCGCCTCCACATGTTTGTTGTGTATGTTATTGGCGTTAACAATAAAAATCGAATGTTTTATTTATGTGCTCTACGATTTGTAAAGATTTCTGCTTATGGCACTCTATGGCCCAGTGAAGCTGGGTTTGTGGATTCGAGTTTTAATTTCTTTTTAACTACTTTTTGTGCAGCGAACAAAGCAATATTTTATATGAAACAAGAATTCGTATAAATGTCATAGAAGTGACTGATTAACTACGAACAGATACAAATCAAATACATAAATAATTCTTCAATTGAATATACATTTCTTTAATACTATCTTCAGAATATGTCCCCATGGAATCCCACGAATTGTTCTCACGCATGCATACAAATACCATATATATTTTGATTGAAAAATTCCATTTGCATGTTGAAATTGTGTACTCTGGCAGGGCATTGAAATGCCTTTTTAATTAATTTCATGGCAATTTATTGGCATGCTAGAAATTACAAATATTGATATGTCTGCGATACGGAAGTCATATCCATTTAATAACAACAAAGTATTTGGCAAAACGTAACTGTGGAAGTGCGCACTGCACACACAAGCTGCTGCATAGAAACAATGTAATTATTTGTTGTTCTTTCTGGAAATTAAACAAGCACATAAATATTGTAAATGAAAAGCGTGCGACCCGCTGACAAAAAGCGGTAGAGCAGTAGAGCAGCTGTTGATTTGGGCTTATTTTTTATACGTATTCGCATTTATCGGCGTATCGAAATGGTTATTTAACTGTTTGTTATTGTTGTTGTTGTTGTTGTGCAACAATAAAATGTTTACAAAAGGGGCTGGGTCTGAGGCTGGGGCTGGGATTACTGTCGCTTCGACAGGAAATGTGAAAATGTTTTCAAATCATTCAAGCACAAAAATGTTGAGCGAACTGCTTGCAAAAACATGCCAATGCCATTAAATTTAGGTGTGGCTGTCAGCCACGTATACGCCGTATACATAATACGCATTACGTATACGCACTGCGAGCTGGCGCACTTGACAATAATTGATTATAACTCAAGGCCCAGTTGATAAATGTTTTGAGCTCAAACTCAGACTCAGACCAATCCGAATGGCCCATGTCTGCCATTTTAAAGGCTAGCTTAAATACCTGCCGCTAAATGCACTTTAATAAAAATCCTCAATTTGTGCGAGAACAGGTAAATGGCTTCAGGTTGCGCGCAGGGTAATTAATTTTCAATTATGCAAGGCTCTCTAATGGACCATCAATGAGGTTAACCAACTAATTACAGTGGCATATCGAGCGCGTGGTACGATACGCGCATGCCATTTGCCCAGCAGCGACTTGACCTAGTTCCATGCCAGCCTCCTAATGCACCTCAAGCATGCAAATGCAGGGCTCGGAATGCTGCCGCACTTGCGAGGAAGCCGGCCGAAGGACTCGTAAACGTCATAATCGAAAGCAACTCATGAGGGCTCACGGCTCATTAACACGCTTCCCGCACAGCAGACAACTCAGACAACTTGATTGAACTTCAATGGCCTGCGCCTGCCACTGATACGGCTCGACAGACTGGGAGAGTGTGGGAGAGTGTGGGAGAGTATGGGAGAGTGGAGGGAGCCCGTTGAGTCAGTGGCAGAGCTGTGTCGAGATTAATGCTAATGTGACAACTTAATCGAAAGCCATTTATGAGTCATGTCAAGTGGAGGAGGCGGCCCGAGTCCCAGCAGCTTCCTGGCTGACTGTCATCTTTATGATGGCAGGCGATGTCAATGATGACAGCCCCAGAACGTAGGCAACACCAGAGAGGAAGTGCCAGCCGAGGAAGTGGCTCTGGTTAACAGCAAACATCTAGGACCATGACAACGACAAATCCATAAAAAAAAAAACACATTAAATATTTGCATTAATTTTTGGGCTACGATAAGTCAGTCGGTAAAAATAACTTAAACATGTATATAGCTGGAAATGTTCGATGAAGAGATACTCTTTAAATGAATGAATAAATAGATCGAGCATAAACTATGATGTCATCAATTTGAATATATATTAATATCTATATTTTTTATAGTATGCTTCTAATAATATATATGTAAATTTATAAGAATTTTTAAGAATTCATTACATATGTTATGAATATATATTAGATATACATTAAAACTGTTGGACAAAAATTACAAATATAAAAATAAATAAAAAATAAAATTGCCATTCTAAATACCATATTATGCCATATAAATTAAATTATTGCATCAGAAAAGATAACAAAGACTAAACTCGAAAATTTTAAAAATATTGAACCGCACAAGTATATATTATATATGTGGGATTTTAGAAGCATATGAACGGCGGAACTATATATATATATCTTATAAGTTGAACTAGTTATCGAAAACGATAACTAATGGGAGTAGAATTAGAATACATTAAGAAGTAGGATGGAAAGCAAGTCGGATAGCAGAAGCCGTAGAAGACAGTCCTTGTGAAGAGTAGCGGGTCGTTGTAAAAATGAAAAGTTGCAAATATGCTTTATCGAATTCGCGTTAAAATAATATAATAACTTAAAAGTGTAACTTAAACTAATTTCATATAATAAGAACAATTTAGTATAATAAACTTTGTAGAATTTAATGGGAAGAAAATAGCCAAATTGACTTTAATAATAAAATTCCTACATATACAGCGCTTAACAATATACTTAATTTAATATAGGCACTTTTCTCATTTGAATAGAAATAGATGGGTGAGATCAAATAATTTATATATCAATATGGATTCACTTTGGTCAGACGCTTCTAGCGCCAATCAACAGTGCTGCCTCATCTTAAAAGTAGGGTATCGCCATAGGAAGAGCAGACGGAAAACAGGGACAGGACGAACATTTCATTCGCTTGGCACTTACCCGGCAAGAGTGATGTGATGCTGATAAGAAGCAATAGTTGCGCTATCAGCGCTTTGATGCCGCCCTGGCTGGTGCTGCTCCACCTTCCATTGTAGCCGTTGCTCCCGTGCTGGCTGCTCATTTTGTGTGTCGTCGCTAGTGGAGCGGGTTGCTGCCTCTTATCGCTTAATGCGTTACTTTGTCGAATGGCACAATGCCACTTGCCTGCGAGTTGATGTTGAAGGCCACGCACTTAACTTTTATTGCGTGGCTCGTTCGCAATTGAAGCTTGTTGCTGCGCGCGTGTGTGGCGCCACCTAGCGTTCGCTGGCTGCGTCTAATTTGTATGCAGCAAATATTTGTAGTCGGCTAATTTAGTTGCCTTGCATGTGTTGGTAGCCCGTGCTGGTTGTCTGAGGACAATACAAAATAAACCGCGCGCACGCAAGCCCGCACACTCATCACAAAATTGAAAGTGAACAACAATCGAACAATTGAATCAACAATTTCCAAAGTTTTCCAAAAGTTATTCTGGTTTGTTTTAATTGAATTTCTGATGCTTTCCAATTGACACTTTTCGCACAGTATGTGATATCGAATGGCTGAAGATTTGCATTTAACGGATATGCACGAGCCTATTGTTATTATTATTGCAAGTTATTTTCGCTTTGTTGTTTTGCAACACTCAATCGTCCCGTTTGTCCGTTTGTCCCGTTTGTTCCGTTTGTCCCGTTGCCACAATTTCACTTTGCACAGTTTTTGTTTGTGTTTCGCTTCTCTGTTGCCGTTTTTAATCAGAAATTTACACAGTCACCGCATCGCGCATCTCGGGCAAACAAATTGGCGGCGCTGCTATTGTTGCTCTTGTTGTTCTTGTTGCAATTGCAATGTTGAATTGTTGTTTTATTTGTGTGTGCGTTGTTGCAACTGCAGCGCAGCCAAATGAAAGCACAATGAAAATTTTCAATCAAAACTTTTTACACTCTTTCTGTTGTTGCTATTTTAGTAAGCGTTTTTTTCTCTCTCTCTCTCTCTCTCTCTCTCTCTCTGTCTGTCGCACTATATATCGCTCTCTCTCTCTCTGTCTGTCTGTTGCTTTTAAGCGCTCGTTAGCTAGCAAGATTTTTCAGCTTCTTTTTGCACTTTCCTTTCGTTTTTATTTTGTTTTGCTTCTTTTTTTCAATTTTTAATGCAATTTCCACGCTTAACTGCACTTTTTGCCGCTTCGCCTGGCTGTTGCTCTTGTTGGTGTTGCTGCTGCCCCGTTTTATAGAGCATTTATTTACACGGACACACACATACACACAAACACACACTAACACAGTCAGCTACAACAAACAGCGACAGACAGATACAAGCAAAATATGCACACAATTTGCATTGCGCTGTTTCTCTCTATTTGCAAAAGTCCCTTTCTCTCTCTCTCTTTCTCTCTTTCTCTCTCTCTCTCTCTCTCGGTCTCTCCGACTATGTCGCTTTGCTTTGTCTTGTTTCCTGTTGCTCGCACAAATTCAAATTACTTTTGTCGTTATTGTTTGTGTTGTTATTGTTGCTTATTCTTTATGTTGTTGTTGTTGTTGTTGTTGCATGTCATGTTCATTCCTTCAAATCAGTTGGCAGTTGCGGCTGCTTGCGTCGACGTCATCAAGTTGTCGTCGTTTCGCATTGGACATGGATCTGCGAGGCTGCCACAAGATGTTGCACATGCACAGCTTCGATTTGCAGCTCCACTTTCGTAATGCGGCCACGCCTTGTGCATTTTTTACATTATGCCAAATGCAAACTGCCTGCAAGACAGAATAATTGAAACAAAATTGAAAAACGCAATATATAAATGTACATATGAAATATTCTTATTAAGACCATAATGAACAAAATCAGTATATTTATATATGTATGTACATTTTATAAGGGTCATCAGGATAGTAAATGTAAAATATTTTCTATATCATTCGATGTTTGTTTTTTACTTGAATTTATTCTTCTTAAAATATCTTAAAATATAACTTATCAAAATTAATTGAACTTCATTGCACTTCGACAAAAAAAAATGGATTTTACAGCTGACAAACAAATGAATATTATTATTTATTTTCTTGAAATTTACGAATGATTCACACGAAAATAAAAACATATATTTCGTTCTACTTGTCTTCAGATATTTATAAAAAAAAAGGTGTTAAAGCGAGTTTTTAATAGCTTTTTTGTGAGCTTGAAATCAACAGAAACTAAAAACAAAAAAAAAACATTTGTTAATAAAATCGATATATCAAACTGTTTCATGTATTCCATAACGAGTTTCTTCAAACTCAACTCAAAGTGAATTATAAAACTATTTTATATTTGCACACATTTTTCCCATTATCCATAAGCCTATCAGCTTGCCATTGTTGGCTGCAAAGAGCAAAATCTATTGCAAAGAGAGAAATTTTAATACATCTGAAGACAAATCGATGCATTTTTCTACAAAATCTTTAATGGCCGTTGCATATACTTAAGGCCATGGCCATAAAAGCAATTATTGCACTCTAGTTTTTGATGCCTGAGATCCATAAAGCATTACAAGCATCAATTGAATTTTTTCAACACAAAAGAAATATAACAAATTTGTTATTTCATTTAGCAGAGAAATTGAATATCGAGGGCCATTAATTATAAATTTGTGTTGTTATTTCACATGCATGCACTATATATGCACAAAAGCAATTATATAACACTTAAGCATGTATTTGAGTTTGGGCTTTGGCTAATTTAAAATGTTCTTTGATGCCGGCGCGCCTACAGTTTCATAATTTATAAGCCAGCTTTGCTTGGCTTGCTTGGCTTTAATTTGCAACTTTTCGTTTGATATTTTAATTTTTTTGTGCAAACAGCGCTGTGTTTGCCCACATCCTCGCAGCAGAAGGACCTGCTTGCATACACATGCTTACACATGCACATGCATGAGTTCTGCGTAGGCCGCAGCATCTTCGGCTGCGATGTATTTCTGTAATCTGTAAGTCTACGCACAGCCAAAGGTCGTACCGACTGACTGACTAACTGACTAACTGACTGACTGACTGACTAACTGACTGACTGACTGCTGGCTGTCTAGGCTTCTCTCTCGCCATTACAGCAGCTGAGGCTATGAGTTTGCTCCAACTAAAGTGCATAACAGCGACGACTATTATGCTTTATTTTCCGCTTGACACCTTTGGGCTGCGTTGCGCATTTCCTTTTAGCAGTCAGTGTGCGGGCGGACCTGCTCCCTCTGCCAGCTTATGTAAGGCTTTTTCCCCACTGCCTTTTTGTGTGCATTCGCCTGCTGGTTCATTTTTTTTTTTTTTTTTTTTTTGCTGCCCTCTGCGTGTGGGGCAGCATCTGCATGCATGGCGGCATGGCTGCATGAGTGCATGAGTGCTGTGGCAGCTTCTTATCAACGTGGAAGTCAACGTCAACGTGCGGCAGAGACGTTCTGGTCTCGTCGTCTGAATTGAAATTTATTATTCTGCTTTGTCGTGCGTGTGTGCCAGGCACTTCTGAACCACCACCACCACCACCACCAGCGGCAGCGGCAGCGGGTCCACCACCTGCACCACCCAATTGCTGCAGCAATCCTTTTACGAGTGGATATTTTTTATTATTATGTTTTCATGTTGCGCCTACATGCTAGCTGCCTGCCTGCTTATTGCGAGTCGTGTTAATTGCTTTCCAGCTGGCGACCTTTGATGTGCACCATTCTCTCTGCCTGTGCACTTAAGGATATTGTTTACATGTCTCAATTATCCTTTGAATTAAGCGAACTCGCACGCCATTTCGCCGTCTCCTCGCCGTCTCCTCATCCTTGCTCCTGCCAGCCTCTCAGTCCACCCGCCTGACTACATCTGAACAAAGTTTGAGTTTCTGTTGTTCTAATTTCAAAGTAAACTTTTGACAACCTTGAAGTCTGATACGAAAGCATTGATATGGCATGGCAGCGAACTGGCATTGAATCGGGCCTGGCTGGGGGGAGCAGAAATCGCTTCTCAATTTCCACAGTATTAAATTAATGTGAAATTTCATGTAATGCACTCGATATCGTATTTAATATTTATTTATTTACATGACATGAATTGGCAAGCTGAGCGCACGCTGAGAGGAACAGAAGATGAACTCTTCACTATGCATAGAATTTTGATGTGTATTTATCTTACATTAACATATCTATCACAAATTATATTCTAGTAAACTATTAATTGAAATTGAATTTGTATTTCATTTAAAATTGATTGATTAGTTCAATTTCACTTCACTCCAGAACCAAAGATTTTAACTGGCAGTGCCATAAGGTAAATTGTTAAAATTTACAATTTCTGTTTTCACTTTGCCGCATGAACATGATATTCTAAATTCAACTAGATGAAACACAATTCTCTTCAAGGTTTACTTAAAAACAATATAATTTTAAGGCTCTTCCCTCGAAATGTATTGTTAAGTCATTTGAAACGATTGTAAAGAGCAGCTGGAGTTAGAGCTGTATCCCAAGGATAGTTCTCTCTATGACCGCTCTCTTTATGATAGTTCTCTATGATCGTTCTCTTTATGTTGGTGTCCCGCAAGTCTAACCCGAATCGTACTATGCTGAGCCATTTTGTAAGACATGTCTTGAATCAAAGGTATAAAAATCATTGCTGTATCATGTAAATATAAATTGAATAAGTTCATATATAAAATCAATAAAAACATTTGACATTGACATTCTTAACTTTTTTTTTTTTTGTGCTCATCATTGATTTTGTAAGTTAAATCTTAAAGATGCAATAAAGATTACTTTGGTGCATTCTTTTTTCTTAGACAGCTACAAATTAATTAATTCGATTGTGTTGCCTGATATATAGATATGATTTCATATGACTCCATGCTTGCTAATATTAATTATATTCAGAGTTTATGCTCAGCTAACATAGCAACTCATATAAACAATATCTGCGCATTCAGTTGGCCTCATTCATGCGGATATAGAAATTAACTTTAACATAACTTTTCTACTTGATATGCACGGGCTGTTGGGCAGCTACAGATTATATGCATAAGTCCGCCATTTTCATAGTCGATTATGTTAGCCTAATAAGTGTGCTAATTCAGTGGCTGCTCTCGGCTAGCGCCTGCTTCTATCTAGCACTAATTTCAGATAGTCATCATTGAGCCAGGGGCAATTTGTAAGCGAACTCCGTTAGCTGTCATCGTCGTTTTTGGGCTTTATTTCTTCTGGATGAGAAACAAAAAGTTGTTGCGAGATTTTATTTTACTTTATTTTTTTCTACTTTTTTTTTTGCTGACATTTGCCGTTTCAGCGCTTAGCACTTGCCGGGCGAGAGTGTGCGAGAAATTATGCAAAGATTGTGTGCACAACTTGAGACAGTCTAAAGCCAACAGCCAAGAAGGGCCGCCAACTTGCTGAGGTCAGTTCAGGCTCAAAGTTTGTCGAGTGACATGTAAATCTTGCCTCAGGATGTGCGCCAAAAGAGTTGCTCACAAAAAGCTTAAACTCAAGCAAAAAAAAAAAAAAAACAGAAAAATGAGAAAAGGGAAAACGCAGTCGACATGATGATAATTTGCCGTACTCCGGCCGTGGCCATCAGCCGTTGCCCAAGAGCCACATTTTCTTTCATGAAAATCAGTTAAATGAGTTTGTTTACATGTCTCAGCTGCGTTGCTGCCTGCGTTGCTGCCGAGCCATATAAAAAATACACTTTAAATGTATGCAAAGTGTTAAGAGCCGTGTGGCGGCGGTAAACATAAAGGAGGCAATGCTTGCGGTGGCGGCAATACATTGTCTGGACGCTGTGGCGACGCCAGCCTCGTTTTTTCTCCGGAACTAAATGTAAGAAAAATCCCCATACAATTTGCCTTTTATTTTTTAATACCCTAGAACTGGGCATTTAAATGATGTGTTGAATAAAGTGCAAAGATCGATATTTTTCCTCAATGTCACCAAAAATATATTTAACTAATGCCTAAGGCTAACTTAATATTTGTATACCGAAAAAACAGTCAATTCTCATAAAAAACGAAAGCAACTTGAGATGCAAATAAAACATATTTTCTTATAAAAGTCATATAAAATCCTATAAACAAACGAGCAAATTCTTCTTTTCTGTTCATTAAAAAATTATAAATAATATATATTGAATAAAAATATAGATAATGTGAATATATTTTACAATATTTATGAATAGCTCAAAGAGAAGAATAGAGCGCAATTAAATTAAAAATAACAAATAATAATAATAATATATAATGAATACATTATATTAGATTGTGAATATTAACATGAATAACTCAATAAAAAATGTCACAAATGAAAATATAATAATAATATAAAAAATATATATAAATAAAAAATATATATGAATAAATGAAATATTATTCATGAACACCTAAAAAATCAATGGATAAAAAATACTGTTTTTGTTTCACTGCTTTGTAAGGGTATTTAACTTTTGCCAAGCTAAGCTGAAACATTTTTTTCCGGCTTTCATTTCGATTTTTTTTTTTTTGTGGAACTTGATACGGTACGTTAGCAGAGCCTAAAAGTATGCAGCATGTAATTTTCGTTTTGTTTGCCGTAGCCGTTGTTTCCCATGTTGTAGTTGTTGTTGTTGTTGTTGTTGTTTCTACCGTTTGCTTTATGTAATTTGCATGTAAACATGTGCTTATTTACGTGCCTCCTGGCAACCACACACTCACACACACACACACACAGACACACAAACACACACGCACAGACAGTCACATTGGCGCTGTTGTTAGGGTAAAGCGAATTTACGCCAAACATCAAATGATTTTGTTTAACATATTTTGTTATTAAGTGTGGAAATGTGCATATTTCGCTCAAGCCTCCGCTTTTCTAAGGAAAACTTTATAAGCACACAGCATTGTGTGTGTGTGTGTGAGTTCAACCCTTTTGCCTGATTATGTGTGTGTGTGTGTGTGTGTGTGTGTGTGTGTGTGTGCGTTGTTCGTGCCTGCAGTAAATTTCCGTTTGCCATCATTCAGGGCAGGGCAGGCATACTTCACTTGAACTTTGTGTAGCGTGAACTTCTTAAATTATTTGGCCAAGTCTATAAACTGCATGACCGGACGGGCTTCACTGCCTCGGCTGGAGAACTTTCAAAAGGCCAAAAGGGGTGCCGAGGCCACTAAGCGAATTATGTTTTGTGCAAAGTTCAAACGGATTCTCGACTCTGCTACGAACTGCTGCTGCTGTCATTTGACAATTGACAGTTGGCACTGAAACTTTTGCCAATTAGTTTTGTCACGCCCCCTCGCCCACTAAGCCATATATGCATTCTTTTTCGGCTGCACGTCATGGCAGATACATATACGCAATGCCCTGCGCCAACAAGCAGCACTCATCTGCAACAATTTGTGTTTGCTCTTTTCATAAAGCCGGCCATCACCCGCCCTTGGTAATGCCACAGTGCGCTTTGTGGCAACCCAATCAACGATATGCCCACCCCTCTGGCTTGCCGGGCCTTTAACTTTATTGTCGTAAGTCGAAGACAAGTAAGTCCAGGCCGCACCTGCTCCCTCCATCGAGTAATGCCTGGCATTACTTTGCCCATGGCTCTTGGCTTATAGCCCTGTAATGGTAAATGTGTTTAAGCCTTTGTTGTAGCAACCGTTGCCGCTGCCGGGGAGCTCAGTAAATACAAAGTGTTAAACACTTGGAGCTTAGGGCATGCAGCAGAGGCGCGCTCTAAGCGCCACCCACAGATCCGCAGTTGAGCAAATACATATATACATACGAACATAAACACATACATACATAGAAGGCACATCAAAACTTAACTCGGCGCACAAAGGCGTTGCATTCATTTCTTATTTAAAATGAACGTTCAGCTTCATAGGCAACGTCTATGCCCTACGCTTCTCCCAGCTGTGTGTTTATTTATTGAACTGTGAATAAATATTTTTACCCGGCATCGACTTCAAGTACCTCGATACAAATCCACAAGTCTCCCTCTATCTCTAGCTCTTGCTCTGTCTATCACGTCCATCTTCCACCTGGCAGTCGTTGCCAGTGGAAGACGAATCGATAGACACTTGAGGCAAGACTTTATGTTGACTTTGCATTTTGCACAGCTCTGTAATTATGTAAAATAGTGTGTGTGTGTGTATGTGTATGTGTGTGGGTGTGCATCAAAGCAAGTGTAACCCAATTCTGAGGATAGCTTTAATGGACTTACAGTCTATTGACTTGGCTGAGTTTAATATATTTGGCTTAAGCAAGTCGGGAAGCCACGTCGATGATTCAGAGCAGCTATCCATTGTGATTGTATTGGCCAGAAGAGAAGAGATGGGAATGGAATAGTTAATACCCTAGCAGATTTGCAGTATATGAGCTGAATTTCTGAATTCGTTTTACATGTAAATAAAAAATAATTTGGAGAGATCAATCTAATCATCAACACAGACATATATATACATATATATTGGAATATGAGATGAGATTTCTTTCGAGATACCCGCTGCACGTGGACAAACAGGGCACAGCTCACTCGGACTTCATTTACCTCAATGGATATGTCCCTGCGTGACGCAGCTGCGTTCTCATTACTGCCGAGTGCCACTCCGCGCCTGTAGGCAGGCAGTCAATTGTCCTTCACAACAGGCTGACCCACCCACCCCTAACTCTCCAGACATCCTCGCTTCGAGGCATTCACTTACGCAGCAACACAGCGGCAGGCGGCTAAAAAGGCTCTTCAGCTTTATCGCTGTAATCAATTGTCTGCATTTGAATAGTTGACAACCGATTTATGGACCATTGACTGCGCAGTAGCAGAAGCAGTAGCAGAAGCAGTAGCAGAGGCAGCAGCAGAGGCAGCAGCAGAGGCAGCAGCATAAGCACTGCCAAAGCCAACTGTGCCCCGCCCAGAGCTCATTTCTTTTTGTGCTTGTGGTTGTCGCTTTGGCCTCCCTTTTTTGACAGTACGTCTTCGATCTCAGCTCCCTCATTTCTCTTTCTCTCTCTCTCTCTCTCTCTCTCTCTCTCTCTCTCTCTCTATGTGAATGTGTGTGTGTGTGTATGGGCAGTATCCTTTTCGGAAATCAAGTGGAATGACCCACAAACTTCTTTAGGCCCCTCTCCTCTTTGGCTCTGTGTGTCTTTTTGTGCTTCTTGCTCTGTTTTGCACTCAGTTGTTGCTGCTGTAACTTCTGTTTTTCTATGTTTTACGTAATTTTGAAAGAAAGGCCGGAAATGGCTAGGAAATTGAGCCAACAATAACATCGGCAGCGGCAGCAGCAGCAGCAGCAGTGGCAGCGGCAGCGGCATCAGCATCAGAATCAGCTATAGCAATAGCAACAACTGCCATCATGCACGAATAAGAATAATAACGAAAATGTCAGACCAAGCGGCAATTCGTCCAACCTCCATCCACCCATCTATCCTTCCTTACATCCAGCCATCCATCCATTCGTTTGCCCAGTGGGCGAGCTGGTCAGCCAGTGGCCCAGATAATGTACTGCCAAGTGTTTTTGACCTTTTTTTTTCGTTGTGTCTTGGATGTTGTTTGTGCCTTTGCCTTTTTCGTTTGCCATTTCATATTTGGTTGGTCTGTCATAAAGCGGCAAGGACGAAGGACAACGCATCCGTTTGGCAGCACTCCAAACAAGACCGCTCGACCCACTGCCACGAGCAGCTGCTGTTGTCGCTCTTGTTTGAATGCGTTCTCCTTCACCGCAGTCCACTCGAAATTATTTAAAACCCAATGCAAATGAAATGCGCCGCAAAAACAGGCCCCAAGCTGGCCAAAAGCGAAACCAGTTCAAGTTCAGACCTGTCCCCCGCTCTCACTGGCAGCTTAATAAGCGTTTTTTAGGTCAATCTTCGGGGTTGTAAGCAAATGGGACAAATTAGCTTGTAGGTGGATTACTATCGAGGACTCTATTCATTCTGCTAAACAGATTAGCAAGTTGCATCTTTAATGCGAAGGAATCACAAATTCATTAAATTGTTCTATTTCCAGCCTCCTGCTAGCTAACCAATCTCAACCAATGCCAATATATGTAATCAAATCTAGGATTAATTTATATGGGGTACTGTAATTTCCTTGTAGAATATAGTACTAAAAGAAGCTCGGGGATATCCGAGTTTTGCTTTGTAGGACATAGACTTAGCACGGACTTAAGCCGGGCTCCTGCTGAACGGTGGCAACTGACAGCTTGCAGCGTGCAACTTGCCACTGACTCCGGGCTGCATCAATTCATGCGGTTGCATAGACGACACACACATACACACACACACACACGTCCCTTGGGAGGCTCTTGGCAAGGCTTTTCATTTGGGTTAATGTAGTATTTGTGTTCTCTGCTCGAGCACCAGCAGCGCCAGCCCAGATTGATGTCAGCGCCACACTTAGATACACACACTCACACACACACACAAAGTGCGCTGAGCCTTAGCTCTGGCTTAGCCCCCTTGTAGTTTTCATCATTGGATTGCCGTAACGGGCACATTTTGTCAACGGCTGTGAAGGCAATGCTCGGCACGTTTGCTGCGAGGAAAATATGTCAACGTCTTCTTCGCTTTCGCTCAGATTGGCATTGTCATAAAATGCCAGCTCCCCACATCGGAGCGCATCTAGAAAAATGCACACGACTGTGATTCAGACTTGTGCCTGCTACGTCTCGGACGTGAAGTCAGTTTAAAGAATGAATTGCACTTTATTGTTGGCATTTTGTCATTCGGCTGCCAGGACGAGCACGTTTGGGGCTTTAAATAGTTAAGTAGCCGGAGCCACTCGCACCACCACACACTTATGACACCAAAGAGCATCCTGAGGCGCTTTCAGGACGGAACGTGCTCCTATTTGCCCTCTTGTCCATTTGCGTATTGGCCTGCCGGCTAAACTAGAGCCAGTTCGTTTCTGCCGCAATCTCAATATTTAGCTAAACCACAAAGCATAATATTTTCGCACAAAACAGAGAGGAATAAGAAAGAAATTCAATCAAAATTGTTGCCATTTAGTTTGACATTTCATTTTGATGGCCCGGCAAAATGATGATGAAGTGCCCCGCACGGACCACGCCGATGGCTTCGTGTGGCTGTGTGGTTGTGTGGTTGTGTGGTTGTATGGCTGTGGATGGGTGGGCGTGGCAATCGCAACGCCACTCGGGGCCAACAGCTTGGCCAACAATTTTCCGCGGCTGCTTGCATTTTATGGAGTGCCAAAGTGGCACAAAAGGAATTTCTCTTTGCAGTTTCTGTTGCAAAAAATGTCAATTTGACCGCCAGCTGCTGGCTGCTGGCTGCTGGCTGTTGGCTGTTGGCTGCTGCGACTCCGCACGCCTCCTGCTTTGATATTGTAGAAAATTGATTTTGTTTTTACTGCAGCTGCACCAGCGGCAGCCCTGCGATAAGAATTTGTGTTTCCTTACGCATTGCTGTCCTTGATCACAACATTTTTCATCACTTTGCAATTGCTCAAAGCAGAGTTAGTTGCACTTTAATTGCAATCTGGCAGACTTGGTGTGAAAAATTACAAGAAACTATTTTTTGACTCTGATTATGTTATACAGTTATTTGGTTTCAATTTATAAAAATAAATAAAGCATAAAAATAACTCAAGTTGAGTTCAAATACGCTTACGAGTCGTGTCAAGTTCTGATAAAATGGAATAAGCCATATTTGGCATTCGACTCCTGTTCAGCTCATGCTGACGGAAGAAATCTGCATAGCTATTGTTGTGGTTAAGCCAAGTGTTGCTTCAGCTTGAGCTAATTTTCGTTTCCATTGATGGAATTTTTAATAAATCAGCGTGAAAATTGTATTTGTATATCAGTATAATAAAGCGATTCAGCCAGAAAAGCGACTGCCTTTGTGTGCGTGTGCAGGCATACAAAGGAAAATTTAAGAAATTGTCTGCGCACATTTCTTCACACGTTCGCTTTCGCATTCGAGCAGACGGAACGCCTGAAAGCACACAAAGATTCATAAAACTCGCTTGCAAGAGCTGTTGAGAGATACAGCGAATGAACGAGAGTGTAGGAGCAGACAACACAAACACACACACAAAACACACACACATACACACATACGTACATGGATACAGAGAACAGCCATAAGGAGCTATCAAGAAATCACAACAAATTTACAAGTGCCACACAAATGTTTGACAAAAAGTTTCTGAAAAGCTCTTCACTGATTTCGCAACGTCTCAACGATTTCTTTGGTTTGGTAATAGACTGGGAAAATAGTATGGGGGCGCTCGATTGGAGTGTGGGGCATGTTAGCCATAGACATTTATGGCCCGAGATGCTATCGGGTTGACATAAGTTAAGCTGCTTTGCTTTTGCTTTCTCGCTTAAACAACAGCAGCAGCAGGAGCCAACAAATTTTGGCTGCTTGTGCGTCTGAAAATAAACTCATGTGTGGTAAACAACACTCTCTGTGTGTGTGTGTGAGTGTGTTAGTATATGTGTGTGAGAGAGATGCTGTGTGGCAGCGTTTACGCTACATAAACAGCTGAAAAGGATGCTCGAAGTGTGGCAACAACGCACTAAATTTACACTTGAAATATATTTTTGAATGCGCGAAGCACAGCAAGTTTTTCAACTGTCTTCCATTTGGTGTTGACACGCTTGGCAATTTGGACAAGCCGAACGGGGTCGAGCCTCGCCATATTACGCTCACGACGAGTCGCCTGCATTTCGCTTTCGGTTATTAAATAAACTTGCGCCATTTCCAGTTTCGCGCCTCGACAAACCGCAAACGGCTCTACGTCCCCGCCTCCTCTGGTAACAGTTATTGCTTATTACTTTGGGGCAACGTGCTGGGTGGTGAGGGTGGCTCTTATATGGTACACATAAGATTTCTCATAAGTAGTTTGGACCACGGCTGCCGTGAGCTTGTGTATAAACTTACCCCTCCCCGCCCTAGGCGCCAGATGACTTTCGCTCACATCGAAAATCACTAGCAAAAATCTTCTTATGTTGTACAAGAGAACATGAAGAGTATGTGTGTGTGTGTGTATGTGTGTGTGTTTATACTAACTGCACAATGGAAATTTAAATAAATAGCATAAGCATTTTGCACAGCGAGTGGCTACCAGGTTAATGCCGGAGCTGTTTCTCTTAGCTCATGTGAATAAAGAACTCTCGCTTTTTCACCGCTTAGCCCCACATCGCTTACGTTCTCAGTAATATTTGTACACTTACTTAGGCACAGACAGTCTCAAATCAGCTTAAAAGCTTCCTGGCTCAGATGAAGTGTGTGAAATTGATAAATAAAATGTAACTGCCGCTGTGATTCTTAATGTGAGAACAAATTTAGCTTTGATATTTAAGGCTTAGATAACCTTTTGTATTACTGTATTTCTTTTTAAAGCTGCTGCAGTTTCAAAAGAAGAATTTAAGCAAAAATAACTTCTCAATTCTTAATTCTTTATTCCAAGTCACGGCTGATCTGTGGCTAAGCCTATCACGGAAATTACCACAAAAAGACATACGAATATATAAGCAATACTAAAAATGGATATAAACCAATCAATGCTTGCTTCAATCAGAAAGAGCTGCAAATTTATAGTCAAAATGAAAAGTATCTGGCGCAGATCCTGCCAATTATGCTTTCAAAAGACGCTTTCATATAGGTATGGTAGGTATGGTAACGATTGCTACATTAATTATATTAGAAAATTCTAAATGAAAAAAAAAATAAATAAAATAAAATGTGAAAAAATTAATTTGAAAATAAATATTTTAAATAATAAATAAAATAAATAACTAAATATATAATTTAAATTATAAATACCTAAATAAAGAAAGAAATAATAATAAATAAATAAAATAAAGTGTGAAATTGAGTATAGATATTACTTTTTAAATTTACTGAATAAAAAATAAATAAAATAATAAAAATAAAAATTAATAAATAAAATAATTAATTTTAAAATAAATAATTTAAATGATAAATTAATAATTATGTAAAATTTAAATAATAAATAACTAAATAATTGAAATAAAATATACATATATAATTAAATAAATTAAAAAAATAAATAAAATAATTTATAAATAAGATACGAGCTGATGTAATGTTAAAAAATATCTATATTAGTACAAATCTTACAATTCTTATTCAGGCACACAGCGCGTATGCGTAATAGGCAAAGGTAAATAAGTGCAATCGATGTTCGAGACAAAAAAAAAAAATCAGAAAGTGCTTGTCGGAAAAAATTCTTTATACATTGTCAAATGCGTACTGTAACTGTGGCAACAGCTGGCTAGCTTATACATGTATATGCGACATGCGGAACACAGGGCGTATGCGTAATAGGGCGGAAGTAAACCTAGTCGGAGTCAAAGTTCTAGCCACAATCAGGACAATCGGTGTCATTAGCATTTGAGTAGGCGCGTGAAACAACTTGGCTGCGCCTGGATAAGTGCGAGTCCCGATACGAGCTGATAAAACTCACCGAGAATTGGCTTTGCGTAGCGGGGGGCTGCATAAATTAGCGTGAGCCAGGACAGCCCGCTGTTTGGTTGCGCAGAAAAAAGGCTAAACGCGTAAGCACTTAACATTTAAATGCTAAATAGCTGGTAAAAGGATAACGCATAGCCTTATTGCCGGCGAACGGCACGTTTGACTGGCGCACGCTGCCAGGGAATCGGGACAACTGCCGGCAGAAATTAAAGTGTTACCAAAATAATAACAACAAATTGCCATTGTACAACAACTCAAACAACAACAACAACAACAGTGGGCAAACTCATTCGCGAAAATGTTGCTAGACTCGCGCGACGGGTTACAACAAGGCCATTTGTGGCTCCCTCTCAGCTCGCTGTGGGCGGTCTAGCTCTGTGTGTGGCACGAGGTCACGCGCTGCGCTGCCTGCCACAGCCAGACGTCAACATGAACGACAACAACAACGACAGCAACAACAACAACAACAACAACAACAACAACAACAACAACAACAACGACAACAACAAAAACTACAACGACAACATTTATTCAAATCGCATAGCAGGTCGCCATTATATCAGCTTGACATGCGATAGTCAAGCCAGCAACAGAACCAAAAATAGTCTAAATATCAGCAGCGTAAAATATCGAATTTTCTAGCGTGGCAGAGAAAAACGAATCTGAGAGATTCAGGAAAGAATTTTGAGACATTTGTCAAGGGAATATAGCAGAGTAACGTAGTATACAGATATTAACATTATAATATTTGTTTGTGACTGGATCAATATTCTTGACGATATATACTGAATCAAGCTCTATTAGCATATTCAATAATTATGGGTTTTTGGTTGTTAGTTAATATAAAAATTGGAATAAATTACTATCGAGTGAAGAAGAGGAAAAGCCTTCATTTTGTTTAGCAACTAGAATTAAATATAATATACATTCACCACAAAAAATATCGATAATCTATATACATTCGAACTATGAAAGCATTCAATCTGGCTCATTTCAACTTATTCTAAATTTATATTTATTTATTTACTTATTGCCTTATATTTTTAAAAGATTTAGAGAAACTGCTTAACTTTTATTTAATGTACATTTAAAACAGATGAATTTTAAATAAGATTGTTAACAAGCCAGCTAGTTCATATTAGAACTTTTAAAACTATCAGTGATAATAATATATTTGTATTAGTTTCCGCGATTGATGGATTTTATTTGAGATTGATATATTTTCGCACTTGGTCGATTCAAGAATATGAAATACCTTAAAACTTAATAAATGCACTGTATTTTTTTCGCATTTTTGCATTCAGGTAATTTCAGTTTAATTGAAAATAAGTGAATAGCAAGACCATCGTGTTTATGGAGCATCATAGATATTCGAAAAACAATTCAATTTCAATTCTTTCTACGAACAATCTGTGGCAGATAGCAGAAAGCGAAAAAGATGATTCCGAGTTTTAATTTTAAAATAAATGAATATCATTTATTAATTTATATAAATCTAGGTTATAATTAAAATTATAAACTAGCGTTAAATGACTATAATTGCTGACGTAATTATTTAAAAAATAAGTATATCGAATGCAATATTTATAAATATAAGAATACACAGTTTTATTTTCATATCTCTATGAAATAGATGCTCTTTTTCAAACAAAAAGTTTTCCATAGGAATTAGAGCTGGTTAGTCAAACGTATAGAGGCACTATCGATGGCTTTGTTTCTCTAGTTTCTATTGTATTATATTCTGTTTTCATATGTATATGTTTCTTTTACGCATTTTTTACTTTCTCATAACGTGCATTGAAGACAGTGTGGCATTTAGCTTAAATCAACAAAGCTTTTGAGATCATTTTGGCTCGGGTTTTTCGCAGCCGCCAAAAATAAATTAAAGAGCGAAAATGATTCCTCTTTTACGGACTTTGTTGTCGGAGCTTTTCTATTTGAAGCCGCTTGCCGTTGACGTTGCTGTTGTTGTTGTTGCCCTCGTTCTGGGTTCGTTTCTCATTTCAGCCTTGGTGTCGTCCTTACATTCGTTACTCTCGTTGTACTTGTTGTCGCGCGTACAATGTCTGAGTACGACGAAAATCTGCAGGCAACAAATGCTGCAGCTGGACTGACATTCAAGAAAAATGCCCTTGGAACGTGCTCAACATTCGCCGGATATCCGCCGTGAAGCGGCAAAGAAGAAGAAGAGAAAGAAGCAGGCGAAGGCAAAGCAGTAACAGCAGCAGCCTTTAATCGTGCCTCAAGTGCAGACTGCGGATCCGGAAGGTGCAGCTGAAGTCCTGTCAGGTGGCTGAGGCGGGGATCTGTATTACTTAAATGTAACCCAAATGCCCGGCAAGCGGATACGTCGCATAAAATTACAAATGGATGACGCTAAGTGGTGGCCAGCTGGGCCTGCCCAGGCCGAGCTGGGCCGAGTCGAGCCGTTACTCATCACAAATAACCCCTCAAAATATCGCAATAATTAGTCTGAAAGTTTATATATATAGTTAAGCAATAAATTGCCCGATTGTTCCTGAGTCGAAGCAGTTAATTGCATATTATCACAGCTGTTCCAGAATAAGTGCACCACTTGATGTGAATTTATGGCAGCCGCAATACCATTTGATATCTGTATAAGTGGGTTCAGTGAGTATGTGTGTGTGTGTGTGTGTGTGTGTATGTGTGTGTGTGTGTGTGTGTAATGGCAAGGACTATGCACAATTAGTTGAGCCACAGCAAAGCCAAACACCAATATATAATGCCTGACAAATGCAAACAGATGCACATACATGACAACTAAATAAATACGTCTGCGGGGGGTTTGTACTCCATGTTAATGCGGTTGTTGATGCTGCTGCTTCTGTCTGTTGTCTGCTGTCTGCAGTCGAGGCAATTCATATATACAAGCACACGCACACACACACACACACACACACACACACATAGATAGGAGCATTTGAATGTGATGTGTATTTTGGTGCTGTGACATTTGCTTAACCTGCCCGCTGCGCTTGGCTGACAGACATACAGAAGCGAATGCGTATGCTTAATATTGCATAATCTGGTATGCATGCCAAAAAGCACATTAACTGTACCACACACACACACACACACACACACAAACGAGCACACACACATACACACAGAGTCAGGCAGACAGCATTTGCAATTGTTCCGTGTGGCGCTGCTGGTTTTGAAATTGTCATGCGCCATCTAGCGTTTGAAAATTGAATTATGAATAATTGCGTTTTGTTGCTGCTGCAACCGGTGTGCTACATATACATACATACATACATAGATGTATAACTCTATCTGGGTGAGTGTGTGTGCTTGGCATGTTACCTACTTTTATGAGCTCGCTTCCGGCACCGCAGTTTGCCGCGTGCAAGTACCTCAACACTTGCATCAGTGATGCGCGATTTTGGCTAAGAAGAAAACAAGCTACTTTTTAGCGGGATTAGGTTATGATATTGTAAATATCATAGCTTAATTTACTAAAGAAAACAATTAGATTTTTTTTTTTTTAAGTTTCGTTATTAAAAAGAATAAACTCAGAGTTAGTGATAATTAAACTTTTTTTAATTTAACTATCTCCAGAATATTTTACAATTGCCCATTGCCAATCAAACATGTAAACATATTTCCTCTAAATAGCTATTATTAGTAGGCAATGCATATCCTGCTCAGTAAAGTCTACACTAATGCTTGGCTTGGAAAAATTCAAGCTAGAAATTGAGATAAACTAAACATTCAAGTAGAACATATGCAATGCTTAACTATCTAACTAAGCATACCATATATATATTATGTTATATTATCTTATTTGATGTTATCTTATATTTAATTTTGTTTATTACTAAAGATTCATCTTATTTATATTATATTCATTGCTATGGATTCAGATATAATAATATTTATACTTATTTTCATTACGATGCTCGCATATGAAAAAAGCCAAATAACGCGACAAAGCTTTAATGCGGGAAAACTGTACCGCAGAGATAGCTAGCTAGCTTTATACGACATCTGTGTCTATTTGTGTGCACACATACATATATATGTGTGTATGTCCGTGTGCGCGTGTGTATATTTGCGCTGGCTTTCATATTACAGCAGCCCACATAGCACACGTGCTTCGTGGTGCGGTTAACGATTGCATTTCATTGCATTGACATTGCCTTCAGTTAGTGTACATGTGTGACTGTGTGTGTGTGTGTATGTGTATCCGTGTGTGTGTGTGTGCATGTTTACTTATTCAGTCAAATCCAATTTGGCTTTTCGGTACATTAAAAGGCAGAGCACGAAGCAGCTGACAGAGTTATAAATGAAATTCATACAATTAAATATTTGCAGCAGCCATGCGACAGTTCCTTAAGGCGTGGCATACGCCCACACTGCCACTCCCACACACACAAACACACACACACACACACTAATGGAGAATGCCATTGGACCTAATCTACTTAGCGAGCCATTCAACAGGACGCTACAATGCCAAACAGCCAAACAGCGAGCACAATGAACCCACAGACCAAGCCGTGGCGCGGCTCAAGTTGTCTCTGTCATCGTCTGTCCATTGTGCGTGTGTTTGTGTGTGTGTGTTGCACCGTTTTGGTCATTTGGTCCTCGCGTCAGTTGACACAATGAAGCAACAACCCTGATGAGTGTAAAAAGCGAAATCTAATTTAGCGCAAGCAAAAGGCAACCTTGGCTCCATTATCGGCTAAGCCACTCGAAGGGGCCGAGGGGCGGAACAGGTCGTCAGCAGGTACACGAAGAGTAATTTTTGGTAACAATATTTGCAGCTTCATTTTTATAAACTTGCGAAGGCAATTTTGCGAGCGACTGGCTGCCATTTAAATTTTGTTCCAACATTTTCCCTCAATCGTCTTGGCCATATGTGCGACCTTATTATTAAATCGCATACTCCTGGCTATGGCTGGTTCAGTTGCTGTTGCTGATGTTGCTGCTGTTGCTGTTTGCTGCCACTTGGCTGGGTGTTAAACATTGTTATAAACGCGCGTCAACATCCAGCAGCTGCTTGTCCTCGTCATCATAATGGAAATTGAGAATGTAAGCGAGGCCAAGAGCGAGGAGCTCAGCAAATGGAATTGGGGACTGGAGCTGCGACGAGGGCTATGACAATCTACAGTGGCTGTGTACTCGCCTTTGCTTTCGCATTTCGTTCATGTCCCTTGCTTTGGTTTGGTTTGGTTTGGTTTAGAAAAAAAAAAAAAAACGAAGCAATTGTTGCGCCTAATAGACGTTCAGTGAGGGCAGCAGCAGCTACTAGGAGCTGAACAGAATCTTACATATATTATGAAGTATTTTTGCATTGGCATTCAATAAATTCAGTCAGGCTTGTGATTACGCAAACACACATGTGGCGGCGCTCACATGCCGCGTCATCTTGCCACCGCCTCCTGCCACATTCTAAACAATTGTTATACGACGACTCGGCTTATGCAACGATCCCTACTCTTCCTTTACTGCTCTCGTCATCATCGTCAATGTCGTTGTCGTCGTCGTCGTCGTCGTCGTCGTCGTTGTCGTTGTCGTCTGCTGCGTCGTCATTGTCGTCGATTGATGCGGGCATAAAAGGCAGCTCATTACGGCTGAGTGCCATATAATTATGGATTTTATATGGAAATGTTCTTTGCATCTCTTTGTACTGGGGCTTAAAAAGTACTTAGAACTGCATGTTGTCTCTTTGGCCAATAATTACAATGTCCTAATACCCTGTACTCAGTATTAAAATGATTACACATCAGAATATCAATTTATTTTTATCTTTTAACTAATATATAAACTACTGCTTAAAATATAAGACAGGAGGCACGAAAAGGCGATAGAAACAAAATTTAAGTTTGTAGAGAGCGATAAAGAAACGGATATATGTTGAAGGAGACATAAAATGAGAGAGCGAGAGCGAGAGAGAGAGAGAGAGAGAGAGAGAAATAGAAAGGGCGGTAGACAGAGAGATATTCACTAAGCAACTTTAATATTAAGAATAATAATAAGAAAATACATTTAATATTATATATTTATATATATTTCCTTTGGTATATAATACATATTCGAATTGATTGTGTCAACGCACACTTGCTGAATGAATGGGTCTTGACATTACACAACATAATTCAGCTACAGGGTATTTTTTGTGAAGATTATTAATTTGAAAGGAAGCTTAGCAGGGGCAAAGGGCAACACTAACACTTGCACCTCAGACGCTGTCTGACACGTTCTGCTACTCTAATTAATTAGCCGCACAAAAATCCTAAACAGTCAAGCGAAATATATGCGTCGCGAACACGCGAAAAGGAGAGTGAAGGCGACGCCTTAACTGTAGCTGTAGCTGTCGCTGTCGGTATATCTGGAGCTGGAGCTGGAGCTGGAGCTGGAGCTGTCGCTGACGTTGACAGTGACCAAGAGCGACTGTTGCAGCAATGAACTTTGACACAAAGTGTCAACTGTAGCGCTTTAGGATGCTGCTGCTCCTGCCACTGCTGCCACTTCCACTAAAAGCGTCTTACACGAAAATCTATTTAGCGAATTTCTGAGAAATCAGTGCGGGAATAAGTGGAGAGGAACAGGCAAAGGAGCTACAATTAGGCAACATCCTAGATGTAGTCGCAACACGTCCACCTTCTCGAAGAGGAGCATAACTGCAGCAGCAGCAGCAGTATCAACTCTTGTAGGCATATACCCTAGCTTGGGCAGGCAGAGTGTGGGGTATTATTATTATAAAGTGTCAAAAAGTTTCTCAGCTGCCGCTCGATGTGATGAGCAGAAGATTCTTTTCGGGCAACGTTTTCAGCTTGTCTGTGCTTAAAGTGCGTTGCATGCCACGCGTGGCAGAGCTTAAAGCGGCTGCCTAATTGAAATTTCGCTGGGTGTCAAACGGAAGCGGCAGCTGTTTGTTATTTGCCGATTGTCGCGCGAGCGCTTCCGGCTGTCGTCTAAGCTCGCAATTCGAGCTGAGAGGCTGCCAGTAAAACTGGGGCTGAGCTGCGAATGTGGCTTGCGGCATGCACGAGCGCCTTAAAGTACACAGCATTGATATAGAAGACGTGCAACCGCAGTGTGCGTGCCGCAAAGACAGCGGACAGAAGGGAGTGCCCGCTGCGTGAGCGAAACTTTTGCAGACGCACCAAAGGCGAAATAAAAAGAACAACTGAAAATTAAAGAAAGAAAGGCCAAAAAGTAGGAGGATGTATATATAAAGCATAACACTTGACATTGACAAATTAGTTCCAGAAGACAACAGCAGAGTGTCGTGCCACAAGCCCCTCTACAGTGGAGCAGGCACAGGAGAAGCACGGGCAGCCGAGGGGTGCGTCAGTTGGTTAAAACAACTTCCACTTGCAGGCAGCTGCCAGCTGTGTGGTGTGTGGTGTGTGGAGTGTGGAGTGTGGAGAGTAGGAGGTTAAAAATAATAAAATACCTACTGACATGATAGACACGAAGGACTTTTCTTTTTATTTAACGTAGATTGGAAAAGTTTCGACAGTCGACTGGACCGGCAGCAGCTTCTCGTACAGCCACTCACACTCACTTACTGAGACGCACATGCACTTAAGTAACTGCCAACAATATCAGCAGCAGCAGCAGCAGCAGCAGCAGCAGCAGCAGCAGCTGTGATTTGGATGTCGCACTAACTAAAGCCCAGCGGACTGTGAGGCCTGCCTTTGTCTTTTCTATCTGTAGACGCACATGTTTAGTTAATTTTAAAGCATGCAGCTAGCCTCTCTCTCCCTCTATCTCCCCCTCTATCACTCTCTCTCTCTCTCTCTCTCACTCGCGATGCGGAGTCACAAAAAATTACACGAAATTTATTGCATAGTTGCAGGCGCAAAAGTTGCCAAAGTAAATCTTAACTGGCAGACACTGTGCATCGCTTCGCATCGCATCGCAAAGCGATTTGCCTCAGAGAAACTTTGCCTAATGAGTTATGTGGCGGTAATTCAGAGAGAAGGAGAAGGAGAGCTGCAAGCAGGATAAGGAACTTCCACGAAAGATGAAAAACAATTATACGCACACCGAAAAGTATGCAGCGCAACTTTTATTTTTCGCTCGAACTTTGAACTCGGGCTGACAAACTTTATGATTTTCAATTTATTTGAAACTCGTGCCCCGCAGCTAGCGGAGCTGGCCAATTGTGGTCAAGCCTCGCCTCGGGGTGGCCATTATTGTGTACCAAATTATGCAGCAAATAAATCAACGAGATCAACGAAATAAGTGCTCACTCCTAATGTCCGTCAATCAGGACTTACAACTTGGACCCCAGGCAGCCAAATATACAAAATTGAAGAAATAACAAAATAAATTCATTCTATTTTTATAGCCGAATACTAAATGCACTATATATTTATATAATTAATATACATTTAAATAAATATACTAAATGCTTTGAAAATGCAAAAAATATATTTATAAAATTAATATAAATTTAAATAAATATGATATTATTTCCCAAATCAAATTATTCATAAAAGAAACAATAGTAAAAATAAATAATTTATAAATAATTTCAATTTATAAATTAGAATAATATTAAAATTAATAATTAAATTAAAATTAAATTAAGAAATTATAATTAATATTAATAGGTAGTATTAATTATAATATTTTCTCCTCAAACTCCATATTTTATCTTTAAATTACTACACGATATATTACTATGTAATCTAATATTCGCAACAAATGGAAATATATTTTTACAAAAAATTAAAAAAGAAATAAAATGAAGAACAAAATATATAATGATCAATATATGAATATAATTTTTCTGCGATGCTTAAAGGTCAAGTATTATATATCGTCATTTATGCTTTGCTTATAAGCAAAAAAATGTTAATCTTACTTAACATCATTAGTCTGAGTAGCCTCACTTAGACAAAGTATATGAAGAGAACAGCTACAGAATTCTGATTATTATTTATGAGAAATTTTTTGAGTTTTTGCCACTCGCGAAGTTTGCTAAGGAACATGAGCCGCAAGCGTATTGGACGTCCATAGACAGACACTTGAGAATTGTTTTGAAATTTATCATAAAATACATTTCAACAACTTTGCTTAGCTCGCTCACTGATTTATGTGTATGTGCGTTTCGGGGGCGGGGCAGATGTAAGCGAAATTTGTTTAGGCGCTTTTTTGAAGTTCATAAAAAAACAGCTCGCAAATGTTGAAGCAAAGTGCAGCATAAAGTTTCTCTCTTACTAATTTATCAGCGTTGTTCGATGTGCTCAACTCCTTGGCCCATTTCCTATTTGGCATTTCCTCCTTTCCCCCTTTCGTCTTGTCGTCTTTTCGAATTTCGCATTTTCGCATTTTCCGTTTCTGGCACTTTTCTGCTGTTGGCCAACTCCGGATCTCACATCGCTGGCTACCTAAGTGCGGCACTTCATTTGCATTTAAAATGTTTTCGCCTGCTCACTTTCTGCCTCAACTTTGGCTATTCATTTGGCACATTTCGCTTTGTTTGCCAATTCAGCGGTGAGGCACCACCAGCACAACCACACAGCCACAGTGGGTCAAGTGGGTCGCCCAATGTTTATTTGTTCATTTTTTTTTCAGCAGTAAAGTTTTTCTTCCGCTTTTTTCTGCTGTCCGTTACTTTGTGGTTTTAGCTGCTGTGTATTGTCAGCTCGGGTTACGCTTATCGATTTCGATTACGATTACGATTACTACTGCGATTGTGATTACGTTGAGAGTTTAGGATTGCGGGAGCAAGTCCTTGACTCCCCATCCAGGAATCTGGCTCAACTGTAATTTGCGCAAATTAAACGCTTCCATCTCAAATGGTATTTTTTGAATAATCGTCGGGCACTTAATGCGCACCTTGAGAGGGAACATTATTTATGTTTCTTTGACGGCCCTAAGTATGCAATAAAATTGTATTTAAGACGCCTAATGAAATTTGGGCCATTTAAATTATTGTGCAATATACGAAAACATAAAAAGCGAAGCGCCATTTAGATAAAAGCAAAAAGGACTCACCTCTAATTTATGACGGACAACGCGTGGGCGTGAGCCACACAAAAGTGTTCGCTGACCCTAGGTACTAAATTCGCTTGTCTTATACACACACCAACATCCCACACTCACACTCACACTCACACTCACACACACACACACCAACATCCACACCCACACACGAGCACATAAATTAAACGCAAATTGTGTGTAGCTGGCCTTTGAAGATGATGAATTGCAGACGACGCGGGATTTGTTGACGCGCAAACGTAGAAATGCCAGATTAAAAATTAATTTAAATTCTTAATTCGTTCGCTAATGTCCACAAACGGAAGCAGCAGCAGACGAACCCCCGGGACGGCTTTAACTGTAACTAAATTTCTGCTGTATTAGCAGCCATGTCCAGGACCTCAAACGAGGTCACTTTAAGCTGCTGGGCGGGGGACACAACATTTTGTATAGCCGCATGGAAACTTTGACACTTCCTGGAATTAATTACTTTAAACTTAGCCGGCCGCGTTTTTCAACATCAGCCTTCCTCCGCCTCCCCTCTCCTCCCCTTCCTCTTCCTCTAGCGCTCTGTGTGTCGCGCGCCATGGGCGAGCTGGCAAAATTAAATAATAAATTATTATTTCTGTGCGAGCCAATGAAGTGTGCCAAATTTAATGGTGCCCATGAAGCACATAGTTGGCTAGTGCGCCACTTCAAAGTAATTGCTAAACAGAGACGGAGCCATAGCTCTGCAGCTGAAGCTGGAGCGGAAGTATGAGCGGAGTTGCTCATGGAGGTGGTCCAGAATAATGCTCAGATTCACACGAGTCTATTGAGCTAAACAACAACGCAAAAATGAACAAGAAAAAATCAGCGTGAGTGTTTGACTAGAAGATACCCAAACAAATCGGAGCAAAAGACAAATATTATAGATACAAATGTAGGCGACACTTAATACAAATACACATTCAACGAGTATTGCAGAAGTGATGTAATTTCCAGAAACTTACACATATTTTTTTCTTATGTTTTATAAATACTTATGAAACTCAATAAAAATATTGCGAATGGAACTCAATAAAAACATATAGTATAATCATTTCATTTTGTTTGTAGATTCATGTATATACGACTTTAATGTCTACTCGTTCCATTAAATTAAATTCTAGCCATTTATAGCTAAGCTATCATACTCATGGCATCAGAGAATGTTGGTATATTAAGAATAGCTTATAAAGTATTGAGAAGCGAAGGAAGAGAGCTTTGCCGAATATTCCATATATGTGAAGAAAAAAGAGATAGCATAAACTTCGGCTTATGCAGGAGTTGGAAATTCATTTTTGAAAGCTGTAACTGAGACAGTATTCATTTTACTTATTTTTTTAAAATATGTGACACAAATAAAAATCTTGAATAGTTTCTATTGCTATACAATCTATTTTATAATACTGCTATACTAAAACGAAGTATTCACAGCATTTGTCTACTATATATACTACTATTTTATAGCTACATGGCACAAGGGAGGTAAATGCTTCGTATCTCTCATAAAAGTTGAGTTTTTCTAATTATAGACGCTCCGTTGACAACGCTTCGAATGATATCTTTTTGCAGGAATTCAGTTGCCATTTAACAGAGCGAGTCTCTTGCTTTAGATTTAAACTCTTTGAATTGCGATTGCTCGCACTTTCAGCTAAATGCCTGAGTCTATTTTTAATGTTACTCAACAAATTGCCTACGCCATGCAGCAGACACTTGACTGACTAGACTAACTGCTCTGCTTGGTGAATAATTTTTGCGACCCACACAAGCACAACAGCTTGGCTATTAGAAGACGCTAGGGTGTGGAAATTGTTTATTTGCTTAGCTTTCATGGCAGGCAGAGGTTGAACTGTCGAATGACAACAATTGTTAAAGGCAGTCAATCTGGCAATACGCAACTTACCGAAGCGTGCGTCTCTCAGTGATCAATCTGTAATAAGTATTATGTAGCGAGGCTTACCTGTAAACGAAAAAGAAAACAATATTAGAATTAGTCAAGATAGGAATTAATATTGGAAATGCTCCAGTGAGCATGCGAGCTAGCATTGACTATGGTTAAGTTCGCATTAAACTTAAATATTCACTTGAGAATCCAAAATCTCGTAAGCAAATTAGAATTGATGACCTTTCCTTCAAGGCTGGCAGCCAAAAGAGCATGAAAATCGGCTTAGCAGCAATCATATATATATATATATATATGTATGCATATGAATATATTTATACATATGTGTGTGTGCCTGTATACACGCAATGTGTCAACACCTTTTTTTTTTTTTGTCTACCACGCCCTGTAATCTTCCACTCCACTAACACTGTTTACACACACTGACACACCCACACACACACATAAACATACACACATTTACATAGCATATTTTGTTTAAGGATTTCTCGTAGAAAGAGCTTTCAGGTAGGCCAAAACGCACAAGCAATAACGTGCTGAGTGGAAAAAATCTATATTCATAAGCAAAATACACACACACACACACACAGTGACACCCGCGCACACACACACACACACACACTGAGAGAACAGCTTTGAAATTATGAGTCCAACGCATCAGTTTAACAAAAATAAAGCAATATTTTTGGCTTGATGCAAAGCATCCACACACAATCACACACTCACACACACACACACACGCACACTCACATACACAGGCACAGACAGTCAAGCGTAACAGCTCCTGGCAACAATTTTGGCAACCCTTCCCGGTAATGGCAATTTGTGTCCCTAAATATAGGCAGCGCAAAAAGGTTGCCCATCGATAAGACGGCTACGGATTGCTGCTGCCTCAAGGGCTACGGGCACGCACAGGTGGGCCGAAGCGTAAAAGTCTAGCGGCTGTCATAATTTGACACATGCCCGGTACACACACACACACACACACACTCACACACGCCAATACCCACTTGCACGCACAGCGGTTATGTGAGGCGTTAAACAGGCTGCCAGATTCGAATTCAGATTCAGTGGCTGATTCAATCGCTCGTTCAATGCGTCAAGCATTCAGAACCACTCCAAGCGTATGTGTTTGCCCGACCCCACAATGTCAACTGCTTTGCCCACTCTCTCATACACACTCCCATGAATGCCCTCCCGATCAAGCCTTCCCTGTGGCCCCACGCTTTGTGCAGGTATTGACGCAATTTATGTCCGCTCAGTTTGTCAATCACTTTGTATCTTTATACCCTGTACTGAAAATATATATTACATAAAGAACGAGCCTAAGCCATATCAAGACTATTTAGAAGGATTCTGGAGCACGGGAATGATAAGTATATATTTTATAGTTGTAGTTTTTTTTTAGAGAACAGGTTAGCATAAAATAAAAAAATTTACTTTTGCGCACATGTCAGATATCAACTGTAAACCCATCGATAGTAGTAATTTCGATACCATCCATGGCACTGAGCAACACAAATAAAAGTTTGACTTTCAAAATATATTAAGAGAAAACTAAATCTACTTTCCATAACTACTCAAATACTGAATAGATTTCTTAAATCTAAATGATTTCAAACTTTACAGCTAATTGCGAATAAATATTAGTACACTCAAGTGAGGCAGATAATTAGATTCATTTATATTAAACTAACTAAGAATATCAACAATATTATATATACCTTGAAAAAAGAAAAAGATTTAAAATGATTGTTACAGCAATCGGAATAAAATCAAGCAATCAATCGCAAAAATTCATGTCCATTAACAGCTCCAAATCTCATAGTTGAAAACATCTATAAAATCAGCCCACTTCTTACTGTATCTGTACTATATATTGTACAGCACATAGATATCAATTTACACAGACTTGATCAATGTTGAATCTATCTAAACTAGAAACATAAAAGTAAATAAAAGCAACTTTTCCCTCTACATGAAATATTTATAAATGATTTCCTAAATATTCTATCTGTAGTTATAACAGTCTATAGGGTATCTCTCGTTCCAGCACTGTCCACCTTATCACACACATACACACACACACCAAGAGGGTTCTTTCTGCTTTTGTGCTTGCCGATTTGTGTGTTATTTTCAGGTTCATTTAGCGTTTAATGCTTGTAAAGAAATTTTAATTTTATGGCCAGGTGCCAACAGCGGGCTGCCTGGCTTGAAAGCCAGTTGGCACCGAAAGCTTAACCAGAAAACTGAAAACCAAAATTTCAGGATTTCAGAAAGAATTATGCGCGCCTCACTGACAGCTGAGCTGAAAGTTTAAGCTCGAAGCTGTGCCTCTGTAGCAATTGTCAATTGTCATGCTCATGGACCAATGCAAACGAAGGCAGAGCCAGACGAAGCAAATTGCACGCACAATCAAATAGAGAGCGAACGAGGGTGGGCGTGGGCGTGGCACATGTGGTTGAGTGTCCTGCGGTTAAGTTTTCGCGTTAAGTTGACAAATTATTTTGGTAAATATTTTCGTAATTTTCGATAATAATATTTCAGCGATAAGTCTCGACTGAGCGGCAATGTTCGGTTCGATATGATTTGGTTTGTAAGCTGCGGCAACTGCGGTTTTTGTTCGCGTGCCGCCGCAAATCCTCCCAGCGAGTGTGGTGTGTATTCTTGTGGGAGTTTATGTGCCATGGGCTGAACTAGAGTAATTCCAATTGAATGTGGGGTAGCCCTGAGCCTGGCAGCGCAATTAATTAGCTGACGCTCATATTGAATATTAATTACACATGCCACGCCCACCCAAACGTTGCCGCCCCCTAATTGAGGACCATTGACAACAGCGACCAAAACAAACACTTGACTACAAAAACACTTTCGGGGCTGGCTCTTGAGACAGGCCAGTTTTGGGGCCAAACACACTTGATGGCCAGCACGTCCACTCGACTTTGTGGTGTAATTAACACCTGGCTAGTGGCAGTGGCTAGTGGCTAGTGGGTGTATTGGTGTGTGTGTGTGTGTGTGTGTGTGCTCGGGTGGGTGGTGTGTGGCAGCCAATTAGCTAAACGGCCGATGGCGGTAGGCTTCATTAGCATTAGAGCCAGCAGCTAAATCGGTTGACAATCGAGACCCAGGCCTGGGCTGACTTTCCACAAGCAAAAGATACAACAACAACAACAAAAAAAGAAACTTTCAGTTGCTTTGGCTGCAAGTAGCCATGACCGTGACACATGCTGCACAGTGCTGGGGCATTGTCTGTGCAGAGCCCGTATCAAAAGGCAACAACTACAATAGCAACGAAACACTTTCTAATGAACTTTTCGACAAGAGCTACAGTTCTACCGCAAATCTAAATACAAATACATAAATCCACACAAAGCAGGTGAATTACGTGTCCATAGACCATAAACACCGCCACCAGAAACTGAGAGAGAGAGAGAGAGAATGATGGCGAAAACTGTTAGCCAGCCATGACGACAATCGGGCAAAATTGAATTCAAACTCGTTGCGCTAAAAAAAACTCAAATTTTCTGTTGTTGCGGCAAACTTTAGCCAAAGCCTCTGCTAAATTTCGCTCAGGCCAAACTTTAATGAGAATCGCACGTTTTTTGTTCATTTAAGCGCTGGAGCAGTTAGTTTTAATATCAAATTATAGCTGCATGAAAAATTTATTTCAATTAAAATCGAAAAATCGAATTCACGTTAATCTCTATATGATAAGGAGCAGGAGATAATGAATATTGGAAAGCTATTAAAACTTAAAAATATTATATCAATTTAACAGCAGGTTGCACACAAGACTCACACCCTTCTTCTGTCCAGTAAAACTTTTATCCCTTCGGATATCCAATCCTAGCATAACGGTTTGCTTCCTGTCTCCCTCTTGATATATACTATGTATAAATCTCTGCTCTGAAACTCTCTGTCAAAACCAATAAAACGCAAATATATTTTATTGCCTTGTGTTTCTTACAACAAATAGAAAACATTAGTTAATCATTTCATAATATA
The DNA here is from genome assembly GCA_035047405.1 of Drosophila stalkeri. Taxonomy (NCBI): domain Eukaryota; kingdom Metazoa; phylum Arthropoda; class Insecta; order Diptera; family Drosophilidae; genus Drosophila; species Drosophila stalkeri. The sequence continues at coordinate 29,249,419 of JAWNPR010000142.1, read as the reverse complement.
AACAATCGAAATTGAATGAAAACTAGGGACCGCAAATGAAAGATATGAATTTTTTTGAAATCAGTCAAAACAAAAATAAATTATTTTTTTACGGCGAACTAAAAAAATTTTGTTAGCAATTTTTAATTAAACATTTAAAATTGATTTTTATGATAAAAATCAAAAATAAGAATTATGCCTTGATTTTTATTTTAAAAATTGAAATAAAAATCAAGTTGAAATATCTTTTGATAAAAAGGAGCTAGATCATATATAACTGATATATAATATGTATGTAAATATGTGTTTTTTGTATGTATATTTAATTATCTGTTTAGGCATTTGCGCCCAGGCCTCCTATTCAGCGAATAATGTGTAGCCACAAATTTGTATAATAAAAATTGAAAATAAAAGTTATGTTTTGATTTTTATATTAAAATTGATTTATATAAATTATTTTTGATTTTTATCATATAAATCAATTTTAATTAAAAAAAATAATTTCTTTTGAATAAATAAAAAAATTATGATTATTTCTTAATTTTTTTTTTTTATAAAACGTTACCGTCCCTGATTAAACCCCATTTTTCCCCTAAAAACTCAGAGACATATTCCTTCCTAATAGAGACACTCAGTTGAATAAAACTGTCAACTATAAAGAGCACATTAATTCTACTTTATTAATTTTAAAATGTACTTAAACAAAGTCTATATTAATCCACGAATATGAATTAAAAAAAAATAAAGTTTTATTTCTTTAATTTTAAATTATTTATTTTATTTTATTTATTTGTTTATTAGTTATTTTCTTTTACTAACATATATATTTATTATTTATTTTTGTCGCCTTTTGTGGACAGAAATTACTAAAGACAGTGTAAATTTTACATCGAAAAGCAGATATTGAATTGTCGACCGACTATATATAAAATAAATGTAGTGGAGTATATTCATATAAAAACAAGTAAGAACGTTGCAGCTAAGCGCAACTAAATGCGATATACTCTGTTCCAAATTAATTGATTTTCTATGCATACATACAAAGGCTGCATGCTATAATATCCTAAGAACTGCGATTGAATTGTTTGTTGTGTAGCAGTGGGCATATTTTGGTTTAGCTAACGATTATATGTAATTATCAAAGGAACCTGGAAACTTTTTTAATCGAAAACTTATTTATTTTATTTTTTAAAGTCATTAATATTTTTATAATTATGTGAAAATGCTTTCTGTCATCTTAGCAATTACTACTAAGCTACTTGTAAGCATGAATGATGCAGTTGGCCACAGCAAACTTCTTTGCCGATATGACACGCCCCCAGGGGGCGTAGACGAACAATTTTTGGCCAGTTCGTAGAAAGAGCCGAGGGAAGCATAACTGCAAATTTGATTGCTTACACTCCAAAAATGCGAAAATTACAGGGTATTTTTCGATATGTCACGCCCCCAAAGAGGCTCAAAAATTTTTTGGTTAACGATAGAGGAGGCCATTAGTAACTGAACCACCCAATTTTGAAGCTTCTAGCTCCAAAAATGTAGGAGATATAAGCTTTTGCGGTTTACCACGCCCTCTGTGGGCGTAGATATATCTACCATAGCTTATTGATCCTGGGTAGCCAACCCGAGTCTACATGCCAAAGTCAAGTCTCTAGTGTCAATAGTGTTCAAAATATAGCACAATCTCAAAAATTACTATATATTAAGGTCCGATTTGCCACGCCCCCATGGGCGTAGACATATAAGTTTTTGATCGATCTTCATAGAATCATAACCTTCTAGCTTTAAAATCTCCTGATTTGCCACGCCCCCAATGGGCGTAGATAAATCCGCCATAGCTTTTTTAACTTTGGTTGTCACTGCGAGTATACATTCCAAATTGCAACTCTCTAGCTCATCAACTAGTACGATTACTGCCATACGGGCATACATGAGTATATGGCTAAAATTTCAAGTCTCTAGCTCTAAAAGCGCCGAAAAATATTGCGTTCATACGGACAGACGGACGGACACAAGACGGACATTGCACAAAGTCAATATACTCGTTTTCCCTTGGGGAACAGAGTATAATAAAACTAATTTATTATTGTAGTAAAGTACCAAACTCATAAATTGTGAATATTTGAAAACACAAAGAATAATACTTAGTGTGAATAAAATATAAATATATTTATAAAAATATATAAATTAAATATTTTATAGAATTTAATGTGAAGAAAACCCATAATTTTAGTCCTATAACAAACAGCAGAGAAATGAATGGTAAACAAATATTTCAAGCTTATCGATTCGACTGTTGACATTTTTATACATTTCATAAGATCATGGACAAACTCTTAAAGAAGGCCATCAGTGGTCTAGTTGGAAGCCCAAGTAATGAGTATCGTTGTTATTTTAAGAAGTTGAACTTTGACGTGCGGACAACAATGCAAGATGGGAAGAGAAACATTTGCATAAAAACAATTTGCATAATGTGTTTCTTGATTATGTTAATTTAGTCTTTGGGCTATTTTGAGATTCACTTGAAATTGTATCAATGTAATAAATATAAATTAAATGTAATGCTTTGCATTAAAAACAATTATTGTTTGCTTATTATAATCGAGTCGCCGTATAATAATTTCGCTTTCCCCAAACTATGCTGAACAAGCTGTCCTATTAAATTATTAAGCATTTTTCAAGCATTAAATAAATGATGAGAACATTCTGAAAGCATAGCCAGCAACTGATTGGAATAAATCACAGAGATGGGCCTTGAAATGCAATACTGCATCATTTGCCAATTATGGCCAGAAAGAGTAGGAAAACCAACAAGCCAATTTCACGAACAGCCTGCAGGCAGACTCAGCTCGCATAACAGGGCGAGCCAACAGGTAAACAGAAGGGCAGGCGCGCACCTTGGCCAGGCAGGAGGCAAGGTCACATGCCTGCTGCTGTTGTTTCTGGCCACCCGCAGCTCTGGTCAACAGCAAGGGAACGGGACTTATGGCCAGCACTCACTCGGCTGAGTGTTGAATTGAGAATTGGCCATTATTAGCGCACGTCTGGCATTAATTATTTATGAACGCGACTCGCGGGCCTATGAATATAAACATTTCGTTAAATGTTTATTAGACAGCCAATTACCAGTTGTTGGGCAATCGGGCGACACAGACAGAGGTGAGTCACTTGTCGCCATCTACCTGAGCCTGCAACTGGTTTTTATTGCGCTGCGTGGCATTATTAAAGTTGCATTAGCGACGCGCGCCCCGTCTGTGGCATGCAACTCGCTCGGCTGTTGCCTGGCGGCTAATCAGTGCTGGACGCTCTCTTATCGCGTATATTGTCATTGTTGTGCTCCGCTGAAGGTAGTTGCTGTGGCTCTTGCTGGCTGTTTCTGCCACTCATTTCCGATGCACGTGTGTGCGGCGAGGCGTAAAATCTAAAAAGCAAACGCTGCGTCCGCATATTGAAACTGTGATAGCTTCATCTGCCACCAAGGGACAGACTATGGAACCTGTTGGAATGTTATTTAAAACACACACAGACAGAGAAAGAGAGAGAGAGAGAGAGAGAGCGACAAACATCCACTGCTGCGAATCCTATTACTGCTGAGACAGCAACCCACATTCACACCCGCACCCTCACCCTCAGCCTCACCCAGTGAACTTTATATTTAAAGCCGAAACGAGTCGCATCGTTCCCAGAGGGCCAACAATTAAAAGTATTCATTCAACAACAAACAAAACTAATAAAGCACATTGCCAGCATCAGCATTGCTGGCCGGAGTCCATCTGCAGCATCGCCGCCGTCTCCCCTTCGACGCTCAGCTTACAGAGCCAGCGCACCGCTGAGTCTTTGTTTTGCTTATGACAGAGCAGGAAATGAGTCAAGGCAGCGGGCTGGGATCCAATATGAAATTCATTTGTGTTTACACAAACAATGCTCGATGCTTGGAAGGCTTTTTGTAATTTCGCACTTCATTTAGCGTTAAATTAACAACAAGAACAACAACAACAGCAACAACAACAACAACGATGGCAATAAAACGAGAGGCCCACCAAAAATTCTAAAATTCTTCAACTAATTCGCATAGCTCTTCTTTCTTGGCATTTGGCCAATAAAGCACGAAATATCCATAAAAATTGAGTCGCCGACGAGACACGAACCTCCATTTAATCACAACTGAGCGCGGATGCAACCAGAGACGACGCGACGATCGCAACTTCAGCAGCAGCAACTGTGCGTGCCGTGGCATAAATAAGAACGAGACAGAGAAGAAGAAGAAGAAGCAACAGAAGTAGCTGTAGCCGGTGATGCGCTTCACTGCAGCAGAACGAACCAAAACGAAACGAGACGAAACGAAACGAAATTAAACAAAACTGTATGAATCGAGGGAGTTTGCAATCAGCTTTTCGTGACAAAGCTAACAAAAAAAAAACTGGCAATGCAAAGGCTACGTCTCTCTCTCTCTCTCTCTCTCTTTCACTCTCATGCAACAACAATAAATTAAACTGATAAAAGAATAGATACCCGTTGATTGTACAAGAGGCTTATGTAGAAACATTCGTACTTTGGGATGATCTACAACTGTGAAAATCCGAATATAAATGATAAATTAAATTATAACAAATAGTAATAATGTATAAGTACTAATTATACTTATTTCGAATGTGGTCTGAAATTTACATTTATCAAAAAACATATTTATACATTGCTATTTTTTGAGTCTTCATCTTTATATGATGTATGACTAATGTACGTGCAATTAAGATCACAATAAAATATACAAAACATAATTTATATTTATAATATGTTTGCCTAAGCACATCCCGCAAAATAATTATTAGAAGATAACTTGAGCATTCTGCATACAATTTGAATACCCGTCAATATGTCCAAGGTATATCCACAGCAAGAGCAATGGCAACAACAACAACAACAACAAGATTGGAGTTAAATAATAATAAATGCGCAGTCGCAACACCAATCACTAAATGTGAAGGCCAAAGACTAAACGCGTCTGCCTTCCCTTCTGCTACAACGTTTGGCTCTGTGGCAGCTGCGGCAGTGGCAACAAAGTGGCCGCTGGGTCAGTGAATGCTAACGATGCGACGGCAGCGCATTTAATGCACAGATTTCTTGGCTATGCACATAAAATTGAATGGAATAAAGAGTTGCCCATTGTTAGAGCGCGTCTCTGGCCGGCGGCAGATTGAAAATTGTTGCAGCGAATGTTGATGCTGCCGATGTTGTTGCTGCTGCTGCTGCTGTTGCTGCCGACCAGGCAGCCTTTCATAATCGCAAATTGATGCGCCAGCAACGTCTTCGTCGCTGTGCAGTGGAGCGTGGGAGCGCTTTGAGCCGAGCGCATGTGGCAGCAGTATTGGCAAACATTGACTAGACTGGTTTTAGGGGGCAGCTGCGATAACGTGGAGCCAGCACGGCAAGCGTTGCAAGCGGGGAACATTTTAGTTATTGGCTAATGCCAAAGCCATGTGTCGGCCAGCTGTGCGCGTCCGCCTGCCTTGATAACCGCGAAATAACAAAGCCAACACACAATGAAATTCGTAACATTAAATTTTTGATACCCTTTGATATAAACACAAATGCGAAGCATAAGTATAAGTATAAGTATAAGTATAAGTATAAGTATAAGTATAAGTATAAGTATAAGTATAAGTATAAGTATAAGTATAAGTATAAGTATAAGTATAAGTATAAGTATAAGTATAAGTATAAGTATAAGTATAAGTATAAGTATAAGTATAAGTATAAGTATAAGTATAAGTATAAGTATAAGTATAAGTATAAGTATAAGTATAAGTATAAGTATAAGTATAAGTATAAGTATAAGTATAAGTATAAGTATAAGTATAAGTATAAGTATAAGTATAAGTATAAGTATAAGTATAAGTATAAGTATAAGTATAAGTATAAGTATAAGTATAAGTATAAGTATAAGTATAAGTATAAGTATAAGTATAAGTATAAGTATAAGTATAAGTATAAGTATAAGTATAAGTATAAGTATAAGTATAAGTATAAGTATAAGTATAAGTATAAGTATAAGTATAAGTATAAGTATAAGTATAAGTATAAGTATAAGTATAAGTATAAGTATAAGTATAAGTATAAGTATAAGTATAAGTATAAGTATAAGTATAAGTATAAGTATAAGTATAAGTATAAGTATAAGTATAAGTATAAGTATAAGTATAAGTATAAGTATAAGTATAAGTATAAGTATAAGTATAAGTATAAGTATAAGTATAAGTATAAGTATAAGTATAAGTATAAGTATAAGTATAAGTATAAGTATAAGTATAAGTATAAGTATAAGTATAAGTATAAGTGTAAGTATAAGTATAAGTATAAGTATAAGTATAAGTATAAGTATAAGTATAAGTATAAGTATAACTTATTAATTTCGTAGGGTATTTGGTAATCAGGCATTTCTTTCTAGGGCATTCTCACATTTTTTATTTATGACATTTTCGCTTTCGCTTCGCTACGTTTGTTTCTCGTCTCTGATATTTTCACGAATTGATTTCTTATTAATTTTACATTTGCAGCTCGTTGGCTTTCATGAGCAGCAGCCTTTGGCTGTGCCCCGCCTACCTAGAACTATATGAATGCCACAGCTTGCTGGCACACTTTGTCGGCTATTGTTTTGGCTGCTGTTGTTGCTCTGCTGCTCTTTCTTTATGGGCTTCGCTCATTTCGATGCTACCCTCGCTTTCTGCTTTCCCTTTGGTGCCATTGTCTTAGCTAAGTTGACCATTTGTATACAACTTTGGAGCTATTTGTGTCGCCGCACGCTTATCTGCTACGGCTACAAAAACAAGAAATCTCATCGAAGCGCGTATAGAAAATGTGGTCAGGACGCGATGTCCTGTCCCACTGCGATCTCCAAATGCTGCCGCATTTGTGGGCTCATTTATTTTCATTTGCTTTGTCATAACAATTTTTTCTTGTGTCTGGCTAAGAGGGAGGGGATGAGGAAGAGGGGCGGGGGCTATTTATTGTGTTTGTATAGGCCGCAATATTTGCGCCGTTATATTCGAATTTGTTTTTGCAGGCTACTTAATGCAATTGCCGCAAATTTGATTTGGCCATAAAATGCCGAACTCGTCCCAAAAATAAGCGAGGCAAAAACAACACAAAAACGAAATCAAATTAACATAATTGGCACAAATTTGTGATTCCTCTGGCGACACTTGAATTCAAGATGAATTTTCCGTCTCAAACTCTAGATGCGAGACTCTATAAGAATGACAAATCTTTCGCATGTGAATCATTTACGTTACCCCATTTGCCGAACGCTTGGAATATACTTAAGCGGCTTTTAGCATTCACAACAACAGCAGCCACGACAACACCTTTGTGATGTTCCCATTGCGTGGTATCCATCGACTGTCGATGCTCGTTAGCACCTTTAATGAAAGAAAAAGAGCCACCTAAAGAGAGTGAGAGAGAGAGAGAGAGAGGGAGATGCAGAGGGAGATAGACAGAGAGGTTGCCATGGATGCTGCCACAGACGAGTCAATTGTTATGCCTCGCATTTGTATACAAAACGAAACGAAACGACATAAAAGGAAAGGCAAACGTAAGCAGCTTAAGGGGCGAGCGCCCCTGCAAGAGCAGGAGGTGGGCAGAGGGCATGCAGCAATAATAATAACGTTAAATAACGGCCAACAACAAGTAATGACAATTGAAGATTTACGACCGCCAAAAGTGAAGCCAAAGCAAACAACATTTTTTCGTCGTTGAGCCGCACGAAGTGGTATGTATTGCAGGCTCATTACAAGTTGCACGCTGCACGCTGCACGCTGCATGCTGCATGTTGCACGAAAAATGCATTTGCAACAACAACAAAAATTACTAATTAGATTGGCAGAAAGAGATGTTGTTGACTTGTTGGCTGCTCAACGCGTGCAACGTGCAGCCACCAGCAGCAGCTCTCGAGATGAGTTGCCACAAAATGTTGCAGACTGTTGCAAACTGTGTCAATGTCTGTGAACTGGAACTGGAGCGTTGAAATGCCGAGCTTCGAGCTTCGAGCTTCGCTTGTGCCACATGCTGCTGGCTTTGCGATTATTGTTTTTGGCCTGCTTCTTCTTCTTCTTCTTCTACCCCTGCTGCTTCTTCTTACACTGTTTATGTTGTAGTTGTTATTGTTGTTGTTGTTATTGTTGTATAATTTACACGGCCAGACCAATTTACAGCGAAGAAGAAGGGCCCTGAAATCGTGCCGGGCCAACTTCAGATATATGTAGTTTCTGTTACCTCTTCTTCATGCCAGCGATTTGCAGGTGGGCGTGAGCCACTAAATTGCCCATGCAAGCAGTGAACGTATGTCTGTGTGTGTGTGTGTGTGTGTGTCTGTGTGTATACACCTGTTCAGCTGCATGAAGCAGCCAAGCACATCTGAGCAATCGTCACCCCCATCTTCAACTGCTGCATCCTCATTTGCCCGCCAATGAAGTTGGAAGTTTAAGACCTCATTGACACCAATTTAAACGCTCCAACTACCAAATGCCTCCCTTTAGCATGGCAAAATTGCGATTTGCAAAAAAGATTTCACAGTGATAAATAAAAAAATAATAATAAAAAAAATCAAATCATAAATATTAAAATATATATATGTTTGACTGAAGTTTGAAGTTGCATTGAGAATGTGTAGAAATATCTCAAATATTTATTTATATAGCATGCGATATTATTAGATATATTATTTATATTATAATATTTGTTATATATATATTCTAGAGCTCATTAGAATTCTACTTTTGTACAAAATTTAATAACTTTTCAGATACGTGTATAATGTTTATAAGCCTCGATAAATGGCTTACTAAAATACTGGATTGAAAATAAAATAAATAAAATAATAAATAAAATTAAAGTTAATTATTAATAATTACAACATTTTATAATCGAATGCTATATTCCCATTACAGATCGTTTTTAGTGTATTAACTATGATTCACATTTATAATCACATTATTATATATTAAATATTTCTAGAAATATATACAGTGGGTCAAAAAACGATTGGCATACTTGAAAAATCAAACTTCTATATGCTGTACCTTTTTTTTTAGAACACAGCTATAAATAAGTGAAAAATGATATTTATTAAAATTATTTATTATAATAGAAATAAAAATTATAAGTTAAATTATAATTATAATAGCAGAAATATAATTTTTTTATTTATTTTTTTTTTTTAATACTATTATAATACATAATTTTATTATTAAATATCGTAAAAGTTTGATTTTCCAAGTGTGTCAATATTTTTTTGACCCACTGTATATGCATGGAGGGATAAAACTGAAATCTATAAAACTAAATTCGCAAATACAAAAAAAAGTAGCCTGACTCATTGCTTATTCGGTTAAGGCATGAAAACTAAAACTATAACTAATTTAAAATTGTAATTAATAAGCATCAAATTGTATTGATTAAATTTTAATTAACAAGAAGAAGAAGAAGAAGAATAAGAAGGGCCTTACGGGCTACGTTTTAAATTCCGTTCAAATCTTATATTTTTAGAACACAGCTATAAATAAGTGAAAAAGGATATTTATTAAAATTATGTATTATAATAGAAATAAAAATTATAAGTTAAATTATAATTATAATAGCAGAAATATAATTTTTTTATTTATTTATTATTTTTTTTTTAATACTATTATAATACATAATTTTAATAAATATCCTTTTTCAGCCTGACTCATTGCTTATTCGGTTAAGGTATGAAAACTAAAACTATAACTAATTTAAAATTGTAATTAATAAGCATCAAATTGTATTGATTAAATTTTAATTAACAAGAAGAAGAAGAAGGCCCTTACGGGCTACGTTTTAAATTCCGTTCAAATCTTATATTGTTAATTGTTTTATTTATAAATATTCCTTAAATTGAACAATAACTGTAAAAATTAATGAAAAACCTATAAATTTCATAAATTTACAAAGAAAAAAACATTCTTTATAAATAATAAACTTTTTTTTAGCAAAGGCTTAATAAGTCATTTGATTATCCATTTGAAATAGGTTCAGAGTAAAATAATTTTAGCTTGTGCCATTTATATAAGTCAACCAACCTATGCTGCCGTTACATACACACATATATCCCATATAACCATATGTATATCCCGTATATACATATATCCATGTCCATATCATTATAATAGCCACAACAATTGCGTTTTATAGACAACGATTTCGTTGTGCGTAATAGCTAATTGCAACAAAGAGCTGAAGAGAAAGTGTTTGTCATTGTGTAGATCGTTTTGCTTAATGGGTGAAGACGACACCGTTTGCCGGGCAACCAAAACCAAAAACCCAAAGCAAAACCAAAACTGAAAGCAAAAGCAAAAGCAAGCGCAACCTTCGACTCGTGAGGCGGACAAAAACGCATTAAAACCCAATCAGAGTGACTTGGTATCTGAGCCATCAGCTAATGAGACTTTGACTGCGAGCAACTGAGCCGACGCCCCGTCGCCTCTGGGCTGATGGCTGTTTAGTTTTCGATTTGGCTGCCACACACACACACACACACACATACACAAACACAGGCAGTCAAATAACAAAAGAAGAAGAAGGAAAAACTATAGCCTCGCTGCCCGTCTGGCCGACAAACTGTCAACGTATGTCAAATGAAAGATACATTTGACAGGCAACGCAGCCAAACAGACGCGCTCAATTAAAGCCGCCAAATGAGCCTGGTCAAGCAGAGAAAAGGGGTCATGGAGGGGCAGCATGAGTGGTGCACAAAAAAAAAATCAATCAATTAGTGCAAATTAGTGTGGCAGCAAGTGGTGTCTTAAATAATTTGTATACCCTATATATTTATAACGAACGGGCTATCAGACGATCGATATATATCGATGAAGGGAAATGGTTATTTATAAGCTTTACATTATATGTAAGTAAAACATAATGAGATGAAACTTTAAGAGTAATTTATAGCAATATCAATTAATAGTTATAGAGTATTTAAAAGTCTATGAAATTTCACATTGATGCAGAGTTGTGTGTTTTTTTTTTTTTCACTGTTCCCATTGTAAGTAAATTATTTGGCTTTTTAGCCAAATGTGGCTTATTGTGGTGCGGCATTTTGATATGGGTTTTCAATTTTCGGCTAATGAATTTTTGAGTAGAAATTCATAAGATATTTGACTCGCATTTGATTGCCGCACCAACAACAAAGCTAACGACTTAATCTTAAGTGGATTTTGCCTTTTGCCTTTTGTGCCTCGACGGTTCAATGAACCCCCGACCGTGCGTTGCTAGATTAACGGTACTCGAATTCTATTAGTGCATTTCAAGTGCAGCTAATGTCGCCTAATTGCAGCTGGTGCTGCTGGTGCTGCTGCTGCTGCTGCAACTGCAACTGCTGAAACACACACACAGGCAATAACAGAAGCTAATGTTGCCACTCGTAAAATTATGCGCTTATCTGAGCAGCGGCAGAGTAGGAGTGGAAATGCATTGAAACTGAGTGCATTCGACCAAATTACGAGAGGGCCTGTGAAAAATGATATACGCTGCTCTTGCCAGGCATCAATTTCAAATATATTTCTGTTTATGCCTACAAATGAGCTATAATGGAAACATTACAGTGCAACTGCCGACTGCAACAGCTAAACAGAGCCAACACCCTGTATATAAATATGCGAGAGTGCATATATACTAAGTATTATAATCGAAAAGAATTATGTTTACTATTATTAAAATCGCTGGGTATGATGTTTGTTAATATAGAAGATCTTAGTAAAGAAGCTTTGAAATTGTAAAGAAGATTGAATGAGAATGAGAAGTAGATAGAGATATACTGAGAGATAATAAATGCGTTTGCCAATAGATGTGAGAAATGCAAAAATGAAATCAATAAATAAGTTTAGTTTAACATTCACGTCTATCTATTTATCTATCTATTCAACTGAACTGAAATCTTTATTAATAAAGTAATCTATAATTTATTTTCTTTGTCATTTATTTGAATAGATATAGAAGAAATATGAATTTCATTTTTATAATAAATTATACATTATTTTAATCTTCAATTCCAATTTACTGTTTAGTACATTTATTTTGTGCTGGGTGTATGATAGTCAATCATCGCAGTTCTATCAAAATTGTTATCAAATCTTTTATTCAAATATTTACATTGTTGCCATCAGAATGAAAATGATTTGTGGAAATTCCCCTCGTAGGTTACCATTGAATTCTGCTCTCGGCCCGTTCAAGTGGCAAATGCGAAGAGGTAAGAGTTTTATACGCTTCGACTTCGATGAAGTGGAATCGCCAGACCGAAAACTTAAACACAGCCGATTAATACTTTAATGTAAGCGTGGCTGTGTGCATTTTCTATTTAGGCAAATGCAGTTATTGAGTGACTGACATTCGAGCCAATTTAACGACGTTTAATTGAAGCGTTTTCCACGAATAACAAAGGAAAACTCAACTGCTGCGTGTGAATGTTGAATGAAGGCAGTTCGCGGAAAATGTTTAGACTAAATGCATTCTAGGGAAAGTAAACTAAGCCAATTGATTCAATTGATTTCGCAGAAACACACACACGTAAGCAGTTGGATGTGTGTGAGTGGGGGCGTCAAGTTTTTCAAGGACCCTATTGTAACTGCCCACACACACACACACACACACACAGACACACACATATATATATGCACTGGTTCACTCTCAGCTGTATGAATTATTCTAGTTAATTGAGAACGCACTGCCTGCCCCCTTCGCACCTACTTTGCTGCTCGCAAAGAGGGCGTGTTTCGTGTGCATTTCCGTTTCCGGCTTTGACAACGGCGGGGTTAGCTGGCAATAACTGCAACAACGGTGCGCTATGCCTCAGTTGCCTAATTCTAGGTTAATATTCAAATTATATTTTACAATTTCACATGCATGGAAATTTCATTTTGAGGGTGGCTTGCCCTAGCTCCATTTTATCTGCTTCTGGCTTGTTGCTGCAACAAACTTGTTATTGTTGCGCAGATATTTGTTGTTATTGTTGGTTGCCTCATCAGCGGCGGGGCGGGGTGCAAGTGGCATGTGGCATGTGTATCTGTAGAGGGTTGGCCAACAAATACAAATTGTGTTTTTTTTTTTTAATATGTATGTACATAGCTGCAAACGAAACGCAATGCCGCTGCGAACGTTCTGCTTGGCTTACCTCAACGAGCAACTACAGCAAACAACAAACACCAACAACAACAACAACAGCTAACAACGAGAACAACAAGCAACGTGTTGTATAAATTCATAAACGGCCGAGTTTAACGAACTGCGTTTGGGCTATGCTATTTTTTTTTCTTTTTTTTTTTCTTACTTTCGTACCTCGAAAACCAATTTGGCGATCTCTATTCGCTTTTGCATGCTTCTCTGCACAGCTTTTGCATTGTTTTATTTATATTATTCTCAGTTTTATTTCTTTTTTCATTTAGCATTTGGTAACTGAAGACATTAACAAACAGAAAAAAGAAAATAACAAAAAATGAAATCGAAATTGAATTGGAAGTTTGCAGCAAACACTTTTGAAAGAATTTTTAATTCAATTAAGAATTTACACTTTCCACTCGCCTTTCAACAACTTTCAACTTCGCATTTCAGCCCAGCCGCAAACTGCGTCGTAATGAAGCCGATGGGCCTCAAATAGGATTATCGTTTGTAAGAGTGGCATTAAGAATTGTTGTTTAAATATTGAAATGAAAATAAATGAGAAAAATTTCTGAACAGCCTTATAAATTATGAAATCGATTTAAAAACTAAATGAAAAATATTGTTAAACAGAATATATTCAATTTAGAGTATAAATATTATATTAAATATATTTTAACTGATTCTACGTCTAATTTTAAAATATTAATAATAATTTCATAACAAAATACTCTTATTAATGTCAACAATAGTTTATCTACCTTTCCCTTTCTATATATTGAATAATAAATTGAACAAATAAATCTTATAACTTCTATTTGCGTATTTGATTGAAATATAACATTATTCGATTTTACGTACTCTTCCTCTTTCCATCTCTCTCTCTATGTGTATATATTTTGTTATATATATATATATATATATATATATATATATATATATATATATATATATATATATATATATATATATATATATATATATAGTTTGTGTGTAATTCAATTAATATTATTTGTCATTTCAACAATCTGAATCTCACAAGTGTTTTAACTTCTGCGGAATGCAACACTTTACCCGAAATAAAAATAAGCGAACAAAGAATTCATGAATTTTTTGCTAAGAAACACAATATTTATTACAAAATCGAAACATAATATTTGAGATTAACTAAGCAAACAAATCTATTTAGCGTTGGCATAAATTCAGTACGTTTAATGAAGGCGTGGCCAACAAATGCAAAATAGATGCGTTGCCTCGCCTGGTTTAACGCTTATCCCAACCTCATCTATATATACACATGGATATCAATATATATATATAAATATATATTTGAATGTGAGAAATAAACCGATTTTCTAACGGCGCTGCAACATTTTTCTTATTTACGAGCCACGTAACCATAAAACGCATACATAAATTTACTTGAAGCCAAAAGCAAAAAAAAAAAAAAAAAAAAAAATAGAAAAAAATGTAGCAAAAGCAAAGTTTTTGATGGGGAGCTAAAGTTAGAGTAGGGGGCATAAACCATATATGAATGCAAGTCTGCCGAGCCCGAAAGGAATAAAGAAATTGATATAAATGTTTGTGCAAACAGCGAAGCTGCTGATGTATGTGTGTGTATTTGAGTGTGAATGTGTAAGTGCGTATGTGTGTGTGTGTGTGTGTGTGTGTGTGTGTGTGTGTGATAGATAGAATTATGCGAAATGTGCGCAAATTTGTAGAAATCACTGAGAAAAGTGTCGTCAGCGCCAGCAGCTATTTGGATGAATGATTCTTTTATGATTCAAAAATCTGATACGATATCAGAGAAAAAAAGGAAATAAAAAACTTTATGATCAATTTAAAATCATGCACTTAACTCTAAGCCAGACGCAAAGCCAGATTCAAGTTAATGTGAATATTTTAAATTACATGTGGGATATTGAATGCTCTTTAGGTCCTTCTATACCAATCCTTTGACTCTGTGAATGTTATATGGAATTGTGAATACTCTATGATTAATACAACAAATCACTTTTGGATTAATTTTATACAAATAACAGACCAAATGAAAAACTAAACCAACTTAATTAAATTAAACGATCGTTTCAACAACACCCATCATATAATATAGTATTCTGATCTGACATGACATGGCAGATATTGGCTTGTGAACTCGGCTATTAATCAGATTCTTCTTCTAGCCAATTCGGGTATCATGGTCGGAGCATCGTTGGAAACTTTGTTTAGATGGGAAAATGCAGCTTCTTTCGTAGCCCCGAGCTACGAAAAGTAAACTTTTGGCTCACTAAATTTCATCTGCTCCATGGAGCAAAACACACAATTTTCTAGTTGTTATAGAGGAGTTCTCCTCCTGTTGGCATGGGGGATGGCAAAAACAATTTTCGATTATTACGTGCGCCCCGTGCTGGCGTTCTGAAGGGCTTTCACTTTACACTCACGGCAATAACCATTAATAAAAATGGCAGGCATTTAAAATTAAATGACTCCATCGCACGAGCCTCAGCTAACTTTTTGAGGGGCGCGGGCGAAGCGACGAAAAGAAAAACTTTTAGGCAATTTCATTTGAAGTGGAGCAGCGGAATTTAAGACCATTTGCATATCAAAACAAAATGAAATCCTGCCTGCACAGCTGGCGCCGCCAATCGAAATACGAATTTCAGCTCCGGGCTCCTGTCTGGGGGCTCGAGTTTCTGTTTTTTCGCCCGACTCCTGCTGGCTGGGTGTCGGCAGAAAACAATTAGCGGAAAATTTCTTGAATGCGCCTCGCGATTTCAGTTAATTGCACATATTTTGGTTAGGACTCCTGAAACCCCACTCCCCTCCCATTCGACCCGTCAAAAAATCATTAACATGAATTTATAAACAATAAAATGCCAGTTTAATTAAATTTTATTGTGTTCAGTCAGCGCTGTCAATTTGGCCATATTTTCGAGCAGCTCCAAACTTTTTCTTTCCTCAATTGACCCTATCAAATTAAGTGTTTACCAGTTGTTAGCTGTTAATTTAGCTTTTTTTTCAAAACTTTTGGACAGAAGAGCCTTTGTGCAACTCGAAACTGACTTCAATTATCAATGATTTCTTTGTCACTATTTTTAGAGATCCGTATGATAGAGACGGGAAACGAAAGAGCTCCCTTTCGAAAAATTGATGAGCTTCATCAAGGAGCAAGAAATCTTTGTAAATGCCACTATAAAATATATCTTGCCTTATATCACTTATAATATTATCAATATTATTATTATCAGTACAATAATAAAAATACTTTTAACTTAAAATAAAAATTTTAATTTTAATTTTAATAAATTTCTTTTTCACCATTTTTTTCGACCGATCTTTCCTGCTTATGTCTCAGGCAATTGTCAGCACAGATGGCGGATTTCATGAAAATTCTATTCTATGTCAAATTTATGCGCTATTGATTGAAAACATGAAACGGCGGCTGTCGGCAAACTCTTCAACGACAGCTGCTCAGGACTTGGCTCTGGCTCGCCATTCAGCTTCGAGACGGAGTCAAGGCAAGCGGCAGGCGAAGGCCATTTTTAAATAATTGTCCATAAATATAAGAGTGTCACATAAAAGAAGGGCAATCGAGCGCTTAATCCTTTGCTACAGTTACATAAATTGGCCCTGGTCCGTGCTGTAAGGACTCAGCCAGCAGGTCCTTTTGCATTCTTATTGATGTTCTTTTGGATTTGCAAGTTGTTTTTCTTACATATTTTGGCACAAACTTAAAAACTAACACACTTGCCAAACACACTCACTCACACACATAGAGACAGAGATAGTCTTATGAAATATGCATGCCACATTTGGAATAAACAAATTATTTCATGTACTAACCACAAAGTCGCAGCTAGTTAAATTCGTTGACGAATTCTCTCTTTCAATTTAATTATTTTCTACAATTATTTTTGTTTTTATTAGATATTTTTGATGTTTGACCGCGTGATTTATTTGGTTTTTGTTGCGAGTTTCGGTGGGACTGGCCCCATTGATTTGCCCGTTGGGGTAGGTTGATAGGCTTTTCCGTTTGCACTAGGTCTTGGCTACTGGTTTAACTGTTAATTTGGCGCGACTCTCGCGTACGCCGCAGCTCCGTACTAACCCGCACGAGATCCCAAAGTGAACTGAGTTGAACGTCGGCGTTCGACATGCACGTTGTTAGTGGAACGTAACGGACGAGCGACTCACTGAAGCCGACGATAAGCATAACTCTCTGAGTGGGCAACGGAACGTTTGGAATTGGCATCGTGTGCATGTGGGGGTGCCAACGAACGAGCGACCTATGGCAAGCCGCTCGAACATGCTGCGATGCAACATGTTGTGTTTACGTTTTTTACAACAATCGCTCACGGCAATCACTCGAACAACAAAAGCCGGCTTGAGCATGTTGTTCAGCTCGTGCTGCTGCAACATGTGCCCGCAACCTTTCAAAACAACTTGCCAAATATCAAACCTAAAATGTGCTTTGATGGGTAAAATATATATATACCGAAAACTTAATAAGTAATAAATATTGATTGACAGAATTAGCAAAATATATATGGAGAAAACATGTTATTAATATATTTATATAATTTATTAATTGCTTGTTGTGTTTAATCTAACAACCATGTTATGAAGGAGTCAAACTTATCTGCAATTAGTTCATTAACTCACACACATAATTTACTAGAAAATAACTGTGACTACAATAAATAGTATCATAGTAAATTACAACAAATTTACCAAAAATTTCAAATAAATTTTTCGCTTTTTGGCAGGAATTCTTTGGCTTATTTTACATTAATTATCCTCAAATTGGATTAAATATCAACGCCAGCCAAAATATAAATTTACAATCATGAATTATTATATTAACTACACATTATATTTTACGGAATTTCAAAATAATGATTATGAAAAATAATATAAACTGTGACAGAGTAAAATCCAATTTGGATTATGTGAACAATTTTTTAAAATTGACTATTTTTATTCATTATTTATTATATTATGAAAATAGGAAATTGGGGTAACATGTTTTTGTGAAAATGTGTTTAACAATCAAAAGCGAAAAGCTGAATCTGAATCTGCCTGTCCGTCCGTCCGTATAAATACTGAAACTACAAAGTTATCTACATACATACACGTATTCAACACGTACGAATATGAGTTTTTCTATTTTTCGATAACCCATTTATTTCCTTATTATCGATAAAAATCTTAATTTGCACATTGTTTTTTAAGCGTAATTTGAAACCGTTTAAGCTAGAGATTCTAAATTATATATCCATATAGTTATAATAAACAGGGAGATTGTGCAATTTTTAGATATTAGATACCACGGCCCTTTCGTCACTTGCAAAAAACCTACCTCAAATACTAGATATCTGCAATTTGGAAAACACACACATTTGAGTGTCCTGTGGATTTTTTACAGGAGGACTTTCAAGTGTCCAAAATGTAGCCCTTACTGCACAGCAAGTCGCTGTGTTGCTTGTTATGTATGCATAAAAGAAGTAGAATAACAGCTGTTTAAAATGTTCAGGAGATCTCTTAGTCGATCAGTCTTGACTAGATCACTCTTTCATGTTACCTTTATCAGTTTATAGCTATAAACAAAAATAACAGAATTGCATATACACATACACTTATTATTCACATATAATATATTTTAATTAATTAAAAAGCCATAGGAAAAAGAGAATGAAGCTGGAAAGAGATAGAGAAAGAAATAAGAGAGAATTCAGAAAAATAATGAAAAGTATATTTGAAACAAAATTTATGAGAATTGACTAGAAGGGAACTAATTCAAGCAACAACACATAGAAGAGAAAAAATAAATATGGAAATACGTGATATAAAGTTGAAGAATCAAAGAAACTTACTATTAAAGATCAAAAGTCTGTAAGTCACCATGAAAATTAAAATGAGAGCCAAATATAGATATTATATTATTGAGAAAGAAAGAGGTTTTTTATACAATTACTGTTAAATAATGGGAAATTAAATATACAAGAATTCCATCTAAGAGCAGTAAATCGAAGCTTTGCTAGGCACAATATAATGAACGACGAAAAGCCGACTTTTCTATCATAAGAGAAGTTAACTAAAATATATATAATATAAATGTATGTATGTATATACATTATATATATGTGTGTATATATAGTATATTAGTGTATTGTTCAGTTCGAGATTTCCGCTTGAATAACCGGTACGCTGTAATGACTTTTAAGTGCTCAGATATCCGTGGACTCATCTATTTAGGCATATGCCCTGATTATGTGGCACAAATTACGGGCCTAAGGTAAAACATAAAACGCATCGTTGACTTTGCGACTCGTTTTCTTTCTATTATCAGCTCTCTTTTGCTCCGCTCGTTCGCGGTCTACGGCAATTCTTTTCTATGGGCGGGTCCGCCCCAAAGACGCGCCACACCCCCATTCTTTTTCCGGATGACACAGACAACGTTTAATTAACCATTTTTGGCGACACATGCGAGGTCAATGCGAGATTTAAATAAAAACTGTTGAAAACGAGAAGAAAACGAGAAACGGCAAAAATATATATGCATGTATGTACATATAACTGGCATGCGAACTCTATTATCGGATATGCCAGCTAAGTCAGAGCTCCGCAGGTGTTGAATGATGCAAATGCAGAAGGAGAAGGAGAAGGAGAAGGCGAAAGGAGTGTGTCTATGAACTCGGCAAAATTTGACAGCGTGTTGTTGAGCGTTTGAGCGTTTACCCAGCGAAATTCCCATTAAAATCAAAAGGAATTTCAGATATTCCAATGCGAGACGCGAGAAAGTGTTGGCATTAGTGAACAGAGGAGGAAGAGGAGGAGGAGTGGAGGACTATGGGCAAGGTGTGGGACACCACTCGATGGGAACTAGAAACTAAGACGAGGCGACAGCAGCTTAGCAGGAAGCCTCTGACGCTGACAACACGTAGCTAATGACTAATGGACTCTTAATGATCTAACAAGGTGTGCACAGAGAGAGAGAGAGAGAGAGAGAGAGAGAGAGAGAGAGAGAGAGAGAAACAAACACAAACACAACAAACAACATGCAATGAAGCGAAGGATACGATGCGGCTGTGGCTGCTGCTGCTGCTGCTGCTGCTGTTTGGCGGATGCGCGATGCTGGTGACAAAGTTCAAAACTTAATAATGCCACATTAGTTTCGGCAATAGTTCGAAAGAGAGAGAGAGAGAGAGTGAGACGAGTGAGAGTGAGAGAAAGAGAAAGAGACTGAGTTGTTAGCGGATGCTGCAGGTACTTTACACAGCAAGCAGCGTGCAACATTGCCAAGTGGCTGTGTGGCACGTCGCCCTACTGTGCTTTGCATGTATGCAAAACGCGTCCTTAAAGGACATGGCGAACGCAAAAAATTCAAGCAATTGTGCTCTACGAGGCATTGACCGACTACGTGATGCACTTGTGAACTCAATATACACGTTATAAATTAAATAGATATGCTATAAATAAAATAATGTATATGAGTAAATAAATAATGTAAACGAGCACAACTTCTATCCTTTCAAACGATTATATTCTGTTTGATTGGTATACTAACAAAGAGTAGCTGTAAAATTAAGTCCCTTTATGGTCGCCTTCATACATATAGACAGCATATATGTAGCCAGATCTAGTCAGGTCTAGCATATATATAAACTACATATTTTACCTGTGAAATACACGTTAACATAGTCCGTATACCCTCAGCTGCCTTTTGCAATGGATATAAAAAAGCCAACAAAATGGCGTCAAAATTAAATTAGTAAATTTTGTTACAAAGTTGTTGGCAACTCGGTTACTGACCAGAGCTAGACCGTCAGCACAGCTCCTGACGGGATGTTGCGCAACGGTTGCTTCTGCTGCTGCCGTTGTTATTGTTGTTGTTGCTGCTGCTGCTGCTGCTGGTGCTGCTGCTGGTGCTGGTGCTGGTGCTGGTGCTGGTGCTGGTGCTGGTGCTGCGTCTACATTTTGCGCTATTCATACGCTTCATTTATCACATCGCTGTCAAGCTAGACTGGCTGGTTGCCGTCCTTAGCCTAGGTGAAGGCCAGGTAAGCTCCACAGCCGAAATTAAGCTCTGCTAACCGAGAAAACGCGAAACCGCTTTACACGCCGTCGCACAAAACAAACGCTTCCAACATATGTCAAGTAATCAGCAGCTAACTTTGCCAGAGATCTGCCTTTGCCTTTGCCTCTGCCTTTGCTTCTGCCTCTGCCTTTGCTTCTGCCTCTGCCTTTGCTTCTGCCTCTGCCTCTGTTTCTGCCGTTAAGTTGGAACTTTGTGACGCCAGGCTTCGCGGCACATGCCAAGCATAAAATTGAATATGTATCCAAGAATCTTATTCGCTGTCCCCTCGCCCACAGTGAACCCGCCAAAGGTAACTCACCAGACGAGCCGACGAACTGTGCGTTGAGCGAACCTTGCAAAACAAATCCCAAGCAGAGTCGTCGACGCTGACGTTGGCTGCGACGCCAGTTCACGCCTCGATGGGCTCGCCGCCAGGGGCGCACTCGAGGGTAAAAAGTGTTCTAAGAATAATGTTTAGAAATGTTAACAGTTCCACTTCACAAGTAATTTCTTATTTACTTTAATTTATTTATTTACATTGTTGTATTGTTATATATTATTAATAAGAATCTGACTCTATATTCCATATATTGTCAGCCTGACATAGATTTTTCAAGTATATTAAGCCAACATATTTTAAGTATCATATCTGAGAGAAATAACTAATTACATACATAATACTAGGGTATAACTATCTCAGAATAATTTAAGAGGCCTTATTCAAAACTTAAACATACATATTTCGTTATCATATAAAATTTGATTATGCAGAAATAAATATAAAATGTTCAGAAATATACAAAAAGTATCTATATTGAATCCATATAGAATTCAATAATATAAATATAAATATCTATTTAAAACCACTATTCATAATAATTATATTGTTGTTTAAAAAATTAAGTCGCTTTAATCCATATATTTTCAGCTTATTTAAAAAAAAAAAGTCAGATAATAGATAATATAATATTCATGTATCTATAAAGTACAAAATTAAATTCAGTATTATATTATTTTAAATAATTAAATGTATTTTTAAAGAAAATATAAACATTTTTTACTATTTTTATTATCACTATTATTAGCTAGTTAATTTAGTTAGGTAAGTTAAAAAAAAAGAAAAACAGAAAATATAATTTAATATCTATATTATAAAAATACACAAAAAACATAAGTAAATAAATTTCGTCACGATTACTGATTGGAAAATCTTTTTTTGTTTTATTTTAATGTGTATTTGCATTTTAATTGGTGTAATCCTATCATATATTTTCTCTCTTCATCTCTCATTCTGCATTTTGATTTATTATTCCCCATTTTCTTGCTAATCGTTACTTTAAGAATTATTCTGAATTGTTAGTTTATAATCATACCTAAGAACCCATAACATTAATTTTAAAGATTTCTATTAACACTTTAAATTTTTCTTTATATCACTGACCATATTTGGCTTTGAATTGGGGCATAGCTGGCCGGTCTGGCAATAAAAACACCTCCATTGGGATGGTATTGCTATTGGTATTAAATGTTCTGTACTTTTTAGGCTTTACAATTAGAAAATTATAGTTAAATTAAGTTTGTCAAGTCCAGTTTTGTCAACACATCTAAATAAATAAAGATCAGTTGGCCATCGCATAGTCCGCTCCTGTAGTCGACCTCCCTTTGCATGGAACGTTGTCGTCGTCATTCGGAACACGGTTGAGACTGAATGAGGGAAAGAGAGTATTTAGGGTCTATGGGCATAGATTTGGGTATAGGGAGTGGAATGGACAGACCGACGCCGACAAATTTTGACTTGTCGTTCTGCTCGACTGCATCGCGACTGCGAGGGCAACATTTTCGGGGCGTGGTCGGGGTTGAGGGGATGCTTTTGTTTACATTTTAACAACAACTGCGAACAGAGGCCCATAAAGCACACGGCAACCGCAAAATTTCAACTCAGGCAACTACTTGAGGCGGGGGCTCGACTAACAGAGGGAATCGAAATTGTTGTTGTTGTTGTGAAATTTAATGTGCATGGGAATGTTTGCTTTTTTTTTTTTTTTGTCTCTCTATTTTTTTCATTCTAACATATTATTTATGCCGTGTATTTTGTGTGTTTCAGTCGAGTTGTTTAGCCAATTGACGATAGTTTAAAAGCCAGCCAGAGTTGACTTTCTCACTCTTACTCTGAGCTGAAAAAGAAAAAAGTGAAACAAAAAAACACACACAATAGTAATTTTCACAAAGGGATGCTTGTCTATGCCCTCGCCGAGTGGCAATTCAGTTTATTATGCGTTATAATCAACAACAAGAACAACAAGCGACAGACAAACAGCAGCAAGTGGCAGCAATGCAAAAGGACACAGCTAGCATCCTTGCTGGGCAATGCGCCATACGCCATTCGCCATTCGCCATGCAGCATGTAGCATGTAGCATGTAGCATGCAGCAGTTACTGCTGTTTAACCCGCTCGCATTTTTTTGTCCAACTGCTGCTGTGGGGCCCTGGCTGTGACTGCTGTTAAGTGCTTTCCACCTGGCGAGCAGACAAGAATTCCACACATCAACACACCCACCCACACACTCACACACACACACATACACGCGTCGCAGAACCTTTGCTCATTTGTTGGCCTTTCTCATTTGGCTAAGTGCGGCGCTGAAGTCGTTGGCCCCGTTGCCCCCCTCTGCGAGGCAGCTGTCTGCTGAATTAGGCTGTTGGCTGATAAATGAAATCAGCAGAGTTTAACGTGTTGCACTGTTACTGTCGCTGCATGCAGCAGTCGAGTCGTCGCACTCGAGACTATTCAAATGATGCAACCTTCCGCCTGACAAGTGTCCACGTGTGTGTGCCGCAAAGCATTTCCAACACTTTTTCCCCGCTGCTCGCTCACAAAGTAAGCAGAGTATATTGGCTCGGTGCATCGGAATGAAAAGCAATCGATTTTTAAATAGATTTGATTAATATATATACATATGCTCTTCTATTATACCATACGAGTATATTATATTATGCAAATCTTTATTGTGAATAATGCAAGCAGATGCTATGTAGTCGGATACATCCCACTGCTGTGTTCTCTCTTGTTTCAACCTGTCATGCCAACAATTTAAATGGCGGTTGGCAGTCCCGGCCTGCCGCTTAGGTGAGCGCACAAGTGGTCGCTGGGGTTTGACACGAAAGTCACTGACACTCACACCTATACACATTCATACACACTCACACTCGCACTCAGACTCACACCCACACACATTCATTCACACACTCCTGTGACGTTGCACTTTGTCGCTTTACCCCACTGTGGAGCGCGCTTCAATACTTTAATATAAAAATATGCAAATTATTTTTTGTTGCAATGCAGCGGCGCAAATGCCGGAGGCAGGCGCTTGACAAGCAGCGTGGACGACAAGGACGAAAAGGAAGAGAAATAAAGCGAGCATGAGGCGCTGGGCACGCTGACGCTGAAGACGTCTCTTTAATTAAAATTAAATATCTTTGTGCCCAGCTCAGACGAAATGTGTGGAAAAAGCGTGGCGTAGGCAAAGCAGCGTGCGCGACTGCACCACTGCACCACTGATAAACCAGTGAATTGATTAAAAAAATTGCTAAGGGCAACCGCGCATCAAAGAAATTTTCTTATCCCTATACATATATGTATATCAGTCATGCATTGACTAAATACATCCATGCAGAGCGCCCATCCTCACAGACGAAAGATTTCATAAAATGCGGGTGGCCTTCTGTGCCATGAGCCTTTGCCTCGCCATTTGATTTCCTATGATAACACACAAACAACTCTTTTCAATTTCAGCCACGCTCAATTATCCATTGAGGCGAACGTTTTTCAAGTGCCGTTTTAATTATGTTAATGGGAAAACAATATCCGAGCACCCAATGAACTTTTCAGTTTACAAGCTAAACTTTGGTGTGTGCTTTGATAAGTTTATCTTGTCCAGTGGAGGTGGAAGGCTTTCTCTTGGAATGCATGACTAGCTAATATCCTTTAAGCCATGACTGAAATTGCTAGTGAAGAATTAATCGAGGCATGCCAATGAAAACTTTGTTTCACTTATCAATGTGAAGCATAGAACAAAGGGATATTTAGAGATAAAAATATATGTATAAATTAATAATAATCAAATATGTAAAATTCAATTGTAGCTTACAGATTCAAGGGAATAGATTCATTATTAATAGTTAACAAAGTTCTAAAAGTATTTTTTGATTAAATTATGAAAATATTTGAAAGTGCCAGAACTCGCTTTAAATTGCAAGCCAATAAATTCTTATTAAATGTTGCATTTGATATACACATCCTCTGCTAGGCACACTTAAGTTACACAGACTCCTCTAGTCGACTAAAAAATCAACATTTTATATTCTTTGAAGCAATCGAAGCTATCTCCTCGAACAAGTTGCATATCTAAAGACTATTTTTCAATGAGCTCCGGTAGGGCCCTTCCTACATTGTAACATTTATCTCTATTGACACTTTTGTAGTCGTTTTATTCATTTTTTATTTTTTTTTATTTTTTTTTTTTTTGCTTTGTTGCTTTTGTTGTAATTTGCAAATGAGACTTGAGCTGGGAGTCTACTTTCAAGCGACATTAATGCTGCCTTCAATATGAAGTGGCGACAATGTTGAGCGCCAGCCAACAATTAGGATGTCATTTTGTCTTTGGTCCCTTTTCTTAGTGAATTAAAGCAGAGTTTTATTGGACGGCTGCAGCTGGGATAGAGCCACAGGGCTCTGGATGCAGTCTGTCGCCAGTTGTCGGTTTATATATATATAGATATTCATATATATATAGTGAATGTATATAGTATAAAGTCCTTTCAGCTTAAGCTGCGATTTTCACTCTGCCTCGCACAGTGACCGTTGCCTTCGTTTTTCCAACTCTTTTCACATTGTCCTCTGATTTGCTGTTTTAGTTGCTTGTTAAGCTGCGTACTTCTTGTCGCTACTTACGACTGTTGGCTTTTACTTCATTTACTCTAACAAACGTGGGTCTATTCATTATGATACGAAAATAGTTGAGTATGCAGTTGAGAGACTGATCCAGGGTTAAATTAATTCGACAATAAAATAAATTCCAAGAAATTATCAAACTAATTATTAAAAATCATTGCGAAAGCGAGCAAAGAATAAAACTTAGCTAGAAAATTAATTTTAAACTGTGAACAGAACCCGAAGAATTTAGTTTTGAAATAATAGATTTGTATCGAGAAGTAAATAAATTTGATCATTTCCTTTCATTCTACTAAAAACATCTCTATAAGTAACAAGTATGTCTTCGGAAAGCTTCGATGAAAATATTTATATTTTAGGTGATCGATCTGATGTGACTTCAATTGAGATGTTAAATTGTTCCTGCAAGCGAATAGTTCCGTAATTTTATTTTAATACAAATGACATCAATTTTATCCACTATAAAAAGAAATGCAAAGCACAAACAGTTAAATATTAAAGTCCAATTATTATTTCGTTAATTTAAAAAAAAAATATATATATATATATATTTTTTTATATTTATAAAACTGTAACTTGATTGTTTTTACAATCTATCTAAAATGTTAACATTTTGGGGCAGTGTACTAAAGATTCGACAAGCATGTCTAGACTATTTCGTTTATGTTGCCTTGGCTCTTGGTCTGTGGTCTGCAGTAGCGGGTGTCGCCAACTGCAAGCCTGCTGGTGAAATAGCTAAAAACTATTCATTAAGTTGGCGCTGTTTGCAAATTTATCATAACTTGGCCAAGCCGGATTTCAACTGCTGTCAAAGAAATCCTTTGGTCATGGCGACTTCTTCAATGCACAAAGTTCACTGTTGCTCACTGCGCTCACTTTAACAACAGCTTTAAGCGATTTATATTGCACAGAGCACAATGTTCACAAAAAAATAAAAAAAAAAAAATACAAAAATAAAACTTAAAAAATGAAGAAGCTGTATGAAATCGATTTAATTTCGTCACTGGAGCGAAAGTAAACAATGCCGAAGAAGCAGAGAAATAGCAACAGCAGACGCAGAAAAGTTGTTGACAGCTCACGTTCGCGTTGTCCAATAGATGATGTTCCCATTGTCCAAGTGTGTGTGTGTGTGTGCTTTTATGTGTGTGGATGTGTATGTGTTACGACTGTGGGTGCGTAATATTTTTGGCGTATGCGTTCGCGTTGTCCAACAGACCGAAATGGCAAACCAAATTAATCACAAATATTACTTTTTGTAGCGCATGTCCTTTATATATATATATATATATATATATGTGTGCGTGTCTGTGTGTGTGTGCTTGTGAGTGTGTGCGTGAGTGAGTCTCCTTCAGTACATTGCCGTTGCTCAAAATGCTCACAAGTCCATTTATATGTCAACGCCTGTAGTCAATATTCTACCCGTCTTAGGAAAGTAGGCACCATGGGTCTTTTATTAAAAATATATTAAAAACAATTATTTAAGATACAGTTTTTATAAAAATATAAAACCAAAGTAAATAAAATATCAAATCAAATTAATATTGTAATTAATTCTATTAAATTTTAGAGGGGTGTCTACTTGTAGACTATCAAATTCCAATAAATAATAATTAAATAAAAATAAAGTAAAATGAAAGACATAAATTTAATTTAAATATGGGTTAAATATCAAAAAAGTCTATGTACTATAATAGTACAATACTTTCAAATTTCGATTCGATTCAAACAAACTTTAAAATATACAGAAAATTAGACTTCAAAATGTGCATTGAAACGGATTAATACTCGGTTACAGTAAAATTATTCTTTGATAAATAGAATTGTCTTAAATAAAATATAACGTCTAGTTCTTAGTATTATTTTAAATATATTCTTCTTATTTTTATTTAAAAATGTCAAATAGATCTATGATATTGCTTTCAGCAATCTATGTTAAACTTAAATATAGTAAATTTTACAGATATTTTTAAACTTAATTTTTAAATCAGAAAAATATTAAAGAATGTTAGCCGGAATATATCATAAAGTTAATTACAATTTTAATATTCAACTGATCCATTGAATAATAGAGAATATTTTAAAATATAGATTAGAAAACTGTATGACACATAAATATTTACAAAGTTCAGTGGTAATAACAAGAAGAATTGGCATAAGCAGAGATTAATAACTAAAAAAGAAAAAAAAAAAAAAATATATATATATATATATATATATATATATATATATATATTAAATTCAAGCAACTGCAATATTCCTATTTAATAATATTATTGATATTGGTACTGCCCAAAGTATTATAATTATTTATTGAATTGGGGCACTGTTTCAGCTGTTTTGGATTTAGGTTAATAAATATTTAAACTTGTTAAATACAACTTAAAATGATGATGGAAATGATGTTACCCAGATTACCAAAAAAAGAAAATTTGTCGTGTTTAAAAATATTTGTAATCACAAAGCCTTTAGAAATGTGACTTCATTCTATTTAAATGCTGTTTTATGCATTTAATGTAAATAAACAAATGAAAGTGTGAAAAATATTGTTGAGAATTAAGATCTATTGTTCTCTTATAAATCATTTAAAACTTGCATATCCGAGGTCAACAGCTAGAATACTATATAAATCATATAAAATAGTTTCACATTCGGCCGAGACCGGCATGCAGGCAAAAGGCTCAGCTTTGACTATTAATTTATGGCACAAAAACTATTTATTTATGCCACAGTGAAATTGGGATTGAAGCTGTAGTCGGTGGCAGGACATTCTGGCCAGAGGCGTTGGCATTGTTGGAGCACGTGGTTCCTTTTCTTGACACTCACTCGATTATGTTTTCAGTTCATGTTTTTGGAATTATTTCATTTCATTTTTTTTTTTTCTTCTTTGAACTCTCCTCTCAGTGTGCACGTTCAGTTGCCTGGCTTTTGTGTTATGGCTCTACATCATTGTTTGTGTTTGTATATTTATTAAATTGACACATGCTGACAACAAGCAGATAACGACTGCCAAAAGGAGGCGCCACTTCCAGCTGCAGACTTGGTCAGCAGCACCATCAACAGCAGTCAGTCTTGGCTGTTGAAGCTCTTGGAGTTGCTGCCAGTTTCTTCGATGTCAGTTGCCAAGTGTGTGAGCCAAAATAAATCACTCAAAGCCAAGTCACATAACGTACAGCACATTTCTATGCTATAATGAAGAAAGCACGATTCCCCGCCTCGCCCGCCTCGCCCGCCTCGCCTTTCAAGTGGGGCTTCAATTTCACTTGCAGTTGCTGCATAAAGAGAAATTTTAATTTTTCGCAAAATTAACTCTGCTCGAATTATTATGCTGATGCAATGCAAATGCCAACAACTTACAACAACTACTGCAACAACAGCTACATACGGCCAACACAGCAGCCCACAAGTGCCACGCCCAGCCGAAACGCTTAAGTCGACGCGTGGCTTGGCTGCAGCTAACAGCAAACCATAAAACAATAATTGCAACATCAACAACAAACAGCTGCGTTTGGAATGTGAAGTTAGTTTCGGGACTGGGGCCCGAAGAAGGCTGAGCTTGGACTCTGTTTTGTGTACCATCAGCATAGCACGAATGTGTAAAAAAACGGCTTACAATTATATTGAACAAATGTATGCAGAGGGAAAGAGTTGGCAGAATCTTACCAAGTCCATGCGCCTGTATGATCCGCTAAGATATCCAGGACCAATGGAAAAGAAGAAGAAACTGGATCTCGTTCTATGACAAAGCAGCGACGTTATATTTTACTTCGGATTTATTTTCTTTATTTATTATGTGATGAAATAATATATAATATTAATAAGATATCAATCAAATATATCAAATATATTTTACAAAGCTAAGGAAGTTGTTAGCTCAGGGGAGGAAACAATTTTGAAATTCTATTGTAACAAATAAAGTTTAAGAAAATTTGTAATCCGATTAAATGAAATAATGAGGTTGGGGACATCAGAATATTCTCTTTATTCAGAAGCTGTCAGACTAATTGGAAAGTTTCTCAATCTTTTTGGATTACCTCTTCCATTCTGTCTTTAAATTTAGGTAATTTGGTATATCAGATGACATATACATGCCTATATTTGATTATCTAATTTTTGTAATTTTTACGATAAATCTTAGCTAAATATAATTTAGTCTCCCTCATCCGCTTCTCAATGCCTCATGCCCAGGGTATCTCTTAGTTGGTCAGCTCTTAGTTTTTCCCTTGTTCCATTACAGCTGCCAACTCTTTTAAAGGGGGGGAGGTGGCAAGTTTTCTTTCTGTTCGCCTGATTAATACAAATGAGCTGCGATTTGTCATGTCACTGCGTTTAAATTTATCATTTTAGACGACAGGCGCGAGCGCCCCTGCAATTGTTGTTGGTGTTGTTATTGTTGCCATTTCCTACATGCCTTTCCGTAACGCAGTTTTGTTTTGCTTTTTACCCCATTTTTTTACAGTTTCGATGTAGTTGTTGTTGTTCTAGTTGTTGTTGTTGTTGTTGTTGTTGTTGCTGTGTATGTGAGTTCGCTTTCGCCATCTGTAAAATTCGCTTGTTTGTTTTTCCTGCTTCCGGCAGGCGCCCCCAACTGAAGGACAAAGCGGCGCCAAGATCACACCCAATGCACATTTTGGCTCAGACATTCTCTGATTCGCTGACTTCGGACTCGGCCATTATTATTGTTTTTGCTGTTGCTGCCGTCGTTGCCCGTTTCCGAGCGAAATTTTATGTGGCATATGGCAAGGCGCAACATTTTTGTTAATGGCTTGTAAAATTTTTGCCGTACACAAATCCCGTTTTGGCTTCGCTCCTTTCGCTGCCTTCAACTTTTTTTGCCGGAAGCCAACATTTTTGCAGCTAGCTCAGGCCATTGATATGACTTGGCGAATTGCAACGTGGGCCACGCCCACAACAATTGTGTTTTGCTGTAGCTTTTACATTTCGATGGCTCTATGGCAATTGCCAAAATCGCATAATTCGATTAGCTTTCATCGCAGCGTGTTGAACTGCAATTGCGTTGCCCAAAAATGCCAATTATAAAATTGTTGCATGCATCCCAAATCCCCATCAACTTATGCTGTGTAATTGCTTCACTCACTGAAAATCAGCCATTGCAACTGAGCTTTGATTTGCACTCTGCTGCTGCAGCTGCTGCTGCTAGCTCAACTTCAACTAATGAGCAACATTGGGCCATAACACAAAGTCAATGAAACTTTTTGCCTTACAATGCGCAAAATGGCAGAACACAAAACATGCCACACGGACACGTACACACACCCACACACACACACACACACATCAACACACACACACACACACACACACACTCAGACACATAGATATACAAATTCAACAAATTTTAGCAGAAGCAACCCGAAATTTCAGCACAATAAACTTCATGTTTTGTCGGCAACAGCAACATCAATTGCCAGCAACAGCAACAGCAGCAGAGGCAGAGGCAGAGGCAGAGGCAGCTAAAACTATTTCATACAGCACCTGCCATAACATGAGCATACTTACACCCACACCCACACACACACACACACTTATACACACAGACACTCACATACACTCGAGTAAACTTGGCCGTTTTCGTTTTCACTTTAATCAAAAACTTTTTGCAACGCTACCAAAATTTGCATTCATTTTAATTTTACGCTAAATAAATTATTATCTAAGCAGTA
Organism: Drosophila stalkeri; assembly: GCA_035047405.1. NCBI lineage: Eukaryota > Metazoa > Arthropoda > Insecta > Diptera > Drosophilidae > Drosophila > Drosophila stalkeri. Next base: position 29,217,571 of record JAWNPR010000142.1, on the reverse strand, counting down.
AATGTAAGTGTGTGGGTGTGTGTATGTGTGTGTGTGTGTGTGTGTGTGTATCTAAAATCAGTTGCAAACTTTGCCTTGATGAATGGCTTGCACAGGTTTGGCTCTTGCAACAGAACTGAAGAGCACCTGAGTTGCATTTTCGAGCCTGCAGCTAATTTGGATTGATTAATGCCAGGAAATTTGTGGAAAAATCACTCCATTGCACAATTTTGTTCACGAAGCTAAAAACTTAATTAGTGCCTGGATACTCTTGCTTAAAACTAATATCTAAAATGATTTATCGACTCGATAGCTACAATCTGGTTTTATTAAACTGCAAATATAATTCGGAATTTTGACTGTGCGAGATCAATCATTATTTATCATTATCAATGACTCAAAATATATATTTATAATTGAATATGAATAGTAAACTTAAACTCAAGATATGATATGAATAAAAAACTGTGATATTTTACCTATGTGACTAAATTTTCAGTTTTTTTTTCAAATATAAGTTATTATCATCTTACATCACTATTAATAAAAAATATAAAATATTTTATAACTTCAACAAGAATTAGGAAAATCTATAATTGAGTAGATCATTATTTTTAGAAAATATAAAATATTGTATAGCTTCAACAATAATTAGGAAAATCCAGATAGTACCAAAACAAGTTGCCTCGCAGCTTTATTATTAAATCCAATAATTATTTTATTATTATATACTAATCTGATTTGATAGAGTTTCAGGTAAAATTACGATACAATTTTTAAACTGTTCTTTCTATGCTTCTTGAAACAATATTTTTTCTAGGGTCTCCTTTATAATACAGATAAAATACCATATATGTATATATATTATATCCTCTATGGCACTGCCACAAATTAAATAAAATAATTATAAGCAAAAAAAATTGAAATAAAACTAAATAAATTTATTTGTCAATGTGAAATTGTGAATGTGAATATTGAATTGTATGCATTTAAATCTAAATAGCTCTTACTTTAAATAATTTAAATTTTTGGGTTCTAAGCAATTTTTGACGCCCTCGCTTGTGCCGAAATGCTTACAATTTGTTTTCCAATGGATGTAAAAACATTCGATTGTATATATAGCGAGATGATTTATTGATATTAAACTGTAAAAAATTAACTTATACTGTAAACAGAAAATCTTCTTATCCAAAAGAATACTTTCGAAAACGCCATCGTTGGTATTAGTAGCTCTACTCTTTGTACTCAATTGCGACAAAATAATAAACATAATAGAATAAGATAAGAAATCAAAGACACTAAATAATAACTGCAGCAATTTTAAATATACATTTATATAAACTTGTAATAAATTACAAAATGTGTAAAAATTGGAAGTGCATGCCACATGCTGCACAAACACGACAAATGACCGTGACGCATTGCATTTGCAACAAAGTGGAAGCGTAATTAATAAACACGCATTGTGGCTACGGCTGGGTGGGTGCAAGGAGGGAGTGGGCGTGGTTACAGTAACTCAACTTTGAGGCGGCTAAGATTAGTAGCAGCTGCAACAGTTGCTGCTGTGCGCTGACTGCTAGCAGCAACTGTGCCATTATTAGTGTTTCGCTTAAGTTGGAGCCGCCGCTGCTCCTGCTGCTACTCCTGCTGCTGCTCCTGCTGCTGCTGCTGCTGCCAGCAAACGGAACTTGCGTTTTTGATAACATTTTAATGAAAACTGTCAGTTGCAATGAGTTTATATGTCTGTGTGTGTGCGAGTGTATGTGTATGTGTTTGTGTTGATGGCACCACGCGCCACGCCCAACACTCACTGAGCTCAGTTGCTGATGTTGCTGTTGCAGCTACAGCTGCTTTGTCAAGTGTGAATTCAACACTTGTGACTTGACATTTTTAGGCGAAATGCAAGCAGCAACAGCAACGACAACGACAACAACGACAACACGAACAGCAACTTATGAAGATTGCGCATACGCCCTGGATGCCGCAACGTGCTGGCAGCAGCCACAACGGCAGCCGCTTGCCTTTTGTGGCAGCAGCTGCACTTAGCTGTACATTAGGCGACGCAAAATAAATGCGCGAAACAATTCTGCAGCGCTTTGTTTGCCCAGCCGATGTGCCCGCCGCCTGAGCTCGGTCTCTGCCTCATTTCGAGGGCTAAATTAAAATTGCAGTCGTCAAGTGCGCCGAGCTCGTCGAAGGAATAGCAAGAAGCATCACATCTTCACAATTTCCATTTAAAATATGTCAAATTTGATTCGCCTTTGCAGCAAATTTGCGAGACTTCCGACGCGATATATATATATACGTACATAGTATATATGACGCATACGCCCGAAGTTACGTGACGTCTTGAGCGCTGACGTCCGAGTGCCATGATTAACATTTTAATTGTGGCAACGGAAATGAGCTTTTGGGCCACGTCAAACGTGACAGCCTAAGCGCAGCACCACGCTGCCAGAGCAGGCAATTAAGTTAGCCCAAAAGTATGCAGTGAAACGCATTTAGAAATGACTCGCGGCCGCCATTTTGTGAGTTGGCTTGCCAAAACAAGCAACTCAATTTGAGTGCAAACGAGTAAAGCGTTAACAAAGGGCACACACATAACTTGATCAACTGTGCGGGTGTGCGTGTGTGTGTGTGTGTGTACGATTGTGTGTGTGCGAGTGTGTGGGTGTGCGTACGTATGCACACATGGAAATCGGATTGGCCAGCCAACTGGATTTGTTTGTACATCAAATTGCAATTGCCATTGCACTTCCATGCATATATGTTGCAGCAAATCTAACTCTGTTGAGGTGTGTTCTCTCCCTCTCTCTCTGTGTGTTTGTGTGTTGTGTGTCGAGCGGAAATAAAACCAAAACGGATATGCTTACTAAGTGCCCGTACACACTGCGGCCACTTCCGCCGGCGCAGGGTTTGCACTAGACTTCAACGCCAGATGCCAGCTACCAGCAGCCACGCCCCCATTCCAAAAGTCTATTTTTAGCCCACAACACTGTGGCCCGTGCCCTGTGACCCGGTGTCAGTTTATTTGCATTCACGTTGATATGTGCATCTATTTTCGGTTATTCTTATACGCTATAAATATAGAGAGACAGCTTGAGTAACGATTGCTACAATGAGTGTATTTTAATCTAAGGCAGATTTAATGGAGAAACTTAAATCATTTATCAAGAATAGGGACCGTAACGATTAAAAATTGTTAAGAAAAAATTAATATATAAGAATTTTTTTTTGAATATAAAAAAAAATGATTAAGTTAGCTTATCAAAATTAATTATGTGATAAATGTAAAAAATAATTATAACACGTCACTTTTTCTAAAAAAGCAAAATAAAAACATGAATTTTCAATTTTTATTTAAGCAAGTAAGAAAGTAGTTGAGACTGTTCAACTACGAAATCTCCTGAACATGCGTACGCATGTGTGTGTGTATGCATTGCAGGAGTCTTGCTGACTCGCTACCTCGCTTGCTCTGCCACGTGTGTTATGCTGCGTGAACTTATTTGATTAATAATTCTGTTTCTAGATGGACATTCGTAATCACACGTTCAGATTATGATCATGACATTCATATCTATGTATGTCTCTAGTATTTGAAATACATTTTTTACAAATTTGGGGGTGTGGAAGTGAATTGGAGACCGGAATCCAAAATCTGCCAAAAACCGAATTTGTATTAAATTAGTATCTATATATATGTAAAAGACTTTAGGAGACTTTAACACTAAAGATGAACGAGATATAATTTTATAGCTGATTCTCGATAAATTGTTATAAATAAATTGTTATAAATATAATTGTTGATAAATATGTGCATGGATATGTATGTAAATTTTCATCAGCTTAAGCACTTGCCCAGAGTGAAAGAGATAGATAAAACTATATAATAATCACTAATAATCAATTATAATAACTTTTGATTCAAAGTTATCAATAAGCTCTACATTCATAGAACTTAATGAATTTTCTAAATAGAAAATCATAATCATAATTTTTATATCATTTTTATTAAAAATATTTAACAATTATTTATTATTAAATTAAGGTTTAGGTTAATTATTACAAAAAAAAAGTATATAGTTTGTTTATATTTTATATGTTCATCTACTTTTAGTATATATTTAGAATTATTATTATTATTATTTTTATTTTTTTTATTATATATTATTTTTATTAAAATAATTAGAGCCAAGTCCCAAGATGCACAATGAGGATTTTTAAATTATTTTCAATGTTCCTAGCTACCTTTAGGGTGAAGCTGGGAAACCATCGAGGGCTGTATCGATGGAACTGGTAAAGTGCGATAGATCAATTGAAATTATTCGAATTCCATATATTGAACTGTTAGTGTGGTGGCGTGTAAGGTACAATAACAACGATTTGCAATCATTTTGTTATTATTTGTAAAATTAAGTTATTGTTATTCTTTTCTTACACAATAAGTGATTCTTGTTGACATTATTCATAGGTTAAGTTCTCAAAATTAAGTTATTTTATATTAAGCACAAGTGATTCTTATAGATATAGATATAATGTTAAGGTTTCTTTGTTTTACTTATTTTTGTTTACACGTAATTCTTTTGTTTTCTTTGAAAAGTTATAAAATGACTTTAAAACATAATTAACCAGTTTGAATTCTATTCGCGGAGCTTAAACTATTTCAAAACAATGTTTAAAAACTTAAACTAGTTTTAAATTATTGATGGAAACAGCCATAATATTGATGGATAAAGACAGCCATCGATAGTATCGATGACTTTTTCCATGCAGTAGTTCGTTAACAAGAGATATCCTACGTTTACATGCAAGAGTCTTAAATTTTCGCTTTCCATATACATTTTCGATTCGCGACAGCCACTTACATGGTTATTTAGCTTAATTTAGAGCCGCACACTAACGTTGTAAATAATATTGAAATCATTCACCAAATTCGAGTGGGACAGAGTTCAATGTACTGCTCCTTCAATAAATTGCTACAAGTTTTTGTGCCAGCGAGGCGGAGGCAGCAAAGGCAGCAGTTGGAGACGCCCAGTCGATGTCGTGGCTTGGTCAATAAAGTCAATTTCCAACTCGGATTGAATGTCATGGTGGATATCATATGCGCTCTTCTGGCACAACATCTTGTGTGCCAGCAATAGCTGGGGACGGGTGGCCGGGGGCGGCGGCGGTGCCGACCGCAGGAATCGTTAGACGTTGTCTGTGCTGGCAAAACTTGTGGCACAAAACTTTGAACAAAGCGACAAAACTTTGACAGCTTTTGTTCATCGTGTTGCAGCAGCCAGTAGCATCTGATTTTGGCTCCACCGAATATTTTCGCCTGTAAATCAGAGCTTGCACCTCATAGACCGCAGCGCCAGCTGGCAAACGGAGTCCAATTCGCAATGCGACCAGCCAACCACCCACCCAGCCACCCAGCCAGCCAGCCAGCCAGCCAGCTAGCCAGCTGCTAATTATCCAAGCCAAAAAATGGAGAGGGCAGAGCGAAAAGATGGCGTGGCGTGGCGACACTTCGGTTCCATTCCATTGTCTTGTTAACACTTTGGCCCAAGCCCGTGCGCTGGCCCGTAAAATCGCCTTAGCAGCAACTCCTGGGGCTCAGGGAGATTTAAGTGAAGATTTCCGCTGCTCAGCGCTCAGTCAAATTAATCCTTTAAATGAGTTTTGAGTGACAGGCCAGTCGCTGGTTCAAATTCATGACGCTTTTTCGTTTGCTTATCGCACGCCCAGCAATTTGAGCGCATCGAGCTGCTTTGCTTTGCTAGGAGCAACAATAATAACAAGAACAACAACAGCAACCAGGACAACAATATGACCAGCATATCAAAGGCCTTGCATACCATGAAAAAGGGTATGAAAATATTTAGACCCAACAGAAATGGGAAAACAATGCCACAGCGCAATGATATAAATACAATAAATTGAATATCATTTGTTTATGCGCTCCAATGCATTTACAACTGACAGGGTTCAACAACAACAACAACAACACACACACACACACACACACATATATATATATATATATATACACACGTATAAAATGTAATAAAATGCGAGCATTGCAGGTGTCATCCAATGCGACGGGCAACTGTCAGGGCGATGACGCCGGCAAAGGCCACACTTTTGTGGCTAAAATATACAAGTGCACAAGTGAATACACACACACACACACACACACACACACGAATATATGTACACACATGCACACACTCGCTCATATTTATGCAATTTAAAGTAAAACACCAAACTGTCCCAGTGCTGGTCAACGTGACGTATGCGCAATATGTGCTGTCACACAGTGGGGCAGCGGGGCAAGTCGAGCGGGCTGAGTGGGTCGGGCTGGGCTGCTGGCTGCTGGCTGCCGTCTGGCTTGGTGGTCGTTGGCAGGTGCAGTTGCGTGATGGCATCTATGTTAGCTATACGCTTTTTCAATTCTAACCAAAAATGTCGAACGCGCTTAGCCCTAGTCCGGCGCCAACGGCGACGCTTTGACACGAAACAAATTTAACTTTTTCATCTCGAGTGCACAAACAGCCAAACAAACAAACCTACACACACACACACTCACGCACACACACTTACACACACACAGACACGTACACTTATAGAGTCACTCGCACTAACTTACTGCAAGGGGGAAGTGGACATGGCACATGGGTAACTCCGGATGCCTGTAATAGAGATGGCTGCGTGCAGCACAGCACAGACATAGTTGTGCCTGGCTAGTAAAAAAAATAGTGAAAGGGAATACCCTTAATATGCATTCAAGTTTGCCATTGCACATTCACCTTAAGCAGCTTATTTTAAAGTTGCTGCAACTTTGTCAAGGGAAACTAAAACTACTAAAGCAATGTTTTAGTTCCCTGTTATAAAAACTACTCTAAATCAATGTTTTAGTTCCATATTATAAATTATAGGTGAGTCAAATTCAGAAGTTTTTTACAAAGGGACAGGTTGAACATATAAATATAATACAAATCAGCAAAGGGTAAGTAGATACGATGAGTTTTGCATTTATAAATTGTATACCCTATACTTTAAACATTATTATATATTTAGTTAATTGGTTTAGTTTGTTATTCCTGCAATTTATAAATATGTGACGAAATTCAATTAATAAGTGTTCAAGCATGAGCATGCCATATACAGGAATATATTAAAAGGAGGCAATAGTCGATAGTCCTGTGACTGGAAGTAGTTTTAAGGTATATAAGCACTAGGATTTTAGGAAAATATACAGTACAATTTTTGGATTCACAGAGTTCATTTTTAAAACTCGGCAAATGTGGAGTTGTTTCTATTTTACTCTCTAAGAATAAGCGACAACCGAAATAATTTGATAAATATTATAAAGAAACCATTTTCATATATTCAAATTATTGATGATGTATTTATAACATTTTTCTAAGGCCTAATGACACACATGTATACTTGAATTAAGCCGAATTTATACAAGGAATTCTTTAAAAGAAATACAATTTGCAACTTTTTATTTGGAATCGGATATCAAATTAAAACGAACAACCAGCTCAAATTAGAATCTAATTCAAAGTGATTTTATAGCACTTTACAATGTGAGTATAATACACTCTCTTTCACATTAAATAAATATTTTCATAAAATAAATTTGCGTTTTCGCCAAACTAACATTTTAGCTGAAATCTGTTGCTGCACCCGATATTTACGTTGATAGATATTAATAATGTTTTATAAATCTATATCTATGTATATTTGCCAATATTAACTTTATACATATTTTTTTCAGAAATATTGGAATTCAATTCAAAAACAAATTAAATTGGTTTCATCTCAAACAATTTAATTATTAATTTATTTCTAGTATATACTTTTTTTTTTTGCAATTGCTTGCTGTAATAAATGGAAATTTAATAACCGAATAATTGAAGCAAACAGTTAATCAAACGATATTTGTTATATACCAATGATGTTTTTTAACCTGAAGCTTTTGAGGTAGACAAGTTTAGCTATTCGAAAACTCTGTGCTGTGGATAAAGCAGCTTTACTCCTGCTTTGGCACTCTTAGAATTTCAGCTTGGAATCGAAACTTCCGTGGCACGAAGGAATGCACGGATCGTGGCCAACTCTAGTGTGGAGCTGCAATCGGTATGGCGCGCTTTGCATGCTTTACGCTCTGCTTCATGCTTTCGGGCAGCAAAGCGATTTTGCGTTTTTGGCATAGGACGAAGGCGTCGCAGAAGTGAGAGAAAAACACGGAGAAATGAAAATAAAAGTGCAAAAAATAGAAAAATGAGCAACGTCGCAAAATGCATAAAATATGCGCATATTTAATTTTGACTAGGCATGCTGCCAGTGGGTGCGGGTGGTGCAGGTGCAGCTGATGCAAGTGGTGCAGGCACAGGTGCCACATGCATTGCTGGCGGTGCTAGTATCGGGTGTCGCGATGGCTGCTGCTGCTGCTGCTGCTGCTGTTGTTGGCATTGGTGTTGCCCCCGTTGCATTACATTCATAAATATGCATGCGGCAGTTTGTACTTTTAATTAAAATGCAGCGTAGCAGCAAACAAAACAAAACAAAGCCAAAAAGCTTAGAGAAACAAAAAAAAAAGAAGAAGAAAATGTTTATCTCAGCCAAGCGCAGCAGAATTTTGAGTTTGCCTTGAGATTGATTGAATTTTCGTCTTAGGCAACAATTTCAATTACACAAAGTATGCGAAAATGCTGGGCAATCGCACTAGTCGAACGCAACTGCCACAACTTTCGGCTAATTAATTCATGCAAATTTAAACCCCAGCCCCACACCACCCGTCCACCCACTGAATGGCGCTAATTATGCGGCGCCTGTCCTAACCCCCAATCCCGCACTCGCAGTAGCATTGACATTTTTGTCAATGTTGTCAACATGAAATCCCAAACAGAAGTGTCATAAACTTTGACAACAGCAGCTCGAGAGTGCCGGCCACACCCCCCGCCAGCCCTCTCTGCTCTATCATTGCGCTGCCCCCTCTATCTGGTCGCTCTCTGGCGTTTTGTAAAATTAATTAAACAAAAATGGAAGTGGAGTACAAATAATTTTCCGGCGCGTGCTTCAAAGTCGCCAAAGTCCAACTTAAATGAATTTCCCAGCATAACAGCGCAAAGACTGTCTCTTGGCCATGGCGTACACCATAGATAGCGAAGGGCTCTTTGAAACTATGTATACTCTGTTTCAATAGTTAATTAGAGCATATCAATTATATACGACTCGCATCAGACTATTCAACATAACCTTCATATTAAAGCCAGTCACTCCTACGAAACTCCTAAGTGCACACATATTACTTGTAAAATTATGCAGAAATAGTTTCTTATCTGTTCTTTGTGCTCGAACTTAGAGTTTAATTATATCAAAGATTCTCGAATAGAGTCTAAGTCTCAGAATTCATATTTAAATACCTGCAGTTTCAAGAATATTCGATAATTTGAGTTTCAGTTGTAATTGTAGTGTGGACAAATATAAAATATAAATATACTAAAATAGTTGAAAAAAAAAAAAGAAACAAATAAAAATAGTTTTGTGAAAATCAAAAGCATCAGGATACAAAAATATAAATATATAACTTGAACAAATATTAAGCATCTATATTCCATTGGAATAAATTAATCTCTTTTTTATTTAGCAAATCTATATTCATTTAAATATATTCCTAATGAATTACTCTGTAAAATTTTTGCAAATGGGCTTAAATTTATTTGAACTAAATCTATATTCTCTTAATTTATTAAATTATTATAATAATTATCAAGTTAGTTCAATATTTTATTAAATTTATTCCAATCTACAGCATCAATAATATTTTAAATTTATTCCACTTTAATTCCATTATGCCGCAATAGTTGAAATCAGCTTGACTTTAGGCGATCCTCTAATCAATCTCATGATGTGGCCATCAGTAGTATGTCTTGATATACTTGAGTACTTGATTTCTATGGCTCTATAATTTCAATTATCTTTTTAATATTTATGAAAATACTCTGCAATCCTTTGCAAATGAGAAAAAAAAAGTATTTAAAGTTTGAAATAGTTTTTGCTATTGCAACCAGCGGCACACTTAACATTGTTAGATGAGAATAGCTCCGTAACGGATTTATATTTGTGAATAGATTCATTCGGTCCATATTCTCTCGCTTCTTCATATGTGTGCTCGCTCTCACAATGCTCATGTTAAGCTGGCGCTCATAGTTCGAGCATGAGAAGTAGCATAATATCGTCGCTCTTGTGCTCCCGATTACAATATATATGTACACAAATATCAATGAGTACAAGAAAGTGTCTTTAATTGGTTTGAATTGACTTAAAGCTGCAAGTTAATTCAACCGCAACACTTTCCTAATCACTAGCAAAAGTCATTCTTAATGAAACATCTGCACTTTAAACAGAGTATAGTAAAGTCCGTTGCAGTTGACGACATTGTTCTCAGTTAGTTTCAATGATTCTCTTATATTTTGCAGCGCACTAACTATTTAAGCTGAGAGGGGACCTTATGCGAAGATTAGTAGAGAATTGCAATGAATATTTCATGTTGCAGTCCCGAAGAAAAGGGAGAAGCAGCTGCAGAAGAAATGGGGGAGGCGCCAAACTTGAACTGTGCTGTGAGTTGTGCGTGGCTACATTACGCTCGCTCTGGGCTCTAACACACCCACAGTAACAATGTAATTTGCGACAAAAGGTTTTACAAGCGGCACAGGAACGTGCTGGTTGGTGGGGAGAAAGGTGGAGATGGTGGAGATGATGGGGATGGTGGGGCTGGCGGGGCTGGCAGGGCTGGCGGGGCTGGTGGGCCAGCCGCGTCGACAGGCCAAAATGCAGTGCAAGGAAATCAACTCGGGTAAAACAATGGAAATTGCACTTAAGAAAATGAATTGCATGCAAATGAGCATTCAGCAAGCAGCAGCCGTGGCTGCCAAGTGGCAGCAGTCGCGGCACTTGTGGTGGTTACGGCTACCACAGAACAAAACCACAAGTCAACCGCTGAACAAGCAGCTAAGCAGCAGCAGCAGCAGCAAAACACCAACAAGAACAGCTATACCATGCGCCGAGGTGCAAGTTGCAAGGTGGCGCCACCAAACCGCAATCACGCTTTAAAGCTCTGTAGCTGTTGTTGTTGTTGTTGTTGTTGCTGCCCCCGCTCGGACGAGAGCGTAATAAATTTTGCCATGGAAAAAATTCGTACATTTGATTTGCAGCAACTTTAACGACATTTTAATGTGATTTGTAAACAAACCGAAAAGGCGAAAATACCACACTCTCACACTCACGCACACACACACACACACACACGAACAGCGCCACTCGCTTTTCAGAGCCGTTAACTTTGCGCGTGTGCTGGTGGCAAATAAAAATGCGCACTTTTAATCAAATTAATAGTTACGTGAGAGGCCAGGGCCACAGCGAGGTCAAGCAGTCAACGTCCAGCGGTCAATAGTCCGCAGTCATCAGCTCGTCCATCCAAGCACTCACACCTCTTGCGCTCTTGTTCTCCCCTCTGCTAGCAAAAAGTGTCCTGACTGAACATATAGATACCCTGCATGACGCGCGAGCATAGAAATCAAGAATAATTTTGATAAAATATATGCTTGGATACTTTTTTGATTTATTTATATTATTTTTTATAAGAACAAATAGGTTTGGTAAATAGTATAATAAGTAACTAACAATATTTTGTATTTCTTTTATGCATTTAAAATCAATAAGAAACTTTAAAGTTGGATGAATAAATAAATACACAATTTCAACTGTTTTAAGCTTTTTCATCTTGTGTAATTGGTCCAAGGAGAATTTTTTTTTTTTAAGACTATTATTTATAGACAAAATGTGAGCGAGACTGCTGTGACCTAGATGAAATAATGGATATGAACAGAACAAAACAACATATTCAAACATACATATATACATATTCAAATACATATATAATTCCACTGCATACAAGATTTTGTACAGCAGAAAATAATATATATTCTATAATTTATATATTATTTATTGAATTTACTTTTTAGAATATTACAATACAATACATTGTGAAAAGTAAATTCAAAAATAAAAAATTAAGTAATTGGCTAATTATTCATTTCTACTTGAATATTAATAGATACACTATCAATAATAAGGAATGGCATGGATGAAAAATACCTTGAGATTTTATTAATATAATTAAAATATTTCATTGCTCTTACTACTAATACTAACACTAATAAAGAACTTATTGAGTTACATTAGTGTATTATGAACTCAGGATCAAACATGCCATACTCAACAGCAAAATGGTATCCATTGTAATCATTTTACGGATACAGGATATAAAAGTGCAGTTTAGTATGTATGTTGTATATGTGTGTGGGTGTGTCTCTGTATGGTTGTGTGTGTGTGTGTGTGTGTGTGTGTGTGTGTGTGAGATGCATAGTGGAAACACTAAAATAGCGTTGGCAATCAAATGCGAAATCAAAATCCAAAATTGAAATACGCCAACGAAATTCTGAAGTGGACTTTCGTTATAAAGTGTTTGAAATGCGATGCTGAACTCTCATGGCTACAGCATTACAATGCTGTGTATATGTATATGTATGTTTCTGTGGAAAGGCATGGTTATTCAGTCACGGCACCGCATTAAGTGCTAACTGCCAGCATTTAACTCTGCAGAAACTTTAAAAGTGCCAAAGGCTTACACTCGTGCTTGGGACTTTCTCTAATCAATCAATGCAACAGCTGCTGCCACAAATAAGCATTAAGCTCGACCGCACTTCAAAATGCTCTAATTACTTTAACAGCCGCCAGCCGATTTCGCTGCCTGCCGCCCGATCGACCGCAGCCGCAGTTCGATTAAGCCGCATGGAAGTAGGTTTTATTTTTCACACCGTTTGTCACAATTTGGCAGCAATGCGCTTTTTAGAAACAACAAACAGCCATTCAAGATAAATAAATAATTCGATACGATATTTTATTTCATTTAATTTTTTCTGTGCGAATGTATGTGTGTGTCTGTGTCAGTGTGTTTTTTCCAATTGATTTCCGCTGCGGCCTAACCAATAAATCACTCATTAAAGTGCCCCAAACTAATGCGACAAATGTGCGCAGCGGCCACATAAATTAAAATTAACATTTGGCTCTGAATATTCTAGATGTATGTATGTGTGTGTGTGTGTGTGTATGCCATCAAGTGAATTAGTAAAATGAAACCCCAACATGATGACCACAATCTGCCACAGCAGCAGCGCTGCAATTTAATGAGTTCTGTCTAAAACACACACACTCGCACGCACATACACTGCAAGGAATTTCCAATGATTTCTAAATATTATTTTGAAAAAAAAGACTAACAACTGTGTTTCCTTTAGGTTATTCAAGTTATTTTAATCTAAACTCTTTTGTCAAATACGTATTCCAAACCAAAAACGAAAGCATCAGAAATTGACTTTAAGTAATTGTGTTTTAATATATAATTGCACTGTGGTCAAAAAGTCAGATTTTTTGGCACAAAGTTTTCAAGTTAGAGCTTTCATAATTGTATATATATTTATTAAATTAATATATCATTTTGGATTCGTTGTTTAAAATTTGTGCATGCCTTTACCCCCTCTCCCAGAACGCATCGAGTAAACTATCGATTTCTATTAATTAATTAATTCTTTTAGTCAAAAAGTAAAAAATATTTTGCATTACCACCTGAGCCCAATTTTGGAGTTCAAAATAAGTTTAAAAAAATGATAAATTAATGGAGTAAAAAATATAAAAAGAATTGTACTTATTTAATTTTTGTTTAACATATAAGATATTAAATGTTTTATAAATTTAAGAGAATGATAAAATGAAATTTTGTTTTTCAAATATGTGAGAAGGAATAATTTGCATCGCCAATAAACTGGTTTTTGATTAAGTTGCCTCAACGAACATTTGTTTCTGAAAGAGCAAAAAAAAATAAATTAATAAAATAAATAATAAAAAAAATGATAATAAAAAAAAAAATCCTTTTACTTTAAATAAACTTCTGATCAAACTTGGTTCAGTAAATAATGCTTGACTATACAAAACGTTTACTGTAATTAAATCCATATGTACACACACTCGCATACTCACACACACAAAAAGAACTGTAATATTTGATCCTTAAAAAAACAGCTTGAGATATTTGCTGCTTGGTCAATTTATGCCAAATTAAATAACAACAAAATGGATTGGTACAAAAATTCGTAAACATTCTAAATTATTTATGATAATCGGTTCAAAGGGCGCATTTCAATTGACGCGCTCGCCGCACAGCACAAACAACAACAACAAGAGCAGCAGCAACAACAACCACAGGCTCGGGGGCAACATTAAAAAAAAGATGCCTTTCGTTGCTGGAGAGGGATGCAGAGGCAAAGGGTTAGGGTTGCACACCTGTTAAAGCCCAGGCGGCGAACAACTGAACAAATTTGCACAGCCTCAAGGCGACATAAATTCGTTCTTATGAATAAATTATTAAGCTCACAGCCGTCGGGTATTGCGACAACGTTTTGGGTCCTTGGACTCCGTTTAGTTTTGCGACTCTGTCTGTCGTGACACCAGGACAAATTTTGGCGCAGCAGCTACTTAGGAGGTTTAAGAGTTCAACCACTTGACATGGTCCACTGACTCCGGCTAGCCGGAAAATGTCTTGTTTTTGTCCCATCCCACGGCCAGATTGCGGCTACACATGGAATGTCCTTGACAGCGCACAGTAAGATCTTTGTCCGAAAAGCTTCGCAAAAATAAAATTGTCTGTGGAAGCAATAGATCAATATATTCTATACATCATGTGGAACATTACTTAAATATCCAGATTATACTCTTATTGGTGTAACTGTATAGAATATAGTTTTTCCTGATACTGTTGCAGACATTTTTCCCAATCCAATACGAAATACGGTAAAGTAGTTGTCGGACTTCAGGTCTAAAGACTCAAAACTGTTTAAAATTCAATTATGCCAAACCATCAAAGAGGCTTTTTATTTATTAATATATATTTATTATTAGTCTCTAGCTCCAACAGTGTGCAAAATATAACAGAATTTGTACAAATATCTATATAGTTTAGTTTGATTCGACACGCTCCTCTTGTAGTCACTAAGAAAAAAAAAATAATAATAAATAACTAAATAAATAACTATTTATATATTTATATATTGAATACAAAGTAACGAAAACGAAAATGCATCGAACACCCCACTGTGCGTCGAGTAGGACAACATTGCTCGACAGTTACCACTTGCTCTGCAAGACCATAAAATGTATCTTCTATATTATATAATTTATTTTTACCTTGGTTTGTTGCTGCGCTTACGGGACTTATGGTTAGTTGATAAAAATTTGCTGTGGCTACGAATAGCGGTGAGATAAAAACCATTTCAGATTCAAATAGTTTTTATATTTTATGAGTCTCGAAGTAAATCCAAATAGTTGCTCGATTAATATGTAGGAAGACTAATGACAATAAATTTATTCACATATAAATATTGATTCGGAGAGATCTATCTAAACATTTATTCTTCATCCATTTCAGCATCCCCAACACAAACATGATTGTTTTTTTTTTTTTCTCTCTAACAAATGTCAAACGACTAAATGTGAATATGCAAATGCAAATTATCGAATATTCAAATATTACTATGTTAAAAAAAAAATATTAAAAAAAACAGACATGCACAAGCAACACAATTTGCAATAATTTACTCATTATTATGCATTTGACATAAACATGGATCATTCAATAGAAACCCGAACTATGCACATATAAATATACATATACACATGTATGTGTGTGTGTGTGTGTGTGTGTGGTTGTGGTAAATATTTATTTCTTTGTTTATTTCTGGTTGAAATATCAAAAGCAATCAAACCTTAAATAAATGTCACATTTCGATGTTGATTAAGTTTTTTGCAATTGGATTTTAATTTTATTTTAAATTCATTCGACATTTAATGCAATTTTCTAAATTGCATTGATTTGTGTGTGGAAACAACAAGGCATCAAGCATTAAAAGAGAGCAAAAACATGTAAATTCAAATATCAAATATGATTTCGATGGCACGCAATGATTGCATTTAGTTGTGCATTTTATTTTTACAGCTAATTTAAGAGGATTTAATTGAAATTGCTTTGGGTCTCGACCTACGAGGCCAAAAGCGAAGGAATTCGATTGGTTTCATTAGATATTGGGGTGCTCAGTTATTAAATTGTTATAAATAAATATGAAATAAGTTTGGCAAACAGCCAAGAGGCATGAAAACGAGCAAAGTTGAGAAAAACCGAGCGAAAGCATATTGCAAGTTTTCTTTATCCTTTTGACGATTCGTAGAGAAAATCGACCCGCCCTCAAGCCAAACATCAATCAATCAAGGAACCGTTATCCCATGCCCCCGAAAATCCACGCAAAAAGGCAACGGCCAACTTTTCAGCTGTGGCTGGACTTGAGCCCAAAGTATTTACAACATATGCAACTTGTACAACGTGGCGTATGATGAATATTTAAGAGCGACCATTTCATTATTATCATGCAGGCCTTTAACGGCCAATAGACTTAGAAAGACACATCATACACACACACACACAAACACACATATACAAACTCACATACATACACAGACAGAGTTACGTATAGTTAAATAAATCCATGAGAAAAACTTTTTTGGGGTTTTGGGCATAAAAACTTTTGCGATTGGCATAAGTTTGCATCCACGCTTTTACACTTGGCTTTTTCTACGGCTTTTCTATTCATGAATAATTAACGGCATTGTTTTTGTTCAATAGACGCCGCCGTCGTCGTTGGCGGTTTGTCAAAGCAGCCAACAACTGCAAAATTGGAGCCCGAAAAGTAGTTAAGAATGTCTGCACAACTGCCAAGTGCTATGCCAGCCAGCCATAATGCCAAGTGTAGATCTCTCAGCCCGCAAATTGGTTAAAGGTTGTGCTTAAAGTTTCAACTGTGCCCAAAGGAGCGAAGGAGCAGCGCCAGGCGCTTCAATTTGTCCGCCAAGTGCGCAATGGCCAAGGAAGCTGGCGGAAGTATGGTTTATAAAATTGAATTGGATTCTGATGCCAGCAGCGAGGAAATTTGATTTAGCCCTTCGCCCATCGGGTGGGTGGCCCCTCTGCCGCGTTGGCCATTTCATAAGCATATATCCATTGACTATTTGTACCACTTTGCTGCACTGCACGCACCACTTGGCAAGCTTGGCACTTTTATTGCCTCTCATGCTGACCAGCAACAAAATGGCTGCATTTCGCAAGTGCCAATGACCGACTCGACTCAGTCCCTGACTTTGATTTCGACCGAGAGCAGTTCACAGGAAATGCAACACTCCATTTAAATGCTCGCACGTGACTTTGAAACGTCTCGAAGATTTTAACCGAGCGCTAAGCGATTGTCCTTTTTTTTTCTTCTCTGATTCGATTCTGATTCTTTGATTGGCAGAAGCAAGTCGATCAATAAAATACTTATAGTTTATAATTTTTAGTGATCAAAACAATAATTCAAATTATATATAGAAATATGCATACGTTTTAATCCATAAAATCTATCAAAGATATCTTAATTTCAAATATCTGAAATAAACAGCAATGAAAGGACAATCTTTCGAATGATTTCTTCATTTAACTGATAGAACCAAATAGAATAGAACTTCTTTATGCATATCTATCGCAATCATCAAAAGAAATATTATTGAAATGCTACTTTAAACTAGGCCTAACGATGAATATTAGATATAGTCGATAACATTAAAATATTGATTACAATCAAGGATAAGAAATATTTCAAAATAACCCATAACAGAAATAAGTTAAATATTCAATGGATTTCAAATACATACAAAGGAAACTGTCATTTGCCATTAACTAACAATTTTAGCAAGAATATTATGTAAATGTGTTGGCTTGAAAGCTAATTAAATTACAAAAGAAAGATGCTGACATGTTCAACTGCCAATTTGTGATACGCTCTCGTGTCGAGTTTAACTCAATAAATCTGCCATGGGCAGCATCTGTTGCTACCATATGGAGGCAGAGCAGAGTTCCAGTGACTGCATCTATCTCAGGCTTAAAACTAATAAGCTGACTGCTGACCAGCGATTACATCACAAGTGCGTAAATTAACAGTTGGATTGAGCAGCTTTTCTAATTAAATGAGTTCATTGAATTCCAAAGACAAACAGCAGCTGTAGATGAACTCCGACTGCCATATCCGTTTCCGTTGCGTAACAGTTACTGTTGCAGTTACAGTTACAGTTACAATTACAATTTCGCGGCATTAAACAATTCAATTAGGCAAGAGCAAAGGCAAATTAGAAGCGACGCCATCCAAAGAAGTCTCAACTGATGCAAACTTTTAATTACTGCGTGAAAAGGCAGAAACAATCGAGTTTGAGTTGATGATGCTTATAAATTGTGCAACCAGCCCCTCGATGTCATCTGCCTCTGCCACCCTTACTGCTCACTGCTCACTGCTCACTGCTGACTGCTCAGCGCTCAGCGACCAGCTGCAAAAAGCAGCGACGAGGCGCCGACAAAATGAAGTCTTAAATCACAGCATGTTATTTCCGCTGCACGCGCCCCTGCGTAGCACAGCCTCTTGGAGCAGGGGCGTGGCATGGCCCGGACTGTGCCGGCGCGGCGCATTTAACGTTTCGTTTCCGGCGGAGGACAACACGCCAAGGACGATTATGTCGCCCGCTCAGAGAGAGAGATAGAGAGAGAGAGAGAGAGGGAGAGAGAGAGATCCCAATCGCCATTGCGAATTGTTTTTGTTGTCGCTTGTGTGTGTGTTTTTTGTCCCGCTGCTGCTTCAGCTGCGATTGGCTTGTTTTGCCCTTTTGGGTTTTATCAGTGGCGGCTTTTATGTCATCATAACCGCAACGACTATAACAACGCACTGTGTCCACATCCCAGTCAGTCCCAGTCGCCGGACAGCCCAGCCCTGCCCGGCAAGGCGAGCGAGCCAGTGAATGTCCGCTTACATAAATTTCGCCGCGCAGCAAAGGAAAACTGTCGAGCGTGCAGAAAAATGAGATGACAAATGAAGTTTGTCGGCTAATGGCAGCGGAAATGCGAGCGGGATGGGGACACCAACGACCATAGAGCCGCGAGGGGGGCCCAGGCAAGGCGATGCCGCCGGAAGGTTCAGTAGGTAGCAGCTTACACTTTTTGCGGCGTGGCAATGAACGGAAGTTGAAACAAACAAGTAAATAAATGGCGCCAATTGGACGGCCACCCAAGCACTGCCCTGACGAAGCCTGCCCTCGCTTGTTGTTTTAAAATCGCTTGGCCATGGCTCTGGGATAAGGCGCAGGAATGAGATGGGATGGGAATTTATTCGGTAATCTGAACTGAGTCAGCCAAAGCGGTTATTGCGAGTAAACACAATCCATTTTCGCGCAATGATTGGTGGCTGTTGCTGCCTGAAGCCAATAATTAACAGCGAGCTGAAGAGCGAAACTTAGGCAACATCATTAGCCATAGTTCCCTTCTGCTCCAGCACCCAACAGTTACGGCCGTAATTCAATATTAAAAACCAATATCTTCAACTTGCCAACACTTGGCCACATAACAGGCAGCGCCGCCTAGCTGCATATCCTATGATAACACAACACAGACACACACACACACACACACACAGACACAGATACAGGTCCACACCCCCTGTGAGGGTAGTCGAAACATAAACAAGCAGAAAATCTAATCGCCAACTACGATCAAAGTGTCCAGTTTTGATATTAAGTTCAACATTAAATGTGAAACTAGCCAAGTGTTTGGGCGGCGGATAGCCATTGCCCAGGGCCAAAGTCTCAGCTGTACACACACACACACACACACACACACACACACACACACATGGAACATGAATGTATCTACATGTATTCGTTGCGTATACGTAATTTGAGGGGCGTCATGTGGTATAATGTGCCATCAGCTTTGGATATGTCGCTTCGCTTCGGCTGCGGGCCCCGCAGCCAAAGCATTTACCAAACACATAAAGTCAACTTTGTCGCCATAACTGTATCTGTATAACTGCATAGAGTGCGAGTGTGTGTGCCGCCCCTGGGCGTTGTAAATATTATTCTTATCTTACACTATAAATCTACATATGACAATTTTCGCACAGCTGCTGGCTAGCGGGCAGCTGCCATATCGAGCAACTAGCCGCACCAACATTTGCACACCTTAAAGTAGCCGCAGATGTTGATTTCGATTCAGAAATTATAGTTTACTCAATTTTCTATATGTGAGAGAGTTAATGCTGTTCTTATGCTATTGGAATACATAGTATTGTGGACTGTATTGAAAATTATTTTGAAGACATAGACGAGTGGGGCACCAATATAAAGCTGAAAGATATTAATAACACTGAGGTATATTTTCAAGAATGATCATGGGATTTAGTAATGCTATGGAAACTTTTTTTTATAAATAAATCTTCTTACAGACGGACTTTTGTAAGCAAACATTTAGTTTATAATCATGACATTCGTATATATATGCCAAACCAAACCAGATGCCTGTAGTAATTAGTAATAAATTTGTACACAATTTCGTTGTATATATATATATGCATATGCAAAGGAATTGGAGACTCTAGCTCGAACGATATATATGATTCTCGATAAAGTATTTTAATCGATAACTTTGAAACGGTGATAGGTAGCGATTTTCTGAGATCGATTGTAATACCAAAATTTCATTTGTCGGAAGCTGCGATTACATAGCTAGTGCGCGATTGAAGACAATTGTGAAACAAACTGACAATCGCAAAAAAAAGAAGATATTTTAAAATGTCTATTGCTAGATAAACTTCATAGTTCGGAGTTTTTTCTGAAAGTGTTTTATTATTTACAGATGTACCTAAATATACAACAACAATTCCATAGATCCGGATCTACGAAACTTACGCATATGCAAAACGTATTGCCGCCTTTTGGTAAGGTATTAGCACACCTGATAGGATCGTTGATTTAATTATAAAATAATTAAACCCTGATTTTATGAGATACAAATTACCCCTGGGTATAAGATATCTCCTCGTTAGCTGAACGATTTTATGTTGTTTGACAGCTGCTGACGCTGTGTTTGTTTTCAATGCAAATTTAATTTCCAGTTTAACGTTTGTACAAACTAATTAATTATTCTTCCACTATTTGAAGCGCAAAATTCCCAGAATTTATTTTAAATGCAGAACTCAAAGCATTCTGACTCTCTAGTTGGGGCTAGCTGAATGGAAAATAATGTGGAGGCCACGCTTATCAAAAGTCTGTCTAGCACTTAAGGTCCTCGGAATATGAATAAGAGATTCGTAGAGTTGTCATAGAGATCGCATAAGTCATGGCCACATGTTACAATTGTGGCGTTGTGGCAGATTTTGTGGCTGTGGTGCAGCCACCGGGACTGTTGCCACAGTTGGCATGCCTTTTGCGGCATGTTTTGCAGAAATGTGGCACATACATGGAATTGCATAAATCAGGAAACTGGATACATGTTGCACTGGCACACGAAAGGATATACAATTGCTGATAGCAAAGCGACACATATCCACACACACACATGAAGGGAAAAACGAAAAAAAAATTAGAAATTATGTATTGTCCGGCTGGCCGTACTCCCAATACTCTACAGAGCATAAATGTGAGAAACTTACAGCGAATAAGTGAATGCAAATGAATCTTTCGAGAGCTCTTTGCAGAGTAATGAAGCTGTATTGAGAAACAGATAAGGTGGCAAACTCAAAAGGAGACTAAATTATGCTATATAAATAAATTATATATATTTATAAATTATTATTGTTTGCATTCTAAAGATTATTTCATATGGTTGCTATTGCAGCTCTGTTGTAGTAAATCTGTAAATATATTATAACCTCAAGATTTAGAACTTAACAATAATAATAAAAGATAACAAAAGAACATTGAAGTTACAAATCTGTTAATTTCATGTGATATTGATTTGTCGATCAATTTATACACATTCTCCATTTTACATATACTCTATAAAAATAGCCTCAACTTGTGATGCATAGATTCAACACTTGACAAAAAAATAAATAAATAAAACGAGATTTAGACTCGGCCACACAAAAATCACTCACAAATGCTACATTGATCACACCCCCAGGACATGCCCATACTGCAACCAACACATCTCAGTAGAACTCATATTTGCCACCTGCAACTCTCTTAAAACACATAGACAAGCAATCTTCCAAAATACCAATCCTATAGAATGCCTCATCAACCCCACACCCCCAAACACTTTAAAAATCATAAAATACCTAAAAATCACTAAATAAAAATAACACATAAAAATCTGTATATAAGTAATATATAATACTGAAGACCACAGTTGCCATAGCGTTAAAGAAAAAAAAAAACGCTTGCAGATATATTTAATTATAAGCTAGCTCTAAAATAAATAAATAAATAAATAAATAAATAAAAAAAATAAGTTACAGTGATGCAATATATATGCTTTGTGGAAGAGTATACAGTGTCCAACAGCGAACTGCTTGGTCGCTGTTGCATGCTGCAACAACCACACATCAGCAGCAGCAGTGGAAAGCGCAGCAGAAACAAAAGTCGTAGCCGTAGCTGGACATGTCGCAAAGCAAAGCAAAGCAAAGCGCAAAATGCAGAAGACAATAGAGTGTGGGATCATAAAGGCAACGGCGGCAGCGATGTTTAGTTTTATGGCATGGAGAAGACTCGCACCCACACACACACACACACACACGTTCACACATAGACAGGTGGAACAACAAATGGGTATCCAGCGAGTGAAGCTGCGTCTGATAAGATAGCGGGCATCAGACGAAGGCGGGGGCCAGCCGCACGTTGATTGCCTCGTTTGGTGTTGCGGGCATCAGAAACAAAGCAACTGGCAGAGGGTCTAGCGACAGGATGACTGCCACTTAACTTTGACCCCAACGAATATACGCAATAGCTGATGCAAGCTATGCGAATGCGGTGGGCGTGGCATGTCGGCCATTTCGCTCTGCGTTATCAGCGGTCAACGCAGCATAAGCATCCACATCCACATCCGCATCCGCATCCGCATCCCACGTTCACGTTCACGTTCGCATCCGCATCAGCCGCCTTTCGCCAGAGGCCAAGTTGTTGACACTTTTATGAACTCCGCAGATTGGCCATGTTGTGTGGCTTTTGTTGCGGTTTGTTGGCTTTAACAGCTACCGCCAGTATGACTGCCCTTTTTTGCAATAGCTGCTGCTGCTGCTGTTGCTGCTGTTGCTATTCGGGCTATTGCTGAAGGAGCCCAGCCTATTTGATCTGCTCTACACTCGCCAGCTGAATGTGGCCTTTGTTTAGGCTTTCAAGAAACTACTGCAGTAATGATTCTATTCGATTCACTTATGCTTATATATTTTGCCTAACTATACATATAAGTATTAAACACAGATAAACAAAATATATATTTTTTATTTTAGAAATAAAGCATATAAATATATGCTTATTTTACTCAAATCTGAATTTGTGAATATTGATTAAATTTTGTATAAAGCAAATATACGGAAAAAAATTGATAACAAACTATTGCACGTAACCAAAACTGAAAATATCGGTTTCTTAAAAAAATATAATAGAAAAGTCGAATAACAAATTTTGTGGTCTTCAATATATACAAATTATATTTTGTATTCATTTATTTAGAGCTTAGAATTAATGTAAAATTAAAAATAATCTAGGGTTAAGCACTGGCTACTATGGCCTTCGGCTTGATGGTGGTATTTACATATGCATGTTATTATATATTATACAACTGATATATATTTTATATACATTTAATAAAAAAACTGCAATAAACAATAAAAAAAAAAGCAAATAATCAAATAGAATGCAATATAATTACACAAAAACTTTATATTTGCTTTTTTATTAACATAGTAAAGCTTCAGTATTGTATGTATTATAAGCTCAAAATCCGACGATTGCATTTACAGTTAATAATATTTTTAATATAACATGTATATAAAAATATTTATTTTTGCTCATTCATTTCCTTGTTTTACTTTATATCCCTTTATACCGTATACCTTCATTTAGTTAATTGCTTTCCAACTGAGATATTTAGTATTGTATTGCTTTTATAGTTATTAATTAAGGATTCTACATAAAATGCACTGTATAAAAAAATATATAACATATATAAATGAAGAATTTCATTAAACAATTTTTGAAAAAAGAAGACTTTAACATAGTTATAAATGAAATGAAATAAATGAAACAAGAAAGAATGCTTTAGTCGAGACTGCTCGACTACGAGATCACCTGAACCCTTCTTCGAACGAGTGATATTTGAAGAAATATTCGCATTGTTTCTACTCACTTAACAAACTATATATATACGCTTGTAGGCCTGTATGTGTGTACGTATGTCTCTAGAATTTTTTTAAAACATTTGGTGGTGTGGGGGTGAATTGGGGACCGGAATCCAAAATCTGACAAAAACCGAAATTGTATTAAATTAGTATCTATATATGTGTAAAAGACTTGGAGACTTTAACTCTAAAGATGAACGAGATATAATTTTATAACTGATTCTCGATAAATGTTTTTAACGATAACTTTGGAAATATAAGAGTTATCGAAAAACAAACTCGTACTACGCGTGCAATATAAGAACCTAACACAAAAAGAATTAAGTCTCTAGATCTTATATCTTCGGAAATGGACGCGTTCAAACATACGGACAGACGGACATGGCTATGTCGATTTTTCTCGTCACACTGATCAAGAATATATATAGTTTATGGGGTCTGCCACGCATCCTTCTGCCTGTCACATACTTTTAACAAAATCATTATACCCCTATTTCACATTTTCAATGGGTACAATGAAACGGATTGCCACATTTCACAATTATATATTAAATTTATATTTTATTTACACAGCATAGCTCCATTTAAATGAAATGCTAAATGTTCTATGATTCTACAACGGTTTTATTTTAAATACCTTAAAGCTTGTATTTAATTATTTATTATTTAATTAGCATCAATAATAAGCATCTTATTGGGGAAATATAGCAATTAAATCAATATATTTTATATATACATACATATATACACATTATATTAAATGACTGCTAATTAATTATGGATTTTAATTGAAGGCTGTTTATTCATCTGAAATCTTACTCATATGAGCAAAACTAAAATTTAATATTAAAATGAAATTTAATATTGCATTACGGTTTGCTCAGGAGAATATTTTCAGTTCAATTTATGTTTAGAGCCATGACAAATAAGCTGCAGGGCAACAGTTAAACAAGAAATACAGTCAGAGTTGCTGAAACTCTCAAACTGCAGCTGCAGAGGGAGTTGTGGGTTCAAACAGCTTGTTGGGCCAGCCGCAAGGCCATTAGAGCAGTGGCGTCTCTGGCTCAGACAACTGCGCCATTGAGGAAGGAGGACAAGCGGAGAGGGTCCTGCCATTGGCATTGTCAGTTGACAATGTTAACCCTTACGTGACGTTGTCAGCGACCGCGACGCAAATACAGCTGCCTCTCGTACAGGTGCTGGAGCTCGCAGGCAACCGCAATGGAAGCAGTGCTAGAAGGTACGCCCCTGTGTGAAGGGCGATGAAGCATGGGGAGCTGTGGCTCCTCAGCACAGCAGAGGCTCACAAGTGGGCAATTGAGGCACATAATTGCAATCGTGATGGCTCATAAAAATGTCAATTTTCATAAATTCCCATGAAAATCGATGCGACATAAAAAAGACAACAAAGAAGGAGAAGCTGGCAAAATCCGCGCTATTCATTTGCCTGCTGGAGCGAAGCGAGGCAAAGCCTTCGGTGACATTTTCATTAGCCCAGCATTAGCCACAAGGCCAAAGCAAGGACCAGCGTCAGAGTCAGAGCCAACGCGATTGGGCAGTGAGTGGGTCGCACCACTCGCTTCCGATGCCAGTGCAGCCCATTTGCAATATTTTAATTAAAAAATTTCTGCGGCTGTTCATTATGCGCTGTGTGCATTGTGTGTGTGCATTTGGTTTGATAGCACATTAAGCCCGAACTTGAGCTCGCATTCCGTGCTGCAGCTAAGGCTAGGCTGTCGACTGACTGGCTGACAATTGTCACAGTTTGCAGCCGCACTTGAGTCTCAAGTCAAGCCTGTTTTATTTTCCCTTTTTCATTTTGTTACAACGAGTCCTTGGGCAAGCGATTTGTCAGGCTTGAGAAATGACCGCATACAAAAAGGCGCAATAAGTTGGCCAACTGGCTGTTCAGTTTCAAATTAATTGTTTGCGCACAAATTGTATCTGAAATAGAAAACATACACTTGCAGCTGCTGCTTACATATATGTGTATGAGTGTGTGTGCGTGTGTGTATGAGTGAGAGAGAGAGAGAGAGACTTGCAGCCCAAGCAACGCCCTTACATGACAGCATGTGACAGGCCACATGGCGTATGCGTGCTGCCAGCTGTCGGCAGCTAATGGGATACAAAACAACTGCAAGCCGCAATGAAAGCTCCCCTCTCTCTCTCTCATACTCTCTCTCTCTCACTCACTCTGTGTGTGTATTTTAGACAAACATAAATAATGAAGCATACCACACTTGATTATAGCCACAACGCAACGCATTGCGAAAAAAAAGTAATTAAAATTTGTCAACATTTTTTTAGCACTCACTGTTTCTCTTAGAGAATTAGGCGCTTGCTTTTAAGCCATATATGAGTGTGTATGTATGTGTGTGTGTGTGTGTGTGTATGCGGTACAATACAAATAGCGCGCATGTTCAACACCTAACCAAATAGCATATGAAAAACCATTAAAATGCAAAACTGTCGCAACAATTGTGTGGGCGTGGCGTCAACCACAAATGCTTAATAATAATATCTTTTAAATGCAAATATTTAAATGAGCAAACAAACATTAAACATAATTGCAACACTGCCAGCTGTTGAAGCAAACGCACTTGCATTTCGAAATGTTTCATTTGCTTGTCCACATTTTTTATACACCTCCTGAGTACAGTGGAAATATTTATATGTGGATTCGTTTCATACTTATTATACCTACTATAAAAAATACATATAGCTAGATAGCATTACCAATATTTGAACAGATTTGTAGTTATTTTAAATTTCCTCTTTCCCCTATAGAGAAAATAAAATGATAAATAATGTTTAAATAATTACAATTTCTATAAAGTACAGAAAAATAATCTTTACAAATATTTTAATCCTTATATTTTATATATATTTCTGACTTAATTCTACACTTTTGATGGCCTTTGCTTAGATAAATTTCACTTGCTTGTGCTGGTAATTCTGTTATTTATTTACAGCCTTATGAGATTACAGACATATCACACGATGACAACATTTGTAACGCCTCCCATAGTATTATTGGGTTTGTTGAAATGTATTATTCAATTGGCAAATCGAAAAGAAAAACTCGTTAACATTAAGTGGGTGCGTGGGCGGGGCAATCGATTGTTGTCATCATATTTGTGCGATTTTCGGCTTATCATTATTTACATGTGCTGAGCTTGAAGCGCTAATAGCTAAACTATTTTAATCCATTGTAAATATTTGCGCAAATGCCAAACATAATGGCGGCAACAATGTGGCTTTATATACATGTATCTGAATGTGTGTCTGCCTGTCTGTGTGTGTGTGTGTGTGTGAGGGTGTGTGTGCGAGTCATTGTGTGCTGAAATGTGGGTCGCACAGCTTCATTAATATTTAGCGAGCACTGGGCCGAAGCAAATGTATGTAAATACTGACACACTTTGGGCGCCACAAATTCCTCCACACACGAAACAATCTTTTGCTGCATATAGAATTCGGAATTGTAAGTACGAGTATTCGATGGACCGCAAATAATTAATTCAATTTAAGAAATTACAAAGCCTAAAATCCATTTGCCGCCAAATGCAATCAACTTCTTGCCGCACATTTATTTGATTGTTATTTTTTGTCTTTAAGCATCGATTACCAACAAAAAGGGCAATTAACATTTGCGATAAAAACAATTTGGATTTAGCAAATTGAATTCATAAAGAGCAAACTTTTGGGATATGAATTCAACATATTCTTTACTTTTATAATTATATGTATATAAGTTGTAGCATTCTTGCTTAAATCAGAATATTTCACTTGAAGATAAAAATTGGTATACAATCTAAAAAGCAAATGTTAATATATAAATTCTGATAAATAATAACTTTAAATGCTCAAAAACAACAATTTCCTAGAAATAATACTATATATTATTTCAAATTTTATATATTTCTATTTATTATGAAGAATATCAATAATTCATCTAATTCAAATTATTTTTCCATTACACTCACATCATGTGTACATTTCTATGACTCTACTTTTCTGACATAAGCATATCAACAAGTTAATTTATTTATTTTTATGTATCGCAAAAGTTAAATCAGATGAGTTTCCATATACAACATACTTTTAGAGTCCATATTTTTATTTATAATCATTCTTTAAAATAAAAAATAAAAGTGTTAGCTCATCGAGAGTTCTTTTCTATAAGTAGTCTATTATCTATTGAATACCTTTATTCAAATTTTTCAATTGACATCTAAATGTTTCCATCCTTGATATAAAAGCAATGCAATTCAAAATGTAACTTATTTTATTTATTTTAAATTTCAATAGTCTCAGTGATAAGAGACAAACAAACAAATTAAGCAGGCCATGTCGAAAGAGAGTTCTTTTCTATAAGTAGTCTATTATCTATTGAATACCTTTATTCAAATTTTTCAATTGACATCTAAATGTTTCCATCCTTGATATAAAAGCAATGCAATTCAAAATGTAACTTATTTTATTTATTTTAAATTTCAATAGTCTCAGTGATAAGAGACAAACAAACAAATTAAGCAGGCCATGTCGAAATAGTGAGACCCGTCATCCAGATAAGTGATATTGATTTTCTTCTATATTTGTCATGATAAGTAAACTGATAAACTGAATATTGATTTTCTTCTATATTTGTCATGATAAGTAAACTGATAAACTGAATATATATATATATATATATATATATATATATATATATATATATATATATATATATATATATATTAATAATTAATATTATATATTCAACATCTTATCTGATAGAAAAATCCATTGCTAACCGTTGGCAGACCAGCTTTGAGTTCCTGAATTGATCCACTCCATTATCCAACTTTCCCCCATTTCTATTACTTTACACTTCTGCGAACAACAACATAAATCATTTTAAAGTCTTCATATTTAAATTTCATTGTAAAATGCATCGTTTTTTTTTTCTAATATTTTGTAAATTGTTGTCGAATCAAATATCAATTTGCAATTAAATCGCCTTATTTTCAATTTATGTGCCTCTGTGACTGTGTGTATATATGTGTGTGTATGTGTATATGTTGGCGCGTGCTGTAAGCCTAATTTAATTACAAATGCCATAAAATTGACCAGTAGCAGGTTACAAAAAAAAAAAGCAGAGGCCGTTTGATACTTTTAGACAATAACTATGAATTTTAATTAAATGCAAATAAGTGATGTTTGTGTATGTGTGTGATTATTTGCTGTGTGTGTGTGTGTGTGTGTATACGCAATTGCATATTAAATTTGCACAATTTGGTCCGTTTGATGCTTTTGAGGCCGTGCACCGTGTGACTTTTCAATGTGCGCAGCAGCTGAGCGGCATGTCGACCGCCGCCCCGAAAAGTATGCAACAAATTTCAAATCAAATTTCGGCCATTTTATGCAATTATGCATGCGATTGTGGCATGTGTGCATGGCTGTGTGTGTGTATGTGTGTATGTGTGTGTGTGTCTTTGTGTTTGTTTCTGTGGTCAGTGTTCGGTGCTGCTGTGAATAGAACTTTGCGTTTTTCATTTTGATTTGATTTTATTTGCGGCAATCCAAAATTGGCAGCGGCAACGTTTCTGCATTTTTTCTCTCTCCTCTATATCACAATTTTTTTTTGTGTGTGTTTTTTTTCAGTTCTGCGGGCCATCGGGCATTGGAGCGACCATTAATGCCACTTCAACTAAATTATGACAATCCAGGACAACATGCAACATGCGGCAACAGTAAAACTGTGAAACTGTAAAACTTGCGCATAACATGGAAAAGTCCTTCGCACATCAACATCAGCGGCTGTTGGGCGCATGTTAAACACTCGAATGCAATTTGTTAGACAAGATATGTGGCAAGCGCGCTGCAAATGTGCCACACTGCCAACACTCTCCTAATCCCGCTTTCTCTTTGATCCCTTTGCCACGCCCTATACCCTGTGCCTGTTCTTGCCGCGCTGTCGGCAATGTTGGCAGCTGCGAAATTTATGCAAACGCATGCGCCAGTCGAACGCATAATTCACATAATTTGTAGCAGTTGCATTTTTCGCCAAATGTTTCATCCTGCTACTGCTGCTGCTGCTGCTGCTGCTGCTGCTGCTGCTGTGGCATATTTGCGTATTTTGATATGTTCGTTTGGGTTGTTGCGTCAAGTGGCATAAGGCAGAAGACAGTAATCGCCGCTGATGCATTGTTGATGGTCGAACAATTTTGCCAGCCACTTTGCATTGCAAATTGCAAACTAGAACTCAACCTTACAAGCCACAATCAGCTAGCAATACAGTTTCTCGTTCTTCAAGTTTCACAAGCTTTCGCAGGCAACTATCACTTAGTTTAGCTCAAGGCTCAAGCAGGCGGCTAAACGCCTTAGACAACTTATTACAACTGCTTTAAAGGGATTCGATATTTAAGAGCAGCTGGAATTCAGAACCAACTGTCAAAAGCTGCTGTCGACAGGCTGAAACAGAAGGACACAACTAACACAGCTATTTAAGCAGTTTATTATAAAAAAAAAAAAAAAAAAAAAAAAACAAGAGGGAGGAAAAAAGGTAAGAAAATGGTCTGTTTGGGACTTAAAGATTTCGCATTTGGGCAGAGCCGACACACCTGCCAGCCATAAATTATGGATGCCCTCGGGAGCTGTGCCAGTTGACACATGGGCATAGTTAGACAGATCCGAGGCGCCAGCTGCGTTGGTTTCTTCTATATTTTATTTATAGTTTTTCCCACTTAACAAATTGATACTTGAATTAGGCAGAGCAAACTCTTGAATATCTTAATAACTGTTGTATAAGTATATATAAGGAAAAAGTATCTTATACATTTCACATTATGATAACTATTTTATAATAGATAAATAGATTAACTATAATACACAATGCTCAAGTAGAGCTTCATTCACATCCATTGAATTCATTTTAGTCACTTTCTATACTAATTTATGGCTGTAATATCGAGTTTGACTCTACGCCTCAGATGTGGGTGGCAAAGTTTTTAATTAAAAATCTGCCAATAAATTATTTGTCACTCGAACAAAGACGGCAGCAGCAACAATGATAATAATAATAAGCAGCCACAACTCAAAAGAAAATTCATTACAACAAATATTTCTCATTAACTGATTATGCAAGGCATTAGCATAGACAACAAGAAGCCAAGTTGCTGCCACAGCCTTAGCCTCTTACCTCCTGCCACACGCCTCATGCCGCATGCCGCATGCAGCCGTTGCGCACTTCTTGTCAGGCGTTGTCTGCGCTCCAAAGTTTTTCTAATTGAAAATGCAAACGCGCCTTCAACTGCACTTGGCCACGTCTCTCACCAATGGCCGTTGTCCGAGCCGCGCGCTGGGGCGATGGGGACGTCAATTGTGGGCACGGCGAGCGGTGTGGGAAGCCGTAACAAAGCTTGCCCTATACACAATACAAATAATAAATTTAAAATAGCCACGAAATGGCATACAAAAGCGTAAAAGCGCGAAAATACAAAACAACGGATGCAAGAGCATTCGACGCAGGCATTCTAAGGGGGGGGATGAGTGAGGGCGAGGCGACTTTCTGTAGGGTTTGCTGGCAACTCAAAGTCTTAAATTGAAAATGAAACTTAAATTAAAATGCTAACTGGAGTGGAACGAAAATGATATTAAAACCGAAGCAACAGCAGCAGCAGCAGCAGCAGAAACAATTACAACAATAACAGCAACTATAGTAGACAAGGCGTGCCACGCCTGTTTTGCTATTTGTCCATGCTGGCTGCATTGGCATTGATAGTTGACAGTTTTGCAACAACAGCAGCAGAAGCGACCAATAAACTGCTTCAAGTGGCATTCTGTGGCGTGCCACAACAGCCGCAAGTTTGTCAACAATAATGAAATTGTCGTTAAAGCCATTGTCGCATTTTGAATACTCGACACAAAGCACTTTTCTAATTAAGCAGTTGAGAGGTAATTTATACCTACATATATGCAGCTGCCACATGCTGCGCACACGGGCGCAGCGCCAACTTGCAAATAATCTATAGCAATCGATTATTCCTGGCCTATACTACGTATACATAATATTAGTTGGCGCTGCACCAATTTGAGAATGATTTTAGCATTGGCTTAGATTTATTCCTGGTGAAAAAGATCAAAGATCAAAATAATTATTAATAATTATTCATGCACTTTAATATCTTTTGAACAAAATCTTTACCTTTTTTGCCTGTGAAAGAGAGTATCCCAATATATATATAAATATTGTATTTGTTACGAGTTGCGTTTATAAAGTCTGTGGACTTAAAAGATTCAACAAGAACTGCTAAAAATAAATAACTAATCTTAACTATCTATATAAGGCAAAATGAAGCATTTCCTATAATATCTATATTATATTATATATAAGTAATGGACACAAGTCAATTCCCTAGGAACTTCAGCCTATCCTAGCTATTATCTGTGATGAGTTTAGGGTATTTATCATTCGGACACTTTTAGCTGAAGCGCTCTTACTCGTTATTTATTTTTCTTCGAATGTCAAAAGCAAACGAAAAATCTTTTGTTTACTTAAATAAATAATAATGAATGGCCAAACAAATAAATTTAATATTTCTGCATTTATATAATAATTCTGCTTCTTTGAATGATATATGTTTTTGTGGCTGCTATGAATAATTTGCTTTCTTCAACCCTAACAACGTTAACAGGTCAACAGGATTAAGTGACCAACAACCAAACCACAAATATCCGAAGGCTTTTTATGCTGCGAAACTGAATCAAGAATACCCTAATCAAATTATGCCAATGAGATATTTTAAAAGAAAATGGAATGATAAGAGAAAATTTATAAAATAATAAAAATAAAATATGTATATAATTAATAAGCTTTAAAGTCAGAGTTACAATTATTCCTGCACTTAGCAGCCCTTTCTAATTTCAGCTACATCTGTATATATTTATATATGTGTATATTTATTGCCGGTTTTAGAATACGTTTTCATATTTCAAAGAATTTTAATATTTAATTTTTCATTTTCTTTTATTGATCTGTGATTGATTTTTATAAGAATTGATATTTTCAATGGATGATATTTCGCAGAGAATAAAAATTTGAAATTATGAATTGTGAATTATATAGAATATCACCATCGCCTACAATAGGCCACAAATTGAGTCAATTTCTGAAATTGAATTGGTCTAACATAAGCTGTCTATAAGCGTATTTCACCTTCGTTATGCGGCTGCTACCTGGCCAAACAGGCGTAAAGTGGAAAAACTGATAGCTGAAATCATTTCAGTCATAATATAATGACTGATGGAAGTCTTTTGTGAGCGCGCAAAACGAGTTGAAAACACACTTTAAGTCTTTTGCAAGCGGCTTACGTTGGCAGTCAAAGCTCGGGCACAAACATTTTAGAGTTTTGAAAAGACATTCGATGGTTGTGTCTTCCATCGTTGGGCAGTCAATAAAAATAAATGTCATAAAGAGCAGCTTAAACGACAAATGCGTCAAGCGTGCAAATACAAGTGCAAGCACTCCTGTTGCCAGTCCAAAGACTCTGGCAGCCATAGCTGCAGTAGAAATTGCAGCCAGGGGCACTTTTGCTGGCCTTTGAGCTGAGGCACAAACAAACAAGCAAACAAAATAGCCAGGCACGGACTGAATATACGTTTGCCATGGCATTTGCTGTCTGGTCAGTTCAGATGACAGTACAGAAAGAAAGTTCTCTAGAAAGAGAGACCAAAGACTCTGACATGCTAAATGGTATATGAGTTCGAACTACCATGCAGCAGCTAATCAAGATATTTTCTCACTTTTGCGTAAACTCAATTTGCGGGATTAATAGTAAAACTGTTGCATACTTATGTGCGCGCCGCCTCCATACATACTAATGATGTGCACTGCACATGAAGCTGATTTAATTTCCGTTACACCTGAACAACACACACACACACGCACACACACACACACGTGGTGCAATGGACACCACCGCAACTCGCAACAGCGGCATAAAAGTCAACGGCAGCGATTCGCTGGGAATATAACTTTGCTAGCAAATATAGCTACTTTACTAAGTGTGTGTGCATGTTTTTATGTGTGTGTTGTGGGCGGTTTGTGGGTGTATGTCATGCATCAAACTTTAACATAAACTTGGTTGCCGCATCCGCTTCCGCTGCCTCCTCCAACGATGTCAGCTCTCTAACGTAGTCTGTTTCAACTTAATTTTCTTCTAAGAAGTTTTTTGCTGTATTCGTGTGCGTGTGTGTGTGTGTGTGTGTATGTGTGTGCGTAAGAGTAGGTAGCTCGTGTAGCTACTTAAGCGACATGCCACTGCCACAGTTACTACTACTTCTGCTGCTGCTGCTCCTGCTGCTGCCGCTCCTGCTGATGCTGCTCCTGCTGCTGCTGCTGTCGCCAGCATTTTGTTGTAATCTAGCGTAAAAAATGAATTATGTGCACATGCATTTCTTATATGCCGCTGCGTACGAGAGCGGCTGCGAGTCCACGTCCCCCATGTCAGCTCTTCCGCCTTTCAGCCACCGCCTCGCTGCCGTTTAAGCCGTTGAGTAATGAGCAAATGAAATCCGGCTGCTTATCTTTGTGCATACAAGCAGCGCCTCTTTGCGGCCGCTTTGTGTGTCTCAGCAGAACATTAAGTCCTCATCTCCATCTCTGCTCTTTACTTATATCTTTTATTATGACCCACTTCAAGAGCACTTTCTGTCCCTCTTTCCTTATCTCTGCCTCTCTCTCTCTCTCTCTCTCTCTCTCTCTGTTTCTCTACGCCTTTCTTACTCTTACTATTAATTTCTCTTCCTCTCTTTGTCTATACAGTTTTCCTGTAATGACTCAACGCGTTGTCGCACAAACTTAATTGCATTTGCATTTTAAAAGTTGACCCAGGTAAATATCCCTCAGCCAAAGACTTCATAAATCAATCCCTGCAGTTCGAACACTTATAAGCATCAGACGTCCATTAATATCAACTTGCAAATTCAATTAGAACAAAGTGAACAAGCTTAAATGATCTTTTCTCGAACACAAGCTAATCTCTTTCAAATCGAATAACAGCCAGAAGAGTTCAGTTAACAAAAGAATTGTAGAGCTAAAAATCTATAAGTAGTTAGAGAATGATAAGATTTAAGGCTAAAATAAACATTTAAAATTAAAAGGAAAGATTAAATTCTTCAAAATCAAGAATATCTATATATATTGAGTGCATTTGAGTGAATGAATAATGGAGATATTTATATTTGAGTAAACTATTTGTGACAGCGGATGTGTTAACGAACTCCCCACTCTCCATTTATGTTTTTATAAATTAATAAATTAAATGCAAAGGCGATCTCTGCTGTTGTACTAGTATCAAATTCAACTACAAGCAATAGATTTACTTGAACAAACAAGAACAAGTCGGAAGTGACCAATTAAGCAATACTATCAATAGCATCAATCATTTTATCTACTCATAACGAACAACACATGCAAACATACATACATGGACAAATACACATTTTAACGTAGAAAAAAAATTATTGAATTTTATATATTTGGCAAGACACAAGTTTTATTAATTGAAATACAATTTCATTGCAAATATGATGAAAATCGTGTTTGACTTTTATGGTACTCAAGGAGTATCTTGAAATAAAACCGAAATAACATTAAGAATTCTCTTCGATCAAATGAAAGTGGAATAGGTTATCAAGAAACAAAATTGATAAATGAGTAAAAAAATAAACAGATTCTAATAACAAAATTAGCATTCTTATATAGATATAGAACAGAGTATTTCTATCTCTAGTAATTATAATCGATTTATTGTGAATCATCTCTTATGGCGATAATCTTATTTGAGTCTTATAGTATTTCTCGCCAAGGATATAAAAATGAGTTGAATGGAAAATGAATGAGAATTAGAGCAGAATTCAACACTTATAGAGATTTAGAATGTAATCCATTCCAGAATTTTCAAATTATAATGTCAAATAATTTGACAACAAATAAGTTCGCATAAGAGTTTATAACAAAATTAGAGATTCTCGAATTTCTGAAAAATATCAAACTTAAATAAAAATCAATTAGATACTTCTTGAATAGAGAATTGATTAAAGAGTATAGACAACAGTTTAATAGTGTTGACCTAAAAGTGCATAATGGAGACTATTTCAACCAGCAGCTAAATTGAATACGAATGATTTGTTTAGGTAAATGTAGAAACCACTTCTAATGGGGCTACGTAAAAATGACAAATGAATATGTGAACGAAAGGCTTTACTCATAACACTTACAATGGTTAAAGCTTGCCATCATTTATGTTAGTAATCCATTTGTAAGTTGTTGGTTTGCTTTAGATATATCTCTAAAATTTGTATCGTTGACCATTGGCACACAAAATATTCAATTAACTTTTCGATTTATCAATCTTGCACACATTAAAGTGCTTAGAAACTGTTCACACACACACAAGCACAAAACAAATTTCTGAAAGCCAAATGGCAGTTCGAACAATTTGATGACATTCGAAAGCCATTTTTATAAACATTTTCGGTGGACAACCGAGGGTGAGCAATCGGAGCGATAAAACTGGCAATGCAACTCTCGCATTTGCCGCAGTCAAGTTTTGACAAGAAAAACTGCAAACTGTAAATCAATAAATCATTCGATGGCACCCAAAGAACTGAGCTAAGCTCAACTGCAACAACAATCTGTGCATCCTCTGAGAGGGCGTGGCAGCTGGTGTGGGAACTGGATCACATATTGTTTCAATATTTGAATTCAATTTAATGGCAGCTAATTGAAAAAATAGTGAGCTGAGCCCAAATTGCGGCAACAGTAATACATCAGAGTTTGTTGAGCGATGCTATCATATTTGAATACCCTAGAAAAATAAGAACAGGAGCCAAGGATATAATGACATCAAAGACATGCTGTTGGCTAAATTAATTTAAAAGAAATTTGCTCCATAACCGAAAAGAGAATCTTATTTATATTATATTATTATCTAATATATTTATACAACAAATGAGAAAAGCTGTTTACAAATTCCTTTCCCAAAAAAAATATGTCTTTCAGAATCATACCAATTTCATCAAGAGGCCAAAATAATATTTCTCGATTTCCGCTAGATAGAGCGAAATTTCATTCATAGTAGTTAGCAATTCAATTCGAACAGTCCCCATTCAATTCAATGCGACCATATTTTAATGCAGTACATAATACTTATAAATGTTTATAGAATATCTGAGAGTCGAGGACTTTCAAATTCGTCTTTTATTTTTCTCTATTTTTTTCATCAAAGTGCCAATAGTTTTTTGTGTTCTGGTCAATGGACACGGCTCACTGGGTCCTGTGAGCCATATGCATATCCATGTGAGTGCGCATATCTGAGTGTGTGTGTGTGTGTGTGTGTGTGTGTAGGTTAGTGTCAGCTGTGTGTGTCTATCCTGAGTGTTGAGTTATTTGCACGTTTTGATAAGTGGATTTAACAATCAGCAGCGAGCGCAAAAGCCAAAAAGATAAAAACAATTCTATTTTTATATTTATTTTTTTTATTTCGATGGATGATCAAAGAGTCAGCGACTTTTTTTATTGAGCTTGAGTGGAAAATTCAAAACTACAACAAAAAAAAATAACTTTTTATATCAAAATATTTATTGATTTGTATAAAAGGTTTTATAATATTTAATGTTTGCTTTAACTAACACCATATCCATGTCAAATTTGGAGACATAAAAATTATGATAACAAACTCTGGTAACATTTTAATTCAAAAAAATTCTCTATTCTCATAACTATTTATCCATTTATGTATTCACAAAATCTAAGAAGAGGTTAAGGCCATTTACACAATTTTTGTGAAACAAACACTTATAAAACATTATTTTACATAACTTTTATGTTACAGATATATACATATATAGTTTTTCCTTCAATGGCATTGTTGTTAGGTATTTCGAGGTATTTCAATAAGTATCTACATATAATATCTGTCTTTTATGTCAAAAGTTAAGGGAAAGGCAAAGTCGCGTGTTGGTGCCGGTGCTTTAGTGTACTTGGCAGCTATTATGGAATATTTGGCCACTGAAGTATTGGAGTTGGCTGGTAACGCAGCCCGTGACAACAAGAACACCAGAATTATCCCTCGCCATCTGCAATTGGCCATCCGCAGCGATGAGGAGTTGAATAAACTTCTCTCAGACGTCAGTACTGCCACTATTTATAGATATCTTATATGATATTTAGCAAATTTAATTAAAATAAATTGATTCAAATAATTTTCAGCTAACGTTAAAATAATAAGCACTCAATTGTGTTAACTGGATTCTGGACTTATGATATTCGTCCAAACCGTTTTAGATATTTTTGCTAATAACATGGCATGACTCAAAAATGATTCCAGCAAAGATTATTATCAATGTTCCTAATATTTTTCTTGCTTCTCTAGTTTCAGATATTCAGACATTGAAATCATCTTCTGCTCCTGGTCCAGATAATATTCCATGTTGTGTTATAAAATAATGTATTCTCTTTACAGTTACCTTCTAAACTGTTTAATTTATTTGGTAAGAATACATCATCATGCACCATTTTAAAGAGGTGGGAGATCTGTTATCTCAAATTATAGAGGTATTGCGGAACTATCTACTATTCCGAAATTAATTTAAAACAAATAACATAAGGCTTGTAGCATATTT
This sequence comes from Drosophila stalkeri, assembly GCA_035047405.1. Lineage (NCBI taxonomy): Eukaryota > Metazoa > Arthropoda > Insecta > Diptera > Drosophilidae > Drosophila > Drosophila stalkeri. The sequence goes on along the minus strand of JAWNPR010000142.1, from coordinate 29,178,575 downwards.
TTATACCCTGAACCCATTGAAAATGGAAATTCAGCGTTTAATGTTTTGCGAAAATGTATGTAACAGGCAGAAGGAGACGTCGCAGACCCCATAAAGTATATATATTCTTGATCAGCACAAAAAAATAAGTTGATATAGCCCTGTCCGTCTGTCCGTCCGTCCGTCCGTATGAACGTCGAGATTTCGGAAACTACAAAAGCTAGAGAGCTGAAATTTTACATGAATACTCGTATCTTAGTTACGCAGTACAAGTTTATTTTGTTTTTTCGATAACTCATCCCATTCCTTAATTATCGATACAAATTCGTTTACGTTTTTTAGGTTTTTCGAGCATAACTTCTACACCGTTTTAGCTAGAGACTTCAAATTTGTATATTTAGATAGATATTATGGATACGCAGATTTTGTAATTTTCAGATATTGAATGCCACGCCCACTTCGTCCCCAATTTGAAAAAAAAACGCTATTAATAAATTGTGAAAGTTTCATGAAGATATGGACTATATAGAAATGGAGTTATAAGCGTTCAAAGTACAGCCCATCCCACCCCCAAGCCACGGCAGCAACTGCGCGGTTAGCAGAGCGCGCGCTTATACGTGCGTAAAGAAGAAGAATATTTTTTTTTTTGGCAGGGTTCAGGGTATCTCGTAGTCGAGCCGTCTCGACTAGAGCCTTCTTACTTGTTTGTAATCGATTTTTTTAGAATCGAAAAGTAACATATTAGAATTTACATCTCTAGTCAATGATAGCTTACTAATTCAGTAAAGCATTTGATTCAGTGAACCATGATATATTAATTCAAAGGCACCATAGTATATTACCATATATTTGTGTCATGAATCTTATTTGAAAGAGTATTATTAAGAACACCTATTTCGAAACTTGTTTTGGTTTCCTCTAGAATACTTCAAGGCAGTCATTTGGGACCGATGTATTTCCCCACTTTATTAATGACCTTTCTAGGTGTATTGTTCACGCAATATAATTTTTGTATGTATGCATGTAAACAAGTGATGTAAAAGCATGCCTTTCGTACTCTAACTTACTTGATCATTTTCAACCTCAATTCCTTTCTATTCCATTTCCTTGGGGATGGGGGCGTATTTGGGGCCAGTGTCCAAAATCTAACAAAAATCGAAATTGTATTAAATTAATATCTATATATATGCAGAAGACTTGAAGCCTCTATCTCTAATGATGAACGAGATATAATTTTATAACTGAGTCTTGATAAATGTTAACATCGATAACTCTGAAACGAAAAAGTTATCGATTTTCTGAAATAAACTCGTATACCGCGTGCAATACACAGACCTAACAAAAAAGAATGATGTCTCTAGCTCTTATAGTTGCTGAGATCGACGCGTTCATACATACGTACGGACTGACGGACTGACGGACAGACGGACAGGGCTAAATCGACTTTTCTCGTCACCCTGATCAAGAACATATATACTTTATGGGGTCTGCCACGCCTCCTTCTGCCTGTTACATACTTTTAACAAAACCATTATACCCTGTGATTTCCCATTTTCAATGTGCTCAGGGTATAAAAAAAAATAAATACTGTTTTGGTATTTTTATATAAATTGATACTGAATTATTATTATTTTTTATGGATGATGCTAATTAAGGAAATTCACAATTTGAATGTTATAACAGTTAATGTGGATCTTAGGCTAATGAATTTCGGAGCGCTGAGTACTTTTGTGAGGAACACGAATAGACTTTGTGAATGAATCGTCAAGACGAAATCATCCGAGCTACTATGGTCGCGTCAACTTACATCTACAGATTCATTTTAAGAGTGTGTATTTTCTCACTGCATTAATGCACAAATAAATATGTTTGTTTAAATTAAACTTTAATTATTTACATATTTTATACAACTGTTGGTCTAGCGAGCAATCCATTGATTATGTTATTTTCGCCTGGTCAATATTTTGTGGGATATTTTGAAACATGGCCCATGATAGAGCAAACAAATTGGCAAGCAAACAAAGCAGCAGATATTGAAAATGCTTCTTGCTGTTCTTGTTGGCATTTGAAAATCACACAAGACGTGACCAGAAATTAAATAGTGCCTCGCACAGATGAAGCTTTATAAAAATTTCATAAAAATGAAATATACATAGCCTCCGCAAAGACCCTGACAAAATGGAAGCACACATATATATTTTTTTTAAATAAAAAAGGTATGCACTAAAAATACTATTACATAACATTAAATCTAGGAAAAAAGAAAAAAAAAGAAAAAAAAAAAAAATATATATATATATATATATATATATGTATGTACTATATATATGTACTTTTTTAATATGTTTTATGAGCGGGCGGTGAAGTGAGGCGCATGTTATCCGGACTGCCAGTTGCAGGTGATTCATAAATTCATCAAATTGCGCACTGCATGTTGGGTTTATTGTGAGCCAACTGCCAAGCAGGCAGCACTGTCGCTAATATAGCCATTTCCCATTTCCTATTCACTTGGCCAGTGCCAACCACAGGACTAGGAAGAACTACGAACCCGAAGGCAATGCTGTCGCTCAGCTTGTAATGTCGCTGTCGTTTCTCGCTTTTTAACAGTTCGCACACTCCAGCGCATAAATTGCTAATATTTCTGAGTGCGTAGTCAACACACTCACATACACTCACACACACTCACACACAGTTTATAGAAAGTGCATTACATGCAATCAGAACGTTTTGTTGAAAAATGTCGACATTCTGTGCGCCATGCAAGAGCAACATATTAAAACAACAACAACAAAGATGACAACAACAAACAACAACAACAACACCACTAACAACAAACATATAATACATCTGAAAAACTCATAAAACGCAACTTTTGCCCAGCCAAAAGCATCAAATGTAGTACTTGGCAACTGGCAAATACTTTCAACAGCAAACACGCACTCAACCTAGACAACATTCCCACATTCTATACCCTGCAAAAGGGGTATTTTAAATGCTTAAAGAAATTCAGAAAGCAGATAAGAGAGTTGAGAATATTGTATGACTCTTTATTATTATTCTGAAGGCTCATTAATTATGCATAGATTCGTTATTATGCTGTACATAAATATGCATAACAAAATAAAGGCGAATAAAATATTATTATTATTTTGTATTATTATTCTGTATTATTATTCTGAAGGCTCATTACCTATCCATAGATTCGTTATTATGCTGTACATAAATATGCATAGCAAAATAAAGACGAACAAAATATAGTTTTAAAGTTGTTCAACTTTCGTAATAAAATGTATCCGACAAATGTATTAATGGTTTGTCTCAATTGTAAAACTTATCATAAATACTTCTTCTTAGAGAGAACTTTTTATGCAAATTTATAGGCGTCACTTCAGATCTAATCTATTCCAATATTGGACCTTCATCTAAATACAATTCCATGTTGAATATCTTAAAAGTTATCCTACTTAGACTCTTCCATCAATTGACCAAATTTATTAAAAAAACACTTCTAACCCACTTTTACTTCTAACACAGTGTTTGCAGAGTATATAATCATCGATGTGCCGCGAATAATTTATTTATTGTCTTTTTCCTTTTTGTTTTTGGTGTCCAGCTAGTTTTATTTTTTTCCAGCTAATGCAAGGGGATGAACATGCGTTTGCATAATGAAGACCTGGCACCATGAGCGTGGTTTGATCCTTTAAAAGCATGCGGCATGTGTAGAGGCTTTCGAGCAATTACTATATATATTTGATGAACAATTCTATTTGACGTACATGGTGCGGAGCAGCGCAAAAAACTTGTACGATAATTGCAGCAGCTGTAAAATAAAATATGAATAAAAACAAAAAGTTAATAGACATCCAAAAACGCGAATCATGTCGATAAAGTAAATAATGGATATTATATATAGATCTCAAAGAGTAACTAAAGAAAACACTGAAATCTTCATAAAGCCCTTAAACAGAGACGACTTTTAGAGCTGCAATTCGCAGGTATACTTACTGAGAGATTTTCGTGTAGTAACTTACATCAGTCATGCTGCCTCTGGTGATCTGTAGAAAAACCGTTGCCTTCAGATAAGTTGGTTTCTGTGAGCGCATTATGATAAAGAGAAGAGCTTTACGGTAGCGCACATCCGCATTGATCCAGTCCTGTTTATAAGTCGACATTGATATGTTAGAACTCTAAATGAAAGTAGTGAACAATGTTGAACTTGATTAAAATTGATTATTGATTATTTTTGTTTATTGTGCATTCAACCACAACCATCTACGAACGATCTCTTTTGGCATTATCTCTATTGTACGTTATATGTACATTTACAGGTGTGTTCACAAAAATAGCAGTGCCTTTAACCTTTAACTTCAAAGTTGATAAATCATATTAACTCTTCAGATTTAGAATTTGTTTGATTAAATTGGACGATCCAAACTAGTTGGATCTGCTATATCCAATAGCTCGCCGGTCACCTGAAACCCTTGTTGCACGTTATACACCACGTTTTTCGGGTTTTGATTAGTAATTTAGGGTGTTAGAGACCATTTTTGTATAATATCGTACCAAACATTGAATTCCTTTAAAGGTTTTACCTTGTTGCCTAAGGTTTTGTATCCACTACCTCTATAGCAAAGCAACATGCAATTTTTAGTATTACTTTAGTGAATTTTAGTACAAAAAAATAATTATCTAAATAATTAAACTGACAATTGACATTTTGTAAACTTTTTACTCAGTTATTTGCAACTAAACAAAAAACTGCTATTTTAGCTATCTGCTATTTGTAAGTGTGAAAAACTTACAAAAAAATATAGTGAAATTAGTGAAACTTTTTGGTTTTTCTTATTACTATATCCCTTAAAAAAAAAAAAAAAAAAAAAAAAAAAAAAAAAAAAAACTTTTTGGTTTTTCTTATTACTATATTCCTTTAAAAAAAAAAAAAAAAAAGTCATGGAACTGAATCTATAAAAAGGGATTTGCATCAATTTTAGGAATATCTGTTAGCATCAACTGCAGTATGTAAGGAAGAGCATGAGTTTAACACTGCAATGCACTGTTAAAAGACTCAGCCTATCACTCAATCGTATCTGTGTGATTGCGTTATTCCTTCCTCTTGTCTGTTCCAATCAGCCAATCAGATTTGTCTGTTCTGTAAACTCAGCATGACAATGGGTTAGAGAGTGAAAAATAGAGTGCGTAATTAAGAGGCGTGAGAAGAACACGTAGCAATATTTTGTGCGTATAAATGTAGGTAAATGTAGTTATATAGATATATATACACTAATGAACATATATTTACTTACCGCATCGGCTATCAGTTGTCCATGATAGCATATTAGGTACACTTGACACAGAGAGGAAACGAGAAACAAAAGGAGTTTGATCATCTCGTCGGGCTTCACACCCATTGTCATTTGAAAGCTCACAAAGCAAAGCACGAACGAAGAGATTAAAAAGTTCAAAATCAGAGGTATACCGAATATCTGATTCAGCTGATCGAAGAGACTCATCAAGCGATCATGATAGCGTACAATATCAGAAAGGAAGCGCGAATCCTGCTGCCAGTTACCGCTCGGCTGTTGATCCTCCATCTTTTGCGACAAATAGTTAAAGTGCATAATGATTTGAGTGGCCACAGCGCAGAGCAACAGATCCGTAGACACTTGACCCGCTGCCGAGGTGTAGCCAGCAAAGTTCTGGCTGAATAGCAGCAGAAAGTAGTTCAAGCCGTGAGATGTGTCCCAGGGCAAGTAAACTGGATACGGCAAGGTATCTGTAACAACTCGCGTCTGCAGCCACAAGTCGTAGATGACATACTGCATGAGGTTAAACAGATTAAACGTCCAGATGAGCACGGTATAGAGCATGGAGAAGGTGAGGCTGATGCGAGAGCATGAGTGCAGATATTCATCCAATCGGTAGGCAGTCTGGGCCAACTTGTCGCGTGGAAACAAGTCCTCCAGGTCCCAAATGATGTGGCTGAGCGATACTTTATTAAGCCACACAAAAAACATTTTGCTAAGGGCCACCACGACGAAGCATATGTAGGACATGACCATGACGGCCTCCACAATTTGCTCATTGATGAGTGCTTTCACCACAAAGGCCAACTCGGCGAGCATCATAAAGGTCACATTAATAATGTTTGCCCAAAAAACAAAAGTAATCCAAGCTGTAGATACACTGGGACGCGTCCGGCTCGAATAGGGCTCAATGCCAACGCACTTGTAGAAGAAGTTGGCATACTTCATGAAGCTATCCATCTTGGCCAACGGCATGGTCGGGCGTTCCTTCTTGACTTTACGCTGAACAAGAGTAAACACGCACTTTTATAGCCGAAGGCAAAGTCTATTTATTCATTCAAATTATAGTCTCTGAGTTAACAGTTACGGCGCGTGGGAGACATCGACTTTATCAATCCATATGCCAAATTATAAGCTACGCACAGTTTGGCTGTAATTATTGCTTACGTTCATTATTTTGTATAAACAATTGTTGGTTCGGACTCGGCCAGTCCCGGCCCCGCCCAGCAGCGACTGCATAATAGATCATTCGAAGATAAAATCGACATCAACGCATACAAGGAAAATGTAAACGGTAAGCGGGAAAGCGGAAAAGCAATGCCAGCTCTGGTAGCCAAACAAAACAGAAATCGAGCAATTGAAACGTTTAAATAAATGCAATGGCAAACGAATCAGCGCATCGAGACCAAAACGAAGTCATTTTTCACCAATCGATAGATGAATTCAAAATGGTTGAGCGTGGAAACGAATCGAAATTGGTTTGCGAAATGGCCACCCCACCAAGTCGCCACGAACTGAAGCGCACTTCAAATAAATTAAATCTTCAAGTTCCTCGACAAGGCATCGTACCGAATTGCTTGCATAGAACACGCTAGCCCCAATTACAAGTATGCGTTGTACACTGTCAGAAAACTGTAGGCAATCTTCGACTGTTGCCTATGTTCTTTTTACTCCAACAGAGGTACATAAGAAATTTAAAATATTTATATTTTCAATCTTCTTTTGGCTTTCCCAAAAAAAAAAATAATAATAATAATAATAAAAAAAACGACTCTTTTCAGTTAGAAATTAAACTGCTATTTAATTAAAAACACATTTTTCTATGATCTTCTCGTGAATTTAGAGAGTGTGTTATGTTAACAATATATGCTAATTGTTGTCTCTTAATTAAATCTGTAGTTAGGTCACCTGCTGTAAAAAGAAGTAGAAGAAGAAGAAGAATACTAAGGTGACAAAAATTCTTTTTATATATTTTATTCACATTAATTTTTTATTTAAAATAATCATTTATTTTTTTTGTTATTTTAGTCGTTTTATTACTACAATGTTTATTGATTAAAAATTAAACTAAAATTTTTCTATAGGCTGTGGCACTTTTTCCACTTAGATACTAATGCATATTAAAGATAGTTTGTATATCAATTTTGTAATTTGCTTTATTAAAATTATTGCATACGTTCAATTGAAATATCGTTGTCAACATCAAGCCTAAGAGGGATTATTATTATTAACTGCATTATTTGATATCCTATTTCCAAATGGTTGGCATTTTTTATCCAAATAATAAATTTGTTCGTAAATTAAGAGAATCGTCTCATTTGGAGGAAAATTAAGTCAAAAGTGTAGGAAACAACTGGTGCGCTATATGGGTTGGCGAGGGAGTCTATGTCTTCTTCTTCTTGTGAAGACAGAGCTGAAATTAAATTTTAATAATAATGTTACAATTTTCTATTTATTAAAACTCGTTTTGGTGATATTACAAATATATTTAATTATTTTGTTAGGATTTAAACATAAACATAATGAACACAAAAAATATCATTTACTAAAAAAAACATATGCTAACTAAAACAAATACTAATTTAATTGTATTCGAAATATTATATCTTTAACTTCATGTCTCACATTTTGCAAATCCCATCTATAACTTGCAGAACTGCTTGGGTCAAAAATATTCCTACTTTTATTTTCTCCAAGTGTAGAGCCGCGTGGAGTTTCAGCTTTGAAATCCTCACTTGCTCTTTAATATGGTAAAGTCGACTGATGAGAGAGCAGCTCGGAAAGGTGTGCAACGCAAGGAATAGCAAAACAGAGGTATTCCATGTGGGCTACAGGCACAAAAAACGTGGCCAGCAAGTGCAGTTAGTCGAAACTCCAGCCAAATTGAAAGACAACCCCGATGCGCGGACATAAAGAGAACGCGCGACTGTGGCCAGCAAAGGAAATGCAGGCGAGCAATCGAAACGCAGAATATGCCGCGCTTATCACGCATGAAAATGGGATGTGTGCTTGTGTGTGTATTTCCACTGCAGCTTTCCACTTTAGAGTTTTAGTTTTCTTTTGCGAAAGCTTGAAAATACAATTAAGCCATTGGGACACAAGTTTCTCAAGTGTTGGTCCCCACAGAATGAAATTGTTTTGTTGCACAAATCAGTGCGAAGAAGGCAACTTACGAGCACTGGGGCAGACACACGTGACACGACACGACAAGACACGGCACGAGAGCATATGGCGGGACTAGGCGATGGCAAACTTTGGCCAAACTTTTATGAGCAGCGAACTAATTTTGTATGAGTTTGCCCCATGTTTTGCTTTGGATATTGCGCCGGAGACTCCATGCTGCCCCACGGCGGGAATTGATTTGAGATTTGATGTCAAAGCCTGTGCTCCAAAATTTGCATACGTGCAAAAAAAAAAAAAAAAAAAAAATGATAGGAAAAAGGCAAATAGCAAGCTGGCCAAAAGAGAATCTAAAGCCTGGTTCACATTCTGAACTCACCTGGCAATTCAAGTACAGCACTGCTCATATTATCTCATAACACTTCATTAAGGTAATTTCAGCTCGACAATCGCCAACAGAAGTCACTTTACAAGCACCCCAACTTGGCCTCTGCTTCAATTTCAATTGCAACCAATTCTGAGCTCAAAGTTCTCATGACATTTTAGTCGTCATTCACTCGTAAATTTGTGACAATAAAAAAGGAAGTCAAAATGCCTTCATCGGGGATAGCTTACAATGTGATACCCCTTATGTAAATCAATACATATTTATATAAATCAAACTAATTTTTGAGATAATTCTGAAGTATATTCTTCTGACATCTAGATTCTGATTGATAAATATAAGAAGCGATAAAATCTGAGTATTCTGAAATATAATATATATATATATATATACATATATATATATTACAAAATATATATTCGATGCGGATGGACAGACAGAAAGAGTGACTTGACTACATCTGCTCAATTCATCAGCATCATCAAGAATTAATAATTCTCATTAGCTAATTTATACATGAATTTCCGTTCCCAAATGATTGAAGAGCTATAATTATATATTGTTATGGAAATAACAATATTAATAATAATAATAATAATGATAATAATAATAATAATAATAATAATAATAATGATAATAATAATAATTATAATAATAATAATAATAATAATAATAATAATAATAATAATAATAATAATAATAATAATAATAATAATAATAATAATAATAAATGTTCTTTTGAGGAACTGACGTAAAATTCTTTCTGATTTAATATTTAATATTTAATAATTCGATTTTTGGATATGATATGATAAAATCAATGTGACTAATATCAATTTAGTCGATCTTAAAATCTGAATCCCATATAAATGAAGTGTCGCCTCTTCAATATAAAATTTTATAGTATAAAATTACTTTTTTGATTTGATTGCAATTTTGTATAGACTTCAGATCGGAATGCAATTTGCTTCTGCCCAATAAATCCCATGTTTACAACAATCTCGAAAGAAGTTACAGGGTATAGAAAAATTACACTCGCACATACGCACACACACACACACACACACTACAGCTAGCACATAATCCATTGTTAATTTTACATTTGGTAACAGCTTCCGCTTGACAAGGCAAATCGTGCAGCGGCCAGTGTCGGAGCCAGTGCCAGATGTTGGCCCTGCCGAAAAGTAGATGTAATGCACTTGGCCCCAGTCTATCTCTCTCTCTCTCTCTCTCTCTCTCTCTCTCTATGTGTATGTGTAGGCGGCACTGTATGTGTGAGTGTGTGACATTTGACACATTTGCTGCGGAAATGTGGACAACATGTACAGACAGACTGCGTGCGAATAGCTACGACTGTGTATATGTGTGTGTGTGTGTGTGTGTGTGTGTGTGTATGTGTGTGTGTGTCTGTGTGTGTGTATGTATGTGCGTTGATGTTCATTTGTTAGCAGAAGCCGCAAATTTCTATTTGATGTGAAGTCTCTGCGGTCTTGGCCACAATTTTTGGTTATGCCCAAAGTGCAGAGAACATAGACAGGTCCGCAGTTTAAACTCTTTGTGTGTGACTTTTTGGCATTCAGTTATTCAGCCTTCAGCTTTCAGTCTTTAGCCTTCGGCCTGGCCAATAACAATTGATTGTCTATTGATGACTTTGGGCTATTGTTCCGGTTTGATCGCTGGTGGCGGGGGACACAGAATAAAACCGAAAATAAATGCACCAATTAATAAAATAACAACTTTTGCGTATAATTAATTGTATATTATGGCTTGGCTTGTTAATGGCAGGATATGCATCAATCTACACACACACACACAGACACACACAGATACACGCTATACTTTGCTTATCGGTCCAAAAACTACGGGCTGCTAAGGCCTACAGTAAAATATTACATCGAGCACAATGTCGCCTGCTGTTTCACAGTTGCACCGGATGCTATTTTGCTTGCTCCTGTTGTTGTAATTTGTATACTTGCTCAGTGTCGTCGGAAGACCATATTGGCTTTTACAGACCTCTGAATATATAAAGAATGCGAAAGCTTTCACTAGAGACTAGCACTATATATAAATATATTGCAATTATTTATAGATCTACATAAATATATATTATAAACGTGGTCAGTGCACTTGGTGTTTATGAAATATGTATAATGCTATAAGCTATAAGAATATCTTGTAATTTTAATATTTAAAATCCTGGACGAGTATTATTCAATCAATTACACCCAATTGCAGTTCTCTGACTTGATGTTGCTGTGGTCATGCGCACCAATGGGCAAATGAACAATTTATAACCGCTTAATTGAACTCATTTAGAAGGAACCACACACACACATACACCCGCATAAGCACGCATACACACTCACACTCATACGCTCTTGGACATGGCTAAGCAAATCGACCGCACCAACGGCCAAAATAGAAGACAAAGCAAGGGGCAAAGGGGCAACGGGCAACAGGATAGATGAGTTGTCTTAACCTATGTGAACGACATGTCTCTATAAAATCAATGGCAAGCCAGAGCCACACAAGCAATTGCTTCAGCAGGATATCATGAACGGGACAAGTGCAGCTCGCCAAGCAAACAAGTTAATAATCACTTGGTTTATTGATACGTCGAGTTAAGTACAGTGAACCCTCGACGAGTGCAGGGCAATAATTCAAATCCAAACAAATTCCCTTTCACTACACTACATACTATTCTTTTCTTTTTTAAAAAAGTGTTTATAAAATCCCATTTATTTTATAATCTAAAATATTTTAAATATTTTTGTTTGCTTGCAGGCAAATATTATTTGTGATCGATTTTCTTATTATTTTTTTTTTTTTTTTTTGTATATTTTTTTTTTAATATGTTTAAAGTTGCTATCAATTTGTGAGTTGTTCATAAAAATTTAATTTTTATAACAATAGCTTCAGAGCATTGAATATTTCTATGGAATTGTGGCGTTTGGTTACCTCCTGGTCTGCTTGGCCATGTATTATACAAATATGCTCGAAGTTATTTAGATACCAAATATTTAGTTTCAATAAAAGTTGAAACAAATCTAAAGTACGTTCTGAGCTGTTACTTGTAAACAAAAAGATGATGCGCTTTTCAGGCTAGAATTAATATTTATTTATCTATAAAATTAAATTAAAATGTATATTTTATAAAACAAGTTTTCTGCTAATCTATGGAGCAACTAAATCAAGTCTTAAAATTATTATTTATTCTACATTCTTGTAGAATACTGTAGAATACTTCACTGCTGTTAAAATTGTGCCGTATAACAAAGTGAATATTATTGGCATGCATGGCTAAAAAAATTGAAATTATTCTGTTTTATGTAGTTGAACTGCAATTAGGACTTAACTGTAGGCTAATTAAGTCCGGCACCAGCTGAAAGTTGCTTTGGCATCTGCCATATACATCCGCCCCACCAATACCCGACGAACTCCAAACTCCTATTCCTCAGTGCGCAGTCTCCTTTCACCTTCATCGCTTCTAGATTGAAGTGCGTATTTAGCGTCAAGTGGCATGTCAAACGCAAAGATTTATTCACACAGGGCAGTATATCACCTCGAGTAAATTAGGTAAGTAGCTGCCATCCAATGAAGATACGCATGAAATGAATATTCCCATCCGATGTGGGATTGTCGTCCATGGCCATGGGAGGCTTAAGCCGCTAAGGTGGAAATCTCACAAAAGAAACCGAGACTCGTTCATATTCCTTGAATAGAATCGCTTACGAACTTCACCTTTGCCGCGTTATATCCCCCAGTTTAGGGCAAACACAAACAATCCTTACTCCTTCTCCACGTAAGCAAAGCAAAGCAATTTGAATTATTTTGTTAGTCCCAACGCAATGTCAAGAACGTGCATCTGGACAAGACATTAACTCAAAGAGTGTACTATTCAGATATCCTAATGAAACGAAAAAAAATAAACATTCAATATATAGGGCGCCTTCCCATAGTGTTACGCACCCTTTAAAAAATAAAAAATAAATACTTAAAAACGCCATTGGTAATACATTTAAAATTAACTTTTAGATTACAATTTTGTCACGATAAAAGCTAATAACTAGACCACAATTACTAAACAAAAACAATGTTCTTTGAAAAAGTGAAAAGACTGAAAACATGGATTCAAAAAAGCACCTCTTGAAAGCTAAATGATACGACACGCTCGTGCAACCAGTTTATATCGATACCTGTGAAAGCAAAATATCGATATTTACTTAGAGCACTAACAATTTAAACAGACAACAAAATCTTAATTTTACAGAAGCTGCGATACTTATACACTGTATGTATTCTGTAATTCTGTAATTATTATCGGCAACAATTATAATGTCATGTATCAAAGTTCAAAGGTTGAATTATTCCCGAACTCATTGGGCGGTTATGTATCAACAACTTAGCTACGGTCACACTGCGGACAGCTGTTTTAATTGTTTTGTTTACATTTTACTGGAACGCAGTCAGCGTTTCAGCACATTTCAATGCATTTGATTTACAATTAATTCTCGATTATTTCTCCGTTTTAAGTGCAAGGCAACTAACTGGCTACTGTCATTTAATATTGAACACGCAGCTGTAGCTAAGCTAAAACTGCTTTCACAAATCGGTATTTAAGTGTAAGTACGTCAAAGTCCAACAGCATCAAGTGGAAATCTGGTTTATCAGCTTCTTGCTTGACCCGCGCATAGATAGGCCAAGAATATAATTTTGATAGTAAATTAACTAAGTCCACCAATTGACATTCTGTTTTTTGTATTGATAAACTTTAAAGCTAGTAGTACAAGCACTTCACTAGATAAGATTAAAGTACAATCTTCGGACTTGTGGCCTTCGCCTTGGTTCGTTGTGCCCTAACCATGAATTCAACCGTCATTAATCCATTAATCGTTGCTTCTACAGCACACATAATGGGAGTACAGAGTAAACTGCTTAATCCATTGTGCATCACCTGCCAGGAGTTCCAGCACCCCTGGACGGATAAGTGCGTCAACGCCACTGCAGGCGTCCTCCTATCTGCCACGCCCTACTGCTTGCGTGTCTACACAATAGTATACGCCTTTTCACTGCTCATGCGACACCGTGTGCCAACCTTGCTCGATCTGAAGCGCACTCTGCTGGGAATTATCCAATCCACAGCCTTCCTGGTCACCAACGCGTACACATTCATCCTCTACAATTGCTTGCTGCGCAATCTGCTGGGTCGCTACCATTTCAGCACTGTCGCTTTCGTGCCCTCATTTCTAGCTTCACTGACAGCTATTCTTGTCGAGCGCCCGGCCCGACGTCCGCTGCTTACGTTGTACGTCGCCAATGTGGCCACCGAAGCACTCTGGAAAATGGCCGAAGCTCGCAACTGGGTGCGTTCCATAGCACATGGCCAGACTTTCATATTTGCCGGCAGTATATCTATACTTCTATATCTGTATCGTTTGAGCGCCAATGACGACTCCATCTTCAATATTTTACGCATCTTTGTGGGCAAAGAAGAAGCCGGACCAGTAGTAAAACCTAACCCTGTGGAAACAGGCGACCAGCCAGCACCTTCTCGACGACGACCCAGTGTCAGCTTTGCCACCACCGCCGACTGGGTGCGCGTCTACAGCAATCTAATCCATGCCAAGCATGCAAGCTGTCGCCACAAACAAAGCTGCCCCAGCTATGCCATCTTAGGTGGTATTCGTCCCTTTGTGGGCGGCGTGGCTCTACAAGTGGCATTGAAGCTGGTGATGAATGTCAAGAACATATTCCGGGGTGACATGCTATGGCGCAAGCAAATCTTCAATCGGAAAACCTTACAGCTTGGCGTCTTTATGGGCACTTTTTCGTTTCTATACAAGGTAAGAAATTGCAGTTATATACAAATAGACTTTCACGTATTCGCCTTCGTTCTTTTAGTCCATGTCCTGCCTGTTGCGCCACAGCTTCAATCGGGATGAAGCGCTGTTCGCCGTACCCGCTGGCTTGGTAGCCTCGGTGGCGTTCACTCAGTATCCAGATAATACGGTCGCCTTGTACGTCATGTGGAAGGCCATACAAGTGAGTTATATTTTGTCTCAATTCTTTTCTCAACATCAATTATCATTATCTTGCTTTTTTTAGATTCTCAGCAGCATGGGCCAAGAACGAGGCATTCTTCCACGCATTCCCAATTTCATGCTCTATGCTTATGCATTCTTCACAGCTGTGCTCTTCCATGCGGGCATTGTGGAGGCACAATCTCTGCGACACAATTACTACAAATTCTTGCAGGCCATATCAGGCGAGAGGCGAGTTCCGATATTTTAATCACAATACATATATTTTGTTATACATATATACATATATTTATCTTTTCTTTTGGCAGGCTCAACAAATTCAATTTGAGCGCATTTGACATCTTCGGCCTGAATACTCAGCAGCAGACAAATGAAGTGCTGAAGAGCCTGAAAATGATCGACAAGCAGACACTGCCAGCATTCTCGTTTGCCTCCTGAGCGTAGCCACGTTTGAAGTAGAACTAAGGCGTGACTACCCAGCTTTTGGAACAATAAGTCTCAGCACTTCAAGTGCGAACATTGAACATTCGATACGTCTCTCCAAAATGTTTTTTTAATATTGTATATGTAATATGTATGTTAGAATGTAAGTCGACCGAATTCACTATCTATCTTTCAGGGCGTGCTTTTATGTATATAGTGTCAATAGGCGTGATGGTCACATAAACTAGTTAGTTGGGGGCAATATTGACAAATATCGAACTCTTCTTTTCGTACCAGCTCTTAATAAAGCCAACAAACGCAGGTTGACTCATAACGCTTTCTGTGTGGAGGGTACTATCATTAAGTATTGATAATAATATATAATATATTTATATCAACATGTATAACAATTTTGTCATTTCGGAAATATTTCATATCTTTCGCGCTCGTCTTTTCCTTATAAAACTTACTCTTCCGCTCTGTTATCTGCAATCCATTTCATTTATTTCGCCACGTTCTTATTCACGAATTCTCTTTTCTTCTCTCTTGAATTTTTGAAGAACAACAAATGGAATAAGACTGTGTCGTGCTCATAGCATTTTGTGTAGGGTGTTTAAAGTGCGTGTTTACTCGGTTATTCATTATTTCTATTTATATTTAAGAGCGCCGCAAAAGAGTATAAATAATTGATAAAATGTCACAATGTCAGGGCTGATAAGAACTTCGCTCTCGGCGTCCAATCGTTTGTTTAACTATATCTGATAAGCGGCAATATGGAATGTTCCGAAATGAGTCGTGTTCAATATTCGGCCGGCGTGCACGCAGTCATAATTCGATCGCATAGCTGTCTAGAGTACACTACATATCTAACTTGTTCGTCGGGTAGTGAAAGTTGATTTGGGAACCAGTTAAACATATGCTGTATATTTAAATCATTCCTTAGCAGGGCAAGTTTCGTGTCCAACATAACGTTAGCGTTCGTACTTTGTACGCGATTTCGATTTCTTAATCTTATCAATTTTTCGATATTCGTAATAATTAGAATTAATTAAAATTGAACCACCCGTTAAACACTCATATACATCGGAATTATGGCTGTGCAGAGCAAACTGATTGATGGAGCCATCAAATGCAGCTGCCAAGAGTACATACATCCATGGACCGCCAGCTGCATCAACGGCGCAGCCGGCATGATTTTATGCAGCGCACCCAGCTCCATGCGCACCTATAGCATTGTCTATCTGGTAAGCTCTAGTAGTCTTCGTATACTTGTTGTATAATGGTTTTATTCACAAATTTTTACATTTAATTTTTTTTTTTTCTTTATTTCTCTTCTCTTCTCTTTCTTCTTTCCTGCTCCCTCTCATTCTCTTTTTCTTTTCTTCTTTCTCTTCTTCTATCTCTATCTCTATCTCTATCTCTATCTCTAACTCTATCTCTATCTCTATCTCTATCTCTATCTCTATCTCTATCTCTATCTCTATCTCTATCTCTATCTCTATCTCTATCTCTATCTCTATCTCTATCTCTATCTCTATCTCTATCTCTATCTCTATCTCTATCTCTATCTCTATCTCTATCTCTATCTCTATCTCTATCTCTATCTCTATCTCTATCTCTATCTCTATCTCTATCTCTATCTCTATCTCTATCTCTATCTCTATCTCTATCTCTATCTCTATCTCTATCTCTATCTCTATCTCTATCTCTATCTCTATCTCTATCTCTATCTCTATCTCTATCTCTATCTCTATCTCTATCTCTATCTTTATCTCTATCTCTATCTCTATCTCTATCTCTATCTCTATCTCTATATCTATCTCTATCTCTATCTGTATCTCTATCTCTATCTCTTTATCTTTATTTTTATCTTTATCTTTATCTTTATCTTTATCTTTATCTTTATCTTTATCTTTATCTTTATCTTTATCTTTATCTTTATCTTTATCTTTATCTTTATCTTTATCTTTATCTTTATCTTTATCTTTATCTTTATCTTTATCTTTATCTTTATCTTTATCTTTATCTTTATCTTTATCTTTATCTTTATCTTTATCTTTATCTTTATCTTTATCTTTATCTTTATCTTTATCTTTATCTTTATCTTTATCTTTATCTTTATCTTTATCTTTATCTTTATCTTTATCTTTATCTTTATCTTTATCTTTATCTTTATCTTTATCTTTATCTTTATCTTTATCTTTATCTTTATCTTTATCTTTATCTTTATCTTTATCTTTATCTTTATCTTTATCTTTATCTTTATCTTTATCTTTATCTTTATCTTTATCTTTATCTTTATCTTTATCTTTATCTTTATCTTTATCTTTATCTTTATCTTTATCTTTATCTTTATCTTTATCTTTATCTTTATCTTTATCTTTATCTTTATCTTTATCTTTATCTTTATCTTTATCTTTATCTTTATCTTTATCTTTATCTTTATCTTTATCTTTATCTTTATCTTTATCTTTATCTTTATCTTTATCTTTATCTTTATCTTTATCTTTATCTTTATCTTTATCTTTATCTTTATCTTTATCTTTATCTTTATCTTTATCTTTATCTTTATCTTTATCTTCTCTTACCTGTGGTTCTTCTTCTACACTTTTTTTGTATTCTTCCTACTCTTCTTTTTCTTCCTTCTCTCTTTCCCATGCAATATTTTAAGCTTTCACTAGTAATGAAAATGCGTATACCCCGCCTATTGGACATTAAGCACACAGTCATTGGTATATTAACATCGTCAGCCTTTCTCACGACCAACGCGTATCTCTTCTCCTTGTTGGTGTGCGTGGTCCGTCGCGTACTAGGGGACTTCTATATAAGCACTGTGGCATTTATACCTACATTCATTGCCAGTTTTGCGGCGCTGTGCATTGAACGTCCGGCACGCCGTACTCCACTTGCACTATATGTGGCCAACGAAGCCACCGAAGCACTCTGGAATATGCTGGAGGCACGTGGGATCGTCCGTTCCATACCCAATGGGCAAGTCGCAATACTGGGCTGCAGCCTGACAGCTTTGCTTTATATGTACCGCAGAGGCGTGCATCAGAGCAAAGTAAAAGATGTCACGTTCAAAGCTCTCTCAATATTAATGTCCAAAGGTGAGGAGGGTCCAATCACGGTATCGCAGGTGACCCCAACACAAAATGATAGCCGGCAGCCGCTTAACTTCAGCAGCATATCGGCCTATATCCAGCTGTACGATCGTCTACGCAACAGAAAGCATCCCAGCTGTTCTCACCGGGACGGTTGCGGTACCTATGTACTGCTCGGTGGCCTAAAGCCACTTCTGGGCGGAGTTGGACTGCAAGTTGGGCTTAAGCTGCTGCTGAACATAGGCAGAATAGTCAAGCTGAAGATGGACTGGCGTAAACAGATCTTCAACAAGAACTCTTTGCAACTAGGTCTTGCTTTGGGAAGCTTTTCTCTAATATTTAAGGTAAATGGACTAAATACAGCATATGAACAAACAATTATTATTATTATTGTCCTTAATTAATTGGGGATTGTTATTCTTGACCAGCGAATGCATTGTCCGAGCATCTATTTATACATATGTATGAGTATGTCGATCTCAGAACCTATCAAAGCTGGAGACTTGAAATACATATGAAGCACTCGCTAATCTTAGAAAATTTCAGTTTCATGGGTATTTTATTATTCATTAATTCGAAGTTCAATTGTCAATATAGCCTAAAGCTAAAAAGGAAAATATTTGCAAGCTTACTAAGTATTTTTAACAGACTATATAGAGAATTTGCAAAAAATTTAATTACAATCCGATTTATAAGACAAAAGTTTTAAATCAAAATTATACGTGGCATGCCATGTGCAAACATACATATATATAAATGCGTGCGTTTTAGCATATAGTAAGACTTACATTTGTGATGGAATTGCGCTTGAATTGTCACCTCGATTGGCAAAGTGGCGGTGTTTGGAGAAAGACATTATCCAGGCGATAATGGATTTATTATACCCTGAATTCAGGGTATAATGGTTTTGTTAAAAGTATGTAACAGGCAGAAGGAGGCGTGGCAGACCCCATAAAGTAGATATATTCTTGATCAGGGTGACAAGAAAAGTTCATATAGCCATGTCCATCTGTCCGTCTGTCCGTATGTATGAACGCGTCGATTTCCAAAGATACAAAAGCTAGAGGCTTCATTCTTTTGTGTTAGGTCCGTATATTGCGCGCGCAGTACGAGTTTGTTTCAGAAATTCGATAACTCCTATATTTCCAGAGTTATCGATATAACAATTTATCGAGAATCAATTATATCTCGTTCATCTTTAGAGTTAGAGTCTCCAAGTCTTCTACATATATATAGATACTAATTTAATACAATTTCGGTTTTTGTCAGATTTTGGATTCCGGTCCTCAATTAACTCCCACACCTCCAAATGCGTAAAAAATGTATTACAAATACTAGAGACATATAGTTTGGTTTGGCATACAGATATTAATGTCGTGATCATAATCTGAAGGTGTGATTACGAATGTCCATCTAGAAACAGAATTAATAATCAAGGAAGTTCTCGCAACGCAACCGACGTGGCAGAGCAAACGAGGCAGCGAGACAGCAAGACTCCTGCAATGCATACACACACACATGCGTACAAGCGTAGATCAGCGTGTGTGTGTGCATGTATACTTTTTTATGCGTGCAGAAACCAATCGAATAATTCTTGGAATATTATTCTTTTGAAGAGGATTTCAGGGGATATCGCAGTCGAGCAGTCTCGACTACAGCTTTCTTACTGGTTTTTAATTACTTTTTATCATTATTAGTTCTTTTTATACCCTGAACCCATTGAAAATGGGAATTCAGGGTATAATGTTTTTGTGAAAATGTATGTAACAGGCAGAAGGATACGTCGCAGACCCCATAAAGTATATATATTCTTGATCAGTACAAAAAAATAAGTTGATATAGCCCTGTCCGTCTGTCCGTCCGTCCGTCCGTCCGTCCGTATGAACGTCGAGATTTCGGAAACTACAAAAGCTAGAGAGCTGAAATTTTACATGAACACTCGTATCTTAGTTACGCAGTACAAGTTTATTTTGTTTTTTCGATAACTCATCCCATTCCTTAATTATCGATAAAAAATCGAAAATTCGTTTACGTTTTTTACGTTTTTCGAACATAACTTCTACACCGTTTTAGCTAGAGATATATTTAGAGAGAGATATATTTGTATATTTAGATAGATATTATGGATACGCAGATTATGTAATTTTCAGATTTTGGATGCCACGCCCCCTTCGCCCACAATTTGAAAAAAACGTATTTCAACTACTAAAGACTTGAGATTTGGCAAACGGACAAATTTGCAATTAATATATTCTGAAAGTTTCATGAAGATAGTCCATCTAGAAATGTTATAAGCGTTCAAAGTACAGCCCATCCCACCCCCAACCGTCGGCAGCAACTGCGCGGTTAGCAGAGGGCGCGTAATATATACGTGCGGTAAGAAGAAGAATATTTTTTTTGGCAGGGTTCAGGGTATCTCGTAGTCGAGCCGTCTCGACTAGAGCCTTCTTACTTGTTTCAATATTGCTCTTATAAACATAAAGATACTGGTAGCAGTATATCTTTACACCTATTTATTGTCAGATAAAGCAATGGATCAAGGGTATTTAGTAGTTGGGCACCTCGATTAAAGCTTTTTTGAATGTTATTTATATAATACCATAAATTATTTGTTTGTTTGGTAAATAATACTTTTATTGTATTCTGTTTTTTGTAGGCCGTTTCTTGTGGCCTGCGCAACGCTTATGGGTACGACGCTGCCTTCTTTGCCATACCCGCCGGCATGTTGGGCTCCATTGGATTGCTGCAGTTCCCCAACATAACGATCTCACTGTATATAATGTGGAAAACACTTCAAATGCTCTACAACTGGGGCATCGCGGAGAGTGTGCTGCCGAATGTACCTCACTTCAACATGTTCTTATATGCAAGCTTCACAGCTCTGCTCTTCCATTGCGCCATCCTGGAGGCAAGCTCAATTCGCAACAGCTACTATAAGTTTCTCATGAATATTTCTGGAGGAAGGTGCGTGTGTGCAGACCTATATATGTAGGTCTAGAAAATCTAATATGTATTTCATTTCGTCTCCACAGAATAAGCCTCTTCGATAGACGCCCTTTCCAGCCGTTAGGACTGAAAAGTCACGATCAACTACTGGAGGTCGTCAAGCGACTCAAAATAGACATGACGAATCCTTTGCCCAAAATTCCACTGGTCATCTAATTCTAAGATTATTAACTTAAATAATATTTTAAGCTTTATATGAATCAAATTGTGGTTATTTATTGAATGAATGATCGATTTATGAGCGGCAAACAGAAATTGTTGCTACGAACTTGTGATGAAACTTTCAATAAAAAGTATTTTATTATTAAAAGGATTATCATGGACAAATTAACTTTTTGTCTTTCTAAGTTCTGTGCAACTGTTTTTAAATGAATAGTACGTAACATATTTATAATAATGTTTTTCAAATTTTGCTGAATTTAAAGAATGATATACGTGTTGATTGTGATAAGAAACAATACAGAAGTATTTAAACATAGCTTTTTCACTTTGTTAGTCAAGTTACGGGAAACCATTTTTGCGTGAGCTTTGATCCTTCTTTAGTTGACTCACGCAGTAGATCGATGATTTGAATCGCACAGTTTGATATATAATATTGTCTCAATTTTATTTCTCCTCCCTTGCCTTATAGATATAAATTTCCTTTGCCTTTTCTTGCCACTCAGTTCACTTCTTCCCTGACCTGGAACTGAAATATCAAAGCAGACAATTACTAATTTCATGGCTCCAATATAGATATTTAGTGGAATGAAAGTCCTACATAACTTGATATTTATTAAAAACAGATTGCTAAACAATTCGTTAATCTATGTATTATTATACAATAATTAAAATGTTACTTTTTGATTATTAAAATTAAAAATGGTCAAATTGAAAACAGTGTTAAATATTCACACATTAGCCTAAGCCTATCTTGAGCCACAATTTTGCTCTGCGTAAATAAATATAATTGTTAGAGCAAAGTGATATAATTTGCGGACATAAAGTGTCGACGGCGCCTCGACAATAAAAAGTATGAAAAAGTTTTGAAATTAAATGTTTCTGCATGCCCAAAGTGCTCATAAAGTGGGCCGAAAGCGGGTGCACATTCATCACATGATAAAGGACAGGCCTCATCCTTGGCAGGCAAAATGTAAATTGGTAATGGGAGACAAAGGCAAACGGAGCTCCCCAGCTGGCGGAACAACTCTAGACGAGAAGTGGCGGCTGAGCTGGAGCTGTGCTACTCAATTATTTACATTTATATGTCATAGAAATTTATTGCCCGCCATAATTCACTCGGCTAGCCGAAAGTGCAGCGTTTAAAATTTACTAAAAATAAAATGGAAGTCAGACTGAAAATGTAAATAAAATAACATAAAATAAAATAAACGCAGCGCTGTCCTTCGCCCATGATTATCTTAACAGGGTGCGTGCGGGCTTAACAAATGAATTATTGGCTGGGTCAAATTTAATGCTCCACTTCGTTATGCTACAGCCGAGCCCACAATAAAATCTGCCTGGCTCTACTCCCGCTTCAGTCAGTCGTCAAATGGATGACATCCTTGTTGTTTCAAATTGAGATGCGAAAAGTGTAGCATACTTCTCAGAGCGTGCACATACCAAATAAATATAGCATACTTCTGAGGGCCTGCAATTGCAGGCTCTTTGTATTTATGAAATGTATATGTATCTCATTTACTTGCGGGCCTGGCGCAACATGGAGACAAGTCAACAGCTTGGAAAATACAAATGAACCAAGTGACAAATCGCATTAATCACAGCCAAGATTTTATTTTGCAATGAAAGCAGCTAAACAACATCCGCTGCCTATATACTATATATATATATATATATATATATATGTTTGTGGCACTGAAATTATCAACTTAGCAGCTGCAATTTTTGTTGTTGTTCTTGCTTGTCTCATTTTTCCGCGTTGCTGGCGCCTAGAGAGAGAAAGAAAAGAAAAAATGCATATAAATTGAATATTATAAATTGTCTCATTCCAACTTCTGTTCAGCTCTGTAGTTAACGCCGCGTTTAGTCGCTTCTCCTTGGGACGCCTTGTTGCAAAAAGTCGTAACTTCATTTATGTCAATCACAATGCTCTGCCTCGCTAGTTCTTGTTGCGCTCGACCCAAATTGTAAACAACTAAATTATGCAAATAAATTAGTTTGTCCTAGTTCGCTTGCTATGAGCCATTACAAGCGCACAGAAGCAGACCATAGAAAAAAGAATTGCCTGAGGTTACGATGTTAAAAGTAAACAATTAAGAGAAACTACTTAAAAATTAATAATAAATTAATGTTTATTCATTTATGTTTTGTTTAGTTGAGCTTCGATTCCAATGAATTTACTTATTTCATTTATTCGTTTTCTGTACTTTTGTTTAATCTTGGGCGTGGCAACACTGATAAAAGATAAATCGATGACAGTTTAAGTGTAGGACTGCCTGAACCTTCATCAATCAAGCAGACAACGATTTCAGTTTCAACAATTTCTGTGTTAAGCATATTTTATTACAAACAAACTTTATAAGTGGATTGTATACAAATTCTTTAGCTGAGGCTTACGCCAGACTTTCAGCTTAAATAAAAGGATATCTTGCATATATATCAAAATTTAAATTGTACATTTAAAAACAAATTCCAAATTGAGTTTTCATGCAAATGAAGTTCCTCCTGTCAAATAAAAAACAAATTGCAAAAAATTAAAATAAAAATAGGTAAATAACAACAAGACGAGATATTGCACCTATGCATGCAGGTCCTTTTTTCTGTTGCAGTAAATTACATTTGATACTTTTACGAAGACAGGCCAAATGACAAGGTATGTCAACGCAAGATAAGCACTAAGTGAGACCAGGGCAAGAGCAACCGATGATGCTTTCTCCTGCCAGCCAGGAAATGGGTGTGTGCTGATAGTGTCCTTGTCTATTACAAAAGCTGATACAAATTTTCTTCACTTTTCCTATTTTTCTTCTTTTTTTTTTTTGCCGAACATTGAGTTGAGCATTCTTTAATTAAAATTTCTTGGTCACTCTTTGAGATGTTTCCCAGTGATACAAAAATTGAAATTAAACTGAATGAGGTAAACGCTATGCACTATAAAACAATGTAACAAATAAAACAAAAACGTTTTCGTAAAGGTTTCAAACTTAATGCAAATCAGCGTTTGACGTGAATCAAACTATTGGTAGTAGATATTAATATTATACACAATAAGTATAATTATTATTATTTTATGTTGAAAACAGATTATCTTTACAAATAAATTTAATGAATTAAGTTAAATCTTGCTATTTGCAATATATATTTGTTTGGTTTTACATCAATTGCAAGTCAAACAAGTAAGAAGGCTCTAGTCGAGACGGCTCGACTACGAGATACCCTGAACCCTGACAAAAAAAAATATTCTTCTTCTTACCGCACGTATATTTTACGCGCCCTCTGCTAACCGCGCAGTTGCTGCCGACGGTTGGGGGTGGGATGGGCTGTACTTTGAACGCTGACTCCGTTTCTAGATGGACTATCTTCATGAAACTTTCAGAATATATTAATAGCATTCCAATCTGTCCATTTGCAAAATTACAAGTGTCTAGTAATTGAAATACGTTTTTTTCAAATTGGGGGCGAAGGGGGCGTGGCATCCAAAGTCTGAAAATTACATAATCTGCGTATCCATAATATCTATCTAAATATACAATTTGAAGTCTCTAGCTAAAACGGTGTAGAAGTTATGCTCGAAAAACGTAAAAAACGTAAACGAATTTTCGATTTTTTATCGATAATTAAGGAATGGGATAAGTTATCGAAAAAACAAAATAAACTTGTACTGCGTAACTAAGATACGAGTGTTCATGTAAAATTTCAGCTCTCTAGCTTTTGTAGTTTTCGAAATCTCGACGTTCATACGGACGGACGGACGGACGGACGGACGGACAGACGGACAGGGCTATATCAACTTATTTTTTTGTGCTGATCAAGAATATATATACTTTATGGGGTCTGCGACGTCTCCTTCTGCCTGTTACATACATTTTCACAAAAACATTATACCCTGAATTCCCATTTTCAATGGGTTCAGGGTATAAAAAGAGCTAAAATGAAATTAATAATAATAGTAATAATAACAATAATAATAATAATAATAATAATAATAGTAATAATAATAATAATAATAATAATAATAATAATAATAATAATAATAATAATAATAATAATAATAATAATAATAATAATAATAATAATAATAATAATATAGGCGTGATTATAAAAAAACTTACTTTTATAAGCTGACATTTTTGTATAACTGTAAGTCGCTGAAAGTCGCAGAAAAATTTTTATGGGCAAGAAGAGATTTTTAAGACCACCGCTGTAAACGAGCAAGTATTGGGATACGAAACAGTTGTTCTATTTGCAACATTTACAATCTCAATATGTAATTATTAATTAAAACAATATTTACGTCAGGTAATATCCAATAAGATAAGCATTTGAAATAAATGGTATATGTGCTAAGAACCTATAAACAATCAGTTCATCATAGATCCAAAAATAATTTCTAATGGGATTAAGATTTATCTTCTGTTATTTGTCCCGTATCTACCCACAAATATCATAAATTAGTCAATTCAAATAATAACATGAATTTGTATATGAGTTCATATTAAGATATTTACCCTGTAAAAAACAGGGATAGCGGAAGTGTCGCTCTGCTTATGCTTGATTTCCAATACACACTCCCCGGGTGTGCTAGTTTCTCTTAATGTTGAATATCTGAAATAAAACAGTACAAAATTTAACAGAAAGTCATGACAACAAATTGGACTGGACTGGACTGGGCTGGACAAAATAATCTAAAGCAGTTTCTCTCTAGTAAAAAGCATTTATATGTTAATTAATCTAAATAATTGTCCATCTCACGCAATTAAATATGACTTTGACATCAGGCATGTATAATATAACCATCGGACCAAAGCACACATTTTATATTATTATTATTTTATTTATTTATATTTTTTTTCAGTAACTTTTAACATTCCTTAACAATGTATAAGCTCAATTCTGTAATAACTTTATTACACATTTATTGCTAATTTACATTACCGAAGAAGACTTATCTACAGTTCATACCAGCTTAAGAATGTATTCGGATTATATTCTAACCTTCTATCTTCATCAATAAAAGGCAACTGCAAGCAGGCCCACAAACTAAAGGACAGCTAAACCAATAAAATAAAATAAAATCATAATTATAAGCTCTGCTCTAGCCAATTTCTCACCATACAAATTTTTAGAATTTGACAAATAATCTTGCAAACTTTTAAAATTATCTAAATAATAAATTTAGGCACGACAATGGCGATAAGAAACATTTGTCGGTTAATAATTGGGCGAAGGTTGAGCATAATCAGTTACTGGAATCACGTTCTATAGAAATCACTATCAGCAACTAACTCTGTTAGACTGAATCCAAATGGATTTTCATGTTAGTCAGGCTGAGCTAATCAAAATATACTAGTTAATAATATATGCCTTATGAGCACAAGTCGTAGGAAATAAGTTGACCGACAGAGTAGTTAATATATATGCTTATCAAAGCTCCACTGAACATGCGATTGTAAACTATGTCCAGAAATTAGCCACAGCTAGGCAACATGTTGACAAGCAAGCAATTGAGCGTTAAGTTGGCAACAATGTTGCGCAACATGTGTGAAAGACACTCGAAGTTCAATCGAACACGCTCGAACCTGGTGGCAGTCCAATGCCAAATCGTTTACAGGACGATGTTCGGCTAGAGCTTCGGCTCTTAGCCGAATCCTGCAATAGTCGACAGGACTCGCGTGGATTCGTGGCTGCAGTTAGGCGTGCATTACGGTACGCATCCTGTGGATTGAATGCGACTCTAAGTGGGTTAGTAGTACAAGTTCAGTTGAAGCTTTGGCGCAGCGTATCTGTTCCACTTGCCACAACGATGATGCTGCAACGGCATGGAACTGAAACAGGATGAAACGCCGCTGTTCGTTAGCAGGCGCTATGAGTAGCTTATGAATTACCGCTGGGAAAACAACGGCTCGACAGCATTAGAAAGCTAAACACCATTATAAATAGTCATAACTGCCTTTAAGTGGAAAAACTCATTATAAATATATATTTAAATACATATATATTTTGCAGATAGAACTGCCAAGTTATTACAGATGTTTGAGCAGCGCTCGCCAATTTGTTAACTCGACTATCAACAACTGCTCTCACATCTGGTCGATTTACTCGCTTTGTCTTTGCCATTGCCTTTTGAAATACTTTTGTTTGTGCTGCTGCAGTATCAGTTTCCTTCCTGCCACCCAGCTGGCAGCTGCAACAGCTGCCCAGTTATTGGCAAATGGTGGCGTCTGTTAAACGTTTCACGTCTCGGCAATGTCTTTGTTCAGCAGCCTGCCGTGTGTTTACCCCGCCACATGTACCAGCAGCAGCACCTCCTTTCCCTCAGCAACACCCACGGAACACATTTCTTTGTTATGCTTGCCGCTCGACAATTGCTCCGCTGATTGCCCTCATTTCAGACTTGAAATAATATTAAAAACTTTTACTCAACTCAATGCCGTCTGTCTGCCTATAAGCTCACTCTCTCTCTCTCTCTCTTTCTATCGTCTGGCTATCAGCCTACTTATCTCTCTCTCTCTCTCCTTCTCTCGCTGCATCTGTACGTTTGTCTGTATGTCGTTCAGTCACACCGGATTTCATGTTCGCTTTGGCTTGGTTTTGTCTACCAGCATTCTTCTTCTGCATTCAGTTTGCTTTGTCTTCGGCACTTCCCAAACCCGCTCCTCTCCATCTCTCTCACACTCTCGCACTGCGCCTAAATGTATGCTTCAACCGCACTTTGTCGATGGCTGCTGATGCAGCTGCAACTGCCACTGCCACTGCCACTGCCGTTGCGCCCGTATCAGCGCGCTTTGATTCTCATTTGTGTCTGCTTTTATTTACCACATAAATCACGTGCTCTGGCACTAGCCAAAGCCAAAGCCTTGGCAAAGACATTTCTATCTATCTACTTAGCTTCTCGCAGTGCTGCGAGCACTTCCTTTGCCTTTGCCTTATCTGTAGTCGCAGTTGTTGCTGTTCTTATTGCTATTAGCTTGTAGTTCTACTTCTCAGCACTGTCCTTTATCCCGCCCACCACGCCTACTACCTAACTATACAATAACATCGCAGAATTTTTTTTCTTTTTTGTAGATGTTAGTTTCTATTTATACGATTGTCCAATTTTTTCTTTTTTTTTTTCATTTCATAGAATTTTCATTGTCTACTTGGCACACACCCTATCTCTTTCTCTTTCTTTCTCGCTCTTTTATTCTGACAACATATTTGTTATACACTATAAAATATTACCGAAATGTTTATATTGCTAATCAAATCTAAGAAGCCTTTATATCATCAGTCCATCTTCGATTATTTTCGATTACTGTATTATATTATATATTAAATAAATGAATAAATTCTCTTTTCGTTATAGCTATAAATTATTTGTTTGACTGAAACCTAACTACTGCAAATTTCAAAGATCAGCAAACCTAGAATCTAAAGTAATTTACATTTAATTTTCCTTGTTTAGAAATGTTAATGTGCATTTTTGTTCATTTAATCATTATTTTGTTTATAGATTTTGCAATTTGAAAATCCAAAGCAGATATTTTTAAATTTATAGAAATAATATAATAATTTCTATATATAGGTTTTAGAATTATATTCAATTCATATAATCAATATCTATTTTTAAATTTAAACTCAATTATCATTATTAACCCTTTTATAAAATTATATATCAATATACATATTACAGATAAAAATTTAATAATATAGAATGAATTCATTATATGTTTTACCAAATGAATACATTTGGATTATATTTTTCATTCACGTTTCAGTATTCAATTTTAATTTGAAGGTTAAAACCAATATAATAATCAAGATAATTCAAGAAAAATAAAAAATAATTGAAATACAAAGTAGAGTGATATTAAAGTGCTGAACAATATACAAATATGTATATACATACTTTTATTTATTTTTTTTTTAGTTTATATATATATTTGTTCGCAAGGGTATTAAAGTTTCATGGTTAAAAAAAACACACACACACACACATTTTTCCTATGTATTTTTGTATATCTTTTATTCGACTTCTATTTGGCGATAGCACACGTTTTCGCTTTAGCGATTTTTCAGCAATTGCAATTGTTATTTTTTTATTTGTATTTTTATTTTTTTTCTTATTTATTTTTTTATTTTTTTTTTTTGCTAGAAATCCAAGCGAAGTCGTTGTTCAGCTGGTTGCCAGTGTTACAGTGTATGTGTGTTCTGTGTCCTGTATAGGTGTCTGCTTTTTGGGTAATTGATGATTTACAACTTATTTACGCTTCAATTGTGCAATAATTGAAAATTGCTCCAAATTCATTTGGGGGCACTTGGCAACTGAGGTGGCTGCTTGGGCTGGCGGCGTCTTCGCGGGTCAGCGGAGGCGTCTATCGATTTGGCCAGGCGGCGGCATCTTAAAGCAAAAGCAGCTAACACATAAGAAAAATTTTAATCGGCTTTGCCACATGCCCCGGCTCGATATGCAACACAAATGGAGCATGGAGAATGAAATGGGTAACGGATTAAGCAGCAGCTGCTGCTGCTGCAAAACTGTTGAAATCTCTGGCAAGCAGACAAAGAGAAATTTTGATCCAGAGTCGGCAAGGACAAAGAAGAGCTTGGCATGGAGCCACATTAAAATTGAAATAGATGCAGCAACGTGGCCAAAAGCCTGGCCAAAAAGGCGGCAGTACGGTTTGCCTTTTAAATTCAATTCGAAGTAAATGAAGCAGGCAGCAACAAATTTTTACAGCGAACCAAATTTAATAGCTCTCAACTTGACTGCAGCAGGAGTTGGTCTGCCATATGCCCGAAGAGCTGACTGCTTCGCTGGCAGCTGTCCGACAATTGGCAACAAAATTGTGGCCAAAATCATACGTTAATTGCATTACTGTGTGGCTTCATATTTTGTGTGTATTTCAACTGCTGCCACGTCGAGTTCGTGCGGCCTCATGCAGCAGCAGCCAATTATTAAAGTCATTAGTTGACGGTGCAGTTGGCAGCTGCTTGGCCATAAATCGCCAGCTGGCCAACTGTAAACACATGCCAGGTAACGGTCAGGACAAATGACAGGCCGACAGCAAAATGTTGCCTAATTTTTTTACGCTCTTCGAGCCTCAGGCCACACGCAGTGCCAGCATCGACGTTGACAAAGTTGCAGTCAACGCTAAGCGAACCACATAAATTTGTTGCTTGCTGCTGCTAATTCACCAGTGGGCGTGGCCATAAATAAAGCAAAAAAAAAAAAAATTACTGGAGAAACAAACTCAACAGCAAGCTGAAATTATGCCTAGAAGCTGGCGGCGACAAATGCGATGCTGCATTAGCTGCAACAACTGCAGTTGGAGGATTCAACAGCTCAGCTGGTCACATGGTCGCATGGACACATGGACACATGGCCAAGAGGCCCGTTCTGCAAATAGCCATCCACTGGCTATTAGATTACCCAGCTACCATTAAACAGGCCTCTAACCTCCGCTCCAACTCGGTCCCCTGATCCAATTCACACAGCTGCTGCCATTTGGCAAAGCCATTTCGCATTCGCGCTGTCATCGCCCAATGATATGTGTGGGTATGTGTGTGTGTGCGAGTGTGTGTGTGTGTGTATTGAGGTGTATGTGTGTAGTGATGATTATTTTGTCGGCTAGCAAAATGAAACCAGTTTCTGGCTGATTTGGTCTCAGCGCTTTAAAGTGTACCCTTTGCAATTTTCATTTGCATATCGGTCTAGCATGGCGTATACGTTATATTTTCGTAATCAAGTTTTAGCAGCAAGAGGTAAAGCACTGCAGACAGGTTTTAAAGGCCGAACGGTTTTACAACACCAATTACAGTTGGATGAATTCCGAGCTCGCTGACTATTAATTGCTAAAAAATAAAAAGACGAGTTAATGGGAAAGCAAATGCTAGGCTTACAGATACCCAGACCAGATGAGAGTAATACTGCAATTGATTTATATATTTATATATATACGAATTTTACGTTGTAGGAAAATATATTAATAGAACTATAAATTTATCTGACTTTTTTATTTATTTATTTAGAGTCTAAAAAAGAGAATTGATGAAGTACTACATTACGCACCAAGATTGGTTACACAAATTAACTATACTACATATCATATCATATCTATTCATATTCTATATTCTCAATAATCTTATTTTGAGAGCTGAAGAACAAACTTCTATAATAGTATTTAACAATTTATAAAAATTATTATTTATTTTTTTTTTTTTCATTTAATTCCTTCTATTTCATTTATGCCTCATATAAGTTATATTCCATAAAAATCACAAAATCATTAAGTTTTAAGAACCACATGAATTACATCACATTGATTACTTCATTGAATGGAATCTTAACAAACTTTTTTGCATTTTATTGTAAATTTTATCTACAATTATTCCACTACGAATCAATTACTGAGCTTCATTTTTTTAAATTGCACATACACTATTTTCTTCAAACACACTTTCACAGGGTATCCCTAAAAAAGCAATTAGAACACAGTAAAAAATTGAAATTGTCGCACACTTGGCCAAACATTTGAACTGCTCTTATCACTTCAAAGAGGCATCATGAGGCACTGAGCGAAGCTTCTAACTAACGAACACAGCTCGAGTTGAAGTCGAGGCGCTGCCATTTGCCCACTAGATAGAGTACGTCGATTTGCCTTGGACCAATTCATATACATATATCTAAATCTATATATATATATATATATATATTTGTATGTCTGTTGAGGCATCAGCAGTGTTTCCCCTCACGCAGTCAATTTCAGTGCACTTAAAACGGAAACGGAAGCGGTGAGCACTCATTGTCAAGCTCAAGCTCAGGCGCAACCGTTGTTTGCCCATCGCCAAAGCCAACGTCAACGCCAGCGCCAACGCCATCGCCAGTTCCCATTTCCCATTTCGTATTTGCCATTTACCACTTACCATCTATCCGTTGCTCTATCTGTTTCTTCTTTCCGTCTATCTAGACTACGGCACATTTTTTTATTCGAGTCTTTTCCCTAGCAGGGCAAGGGTATTCTAATTTAGGCAAATCGTGTGTAACGCGTGAAAAGGGAGAGATATTGAAAAATCTCGCTTGGAGGTTTATAAATATTCGAAAGAACGAGAGTGTTATCTAAACTTCTGGTGTGAGCAGCTTTTCCCGTTATGCTTATAAAAGAAAACATATCAATCTTTTACCATCTATTTTAAATAACTACAATTACCTATCTTCCTCTATATTCTATTGGCGTGTTACAATTTCTACAATTTCAATTATCATCTTTATCTTAATTATCTTAAGTCTTAATCTAATTTGAAGCTACTATCTGCTACTATCTCAATTTGAAATATATTGTCTAGAGTCCCTATGATATCATTTGCATAAATTATATATTTGTTATTTGATAATTGTAACTTTTACCAAAAAAAAAAAATTAAAAATCCCTATTTGAATTACTCCTGTAAAAGAATTTGTTGCAAAAAGCTCGTTTTTTTTTTATTATTATTATTATTATTAATTATTTTTATTTTGTTGCAGCACTTCCAAGCTCTACACTCGGAAGTGTATTTCATCTACTGCTTGCCTTTCTTTTTAGCCTTTTTTTGCTATCGGTTAAATACTCTGGGCTCGAGCGTGTTAAAGTACATTTGATTTGATTTGTTGTTGACGTCGTCGTCGTCGTCGTCATCGTTGCTGTTGCTGCTGCTGTTGTTGTTGCTGTTGCTGTTGCTGTTGCTGCTGCTGCTGCTGTTGTTGGTTAATGGACAGCCGAGCAGCAGTTGTTAGTCTGACACTAATCGCTCAGTTAGCTGACGTTCCCAATCGAGCGACCAGAACCTAGCTATCCCCCTACCGTTCAGATATAGCTGTCCGTCAACAGACATTCGAGTGCCACAGCATTTTTAATGCAATTTGTCTGATTTGTTGTTGACATATCTGTTGTTGTTGGTGGTGTTGTTGTTATTGCTGGACTGTTGGTTGTCGTGATTTGTTGCTGATTTTGTCATTTAGTGATTATAAAGTTGTTTTTTTTTTTCTGTTTTGTTTGGCCCTTTACATACACACACATAGACAAATTACTGTGCGACGCAACCATTACTAATTGTCATCAAAATTAAGTGGATTTCGCGTTTAATTGAAATCGTAAAGTAAATCAACCATCTAATCGTTAGAATGGGTTTTAAAGTCAAATTAGTGCAAGTTGTTCCAATAAGCATCTGCTGCTGCTGCGGCTGTTACTTCTACAGCTGCTGTTGATGCAATTCAAACTCTTCCTCAAATGAGCTAACACGGTGCCAGCAATGCTCCATTTTGGCCGTTTAATTTTCTAAGCAAAATCTACTGATCCAAGAGTTACGAACATTAAAAATTCAATTCGTATGGTACGGAAATTGTAGATTATCTGGAAAAAATTCGAGAAACTATTAAGGTGATATGAACAAAAATCATAATATTATATACCGAAAAAATTGAAAACATTCAACAAATTTTTAAATGAAAATTTTTAATTTAAAATTTTATTTTGCAAAAAAGAAATTAATTTATAATTATTGCAAGTCAGAAAATTTAATGAATGACACTTTTCTCAAAGTCAATGAAAAAAAAACTTTCAATAGCCAATAAATAGAGTGGCAATTGGTATTCACAATTCTATAGAATAACCCAGATATAGTCCTTCAAAGCGGATGAGTTAAGAAAAGTCGAATTAACAAAAAGTTATTATTATTTTTTAATTAAGGTATATATATTCTACTACAATTAAGAATGAATTTTAAGAGTATTAATTCACAGTAAATTTATACAAATCCAAGCTGACATAACTAACTGGAAATAGCTGCAATTATTTTGGCCACCACTGACAAAGGACTTCCCTTTAGGCATTTGCAGTGGCGGGGCCGAAGGGATGGACAACCGACAACAATCAATGTTCTCTAATTGTTTCCGAAAAGATTGACTAGCCGACTACTCTGGGGGACAAGAGGGGGGGGGGGGGGCTCTCTGCAGTGCATGGAAATGTGCAGCAAATGTTGGCATTGGCAATGAAAGAACTGTATTGGCAACGGCAACGGCAATGGCAACGGCAACTGAAGCAGCTGCAGCCACCACAGTAGACAACTGCTACAGTGCCTTGTCGTTATCTCAATGGTGTGTTCTACCAACTTCCGGCATGGGTCTCATCAACAACGCACGCACATGTGCGACTGTGTGTGGCAGACAATTACATGACTTAGCCGACCAACTGGCCAGCTAACCAGCAGTCCAACGTAACAGCTGGCAATCATGTCTGATGAGCAAGCGACTGCGGTTGCAGCATTATGACATGATGAGCCTCATTCAGTGGCAAAACCATTAAGTGCCAACTTAAATGCACCGCCAGGCAATAAAAAAGGACTTTTCGAAAGGAAAAGTTTCTGTGCGTCGTTAAATCTAAAACTCGATTGTTCTAATGAAAAGAAACAACTGGAAAATTGTTGACAGGATACGATTGTGGATACGCCTTTAATTTGTTGCCAGACTGCATATCCTTGAGTAGCTACTGGCTACTGGCATGAAGACTACCCTGTAACGAAAATCTAAATATTAAAAAAATTTTGTTTTTCATAATTTTAAACAACGTATTTATCAATAGGATGGAGGAGGGCACTACCATTGCAATTGCATTAAATAACAAACATTTCCATTTTATTATAATACCCCTTAATCCTTTTACTGAGCATCGAGCAATGAGTTTTTGTTCCTCACAAACTTTTCAAAGTGTCCTTGCTCGTGGCTCTAAATAGCAGTTAAAGGCTAGCCAGAGAGTCTGTCCCTGGGCTTGACTTCATTTGATGTGGCATTGCAACAGGAAATGCCATTTAATTGTCCCCCCACTTGTGCGTAATACCCAATAAAATGGACTGATTTAATACGTATCTGACAGTGCGGAACAGTTAATGAATGTATAACAGCCCATGGGGCAAACTTATGAGTTCACATGGACGACGAGCTTAAGTAGCACAGCATGCTTCCCTGATGGAAACATCAACACCAGCCTGAAGAACACCATCAGCACATCATAGGGAACAGAACAGAACAGAAGTGGAGCACCGTCTACTGCTGCTGCTGCTGCTGCTGCTGCTGATGCTGATACTGATGCTGGCAATTATGGCAATTCAAAGTCACGTAGTATGGCAACAGATTTTTGAAATGATTTCATAAGTGCTAAAAACGCACAGAACTTTTCACAAAGGCCAATGCCAACGAACTTTGGGACCAAATAGTTGACATGGGTTTTGCCAATCGTGATACGTTCTTCTCAGCTTTAAGTCTTTAAGAACTTGTTGCTTTCACAATCGACAAGTTCATGGAAATGAAATACAAATAAATTAACTAGATCCATAGCACTGCGTGAAGCATTCCCAACAGCTCTGTGCGCGGCACATTAATCGCAACTATGCCGGCCTGCAGCCAAGCAAGCGCCAATAATAGCCAAAAGGCCCATTTAAATGACATTCAATGAGCCTGCGAGCTGCTCGGCGCTGTAAAGCCCAGCGTAGCCCAGGTAAACAAGGTAAGATTGAAAAGCAACACGGCTAACGAGGTCCGCCTTGCTCCTTCTGCTTACTGTTCCAAAGTGCAATGACAATAAATAAAATACCATCGAGAGCCAAGCTACGCACAGTGGGCGAATTTCCAAAGGACGAACATTATATCAATTTACAATACACAAATCTGATTGAACTAAGTGCCTTCTTTAAGAACTTAAATTTAATATAAATCTATAGAATAGCTGACACTCTGAATTTAATTTAATACTACTTTATAATATATATTGTATATACGAATATATTTTTGTTGTTACTTTATTGGAATATAATGTTGACTGTTTCTTGTTGTCTGCAAACAAGTTTATTTAAGAGAAAAAACTCAGAGTGCGTTGAAAAAGAGTAATGAGCCATTTGTGTATGTATTAGTAAGCAAAGGTTGTGTCATTTGCTTACTTACTTAGTCCCATTGTAGGAACGCCAATCGGATCTTCCTTAAACAATGAAGGCGTTCAACAGAAAACAAAAATCAAAAGCAACCGAAAGCGGCAGAGTGAGAGAAAGAGAGAGAGAGAGAGAGAGAGAGAGAGAGAGAGAGAGAGAGAGAGATAGCTCTCTCCTTCATTGTTTAAGAAGAGAGCGAATGAATATGATTTTTTTTCATTCTATATATATTTAATTAATAATCATTTTTGAAAAAAATGAAAAAAAAACGATTCAAATATAAACTAATTATACTTGCACCGCTATCTATCTGGCATGTAATCTACGTAATATACCAACCAAATCATTTAGTTAGTTTCCATATAGATGTCAATTAATATATTCTCATATATATAGAGACGTATTGAGAACCGCAAAAATTCTTTTAATGAAAATAATATATTCGTAATTTATTTCCTTACAAATTGTCTGTATTTTGGACATCAATCATTTATGGAATTCTTTCAATGTTAAAAACAAAAAATTAAAAATAAAGTGTAATATGTATTTAAACTCATTTTCTTGATCAATTTACAATCGAGGCCACTGTCGTTGAGCTGCGCTTCGCGTTTATATAAACAATGTTTAAAATCAATTTATCAGCTTGGCTTCGATGAGGTGTTGCCATAAGCTCGGCCATGGCCAAATGGAAGTGTCTGAAGGTATCTATAGTTCTCGTTAGCCGGGCCAGCATTGGCAGAGCTCATCAAACTTTATTGATACGAAAAACAAAGCCAAGCGCAACAAAATTTAACAACGAGCTCTGTTTACCTCACCGGCTTAACACGCGATTAAATTCTAATATGGATTTTATGCGGCAAGCGGCACAGGTAGCTGACAAATGACAGGTTCGTAAAGCGCGCATCATTGACACGTTGGCATTAAAACCGTTTATTGTTCTCGCGTAAGGCTGCGTTAAAATAAGTAATGACTGCCTTGGCGGGGATGCTGCTTTTTAGGATTTTATTAACGCGCTTAGCTGGCAAGTGGATGAATTCCTCTTAGTTGGCAAGTGGCAATGACTTGATAAAGATTGATTGATTGATGGACCGCTGCGACTGCCACTGCTGCTTCATTCTGCGTGTTATGACAAATTGAGCTGTCATAATTCCGCATTCACGCTTCCCACAAGATATGCACGCGTACGCGGCGTATGAGTAATCCAATGTTGCGTATACGTCGCCTGACACCCAGCACAATGCAGCGCAGCACATTAGCAACAAGGGCACACACAATCATCAGCATTAAGAACAAATAATTTTACACTACACACACACTCACATATTCGTACACTTGCCAATGCTACGACTGTGACAGTTAAGCTTAAATTTTGTGCTGCTTTATAGATGGTTTACAAGCGTTTACTTCACACATGCACATATTTAATGAGCTCACACACATGGCTGTGTATGTGTGTGTGTGTGCGTGTGCGTGTGTGCTTGATGAGGTAAATTAAATATTGCAACACAAATAGCAATGAAAACATGATGCGTAATTGCATGCATTTTATCACACGGCCAAAGTAACGAGCATTAAAGCCAACATTACATTTACAGTATTAAGAAAGATGACGGCACAGACAGGTGTTGCCCGACTTAGTAGGTGTATGTGTGTGTGTGTGTGTGTGTATGTTTCAGATTATTATGTGTGCGTGTATGTGTGGGTGATACTCGCACATACATTGTATTTAATTGCCAGGCATGTAGCACATGTTTAGCTGGACATGCTGTCATTGAATCAGCCACTGATTGCATAGCTTTGCTGCCTGATTAGCGCGACTTTGTTGTGGCAGCCACATGATGTTGTCGCATGTGCCACTTGGGCAAGAGCTAAGAAATGGAAATGCATTATTTTATAGAACTTATGCGGGCGCAGCTGCCTGCCATTGAGCAAAAAATCAAAGTCGGCAACGCCCAAGCCAAGAACAATGCTAGACATTTGCAATTGTTGCCACTTGTCGCGCTGTGTGGCCTCGTTCTCTAGAATGTCAGATACCAAAGAAATGGAAAAATATAAAAGATATTTAAACCTGGGTAAATTGCAATTTGAATGCCCTTGCAGAAAGTCTGAAAATAAATAAAATATTTTTTCAGATTTTATACATTTGGAACTCAATTTACAAAATTTCAAGCTAAATAGAAGAGATCAAGAGATATTATCAAGCTTAATTTCGTAATAAAACTCCTCGAAATTTTATTTTATTTTCCCAAGGTCTGTTTCAGTTTATAGTATTATATTTTAAATTTGTATTCATATTATATTCTGCCGAACTACACGATAGCTGATTGGCTTACGGTCTAAATGAGTTATCGAAAAGAAGCCCTAAATCACAATTTCGATGCTCAGTAAATACATACATATAATTTATGTATTATCAGAGTAAAATTATAGAGGTGATAGTCAATTTATACCATACACAACAACAACAACAACATTTAAATTTTAACTATCATTAGAGCACATTGATCTGATAGACTCGTCAGAAACACGATCGATTTTACTTTGCACTAATATCCCACTCGAACAAGTTTTTAAAATACTTAAGAACTTGTTCTAAGCGTTGCAAATGCTGTAACAGTATGATTAAGCTTAGTCTTAGGGTAAATGAAAATCCGCGCCACAAAAATGTTTTATTGTGTCGCATTGCATCGCGCTGCAACGCGTCGCATCTTGTTGCTTGTCTTGTTGCTCGGCTTTGTTTCAACTGTCAGCTGTCAGTCGTGTTGCTGCGGTTGCTGCTTGGAGTCGGTTTGGTTTAGTTTGTTTTAGTTCAGTTTAGTTTAGTTTGGTTTGGCTTGGCTTGGCTTGGCTTGCCTTGGCTTTAAGCTGCTCTCGCATGCTTGCCAGTTGGTGTGGCACGAAACTGTTTGTTGATACTAATATTTGGTCTTAGCTGTTGCTTCTGCCACACATTCGTCTGCATCTGTGTGCGTAAGTGTGTGTGGGTAAATACAAAAACTTCTGCTTAACTACAGCAACATTTCATTGTTTATTTTCCCAGTTTTTTACTTAGTATTTTTGTTTTTCATTTTTTCGTTTCTTGTTTGAGGTTTTTAAAACAAAAGCTGCTTTCCTGCCTGTAGCCCAACGCACTTTGCTAATATTAATGCCAAAGTGCAAAAGGTGAAAAACTTGTTTACTCCAAATGGACTTCGGCATCGCACAGTTGTCTCAAAGTTGACCAACACGCTTACCCACAGTGACGAAAGTACAACAATTCTCGATCAAAATTGTAAGTTATAATAAAAACAATTATTTTACACGGTAAAGCACCTAAAAACATATGAATTTCATTCACATTTATTTGACAAATGAAAAACATTAATGGCATAAACTGAGTGACTATATCAAATGGAAAGTATTTTAATTTACAATATTACTTTATTTTGAGAGCTCATATTTAACAGTCGATAAATCTGCCAAGGTCAATTGCAATTCCTTGAGCGTCTATTAGTAAATTTAGACAGAGTAGCCTTTCTCTATCATGAATATATTTCATTAAGAGTTTCTTTTGTGTATTAACATTGTTCAGTAAAATACTGTTAACATGTTATCTTAACAGCTGTAATAATTGAAACCGCTTTGATAAATGTTAACATTTATAATTCGCAACTGTTAAGTTAACAGCTTGTATAATAACTTGTATATTAACTTCTGTTATCTAATAACATATTTCTGTTAACATTTAGAATTAACAGCTTGTGATAATCTTGCATAATAACTTCTGTTATCTAATAACATATTTCTCGATTTGATTTATTCATTGACACTTAGAACCCTAAATATTTTTCTTAATTATTCCACAGTACTTGCTCAAGGTGCTTTCTCATGTATAGAAATGAAACATGTGCACAAGCGATATGTATTATAAACAAACACATTCATGTTATATGTTTGTATATAATGTTATATATTTCAAATAAGTTTTCCTTCAATGTGCAGTGAATTTAAGCTCCTGCCTCTGCCATTTAGCATTTACCACTGTACATGCGAGAACTTAGCAAGCCGCATGACCACGCTCACTCACATATGGTTATATATACATATAGATTTATATATACATTTATAGCTATGTATATGTATAAGTGTGTGCACCTGTTTGCATCGCCAGCTTAAAGCTGTGGGTCCAGCTGGATAGCTGCCTGGCTGGCTCTCTGCCTAGCCTGGAGACGGGCAAGTGCAGGCCGCATGCACTTTGTATCTCTTTGCAAAGTTTCGGTTGTGGCAAAAGGTAGGGTATTAAGTTACCTGGTGTAAACATAAATTTTCAACATTTTGTTCAAATTGTTCATATTTATATTTCGGCTGCATGTTTAAATAGACAGTTTAAAAGTTGTTATGGTGCCATGTTATTTGACTCATTTCAGGCGAAAAGCAAAATTTTAATCCAACTCATGTCAAATAAATGTTTGTTAGCCACAAACACACGCAGAGACACACACACACACGCACACTCACGCACATATAGGGCGCACTACAACAAATAGTTAATAAAATTGTGCAAATATCTGGCATGCTGCAAAGCACACATTTTGCAATATTCTTCGTCTAGTGGCTAGTTCCAAAGAAATCTGAGCTGAGTGTTGACCACAAAAAGCCAACTTGGCAACACACCCCAGCGCACATAGTGACATGCACACAGACACAAACACACACACGCCTGCACAACTAGTAAAGTTCATGGCATCAAGTGTGAAAGCAGCTTTGGCTAGCCGCAGGTGACACAACTTGAGAGCCCAACTATATGGAAGACTAATACATTGATGCAACAATACAAAGCTCGACCCGAAAAAAAATATATAAATTACGAACGATTGCTGACCTCTCTGGCGTGGGCCACACCATTAAACATAACATTTAACAGCATTTGTGGCAAGCTTTTATCAAATGCTACATTTGCGCGAAAATAGTTTATGACCGCCCTTTGTAGTTGCTCTCGGCTTTTTAATATACCCTGTAAATGCATGGATAACGCAGATTTCATTGAACATGTCAATTGGGCTTGTCTTGCATATATTATAGATATATAAAGCTTAAGATATTTATTACCATTAATCAAATATGAGCTTCCAGTTCTTAAACAGTCAATCAATTGGTTAGCATTTATATATGTATGTATATGCAAAAGGAGGTAAAAGTAATTCTCCTCTGTTCTCTTGCTATAATCTTTAATTTAATAAACAACTTTAGATTTGTTTTATATTTTTATCTATAAGGATTTTTATTTTATTTACTTAAATAATTGACAAAAGTAGAGTTGACTCTAAGATGAACAATTGAAAAATACATTGTAATATGTATAAAGCCTAAAGAAAACAATTATTATCAATAATTATTCCATCAAAACAAAAAAATGATATTGGCCAAATTAACCGTTTTATACCATCGCATTCATAGGAGTCAGACGCTTATTGGCGTAAGGCCGCGATGAATAAACCCCACAAGGAGTAGCCTGGAACGGTTGAAACCAATGATTTAGCTACTCAGAAACGTGCGACCCGGAATTGATCCTTCATTCATTATTCAGCTTTCTAGCGGAGTGAACCAATTCAAGGCTTATGCACTTGTAGAATATTTTGTTTAATTGACAAATATAAAAACCGAATTGACATATGGCCCTACTTAAGCATTTTTCAATAAGGCGATTACCCTTTGCCCCACCGTGTAGTAGTTAGAAAGACTCTCTTATATCCGATCGATCTGTAATACAAATTTCAGGCTGATTGACTAACTACTTAAGTAACTGAGTGAATGGCTGATTGACAGGCAATCAATCAGCTAGATGAAAAAAAATCGTAATATAAAAATAGATACAATCAGTATAAAATTCATTGAATATATGAATGCTACGTGACTACAGGGCAACTAGCAGCCGTTCACCCCCTTCACTTGAGCACTTGGAACTGTTTTTGTTTCAACTTTTTGGCTGGCCAAGTTACCGCAAACCCAGCGCCAGCCGCAATATCATAAATATTTTATGTTGCGGCATGTTTTGTAATTCGTTTGTGTTTTGCAACTCGATTCCATCCTTTTTACTCTTTTTTATTTGGTGTATGAAATGCTTTTCGAATAGTTGTGTTTTGGGCCAAAAGTTCTTTAAAGCTGCCGCAGATAGCAGCAGAGCTAACTAGCAGCAAATTATTTTAAATGCCACATCCGTCCCGGCAACCGCGAACTTATGTTTAATTACACAAAGTGCTTGGATTTTCATAATTAGCGCGCTGCATGCAATCAGGCAACGAGCAGCTGCCGCATTCAAATCGCGCCAACATTTTGCTGTAACACGCGCGGCGCGTAATTAAAAAATGTAAAGAAGTGAATGCCCACAAAGCCAAGTCTGACTGAGAATTAAGTTCAGCAGATCCTGAGCTCTGTGTATTCCCGAACTGCAGCAAGGAACCATCGATCGACTTTAAAGTCGCAAACTGTGCCAGTTTTCAGCATCCGGCTGCAAGTCGCCTTGATAATTGAGATAGAGAGAGAGAGAGAGAGAGAGAGAGAGAGAGAGAGAGCGGAAGTGAGGAAGAGGGAAAGAGGGAAAGAGCGAAAGCGAGGAACCGTGAGTGGAGGACAATGCTTGAGGGACATGTTCGGCCCGTTGCAGTTCCATTGGTATTGTTGCTGCCTCCACTACCTGCAGCAACTCGGCACAGCTGAGAGACCGTGCGACAGCGGCAAATGTTGCAATTATTATGCAGCAGCCACATGACGTGACAGTTTGCCCGGCATATGCATATGCATATGGATATGCATGTATGTGTGCGTGTGCGTGTGTGTGTGTGTGTGTGTGCTAGTGCACACAAAAGTTCAATATGTAAATGGGCACTGTGTGCGTGAACTGTCAACACATGGGCAAACGAACGAACGAGCCAACGAAAATGCAACCGTCACCTTGGGAGTCATCAACATGAACAACGAAAACAGGCACTCACACACACACAGATACACATACACACTCGCACACACACACACACACTCAAACAGAGCCGTGCAATCGTTGACCACGAAGCAGCAACAATCGTGTCACACATATTGTGGGTCACTAGCGCAGAGCTAATAAAGGCAATGAAATAAAATGAATGAGAGCGAGTGCAAGTGTAAAGGGAGCTAGGAACTGAAATCTACAATTGTGGAACACAGCCAAATGAAGTAATTTATTAACATGGATTAAAAATCAATTTAAAATAAATAAGAATGTTGCATAATACTTATTTCTGATACACAAACAGTTGAAACAGTATTTGGATAATGTATAGGTTTAGGCATCTCCAATTTGCAGCTCCAGCAAGTCGATAACTTGGTAACTTGGCGTGGAAACTTAATGTCCGCCAATTGATAGGAGTCGAATGAAAGGGATATCCCTCTAAATTTGGATCCAACGTTTTATAGCTATTAAGTTTAAATGGTATTTTCTCTAGTTCCATTATAATAATAATGAAAAAATTGGCGAAGGTCTTAACATATTGGAAAACTCTCTTCATCAAACGAGATACCCACAAATATATATTCGGAATTTAAAGTGTCTATCTGTTTGCTGTTTGTGATCATACGGACAGAGGGTCAGACAGGAAGATAGACATTGCATAAAACCAAGGGTATACCCTTTCACTACGTAAAGCAATATAAAATCTATTAAACAATGTTATGTTAATGCTATGTTAAGGATTATGCAGCATACCAACTGTTATGACTAATTCAATTTAATATTTAATTATAATTATTTTTATTCTAATATTAAGATTTAGCTTTGTATAAGGAACTAAAGCAGCCTATTGTCTATCCAGATTAATAATCGCCTTTTATAGATTAAAAGTTTACTACTTTAAATGAAAACGAAACAATATTGGATATCTTCTTATAAGAATCTTACACAAAAGTAATGCCCGCCGAAAGCATAAAAGTCGAATTTGAAGACCACGAGAGAGAAGAGAGAAATATCAAAGAACTAAACCAATTGTAAATGTTCACTAGAGAAGTAAAGTTAAAGAGAAGTAAGTATTTTTAGATGTGTCAGATTGTGTTTGAGCACTTGA
Source organism: Drosophila stalkeri (assembly GCA_035047405.1). Lineage (NCBI taxonomy): Eukaryota > Metazoa > Arthropoda > Insecta > Diptera > Drosophilidae > Drosophila > Drosophila stalkeri. Next base: position 29,134,052 of record JAWNPR010000142.1, on the reverse strand, counting down.
CTAGATAATCTTTGTAAATGCTTAGTGGTAAATCTAACTTGCACAAACCCTTCAGACTTTTGTTCTTAGCAAAAAGCGTTAATCACACTTGGGCGCTGGCACTTAAGAGCGTGTTTTTCTCCAAAATGTGAAAATGCAGCAAATGATTTGCAAATATTTTGCACAAGTGTTGGCAATTGTTGTTGCACGAAAATGCGCGAAAATTCTTAAGGCGGTTGACACCATCCCATAGCAGCTATGTATGTGTGACTGTGTGTGAGTGTGTCGACTTACATGTGTTCTGTGCATTTGCTTTACGGGCACGCACTCAATAATTAAACATATATGCTACACACACACACACACACACACACTCACATATTTACTAATACAGAGTAACGCGAGACAAGTAATCTAACTGTGCTAGCTGATGCTGCAAGTTGCAGCAACATGCGGCGTATTTTTGTCTGTCAAACAACCCGCTGTCAGGAGCTTCACTTTGGCTGCCACTGCGGTTTCTCATAGTCGACTTAATTAAAGAAAACTTAATTAAATGATAACACAGCAGCCAACAAAGTTATGCGAAATATTTCATGTATCCCTGCGCTCGACATCAACAACCGAAACAATCACAATATGCCAGTTGCATTGACATCTCAGTGTCTCTCTCTCTCTCTCTCTCGCTCTTTCTCTCCCCTACTCTCTTTCGCTGTGTCACACATGTCTGATCAGATTGTTGCCTTAGTTGAGCCGCTTAAGGCAGTGCGCAACCATTCTATAGCTTTTCACTTTTATGACAGGCAATTGAGGACACCCATTCACCTACTTAATTGCCGCAACAATTGGCCAACAGGTGTCTGTAAATGGTCGAAGCACTTGCAGAGGGCCATTCAACGTTACGCCAATTATTTTTGCCTGAATGCCAGAGATTATCAATGCTCCCAATGCAGCCTGCAACCAATTTGTGAATGACGTAAAAGCTGGATAAAAAATAATGCATTGGAGCGATACACTTTGAGTGCAGGGTCTTATCGACATGCTGCAAGCGCATACATATATGCTTATGCATGGCCAAGTGCATTTAATCACCCATATGCTTATTGTAGGTAGACGCAGCAAGTGTATAAGTTGATTGTCTCACTCGCACACATGTATGTAAGTGCTATAATTCATTCATACATGCATATGTTTATTATTTTAAATGTATTCACATTCACAAGTACGCACGCTGCTCTCTCTCTCTCTCTCTCACTCTCTCGATCACATAGGCACCGAAGCCGTTATATTTATTTTAACGTTTGCTCATTCTCTCTTCAACACACAAATCTGATTGCATTTAAATTTTTACTCGCTCTCTCTTGTGCAATTGATGAAAGTGTCACAGTCTTAAGAAATGATGCTATCTCCGTCACTCAAATATAACAGCCGTTAAACTGTGATTCTTACTGAAATAATTTCACGTTCTCTCTAAATTCCAGTTTCATATCAACAGCAAATAAGAGCAAAACCTTAAGATCTCTTCACAGCCAACAATGAATGCACAATGAATGAAAGTCTTGAGATCGCGTGCAGTAAATATAATTTATTCTTTATAAATATTATAAAATTGATTAAATTGATTTACTATTAACCGATAGCAGCTAAAATTACAAATCTACAAGTGTATTCAGAATTCCGCAGTTTCTAATTTCGCATGTCCTTCTTTTTTGCTCATTGAAAAGTGGGTTAAAAAAACATGCAGTCTAAACTCCGACTGGTGAAAAGGCCCAGCAATTCAATCGTAAACGCTGCAACGCTTTGGGACACTGCACTCGTAATGCCTCGTCCTTGCTAGGACACACAAAACAGATACATTAGCGACCATAACGTATAAGCGTCTCTTGTGTGTGTGTGTGAGTGTCTCTTTGTCAGTGTGTGCGTGTGCGGGTAGGATGAATGGTAGTGCTTTTAGATGACTGTGCTGAAATGGCTTTATAAGTGTTTATGCAACTAGTCGAGGATGCATGTATGCGTGTGTGTATGTGTGTGTATGTGTCTGTTTGTGCTTATTTGCTGCTGCCTGTTGCCAAGAAAACAGTGACACTTTTCCGCATGTTATGCCTGTTGTTGTTGCACTTGTTTGCATTCACCCAAACACACACACACACATGATTTGCTCAGTGCATGCATTATGGCATTGTCTCTGTCAATATTGTTGCAACGTGGCACTGTTTCGACAATGCAACCCAAAAATAACATTTTTTGCAGGCATCTGGGCCTCGGCCTTTTGGTCGTAGTCCTTTAAAGAGACCCGCATGCAAATTAGCTTTAACTGGGTTCAAGAGCTTATAAATTGCAAACTTTACAGTTGCATGTCCACTTAATTTCCCATTGTGCTGAATGGCCCGCCCAGCTCACACGCAAACACACACGCACACACACACACACTTAAACTTCCGGCGGAATAATGCTTCTGTGCACACATACAACTGCAGTGGACACATCCTGCCCAGCGGAGGTGCCAGCGATTTCAGCAATTTGTTGTTTACGCGCATTGATGCTAATGCCAATTGCTGCTGTCGCTACTGATGCTGCTACTGCTACTCCTACTGCTGTTGCTGCTGCAACACGAATTTTAGGGTCATCGATTCACTGGAATTGTTAGTGCCATCGCCTGCGTCACATCCTTCCTCTTGGCTCGCTGTGTCGGCTGCTTTTTATAGCTGTTGTCAAGTTTCATTTTATTATGATCACGAGCACGTGACTGCAGCCAGACAGGCTACTGAAAATCGAGTATACAAAGCGGAGCCCACCCAAAAACCCATTGCCGGCCCATAGTTTATAGAATCTGTTCCAAAACCGAGAAAGAATCTATTTAAAGAAATAAAATTGCGCTCACTGTGTTATACCCTCTTTAAGTATATAAATAATATAATATATAAATAAATTAATCATTATAATATAATTATATAAAATAATTTTGTATTTTATTTATTAATAAAATATATTAATAATATATTTTGAAAAGTATTTAACAATAAAACTCAACCTTATCTCGAGGGCAGACCTCCAGGTTTATAGGATTGGTGTTGAGAAATATCCCTAGTACATGACTATCAAAGTAATCACAAAAAAAAAAAAACTCGACTTTCTCTTGACTCTCAGTATATATTACATATCTCTTGTGATTTATCTGCCATAGTTACATACTAGAACTGCGTTTTCCCCAACAATAATATTAATTTAATTTATAATTACAATTTGTTTGGATTGAGTTGCACTGCACAGTGAACATTAAAAATATACAATTTCATAAAATATACAATAATTAAATAATATTTATTTGTCTCAAAATAAACATATAATAATAATATTAAAATCTCGAATTTCTGCTTTTTCACATCGTGTTTCAGTTAGTTATTCTCCAAAGTCGAAATATTCCAGGGCATGCACTAACCCTCTAACCCTCACATATATTGCCCAATATGCATGCCAACCTTTGTGACTATATATACATATATATATATATATATATATATATATGTATGTGTGTGTGTGTGTGTGTGTATCCAATCGTTAGCCTGTGTTACATTTATGTAGCATACTTTTGCGCGCCAAAAATAACTGATGGCATTTATTTCGTACATTCCTCTTTAATTTTTCTTTCTTTTTTTTGCTGGCGACTCTTTGTGTGTACTAGCATGTGTATTATTATATGTATTTGCATTCGTATTTGTATTTTGTTGCTGATGATTTTCATTTCCCGCCAACCCTTTTCAATACATATTTCGTTTGATTGGTGTCCTGTTCGAGTATTTCGCTGCTTCTGCAATTCAGTTGATGTGAGTTTTTCACTATGCATCGTATGTGGAAATTAGAAAATCATTTTTATTGTTACATGGCTTTGATTCAGTTTAATATATTTGTTGTTGTATTTGTACAAAAAGCGATGCGAACGAAGTTCCGCACAGATACGAAATTAAACTTCCTGTCACACAATTAGTGCGGCATCCGTTAGTTAAATGAAATATAATGTCAAAAAATGTTAAAGCAAAATTTTTTTACATTTTTCATTTATTTGATGCATAAATTTGTGTACTGCTGCATAAATATATATATATATATATATATATATATATATATATATATATATATATATATATATATATATATATATATATATATATATATATATATATATATATATATATATATACATACATATCAAAAGTCAATTTACTTTCATAAACCAGACTAGATTTTTTTTCACATAATGCAGCAGACACTGCCACTGGTAGTCGAAGCCCAAATATATTAAATTAATTTCCAATAAACAGCAAAAACATTGCCAACAGGCAGAATCAAATAAAGATCAAGCTAAAGTCAAAAAAAAAAAAAAAAAATAAATAAATAAATAAAAACGTTCATAGGCGTTGATTTAATACACTTCTCTCGACTGTTTGTCAAATTTTAACAAAAACCTTAACGCTTAGTTTTTTAATTGATTATTGTAAATTTATCTTGTAACTAGCTCATCAAGCAAAGCATTCGATTTATCGTCTTTTGATGTCATCTACGTCCGTCGCAACAGTGAGAGCCAAGTACCCAGTGTAAGGGTATTAGAGACACAAAGCAATGGAATATTATGCGCGCAGCCACAACATGACGTGGCCATGGGGCTGGCGGTAATGAAAATGACTTTTCATGGGGTGGGGGCGGTTGCCAAGAGTTTTTCGCGTTGATGTTGATTGATTTGGCGTTTGGTGCAGCTGACAGGCGCGCGATTCCAACTATGACTTATTTTTAGATGAATTCGCAGCGGCGATTGCTTAATTAAAGCACAAGGAAAAAGAAATCTGGTGTAACTCATGAAGAGGAGCAGCAGCATCACCACTAGCTGCAGCAGCAGCCGGCGGCAGAAAGCAAATCAAAACATTTTTAAAAAGAAAACTTTTTAATGAGTTGTGGCAAGGCCCACAGGCAGCTGTTTTTCTAATAATTTAACACACGTTGCGTATACGCCGCATGTGACGCGCCCATAGAGCACAATCCAATCAAAAGTTTACAATTCACGCTCGAAATGTCACGCCTCGACGTTATCTGCGGCTCCCTCTCCTAATTTCAAGGCCCACACAACAATGGATCTCGCTCTCTTTAAACATGTCCCAGCCAAAGTTTTCAGCATGCTAGGTGTCTAAGCCGCTTAGGCCAACAGCTCCTCGTCCCCTCCGTCCTCCCGCACAAGTGTGCCATAAAAGATAGCTGTTAACGTTAAGTGTGCCGCATTGTAAAAAATTAAGTACCATGCGGCAGCTGTGCGGCTCTTATACCTAATAACTGCCTACCAATGTTTACCCGATTTATGCTCCCATGCGCATGTAAATCCTTATTTGCCGCACAGCTCTTATGCTTATTACGATTTAAGGTGACACTTCTTCCGAAATTGCTATGAATTCTCTACATTCTCTAGCATGTGTCTCAATCATAATTTGGCTTGGAATCGTTAGGAATCATCAATATGTTTTGTGTTTTGCATTCACATAAGACCGAAGCATATATTTTATTCACTGCGCTTGCAAATTGTGTAATATTAATACAGAGAATGACAATAAATTTATAGATATGTTTTATCGTTTAATTTTCAAGCTGAGAAACTGTGCTGAACCCAGGTAGAAACTTAAATAAAAGTAGAAACTTTAATAAAAAGTAAATATTCAAACATACAGACGGTGCTTGTTACGGAACAGTAAATAAATATGTTATATACATATACGTATATATGTGTACAAACCAAACTATTTATTATTAATTAAATTGGATTATTAATCTATCAATATTATTATGAAGTCTTTTATTATTGTTAAATATTATTAAGTCTCTCTATTATTAAACGTTTCCTTATCACTTCCTATCTCACTTTCTTTATCTCACTCTCGATATCCCAATAACTTCCACATATTTTGTTTGTAGCTATATTTCGCACTCCTGCTCGCACTCTTTCCTTATCTTGAAATTAAATTTTGTCTATTAGTTTCCAATCTGTTTTTCACTCAGTCTTTTATCTCTGAGTCGATCTCTTCTGTTTATTTATGTTTTCATCGATTTCGTGTAAACCTCGATTTCAAGGCCAGTAATCTATCATATATATATATATGTTTTTTTTATTTATTTTCATCTAATTTACTAATAGATAAACGTCGTCTAGGTCATATTTTAATTTGTATAAAATTGTAAACAATATATGTATATGTATATAACATGTATATAAACATATCTCTGTCATACTATGTGGATGCGCACAACCAGCTCACATGCTCGAAATTCATGACTTGCTTATGAATTCATTGCACATTACTGATGCAGCAGCAACAGCAAGCGCTGGGCGTGGATGGTGACGGCAGTCTATGACTTGGATCAATCTTAATGCTAGCGCTGCTGCTGCTGATTCTGATGCTGATGCTGATGCTGATGACGTTACGAAGGAAGGAACTATATTAGGATCCATCAATGTCAGCCAATTTATGCGCATATTAAAATGTGGTCTGCCGATGACAAACACAGCGGCTGCGACCCTTCAGACGCACAACACTGTCAGTCAGGGCTGACACGCGTAGCTCACACGGCAAGGTCCCAATGACGACAGCCGACAGCCGAACGGTGCCAAATTGAAGAACAAGTCAGGAACGTGACAAAAGCAGCAATATTCCAGTCAGAGATCGAAAATAGTTCAGTGCGAGAAGGGAGATGGGGTTCGCTTTAGCAAATGTAACTTTAATGCAAGCTCTGGAATGTAACCGAGTGGCAACTGCAACGATTTAGGTAAGTGTGTTGATGTGTGCTGGTGTGTGTATATACGTGACGCTTAAGTAAACTTGCACCTGCTGATGTAATCAATGCACACACACACACCCAGCTACAGAGGGGGCGAGGCGAGAGATGAGAGACGAGAGACGAGCCACAAGCTTGTTACACAAACAAGCACTCTGCCACCAATTATGACAAATGCATTCAATTGAGTTGAAATGCATAGCCTTATCATCAGCACAAAGGATATCAGCACATGCCCAATTGTGGGCGGAACACTGCCGCCTTGCCAGTTTAAGCTGGCCACCTTATCGACAGGTTAGCAGGTGTGCCCGATTGACACTAATACTAATGACAACGATAGTGTCGCATCTGCTTCTCCACTAGACACAAAAGGGAGTAAGCAGCGACAGTCGAATGGAAGGCACGTGCAGCTGTATCAAATAGCTGCAGCTAATATTCCAATTGTTTACTGTGAGTGTTTGTCGAATTTGTGCAATTAATGCTCTGGTACGTTTCGATGAGATTCAAATATTATGTGAATTTCATATTCATGCCGAGAACTCTTCAACATTAATTTTTATTTCATTATTTTGTTTAATTACTAGAACGTAAACATGGCCAAACGATTACCTTGATTGGAACAGTGAGCTGAATCATTTTGGAATTGCAATTTGTTTACAAAATGTGACTGATTACTTTACTTTATTTAAATTTTTATCAAAAATATTAAGTGACGTTATAGATAGACATCTTTATATTGTAAAATATCTATAGAAAACCGATCTTCAATCTGTTTATCTACTTTATTGATCTCTGCGCTAGGTCTAACGAACTCTTCATAATTAGGTTTTAGCTCCATAGAGCTTAAAATATTAATATTCTTAAAGTAAAAATAGATACTAAATATAAATTAAAATACTATTATAATACATCACAATAAAAATATTATTCAATAATTAAATTGGAGCTGTCAGATAAATACGAACAAATGAAAACAAAACTCAATGATTATTATTATTATATTGTATTATTCTTATTTTGATTTTTTTTTTTTGTCATATCTATCCTCTTATATCAAAGGAGCCAACTGGACTAGGACGAGTGCCTAAAGTTGAGACTATTTCAATACATCGTCAATTATTTATTAACGAATATTTAGACTTTACTACAAGGTCAAAAATCTGATCTGCAGATAATTACTAAATTAGAAGTAAATGATGGAACTCTTAAAGCAAACAAAAACTAATATTTAAAGACAAGTTTAATAAAGTATTTATGCAAATTAAGAATGTTTAATATTTATACAAGTTAAGAACGTTTAGTACGCTGGATTCTCTAATTAGAGAAATTTAAGTCTATTGTTACTAAATAATACAAAATTATATAAAATACTTTATTTCATTGAATCCAATTGTATTTGTATATACAAGAATGAAACTGAGCACCGCTACTCTCTATTACTTTAGTGTGGGAGCGCTTAACTTGCATATATAAATTGATATCATAATTGATTTAATTTTAAAGAAATACCAACTCTTCCATAACTTAACAAAATATTTGGTATATTCCGAGTAATTAAACGCTTGTCATTTGCAATTCGCTGTACATTGTCTCAGTTTATATGAATTCATTGCGTTGCAAATTGTCTCTATTTACATTCATTCCTTTGAAAACATTTAATAAATTCTAAATTCAAATTTGACTAAGGAATCCCAAAAATATCTACACTAATCCAGAAATTTACCTCGCTGCATGTACTTTGAATAAATTAAGCTTAAGGATGCATACCTATGTGAATGACATTTTCAAACCAATCAATCCCACAAAGTGCAATTCATTAACTTCTGACCTCAGCTGTAATTACGCCACACGCCAATAAAACATTTACGAAATACCTATTTCGGCTGGACAGCAACAATGCGATTCTGGCAATTTACGAAGTCAAGAGTTGAGACAAGTCCTTGTGGCGTCGTCCTTAAAGCATCAATAAGTAAGCGAACACATTTCAATGAATAGACAAACATTCTTGCATTGGCCTACACTCATGTCCTTCTTTACATCTGTAAATTGTTATTGTCTCTTGACCAAGGCCGAGCGAAGCCGTAGCAAGGACCAGCAGGGTCGATAATAACGAATGAAACAATATTAATTTCAATAAACTTTACACACGTTTGAATAAAGTTTTTGTCTAATTTCAAACAGCTAAGCCATGCACTGAAAGAAAATAAAGCTTGTAGATAATATGATTAATAAAATAAAAATCTAATAAACTGAATACGTACACTATCTCGGTAAAATTATAACTCAATTATTTTTATACCTATTATTTTGCTTTATACTCTCAGACAGACAATCATTTCAAGTAGACAATTGAAGCTTATATTTTTTATTTTTAGCTCACTTTAGTGATAATTAATAGGACAGTGTAGTACGTCTACATTTAAATGAATTGCAATTAAGATGCAATTGTTTCAAATTGTGCGCTTCATTATTTATAAGGAATGAGTGTGGCCAGAACCAAAACTTTTCAAATAATAGCAAATGCAAATAAGTAGGCAGAAGCCAATCGCTTTTCGTGTTTAATACTTTAAGCATAGCAAACCATTCATACGTCTGATTTTCATTTACAATAATTATGCGATAGCTACAATGAATTACATAAAATTTGTTGAGTACAAAACATTCTAATTGAATTTAATATTTTTATAAATACATAAAGTTAATAAAAGTTATTTTCTTTTGATAGGGCATCTGCTATTCGTGCACATACTGTTTAGAAAACTTTTGTGTAGCACATATGATTATAGTAAAAATAGTAAATAAACGTAATTCACTTTTTCATTACAGGCTTAGATTACTGACTAATTAAATTGTTAATTGATTAGTAACTTTTTCACAATCACATTTCATACTTCAAATAGAACCAATGAATTTACAAAATCTAGATCAACTAAATTCTGCAGCAAAGTCCTTGAATTTATAAAATATTATAGCTGGAAATGTATTCTGTCTACATATCCGTATATATGATCCTTTACGAGGTATATTTTTTAACACAAGTTTAGATTTTATGTTATAAATTCATATTTCACAAATTTTAATATGTAGTAGACATTTTGAAATCATGATGTATAGCAAGCTAGCTATCAGTAAAGTTCTTCATTCTGTAGTGTAGCGCTTTTAAATGATTTCCGGCAGATATGAAGCAGCTAGAAAGGGTTAAGTGGGCACCATATCAAGCAAATCAAAAGCTGCTCGTGCAACTATTCTCCTATTTAACTTTCGCTTTCTCTCCCCCCTCGCTCTCTCTCTCTCTCTCTCTCTCTCTCTCTCTCTCTCTCTCTCTCTCTCTGTCATTCACTCTCTCTATCTGGCTGCCGTACAGCCGCCAACATATTGTGAATATTAACGAAATTAGTAAAGTACCAGAAAAATGCATTTAAAATTGGGTGCAAACAGCGTTCTGACCTTTTTTTTTTTTGCGCCACGTAAAATGCCAATAAACTGTGAATGCGAAACTTTGGCTTGTGCTCTTTTCGCGCTGAAAAAACATTGCCACGCCCCCTATGGCAAAACTTGCAAATGGGTTTCGTGCTCGTGTACAAACTGTTAAATCAGACTTTATGCAGGTGTTGCCGATTCTTATGCAGAAAAAACACTGCGCCAATTATAGGACTGTGATATAAATGTGCATAGCAGCGTGTATGCGAGTAAGTGATTCTGCAAGTGTGTGTGCGTGTGTGTGTGTGTGTGCTGTTATGTTAAAGTTGGATGCACGCAACAAAAGTTGTTTTCAATTGTAATTATGCAATAAGCGATGCAAATCTACTAGGAACAACAACAGTCATGCGGCCTGCGTCCCACTGTGTGCAACAGTTTTCCTCGTTTGCAACTCACCTATTTAAATGTTTTGTTCCGAATTCAAACAACAAATAACAAAATTGTTCTATTTTAATTACAAACGAAACGTTAATAATAATCATTTCTGCAATGAGTGTTTGCATTAAATAAATTTGCAGTTCAAATGCTGAGGTAATAAATTAAAAATTAAATAATTTCATACATCTGTGAATATTACAATCATCCCAAAATTGGTTTGCCATTTGTAACTAATGAGTATTTAATTATTGTTTAAATTTTACTAAATATTTGGCTGTATATGTTTTGTTGATTTGAGTGATTTCTGCTGTTTAAAAACTCAGTTTTCCAGTTTTGTTAAGAAAACAAACAATTTTGTAAGTTCACTTGAGCTTTTGTATCTTTTCTACATAATATAATAAATAGTTTGCAGCTATTACAAAACTTCTCTCGTTATGAAATTTCGTTATCAAAAACTTATTGGGAGTTAACTGCTTTTAATTCTTCTCTTCTTATCTCTAGATCAGGCTCTAGATATAAAAACTATTATAATATTTTAATATTTATTTGATAGGCAATAACTAAAAAGTATAATAAATGCATTCAAATATTTATTATTATAAAAGAAAACAAACTTGTTTTAGAGATTTTATTTATATTTATGTTCCATTAATATGACTTTAAGTAAGAGGAGCAACTATTCCTTTAATCTTAACCGGAGTCAGTTTACAGTGCAATGGAGAATTTGTCAATGTCATATAAAAACACGTTTTAAAATCATTGTCACATCTAACATATGAATATATAATATAAGAAAGCTAACTAAATGCTTTAGAATTGTCATTTGTTTGTCAAAGAATTTAAAAGGCTTGCTCTTTTGCAGTTAATTAAAGACCACCCAGACAGTTTAAAGACTACGACAGCAACAGCCACCAAAATGGCCCAATGCCAGCTGATTGTGGCTCAGCCCAGATACGAGCTGCCCGAGCACCAATACTTGTGCATATTTTGCTTTGCATGTGTGTACAATTGCCGAAAATGTGGAACAAGCACAGACACTGCGGCGTTATCATTGCACATTTCACTGTTTGGTGTAACAATTACAGCAAAAGCAACAGCAATAGCAGCTATAGCAACAACAACAACATTTGGCATACATTCAAAATTGCCAGCAGCCAAAACAAGCATATTTCCGTAACCGTGCCTCACACGTCTACCCGCCCTGCCCCTGTCATAAGTTTGTGGAAATGTTTTTGATAATACTGTGAAACAAGTCACATGCTCACACTCGTGTCTACATATACATATACACATGTATGTGTATTTTCTCTTCTCTTTTTCTGGGTTCCCGCATAAAATATATAAAGGCTAAAAGCAATAAAGGTTTATGGGTAATTGCTTTGTTTTTTTGTGGAAGATGGCGATTGTCGGCTGTAAGTAGGTCTCGTCATTCATATCTTGACCAAGATCAAGCTTAAATCCTGTCTGTTTTTCACTTATTATTGATAACTTAATTATCTTATGGTTGAACTGAGTTATCAGATCTAATTGTGATTATCAAAGGATAAACGTGAGTGTATGTAAGCTTGTCAGATAAAAGTTTTTATTTAATAATTCTGTTCATCATATTTTTAAAGGGTATTTGGATATTAAATTTTCAACGTGGTTTCTCCTAGAGAGTCGGAAAGACATCATCAGCTTTATTTAATTTTTATGTCGTAGATTAAATTTTTTTTAAATTCCATTTTTATGCATACACAAAAAATATCAGTCAAGGTGATGGACATGCAAGTCAAAGTAGCGCCATGTAATTTCATTTAAAGCGTTAGCAAATTGCAGTATTGTCGGCAATTATCTAGATAGTTGCAGCCAGGGCAGGGCAAACGTTTTGATTAATTAACCTTGGTTTGACATCAAAAACCCATTTAATGCAGAACGCCGACGCATGAGAAATGGGAAATGGGAAATGTGAAATGGCACGTCCTGAAATGAATATAAAACGCTAATTGCATATGAAAATAAATCTGACATGACAATGCGGTAATATAAATACAAATGCACTTCATTAACGACGCTCTAATAAATGTGCATTATCCACATACTCTCTGGCATTTAAACAAGCATTTCGAACGGACATGTAAATTATTTTATGAAACCCACAAAAATGAGGTCAATTTCCACGAATCGCAGAGGCAATGACTTAAATAACTTTTATTTTGCGCAATGGCCGTGATTTAATGAGCAAGCAAGTTAGACTCAACTATTGTTTCATGCGTTTATAAAATATAAAAAAAAAAATAAATTATTCACTCTAATATATTCCTTATCTACCCAAAAACTATAAAGCGACAACAAACTAATAGTAAAGCCATTGCAAGTCAATATTAAGCCGGGTTTCTTTCTTCTGGTAAGTTAAAAAGTGATACCTAGATGACGCCTTTATGACTAAAAATCCACTAAAAAATACACCTAACACATTGCAAATCCCTTGTATTTAGGCTAAGAAAACATTTTCTTCTCGCATTTAAGCATCCATATGGTGAAGAAAAAAGTGTCAAGGCAACAGACTTTTACATGCAGCAAACAGCAGCCAGCTCATATGACTGTCACTTGCATGAAACAAATATGGGTAGTTGTAGTTGAGCACAAAAAACCTAGCTGGACGAACAAACAGGGTTTGGCTTTGGCTGAGGAATGAGGTGCAGATGGGGGCACAAGTTGAGAGTATCTGTAAGATACAATTGTGTGCCAAGGCAAGTCAAATTTAATGCTGTCACACAGCAACTGCACAAACAGATACTCAGATAACTGACAGGACAATGCTGTTACTCAAAGTATTTCTTGTTGCTCGACTCAGAAAATAAACCTTAGATGCAATAAAAAACGAAATGGAAAAGGTCTTAGCAAGTGCGCAGCCTGTCTTAGCTTGACAAAGCTGACCTAATAAAAAGTCTGCAGCTAAATGTTAAGACGAAGATGGATATAAGAATGAAAAGTAATTTATAGAAAATAGAAAATATAAAATGATACAGATAACAGATACAGATATCTTCTAAATATATACATTCATTCATTGAATATATATATATAGCCTTCTTCAGTATGTATCGTAATGAAATTGTATGACCACACTCTGTTGGCTATAATGTAATCAAAGCTATCTGTCGCTGACAAAATTATTCACTCTCATTAATCCCTGATATTTGTGGCCGCGACTATTGTCGTCGTCTGGTTTACTAATTGAGGATATCATCGATTTGCTTGGGCTCATTTGTTTCGACTTAGGCGCAATTAGGCTCGCCCACAAGACTGTAGACAACTGTTACTGTTCACAGAAGCATGCTAATTGAGAGATTTCTGTGCACGTTAATCAAGTGGGCGTAGCATTGCTCTAACTAGCAATTATCAATTGGTTGACTGTACTATAAAAGCGCGTCAATCTCTTAGAGACTCCAGTAGCAGTGACGGAGCTCTGAAATAGAAATGGTCTGGAAATTATGGAAGCGTTCAAGGGAACAAAAAAATGGAGAACCCAAATCATTATACCTGTTCTTTCAATATGTAGACATATTTTATTTCTCTATTGGCATGAGGGCTTACGAACGTGATACTTCTTCTGTTAGTAAAGCAGATTGGCGTAAAACCATTTTGCGCTGTTATTTCATATTCCAGATGCTAAATCTAAACTTGGTGCTCTTATCGGAACTGATCTACGTATTCCTGGCGTTTGGAAGTGGCAACAATTTTCTGGAGGCCACCATGAACCTCTCTTTCATCGGATTTGTCATAGTCGGTGATTTGAAGATTCGTCACATCTGGAGTAAGCGAATTCAAATCACCAAGGTGGTCCAGCGCTTAGAGCTGCTGCATCCGGTAACCGCTGAGCAACAGAGGGAATACAAGTTGGATGACTACTTAAGCAGCTATAGGTACGTTAGCATCTTCTACTTTGGCATGCATATGGTGCTCATCTGGACTTACAATCTGTATTGGGCCGTCTACTATTTGGTATGCGATTTCTGGCTGGGCATACGACACTTTGAGCGGATGTTGCCTTACTACTGCTGGACACCATGGGATTGGAAGAGCAACTGGAGCTACTATGTCATGTACATCTCACAGAACATGGGTGGCCAGACCTGCCTCTCTGGCCAGCTAGCGGCGGACATGCTCATGTCTGCCCTAGTCACGCTGCTGATCATGCACTTCAAACGACTAAGCAAACAAATCGAACGGCATGTGGCGGGAGTACTCCCTGCCGGACAGGATCTGGCCTTTCTTCAGAGCAGCGTCGCTTACCACCAACAACTACTGTGCCTCAGCCAGGATATCAATGGGATCTTTGGTGTTTCGCTCTTCTGCAACTTTGCCAGCTCCTCGTTTATCATCTGCTTCGTCATCTTCCAGATGACCATCGGCGGCAACATCGATAATCTGGTCATGCTGATGCTCTTTCTGTTCTGTGCCTTGGTACAGGTCTTCATGATTGGTAGTTACGCGCAGAGCTTGCTCAATTCAGTGAGTAATTTTAATAAAAATTTACTCAATATAATTATTTATATTTTTTTTAATTTACAGAGCGAGCTCATTGGGCAGGCGGTTTACAATCATAATTGGTACCTGGCTGATTTGCGTTATCGCAAGCTGATGCTGATGATCATGCAACGTGCCCAGCGACCCAGTTACCTAAAGGCTACTAACTTTTTAAACGTGTCGCTTGTTACCGTAACGGATGTGAGTTGATCCGAACGACACGTCCTACACCTACTGATATCAATATACTCAATATATTTGCAGCTGCTGCAGCTGTCTTACAAGTTTTTCGCCCTGCTGCGCACCATGTACTCCCAGTAGAATGGATGTAGGTGGCATGACGAAACCGTAAGCTTTTTGTCATAGTTCGCGAGTGTGAGTATGCATAGCAGGCAGCATGTGCAAGTGACAAAAGCTGCACGAGTGTGAATGTGGTTACGGAAATGGTCGAGTCATGGAAGGGCAATCATTTACGCCAACTCTCCTACAGTTGCAGCTTCTAATTAAATTGACCAGGCGGCATCGCCCACAGCGCAATGTAAGCGGTATCGATTATAAAAAAAGAAAAGCTAAAGAAAACTACACGCGTTGCTCATAATGAGTAGTGAAAACCTAATACTGATTTCGCTTTGACTTGGGCAAAGTGCCAAATCTACACAGTAGTCGTAGATGATTACTTTAAAAAAAAAAAAAAATTATTTTCCATGAATTAAACAAAAAAAAAATTGTATTCAAAAATTTCTTCTTCTTTTGGAAAACATTGAATTAAACTATATTATACAACCTGCGACTATATGTATGTTATTTCTGACGTCAGATAGATAGATAGATAATTTATTTATCTTAACCAAAGGTTTAATTTAATTTTTGTTTGTTTATTGTTATGTTTATTCATTGCCTTTCATGTCAATTTGTTATATCTCTGTGTTTATGTAGTTGTTCAATTTGTATATATATGATTTTGCATACAATTATTTACTATATGCATTTTGCAATTTTTGCCCACTGTACAGTAGCAACGAAAAAATAAACAGAAACCCAGAGGTAACAGCAGACGCAGTCAAACAATTACAAAAGCTTTGATTAATTAGTGCCAAGACAAATCTTTAATTTTGAACTGAAATTAGTGAGTGGTCATCGCATCATTTGCGCAGTCTTTCTTTAAACATTTGCTAGCCATTTTAATTAAACTTGTAATCATGTTCACTAACACACACACACACACACACACGCACACCGATACACGGACTATTGGCATTTAGGCGCGGCGCCTGAGCTTATGCAACACTTAAAATTAATTGCAAAATTGGCTGGCAAATTGCATTTTTATGACTGTAAAATTGAAAAGTTGACATAACGATGAACTGAGTGGAAACGAGAAGGAAACTGAAGAAAAAAAGTAATGGAAAAATGTGAAGCCTCTGAACGTGGCTAATTACATTTGTACGGCTGTCTGGCTTGAGCTTTAGGGTGGGGTCCACTCAGTTAGATAGATGGCAAAATTGAAGAATTTTTTCAATTAAAAATTTTGTTAAAAGTGGAAAGAACAAGAATACGGCACGATGCGAGCACAACCAAATGGCAATCACAACAACGCTCACAATGCTCAACGAACAACGCGGCCAAGTGGGCGTGGCTGACTGGCTGACTGGTTGACTGGTTGACTGGTTGACTGGCTGGTAGGCTGACCTAATCTAATTAGAAATACGCGCGTCACGAACTTGACTTCACTTGATTCCCCTGCCAGTACGCAGCGCACGGCCAAATAGTTTCGACAAATTTCATTTGTATTTGCAGTTTTCATTTGCAAAGTTGTAAAAACTTTTGCCCAACCCCAAACCCCATTACGAATCCAGTCGCCACATCATTTGACTGTCCGCTGGGAGGCGAACCACAAGCGCTTTTCCATTCGGAGGCGAACCGCTATTAATCAAAGTAATTGCTAGCGGCAAGTGGCAGCAGCAGCAGTGGGCCAGGTGTGCATTTAAGTTGGCTTTTAGTCTTAAGCCTTTAACAACATGCTGACGAGCAATGCCAGTGGGCTGAACTGAGTTATTAAAAACAAGTATGTTACAGAATATTTATTCTTTATCTATAGATTATCTCTTCCAATAATTTACTCTAAATAATATTCCGCTGAGCTTTCAGCGTTACACAACTTGAATATCAGAAGCTAACAGGACGTATGAGTCGCCTACAGTTGCATACTTTTGTCCGCACATCAAAATGTTTCTTCTTAAATAAATCATTTATTTGCTGTTTATTTATAATTTGCATGAAAATAAATAAATATACATGAATGTATACATTTTTATTTACTGTGATGTGTTTTATATTAATATCAATTTTCAGAAAAAATGTTTAAAAATGTATAAATATTATTTATTTTTTCAGCACTCAACAGTCGTTGAAGTAATTCGAAAATCCAACATTAATTTTTTTTAATAATTTGTAATTTATCAGAATTACATAATCTTTCAAATTACTCATCTTATAATGAAAAGTAAAGGAATAATATTAAAGAAAATAATATTTTGTACCCTTTACTTTTTACTATGCTGATAATTTACAATTGATTATAAAATAATAAAATATTCTTTTTCATAAATAATATTATTAGTTTGCTATATTGTTATATAATCATTTCAATTATTTGATGCAATATATGAAACGATTGTGACTAAATTAATAATAATTATATAAATTAATTTATTCTATATACAGATCTATATATAGATCGTGCTCGTGCTTCTGGGTTTGTCGTGTGGCAAAAGTCCACGTTGCTCATCTCTAAGAAAAGCAACAATTCGTAAAACGCAAACAACATTTAATTCAAATAGCAACAATACCAGAGAGAAAGCAAACTTCCATGATATTCATGTTTATAGACGAATAAATTAATTCGGAATACAAAAACTTTAAATATGTATTGCCAAAGTTGTTCGGTGGCCCAAATCAGTAAGCAGTTGCGTTGCACTGTTACTACAGTAATCCAAGGAAATATTGACTTATAAAAACGTCAATATTCAGCCAACTGGCATCGGAAGAACGCATTGTGCGCCAAGAAAATTGCAATTGCAACCAAACTTTTTTTTGCGCTCCAGCGTGCTGGTGTTGAGAAATTGTATTTCATTTCATCAAATGAAGAAAAATCGTATTTTTTTATAAGGTCAGTGAAGTGAGCGTCTGCAGATTGCTGGCAGCCTAGTGGGCCAATATATATTATCAAGTCGAGTCGGGTCGGGTCAGGTCGGGTCGAGTCGAGTCGAGTCGAGTTGGGTCGAATCCTTGGCGCCGTACTAGCTGCACGTCATTTTCTCACACATTTATTGAGTTTGACATGCGAGTGTGTGCAAAGCACATATGTATACATAAATAGAGTATATATATGCTGTGACATTTTGGGAGCACATTTCATATGCCTTAAGCTCATCAGCTTGACCCACTGCTAAGCCAACTTCCAGGCATGTTTCCTCCCTCCTAATCGCAATGACTGCATTTGTCAATTCTCACTTACTTCATTTGAGTAAACACATTTGCTGCATTTCATATTTCCAGTCACGTTTTCAGCATAAATAACCCACCCACATACATACACACACACACACACACACATAGGGCTCATGACAATTGTGCATATTTCTTTAAGTCAGTTTAAACTGTAAAGTAATATTACAATATAAATGCACAAAAAAATGCATGCAAGCCGATTTCCCACTGGAAGTTAAGAAGCTAATTCCCAGATCATTAAGTGTAAAACAGCAAATCTTTTGCACATGTTTAAAAACATTACTCTCTCTCTCTCTCTTTCTCTCTCTCTCTCTCTCTCTCTCTTAGATATATATATATATATATACATATATATCACTATTCTTCAAGCTTTTGAATATATTACGGACCTAACAAAAAATATACGGATAGACGGACATGGCTATATCAACTTTTCTCGTACCTCTGAATGAGGTATGCCACGCCTCCTTCTGCCTGTTACATACTTTTAACAAAACCATTATACCCTGATTTCCCATTTTCAATTGGTTCAGGGTATAAAAATAAACCGAATTTAAGTTTATGTCGATTTGGATAACTTTTGCATGCATTTAAACGCGGTTGCTCTACAACTTCAAAATTAGTTTTCATCAGAATGTGTGTATATATAGTTTTTGTTATAGTATATGGCCATGATATAAAAATACTAAACAATTTGAGGCCCGTTCGCAAGAAATTTATAATAAACCATAGATTGAACGAAATTCGCGAAGCCAGCCGCAGGAATTTAAATTAAATGAATATTGAACTGAAAGTTGGACAGAGAACAAACAAGCACACAAAGTTGAGCATGAAAATTTAAATATATAAACAATATATAGTGCGTATTTAAAAAAAAAAAAAAAAGATCTGCAAAAAGTTTTCACTGCCATCATAAAACATAAAACAGCATAAGCATAATTATAAGGAAACTAAAATCAATTTTGCATATTTCTTTTATTAAAGCTGTTTATACCTGAGTCCATTGAAAATGGAAAATCAGGGAATAATGGCTTAAAAATAATGGTTAAAAAGTGTAACAGACAGAATGGAGCGTAGTACCTCCATAAAGTATATATATTCTTGATCAGGGTAACAAGAAAAGTTGATATAGCTCTGTCCGTCTGTCCATCCGTCCGCCCGCCCGTCCGTATCGCGTCGATCTCAGCTACTATAAGAGCTAGAAACTTTTTTGTTAGGTCCGTGTATTGCACGTGGTATAAGAGTTTGTTTCAGAAAATCGGTATCTTTTTTCGTTTCATAGTTTTCGATTTAAACATTTATCAAGAATTAGTTAATTAATTTTAATTTAATTTTGTATTATATATCGTTCATCTTTAGAGTTAGAACCTCCAAGTCCCCCATCCCCCGAAATTTGAAAAAAAAAAAAACGCAATTAAAATACTAGAGACCTGCAATAGGCAAATTTTATTGCTATTTTTATATTCTGAAAGTGTCATAAAGATCGTCCGTCTAGAAATGGAGTTATAAGCGTCCTTATTATAGCCCAACCCACCCCCAAGCTACGTGAGTAAAGAAAAGTATCATATAATTTTTCAGTTTTCATAACTTCCTTATTTATCGTTCCGTAATTTTGACAAATAGAATCTACTCAATAATTTCATAGAATACATTTTTAGAACTGTTTGGCATCATTGAGTGAAATTGTTTTAATTAAAATTGCTACACACATATATACATATATATTTTCCATGAAATTTGTGGACCTTCATCTGGTATATTTTATATATGGTAAATCTATGAAATCTTCATTAGTATGAATAATTTAAAGGCAAACATATGCAGCAATAAAAGGAATTGTGAGTCCGCATGGAATATTTGGCTACTATAGAATTCTGTAGGATTAGAAATCCAAGCAATAAATATTGAACAATTACACAGCTCCTAAGACACACACACACACACACATACACAATTATATGCAACGAAGTACACGCACTTTAAATGCTTTAGTATCAACAACAAATTCTACAAGAATAACAATGCAATGCGCTGCTTGCAGAGGTTTCACACATGCATTGTCACACTTGCACACTTGCTTACACATGTATACGCATCACAGCTGTAATGTACACACAAGTTGTTGGTGTTGCCTATTTATTCTTTTTCTGGATATATCTAGCCTTTTCCAAGATTTTTTTTAGACTTATCTCGACAAATTTAGCCTTTTTACGTATTCAGTTAGACTTTTATTCACAGACATAAACTACATTATTTCTATTTCACTATTCTATAAAATTTCGTTCACATATTTTATACATTTTATGAAGAGATATAATATGGTTTGGGTATTTATTAGGCCATCTTCAGGACAGATCTATCCCTTATTACGTGATTATTTAGACGTTTCTGACTGATATAAAATGTTTTTTTTTTTTTTGTATTTTATCCAGAAAAATATTTTGGCAAATATATTAGAAGGCATTATTAACAAATTTAGTTATTATAAATAGCAGTCATTAATAATAATAAGTACTATTAACGTAGTGGACTTCTGATAAGGCATATCTACATAAATTAATCCGTAAGTCTATAAATGTACATATGTACATATATATAGTTTGCACATTGGAAAATCTGAAAGTTTTTAATGTATTTTTTTTTCTTTTTGGATCAAACAAATATTTAAAAATTTATGTTCTCCATTTTTCAGTTTTTTTTTTTTTTTTATTGCGGTTGATCTATTCTGTTTTTGCGATAGCTTGCTTGCAGCACTGATACACACACCCATACACATACATAAATAAACGTAACCATCAATTGTTGCTGTTCAATTCTCAGCTGTTCTTTGCATCGAACTGGACGCCACATTTATTTTGCAATTTATGCAAAGGATTCGCAGTCGAGATGCTGCACATACGCACCGCTGTCCGGCTTTCCCAGACAGGCAGACACAGCCGAGCAATAAAATATTTACAAATACTTTACGGTACTCCAAATTCGAGTATACACAATCATAAAAAATCAAATCAATAATAATACTCGGTGCAGCAAACCCTGGAGCGAACGCGTTTACGTTTGTGTTTTTATTTGTGGTTGTGCATGTGTGTGTGTGTGTGAGGGAATATGTAATGATAAAACAAGAGCCATATGTAAATAGAAAACAGTTGAAAAAAAAAAAAAAAAAAAACGAGTAACAATCTAGAGTTTTTTTTAATACATTTTAAGTATGAAAAATCTATGCAAAGTATAATATCTTTGTCTGTTCATTAATCTTTCTTTATGTTATATTTGTAATTTGCTTTTGTCATATTTTATTTTTGAACGTAACATTAATATTTGTTTTCCAACTTCATACGCTAACGAATAACAACACCAAATCACACTGCACATAAGCGTTTTTCCATGCATACAGACAAAAGCCTGCATTCTAGTATATTATAAAAATTGCGATTGAGTTGTGAACTTTGCAGCTATTGTTTTGGTTTTGCCAAAAGTGCTAAAACTGTAAAGTTAATTTGTTTTAGCTAATTCAGTAGCCTTGCGCGAGTTCGAACCCCCAAAAGTCAAATTCAACAAGTAAGAAGGCTCTAGTCGAGACGGCTCGACTACGAGATACCCTGAACCCTGCAAAATACTTAATATTCTTCTTCTTTACGCACGTATAAGCGCGCGCTCTGCTAACCGCGCAGTTGCTGCCGACGGTTGGGGGTGGGATGGGCTGTACTTTGAACGCTTATAACTCCATTTCTAGATGGACTATCTTCATGAAACTTTTAGAATATATTAATAGCATTCAAATTTATCCGTTTGCCAAATCACAAGTCTCTAGTAGTTGAAATACGTTTTTTTCAAATTGGTAGCGAAGGGGGCGTGGCATCCGAAAGCTGAAAATTACAAAATCTGCGTATTCATAATATATAAATTTGAAGTCTCTAGCTAAAACGGTGTAGAAGCTATGCTCGAAAAACCTAGAAAACGTAAACGAATTTTCGATTTTTTATCGATAATTAAGGAATGGGATGAGTTATCGAAAAAACAAAATAAACATGTACTGCGTAATTAAGATACAAGTATTCATGTAAAATTTCAGCTCTAGCTTTTGTAGTTTCCGAAATCTCGACATTCATACGGACGGACAAGGCTATATCAACTTATTATTTTGTGTTGATCAAGAATATATATACTTTATGGGGCCTGCGACGTCTCCTTCTGCCTGTTACATACATTTTCACAAAAACATTATACCCTGAATTCCCATTTTCAATGGGTTCAGGGTATAAAAAAAACTAATGCAGAGGCTGAAAATACAAATACAATTCAAAGACAATGCTAAACACAATTCAAAGACAATTGTGATTCTTAGAATCTGCATGGATGGCAACATAGAAAACAGCCCAAGCTGTTTTGTGTGCATATGTGCACATGCATAGAAAAATTGCTTTGCGTTGCCAACGTTGCTTGCATTTGCATTGCTATTTTAATTGCTTTATTTTGTTTAATAAATATGAAAGTATTTAATTACAATTAGCTTTACATACAAATGTCCAAATGCGCACGCAGCCACACGCTGACCTACGTTTGCACGTATACATATATATGTACTATATGTATGTATGTACGCATTGCAGGCGTCTTGCTGACGCTTGTCTAGCTTGCTCTGCCACTTGGGTTGCGTTGCGAGAACTTCTATGATTAATAACTCTGTTGTACATTTGTAATCACACGTTCAGATTATGATCATGAAATTGATTTTATATGTTAAACGAAACTCTAGTATTTGAAATGCATTTTTTACCCATTTGGGGGTGTGGGAGTGAATTGGGGACCGGAATCCAAAATCTGACAAAAACCGGAATTGTATTAAATTAATATCTATATATATGTAGAAGACTTAGAGACTCTAACTCTAAAGATGAACGAGATATAATTTTATAACTGATTCTCGATAAATTGTTATATCGATAAGTCTGGAAATATGAGAGTTATCGAATTTGGTAAACAAACTCGTACTGCGCGTGCAATATACGAACCCAACATCTGCGTATCCATAATATCTATCTAAATATGCAAAGTTGAAGTTTCTAGCTAAAACTGTGTAGAAGTTATGCTCGAAAAACCTAAAAAACGTAAACAAATTTTCGATTTCTTATCAATAATTAAGATGAATGTCTCGATCAGTTTAATTACGATTGTCTGTCTAGAAACAGAATTATAATTTGAATAATTTCTGGCAACAAAACCCACATGGCAGAGCACGCGAGACAGCAAGTCGCCTGCAATGCGTAGACACATACAGGCGTACAAGCGTAGATCAGTGTGTGTGTGTGTGTGTGAATGTGCATGTTTAGTTTGAAACGTTACGTTTAATTTGTTACGCGTGCAAAAACGAATCGAATAATTCTGGGAATATTATTCGTTCGAAGAAGGGTGCAGGGGATCTCGTAGTCGACCAGTCTTGGCTAGAATCTCTACTTTCGTACTTGTTTCATATTGCCTTTGTGATTTGTTTAACTGTGTTTTGCTATCTTTATCTCAGCAGCCTTTCAAATTTATTTGATTTCTCTAGTACGTTATTTTATTACGTCCTTTTGTACGGTTTCCTAATAACCTTAACCCAAAATTGTCTGTTAATTTACAATTATCTATACAAAATGACTGAAAATAGCATAACGGACAGCGACTTGACTTGGGATATGTTAGAAGAGCAGACTCTAGGGAATTTGTCCGATGAGCCAACCAAAGTCGCGGAGAACGTGCGCCGAGAAGCCGCTGTGCTCTTTAGGACGCCCAGCTTTATGCGAGAAATTGCACATGAGTTAATGCTAATGAATCCGCCCGTTGAATTCAACTCAGATAATAAGTACGTGAAAATAGATGATCTAAAGGAAATTGTTGCCAAACTTATCTCTCGCAATGTGGTGGGACAGAGCTTGGTGATGCTGGAGGACAGCAACAAACACTTTGCCACAACGATTCACCAGATGGCCGAGAACCTACTGCAACTGAACGAGCGAGTGAATCAGCTAGCAAAGGAGTTGCAAGAGATCGCCCAAGATTTGGAGACCTGTTCTGAAGATAAAAAAGAAGAATGTGATTCCACGCCAATACGCCTAATCGGTGGAACAACCAATACCACATGTGGAACTCAGCAGTGCGTTACTAAGCCAGACAAGTTACGTATTTACAATGATCTAATCTGTAAATACAACAATCAACGTATGGATCAATCCTCCAACGATTTGTCATCGTATTCGGGCAGTTCATCGAAATCAACAGTTGCTGATCCTCTGACCAAGTTGAAAACTGATTCATTGTGGTCTCAGCCATTTGAGCAATTATCAGATTCTAAATGCCCAGAAACAGACTCGATGACGAAGCTCCGAAGCGACTATGCGAGGCGCGTAGCGGAGCGACGCCAATTCGAGATGAACATGCTAATGTATCGCAAGTCCCAATTTAGTTTGAAGCTAAATCATCGCACCGAAAACTTCCCATACAGCCTCTGGAATCGTTGCTACACATCCGAGCACATGCCGAATACATTCCAGTAGCTCACGCTCTTCTCCAGGGCTAAAATTCGCTCAAATATATACTTAAAAAACAAAATATTGTTGGTTTGTGGAACACATTAATGGTTCATTAGAATACTACTGAGAGAATACTTCAGGACAAATATAATTAGAAAATGCTGAAAATATCAGAACATTTTATAGATCTTGAGTTTCAAAGTTGTCCGAAATTCATTAATGGAAAGGTTAAAATGCATAAAACATTCATCCTTGATCATTAATAGATATTAGATTCTTTAATTTTAAACAGTCTAACTTTGCACATAGTCAAAACTTGACTGTTGACAGTGAACTTGATTGCAATTAAAGGCGGAATGAATGAAACACTTCGTGAATCGTTAATGAATGTGTAATTCAAGAGAGTAGGAATCATAAATTATTGTGCAGAACTTGTGTGTGGAACATTTGCTAGCTTCGTGGTTGTCATGACATCTCCTGTGTATATGTCTCCAGTTTTAGGTGACGTTTCTCAGCCAGCAACTGCTCCAAGGCTTGCATCATTGCATCCAAGAAATCCGATAAAGTTATCTTCTGGTCAACTTCGAAAAGATCTCGGCTCGTATGTTGAGCGTGTGCCAAAAGAGGTAATTTACGCAAAGTGCGTCCACTTAGTCCCACGCTGCGCTCGGCCAGGTTGCTGATTAGATCCTCAGAGTCCTCTTGACTGTTTTCTAAGGACTCTGTTCGCACAATGCTCCTTGCCATCAATTCCGTTAGCATTGACTTGTAAATGGAGACAATGGCTGACAAAGCCGGCATCCCTATATACTGACGTATATCTGCACGATCTAGAAAAGCCATGTCTATACTGTGTGCCAAATTCGAAGTGGCTAAAATTAGAACATTCGGACAGGACTTAATGTCATCCAACTGAGTAAGCACCGCATTAACCACTCGCATTGCATCACGTGGCTCATTGCTGCTCATTGCACTACGTTGGTATGCCAACGACTCTACCTCATCAATGAGCACACAAACCAAATTGTTTTTATCCGCGACAAGCTCACTAATTTTGCCAAAGAGACGAGCGACTAATTTCCCACTTTCCGAGAACCACTTCGAGAACAGACTGTGGCTATTAATCTCAACAAGATGCGTATAGGCAAAACTTTTTTGCGTCCTCACGGCCAGCTTTTGAGCGAGCGCCTTGCACAGACTTGTCTTCCCAGTGCCAGGTGGACCGTGTAAAAGCAACAGCCGATTGCAGGCTATCACATTCGAGTCCACATTATGTTGCGAGAAACTCAAGGCGGACAAAGCGAACTTTAGCAACTGAGAATATGAATATACGTGAATATGAAAATACATTTGAATAGATATGATTAACCATACCTTTTCTTTCAGTCCTTCTTCGTAGATTAAATTATCCCAAAGACCAACAAACTCACTGGCAGGCAGAAGCACATGATTAGCAGAAATCACGCTGTCCAAATCATCGGTGCTCACATCGCCTGCGCCATCAAAGAACCCGCCACCTGATCGCAGCTCCGGGCGCTGTGTCATGTAATAATGATAGCAAAACTTTAACCTATTATCCAGCTTCACGATTCCATTTTCGCCATTGTCTTTCTCCAACAGTATACTTTGAATGGCAGGAAGATGAGGATTCGCATTAAAAGCGAAATTCGAGCGTAAAGTTTTTAGCGATTTTAGATATGCGTCTAATTGCGGCTCGATTTCAGCTGCCAGCACCTGCATTCGCCTGAAAACAAACGAATTTCAACCATTGTTTCTGCAATTTTATTGTAAATTGTAAGACTCACTGTTCGGAACGATGCAGGCGTACTTCAACATGCACCGTGTTGCTACTACTTAAAAAGTTCATCGTGTTTTAGAAACGCGCCGTATTAAATAAAAAAATTTAAAGAATGATAATGCCAATAACAATGTGACCAAACACTAATGCTGAAAAAATATTTGGCAAACGAATATTATCGATAATTATGAATGCAAAAATGCCGGTACATAAAATGGGAAACATTTACATTTATTCTGGTATTATAATTAACTTCAGTACTTAATCGTTGACTCTATAAAGTATTTGTTAAACTTGCGCCATCCAAACCGCTTCTTTGGATCCTTTTTGCTCCAAGAAGGATTTAAGTTTGGCATAAGACCTGCCTTCTGAGCCATAGTAACTAATGTGCCCATTTTCTTTTGTTGCCTGTGGCACAATCCAGTAATACGTCTAGGCAGCATGCAGCCATCCGATCGTACGTATTGCGATAAAATAAGAACATCAGTATGCTTAATATCCAGACCCAGTGTACATTCTGGACAGAAGGTGGTTGTGCAGGCTGGTTTTAGCATCTTTTCTGAACGTGGTGACACCACATTTACACCCTCATAAACCAGTGCATTGTTTTCCAATTTTTCGTGAACTTAAAATTCAAAATAATTTAATTTAAACAACTCTCAGCAAGGTTATGAAACATCGCATTGAATGCATGAAATTTTACTCACTTTCTTTAATTAGCACTGGCGTGCTAGTTGCAATGCTGCGCGTCGGCAACAACGTACCCCGAAGCCTACTTGTAGCAGCTTTCAGTAATGTAGCCATCTTTTTTATTACTTATTATTTTAGTTATTAACGAAACCTGCTATTTACAATAGTCTGCCTTCAATTTCTTATCGATGTGTCGTTATATTAAACATAAATATCGATGTCGAAAAATCATAATTTAAGTACTTATCGATAGTTGAAAACGAAACAATTGAATCCACAGCTTAAAGATGTGTGAGTTTCTTTATTTTTATTTTTTCTAAAATGCCGTTGAGATAAAGTAAAACTATAATAAATATGTTTTACAGCAAAGTCAATATCAACCAAAAGCCCTCTGATCTCTGCCATTATATCTGGCATACTCAGCTTGGTGATTTTTGCAACGATGCGTTTCTACGCCCACTGGTTCAATACATCCCAAATTAATACTTTGTTTGGTGGCTACATGTTCTCCTGGATGTTTATTTTGAGTCTTACCTGTGTGTCGAATGCCGAAACGCTGGTCTTCGGAGCCGATTTTCAAGCCAAGCTTGTGCCCGAAATACTATTGTGCTTAGCAATGACAGCAAGTGCTGCAGGCGTTGTTCATCGCGTATGTGCAACAACCAGGTAATGCAAAGCTAACAAAAATTTTTAGCTAATGAAATGGAAAATAACAATTACATTTTTTCAGTATTCTCTTCTCTCTCGGGGGCTTGTATTTCATCAATCGAATCTCTTCTAAGTATTACAGCAGTCGCGTCACTGTCGAGGATGTACCTTTGCGGAAAAGCGGCAAAAAGAATAAATAAATTTGATATAAGAGAAAAAAGCTTATGCTAATTTATATAGAGTATATGATAAATTGTGTATTTCTATTTGTATTTTACAAGCTAAAAACTTATTCGCTTAAGAGGTGCTTCGTTTCCTGTCTCTGAAGCCATCTCATTGCTTGTTTCTTGTAAACAGCTCAGTATATTATAGTCAATGAAGCGCACCAGCTGAAAGCGGAGCTGATTTGATTAAATACAAACTTTAATGTGTGTGTCTCGCTTACCATAAGGGTGGATTGCGTTTCGTCTGATTTTTTCTGCTCTTTCAGCTTATTTCTAAGAATTCTGAACCACTCGGATATATCATTCTGTACCTCTGCGTGGGGCAATTCAAAGCCCCGGTATCCAGCTTGCTTTAAAGCTGAATTTTTATTGTTAAGCGCAGCTGTTGATAAAATTAGACTGAAGCTCTTTATCAATGCGTAAATTTTAGGCACGGACCATTCGCTCAAAAGTGTCTCCACATCTACAGTCCTTACCATTTGCCAGACTTCTGAAATCTTTCAATTTGATACTCATTTTAAATAGAAGATATATCGATTATTTACAGCACATACATTTCTATAAATATGCATCACAATTGGAGTCCTGTTGGCCAATTCGGCTATGAAAGATCGCAGAAGACCCAATGAAATCATTTTCCCCGTCTCGCTTGCTGTGATTATATGCGGAATGGCCCACAGGAAGTAGAGCATATAATCATATTCTGTATTGCTCTCTGCCAGGCTAGCTGCATATTTCAAGTTCTCAATCAAGTCCCGTGTTATATAATCAATCATAGTTGGTTTTAATGTATCTGAATAGTTTAAGCAATCGTTCAGTAGTTCCACCCGCCGATTTAGTATTTCTGGATCACCCAGTAGTAACAACATTATTGCAGCTGAATATAACGACGTTATCTCTTCCAGACTCAAATCTTTCTTAAGTGTCTTTAAAAAACCTTCACAGATCTGAAAAAAAAAACTAGATAAAGTAATATTTATTAAACTGATTTGTTAATTTACCTTTTGGACATCACTCTGGGTCTCAAATTTATTTTCAAGCATGCTATTATCATAGTGTGGTTCAAGTGGTCGTAATTTTAATAAAACTTGATGCAATTGCTTATATTTCAAATTCTTAAAATTTGAATCCATGTTTACTACTTTTAAAAGGACAATAAACAGAATATCAGCTGTTTTCTCATGTTGCAGGTTTCGTTGATTTTATCGAATACTCGTTGATATCGATAAGTCTTTTAAAATACAACACGGTTGATTTTGCTCCTATTGCAACACTGCATTAGTGATTTTCGCACGCTCGCACACGGACGGAACTGTTCAACTTTTTCAGCAAAACAGCTTTTTTTGTTTTAATCGTAAGTACAAAATTCGCATTTCTAACTTAATTATATTAGGAATAATATTTGTTTTTTATGATGTGTGATGAAATTAATATTGCAAAATGCGCGCTCACTACCTAAAGTCTTAGTCATTTATATATGAGTGATTGTAGTAGTCCATGCATACATACACACATGTGCTTGTGTGTATTTGCCTACATAAAATTTTTAAGAAAGGTTATAATGCGTGTGTATTGAGTATAAGTGAACTATATTGAATAAATTATATTCATATATTGAAACCATGATGATTCATATTCAACAAAGTTGCTTTTATTGCATGATTAACGACAAGTGCGACTGTACCCTCTTAATTAAATAAGACCCACGAAATGCGCTTTCATAATTGTTAATGGCGGAAGAGAAAGCAGTCAGTGTGAATGAGTACGTGTAATTTTCAACGACATTCTCAAAAGATCTAGTTCATTATAGCATTTGCAAAAACCCAGACCCAGACAAATAGAACCTCGAAATTAATGTTCACACAAATGGAATACATGAACAGACTAGAATATGAGTGTGTGTGTTGTTTGAACGGCAATGTATTGCCACAAAATGGCGCCGACCACATGTCGTTGTCGTGTCGTTATCGTCGGCATTCAACGAACTGTGTGTCATTTGCTTTCTGAATTTCGTTTAACAAAGTGGTGTGCGCAGAAGAGGCGCTCGTACGTAAAAAGGAAAAAAAAAAAACACTTTAACAGAAACGAATACACATGTATGTATAAAGTAGTCGATTGTGATATTTATTAAAAATAGAATTTTTGACGTACCACTGAATTTAAAAGCAACAAAATTGTTAAAGTTAATATTTAAACAGAAAATAAAATCGTCAATTTCTGCGGCTTTCTCTTCCTCTCTCAACTGTTGAGTGTCTTTGTGTGCGTGCGTGTCAATTTTACAGTTGATTTATAAAAAAGCAGACGGCAAATTTGAGAAAAATTTTAAACACAAGTAGTTGCTATTGCTGCGGTAATACTTCAATTAATCAGAGGTCAAATTTTAAAGTTTATATGCAAGAATTGTGCCAATACGTGCCCATCTAGCCTCCTAACCATACATATATTCAAGCGCAATAATACAAGTAAGGACCGTGCACGCGGAAGCTAGATCTTTGGTAAATTTATCTCCGTTAAGTGAAAGTGTAAGTTTAATTTGGTTTCTATTAAAACTGCTAAAAAAAATTCTTTGCGCACGTGTGTGTATATGTGTATACTTTATATATTACATATGCATTCGTTGACCTCGTTTGCAAACGCGCGCTGTCAGTAACAAAGTCAACGCGCTTATTCACATATTTTCAAAAATTTCACTTTATTCTGTTGTTTCTTTGCTCGCCTCTTCTATAGTCAAGTTCTCGCAATTTGCCTTTCATTCGTTCTTCTGCTTTATCAAACTGTAAAAAGATTACTTGAATTGCGAGTGTGAATGTATATGTAGGTGTGCATATGTTTGCGTGCGTTGGGCACATACGATCAAGCAAGCAAACAATATACTTTTTTTTAGGTTAGATAGCATTGGTACACGATTTTTTTCAACGTGTAATCATTCCCATGCGTAGAAAATTTAGTAGCCTTGCATATCACGTCATATATATAGATTTATTTTACGTATGTATATTTAATTTTAAAAAATATGTAAATTTAAAAAAAAAAATTAATTGTATCCTCTATTCCACATATACAGCAATTTATTGTATGAGTCAAAAAACTGAAAGACCAGTGCTATCGGGTCAACGCATCAAGACCAGAAAAAGAGGTGAGTCGTATACCGCTAAATATTAGGATTAAAATACAATTATTTTTTGTGTTCAGATGAAAGAGAAAAATATGACCCAACGGGATTCCGTGATGCGGTCATTGCTGGTCTCGAAAAAACTGAAGGCGACCTGGATCAAATCTCTAAATTTCTAGACAGCGCTGGCAACAAGCTCGATTATCGTCGTTACGGTGAAGTGCTGTTTGATATATTGATTGCGGGTGGTCTATTAGTCCCTGGTGGTTCTATATCTCAGGATGGCGAAAAGCCACGCACAAATTACTGCATATTCGATGCACCCGAGGATATGGAGTCAATGCGCAACCATGAGCAGGTTAGTAAATCTTCTATATATCACATACATTTAAAGGAGCGTTGCATATTAATTAGAACCGGTTATCAGCCTTACAGCTAAGCGGTGTCAATATATGCCAAATGAAATGCCTCATTTTACTTGTCTTTACTTAAATAAAAATAATGCAATTTAAAGATTTCTAATGCTGCGACAAAACATCCAGTGCAATTCGTCTGAAAAGTTTCCGACTTCTGATAGAAAATAAATAAAAATATAATATACATTTTCATTCAGCTAAATCGAAAATATAATAAATTAAATTAACAACATGTAATGCATATTATTAGAACCGGTTATGCTCTCTTGTAATATAATCGGTGTCAAAATAATGCAAAATTAAACGCAATATTTTACTTGTCTTTACTCATTCGAAATTGTCGATCTTTAAAGATTTCTAATGTTGCGACAAAAATTGATTGTTTTTACATTATGAGCTAAATTTAATGATGGCATAAATTAAAAATAATCGTAATATAAATAATATTTTTTTCCAGGTGTTTGTTAAACTCATTAGACGGTACAAGTACCTTGAGAAAATGTTCGAGGAGGAGATGGGTAAAGTTTTGTTATTCGTAAAGGGCTTTACGCCAAGTGAACGTATTAAACTTGCGCGCATGACTGCGCTCTGGTTAGGTAAGCATGGCTATTATTTTCTATATAGTTACAATATATATAAATATATCTATTATAGTCAACTGTTATATCAAATGGGTTTTCTAACAAACAAATCAGCAACTCATATCACAGTTGACTAATATTATATTTTTACTCTTGGTGTACTGACTATTGCATGCAAAAATTTCAAACCAAATGCAAAAGCCACAAGCCCAAGAACAATAATTTTAAGATGTATAAAAAAGTCAGAGGTGTGCATTCTGAATAGCTATTTTAAGATTTACAAAAGATTTATTCAAATATTATTTCAAAGCGCCGATTTATCAGAAGATTTAACAAGATTGGTGACAATAGAAATGTTAAAATAGCTATTCAGCTGAAAAGAAGACAAAAAAAAGTTTAAAGTTTAATAATAGAATTCCCTATCATCATACCATTTACAGTTTAGTAATACAATTCCCCATTACCATATCATTTACAGTTAATGGCTCTGTACCGCCTAATGTATTGCTGGTACTAAACAATGAGCATCTGATTAAAGATGGCATTGCACTCGAGTTTTTATTGGAGCTGTTTTTGACGTTCAAGCAAGAAAAGGGCATTGCATATCTTATTCAGGCGCTTAAAAAGGGTGGACTGGAAAGCAAGTAAGTATAAGTACTATAAACATTTACTCTGGAATGTTTTCAGGAAGATCTACATGTATATATTGTTAATCTTTAATTAACATTCCTAGATTAAAGCATTTACTTGGAATTTAATGCATTTCGCAAATAAACTTATTCTATTTATTTGGGTGCCCATTTTATTTCGCACATTACTAAAACCATCAATGTGTTGCATTTGCATATAAAGCTAATCGAAATGTGAATTTTTTCAGACTTATGGACTTTTTCCCACTAAACAAACGAACTGAGGAATATTTTAAACAAGTTTTTCTTGACAAAGAACTCAATGAGATCATTAAATTGCATAAAGCGCAGGCCAGCCAAGAGGCCAAACGTGAACTGCAGCAGACACTCATTGACGATATTAATGACGAAAAGGCACACAATGAGATAACTGCAGACATCAAAGAGTTTGCACAACGTACCAACATTCCTGATCATGAGATAATCGTTATTGTAAGCTAAATGATAAATACTATATATTTAAAAATACAAACTATTATTATATATTCATAATTCGATTCCGCTTGTTAGATTTGGTCCACAATAATGTCGCTTGGAGAATGGAACAAAAAGGAGGAGCTCGTCACAGATCAAGCAGTGCGCCATCTAAAAACTTATTGCACCCTATTGCAGGCATTCGCCTCAACGGATCGTGCAGAATTAGCATTAATACTGAAAGTGCAAGAATTCTGCTATGAAAACATGAATTTTATGAAAGCGTTCCAAAAGATTATCTTATTGTTCTACAAGACCGAAGTATTGTCCGAGGAAATAATCTTGCGCTGGTACAAGGACGGACACTCAAACAAAGGCAAGATGCATTTCCTTGAACAAATGCGCAAATTCGCCGAATGGCTACAATCTGCCGAGGAAGGTTAGTATAGACAAACGTATATAAGCTATTCTTAGATTAGATACATATATCTAAATGCAGTTTTTGAGAATGGTCTGGCCTTTATACGTGGCTCTTTCATTGTACAAAATTGCAATAGCATTTGGACTTTTTGCTTGCTTCATGTTTTTAAAATCCAATAAACAATGTAGGCCAATGAAAGTCTGGACACTTAAATTATTTATGCATATTTCCTTACTAACTCTTTGGTGAAACAAAGACACAAAGAGGCCATGTATAATATGCCAGAGCAAAAGAATGATTGGGTGTCCATGTAGTTAAACATAATTACATTGGCCAATAATTGTTCAGACAAATATTCAATTACTATTCGTTAGTAAGTGTGCATACCCTTTTCAAAATAATCAATAGTTTATACTCCCGATGAGTAACACTTAATGCAAGGGTATGCAAAAGCAAAAGAATGGTTGGGTGTCCATATAACTCAAAAAGTTACATTTGGCCAATAATCGTTCGGACAAAAATGAATACAAAAATAATTTTTCTATTATTTAACTGATTTGCATGTTCTCGCATCATTTATTTTTTTATAGAATCTGAATCGGAGGATGAACAGAAGTTAGGCGACTAACAAATACATGAAGAGCGCATTCTATTATCTCGGCATTAAAACAACTTTTGCAACTATACGAAGCCGCCATCATCCAATATATATATGTTTATCAATATATACATATATGCATATATATTTCGCATTAACAACAGCCAACCGAACTACACTCCCCTTTGGAATATTTTCCTA
The DNA here is from genome assembly GCA_035047405.1 of Drosophila stalkeri. Taxonomy (NCBI): domain Eukaryota; kingdom Metazoa; phylum Arthropoda; class Insecta; order Diptera; family Drosophilidae; genus Drosophila; species Drosophila stalkeri. The sequence goes on along the minus strand of JAWNPR010000142.1, from coordinate 29,099,085 downwards.
GATGTTAAACAAAATATATACCCCCATGGACTCTGCATCGTAAATGAGAGAGAGGAGAAAGCCAAGCCACAAAATTCGAAATTTACTGTACATCGTTTAATAGTTTTTCAAAACTACTTTCTCCATTTAAAAATGTGCACTTAAAATTGTTAAATTTATTTCATTTTGAGCAATATTTAAGTGAATTTCACAGCAAAAGAAAAAAATGAAAATGAAATGAAAAAAATAACTGGACAAATTATTTATACATATATATATATATATATATATATATATGTGTGTGCGAAAAAATCTTGTTATGTTTCAGTTACATTTGAGAACAAAAAGCAACCAACACATTCAATGTATTTTTGTTATGTTAGTCAACAAGAAATGATTTTAAAAACTGGTCAGAACGTTTAGAGAAATAGTGAATGCAATTTATACAGTTAGACATCGAGATATTAAAAACAAGCTAAAACGGACCATCTTGCAGAGATGAAAAAAATATAAAAAAAATTCATCTCAATTTAAATGTGGGGGAATATGAATTTTGAAAAGGCAATTGCATGGAAAACATATACATACATTAAAATATACAATTAAAGTAAAAAAAATTAAAACAAACAATTTAAACTTGTCTTATTTTACTTAGAGTTAGGGGAGAGCATCGTCATTCAAATGAGATCAAATATTATTTTTACTACTTGCACTTGAGTCTTAATGATTCCTTACTCACTGCAATTAAATATCTTAAGTGTATTTTCACAACCCAACAGGTCGTCAAAGCAATCACATGTTTTAGATTCTATACGAATAAATCAGATTTCTTTCAAGTAGCATGTTCTATATAAGAACAGGTTATAAGCTTAACCAAAACCCATTTAAGATAAGATAGACATGTTCTAGATATTAGATGTACATACATATATGTATGACTTGTACTGTATATTAATATATTGAATGGATTTTAAGACAGGTATTTTTTTTGTCTAATGGTTTATTAACCTTTCTACTATATGTTATGTATCTAATATTTGTGAAGTTATTTTCAAAATCTGGGTTCACAAATCAGCTTACCTTCGCCTGAGTATACTTTTAATTAAGCTAGGTCTAGTCACAAGTTAATTTACTTAATAGTAAGTTGTTAAAATTTGAGCGAAAAGTTTTGGTTTGTTTTTGGAAATACTGTTTTTATTCAACATAAATTTTGTTTAAGTTTAAAAGTAATTTTGTTGCATTTGTATTTCATTTTACTCAATGTTATATAATAATATGATGAATATGCTATTGATTTTATTGTATTTTTGTATGCTAAATTTGTAGTTATTCTTATTTTGTGTTTTATTTATTCGTGAACACGCAAACATTTAAAATACAATAGTTTTTTTTTTTTTTTTTTAGAGCCAGATATTAAAGTGCGTTTTGTAATGCAAATGTGCAACAGCATAGCGGCAGCCACGTATAAATTGTGCATAATAATTTCCAATTTTTTTTAGTTTATATATATATATGTTTTGTTTTATATGAATTGGAATTGGAAGCAGGTAAATATTAATGTTTAACAAATTTAGCTACTTGGCCGCTTGGCAATACTTCTTTAACTGATGATGCGTGCTTTGGATGTTGTAACTGTGTATTCGCACATTCATTTGTATTTGAATTCGAGTTCAAGTACTCAACAACAGACATTTATGGTGTTTAACATGTGCCAGTTGCAAGGACGCAAGCGCACATTGTCTGCGAGCTAGCGAAATGCATTTCGGTGACGGGCAGACAATAATGCTGAGTGTGCGCTTGCAGCCTATAAGTGGCACATACATAAATTGATTGATTTAAAAAGCTGCTGCTGCGCTTGCACATTGCAATTAAATAACATCTCTACAATATAACAGGATAACAATAAAAAACAAAGGAAATTACAAGTAAAAATGTACAACAAAAATTACAAGGGCAAATAGTATAGGATACAAAAAATTATAATATATATGCATAAAAACCGAAAGAAAAACGGATCGCAAAGTGTTGAGGAATGTTATTATGATTAGCTTATATTGTTAACGCCGGTAAGTTCATAAAAAAAAAAACAAACTTTAACAAACTCTTTTACGGATTGAATGCACTTAGAACTTTTGCTTTATCTGAAATATACTCTAAAATATATATATAGTTGGCAGATATGCAAGTACGTATAACACATAATTGTAGCTTACATATCAGACCAAAAGGTTTTTGCTTCACTATAAAAAGACAACGGCAATAATAATTATAATTAATAGACACAATTTTGTTAAATGAGTTCAAGAGTATGAGTTTTCTTCCTACTGTATTATTTACTCTTTTCCTTCTCTTGTTCCGGTTGTTGTTATTATTGTTGGTATTATAAGCTTGAACTTTCTTGTGGGTATTGTTTTTTTTTTCTTTTACTGTTTTTTGCACTTAAAGAACAATTTTAATCAGTGAATTTGCGGTTAACGTTGCGGCCGAAAAGGGCGTTACGGATTTCTGGCACAAGTTGCTGCGAAATCAATGCTAATCTGGACTCCAGAGTATTTGGCACCTGCAAAAAGACAACGACAGGTGCTATCAATGATACTTGTGTATTAGTAGAATATTTCACTACGCACCTTGATGCGTCCGTTCAAAGCAAACAACTCAACACCGCCACAGGTATCAGCTGGTAGATACTCTTTCTCATCAATAAAAAGTTCAACGTCCTGTTTCATTGCGGCTTTGTACTGCTCAGCAGATTCTGGGATCACATCCCGGACGAGAGGTACATCGACTTGACGGCAGCGTAAGATTACTTTAGGTTCCATTACCTGATACAGGCCCTGTACAATCAGTTTGCTTAGCACGGTCTTATATTCACTCTCGTTTTTGGTGACTTCACCGAGACGTTTACGCGCATCATCGAGCACACTGCTTACGTGATCCTCACGCACTTTGAGCACCTGTAAACAGCAAAAACATATTAGATTTGCCTTTTTGGTAGATCTCGGACAGACATACCTTCAAGCGAGCCTGGTTGAGCATGTTTGAGGATTGAATTTTCTTCTGCAGCTCAACCTGTTTCTCCTTCTTCTCGTAGTACTCCATTATCTTGAGACGCTGTTGCTGGACAAGACGTCCCTTCTCGATATTGAATTCTTCCTCAGCTTTGGCATCGATCTCTTCCGCTTTCTCATTAGCCTCTTGCTCAATGAAAGCCATCATATGTTTGATCTATAATGGGAAGTGCGTTCAGGTTAAGGTATGAAAACAAAGTTTAAAATTAAAATTTTAAAGCGTGTGTAAAAACAGACCTAAAAGCTAATCACATGATTACATATTTCCAAAGAAATATATTTGTGTGGATCACAAATTTCAAGGGCTGGTCTTTTTCGGCACAATCCCTTTCCCATTAGCAATTATTTTTTTATGTTTTTACTTTTTGTAATATTCAATGGCATTGATAAGGCGCGACAAGTGCATTTACAGACAAGTCGTGTGACTGTATTGGCAATAGTGTATTCGGTGCGCTAGTCGTCTCGCTTTAGCACACTGCTCAAGTGTAGTGTGTGTCACATGACCAATAAGCATTTTGGCTTTTGCGTAAAGTTTTTAACAATCGTTTTTATTTATTTTTTTTTTTGTCATCACCCACATGACATTAAACACATATTTCTTTTCTCTGATATATACTTATACTTTATACTATATAAATGTTATAGACAATGAAGATTCGATTTTGTAATGTTTAGCGACAGAGCAAATTTTAAAATTCACATGACTACGGCGAGAATCCCATGACTTCGCCATCTTTATTGCTGCCGAAGCCGTGGCATTGGAATTCTCATGCTCACTTCGAGAAAGTTGTTTCATATAACTAACATTCTTAAATTCTATATACAGTTATATATTTTTATCTGAACACTTATTATTTACCTGTTTTTGTACATCAGCATCGCTCAAAGCCATCTTGACTGCTTTTTCTCACTTGCCACAAAATCGAAAGAGAAATTCAATAGTTCCGAAGGAATTCACGTACTACCGTTCCTGTAACAATGTAACTCTTTAATTAATATCGTAATTACACAACACACCAGTTAAGGTATAAGATCAAATTATTTAACACGAGACTAAAAAGAAACCGAAGATATACTTGCAGTGTGTGTGCCTTCTGCCCGTCGTCTGAAATTTTCACTACCACTAATCGATCATATGATTTTTACTTCATGATGCGCAGTGCTGTAAAATACCAAAAGGCGTAGCAAATATTAGTCGAAAATATCGATGTGCATATATATCAGCTGTAAGACAATATTTTCAATTTATTCGATTAATATCGTTTTAAATATATTTGAGTAATAATAGCCAATCCTAATGTTGCATTTCGTTCAAATAAAACTAAATATAAATATGATAAAATAAATATGATAAAATTTCTAGATTGGAAATATATCCGATATTATGTATCGAATATTCATTCGAAATTGTCGTCATTAGTATCGATACATTAAGTACAGCTCTTAAGTACGTATGTACATACGCAGTTTTGTGAAAATTTGTTGATTTCAAATAAACAATTCTGTTTTAAATAAACAGCATAATGGAGACGTTACTGGAGCAGCAGCGTCGGTACCATGAAGAGCGCGAGCGCTTAATCAAACTGATGGTTGACGAGTATGCAACGAAAAAGCCCGGCGAAAAGGAACGAATCCACAGTGAACACCGGCTAAAGTATTTAATGGAACTCCACCACAACGCTACCACACAGCTTCGCGACCTGTACGAGGACAAGGACAATGAACGAAAGGCTGAGATTGCGGCGCTATCCGGACCAAATGAGTTTAATGAATTTTATGCCCGACTGAAGCAAATTAAACAGTTCTACAAATCGCATCCAGCTGAGGTTAGCATTCCCCTCTCAGTGGAGTTCGAGGAGATGATAAAGGTCTACAATAATCCCGATGAAATGAGCGCTCTAGTTGAATTCACCGACGAAGAAGGCGGCGGGCGGTACTTGGACCTAAACGAATGCTATGAACTCTACTTAAATTTGCGTGGTGTCGAAAAGTTGGACTACATCACGTACCTAATGTCCTTCGATCATGTCTTTGATATACCACGTGAGCGTAAAAATCGCGAGTACCGCAAGTACATTGAGACGCTTAACAATTATCTACACAGCTTCATATTGCGCATCCAACCGCTCCTAGACCTTGACAGCGAACTGGTCAAGGTTGAGCTTGATTTTCAGCGCCAATGGCTGCAAGGCACCTTCCCCGGCTGGTCGTTGAAGGAGACAGAATCGGCACTCGCCAATACGGGTGCGCATTTGGATCTCTCCGCATTCTCTAGCTGGGAAGAGCTTGCGTCACTGGGCCTGGATCGCCTCAAATCCGGCTTGGTTGCTCTAGGCCTCAAATGCGGCGGCACCTTGGAGGAACGGGCTCAACGTCTGTTTACAACCAAGGGCAAGACTACCTTGGATCCCGCGCTGATGGCCAAGAAGACAAGTGCAAAAAGCGCCAATGCCCAAACGCGCGAGAATGAACGAAATAAGGAAATCGCGCAGCTGGAAGCGCTGCTCTATAAATACGCCGAACTGCTGTCCGAGCAGCGTGCGGCTACCAAGGAGAATGTACAACGTAAGCAAGCGCGTACGGGAGGCGAGCGGGATGACAGCGATATCGAAGCCAGCGAGTCGGACAACGATGATGATCCCGATGCAGACGATGTGCCCTTTAATCCCAAGAATCTGCCATTGGGCTGGGATGGTAAACCCATACCCTACTGGCTCTATAAGTTGCACGGGCTGAACATCAGCTACAACTGTGAGATATGTGGTAACTTCACCTACAAGGGACCTAAGGCGTTCCAGCGGCACTTTGCCGAATGGAGACACGCGCACGGAATGCGCTGCTTGGGCATTCCGAATACAGCGCATTTTGCGAATGTTACGCAGATCGAGGATGCGATCACGTTGTGGGAGAAGCTTAAGTCGCAAAAGCAGAGCGAACGTTGGATCGCCGACCAAGAGGAGGAGTTTGAGGACACGCTCGGAAACGTGGTCAATCGCAAGACCTTCGAGGATCTAAAACGGCAAGGATTGCTCTAATAAACAATGCATTTTGTATCATTGAAAAGTTTTGTGTGTGCACGCAAAGTATAAAATATTAATATATAAATATCTTCAAAATAAATACATATATTTATATATTATAAGTACAATTCTTAAATATTCCCTTTCAAGGGAATGTTTTACACATTTCCTTCGAAAAGCTTAATACTTGAATGTTTCAACATTATAACACTAATTAAATATATATGCCTCCATGAGCAGTCCCACTTTGTCCACTTTGAACAAGGGCAGCAGAGCGCACTTCTGCTGCTTCAGCTGCAGCAGACTTCCATTGGACTGCAGCCAGGGAAACTCCTGGTATTGTGCGTCGTGGCTGAGACGGGTAAAGGCTATCTGTGTTGTGTGAATATGAACTTTAAACTTGGCAGTTTTATCGAGTTTTGGCAAATGTTTAACGCGATCTGCGAATTTATAGAGGGCAGCCCTTAACTGTTGCTCGTATTCCATTAAATACTGATCCTGCGTGGGGTCAGCCTGAACTGGTTGCATTTCCAGGAAGTAGCGTTCTTTATGCTCTGAATCGTTGTAGTATATAATTATTTCCAGTTTCAATTGTTGCGCTGTATTTGTCAATAAATGCTGTACGGTCCTCAAAACCTTTGCCAGGTAAGAGTTTAAGGCTGGGAAGGCGACTATAAAGACTGGTGTGTTGTAGACACGCCGTTTCTTGAAGATTTGTGGAGGATAAACGCCGCGAACATAAAGAATGTGATTTAAAATAACTTCGATGGCTTCCACATGTATTCCGACAATCTCTTCCGACTCCATTTAAATTACTATTGAACAACTCATTTCATTAGCCGCTGTTGACACAACTTAAATGAGGTACTAAAATATACCCAAAAGTATCAAAAGTACTTGGTCACACTTTATATTTATAACTATCCAAAACAGTTTCCTTAATTTCCAATTTGAATTCAGTCATTATTTATGTTTATAAAACTCATTATATCAATCACGCGATTAATTTCTATAATGCCTTTGGCTATATTTTTGTTTTTTATTTAGTTTTCGTAAAATGATATCAAGCCAAAATTAAGCAACCAGAGCAGACGCTGTGCTGGATTCGTATTTCCAGTTGGGAGGAAGAACGCTCTTTGTCTTATAGTAGCGTGCCAGGCGGTGAATTCTGGACTCTACCAGAATCAAACGGAACTTGCCGTCCTTATCCTTGCGATTGCGTTCCAAATGCTTACGGATAGCAACTGCCTTTTTGATCATATGGTATAGATCCTCGGGAATGTCGGGTTTCAGACCAACCGATTTCATGATGCGCAGGATCTTGTTTCCATTTACAAAGCGCACTTGAGCCACGCCATGAGAATCACGCAAGATGATGCCTTTATTATTGATGAGATAGTTCAATTAACATAACCTCAAAGCGTAAACACAAATAATGAAAATACCAATTTTTGAGGGCGTCAGGCCTTTCTTGCCGAGCTTCTTGATTTGTTCCTTGACATCATCAGCATTCAGTTTCAGCCATGATGGTACTGTACGTCTGTATGGTAAGGCTGATTGGGAGATACCTTTACTGTAAATAAAAAATATGTTAAACTCGCTTTAGACTGACAAGAGCGACAAGTGTTATCATTGACATGTGCTTTTGTTCATGGCATATGTATTGGTGCATAATAAACGCCAAAGCCTCCAATAATTGCTTAAAAAGCAGGTATATATTATGAGAATTTTTGCCAATTTCAACTATTGAAAGTGCATTTTACCCTGGAGCGTGCATACGACCCATGTTGAGCGCTTAGTTTTTTATACCGAAAAGAAAGTGGAGACTTGTAAAACGCCAAGTTGAGCAAAATGTCTACACATGCATATTTCCCTGGCAGAGTTGCTTTAATGTCTCATAACAGTTATCATGAACACCTTCCGAAAAAATACTAATACTAAATATCGAAATTCAAAACGTTGAAATGATTTTGAATATAAATGTAGTATTTTGTTTTATACTATTTACAAAATATTTGCTATACATTATTTGATTGTTTTTTAATTTTGATTTCCTATGTTTGGCCATTCCTTAAATAATCGATTAATACGTCATTGCAAGTAGGTGTGACCATCAAGCTTCAGCACTAGTTCAATTTAGTTGCCGATGAATTATTCAGCCCTGTGAGAAAATTTCTGCTTCTGAAACTGAGAGAGCAAAACAAAGTCGTGAGTACATAGAAGCATACAGAGCTAATTGGAAAGAAAACACGGTTCGCGCCAATTATAATTCCCAAATAATAAAATAAAATCCAGTTGCACATGTGTTATATTGATTTCTGTGTTTTACTGCAGTCACACGCATATTTGTGCCACCATTTTTGTTGCTGAGACGCTTGGCGTGCCCCATGTTAATTGTATATTTTGTGTGTGTGTGTGTATGTATTCAGCGAAGCATGCACACAGTTCCGGAAAATATATACAAACTGTGATTGTTTGTTTTTAGATTCTCATTACGTTGCTAAAGAAACATTGAAATGGATACAGATACAGAAGAGGGTAAGTGTTCCTTAGAAGTTCCTGTTGATAGCGCCATCTATACATTTCATGCATATACAAACGCACACATTGGCGTAGGCTTCACAGATTTTTATCTGCTTGTGTAAGTGCGCCTGTATGCATGTGTGTGTGAGCATATACACGTGTTGTTGTTCGTGCGTTATGTATAAAGATCGCTTTAAGTTGTTCGCTAAATTGGTCATCCAGTTGGTTCTTTGCACTCGCCATGAACAGCTCTCATCGCCGGCGGCCCAGCGAAGATGGCGACACATTTTACGGTGATTAAGTCAGACTCTATTTTAATTTAGCAATTCTCAAAAAAAAAAAAAAAAAAAAAAAAAAATACACTAAGCAATAATAACAAATTCTGATATTTGCTTACAGACCTGTCTAGCACGCATCGAAGTGATGTAATAAAACATTTGCTGGAAATTGCAAATAGTAGGCCAGGCACCAATGTGGCTAAAGCAATCATTTCCTACCATGAGTCTGCTAGTCTGGCAACGCTACTGCTGCTCCTGGAGGAGGTGTCAAAAAATACAGATTTCTCAACAGATTTACGCTTGTCGCTCTCCTATGTAAGTATCTGATTAAACTGATTATTATATTTATTTCATCAATCAAATTTGTGTATTGTTAGTATATGGATGAATTTCTACGGCAAGCCTCCGGGACGAATGTGCCGCGTCGTTCGGTTATTGCTGCCGCCGGCAACGTTCTGCAATACTGCGGCAAGGTCTACGGAGACAGAGTCGAATATATGTACCAGGTGGTGGAGCATCAGATTGAGGCTCTGCTCATAGCAGATCCAAAAAAGGATGACAATATCAATAGGTGAGTAAAAAGAGCATGTTAAGATTCGTCGGCGTACAATCTGCCTCGATTTCTTATCGCCGCTCTGATTCTCTTCTATTTCTCTGGCTCCATTAGTTACTACAGTCATCCGCATGTTATCATGTCATAAGTAATTTATATCATTAAACTAATGAATTTAAATGCATTTTATAGTAATAAAGATGCTAGCAAACCGGAAGAGAATCGCAAGCGTCGCGTTAAGAAACTCACGCAAAAGGAATTCGATCCGTTTTCATATAGAATGGAACCGAAAAAGTTCAAAATAATGTCGGAGGAAAAGCGCTTTAGCCGTGTTGGCTTTGAAACCAATAAGAATAGAAATCGTACAATTGAACATATGTATCAGGATCATACTCCGTCGCATATGTGGAAATATGCTCCTATCATAGATCCAGCCAATCCCTATGAAAAGGATGAGAAGAAGAACTACAAAGTGTTCACATACCATCCAGAGCCCAGATACAACACACTTCTGCCGGACATTCAGTTCGATCGTCTAAACCTGATCAAGGAGTATGTCAACCGAAACCAAGTGAATGTGTCTGACACTCTGAATAGGAACATGAGCAATAAAGAATACCTAGATGAGTACATTGCGCTGGAGAATCAAATGCTTGCCTCGCGCTTTGGGGAGAAGTCACTACTGAAGCGCACTCTAGTTGCCAATGAAGAGGAGAAAGCGAAGCGTTTGCGATTTGAGCTGGAAAACCTGCCGAAACGTGTGTTGCACAGCGACACTGAGAGTCCCAAGCGTATGAGGCTAGATGAGGATGTCGATCATAGTAATGATATGAGAGCGGATCCAACTGCACTGCAGCATGACTCAATGCTCGACGAAACGCTCCGGTCTATGCCGTTGACGGATACAATCGAGGATAATCTCGAAGAATCTTCGTTGGAAGTGAATGATGCCAGCTGCATGGACAGCACGCGCTTGGATCAACAGACACAAAATGAATCACAGACTGCAGATAAAGAGTTGCCGTTAGAGCTCAGCTCAGATAGCAAAGGAGACGGGAGCAATGAGCAATTGCTGCAAATTGATTCGGGCATTGGAATGGATGATATATGCGATGCGCTGCCAGCAGGTAAACTAACATGCACTCAGTTAGTGTTGTTGACTTGTTGTTGTTGTATGAAACCGAATCAGGCTAAGTTTTTTGTTAATCCTTTCTTTTGTAGACATTTGTTAACTCACATTCTTTGTTTATTTTTTACCTTTATTTACGTATGTATTTCGTTTGTTGTCTGCTGCCTGCATCCAATTATGTGCAGCTCAATCTTTTGATGACGAGGGTGTTGTTCTTACAGATCTAATAGAAGAGCAGCGTCTCCAGTCGCTATCGCCCAAGGTGATGGTGCACGACATATTGCCAGGCGTCCCAGATAAAGCCAAGCTTAGCGTTCGCGTCGATGCCGAAATGCTGGCACTCAGCGGCATCAATGAAACGATCGAGGAGGAGGTTGTACAGGTGCAACGTGACGTGCACTTTGCAATTAAGCGAAATTTGTTTCAGTTACCAGTAAAAAAGCTTCGCAAAGGATGCGTCTTTAAGTTAACCAAAGAGTTTGATATATTTAAGAAAGCGGTAAGCATGGTTACTATCATCGTAATCTTATAATAACTTCATATTGTTCTAATTATAGCGCATCCCAAATAAGCGACAGATTGAACAGAGATCTGCCCCCGCGCCTAGAGTTTTGCGTGCTTTCTCGCCCTTAATGACAGAATCCACAACATCACTAAGTAGCTTTTCAGATTTACCTTTGGATCAAATGGAATTTGATGCAGACCAAAGTATGTTACTATTCATAATGTGCAGCTAATGATATTGTTTAACTCTTTGATATTTTTTATTTGTAGACTTTCGTGGCTTTAGGCGTCCTACATACGATTCGGGTATTGATCAGGAGGATGTTAGATTGTCAAGCTCGCCTGCGGACGATGGTATTATCATTGATATGGATACTGACGAATTGCCCGATTTGAAATTGAATGTAATTGAAGAAGAATCAGACCCATCAGAAATTCAACAAGTTAGGAGCTTGGAGGAAATTGAGAAGGACATGACTTTACCTGAAAATTTATTGGACACGCCAGAACTGAATCAAACGATACCCAGTTCTGAAGACCCAATCGTCCAGGATATCACAGAAGACAATGCTGCATTTCTCGATGCCCCAGCAGGAAACATAACTGAATTGTCGAATGTAGATGTAGCCAATGATCTGGATCAAGACTGGGATGCAGAGTCTACCAATTCGAGTTTCCAAGACAACTGCAATAGCATTGATGCTGAAACTGACGCCAAGGTGGGGATATTTTAAAAGTGGTCTAAGTCTATTGGCTGTGTATACTGCAGGAATATCAAAAATATTTAAAAGTTGAAAGAGATGTAACAATTTTTATATGCGCCCCATGGAGACAAAGAAATTATAGACTTCATGCAATTTTATTATATCAAGAAGCCGACCTGTTGCTATAAGAAACAAAATTTAGCCGTGTACTTTAAGCTGTCCCACATGTATTTATGGTTTTGAATTTAAATGATATCGTTATGATTTACAGATTATTGACTGGCATCGTAGGCTCGCGCCCACATTGGAAGCTGCGCACGCTCGTCAAAACTTCAGTATACAGGATCTAAATGATGAGATAATAGCGAAATGTCAGGAAAAGGGCGGAGTGGCTACTTTAGCGGACGTGCTGGAGTATAATGATCCAACTAAACTATGTTGCTATATGCTGTCCTCATTGTTACTGGTAGATAATATTGATGCAGTATTTTACTCTATAGCAATTAAAATTTTTTTTTAATAGACAAACCAGGGAAACGTCAATCTACAAATAGATAAACGTGACAAAAGTAAGCCCATTGAGATGAAACATTTCAAAATGAAACTAATAAGCACGGAGAGGAAACAACTTAACCCAGAGGATGATATTGGCAATATGAACAATGCCTGTCAGCGGGGGAAACAGGTAGCGGCAACGTCCCAGAACACGAAAACATCGCATCAACAACAACAAAAACTCAAAACAGTTAATGTAAACAACGTGCGACTTATTAAACCGGTTCCCAAGGCAAATGCACGTCCAGAGGATGCTGACTCGGGGTTGGCATCTTCGGTGTCTGGCTGGTCCTTAGATGTATAACGGACACTGTATACTAAACATTCGTGTCTGTCCTTAGTTTATGTTTAACGGGCTTAGTCTCGACATATAAGTTTGTATCATATGTGAATAGATCGGTATATAAGCGTCTAGAATGTTATGTTCGCCCCCGTAGGCATTCCCAACGTAAATGTTTTAATTTTGTTTCATGCATATTTAAAAGCAACTAACTGAATTATTTATTGCAGCCAAACATATTGCATGGGCTGCTACCCCTTCCGCAGGCTTTCAATAAGATTAAAAACCTACGTTGGCCGCGCAACTGACAAATGCATTCGTCTATATATATATATATATATATATATATATATATATATATATATATATATATATATATATATATATATATATATATATCCCCGTTTTTTGTCTTTTTTTTTTTTTTTTGTTTTGACAAATGTACAAAATCTAGTTCTAAGCGCTTTTTTAACTTTAATTTCAAATTTAGTGTTATTTTATGCTGCCAGTCTTTAGATTACTTTACTTTATATTCTGTAATGTAAAAAAACAAATTGAAGCAGTATTATTTGAGCTCGATTTCCTTACGATTGGACAAGATTTTCGTTTTTCAGTTATCATTTTCAATTTTTCTTTTTATTTTTAAAATTCATTTATTAATTCTTTGTTCACTTCCAAATTCTTTTTTTCTTTATATTTCTCATATTCAATTATTCACTTTCAATTCTCAAACATTATTCATTTATAATTTTTTTTTTTAATTTTTCATTGCATTTATTATTTCATTATTCCATTATCATTATGATTTATTTTCTCCTAATTATTTTTCAGTAGGCAAGTAAAAGAAAGGTTAAGATATTTAATTCAACCAGAGGAGCATATTTTGGAAATCATGTAGAGCTGATAGTACTAAAATAATCAAGTACCTGATCTCCTAGTGTAGCAAATATTTTTTTTAACCAAAAAAAAAAAAAAAAAAAAACAAGCATTGTGTACATCAATGCAGAAATTTATCTATTTACATTTACATATATATATTATATATACATACATATGAATGTGCAACTTTTTTTTTTGTATTATTTTAAGAGAGCATTTAAATGCAATGAAAAAAAATCAAAGAAACTATAAACCAAATTGTTTGAAATATATGGGGGATATCGGGAATCGTAGATATTAGAAATTCGAGAAATATAAATTATACAGAAATTCTGTTGGATTTACTTTGTGCTTAACCAAGTAGATTGTTACATTTGTAAGATAATGGGTTGGAATACAAATCAAGATTCTAAAACTAATCGGAATCACTGCTGCCTTCTGATTTTGTCTTTTCTTCGTCCTTCTGCTCTTCAGTCTTGTAGTGGCGATATTCTTTCTTGAGCTCCCACATATTCTTGTGCGGATTCTTCATGTTGTAGTCGCAGACATCCTTAAGTATCTCCTTCAGGTAGCTAATAGGCTGATTGGTGATCTTCACCAGATCCTTAATATTATAGTACTGATGCTTTTCAAAGGCATGGAAAAGCATATCCATCACAGCATTCTTATCGTCGCGTGCCTTTTTGCCCTCCGCCTTCTTACGTTCACGGTACTCGATCTAAATTATACGATATTATTATAGATATATAAATATATGATATATGAATATATGAAGAAGTCCTCACATTATGTGCATGATCCTTAACTGGCTTGTAATTTTGAACAATCTTATCAATTGGCTGCACTCGACGCTGCGGTTCGGATGCTTTGCGTATGGACTCGAGCTTCAACTTCATATAGCACGTGTCGGCAATAGGTCGGCATTCGAGCTTTTGGACGATACGACCCTCCATATAAAGCTTCTCACTGTCTGGCGTCGTGGAAGCTGCAGCTGACCCATTTTCTTTACCGTTGTTAGAGGCTGCAGCCGCCGATTCTGTTGGTGCCATGTGAGAGAAAACGCCAAGGGTCTGCTTCGTAACCTGTGACACATCGAGCACATGCTCTGTGGGTATTTTCTCGTCTGGATCCAGGGCGAGCACAGCAGGCGTGAGTGAAAGTGAAACTTGGGCCTTTTGACCAGGCGTTTTGCTGATTCGCAGTTTTCCGACGTCCATATTGGACGGCGCTTTTTCCCATTTTTGTGCAATGTATTTGGGTACTTTGACTAGCCAAACGCCACGGCCTGCATTTGACAGATCTAGTTCCTTGTCGATGATTTGCACTTTCTCTTTCTCATCCTTTGACATGTTGTGGCTGAAATATTCTATTAATGCAACGCCACGCAAAAAATGCAATCACAAAATGTAAGTTATACAGCTGTGATGAAAGAGTTGCCACTGTGGTAAAATCTTAAAGTAATATGTTTACCAAAAAAGATAAGGTTAAGCAAAGAAATCCGCGATTTTAACAACATGGCATAGATGACGTAATAATAGAATCTTGGGCTGCCACCATGGTAAAAACTTAAAGTAAAACATGTCTATAGAAGAAGATAAGGTTGTGCACAGAAAACCGCGACATAGCATGTATAAATACAATATATTCATTACATTGTAAAGTATGTAATAGGTTTTATGAGTTAATACGTGAAACTGATTTAATATTTTACATGATTTAAAATTGTATTTGTATTATATTTGTTATGCATACAAGTTAATTGTTCAGACCTCTTGTTTTTAAATGTCCCAAAACAGCTTGCCAACTCGTCTCGTTTTGACTGTATCAGCTGTTGCAGTATCACACGCTTGCTTTTAGCTCGGAAAAAAGGCAGTTGAAAAAAAAAAGATAATTAGAAATGGCACCTCCGGCGGCAAGAGCGCGCTACAATGCCAACAAGGCTGACAACCAGATACTCACCAAAAAACCACCGAAACGTCTCAATGGCAACAAAGAAGCTGCCGGCGTCGTTGTAGCCGGCAACAAAAAAGAGAAGAAGAAGAAGTGAATATATACACAGCATCATACTAAAATAATAATAATATTAAAAACTGTATTTTTTTTATTTTTGTAAACACAGTAAACACTCAGCAAACGCACCGATCTCAACCGATAAAACCCAGTCCAGCCTCAATCCGATTATGCCCAGTGTTCATACGGCCTTCAAAACATTTGTGAGCGCACGTCTTTGCAGCGCCATTTGGGCTTATATTTCCGACTGTGATGAGACGTTTAATTACTGGGAACCGCTACACTACATCATCAATGGCCACGGTTTACAGACCTGGGAGTATAGTCCGCAGTTCGGTTTGCGCTCCTACACATATCTGCTACTGCAAGGCGTGCCCGGCTGGATCTATCAGAAACTGTTCAATCCGAGTCCTATATTGATATTTTACATGGTTCGCTGCATGCTGGGTTTTGGCTGTGCCCTCATGGAGCGCTTCATGTACAAGTGAGTAATGTTCTTAATCTTGTACAGGATGAAATTAGTTATCTACATGTTGCTTTGCAGATCTATATGCCAGGAGTTCGGCATACACGTTGGTCGTCTCTGGTTGATCTTCCAGCTTTTTAGTGTGGGTATGTTCGTGTCCAGTACTGCGCTGTTGCCATCCTCGTTCTCTATGTACTTCGGCTGCTCTGCCTTGGCTGCCTGGTGGCAGCAGCGCTACAGCCTGGCCATATTCTTCACTGCAATTTCGGCGTTGCTCGGATGGCCCTTTGCGGCGCTAATTGGAGTTCCATTAGTGTTGGAATTGCTATTCAGACAACGCGATTGGCGCACCTTTTTGCAGTGGACATTGATCTCCGGCCTAACCATTGCACTGCCAATGATAGCCATTGACACGAAATACTTTGGCAAGCTGACTTTTGCGCCGCTCAACATCGTTTGGTATAATGTGTTCACTAGCCACGGACCGAATATCTTTGGCACCGAGCCTCTCAGCTACTACATCATCAATGGTTTCCTCAACTTCAATATTATTTGGGTGAGTAGAAGCTTCGCATTTTAGATAACACCAAACTCTTCATTGCTTTCATATTTTCAGTTGTTTGCATTGCAATTACCAATTATGTTACTCATGGACTATCTTATTGTGCCGGCAAAGTTTAAGTCGACGCTCAACTTTCCACGATATATATCATTAGCGCCTCTTTATCTTTGGCTTGTAGTTTTCTTGGCACAGCCGCACAAGGAGGAGCGTTTTCTATTTCCAGTTTACCCACTGATCTCTCTCTGTGGCGCCATCACTGTGGACGTCTATCAGCGCATCTTCTTCCGCATCAAGTCGCTGATATTTAAGATCAAATCGGGTATTCACTACTTAGACCACAGCATGTTCATTGCAATTGTTGTGATGGTGGCCAGCACTTTATTGGGACTGTCACGTGTATTTGCTCTCTATCGAAACTATCATGCGCCAATGGATCTAATGCTGGAACTAAATCAATTTAAGAATTCGGCACAGTATCGTCCAGATGAAATCTATAATGTATGCATTGGAAAGGACTGGTATCGTTATCCAGGCAGCTTCTTTTTTCCGGCACGCAATTTCCGACTGCGTTTCCTGAAATCGGAGTTCCGCGGCATGTTGCCAGCTTACTACACGGAAGGCATCAATGCCACCCAGGTGGTGCATCCTTATTTCAATGACCAAAACTTGGAGAATGAGCACATGTACTTTGACTACGATCAGTGTCACTTCCTGTTGGACTTCGATGAGGGCAAATACACAACACTCGAGCCGAGCTATTCGAGGCGGACGAAGGACTGGTCTATAATGAAAACGTTGCCATTCCTCATACCGGAGAAATCACACAAGGTGCTGCGCGCCTTTTATGTGCCATTCTTGACCGACAATCACATAAAATATGGGGATTTCAATCTGCTTAAGCGCAAAAAGATGCGCAATGGAAGCTAGAACATAGAACCAAGAGGATATTGCTCTGATTGACTGTCATTAACTAAATATACAGAATTTATTTTGCCCCAATAAGTTTGATTTCCTGTTTTGTATTTCATTCCCTGGTTTTAGTGTATAAGTCCAAAGGTTTTACTAAATTTGTCTACTTTTGTTTTTCTATTTAAAAAATATCAAGCCAAAGCTGTAAACTTTATGCTGAAACGAACTAGATATTAAGACCATACATAATAAATGCAATCAATTCTAAACATCTTATTCAAACGATATTATATATATAAACTATATTAAAGCTTCAGTTTAGTTAATATCAACATCAACCTTCACCAACCAATCAGCATTTTATCTGAATAGTTCAATAGAGTTTATTCTTAAGCTTGTCGTTAAAAAGTATCGTAAAAAGTGGGTAGCAAAATTGTACAATGGAATTCGCTTGCTTAAACTACACGTGCTGGATGTTTACAATGCTATATTTGGTCTACTACATTTACAATGATTGGGCATAAAACCTAAACGCGACTTAGACTTAAGACCTAAGAGATTTTATATTAAGGCCAGCAATATTTACAGGGTGAAATCGTTTTCAGCTCAACTAGAAATAGACTGTCAAATTGTTTTCGGATGAGCCCATCGTATCCGATGCGGTCAGCAGATTGGAAGTAGCTGCACCTCCATTCACAGCACCACTGCCTGTCGTTGAGATCGTCGTGATGCCCCCCGTCACAGCGGCCACCGTTTTGCGATTATTATTATCCGGCGTCGTCTGCTGCTGTGGTTGGCCCTGCTGCGAGAGTGAGTCGTGTTCTATCTCGTCTTCCTCGTAGAGCTGCCCGTTTGCAGAGGCGCGGGATACGATGCCTGGTAAGAAAACTACTTATAGTGAATGTTCTGGGCTGATTGGGGTAGTGGAGCTTTAATCGGACAACACTTACTGCGCACCGTTGCCGCATAGCTCTCCCGCTGTCGCTCGCGCTCCCGTTCGCGTTCTCGCTCCAACAAATTGCTGGCACTGGTGAGCACCATGCTGCTGCTGGCACCATTTCCCACATGATGCAGTCCATTGTTGATTGGATTGGCCATGGTGATGTTGCTGCTGGGATGCTTCATATGCAATACGGAGACACCACCACTGGTGACAGTCGCTCCATTGCCGTTGCCCGCCAGTTTTTCATGCGTCACCAGGTTGGCAGAGGATACGCTACTATGCGCTTGGCTATGCACACGATTACGTCCAAGGCTGAGGCCCCCAGGGCTGCTTTTTCGCTGCTTCTTGGAACGCACAATGTAGCAACTGAGCGCCATGATGATCAGCAGAAATAGGCCCACAATCATGCCAAACATGCCCAGCATGCTGTTGTTCCAAGTGGACTGGGCGAGGGTAAGTCCCTCCATTGTGACGCTGACGGGGACAGAGGTGCTACGTGGCGGCACTCCTGAGTCCGTAGCAATGGCAATTAGATGGACTGTGGACTCATTGAGACTTTGTAGCTGCTCGGGGCGCATATAGATGTTTCCCGCGGCATCGATTTCGAACAGACCCGCATGCTGGCCACGCAACGACAGTTCCAGCTTGTCATTCCGATCTCCATCCGCCGCCTCCACTTTGCCAATCAGCACACCCTCAAAAGAATCCGCCCGTGAGTGCAGCGACTGCTAGAATCGGAATCGAAATATTCATTAAAATTTATAAACTGCATTACGATTCCCTAACTTACGCTCTTGGGCACCATAAACTCGTAGTGTGTCTCCCGGAAACGCGGCTCCCAGTCGTTGACGTCGATCACCTCTAGGGTGACCTCGGCTGATGTGCTGTTGGTCAGGCCATCGCTGGCTATGACCTGGAACTCATGTTTGGTCATCTTCTCATAGTCCAGCGGCTTCGCTAGTATCAATTCGCCCAGTGAGCCAATGCTAAAGAATTGCGAATTGATGGGATCCGCAATAGTGTACTTCAGGTGCTTGCCAGGCTTGTTAGTGGGCAGCGCCAGAATGCGATTGCCTACAGCCGTGTCCTCGCGAATGCGCATCACAAAACGTTTCTGAACAAACGAGAGTGAGCTGAGGTCGCTGTGGGTGCCCGGTCGAGTAAGCTGCACTGTAGTTAGAGCGTAACGATCCGGATTATCTATTTGAGTAGCCTTCACCACCAGCGTGGCCCCATGCGTAAGATCTGAGTAGCCGATGGGCGTGAGTTGAGTAATGACTCCATTATGTGGATGCACGCGGAAGTATTTGGCGTCCTGCGATTGGACAATGGTGTACTGGATAGGCGCACAGATACCCTCATCCTGATCAATGGCTTTTAGGGGTTCGGGCCTCATACGCAGCTCTCCAGCCCGACCATCTGCGGGTAGTTCAGCGCTGTAGGACTCACGTAGAAACTTGGGATTCTGATCATCTGCATCGGTAATAACCACGCGCAGGAGCGTATCCGAATGACGCGGCGGTGTGCCCTGATCTTGGGCTCGTAATTTAACGGTGAAGTTTTGGAGTTGCTCATAGTCAAGAGCTTTTTTAAGCACCAACGTGCCCTCGAGCGGATTTAGAAATTGCACCAGCTCCGCATAGGGACCAGGAAGTACCTGATACTCAACTGTGGAGAAAGGCCCCGGCTGATCGGCGTCCTCGGCGCGAGCGCCTTGAAGTATGCGTGTACCGGGCACCGTCACCTCCGAGAGTGTCAGCGTATAGGGCGTGCCAATCCACTGTGGTGCATTATCGTTGACGTCCGTGACGCGAACATTGACGGGAATGACGAAGCTCTGTAACAATAAAGAACAAAGGCTCCACGTTGATTGAAGAGTTTAAAGATAAACACCTTTTGAGACCCGCGGCCTGCTGTCGGGCGAACAAACAATAGTCAAGTCCTGGTCACTGACCCCAAAAGAGAGTTCAAAGCGCCAACAGCTTAGGAAAACGTGCTAAGCACTAAACCCTCTGTTGCTTCCCAACACGTCCCGCCCATCAAAAAAAAAAAACACTGCATATATTTGCATGTTTTGAGGGTTCACAAAGCAACCCCTAAAGAAACTACGGAAGTACTAATGGCTAATTTATGGCCACTGCCTAGGCCCACGGTAAGCCACAGGACCTCGTCCGCGTCCTCCTCTTTATCCCAATGGAAGTAAAAGTTTAAGTTGGATTCTATTATGTTGATTCTAAAATTGAAATTGGCGTCGTTGTCTGCAAAGTTTTCAATTGTTTATAGAGTACAAGAAATAGCCGCAACTTCAGTAAATTCCCTTCCAATGGAGCTAAGCGAGCTAAATGCGAGTGTGAACATTTCGAACCAGGTTTACCTAATTTCACTTAACTACCTCACTTGTACTTCGAGATTACGCCCCTCAACACAGCGCCACACGCACATCCAACGTCAACGTCCACTTCTATAGGGAATAAGTGGAGCCGGTTTCGATTTAGGTTAATTGGTTGCCCATTACGTATTGGCCAACTGCATTGCATGAATGAAGGAATGAAAATTCTGCAGGTGATGTATGCGTCTGAGAATTCGACTCCAAGAACATTCGGGGAATAACCTAATTGAACTCAAAGTTAGGGTTAATTAAACTGGTCACTAGGCTGAATTGACTAGGCACTATGGAAACTATAGACATTTAAACTCAGAATAATTGCATTAAATATTAAAGACAAGTACAAGTGCTCTAGTCGAGAAAGCAGGACTAAGGAATAACCTGAATCATTCGCTCCTACTCCTCTTTTCTTTTCTTATAGTATATGAGATTATATATGTAAAAATATACTATTTAGGCTCTCTGAACTTTACAAAATATTGGATGTAATTGTTGTTGGCTCAACTTACCGGATCCGTCGAGCGTCTTCGTATACAAATGACATTTACATAGATCGACGATGGTCCTCGAAGACCTTCTTTATCGAGCTCTACCGATAAAACAAGATCTTTGGTCCCTGCCACAATATGAACGGGGGCGTTTTTCTCTCTTAACGAGAGATTAATGTCGCCTGTGTCAGCATTGGGATCGCCGTTAATACGTAATTTACCAATAATGGAGCCCACTGCAAGGTCTTCGGTAGCCAGAAAGCTCTCCGCTGAGCCACCGCCCTCCAAATAACATCTGGAGTCGAGAATCGCTGCGTTTGCAACTGAAATGAAAATAAAAAAAAAAAAGATAAATAAAGTGAAAATGTGCAACTCTCATGCCAGTTTTTCTCTCTCTCTCTTTCTCTCTCTCTCTCTTTCACTCTCTCGCCACTCTTTCCCTTTTAGCTTTACTCTATTTCCTGTTAGCAAGCAATTAGTGAGCTTTAAGTGAATTGTAACAGTATACTAATACTGTCCACTGGCGGACATGTTTGTTCGTACTCTCGATGCGCTCTACTAAGCCTCCGTTTATCTCTCACTCTTTGGCGAATGGTTCGCTGCAGTTGGGATGCGGCGACTGTCTGCTAAATCCAACTTTGTGTTGAAGACCACAAGCTGCCCGTCCAAGTGTGTATTTATATATTATATATATTACATATGTATGAATGGACATACGTATATGTATGGTTTGCACTTGCCCACAGAGCGGCAATTGCATGAATCATGGCTTGAGGATTCGACTGCTTCGTCTCTGTCTTTCCGAATTGGCTGAAGTATTTAATTGTGTTACTGTGTATTCAGTTCAATTGCATATTGAAATGTAATCAATTATGCAAACTGATTCAGTATACATTCATACATATTTATGTATATATATATATATATATATATATATATATATATATATATATATATATGCATGTACATACATATGTATGAAATAAATTGTAATTGTAATCAATGTAATTGTATTGTGCATACAATTCCATTAATAACAATTAACCGAAAAACTACAAATTAAAATAAATTAAAATTATATTATTGCTCCCATTATTTACTTTATTCAATTGTTCCTATATATTTCTTCGCAAGTCAACGAGAATTTCTTATACACGCACATACACACATTCATACGTATATATGTATCTTATGTATGTCATGTAAATGTTCATGCATGCATACTATGTAATCGAAAAAAGTATTTGATTGTATAAATGCCTTGCATACTCTTCCAAAGCATAAAACGAGAAAATATTAACATTTTTATGAGCATGGCAAACATTTGCGTGATTCTGCTACATATGCAAGTTTGAAAAAGTATAGAGCAAAGAGTATGCAAAATAACTGTGCACAGTGGATCTCCATTTAAAAGCCGAATATTTTGGTCATACGCTTGACGCGTCGGCCGTCGACGGTTAACTATGTTGAGATACCTTTGCTTTGAACGAGGATGAGAGTGAGAATGAGAACTTTTCGCAAAAATATATCTACATACATGTGTACATGTGTGATAATGATTAATAGAGATAATAATGTATCAGAAATAAAGTGTAACTAATGCCTATGCCTGTACGTAAATATAATTTCTAATGTTATGATAATTGTTTAAGCGCTACTTAATTGCATAATTACAAATGTCTATGTATATGTACATATGTATGTGTATCCGGTATATTACAATGCATTCTTATGAAATTATTTCTTCGTATGTAAGAATATGGTATAACACCTCTTCATAATGACAGACATACAAAAATTAATTGAAATATAAATAACTGGGCTGCGTAGTTGTTTCCTATAATGTGTTCCGGTTATATGTATGTATGTTGGACTCCCCTTCTATAAGACGACTTGCTCCGTGTGCATACATACATATGTATGTATATATGTATTATGTTCTTTTGAACAACAATGAACGGTTATGGACAGTGGTTTCAAGAGCAAAATGTTAGGGTTCATCAAATGACCCTGGCGAGAATTTCTCTTTGTAGCATAGCCGTGGACACATCTAAGTGCTGGCGGATGACATACAGTGAGTCGAAAATGTATACGCGCACCACCACTAAGCAAATTGCAAACTTTGTTTCACTACGGCAAAATGGAAATAGTTATATATGTACATAAACTTATGTAGATATGTACATACAAATCTATATAATTAATTATATATTTCAAAACATGTTAGCCAAAACATTTTTGACTCACTGTGCGCACATGCATACATTTCTTACTGACTGAGATGTGGTGAAATCTTCTAGCTTGTTTTTTAGTCTCGTGCCGTCTCCGTTTCAAGATCTTTATTGTAGGTTAATTGTTATGACATTGTGCAATGTATGTATGATACGATAATATCATAAGTAGACTTTCTTTGGCAGTTAAATGTTTTGACAATCCATTTAATTGTCAGCTGAAATGATATTTGCAAAATCAGTTTACAAAGTTTTCAGATACGCTGATAAGTCACGTTCAACAACTCAATTCACTTTCCTAACAAAAAAGAAAGTAAAATTCATAGATATCGCATTTATGAAAATACGTGTGCTCTTATAATCGCAATCTATAAATTTGTCATGGAATTCCAAACGAATCGAGAGAAAAGCAGTTGGAAATTAAACTTTTAACAGTAAAGTTTTTTTTTTTTTCAATGTGGAAGATTCTGGCTAGTCGGACTTTTCCAATCAAGTCTGGTATTATCAATGCATTTTCACGTAGAGATTTAAAGCTACAAAATTCAAACTAATCGCTCTACAAATGGAAACTTTGATTATTGAATGAATTACAAGTTATATATTTTATATATACATATATAAATATTAATTTTTGTTGTTTACCGTAAGCGAGTATTACACAGTCCGTTGCATCACACTGAGACGTTCTTACTCATTTTTAATGTTGACAAGTGCCTCGCGAAAATTGCATAACTGCCCTAATTAGTTACATATGTATATAGCAAAACTAATTTGGAGTCCCCACTAAAACATAAAGTTCAAATATCTGAAGCGTAAATCCGCGAAAGTAGTTGGATGATATTAGGTAGAGACTAAAGAAAAAACATGAGCGAGCATTACATAAATTCCATATGTTTTGTGTTTTGGCAAAGAGATGGCGTAAAATAAACAAACTAAATGAAAGTGACTGCAAAACATATATAAAATAAACAAATTTTAAGCAAGTGTGTGAGAATCCTCTCATTATAAATATGATGAGGGACAGAACGACAGAGAGAGAAAGAGGGAGAGAGAGAGAACGACAGAGATAGAGAGAGAGAGAGAGAGAGAGAGAGAGAGAGAGAGAGGCGAGAGAGAGAGAGAGAGAGAGAGAGAGAGAGAGAGAGAGAGAGAGAGAGAGAGAGAGGGAAAGAAAAAGGCAGGAGAAAGAGACACACTCGGTTAGGTTGGGCAGAGAAAAGTTTCAAAGTTACAAAAACCAAAGCAGAAAAAAAAACTAAATAAATAAATTAAAAAAAAAAAAAACAAAGTTCAAACAACAAATTTGTTCAGCGTAGTTGTATGCAATCGGTTTTTATTTTGGTTTTCTTTGATACATTTTCGTTCAGCTTGATGATTTTCATCATGAAAAATGAAATGTGTTTCGCTCGACGAATATCTGAAAACTGACTTTTGGTTTTCAATGGGCTTTGTGGTTGGAGCTTCTCGGGTCTAAAATTGCCAGTAGCAACGGCAATCTTTTGGCTGCCTTTCAGCCAGAGAGTGTCTGATTGCTCTCTGTACGGTTAAACAACATAAGCATACAACAAATGTCGCAATCAATTCTTGTGGCCCAGGTCAAGCCGACGAACCGGTAAGGAACTGTGGCAGCTATGTCATTAAAGTTTCGAATAGAATTTCTTCAGATTTGACATACATATATCTGCGTAATCACTGATGTGTGACAATGTAATGAACCGAAATTAATGGAACTGCAAACTGGAGCAGTACGTAAATATCTTTAAGAGCTACCTACTCCACTTCGAGCGGCGTTCCAGAAAAGGTAAACGCCATTTGCATGAGACCTCCCCAATTGAAGAGCTCTGGTTACGATTTGTCTATCCGTAAGTCACGTAAATAGTTTTATTAGTCATAAATCGTTGGACCAGAACAATGTTGACGTGTTTTGAAGTCTTAACATTTTACATTAACATTTCTTTCTGTCTTCTTCTCGAAGAGCTTTTCCCTCATTTATATAGAGCTTGCACGACGTCATTTAGTTTTGGAATTTCACTATCTTTCAGTTTGTTAGTTTTTACTTTTTAGCTTACATGCCGCTAATTATTTTGTTTGTTTTCATAATCAGGCAAACCTCAAGGAATCAAGAGTAACGCACCAACCAAGAGCTACAACAAATGTCAAAGAATTTTCACAGTAAAACTTCTCAAGATATACTTAGCTCAATTAACATTTAATTTGCTTACCTTCAGCCAGCAAACAAATTCCACAAATTGCTATGAAAATGCACAATTTAATCCACATTTTGTGCGCTCTTTTAATTCGTATTGAAAAAATTGTTTGTCCAATTGTTATATATATTATTTATTTTTGAAAAATTGTTTAAAACAACATAATCAATCAGGCTTGATCAGACAGGTCTTTCTTTTGAATTTTTCAGCGTGCAATTGAACATAATTTAGCCAATTGAATATGATTATTATTATTATTATTTTTTAATTAATTATATTGATAGATTTTTGTGTGTTCTTCGTTTATTTTTGTTAATTCGCTTCGACTTTAGCAATTTAATATAAATATTTTTGCACTTATTCGCACGAATTCACCTCACATATATAGAATAGAAATATGTATGTTTATTCCATATCTTCAGTGTGCTATATCCGTTTACCATATGAAATTTATGCACAATCCTCTGTCCTTATTTGCACTGTTATCTTTTGCACACCTGTAAATATCACAACCAGCCATGTACTACCATGCTACCATGAAGGTACTACATGCCAACATGTATATGTTCATATATATAAATCGGGTCTGTAATGTGATATGACCTATAAAGTATGTAGCGGAGTGTCATGCCTCTGCAGAGACAGAGAGACAGAGAATTGTCTAGATTATTACAAGATTATTAGCTAGACAAAACATTTTAGCACAGAAACCAAAGCAACTGGAACATTAGCCGAACTCTCAACCGCCCAGAAGTTCTTCTTTGTCTTCTACCGCAAATGTCGCACATATGTCAACCCTCAAGTTGTTTTTGTTGTTGTTGTTGTTGTTGTTTCTGTTGCTGTTGTTGATTTTTCTTGTGTGCTATGTTTCTCGTGTTGTTCGGTTGCCAGCACATAGGCTGGCTTTGTTACTTGCCATTGCAATTGGCGGCATTTTAGCCAAGAGCCATTTATTATCTGGTATTTGTTGCTGTTTCCTTGGTTCCGACAATAGGTATGTACAAGCATTTTCCCATTTGGCCAGTGCCTGTCAGCTACTATCGCCACATAAAAACAAGGAAAACGGACTAGCATGGACAGCACTCTCTGAGTAGACAAATATTTAAATTAGGTCTGTTTGTCCCGTTGGACTTAAAACTCGCGTTCAGTGCCGAGGCACCTGCAAACAGGATAAATCTGTCTGGAAAAAGCCAAACAGGCAGCACTGGTTGGCTGGAGTTTTAGCGCCAGATTTATGGCATGCCAGGAGGCGCCGCACACACACAGCCAAACAAACATATTTCTATGACCAACGGTAGTGGCCAACGGCCAGGTGGCTGGCAGGTTGGCAAGTTGGCGCAAATGAAAATGCTTTTGACCGGAAGTCGCGGAAGCGCACTGGAAAAGTCATTCACCTGTGTAAAAACCTGCATATGCAGCGGGTTTTTCGAAAAGGATTTTCATCACTTATTATGCTCTGCTCTGTGCTCTGATTGAGGAGGAGTTTTAAATTATTTTGGGATATATAGAAATGAGAGCCAAAATCTTTATATATTTTGATATTAATTAAAGTTTGGTAATGAAAACGAGGTAAATGAATGTAATCCGATTTACACGAATTTAACTTAAACTGGACTAGTAATTAATTATTTATGTTTCATAGGTTTTTAAAGTTTGTTGTTTTGCCCGGCTATCCTTTTGCCTTTGGGCTCTGCACTTCTTCAATGCAGTTTAAGTTAATGAAACTTGATTTACACTTAAGGGTCAGATGCAGTTATGTTATATACTAAGCGCTTAGCTACTCGTTTTACACATGCGTCCACAACGCGGTCCAAACACAAACTGATTTTCCATAGTGTTGCCAAAGCCCCTGACAACGGCTAGAGCCAACATACAACAGAAACAGCAACAGCCTGTAATGCCGGTGCGTTTGCCTCAGTTGCTCAGTTGTTGTTACTTTTGGTCGTATACTCCTCATGAACGTACATATATGAGTAGAAGTCGTGTCTGAAGACTCTCTGGGTCTGGGTTGTATATTTTGTTATTGTTTTTGCTTTTGCTTTAGCTTTTGCTTTTACTCGCCTTCCCTCCAGTTGTTGCTGCTGTGTTGAAAATGTTTCCACATCACTCGTCAAGCGTTTCCATTTAAGCTCTTCATAAAAAAAAAAAAATACAGAAACGTAACGAACAAAACAACAACAATAGCAACTGCTGGTAGTAGTGGTTGCAAGCAGATACTATGACTACGCTGGGGACTACGCGCACGCGCACGCGCCCAAGCTCAAATTGCGACGCTCAATGAATGGACTAGTCTCGTTCAGATATTTACCAATATAGTTATGGAAGGCACAAGCTCGCACCTCTTCTTTTTCTCCTTTTCGTTCTCCTACTTCTTTTGTCTCTTTACCTATTCGTTATCGAATTTAATGCCCGACAAACCCTTAAGTTATGGATGCACCTGTAGTATCATCGTGAAACAAGCCTCTGTCGCGTTGCGCTTGGCTGAGCCGGCTTAACTTGAACCCACCCCATTGAGAGAGAATGAATGAGAGCGGGCTTTCGGGCCAGTTCTCTTGAGAGGGAGCGACCGCCACTTGCTCTCTGTTTACATTGCAATTTCTAGCCCTGGCAACCAAGGCGTCCTAATAATTGCCGAGCCGGTTTTAATACCCTCAGCTCATTGAAATCGAATAAAAATAGGAATTTTGTTATTGTGAGTATTTACGTAAGCTCTCGATATATATATATATATATATATATATATATATATATATATATATATATATAGTATATATGCATACTGATACGCAGTGAGATACTTTCTCTCTACATATATGTATTATATATATAAATATATATATTTTTATTCATCATCAGAATGTATTTTTTATATGTAAAGTAAGTTTAGAATATCTCTAGAGTATCTCCTAGTCAAGCACGCTCCCTCACTCTACCCTTTTATTTTTTGCTCCTGTATTATGTTTCGTATGCCATGACTCAGTGACGTTGCATTTGCATTTGCATGTCGCTAATTGCTGTGTTCCCAACTGGACGTCGGTCCTGGCTCCTGTAGAGTTCACCCTGTCCCCAAACACATAATTGCGTTGGCCGTGCGCCCCTTTAAATAGTTTTTCTTCCTTTATGTGTATGTATGTGTTCCGACGGTTATTTTTGTTATAAATACAGTCACGTGCTTCCTTTGCATACTTTTAAATGTTTTTTGGGACATGCTTTCATTCGATTGTTCTTAAAGGATTTTGCTTTCCGTGAGCAGTGACAGCCAACACATTTGACTTACTTTACGACCTACTGGTCGATTATGCTTGCTTTATTGAGCTTTATATAAGTATTACTGTTGTAATGTCAACGGTTTAAAGAGCTAGTTATTTCACACTTGCATGACTGAATTGTGCTTAATTCTGGCTTAGATAGTTAAAAGATCACATCGAGTGCCTTCAAAAAGGGCATCATTACAAGATTTTGGCTTAGATTGGAATTCGTCAGCTGAATACTTTAATAACATCTAGATAAATAAGATTTTAGCTAAGGCTCAAATGCTCTATAGCTCCGTATGGCTGTACTTCTCATAGAAACGCTCACAGAGTGCCGCCAGAGACTGGGATACTTCCAATCGATATTCCTCTTGGCTGTGTGCGAATCTGTTCCGCACTGTGAGCAACGCATGTCGCAGAGTAGGACTGTGCGACCAGAGGGGTTGACAGAGACTTTCGGTGGTTTGCAGAGCAATTGTGAATTGTTCGACCAATTCTGGTTGATCCAGCAAGCGTATGTAATCCTTGCTGAGAACTGCCTCTAGAGCAGCACAATAACCGTGCGATTGCAACCACGACTCAAATTCGAGGAGCACATATTGCACGATGGCTTCTTCATTGCCTTCGTCGACGACATGCCTCTTCTCTAGTACTAAATCACTAATTAAGGTGACTACCTTGGCCTTATTGCGTAGCTCAATATCTGTGCTGCGTAGCAGACCAATCAAAGCCTTTGTTCCCGAGGTGGAGAGAACCCGCTGCTGGGCCAAGGGGAATTTGCGCAATAGAGCACCGAACGCATGCAGCGCCGAGGAGATTTCAGCACTGTTAGTCGAGCTCATCATGATTTGTGCCAGATGAGAGCCGAAGTTACGCTCAAAGACCTTGATTTGTGCCTTGGGATTGTTCCCCGCCAGAGCGCCTAGTACTCGCATTGCAGAAACTTTGAGCGCCGGGTTGGTTTCGTTCACTACTATTGGAAGTAGAATGTCGTCCAGTCCACCACCGTCGATAAAAACCAGTGCATTGTCAATCTGATGCAACATGTACCCAAGGTTCTCCAACGCATTGAGCTTGGGCTTCAACTCTAGCTCAAGCGGTGTTTTGCTGAAGTTTCGATATTCATCTATCAGCTGCACTATTACTTCGGCATCGGTGCGAAAGTTCTTTTGGAAATCCTTATAGGCTTTCCGCAGTTGAGCATAATTGCTCCGTTCTTTCACCTTTCGAACCGACTCCTCAATTATGTCTGCCTTATATTCAATGGATAAGTGGTCACTTTTAGATGCAGAACCCGATTCGGTGTCGCTGGATTGCGACTGCACTGCAGTATCGCGTTCGTTTGAGTCCAGTAACTTAGCCTCTTTAAGGCCTGTTTGAAGATTTATGCGAACATGCAGCCCCTTTGGTATAGCCTGACCTAAAAGACAAGTAACATTATTTATAGAATGACCCGTAACTGATTGGTACACGTAATAAAAACCTTCTGCTACGACTTGCCATTCCTCAGTGGCAACAAATTCGGCGGTTTTGTTTACACGTGTTGGTGCCGCCACCTGCAGACAGCCAAGCAGCAAGGCAATAACCAACCTTGTATGTACAGTTGATATATGCATCTTAATTGCCTTTACTATAATATAAATTAATATATTATAATCCAGACTCTAATGTGCGGTTATTCCGCTTTTTGTAATACGTTGACATGTCAGTATTGTACAATAAGTTACTAAAAGCAATATTATCGATAATAAAGATATCGATACATTAGTATCATTTCTATTCAATGGTCTGGCATCTCCTCATTATTTCTTTGAAAGTCTGGTCAACCTATATTTAACATATATAACAGAAACTTAAATTCAAATTTTTGTTTTTAAAAAAATTATTATTTAGTGTTGTCTTAAGGATCTTTAAAATGTAAATTATGTAATTCAATTATCTTGTCACAGTTAATGACTGATTATACAGAAAAATCACTAAATCAATTGCAAAATGTAAAGCAAATGTGAGTTAAAACTGGTTTTTATATTAACGCATTTATCGTAAATAGCTAGCTTATATTATTAATATAAATAGCTGGCCTAACACTATAAATCTATTCAAATGTATTCATTTGTCGAACGTCAATATCAATAAAACACGCGCGACTTTACATAAATGATTTGGCAAATTTTTATGTTTTCTTTTGTTTCGCTTTGTTTGTATTTTCATAAATTGTAATCTTTGAATGTTAGCTACGAAAGCGTCTGAGAATCCGTATACCAATCAAAACAAAAACTAAAGAAGTATATACATATGTACATATGTATATATTATAAGGCATAAAGTCGTATGGCACTGGCGCCAATTGGATGTGTAAATAAACACATTTCAGCGCTTTTATTCCTCATGCTTCTGTTAATCGTTCGCGACATAAAAAAAAATATAATATACTATAATAACAATATATAATAATGTAACAATAACAATATAATGTTATACAGTTTTAGACTTAAACTAAACCTTACTTTTGCTATCCTTTACATTATAATATAGAATTCATATTATATATATTCATTTATATTTTTATATTTAGTGTGTAATGTGGGTTTTCTACAATTCGTTATTGATGTACCAAAATTAATACATTCGAAAAAATTTATATGTTCTATAGTTTTGTAGTAGATTTAGGATTGCTGTTACCTCCATCACAAGTAAACCTATAAATTATTGTGCAAGGGGTAATCATCAGTCGGTCAGGCCCGACTACTTTTTTTTTTTTTTATTATTAAGGTGGCTTCTCTACAGGTATATCATATGCAAAATGTTGATGACGAATGCTTAAATATTTCGGTAATATCTGGTAATATTTGCTATGTTTACACGTCGCATGCCATTCATAGTTTGAATGGTAGGCCATTAAATGCCCATGTTATTGGATTACCTCTTTTTGTATACCCTGAAATATTTTAAGTAGAGAATAAAGCTATTTTTGAAAACTATGCAACATACTGAAATTGGCGTGGACATTAATATATATATATTATTAAAAGGAATTATCAGCCGATTTTTTTTGTAAATTTAGATATTGCCGTTTGTATATAATCATTAATTGCCTTTCAAATGAGTTTTGTCAGGGTATCTGCTGATCGGGTACAGTCGATTAAAACAGTCATTTTTTTATGTTTTTCATGTTTGGCAAATTGGCAAACCAGTCTGACACTCGGTATATCGTTCACTTTATAGTTATTTCTAATTGTTGTGCTACGCGAGTTTCTAAATAGATCTTGTCTTTGATGATGCGGTTATCACCCGAAACGGAAATTCCTCAACCTGTCTGCGCATTGTGTTTTTGCTTGTGTTAAATAGTTAATCACCTTGAGCTGTTACGAACATACGCTTGTTTTGTTTGGCTTCTGCACAGTTAGGGGTTTGTCGATCATTTGGGTGATTAAATCATTAGTTGCTAGCAAATGAATAGACTCTTCAGTTGGTTCCATCTAATGACCTCAGCGAAACTAGAATTAACTAAACCAAAATTGAATGATCTCAGTCTTATAATGAGAAGTATTTGACATGCACGTCCGATCATTTAACACTTGCCGAAATTTGCATGAAAATCTGTAAATAAGTCTCTAATGGAAAAATGCATATGTATACATATCTACGTATATGTAGCTGATGTCAACGCAAACACCAAATTTTAAATATTATACGTATATCTAAGGGTATACATACACCCAAATATGTATATATATTCTATTGCGATTTCTGTTTTGTGCTTTGCGAACAATGCGAAAGGCAAACAATAAAATTGACATTTATAGATCTTCATACAAAAAGCGCATTAAACAGAATGTCTTATAGTATGGTATATGGTATATGTTATATGATATATAGTATATCGTATATAGTAAAATTGAATTGAATGATGGGGCACGACATATGCTAAGTAAGTGTAGAATCTTGACAAGAATGTTTATGAATACAGATCTTAGATGTTTATAATATATGTATATTTAATCTATAACTACGCTTCAGAATTCGTATTTTATATATCAAATTTGCAGCAGTTACGTACATCAACTTCTCTTCTCTGTTAAGTTAGAAGTGTTTTGATTATCTATATATATATATATATATATATATATATATATATATATATTTATTATTATTATTTTTTATATATATATATTTATATATTGTAGTATTTATAGTACGTCATTCACGGCAAACATAAATGCCTTTAAAGACATTAAAAACTAGCTAGCGAAACGGGAATTAAAAAGAATAAAATCACTTTTGATTTTATCGCAGTATGGGACCTGTTAATAATATTAATTATTAATATTCTTGTCATCGTTGTTGTTGATATTGCTGCTATTGTTGTTGTTGTTGTTGTTGTTATTGTTGTCACTGGCTACTCGCACAGAGAATATGAATTCGAATCGATGCCGATGAGAAGCTAAAAAGCAACTGCAACAACAACAAACTGCGAATTCGAATTCGAGTTCGAATCTATGCTGATGACAAGTCAAAAGACAAAAGCAGCAGCGGCAGCAGCAGCAGCAGCAGCAGCAGCGGCACTAACAAAAACAGCGACGAGAACAAGAAAAGCGATGCGAAGCGAGACGAGCTAAGAATGAATAAACTATTAAAAGTATTGGCCGAATTGTATTGGCGAGCTCCGTCTAAAAGTCTATAAATGGCTGCGTTTGTCCAGAGCCAATTTACAGTTTAGCATTGAACTTGGTCGGGAGTTCGCGAAAAGAGCTGTGCCTCGCGCGTCGCCTTTGATTTCTGATTTTGAGGAGTTGAATTTGCTGCTGAAATGCTTTTCGCCGTGTGTTCCGTTCTATTGTTTGCCAGCCTGACGCTAGATGGCGCCAGCGGCGCATCCAATTTCCGTGAGTCCAATGAGACGAATAGCCGTATGGCCGCTCCTCCTAAGTGATTTATATTGTTTTGGTATTTTATTTAGCCGCTGACCTGCCTCTGTGCCATAAAGGCGACACCGAGTGCATCATCAATGTGTCCCACAAGTTGGTGCGTCAATATGCCCGCACTGGCTATGCACCCGCCGCATTTCCTCAGGTGGAGCCGTTCCTGATTAAACGCTTTGATATTTCGGATGGACGTAGCGGCTCGCTGAGTCTCAAGCTTAACTTTCGGGATGTCAATGTGGAGGGCCTGTCCGGCGTCAAATTTGATCGGGCCGTGTAAGCAGACAACATTTTGTTGTGCATAAGTAATTTAATATTCATAGCTGAATTCTTTAATTACATTTCACAGTGGCTTCGATAAGAATCCAGCCACCAGCAAGTTTGAGATGTACGGCGCATTCCCGAAGATTGTGCTGCGTGGCAAGTACTTGGCCGATGGACGCATTCTTATTCTGCCTATACGCGGCGACGGCGATGCTGACATCACCCTGCACAATCCCAAGTTCTCAGTCAAGTTTAAGCCGGCCACACAGGTACGCAATGGCCGCACTTTCCTCAGCGTGGACAAGCTCAAGGTTCTCGTGGAGCCACAGAAGTAAGTCGGTTAGCGGTTCACATAAGCCAATTCTCTATACATTGTGACTCCTTCTCTAGAATGAACATCAAGCTGACAAATCTCTTTAACGGCGACCAAGCGCTGGGTAGCAATTTGAACCAGTTCCTGAACGAGAACTGGTCTGATGTCTGGAGCGAGCTGCAACCGTCGGTGCATGTGGCCATTGCGGATATCATGAAAAGTATTCTCGCCACACTGTTCAAGCGTTTCGCCTACGAGGACTTGTTTTTGGATGACTAACGCGCCGCTTCCACTCTCTGAATGTGACATATCTTAAAATACCTACATATATGAAGTCGTAGTCTATAAGTCTTTAGCTATTAACGTGTACGTGTGCGAGTATTTTTCTTTACAAACATGCTTCGATGGACTGTTTGCTGCTTAAGCAACACTTAATAAACTAAGAACAATTTTTAGAATACCAACCAATTAATAAAACAAATTCAATAACTGAAATCAAAACTTTGTACACTTATGTGAATCAATTTATGTTTTTTAAAACTTTATTTGAATTATTTCATCTTTGTATTTTACTGACATTTGATATTAGAGAACAGCATATAGTATAACACTGTATACTGTATAATATTGTTTTTGCTGTTATTTCCGCAAAGCTGGCGCATAAATTTAAGCCAGAAATTTGGCAGCCAATTCACGTGATTGATTTGCATACAAATACGACGCCATCACGTTCAAGTTTTAAATTAAACGATTTTTTTCTTCAGTGCAGCCTGAGCTGCAACTGAGCCATGCTAGCCATACAAATGTGTATGCTTGTGTATTTGTATATAATACATATATACACATATACAAGCTATTAAAACCGTTGTCAAGTTCAAGTGTAGACAACGGTAAAGCCAACAATGAAGCAACTGATAGCCGGTTAACCTTGGAACTCTACGCGAAATCTTCCATGTAAGTTGCGCGAGTCACTCAACTGTTGGATGGATAGTTATCTTATGTACTACGTTACTAGCTGATCAGGTTGTGTGACTTGTTATTGTTTTTGGAATTACATTTATTGTTGTTTACGATCATTTTAGGAATCTGGAGGCTGGTTAACTGGACAACCAAGTGGACTATATCTATCCTTGGTATATGTTTACCTCTGCCTGCAGGCACGTTTTATATGCCTATATATAACTGCATGTAATCAAAGGGGAGTGATCTAGACGGGTATGACTGACTAGCAGATACAGATAATCAAAATGATATACCCTATTTAATAATCAGTGTATATACAAAATATTGTATTTTGTGTTCATGTTCTCTCGCCTTACTTAGGGGGTTATCCCCTCAAAAAGTTGTCCCATCATGATGTTAGGCTAATTAATTCGAAACTCGTTTTTGATTTCAGTTTTAAGTTGCCTGGCTTATGCCAGGAAGACAAAAACACACACACATAATGCGAAACGTTGGTTCGACTGCTGCGTTTAAACTGGTACGCAAGTTTTGTAAGTTCACCCGACTGTCACTGACTACTTTTGCTTTTATATATGTTTATTTCTATTCGTTAGAGCATTTACTTTACGTAATTATTCAAAATTTTTGAATCTTAATTAACAAATTTATGAGATTTACTCGCTAATGCCAACGGATAACAATTAATCACTCGGTCTTTATTACAGAAACTAAAGCGGATTAGAATAGATAATTATATATATATTTTTATCACCTTTAGATTGTATAATATAGACTTATCATATCTATTTGGAGGAAATATAGGTGATATTGAAATATAATTTTTTTTTCCAGTTTTCAGAACCTTCAATTACGACGACGCCACTTGATATTAAATATACATATGTATATTCCGAGTAGTAGTAGTAGTAAGTAGTGCTGTGATGTAAAAAAATTGAATGATTGACAACTGTTACTATAAACACAACAATTAGATGTAATTAAAGAATTATATCATTTGTTATAAATGCAAAAAATGCACTGAAAAAATTAAAACAAAAATTTTTAATTTAAAAGTATTACGAATAAAATTTTTTTTTGACTTTGGTAGGTTAGATAAGCATTAGGCATTTCGCCGCAAAATTAAAATAATTTATAAGATGATTCGAATGCTTTGTGTCTATCATAAATGACTAAAATAATAGTTATAGTCTGTGTCATAGAACAATTACCAACATTGTAGTCGGGCACCACCCACTGCTCAATACTCGTTAAATCTAAAATCTGACAATCTAAATCTGTGCAAGAAGACAATGAAGATTTAGATACTGAAATCAAAACTGATTATATTCTAAACATTATAGAATAATCATAAGTCACAAGTAGACGAGGACTATATAGATTTTAAAAAATATATATATTGTGTTTTCCGTAAACGATAATTACAATTTTAATTGCAAATGATATATGTATAAATTTCTTAAATTAATTAATTAAGCAATCAAGTTGTTCTATTTGATTTACGCATATAGTTTATATATCGGGTACATCTGTTAATTAACTAATATTTTCTTTTTTTTAAGTGTTTTTTTTTTTTTTAATAATGATAACCTTTGAAGCTTCTGTCAATGAAACAAGTGCTCACATTAATCTACTTATTACACGTACCTCCACCGAATTCGAGTACTATATGGGACTCAAACAGGTTATATTTGTTTACGGGGACATATCACTTTATAATAGGTTAATTTATATATAAGTCATATATTTTTGTTAATAAGCTACAGTAGCTTAGACGCTCTGCTATAAAATCGTACCTAGACTTGAGAAACCTGTTAGTTGCTTCCACAAATTCATTTCAGTCAGTTTTGAACATTATTTCATTGTGAATATGTCGCGAATTATTTTGTGTCTCGTTGTTTGTTTTGTGCTTGGTGTGCGGGCAGATTTTCGTAAGCAAGGCTCGAGATTCTATATTTGACATCCTCGCCAATTTTATCATATCTGTGTTATATAGCCGCTGATCCTAAACCTTGTAAATATGGCGAATCGGAATGCATTGTTAAGCTGATAAACGACTTGATGAGCCGGGCAACGCAGGGCGATCAAGCTTTGAATTTGGTCAAGCTCGATCCGCTGCCAGTGGCCAAGATGAACATCAAACAGGGGGCCGATAGTCCAGTCAACATTGATCTAACCTTTACGGATAACAACGTCTACGGTATTAGCTCAATGAAGTTCCGTAAAGTCAAGTAAGTATAGGATCAACCTATAGAATTCAACTCATGTATCTTAAATGCAGGGGATTTGGAAAAAGTATCGACAAAAAACACGAACTTTTGTTAAATGCGGGAACTCTGAGCCTTGCCGGACCCTACAAAATCCAGGGCAAGGTCCTAATACTCCCCATTAGCGGAAGTGGTGAGAGCAACATGACATTGGGTAATTATCATATACAAATTATATACAATAATGACAATTAGCATTAAAATTAACCCTGAACATAACCTAGCCGCTTGATATGTGGATGCATACTCAAAACCCCACTTAGCATCATACAAAATAATCTGTTAGTTAGCAAAAAATATTGTTTGAGCTTGGGAGAAATGTTCCTCCAAGCTTTATTTTTGCCATCGTCTTATTTTAAACCGCGTCTACAATGAGAAATTCTAAATGCAAATACCAAATAATTGAGAGAAAACAATTATTTATATAAAATACCAAAATAATTGAAGAATTAACTATAAGTTTTCCTTAACAACTTCCGGTAAGTAAGGATTTCTGTTCAATATTCGATACAAACTCTTCTGAATATTGTCTATATTTCAAACTTACTTTGATTACAAATTTTCATATTTGCAACTCAATAATGTTTTTAAACGATTTGATAAGAACTGCTAAAGGTTTATTTGAAATCATCTGTTAATCTACAGATCTGGGTTTCTATAGGCTCTGATATTGCTACGTAGGGGTAGACCCTCACATCACAATATAAATGAATTGTCTATTAGCAAAGGAACTCAACAGTGATCTAGCAGTTATCTAGGAACAATACTATGAAATATCGGCCTCTTTCGAATATAAGATTTTAGCGATTAATGGATGATCTTAACGAACGTTTAAAAATACTTAATTGAAGTTTGTATGCGTGTCTATATATTTAAAATTCTAGCTAAGATCGTGTCTCATATGGCAACTCTTCTGTTACTATCTTATTACCACGATATTGTTTAAGGTCAATTTAATATTTTTATTAATATTAATAATATTTATTCCAAATAGTGAACTGTGATATTATTGTGAGCTTTACGGGCAAACCCGTGGAGAAAGATGGTGAGACTTATATGGAGGCAACTAATCTGAAGCTTTTGACCAAGCCGGAGCGATTGTATTACCACTTCAGCAATCTATTCAATGGAGATAAGGCGTTGGGGGATAACATGAATACGTTCCTCAACGACAATTGGGAAGCCATATTCTTGGAGGTCCAGCAGTCGATGCAATCGGCGTTTGCCGAAATATTCCAAGCAATTATCTCAAATGTTTTCTCAAAGTATCCCTACGCCAAGTTCTTTGAGGAATAAATAGGATTGGTTATTAATATATTATAATAAACTACTGAACACATTTTGCCGTTGAGCATTTAAATGGCCCGCTAATGATAGCTGTGCCGTATAATTCACTAATTTATTGGCAGTAGGTAAATTTATATTTGCCTATATAATAACAGGTGTGCGGTATGTGGTATGCCAATTAATCAATTACAATTATCGGTCTGAACAAATGCTCTTGAGTCATTAAACAATTTAATATAACACACTGTCCAATTTATATGATAAATAAGAATAATAAGTTTGTAATTGAAATATACGATGTGCTTTTTATACCCTGAACCCATTGAAAATGGGAATTCAGGGTATAATGTTTTTGTGAAAATGTATGTAACAGGCAGAAGGAGACGTCGCAGACCCCATAAAGTATATATATTCTTGATCAGCACAAAAAAATAAGTTGATATAGCCCTGTCCGTCTGTCCGTCCGTCCGTCCGTATGAACGTCGAGATTTCGGAAA
Organism: Drosophila stalkeri; assembly: GCA_035047405.1. Taxonomy (NCBI): domain Eukaryota; kingdom Metazoa; phylum Arthropoda; class Insecta; order Diptera; family Drosophilidae; genus Drosophila; species Drosophila stalkeri. The sequence goes on along the minus strand of JAWNPR010000142.1, from coordinate 29,059,650 downwards.
CTACAAAAGCTAGAGAGCTGAAATTTTACATGAACACTCGTATCTTAGTTACGCAGTACAAGTTTATTTTGTTTTTTCGATAACTCATCCCGTTCCTTAATTATCGATAAAAAATCGAAAATTCGTTTACGTTTTTTACGTTTTTCGAGCATAACTTCTACACCGTTTTAGCTAGAGACTTCAAATTGTATATTTAGATAGATATTATGGATACGCAGATTTTGTAATTTTCAGATTTTGGATGCCACGCCCCCTTCGCCCCCAATTTGAAAAAGACGTATTTCAAATACTAGAGACTTGTAATTTGGCAAATGGACAAATTTGAATGCAATTAATATATTCTGAAAGTTTCATGAAGATAGTCCATCTAGAAACGGAGTTATAAGCGTTCAAAGTACAGCCCATCCCACCCCCAACCCTCGGCAGCAACTGCGCGGTTAGCAGAACGCGCGCTTATACGTGCGTAAAGAAGAAGAATATTAATTTTTTTGCAGGGTTCAGGGTATCTCGTAGTCGAGCCGTCTCGACTAGAGCCTTCTTACTTGTTTTCTGAAAGATTTAAGTCTTTCTTAAGTATCTATTATTAAAGATTACTTATAAATTATATTATTTATAGTTTAATAGTATAGCATATCAAATGGGGAAATTACCATTGAAATTCGATTAGGAATACTTGTTTTCTAAAGACCTACCTTAAGATTGCTTTAGAATCTTAAAAGATAATAGTTCATTAGAAGCTCTGGAGCATTCTATAAATATATATGCTTTAGCTCTCAGAATGTTTTTTTTTTATTAAATATCTTTATTTTATTGCAGCTTTTGTCATTGACTCTATAGCGCATGTTTAAATTAGGGAGATGGCTTAATGCAATTATTTTCTAATCTATTCTACTGAAATGTATATAATACGATTATCCAGAGGATGAGATCTTTTTAGTCTTCTGGTTGTTGTGTTTATGTGTAGGTTTCCCGTTAGTTGGTTTGGGTGATTTCAGAATGTAAAAAAAAAAATGTTTTGTTTTTTATACCCTGAACCCATTGAAAATGGGAATTCAGGGTATAATGTTTTTGTGAAAATGTATGTAACAGGCAGAAGGAGACGTCGGAGACCCCATAAAGTATATATATTCTTGATCAGCACAAAAAAATAAGTTGATATAGCCCTGTCCGTCTGTCCGTCCGTCCGTCCGTCCGTCCGTCCGTCCGTCCGTCCGTCCGTCCGTCCGTCCGTCCGTCTGTCCGTCCGTCCGTATGAACGTCGAGATTTCGGAAACTACAAAAGCTAGAGAGCTGAAATTTTACTTGAATACTCGTATCTTAGTTACGCAGTACAAGTTTATTTTGTTTTTTCGATAACTCATCCCATTCCTTAATTATCGATAAAAAATCGAAAATTCGTTTACGTTTTTTAGGTTTTTCGAGCATAACTTCTACACCGTTTTAGCTAGAGGCTTCAAATTTGTATATTTAGATAGATATTATGGATACGCAGACTTTGTAATTTTCAGATTTTGGATGCCACGCCCCCTTCGCCCCCAATTATAAAAAAACGTATTTCAAATACTAGAGACTTGTAATTTTGCAAATGGATAAATTTGAATGCTATTAATATATTCTGAAAGTTTCATGAAGATAGTCGATCTATAAACGGAGTTATAAGCGTTCAAAGTACAGCCCATCCCACCCCCAACCCTCGGCAGTAACTGCGCGGTTAGCAGAGCGCGCGCTTATACGTGCGTAAAGAAGAAGAATATTAATTTTTTTTGCAGGGTTCAGGGTATCTCGTAGTCGAGCCGTCTCGACTAGAGCCTTCTTACTTGTTTATTTTTTAAATTATAAATTTTGAAATAATATTAGATAGATGCTTGCTTTATTGATCGCATAATAGTTGAACATTATTCTTACAATAATTCCAAATAATTATTAAGTTGATCAAATTATTTATTTAATTTGTAATATTTTATCGAATTTAGTTGAGTGTGACAAGCCAGAAGTTACCCTGTACCTCATGTAGAATTTCTAATCTTCATAACCTTAGGCTGTTGTTATTGATAGCCGTTCGAGCCTTTTTAGATGCACTATCCATCTGTCTACGTGTACCTGAAGCTGTGTCGACCAATCAAATCTGAAACTTAACTCTTAATTTCTATATAATTTGTTGCATGTTTTTGGGCAGTTCATTTATACATATTTGTTTTTTGTTAAATATTTCTGCTGCGTGATTTTTTGGGTTTTGATTGAAAGAATATAAATTAAATACAGCCCAAAGATATGCGAAGCTGTGTCGACCAATCAAATCTGAAATTTAACTCTTAAGTTCTATATAATTTGTTGCATGGTTTTGGGCAGTTCATTTATATATATTTGTTTTTTGTTAAATATTTCTGCAGCGTGATTTTTTTGGGTTTTGATTGAAAGAATATAAATTAAATACAGCCCAAAGATATGCGATAGTTTCTTGCTATGAGGCATCGGGTAAGACTCTTAGCCGAAGACTTCGGTTTTATAAAAGGCGCTCTGCAAGGAAAGCGCCTCTGAGTTCCAGAAACGGGACATGGTACCGGACTGACGAGCAAGCAGAGGTGTTTGCTGATTACCTTGCGAAGTGCTTCCAACCATTCAATCTGGCCAGCCTGGAACACGTCAACGATACTTATGATCAACTCAAGCACTTCAAATGGACCTGTCTATCAAGCCGTTCGATCTAAGCGAAATATCCGAAGTAATTGCTAGCCCTAACACAAAAAGAGAGCCAGGACACGACGTCATCTGCTATGCCACTTTGCAGGCACTGCCTAATCATGAAGTTCGGTCCATAGCATTGGTGTTCAATGCTATTGTCAGGTTACAATATCTCCCTCCTCAGTGGAAGCTCGGGATAGTCACTATGATACACAAGCCAGGATACAGACCGATAAGTCTCCTCCCTTCGATATCTAAGATGCCACCCGACTGGTTAAATTCTTAGAAGCCTGAAGGATTATCCCTGTCCACAAGTTTGGGTTTCGTGGACATCCGGGAGGAGTTCGATCCAGCATGGCACGTCAGAATGTTGCTTAAAATCAAACGTGCTCTCCCTGCGCCATACTTTGGACTGCTCATATCGTACCTTGAGGGAAAGCGATTCGCCCGACGCTTTCATACGGTGCTATCGACTTAGCAGGATATTCCTCAGGGCAGTGTCCTCAGCCCCTGCTATACAGCCTGTTCAGCTACGACATGCCGCAGCCAGATTACAGCCTTTATGGATCCTCAACACTGGCCATCTCTGCGGACAATGTGTGCATCACAAACAGAACACGATGAGATTACGATGCTGCTAACGGCATTCAAACTACCTAAACAAATTTGCGGACTGAGCATGGCTAAGGAACATTGCGGAAAATCGTGCAATATCTGCTACACGGTAAAACGGAAAACGGAAAACGCCACTAGCGGTGTTCTTGGAGGGAGATCCAGTATCGCAGACGAACGATGCCAAGTATCTTGGAGTGGTACTGGATCGCAAAATCACCTTGTTCAAACACATAACCACCATCACAATGCACCTACGTGCGGCAAACTGACTCTGATAAATAAGATAACAGTATATAAACCAATTCTAGCACCAATGTGTAAATATGGCTGCTAAATCTGCCAGATCAAACGAGTTCAGTTTGCCCAGAATAAAAATTTAAGACTGATTACCGGTTGCGAACGGCACCGAGACCTTAAACTGGCCATAGTTTTTGATGGCATCAACCAACATTTAAGTCGGTACCACGACAGACTGGAGAGGCATAGCAACCGGCTAGCAAACACGCTAAACGCACACCGAACTCTAAGTAGGCTCAACCGGAGGCAACCAAGAGTTAATGAATCTAACAGATAATTAGCAATCTCATTGATCTTGTAAATTTATAAGAATTTGCAAATAATTTAATAGTAGTGTAAGCAATAGCAACAGCTACCTTTGAAAGGTAAGCCGGCGAGCCCGTATGACTTAATAAATAAACAAAGAAAAAAAAACTTAGATTTCTATTTTTTTTTTTTTTACATACATATATACTTGTGTATGCCATACGAAGTACGAGTTTATTTTATTTTATTTTCAATGCAAACAAGTGTAAGTGTCCAAATTTTCTATTTAAACATTACTTATTATAAATATTGTGTCTTTGGTATTTTTTATTGGCATTTATTAAGAAGGTGATAGTTATAACATAAATTTCTGTTAAACTGATAATAGTCCTGCAAAAATGGACCAATTTGTCAGTAACAAAAATGATAAGTCAAATTAAACGAAAATGAATCTCTGATTGATTATAAGCATAGTTTTAAAGTCGTTATGCTGAATATTGAATAATTATTAGTTTATTACAATTTTTATGGTAAATGGATCTCTGAACGAAATTATATGTATTAGTTTACGACCATTTTGAATAGAATCCAGTTAAGGAATAAATTTCTATAAATTTATTTAAATAATTTGTTCTTGTTCTAGGCACAAAGAATAGTGTAATATTCAAAGAGTTAAATTTAATTTAGTTCTGTTATAAAAAATACCTATTTTTGAAATACAAAGTACAAAAAAAATTTGCCCTATCCCCCCAAATTTGAAAAAAAAAAACGTAATTCAAATACTAGAGACTTGCAACTTGGCAAATTGACACATTTTAGTGCTATTATTATATTCCGAAAGTTTCACGTATATTCTTAGTTTTTGTTTTGATTTTGTTACCATCACATGCGATCTCTCTCATAATGAAACAAAGCGTGGGAGAAGAACCGTTATGTTTTATTTTCTATTCTGCTTTATTTTTGCAAAGAATGTGTGCACTTATTTTGCGTCATTATTTTTATTTTGGCAATTACAGTCACCAAATTTTTTTTAGAAGGTCATATTCAATATCTTTAAATAAACGTGCACTATGGGTAAAGGAACAGTTTTATCTTTGGTTGAAAAATCAAAGATTGAGGCATACTTTGCATCTGAACTATTCTATCATAAAATTGCTGAAAAACGGGAAGACACAGAAAAACAATTGCCAATTTTCTTAAAAATAAGGAAAGCTATGGAAAAAACTACAAAGGCGGCAATAATCAAGTGATTACACAAGCAGATAGAAGAGCAATACTTCGGGAAGCTTCGAATTCGCGCGAATCGACCACCAAGATTAAGGAAAACACAGGTGTTAAGGCCAGCTTATCAACGGTCCAAAGAGTAATCAAGAAACCTAATTTCTTATAGAGACTGAAATTCAAATAAGTAAGAAGGCTCTAGTCGAGACGGCTCGACTACGAGATTCCCTGAACCCTGCCAAAAAATAATATTCTTCTTCTTACCGCACGTATATATTACGCGCCCTCTGCTAACCGCGCAGTTGCTGCCGACGGTTGGGGGTGGGATGGACTGTACTTTGAACGCTTATAACTCCATTTCTAGATGGACTATCTTCATGAAACTTTCAAAATATATTCATTGCATTCAAATTTGTCTATTTTCCAAATAACAAGTCTCTAGTATTTAAAATACGTTTAAAATTGGGGGAGAAGGGGGCGTGGCATCCAAAATCTGAATTACAAAATCTGCGTATCCATAATATCTATCTAAATATATAAATTTAAAGTCTTTATCTAAAACGGTGTAGAAGTTATACTCGAAAAACGTAAAAAAGGTAAACGAATTTGATCGATAATTAAGGAATGGGATGAGTTATCGAAAAAAAAAAAACAAAATAAACTTGTACTGCGTAACTAAGATACGAGTATTCATGTAAAATTTCAGCTCTCTAGCTTTTGTAGTTTCCGAAATCTCGACGTTCAACTTATTTTTTTGTGCTGATCAAGAATATATATACTTTATGGGGTCTGCGACGTCTCCTTCTGCCTGTTACATACATTTTCACAAAACCATTATACCCTGAACTCACAATTTTCTATGGGTTCAGGGTATAATTAAAGCTTGAGCTCTGATGGTTTAGATTTTATTGAGGATTAACGGTGAATGTAAAGGGGGGCACTAACCTGATGACGCGCAGTGTAATTATTATGTAGAGGCAAATCGAGCTCTTCCGTAAGCTCTTTCTAGTATACATGTTATTTATATTACTTTGTAAAAATCTTTTTTTTTTTAACATTTACGAAAAGAAAGGAGTATAGAGATTGTACAGCATCTACCCTCAGCATGGAGTGCTATATTTTATTATTAGACAAATAATGAGTGAGAGAGTGGGAGATACAAAGAGAAAAAAGCAAGTTAAATACATAGGTCTATTAGGAATAAGAAATACTGTTATTTGCTTTTCCGGGAAAAACCGGTTAACATATTCACGTGGTGTAAGTAGATTTGATAGAGTCTTATATCAATTGCTTATTTATGATAGAGTCTTATATTGAGTGCTTACGTGTGACTATATAGGCGGCGCGAAAGTGCGTTTCTATACAAGATGACAAATTAATTCCAAAACATTGTAGGACCCCAGTACAGAACAGATTGTGAAATCAGATATTACAAAAATAATCAGCGACAGTCAATTAAGAATATTTTAGGTAGGTCAAGGGTTCCGGAAATCTCAAACAGTGGAAACCTCAACCTTGGACAAGAGTTTTGGGAGCTCGCCGAATAGTAAATACACTACAAATTATTCGATTCACAGTTAAGTCTCACTGAGATTTCAATTAGAAATATTAGCATTTAGAGTGGATAACAAATTGACATAAATGACAATCCAATTAAAACCGGGTGTTAGCCATAAAATAGCAAAATAGAATCGTTAATGCAAATAGGTGTAATAGATCAGAAAAAAAGTATGGCTGTGACATCGATTGACAGAATAATAAAGGAAAAACAAATAAGGGGATCTGACTAGTAGATACCCTTCGCAGAGTTCATTCTATCCTAAATCTTAGAGCTTGAGCCATCTTAAAATAAACGTACTTAATATTAATCTGTATACTTATACTGTATAGTATCTGCATTCTCGTACCTTGTAGTATATATTAATTTAAAATTGATCACTAATTGGAACGTTAAATGAGATATTCAATATTATTATTATTTAAATATTAACTAGATCGACTCAGATCCAACCACATCAATAAGTATTCCATATATAGCTGTATTCTATAAAAATTTCTGTGTATTATCAGAGTTCTTATGAATATTTAACTCAATGACTTAATAAGCCGAAAGAGTAATTTAGCAACTGTAGTAACCGAGCAGAAAGCTATGATATTTAAATACTGCAGTATAATAACATATGTATTTTTAATAGCCTGTTCTCGACAGATAAGCCCTATAAAAGTGAACATGTAAAGGCAGAGTCAACAGTTACTTCCCGTACCCAGATTCGTTAACATCTTATAAAAATCACTTTAAAATGGACAGACGAGTATTTATAATTTTCCTATTCATAATCAGTTGTCTGAATATATACTCGTGTGGCTCGAGCTCTGATCTGCGTATGTGCTAAATACTATATAAATATATTCAATCTAAATTAGATAAAAGCTACTCTGTTTGCGTTTCAGCTGGAAATATTAAGAAATGTGCAATTGTGGATGAGAAGTGTCTGATGGATGGCATGAATTATGTGATCAAGAATTTCGCCACGACAGGCATCAAGGAGTTGGGCCTAGTTAGATTGGATCCGTTGCATATCAAGAAATTCAGCCTTGGTAAGAATCCCAATAGTCCAGTTAACATCGATCTGAGCTTCAATAATGCGGAATTACTCGGTCTGCAAGGAGCGCGAGTTAATCGAATATCGTAAGTGATGAATACATACGTTAATAACTACGATGAGCAGATGAAAATCAATCAATCATATTTGTACTGTCAGCACATTCACTCCTGATCTTCGTCTTCCAATCGCTTTCGATATGGTCTCGCCCAAAATATCATTCAAGGGCCCTTATAGCATAGAGGGCAAAGTCTTGATCCTGCCCATCGCCGGAAAGGGCAAAGCGGAAATTATCCTAGGTTAGTATGAGGGAATTTATTGTCAAATACTTATTATACTTATGCAATTCCCAGAAAATTGTAAGGTGAGCGCCGTTGCGAAATTCGTACCTGTGTCCAAGGGTCCGCAGCAAACCTTTGCGAAGGCAATCGAAGTTAAGATGAAACTTGAGCCATCCCGAGTTATATACAAGTTAGAGAATCTGTTCAACGGCCAGAAGGATCTCAGTGACAATCTTCATGTCCTGATCAACCAAAATTGGCGCGAAGTCTTCAACGAGTTGCAGCCCAATATATCCGGTGGTATGGGACTGATCTTTAAGTCGATTTTAAATAAAGCCCTAGCTAAATATCCGCTGGAACAGCTATTTTCAGACCTTTAAGTGCAGGTTTTGTATTTTTTAGAGCTTTTGTAAAGTAATTTAAATAAATACAACAATAAATTTGCTCAAGATGGAATGATTTATAGTTGCTTTTAAGATGATACGAGTTGTTATTTAAATCAAAATTTTTATTCTCCAAGATTTGATAAAGTTCTCAAAAATACTTAATTTTTTTTTTATTATGAATTAACATTTGAAATTAGAATCGTCAAATATAAATTGACTACATTTTCTGTAAATATGCATCAAATTAAAAATCATATTCCTACAATTAAAAATATTTTCCCTGAAGGTCTTTCAATTTTCAGTGTTGATTATATTTTATGATGCGATCAATTCCATGCTTAAATTGTGTTAAATGTGTTGTTTTTTTTTGTTGTTGTAATATTTACTTAATCAATATAAATTAAATTTCTAAGCTCGATTACACATCGGAAGATGGGAGCGTTGACTAACTCTAGGCGGTGAAGAGGGTGCCAATTCGACAATGTCGCCACCAAAGATTATATTCTCAATACCATCTGCAACCTCATCGACAAACACAGGTGGCAAAGGCGGTAGTTGAAGTTGGTTGTTGTACTTTGGTGGGTTGCACAATTCAATAATCTCTGGTGGGAAATAGTTCTCGGGCGAGTCGAGCAGGGCGACTAAAAAGTCTTCGTGCTCCTTGGCACAGTTGACCACGTTGAGAAGCTGATAGTGTTCTGCGATAAGATGTTCCTCAAAGCAGAATTGACGGGCGTGATCAGCCTGGCATTCTGCTGCAGCCAAGGCCAGAGCTGTCTTATTCATCTCCTCGAGATTGGCTGTCATGGTCGCCGAATAACGATGCTCTAGATCCATTTCCCAGTTGAAAACATAGACGTGAATGTGAGCTGACTTCAAACGCTCCCGTAGATCAAGCAGCACTATTTCCAGCTGAGCAGCATTCTCTGAAGATGATCGAGCTTAATCGAATTTCGAACGCAATAACTAGGCTAGAGAAAAGCTTACCGTTCGCCAAGCGGCTGACAAGATTCAAATTGCGTTGACGCAACTCTAGGTTTGTGAATTGATTAAGAATTCTCAGTCCCTGTGTGGCTCTATTGATCAGCTGATCGCATTCGGCGTACTTGGTGTAATCGAAGTGGCGATTGGTCTCCAGTATGCGACGCAGGCGTCCGACAAAGCGTTCCAATTTGGTGCAGACCACATGGACTTGATGGCGTATATTGAAGCCTTTGGGTTTGGAGTACTTGTTCGGCAACTCGAAGACGTAATCCGACGGCCACGAGTTCAGCTGATGACTTGGAAACTCCGCATTGATATGCTCATGCACCGACTTGAAGAGGTCCATCAGGCGCAAAACAAGGTTACGCTCGCGACTGCAGATATGAATACAAATACAAAATTGTTGTAGATATCGCTACTGCCCCACTCACCAGTTGCCAAACAGCGGACCTAGCTGCATTTGGCCGCCTATGGTCAGCTCCTTTGATCTGTTCTCTTTTTGCAAATGATTTGGATATTGTAATGCATTCGATTTGACCTTTTTTAAAAGTTCGGTTTCATTCGACAAAGTCAAACGCCTTTTCATGAGCAGCGACTCAATGCAACCAAATCCATGAAACTCGAATTGTGGAGCATTCGCATCGAATGCCAATTCGCGCACTCTGGGATTAAATTCTTGCAACGGGCTATCAGCAGCGTCGCCTCTGTTGCAACTCACGATGTGCATAGTGTACGATTGTTTGTCGTCAATCAGCGAGCATAATTCCGAATTTAGCTGCTGCAAGTTATTGTTAAGCTGCTGATCTTCAGCGTCTATGGAGTCTGCACTCATTTTTCAAGAATTTTTATAGCTTTGCGCCAAAATCTTTGTTTCTGTAACGGCTGACCAAAATCGCGCGGACGCCAAGCTGTCTACTCTGCAAGTTTCACTCAAGTACTGAACAGAATTAAATCCGCGCGAAAGTTCGTGCTGCCGACAAACTGTCTCGTCTGCTTGCTTAGTGATGATCGGTTGCTTATCGATAGTTACTTATCAGCCATAATTTGCACGGACTGGGCAGCACTTGAAATGTAAAATATATCAAAAGTTTACAGAGCTCTGCAATTGCAGAGCATGTAAAGTGGATAACATTTTTGCACTTACCAAGACTGTTTTATAGCAAAATTTCATGGCATACGATTCAAGTAATTAAAAATCCCTAAAGATTATAACATAATTTTAAAGACTCCTCCATCTTCGGCATTTTTGTGATTATCCTCTTAATAATAATAAGTCATGTCTTTGGTATATTTATTGAATTTATTTTTAAAGTTTTAATTTTGTATGATATACATAAACAGTTAAATATAGGTTTTACATTGTACATTTTGCTTTTTAATATGTATCCTTAATATGTATTATTACTTGCAGTTATATTTGTATATGCGTACGTATTCCTTATGGTTATGGTTATGTTTATTATATGTATGTACGTTAACCAGAATAGAAAACAAAATATAAACAAAACACTATTTGTTTGAATTAGCACTACGAAATGTGTTTTATATTCTCCTCCGGTTGATTAAACATTATTATTGCTGCAATAATAAACAATAGACGATTATAGATTAGTTAAAGCTACAAATTAGTGCGCATTCTTGTACTTCAATAAAAGACTACATAAAAAGTGACATAAACAATAACAATAAATCATGATGGAGTAAATAACAATCTAAATTGTTAAAAAAGGTTTAAACAATTATAAAACATTGGGTTTTCACTAATTCATTTTTATATCACAAGTTAAAATTTTGATTATTGTTTGGTCAATTTTCTTTTTGTTTTGTTTGATATACATACGTATACGTATGCGTATGATCTTAGTATGCATATGAAATGTATGTAAATTGTATATATGTATTACATATATATATGTACATAGGAAAATATACTAATGCCGTAATTTAAAAATAAACACATTGTTTAAACGTTGTATAATAATTTGTTTTTTTTTTTTTTGTTTTCTTTTTTAGATATTTAGTTACAAATAGTACATATGTATATAAATTGGTCTACACTCAAGTCATGAAGTTGCTTCAATTGGTTTAACGTTAACAATTAGATAGAAGATACATTCATACATAGAAAAAAGTAGAAAGATTTATTTGTATTAGTATTTTATAAGTTATTGTTATTGTATTTTAGTATTAGATTCATTAAAGAGGTTACACAGACATTCAAATTCGAGTTGGTTGCATGCAGTTAAATGTGAGAAGGGTTTTCGTAGAAGTTTATTTATTGATATCTATTATATTAATAATATTGATTAAAATCGTGTTCAGACGTTGACTATGCGCTATACAAAGTTCCTCCTTTTCAAAATGAAAGTCCAATTTCAAATTGGGAATTGCACAGAATATAACTAATTAATTCAACTCTTGCGAAACTTATAATCAAGATTATAAAAAGCTAATTTACAATATAAAATATGACACCTTCTAAATATAGTTAATATAGGACTCAGTAATGAAAACATAATTGTTGCTATATTGTTGACTTTGGTTCTACTCGTATATATGTATGTATGTATGTATGTATCTGAACACGATATATGTGTATGCATATATTTGTAGATTTGGTTATGTTCGAGTTTCCGCTATCATTAGTTAGCCTAAGTTCAGACCAACGACTCTCTGACGTTGCCTTTTACCTGTAAAATAGTTGCAGATGCTGTATAAGTAGGGTATATTTTGTATAGGATATTTAGCTAAGTAGTATTTAGTTTGATATTTGAGTAGATATACGGGCGAGCGATATGTCCCCATCGAGTTGTTGGATAGGTTCGGATCACGTCTTAGGATCGGGTCGCGTTTGCTTCAAGGTCTACTTCATGTTCCTTCTCATGCTCATGCTCTGGGGTAGGATCGGGTCGCATTGGCTTCTAGGGCGAGAAGACACGTAGACTGCGCAACAGGGTGGCCAGCACATTGGCCAGACATTCTGCCTGCAGGGCCAACTGGCCCGCTCCGATGGGTCCAATCTGTACGCCAACTAGTTCACGGAAACTGCTCGCCACATCATGTACCTTGAGCACGATGTTGCGCGTCTGCAGCGGCGCCGACGTGTGGCGGGTCATGTCCTGTGCCAGCTCTGTGATACGCCTGATGGCCGTCAAGCAGGAGGTCAAGTGATCGGGTAGGTTTATCAGCGTCATATCGGACATAGAGGCTACCAAGAATTTGCTAGCGGTGACTAGAGCCAGTGTTTGCTCTGTCAGCTCGTTGCGTGCTCGCTGGAATTTATCCTCATCGATGCTCGTGCCGCCACCAGCTGATTGGGCAGCCGAGCATTGGGCAGCCACCTGATCCAGTTTGATCAGCAGACCGGCCATGGCCACATCCGTCTTGGCCAGCAGCGCCTCGCCGTCGATTAGGTGTCCGTTCTTGATGAATAGTTTTTCGCCGTGCAGTTGCGGTGGCTTCTTCGGCAGCGTGGGCTGACCCCCGTTGGAATGCGCGTTAGGTAGGCGGGCTGTGGCCGGTATTGGCGGAGATGTGTTGCTGGCGGGTGTGGGCGTGCCATTGATAGGGCGTGGGCGATTGGCAATGGGTGGCAGCGGGGGTTTCTTGGGCGCACTCACCGCTGTTGTTGCCGGAATTGCCGTCTGCGGCGTGGCTGGCTCTGAGTTGGCTGTGGGACTGCTGCGTGGCGGCAGCTGCGGCGGGCACAGCTCTCGTAGCGGCACACTTACCACCGGCCCGGTGATTCGGACCTGCTTTTTGGGAGAGTACCTCTGAAGAAGCTCTGCGCTCTTGGGTGGACGCGCCGGCGGCGGAGTCGTGTGCTCTATGGTGGGGGTGCGCGGTGGCGGCTGCAGTGGCTGCTCGAGTGGTGCTGCTTCTTCCTTTTTGGTTGTGGGACAGCAGCTGAACTTACTCTTACGCTCCACGGTGGGATACTCTATGACATGCGGTGCCTGATCCTTGTAGCTGCTCTGGTTGCTGTTGTTGCCGTTAGCGACGGCCTGGAAAAATTCGCGCTTGGCCTGCACCGAATTGCTGTAGAGAGACTCTTCTGCTTTTTCGGGTTGCGTCTCTAAATTTGGAGGCGGGGGTATAATGAAGGACATGATCTCTTCGGGAGTCAGCTCCTTGGCGGGCGTTGCTTTTTGTGTGGGCGGTGCCACCAACATTTCTTTTAGAAAGCTATCCAGCTCCTCGGCCTTGCCCTCAAATCCTTTGGGTGGCGCTGCATTCAGCAGTGACAGAGAGTCTAGCTCGTCGGGAGTTTGTGGTGGGGGAATGGCACGTAAGTCGATCAAGTCCGTGTCCGTCTCAATGAACGTATCCTCGCGCACCTCGAATCCATATATCTCCGATAGCTGGCGAGCAGCGACATCTGTATCGGGCACATTGCTAATCTCTTTGAGCTGTTGCAGATACTCGCGAAGATTGTAATCCTTTGTCTCTGCACCAAAGTGAGTTCCGTCAGGACTGTGCAGGCCAAAGCTGCTCCGTTGAGCTAGCTGCTGGTGCTGCTGCTGCTTGATTCCCGCCTGCATCAGCTGTTGTGGCCGTCGAGTTGTCGGCGATTGGGCTGGCGAGGCTACCGACTCTGAGTCGCTTTCGCTCTGGGAGAAGTCTGTGCCCAAAGCCTGCAAATCGCTCAGCAGCTGACTGAAGCCATTGAACTTCCTTTGCGGTCGTGGACTGGAGGTGCTGCACAAGCTCGGCTTGCGCTTAGGTGTGGCAGGTGTGGGCGGTGCTGATGCAGAGACCGGTTCCGGTATGGCATTGAGACCCTGCGTGATGCCGGTCAATTCATGGCTAATCGTCTCAGCCAGCAGAGTGAGCGAGTCACTGTGCTTGAGCGAGGGCTGGCTGATGTGGTTGCTATCCTCCGTGGAGGATACTTTGCTGCTGTTCAAGCTATCGCAGTCGCTATCGAACTCTAGCATAGCTACGCTCTGTCCCATCTTCTGCTGCGTCTGCTGCTGCTGCATGGGTATCTGCTGTAACTCCTGCTCCTGCTCGCTGAGATACTGCTCAGAGCATTGAACCAGTTTTTGCAGCTCTTGGACTCGTCGCAGCACTTGTTCGTTCTTCGCCTCTACCGCCAGCTGAGTGCGGCTTTCGCTGCAGTAGTTGCTTCCGCTGCTGTCGCTCAAGCCTGAATCCTTGGCCGCCTCCTCCAGCAGTTCGGTGGCCATCACACTATGCAAATCTAGGTCGGTCGCATAGTTCAACTGTTGCTGCACGGGCTGTGGTTGAGAGAGCACCGCCTGCTGTGGCATTGGATGATATGGCGGCGTCATCAGGAAGTTGACGCTATGCGCTCGATTGTGGAAGGGCAATAGATAGCTCCAGCCAGCAGGTAGCACGGTGTGCTGCGACAAGAAGGCGGGTGCATTGTCCTCCTCATGCGGCTCACGTTCCCGCAGCACGTTCAGAACGTTTCCTAAAAAAATTTACATTGGTTACCCTAAATTCAAGTCTATGACAGAATTGCATTACCTGTGAGCAGGCGGTAGTAGCCGCCTAGCACCAGGCTAAACTCGCAGGCATCGCGATCTTCCATGATAAATTTGACAGCTCGATCGCCCAGCATGTAAATCGAGACACTGCAGGTGATGTCGTCCTCGCGATGCACGACTACGTGCGTGAAGTCCTCTATGGCCGAAATAGGTTGTGGCTGGTTGATAATGCGAATTTCATGTTAACATTGTCCATTTCATATTCAGATATTGACTCGACTTACCACTGAATTGCGTGCACTGGATATTTGACTTAGACCGAAGCGCGGACTCACAAGCAGAACGCGTTCCATGCCCTCTCTTTGGTTTGTGCTGAAACATTTGGCGCCATAGCTTGGTAAACTAGCAATTATATCTAGATAATGGAGTTTCGCCTGTAAACAAAATTATGTTTCATTATCAATTCATATCGAACGACACGCTAGATATTCATTTGAAACATGTTTGTTTTTCTCATTAAATTATTTTGTTTGTGATTTAGCTTACCTGGAGCTGGGTTAAAACTTTGCTGGACCCCGTCATCTCCACATTCACCTTCAAGAAATGTGAGATGAGTCGACGGAGCTCTTTGCGTTTCATTCCTTCGAATAGACTAACGGGCACAAAGCGTTCTAAACCAAATTCACGCCTAATTAAAGACAGCGAGAGAGAGAGAGAGTGAGATAGAGAAATAGATAAAGGTATTAAGCAGAGTTAACGGCAGATTGCTGTTTGGACACTCACTCGACCAGCTTGACGGTGAGCTTGGCAGGTGCAAAGTTGTTGGCCAACGCGTGCTGATGCATATGCAGAGCGGCCAGACGCAGAGCCAGCTCCGGCTGCAGCTCGGGTGCGAAGCGCTCCTGGTTGACATCATTGCAGCACTGCATATACAGATAGTCCAATGCATTCAGATCCCTCTGTGCCAGCTCTGCCGCCGAAATGGGCACGAAGGTGATGCGGAACAGGCACCGCAGCTTGTGAGCGCCTGGTCGGGCAGCAATCTACAAAGGTAGCAACAATATGCATTACACACAATTCAGTTTGCTATAATCATCCATTCACTGCTAGAACATACGCTACCCTCTTTGGTTTACCCCTAATTTCCATATATATATTGTCAATCCCTAAAACTGCTATTCAGGACGAATAAAAACGCTACAGTCGAGCGTTACCGACTGCTGATGAGTATTCAGTATTTTCCCTGTAAAAATACTACCAGCTCAATTTTCCGAATTGTGTTTTGAACAGTTTTATACAATTTATTGCGCCCCCTTGTGAGCGTTGATAAGTCTGCTAAATTCTTTTGATATTGGCTTGTCAATCAGAGTATCTCTTCGCAAATTCCTTATCTTTATGTTTCTCAATTTAAAAATTTAACAGAATATGTACAACTCGCTGTATAGTTAGATCCGATTTGAAGGCCACAATTGGCCGTAGACAATTAGTTTTTAGGTTTTAGCTTTAAAACTGTCCCCAATAGGTGCAGATATATAAGCCATATCTTAATCTTGGATTTTTAGCGTCTCAAATAACTGGGTTTATAACATATCGGAACATTAGTTACGTTCATACAAGCAGAACGTTGTATGGGTAAATCCATTCGAATATATAATTGTCCGCCTATTGACTTACCCGTGCTAGTGATTCCTGCGGGTCGAGTAAAGTGAGCTTGTTGCGCTTTAAACTCTTGACATGTTCTAGCACCAGGCTGAAGAGCTCACCACAGCACAGGCAGAGCTTGTCCAGCAGCGAGCTAACCACATCCTGCACTGTTGTGGTGGCATCATACTTGAACGACTTGGTCTGCCCGTTCTCCAGGAATACCTTGAGTACATTTGCCATGGGTGGCACACATATGTCGCCCAGCGAGAAGGCCGAAGGCTGCAATAAAGTGACGGCAAACAATGTCATAACAGTCCAAGCTGAGTCTAGGATGAGTTTAACTTACAGGAAACAGGGGTGCTCCATTGACGCATACACTCTCCGCAAATCGCACTCGACTCGGACGCGTGCGCAGTTTCGCGCGCTTACCGGCTGAAAGCAGCGTAGACTTGCGGCCAGGCAGCACACAGTGAGCCATGGGCTGGCAGACGAGTAGCGAGACTTGCGACTCGCAAGCACGCACCAATTGAATGACATGATCCCGCGGCGCATCCTTAACATCCTCGCCATTTACTGCCAGGATCTGATCACCTGGCTGCAGCTTTCCTATGCTTGGCCCGCCTTCGGTTACAAATCGCACTATAACCGGACGCTCGCTGCCCGCCACAAAGCCAAAGCCTAGGCTAGCGCTGCGCTGCAACTGAACGAGACGCGGCTCCGGCGGATGCTCGTCCCAGCGTATGCATTCCGGCGCCTCATACGTGGTCGTCTTATTCAAATGGCTAAACAAAGTTAAAGGTATTTCAATGATGGTTTGACTCTAATGGGATGGGGGGGGGGTCTGCTCACTTGATATAATAGGAACGACCCTTGGAATCTATGGCACGCTCCCAGCCATAGGAGAGCTCCTCATGCTTGCTCCAATCTTCGCAGGCAGGCAACCAACCAGATGATTGCGTCAAATGGCTATAAGGAAAATTTTAATAAAAGGGTTCGACAAAATATCAATAAATACCTGTAGTGTGATTTGTATGACTAAGCTTCAATTTAGTAAGTATATGAATTTAAATTTTGACTAATTAATTAAATTATTTGTATATCATTGCTTTTCTATGTGATTCTCAAAGCTCTGATTTATAATTGAAGTAGAGTATATATTCTATTATAAAATAATATATTTCCTATCCGATTGCCTAAGCTCTAAAATCTGCAGGCAAACACTCAACCCTGAACTTGTCGCCAAACAATTTCCCCCTCCAATTGGACTGTGGCCCCATTTTTCTGTGCTGGCTGGCAAAATGCATTTCAATTGAGATTAATCAAACCTAATTGGGTTATTTGCTCGGCTATGCAATAAAGTGCAGCCATAATCGGACTAACTCAGGACAGTGCCTACCCCATGTCCATGTCCATAATCGTATACCCAAGCCAGGCCACCCACCTTGGTGGCTTCCGTTGCTGTCTTTCTTCATTTCCTGGATGCCACACAATTGTGATAATTAGTTTTGCACTTTGTCCGACAGCTGAGCGACCGAGAGCCGAAAGCCGAGAGCTAGTTGCCCCAGTAGCTGGTGGAACCGAAGCCAAACCCAACCATTGTTCATTCATTCAGACAGGCAGCTGCCCACCCATCGGCCCATCTGTCCATTGTTCCATCTGCCTTCTGCCCATTTGCATACCCTTGCACCGCATGTTCCATACTCATCCGTGCCCTGAGCTCTTATGGCATTTGATGTGCAACAAAGTGTAAAATTATTTAATAGAATTTCGTGCATAATCAATTTATGTGCAGCAACCAGGCATTCAGTCAGAGGCAGTCAGTCAGCCCGGCAGTCCGACCCGATCCCTTGAAAAGGACACACTCGGCTGAAACAAAGGCTATGGGCGTGGGTGTTTGGCTTATTATTACTCTGCAAACAAAACGGATATCTACAAATTCATATAGTATATCATTTTGTATATATTTTATATCGTCTTATTTATGTAATATTTATATAATTTGAGTATAACTGAAATATAGAACCGAATTGTATTTTATTCAAATAATAAAATACAAATAATGTAATATATATATAATATAAATATTTGACTCTGAATATTATTTTAATAAATAATACTATAATATAGTACAATAGTAAGCTAATAATAATATGTTATGCTCCTTATTTTAAAATTAATTTTAACCAAACTTAAATGAATTATTTTTATATATTGAAAATTAAATATTTTATATCTGAAAATTTCAAGAAATTTATTTATTTTTTTTTTTGAAACATTTGCTTTTGGAATTAATAAACATGGACAGTAAATATATTTATTTATTACATAAAATTTGGTGGTACAAATTTCATTATAAATTGCAAGTACCTTCAAATCGTAAGGATATTTTAAATGCCAAAAAGCCTACGATAATAAGGTTAAGACACAATAAGAAACTTAATTAACCTATATATATCAGAATATATATATTTCTGGAGCAGTTTCCACTGACACAATTGGCAGTAAACAGAAATGTTATATTCAAGGCTTTGTATATTAGTAAAAGCCAATTATAAAGAAAATTGCACTTAAAACGAACTGATTGCGCCTTTTAAGGCCCTATACATACTAAGAAGAAACCCTAAAGATGAATCCGACGATTCAAGAATCATATAAAAGGAATTTATATTAACTCTTGTGTATTTAACTTGGCATGTATTTATTTATATTTATATATGGTATAATTCTTAACTATTTCATATACACATAATATAATATCTGAATAATTATTATACCCTGAACCCATTGAAAATGGGAATTCAGGGTATAATGGTTTTGTGATACATACATACATACATACATACATTTATGTAACAGGCAGACCCCATAAAGTATATATATTCTTGATCAGCACAAAAAAATAAGTTGATATAACCCTGTCCGTCTGTCCGTCCGTTCGTCCGTCCGTATGAACGTCGAGATTTCGGAAACTACAAAAGCTAGAGATCTGAAATTTTACACTCACTTACTTTAATACTCGTATCTTAGTTACGCAGTACGAGTTTATTTTGATTATTTCGATAACTCATCCCATTTCTTAATTATTTATAAAAATCGAAAATTCTTTTACGTTGTTTACGTTTTTCGAGCATAACTTCTACACCGTTTTAGCTAGACACTTCTACTTTATATATTTAGATAGATATTATGGATATGCAGATTTTGTAATTTTTTTATTTTAGATGCCACGCCCTCTTCGCACCCAATTTGGAAAAAAACGTATTTCAAATAGTAGAGACTTGGCATGAGCCCAAATTTGAATGCTATTAATATATTCTGAAAGTTTCATGAAGATAATCCATCCATAAATGGAGATATAAGCGTTCAAAGTTCAGACCAACCCACCCCCAAGCCGTCTCGACTGGAGCCTTCTTACTTGTTTATATTAAGAAATGTATTTATTTATTTCAAATCGAACTTTTTTTTTTCCTTAAATGATTTATCTTTACTTACTTGCAGTAGTAGAGTCTGCCATCCTTGGCCACGTGCACTGTCCAGCCAGCTTTCAGTTTATCCTGGACCGCATCCAAATGGCGATCAATTTCGCCCCAATTTCCGATGGGTGCGTTGCCCGCTTGACTTGGTCCCAAAATCGGGCCATAGATGGCACCAGCCCCGAAAGCCGTGTGAACAGCATTCAAACTGGCCGTTGTGGCCGTTGTTGTTGCTGTTGCCGAGGTTGCCGAGGTTGCCGTTGTTGTCGTCGTCGTTGACGCTGTTGTTGACGTCGTTGCTGTCGCCTGTGTTCCGGTCCCCGGCAGACTTCCGGCCGTTTCTTGTGCTAATGTCGCGGCAAAGGCAGTTGAGGAGTTGGAGCGCAGTGCTGTGTGGGCGTTGGCGCCGCCGCCATTTAACGTCAACTGCGGCGATGATGTTCTTGTCAGTAACAGGGGCTTGGATCCGCCTACGCTGGACGCTGAGGCTGCTGTTGTGTTGACATTTTGCAACGGATATACATCACTATTCGAACGCCCCGAAGGCAGTAACATCATTGAAACACATTCGCTGCAATGCAAAGAAAGAGAGAGAGAGAGAGAGAGAGATGAGTTGAAGTCGGCGAGTTGCACATATTTTACTCTCGTAAGAGTTGGCCACAAATCACATTCCACAATGTTGACCCACTTTGGCAAACAAGCTCGTCTGGATAAGCTGGGTCGGGCTGCGCCTGGATGGCCCATAAGTCAACATATCAGCTGCATCTGCATTGGCATTGCCTTTTGCGTCAATGTGTGGCTACAGTTGCAAAACAGGTCTCTGCGTCTCTCAAATCCCAGCCTGTGAGCGCGACTGTGACTGGGATCGCAAGCTGCCACACGGTGGGATAGGTTCAGGTTCAGCAGCAAACTTGCTCTGGCCAAGTTGAGCGCCTTGCTTGTAATGTTATGACACAATTTCGGATTTGGACTTCGTCAGCTATTGCACAAGTTGGAGCAGGACGGCGGCAAAACTAGTTCAGCGGAAAGTCAATGAAATGAATCAGAGTAACTAGTATAACAGATCAAACTGTCTGCTTTATACAGTTACAGTTAGCTTTAAACAAACTCGCTCGAAAGTCAGCGCCAAATTGGTTTCGATTTAACTTCTGAATTGGCTCAGTGGATCAAGGACAACAAGCCTTGGGCTCTCTCAACAGTTATTAAGGTTTATGTTTGATCACAATGTAAATAATATTATGAATTACTCAAAAAAGATGCCAGTGTGCGCAAGCTTTTTCAGTTCTTTAACTAAAAGCAGCTAAAAGGTGTTCAGCGTAAGACTTAAGCTCTACTAAATCGGCTTTAATGCTGCCAGCTTGGAGTTTTAATGCTGTAAAGCACTTTCAGGTAATTGACCAAAAGCTCTCAAGCGGCTGCCGTAGAATTAGGAATTATATATAGAGTAATTTAGCGAACCTAAGCTGGCTGAGTCTTAAGCATAGGCATCTGCGGTTCAATTTCAGTTCAGTTAAATAAATACAGCACAAATGTAAAATAAAATTAAATAATTTAATGTCAGTTAAGTTATTTGACTTTCACTTCTTCTAAAACGTTTTATGCCTCTGATAGTTCTGATAGACTGCGAATTGTTAACGGATGTTTTAATTATAATAAATGTTTACCAAGCGAATGTTGTTTAACTTTTAAATTCATTTCATATTTCCATTTTAATTAATCTCAAAAGAAGAACTAATGTTTTGGCTCAACTGTTTACCTTGAAAGAAAGTTTGATAATTTTAACTTAAATTTTAATACTGCTGATATTTTCTAGTCATCATCAGTTGCATTTCTCTAACGAGTCTTCCGTTTGTGGCTTGCACAAATATCAACTAAGATATGTCAATGCCCGGATGAATCCAAACAAAGAGCCAAAGTGTGACTAGTCAAAACAACAACAAATGCACTGAAATAAATGTGAATGTTTGCTTCCATTCAGGCGAACTTGAAGTCGGATCTGCTGTTGGACTAACAAGAGAGTGAGAGAGAGAGAGAGAGAGAGACAGGGAGAGAGAGATTGAGACAAGGAAATAGAGGGAGAGAGAAAGCTGGCATCAATAAATGCGGCACAGTAAGAGGAGCGCAAACAGGGCGATGTCCATTAAGAGACGCTGCTAAGGACCAGTAGACCAGTAGACCAGTAGCTGGCGAAGACGATGATGAACATGATGAAAAAAATGAAGATGACGACGACGAGGCAGGAGGCACAACTAAGTAACGGCTTGGCAAACAACGGCAACTGCCGCCAACTGCTAACGACATGGTCAAGTTCTCTGCTCTGCTTCGAATATATTTTAAACTTTGTTTCTTCGCTTGTGGTGTAAATAAACAACTTTACACACATGCACTTCTTACAACACAAAGAGAGAGAGAGAGAGAGAGAGAGAGAGAAACTTTACAAACACGCATATATATGGATAGAGAGTGAAAGAGAGAGAGAGAGAGAGAAAGAGAAAAAGAAAAAACTGGAGCATTTGAAAAATGTTTTGAATTACATTTTTTTGTCCAGTGCTTTTTGAATTTGTCTTTGTTTGGAGTGGGGACAAGAAGACAAGTGCGAAAATGTTGATAAAGTTTTTTTTTTATTTTGTAGCTTATGCTGCTGCAGCATATTTGAAATGTTTCCGAAATAATTTAGCTTGTGCTTTGCCTTGTCTCTCTTACACTGGTATTCAGAACTTTTTAAAAATGTGTGAACAATTTCTTGGCTAGCAAAAGCTGAAGAGTTATGCTAAAGTAGCCGATAAAACGTAAAAAATAGCTTGTTGAATTTTTGAATATAATTATGAAAATTATGCATAATCAAATATAAGAAAACTTTATATACATCATTTTCATGCATTATTAATTCTTATCAAAGTTTAAATTTACGCCCAATGAAATATTAAAATGTATGTTGTTTAACATTAACATATATATATAACAGTTGATTAACATAGATATGTATAAATGATGAAGCAACTATCAGAATAAAACATGAACGTGTTCTAACATTTTGTCACTTGGTTGCAGTAAATATCATTGTGTTGAACCTAAGTGTAAGCGATACGAGTGCTAGATACATTTGGTCACGGAGCTCAGCTCGGAATGGTAAGGAGACGAATGGCAGGGGAAACACTTCCAACGAATGATTTGTGTCAACAGCAGCGACAGCTGTAAAATGCTCATGCCGAGAGCGAGAAGTAGAAAGAGTGCTCCAAAGAGAGAGACAGAGAGAGAGAGAGAGAGAGAGAATGAGAGTGAGGTAGAGGAGGGCAATATCTGGCCAAGAATCAAGTGAGACCCGGCTATGGACAATTGTAAAATGGCGTTGCGGAAATTGTGCGAGCAATGAAAAGAAATGAAAAGATGTCGTCGACTGTCGACACCTCGTGATGAGGCGATAAAAAATGTGAACGAAAGCACAAATCAACAAAAAAGAATGTCACAAATAATATCTCGAGCACCGGCCAGCCAGCTAGCGCCATATTGAAGAGCACAAATTGTTCCAGTTCCATCAGCAGACAAAAGCCAACCTGTCAGAGCTCTACAGACCCCTTTTCCCACTCCACCCTATGAAGCCCTCTTTAATTATCAAGCAGAAATCTGCACAGCAAAGAAATTAAACACAATTAGTATCTTTGTCTCATTTCTTCATTTTCATTACTATTTGAACTTATTAAATACGGGCAGCAATTTGCCAAGCTGCCATTTCCATTACCAGACAGTGGCCCGAGGAGTTCGGGGCATTACTATCTATAGATATTCCTGCTTTATGGAGCCCCAAGCTCAACTTGGCGTTCGTTACTTTTGCTTTTACCAATTACGCTACACGTCGCTCGCATTGTTAATTGAAAAGAAATTACAATAATAAAATATCATCAAGAAATGAAAGTTGGATATAGCTGCTCCATAGTAAAGTCCATATACCCTAGCTAGTAGTTTGAAACAGATTGAAATAAATGCAACGTGGCGCAAATATTTGATACCAATAATATAAAACTTCGGGGTATAAGATTACAATGCGTTTGTGCATTATTAACGATAAATGCAAAATTAAATATGCTTATTCAAGGGATCTTTTAAGTTTAGAAAAAGGCAAGAATATGTCATATTAAAAATTGTGTTTGTAAAAATAATGAAAATGATCATTTTAATGATTGTGAATAAGTAAACATATGTTGTAATGTTTAGTTAACTTTTCGTCTTTTACAAAATAATTCATATTACTTTAGGGGTGATTAAGGGTTCTTCTCAAAAGAAAAATATATTATTATAAAGACTTCATAAAAAAGAAGACTCACATCTCCATTGTGGAGCGTAGACTGTATTATCAAGCATAATATGCGCTCGTTCAGGGCATTGCTTTAATGCAATCAAATTGCTCGACGTCAATTACTTTGTTGCCATTGTCATTGTTGACCGTCGTTCAGTCTGATTACGTTTCCCTCAAAGTAAAAGTGGAAAATGTTGTCGCCTACTTCTCAACACTCACCCAAAATGTAAGTTATACTATGTAGTGGTGGCATGCTGCTTGGAATCGTAAAGCTCGAAGCTGTCAGCCGAATCGCAATAACCGCTGTGTGCACGTCATTTAGCCAGATCGTTATAAATATGCGCACATAGCTCGTCACCCATATAGTCAACAAAATATATCGTGGAGCTCGTCTGGTAGCTGAACGTGATTTTAAAAATGTCACGAACAAAATTGTCGGCAACGCCAACCAATAAATAAATAAATTTCCAACCGCTTGCCACCAGGAATATCCATAATAAAATGCTCGAAGTACTGATAAAAAAACTCAATCATAAAACTTGGCTTTCTCGCTGAAGGCAAAGCCAAAGATAAAAATTCGAGGTGAGACCAGTACATAGCAGCAGCTGGGCAAAAAAATAAAGGTGAGCAGAGCATTTTTCCTCCAGTTTAAGAATGTATGAAGCAGAAGTGAAAATCATAAAATTACCGAAGGAAATCAGATAGATATGCGCGACTTATAATATTTACTATATATTATGTATTATTTAATAGATACTATATTTATTATTTATTATTACCCTGAAGAATTCTAGAATTTAACTCTGTCTAGCGAAATCTTTGACTTAACTCAGGCAAGGAAAAAACTAATGATTCGGAATTGATTGCACTTGGTCTGACAGATTAGGACCTCAATATACACCCAGTATATCGTATGGAAATGGCCCAAACCTGTCAGACATCCAATCGATATTGCTTCGAGCCGCCCATTATAAATATTTGCGTATTTAAAGTGTTTAAACGTACATTATTCTATATACGCACCCAACTATCACATATTGGCTCCACATTCAACCAAATCAGTTATAGTTTAGGAATCTTTTATTTATGTTCATCATTAGCGCGAAGCAGATGCAATTATCATTATATTTGACAGTAAAAATGCCTGGAAAGCTGGTGAACAATGTAACAATTTAACAATTTAATTTACTCTCTATTTATGTTTGAAGAAACGAGTTTTCAGAATTCTTAGTTGTTTATCTTGAATTAAAAATATACTTGAAGGGAAACATTATGATATATGAAAATAACACAACTGCCAAGAAACGTAGTTGAGTACTTTTCTCTTTGTTGTTGCGCTGTCTTTATTATAAATTAACAATATCAGTGGTAAACAAGTCATAGAACAATTCCATGTTTCAACTTTTTCTGGTCATGCTTTGAGTCCAGCTCATTAACAGACACATTTAGTTCGCCCGAGAGCGCTTCAAATTCTACGACACTGAACACAGCACAGCACAACTTTTGTTTTGTCCGCTTCATTTATCAAGCTGGGCCGAACTTTTAATTGATATACGCGCACTACAATGACCAAAATACAAACACACACACACACACACACACACACATACCCAGTTATATGGATGGCAAACTTGATCTGGTAATGACCTTTTAACAAGTTTGTGTAACAGAACCTAATCACACATCCATCGAAGACAGCCCACAACATTTTCGATTGATTGACTGTTGGCTGAGCAAGTGGAACCATGAGTAAGTGGGTAAGTGACACACGATGTCAGGCTGTATTGACAAAACTGTCACATGCAACAGCTACACAAATGGTGACGAACCACCCGGCGGGTCGTGCTGCTCACCTGAGCAATGAAATGCAATTTTCACGTACACAAGCCATATCTCATGGAGGTTGACTTTTTGACTACCCTGATTGATTTCAGCGTATTTATCAGCTGGCAACCTCAATCCTCAATCCTCGAACTGAAACCCATTCCCTTGTCCATATCGTTATTTCGTTTCGCATTCCCATTTCGTTTCCCTTATATATACGCATCATGCCTTTGGTCTTGTTTTCTTCCATGCACGTGCTCAGCCACATGTGGAATCATTTCATTTTTCTGGTGTCACGCATCGAGTTGCTCACAAAGCCTAAGAGGATTATTCGAGTCGACCTCCACTTGGCCTAAAGGCGGTTTCTCTTTACAGTCAACTTATGTGTTAACAGCCAGTTCTGTGGCAGCGCAGTGCCAGAGAGCAAGTCTTTAATTGGCCTTTAATCAGGACTTAAAAATCTTCGCATCCACGTCGTTAGTTCATTTTTAATAGACAATGAATTGGCAATTGTGGAGGCATTATTAATTTAATAAAATAATAAACTACATATATTTTATATTAAATTTTATTAATTTATATTTTCCTATAAATAATGCAACTTGAAAATGCCTAACATTTTTATTATTTAGAAAAAACTTTTTTTATTTTTATTTACACAAGCCTTAGTGTTTTAAATGTATATATATATATATATGTATGCTACGTAAGCAATGATATTTCTGTGTGATTGTATAACATGCTGCATTTCTGCAGTTGATTTTATAGTATTAAATCCATTTGTATGTTCAAACTTCAAACAGTATCAATATTGTATTCAATATTGACACAACGTGTCGTATACGTAACGTGTGTTAAATGAATAACAGCACGTGGTAAAACGACCATTTCAGCACTGGAGCATTTGACCATTTTGCTTGTCAATATGTTAATTGGACGCTAAGAGCCAAATCAATTTGCAATTCAAAGTAACTCAAACCTCGCACATGTCCAAACAAGCAGAATTAAATTCTCTTATTGAGTAACTCAAACAACAATTTAAGAACTGTTCTCAGCAAACGGCACTTGAATGCCTTAAACAAATCCCAGAAGGCATATAAGAGTTGGCAATTTGTTTTTAAAGAGCGACATTTGCTTAAAATGGCCCACTAACACTTCAACCAGCCAAATGACACCGAGAAACAGCCAAGCACATCAACACAGAGCACACACACAAGGTAAGAGTAAGTTCTGGGCATAAAAGACGCACTGTATCATTAACAGCTGCTCGCATAATACGAGCGACAAATGATGAGCTTCGCACCTACAATGGATGTAAAAGAACCATTTCAAGTCATTCCAAGTTAAAGCTGCCCAAATAGCTATTAAGCCGATCGCTGTTAACGGCTATTCATTTATTTCGGTTAACAAAAACAAAGTTAATATTTTATGTAAATATTAGCTGATACTCAATTTATGTAAATCCTATATGAAGGCTATTTGTAATATGGGATGTTTCTATAGTATGTGAGTGTGTGCAATAATATTAATGTAATATAAATATGTTGTCAAATACTTTGAAAAACATAATTGATATATAATTATTATAATATTCTTGGGTAATATTAGATTGAATTGGAAAAGATCAATTAGATCAAATTTCTGATATTCAATAGAATGCTAGGGATCAATTGCAGACAAAATCAACATTTTATGAAAAATTAATTTATTATTAACAAATTCAAATTAAATAATATAAAATGATTCCATGGCAATTAAAATGTTCATTTAATTCCACCAACAAGAATTTCCAATGGACTCAAAATTTTCCTAATTTATTCCACAGTTCAATACGCCCTCACAATCACATATACATATATTTAGGGACAACAATTAGACGCGATGCTGTCGCTAATGTCTATGAATGAACTCCTTGACACAATTACGAGCGCACGCACACACAATTACACACACACACGGAGTGGGAGGCGCGAGGCGGGCGATGGCTTAAAAGCAAATTGTGAAACATTTCAATGCCAAAGCAGGTGACAACATTTTCGTAAATGCCTCCTGCCACTTGACGCTCCGCACGTCCCCAGCAACGCTCATGCGCCCAAAAGTGACTTCGAGACAGCTCAAAATAATGGACACAAATTGCAAAGTTGTTTAATGTGCGGACCGAGACCTCACAGCAATTTGTCGTCCTTTCTTTTCAGGCAAGTGGCGTGCGGCTTGCGGCACGCGAGGATGCGAAATGCTTCAACTAGAGGCCGAGTTATTGATTTTGCGAATTTAACGGTTTTATGGTTTATTGGCCAAGCCAATTGTGCGCCATTTGTTTTGCCTTTAGCAAACGGGCTTTGCCTTTTCACTTAACCATAATGTCATTTCGATTTGGCCTTCGACAAATCGTTCGCAGGGCTTGCCGCCCTCCAGAAAGCTTCTCCAATAGACCAATTTACCATATTGATTAAATGAGTATATTACTTTCAGACTGTCTAGCAGTCATCATCGCCTAATAACCAAGTATATATATCATTATTAATAAGATATATTTGTAAATGATCCACATTGTATAGTCTATGCTATAGCTTGCTATTCGATTTTAGGTTTATTAAATCTTGAATTTAAAAAAATTGTATATTTTAGTTTGATATAATTTATATATATTTAACAACTAGGCAAGTTAATTGTGGTTTACGCAACATTCTGAATTATATTTAAAAATATTTTATATGATTTGAGAAATCATATTTATCATATTTAAATTGTATTTGTAGAGTACAGGTGATTCGATCTGTTCTCAACTTGCTTATTATTTTCTACTATGTTTTCTGAATTAGGCGCTTATGCTACACAACAAACAGTACCCGAGCTACAAGGTGTATGTGTGTGTGTGTAGGTGTGTATTGGAAGCAAGCAAACAATTTACTGCATACATTGAGGGCGTTCCGATAGTAATTTAGCCCTGCGGTCACGGGGCTAAGCTGAATGGGGCGGAGGCCGGAGCGGGCAAAGCAGTGGGGCGTTTCCAGTCAGGCGGCACGAACAATAAGACGCACCAAGTGAACGACTTAGACTATCAATGAATAGTCATTTGACCTTTTCCCCTCTTCTCGCCTAGTTAACAGAACAATGTCGTTGACGTTGCCAATGCCAATACCCTTGCCACACACACATACATACGCACACAGCAGATTGGCGCAGAGCCTGGGCGAAGTACGGAATCGCAAACTGAAGTCAACTTCATGGCATAACTTTGAACTTATTGCACGGCGCTCACAGATTCCAATGCAGACAAGTTGACAAATATTTCGAAAAAGTTTTAGCCAGACAAAGCAGTGGAAATGTAAATCGAAGCGACGCATATGAAACCCTTTTAAAAAAGCAATAAATAAATATTTAAGCGAGATTTTTGGGATTGTATTAAAATGAATAATTTAAAAAAATAAAGCTGCAGAGGAAGAAGTCGTAATCCCAAATTAAAACATCTGGAGAAAGTAATCAGTGCAAGGCTCTTTAATCCACTTCCAGATATACTTAGTATGATTAAACGATTCATCTTCTTAGTTATTTTCTTTATCTTGACTTTTGTCATGAGTCAACTTTGATTCCCAATGCACAATCACGTGCGAATGAACACGATATACAAACAGGGCATGGCGTTGGGCATATGTGAATATGAATATTCATATGATTGTAATTGTGGAATCATGTGCCCTTTGCATATATTTATTTAAACAAAAAATATTGTAAAAAGTATATACAAATTTTAATTGAAAATTATAAGGATCAAGAATCAATAAAATCAGTCGTAGTCTATGGCCAGCGTTCTCTCCATCTATATATCCGTAAAACAAATTATTTCGCTGCTATTAAAGAAAATACCAATATAATATAACGTTTGTATATATAAAAAGTGATGACCACCTTTATTGATTTATAGTGAACAAATACGTCCCTTTAGCAAATCAAAAATGATCTATGTCTTTTAGTGTTTTTGAATCTGAACCGCAAAACTTTACAGTTAAAGAAAGAGATTTGCAAATTGTGTCGCCTTCAGTTTTATGGCTTTAAGATACAAATTTAAGTATTATGGATTGACTACTATATTGATTTATCAAAATTCGCAAAAAGCTATTGATTCTTAGTCGACAATTTAACTTATCCTATCTGTTTGCTTTGATAATGAACGAATATTGAAACTGAAACAGAAGGATAAATGTAATAAAGTAATTTGAAAAACTTTAAAAGATAAACTCATGTGCACATTGTTTTTTTTTTTTTTTATGTTATGCGATATCTATATTACTTATAATATAATTTTGTGTAACTGGATATTTCATTACTAACTAACTCTTAACTTGCAATAGGGTAAACAGGCAATACCTATACGACTTAGATGTAACAAACGTGCAGTATTTTCTGTTATTGCAATGTCAGCAACGCACACACACACACACATACATAAGCATACAAAAACGGGGAGCTCCCATCCTCATCAAGGTGACGAGTGTGAGCTATCCTTAGGCAGTCAAGTTTGCCCTATTGATTCATCATCAGTGCGAGCCATGTTCAGGTATCGTCAATGCCAGCCAGCCGGCTGACAAAGCGCTGCCATGGCTATTAATATAAACACTCACACACGCCCACTCACACCCGGCACACAGATGAAGCGACGGCTCAAAGGACTCACAGGACTTGGCAATAAACGCCCCCAAGGCGCACATTAATTACAACTTCCGGTTTACTGGCAGCTTCGTCAGATAAGTCTCACACACGCACAGACAAACAAACGTGTACGCAAGTTATGTGTACTAGGAGATACCCTACATTGAGATAATGTCTATATAGACCACCATATGTATATATGATTTAGATCCTATTCTTAAGTATATTTTTGATGGCTTAACACATGTCCATCTATTTGCTCATAGGTTCCGAGATTGGTCATACAAGAAGTCCGACATGCAGAGGTTAATTAACCCAAGCATACAAGTCAGCGTATGAAAAGACTACAAGATATTGATTGACTGATAGAAAACGTGATTGAACAAATGAATGAATGAGTGAGTGAATGACGTTCACTCAGTTTGACTTTAAAGTCACGTTCAGTGAATTAAAAAAAAAAAGAAGAAAACATCGCAACTGCCAACTCTGAAAGCAGAAAATACGCTTTGAGTTGCCTCCGCCCGCTAAAATTAACGGAATGGGAATGCAATCAATAAGCAAGTGATGCAGGGCAGGTGGAGACACAGGTGGAGATGCGTTGGTGTTGTACACCTCTTTGACTGGCTGTTTATGCCACGCATTTGTAATGTTCGTCTGAAGTAATTTTTGTTTACACGCAACGATTTGTTAACAAGTGCGAACAGAAAAATTCAGCTAGTCAAATTGTGAAATGCATGTGTATGTGTTCGCGCGAATGTCTATATATATATATATATATATATATATATATATATATATATATATATATATATATGTGTGTGTGTGTGTGTATGTGTGTATTTCAAAATACCACAAACAATGGCCAACACTTCGCTGTGCCTCGTTGGGTGGGTGAGTGTGGTTGGATGACTGAACCAAAGGGATTATTGACTCGACGCAAGTTTATTTTACGCCAAATGAGCTCAGCCACAAAATCGATCGATTTAAATCAAAATGCTCCAGCGATTTGCTGCCAAGTGGAATTGCTTTGCCATGTGGAGTTGGGTCATTGCTGTCACTCCCTCTCCCTTTCTATATCCCTCTTTATCTCTCTCATTCTCTTTCTCTCTTTATCTCACCCTCTATTTCTATTTCATTCCCTCACTCTGTGTCTCTGAGGCAGGTCTCGTCGCTGCATGAATGGGAAATCGTGCACTTGGTCAACAGGGCCAATGGGATTAGGCAGGGGTGAGAATATGGAATATATCGGAGCCCGCTGAGGCTGCCGATGACGCTGTTGCTTCGGTTTTCTGTGCGTGTATGTGTCTGTGCCAGTGTACGTGTGTGACTGTATGTGCGTTAGGTGCCGTTGACGCTGTTGAGTCGCTTCATTGTGTGCGTCAGCACTGACCATTTAGCATTTTTCTATGGAGATCTAACCCTTTTAAATTTAGCTAGCAAAAAATGTCACACGTCCAGCTACAGCTATAGCCACAGCTATAGTATATACAAATATGGTATACATGTATACAAAATAAATATATTTGCTCTATTTTAAAAACGAAATATTCCAGTAAATTCAATGTACATATGTTTATCATAGGAACTGGTCGATTTGTGGCCGAAAGATAAAGTCAACAGGAAAGATTCTTGTTAAATATGAAGTTTATCATGACATATATGATATATATATATTTTTCTAATATATTAATTATTTAAAAATTATTCCTAATAGCCACCTAAACGCTAACGACAATAAAAATGTATTTGATTTTAATATTTCTTTGCCAATTTTTTCGCTTTATTTATATTGGGTACCATCTGACTTTTTTTGCGAGAGACATCACCGTGCGTGTGTGCTCTTGTGTGTGTGCATATGTGTGCGATATTTTTAGACCCTTCGACGTCTCAGTTATAAATATTATTTCTATTTTATTACACATTTTTCAATGTGATTGTGTACATTTTTTTACGCACTCGGACAGCAGTCGTCTATAAATTTGTCAAAATATATAATTATACTCATTCACGAATCGAAAGGGTATATACGTTTTGTGTAAAGTTCGTCCCTTTGTGTTTACGCTTCTTGGGGGCGTGCCTAATTGCAAGAAATCCAATCTTCTAAAGTTTTCCAGCTAACAGTTTAGTTACTGCTAACTCCTTTCCGACTGTACCAAAGAGGATTCAACTGTTTTGGAATCGAGAATGGGTATTACGCCGTTGGTAACTCCCCACTTGAACATTCTTATTTTTATTTTTCAATAAATTCGTACATAAAAATGTATATATTTATATATATGAATATGCCTACGTCACATGTCTATCTATGCTAAAGGCAACATCTGCCGCACACGTCACGTGCCAATCGAGTCCGTCCATTTACGGTTAAGGCGATTGCCTGAATTGGACAACGAGTCCATAGTAGAAATCGATGTTCGAATAAAAATCATAATGCTGGCTTCATAATAATAAAGGATAACACGCATTTGAGAGCAAGCATCAAAATGAAAACGGCAGCAAATTGAAAGATCGTAAAAAACATAAACTTTGCTTCGAGTTTATGATTATTGCGAATATACTTGTCAAAGGAGAGATGGAAAGAGAAATGTTCGAAAATAGCATTTATTATTTCTCTATTTTCGCGCGCTCTCTCTCTTTCTCTCTTTCTCTTTATTCGGTTATTAAAGGAAGTTAAGGAAACAGCTAACAGTTAAGCTTAATATCATTTAATTTGAGTATTTCACACTCTCGTCAAATGGACGAAAGACATTCCACTTCTCAGATATATGTATATGACAAATCTTCGATATAGAAT
The DNA here is from genome assembly GCA_035047405.1 of Drosophila stalkeri. Taxonomy (NCBI): domain Eukaryota; kingdom Metazoa; phylum Arthropoda; class Insecta; order Diptera; family Drosophilidae; genus Drosophila; species Drosophila stalkeri. The sequence goes on along the minus strand of JAWNPR010000142.1, from coordinate 29,026,203 downwards.
ATTTTTGTAGAGTTAGGGCTTAGGAATCTCTGACTTCTTTTAGTGATGTAGAGCACATTTTTTAATTTATTTTCTCATTGTTTGATTTCACTGCCTATCTATTGTCTGCTTACATTGCAAGAATAACAACATTATTTATTATAACGCCAATGTTTTGCATGTTGCCGTCTCAATAGACCGATAATTTATAGATCTAGAAAGCGAATAAACGATTTGAGAACATTCAAAATATACCAGCATACTTGCTATGATACATTATTATTTATTATTATTATTTTTTACCTAATTTGTTTAATCCGAATCCAAATCTAAAGAATTATCAGACTTTAGATCACAAAGCCAGCATAAATAATTAATTAAAATATAAGAATAATATATATTTTTTCTTGAAATTGGCTTCATCAGCCAAATTACATAAATTAATTAGTTTAATATTTTAATTAATATTTAATATTTAATATAGGATTTCTTATTTTTTTTAATCAATTTCTTCGTTTTTTCGTTTTTCTTTTACAACTGAAATCTTCCTTTGATACACACTCTCTTACTCTCTTATTCAACTCTCCAGCTGAATTACCTATGCCTAAGATAACAGCCCTTCAGAGGCCCACACGCTTCGACTATATCTCATTTAGTCATCAACCCTCGGGGTACATAAAAATCATCATCATCATCATCAGCAGCATCTATGACCTAGCACAAGAGATTGTCTCTTTATGGCGCCTGCACAAATATTGATAAGAGACAGTCGGTAAGAGAGAAGAAAATTCTACTAAATTACTTTTGTCAAACAAAGACCTTCAGATCCTAAACATTGAGTCTTACGATTTTACCTATCTTCACACAACAGTTAAATATGTCTTCGCTCTCGAATTGGACTTGTTTTCTTTTTTTGTATCTTAAATTTTTTCTTCTGTTTTGTTTGTGTCTTATTTACTTGGACAACAGCGTTGGGTGCACTAAACGGAATTCTCTTGAAATCGGCTTTTGATCTTGATAGCGCACATTGGAATTTTCATTTCTTCTTCGTATTTAGCTTGGATGTGATCTCTTTTTCGTTCGTTGGCCGTTTGAACCTCTCCAATTTATACAATACTCTTATAAATAAAAAATAGCTTAAGAGGGCAAGCTCTATATCTAAATATCTGGAAATTGAAAGATAGTATAAATAAGTAAGATTAAATTTAAATAAAATATATAATAGATAATAATTGATTTTCACATAATTAACAGTATAATTTAAATAATGTTTGAATTCTAGTAGTAGAATTAATCGTAAATGCTTATAGGAAAGTTGACAGTCCTAAAGCTCGACTAGTGCAAAGAGAACGTTAAATATACGAAGAATTATTTTATGTCGGGTTATGCCTAGCCCAGTTACTCATACATCAGACGTTTACCAATCATTGTGGGCGGTGTGGGTCTTGAGGGTACTCGTTCAAGATGATTACCATTTCAATAGAGAACATAGAGGCAAGAGATCTTGTTTTGTACTCATGTTCATTGTTTTTAATTTTTTTTTTTTTTACCACAGAATTTCATTTCATAATTATTTTCTTTTGGCGAACAAAAATATTGCGCAACGCCTTAAAATTGAACAGAGCTGCCACTGGACGCATAAATATAGAATGTTAAGAGGTTATTTACTTAGGGCGAACATGAAGTATTCAAAAGTTATAGAAGTCAATATGGCACTAGATTTACTCAACCAACCAAACTAATTTAATATAAAATTCTAATATAATTTTAAAAATTATCGAACCTTTTATTTCGCTTACTGTATAGATTGTGGACTTACAGTTTTCATCAATACTTTGAAATGGAGGAGTAGTTTTACAAAATTTCGAAACAGTACAAATCATGAGTGTGGGTGCGAAGGCTATATTGTAAGTATTATAACAATACGATTTTCTCTACATGTATAAGATCAGATTTCTTTATGCTCTACTTGAACCTGAGGGGGCATCCGAAAGTTGTGAAGTAAGGTAGGTACATATATTGGTAAAATCAGTTGGGATGTTCCTTAATAAATTTAATTCTTATAAATACCAACGAATATTTTAAATGTTTATTCTTACAAATAGACAACAAAATATGCAAAATTTTTGTTAGGACTCATAAAATGTTTATTCCTTGAAGTTAATCGCTATTTACAGTTTCAAAGCCTTTGTATATAATCGTATTTAATCTGTAGGTTCGGCAAGCACCTCTCACAACTTTCTCGCTCAAGGGTCAGTCAAGTTCCATTTAATGACTTACTCTGAAATTATTCTCACCCAGCGCCCCCCGGAATGCCATTGTTGCAATGCCATAAAAGTTGACCAAGTTAGGAAGCGGACGAGAGAAGAGCTGTACATATAAATGAACTAATTTACTTTTCTCAGCGGCCGGCCAATGCTGGGTGGGAATTTCTCACAGTGTAAATAGGCATTAGACGCATTGTAGTATAGCATAAACTCACTTTATTAAATAAAAACTACAGCAATAGCAATAATTCTTTGGCGCATTTGTAAGTGGTCTTCAGTTCCGCTCTTCAGCGTCTGTGTGGGCGTTCGAAATGGTTGATATTTTGGCTATGTATATATATATATATATATATATATTTTTTTTTTTTTTTAAATATATTTATGTATATACTCGTAGCTACACAAAAATATATCTATTGTGCCGACCACGCGGCAGTCAGTCAGTCTGTACGCCCGTCTGCCTGTCGGACTTAGTTAACAAAAATAATTATGTGGGATACACACAGCACACACAACGCGCAACTAAATTAAGCATATTTTAGCTATTTTTATATAGAAACAAAAAATAATAATGCCATCGCCGACGTCTGCTTCTGTTGCTTCTTCTTCTTCTTGCCGTTTGTTAATGGCTTTGAAATAGGCAGGGGCTACAGAGGAACCGACCCCGCGATGAGGCGAGGCCACAGCCAAAGATGAAACTCTTTCGCAAGATGAACGCCAACGACAGCGACAACTTCCACCTGCATAAAAAATGCCTACGACGAACCAGCGTCTCATCAACCACAGTGATCCGCACTCCCTTTTTACTCAGCAAATATATGTGTACATATATATGTAAATATATACCCTATATTCTCTGTGAGTGGAATGGATATAATAATGTTTAAAGCATGCATAATCGTTTCTAAAGCGTATACCAAAAGCCGCTTGAATACAAGATTTGGTAGTACGAGTTTACATATACCATATATATTAAAAATGGAACGTATTTAATTAAAGTGGCAGTAATGACTTTTTCTACTGGTATAAATTTGTTTAGTACAGTAGGTAGCAAGAAGTCAAATTTATTTTAAAATAATATCTTTTCATCTGTTTCATGAACTATTATCTTTTACTACTATTTCTCTTATTTTACTGCATTATCTAAGTTTTAGGTATTCAAGAGATCTCAACGAACTTTTGTTACAAAATTTACTACAGGGTAATTGCTAGTTAAGTGTACTGTCACGTACAGAAACTTTATTTATTTTTACATTTTTCCTAATTTATTTTTAAATTCATCCTCACAAGCGTCTTGCAACTCACAAAGATGCATCAGCTAAAAAATGAGAGAGCGAAAGAAAAAAAATTAAGAAAACGGAAAATGGGAGAAGCAAAAGAAAAAAAGAAAAAAAATAAAAAATAAAATAATATAAAAATTGACACCGGAAGTGGCTGCCTCATCTGCGTTGGATGTGTCGCTGTGTCGCTGGGCGAGACAAATTACTTGATTTGCATACATATACAGCTAAGGCCGAAGCCAAATACCCAAATAAAGCAAGTAATAAACATTGCTATCGGGCAATATCGACTGCGCAATGCTTGCCTACATTGCTGAAACAGTTGTATTTCAAATGAAATTGATGACTTATGATTTTTAGTAGCTACTACTAAACCAATTAATTTGATTTCATTTCAAAATCTATGGAATATGTAGACATTTTAGTTGCTTATAAAGCTTTGATAATTTAGGTTCATTTAGATTCTCTATTTCTCTCTCTCTCTCTTCTATACGCTTCTTTTTACTACACTCTTTCACTTAGTGAACGAGTAAGCAGATCTCAGCATTGTCATTTTCATGTTCGTCTTTTTCCTATAGAAATGTATCAACAAATTTGTGTTTCATTTCATTCGCGGGCGAATTTAACGCGCAGCGAAGCGCAACAACAATAAACAGCAACAATGTGAGGGCGTGGCTGAGTGGGGTGGGGGTAGGCATGTGAGCTGCTGGGCATCAGTCTGCCTGTTTGTCTTTCTGTCAGTTAGGCAGAGCTGGCTTAGCTCGAAGCTGTGTTCGCCCCATTCGTTTATTCATTAAGAGCAAGCGCCAATTGATGCTTTTTTATTACGCGATTCGCTTTTATTTTTCTTTCCAGATTGCAGCCAACGTAATCCCCATAAGATGGTAGCAACTGTGTCTGTTGCGTTGCCAAGGCAGCGATTACCGCAACAACAATAACAACAACAGCAATGACAACTAAAAGAAAATCCAAGCTGTTGCACAGTGTGACAAACTATCAGAGAAAGAGTTCAGTCGACATATTCATAAGATATTTATGGCCTTTAGTTCAGAGTCAATAACTAATATGCATTGATCAATTTTTTACAATTTACCAATTTCTGAAATATTAATAAGTTATCATACATAAGAGTATCATACAATGATTAAACAAACCGTGACACATGTTCAAGGATGAAAATAACAAATAGACTTTAATAGGCTTTCATTTTCATCATGACTAGAAAAATTGTTAATAATATATGATATGTAAGCTCACTATCATACTATTACTGGCCAATATTTTCTTCTGTTATATATATTTTAAATAGATTTCGCAAGCATCTTTGAAATCGTGTTTTGATAGAACTAATTAGCTGTGCTCCGGTTCGACCAATAAATCGTACTTCAAATTAATACAAAACTTATCTAAACATTAGCAATTATAAATACATATTAGCACTTTTCTTAAAATTTTATTACATCAGGAGAAATAACAGTTTTCGGTGGCGAATGAACATGTAACATCTATACTATGCACTTTTTGTCTAAATGTTGATTCCAATTGATTAGAAGATGTTTGAATATAGATTTCCTCATAAATAAGAACAATAATTATATATTATATGCAGCCTATATAACAGATTACATGCACAACTTATCAGGTGTTTTGTAAGTTCTGATTATAGGTCTATATAAAGGGTATTTCAGATGATCAGATGAAAATACTTTTTACTGTATCAAACACACTTCGATAAATAATTTTAAAAATAAATACTATAGAAATAAACAAATATAATTCTGTTGGTATGATTTTTGAAGTAGTAATTTGTAGTTGAGACATCGGTTAAGTATACGTAGGCTTATGGTTATAATACCTAATTTAGTTACATGATCAGGCCAATCAGCGCTATCAGCTTATCAGCACGTTTCAATTGCACCTGTCTGGGCTTGCGACTGATTGGCGAGTTTAGGTCGCAATCAATATAATAATGGTCACATACACACATTCACTTGACTAACGCATGTAATTTAAATGGACGACTTCAAAAGAAATACTAAAAATTAACAAGAGTGCTCTAGGAGATCCCCTGAATATAGATTTCCTTATATATAACATATATATACATATATATACTTATATTCTAACTACTTATATTCCAACTAATACAAATTTAACAAGTAAGAAGGCTCTAGTCGAGACGGCTCGACTACGAGATACCCTGAACCCTGCAAAAAAAAAAAGAATATTCTTCTTCTTTACGCACGTATAACAGCGCGCTCTGCTAACCGCGCAGTTGCTGCCGACGTTTGGGGGTGGGATGGGCTGTACTTTGAACGCTTATAACTCCGTTTCTAGATGGACTATCTTCATGAAACTTTCAGAATATATTAATTGCATTCAAATTTGTCCATTTGCCAAATTACAAGTCTCTAGTATTTGAAATACGTCTTTTTCAAATTGGGGGCGAAGGGGGCGTGGCATCCAAAATCTGAAAATTACAAAATCTGCGTATCCATAATATCTATCTAAATATACAATTTGAAGTCTCTAGCTAAAACGGTGTAGAAGTTATGCTCAAAAAACGTAAAAAACGTAAACGAATTTTCGATTTTTTATCGATAATTAAGCAACGGGATGAGTTATCGAAAAAACAAAATAAACTTGTATTGCGTAACTAAGATATGAGTGTTCGTGTAAAATTTCAGCTCTCTAGCTTTTGTAGTTTCCGAAATCTCGACGTTCATACGGACGGACGGACGGACGGACGGACGGACAGACGGACGGACGGACGGACGGACGGACAGACGGACAGGGCTATATCAACTTATTTTTTTGTGCTGATCAAGAATATATATACTTTATGGGGTCTGCGACGTCTCCTTCTGCCTGTTACATACATTTTCACAAAAACATTATACCCTGAATTCCCATTTTCAATGGGTTCAGGGTATAAAAACAATGTAAAAATGATCTTTTTATCTTGATCTTTTTATCATTGATCTTTCATCGGCAATCAATTGCAGAACAATTTTAGGAATTGTTTTTCTGCACAAATTGATTAACGGCAATATTGATTCGTCCTCTTTGCTGATGCGTCTTAATTTTTCGGTTCCGTGCCGAACAACTAGACACTATCGTCCGCTACATTTATCTGTGTGCACTACGTATTATTCTTTGCACAGTGCCATTCATGTTCTATGTGTTGATTTTAATAAATATGATCACGTATTTGCCGCAGAGCTCTCTCTTCCTAATAATTAATGTTTTGTATTTTTTTGTTAGGCTGCTAAATTTAAATTTTAATTTTAGTTTGACTCTTGTTGTGTTAATGCCATTTAAAATAAAATAAAAAAATAAAATAATAGTTTATGTTTAAGTTGACGAACAGATGGACATGGCCGGATCAACTCAGCTCGTCTTGATCAATAACATATATAATTTATGGAGTCTGCCACGCCACCTTCTGAATGTTACATAGAAAATATATTATTCCCCGAAAAAGCAATATAATCAAGCTGCCGACATGATTCAAGCAATGATGCAGATATTAATATATATACAGATACACATACCATAACATACATATATTGATACAAGCGCAGATGTAGACATATTTGTACGGATACAAGAGAAGACACAAAAACAAATACTGAAACACAAACAAATATATATTGAGATACATATACAAATGATACAAGACACAACCCCAAATACAGATACAGATACAGATACAAATACATACATATATACATGTCAAGCTACAACTTTCGCACACGTACCGATGATGTAGATACTGACAATGATATAGATACTGGCGTAGTTACAGATACAATATGTAGGGAATTAAGTCAGTCAGTGAGTGTGTAACTGAATTGGTCCGCCGTCGCTGTTGCACAATCGAGAGCGAGTGGCCTATAGACCAGATGGAAAGTCTTGCTCAATCTACATGCAGCCGCACGTTAAATGTAAAATTCAGCTTCACTGCAATTGCAACTGCAACTAATTAGTTTGTTGGCTGCTGCTGCTGCTGTTGGTGCTGTAATCGTAGCGCAACAAACGACAATTTTCCCACTGAATTTTCACTTTTCTTTTTTCGTTCGCTCTCTTTTGTTTTCATGCCGCAGAGGGGAAATTAAAACAAAACAAAGCACAAACGAATTTATGAGTTCGAAAACTTTTCAAATAGTCAAAGCCGCCACGGGGACGGGCGAGCGGCAGTTGAAGGCGTGGTCTTAAATAGTGCCCATGTTTTCATAACATTCTATGCGGTACAAGTCGAGCCGTATCTTTTATGTGTCCCATTGGCATCGTTTACGTACCACGGTCGCTCTCTAAATATTTAAAAAACCATAATGAGCATAGTTCAGAGTCGTTAGATGGAATACTAAAATAACACAGCTGATAAACCAGTTGTCGCTGCTTATTTGATCTCAATTTATTAGCCAAACAAAATAAAAGCTAAAGCTAAAGAAGCACGAGATACGTACGTCAAATCATTTTTATAAAACATTCTCTTTCCACTTAGACGTTAATTGCCAAACTTTACTATCCTCTGACTGTAGCTGCAGCGACGACCTTTAATAAGATTCATCTGAAAATTGTTGAAAGTTCCTTAACTAATTATTTTGGAACTTTACAAAATAACTTTTAATGGACTTTTGGCTAGTTGCAAAATGACAGCAGCTAGCAAGAATCGATTTTGTTTTATCAGTAGCCCATTTGTGAGGTTTCGAAGACAATTTTGCATACATAAATAAAGAATTTATTTATTTATTTAAATCTAGCTTATAATTAAAATTATAAACTAGTGTTTTTTTTTTTTACTTAAGGCTATGGCAACTAAGGCCTTCAGCTCGTGCCAGTATTTACATAGATATTTATTTACAGTTTTTTTTTAATTATTTTTTTTTTTTCATGTGTATGATGGGTACTTGTTTTGTATATTGAAATAGAGATTAGTGGTTTTTAGTTATTGTAGGATTTTTATGGTGTTTGGGGGTGTGGGGTTGGTGAGGCATTCTATTGGGTTTGTGTTTTGGAAAATTGCTTGTCTATGTGTTTTCAATGAGTTGCAGGTGGCAAGTATGTGTTCTATAGAGCATGTTCTATGGGCATGTCCTGGGGTGAAGCCCCATTTGTGGGTGATTTTTGTGTGTCCGAGTCTAAGTCTAGTTATTTTGATTTGGTCTTCACGGGTGTAAATAAAGAATATTTTATACAAATTTAATGAAATATTCAAATATAAAGTCTAAGCTGAATTGAGCGATCTACAGGAAAGAAACACTCCCACCATATAGGAAATAACAGAGTACGATACGTTTTCCAATATATGTGTATTTAATTGCATTTCATTTAGTCTACTTCAGTCGTATGATCATGCTTCAGTATCCATTATAATAACACCAAATCAAATGGAAATGCTCTTAGTGGTTGTATATGGGTATCGGAATAGGTGCCAAGTACCTTTTAGGAGTATTTTATTTAGGTGCTGCTGCTACTTAAATTCAAATTTGAATTCGAATACGAAATCAAATTCAAAATCATGGCCATGGCTCACATGCGATTTCTCGATTGCGGCTTTCGGCCACAAAGCAAATACAACACATACCAATAACAACAACAATAACAACAATAATAACAATAACAACAACAGCAGCAACATCACCAAATACATAGGAGAACGAATATAAACAAGCTTGGCGGAATAAATTAATATTAAATGGACAAACGACGACGAAAAAACAGTTGAAGTAGAAGAAGAAGAGACGAAAAAGAAGCAAACAAGTGAGAACACTGCAATCGAGGAAAGGCTTGACTGTACGATACTCTGTGATAAGCATAATAAGTGGGAGTAGGCACAGAGAGTTTAAACCGTAGTAGCAGTAAATGAACTGCTCTATTGTGCGCATTCCTAATGTTATTCGATAGCATTTATTTATGATCGAAACGTTTTCCGTACTCTCAGTATCGTAGTGCCCTCATGGAAATTCTGTAAGAGTAATATACTCGTTTTCCTTTGGAGACTAGGGTACATAAATACACGTAAATAAACGTATGGCACATCCAAGCCATATTCGATACGTAAATACCATAAAATGTTTGCATGTTTGTTTGTTTGCGCTATCAATTTGCATTGTGAATGGGTGCGAATGGGAGTGCGAGTGCCAATTCGAGTACGCAAACTACGCAAAGCCAGAGCTAAAGCTAAAGCCAAAACCGTAACCAAAACCAAAACCAAACCCCAAAGCACATGCAACCAAATGCGACGCGGCGAACAGCGCTGAAAGCGCACAATTTGATTGACGGCGACGCTGACGACGTCATCGTCAAAGCATTTCAAGCTTGAAACTTGGCCCAAGATTTTAGCTCAGGCGACGACTGTGTTGCCGCCCACGTATAGCCCAACACCAACAACAACACAGAGATACTTTTACACTCAGACCACGGGAGCGGAAGCAACAGCTCTCAAAGTCGACTGTGTAAGAGCGAAGAGTGGAGAGTGGAGAGCGGATGGTGAGCAGAGCGGGGACCCGTTGAGCCATGGGCAGCGCGATTTGGCGTGAGAGCGACAGTCGCGGCAGCAATGCCAAACGAGGGGCAGAGAATAGCGGGTAGCGGGTAGCGGGTGGCGGGTAGCTGGGCTGTCAAGCTTTTGCGGTTTTTAGTTACAGCGCGCCAACTTGTTTGCGCACCGTGGGCCGTAATACCGAGTTTACTTATTTACTTATTTGTTTTGTTTTTGATTTGACTGTTTAATTAATGTATTTAGTAATCATTCTTTTAAATAACTATAGCCACAGGTATTTCGATATAATAATATTTGAAAATTTTAAAAATTTAATTCAAATTGTAATTAAAAATTAATTATATAATCCTTAATATTAAATTATACACATGTATTGATTGTTGAAATATTATAACATAACTTTTGGAAGAGCCCATATACATACATACATATGTTATACAAAAGCAAAAATTTTCTAATTACTAATTACAAGTCCCTTAATAGCTCATACAGACTGGCAAGAAATAATACTGAGTTTAAATTAAATATAATAATAATATACACTAACCAAACGAATCTTTTAGTAATAACAATGACTACGAAGACCATTGTGCAGCATGCTTTTGTCATTTACATTGTGGCGAGCAATTACATGCGACAAGCAACTGTTGGTTTCTTATGCCTTTTTTTTTATAGGCGTGTCCCAGTTTCTTTTTTTTTTTTTTTTCTTTTTTGTAGTTAGCCACATTTGGCAGACACAATTTATGTCAAGCCGACATCTTTGGCGCTGTGCGAAAACATGCGTAAAAGTAGCTGCGAACGGAACCTCCCTGCCCTTCCTTTTACTGCTTCTGACTCAACAACAGTTGTGGCAAAGAATAAATGCGAGTGTGTGAGTGTATGTGTGGCTAATAGGCGTAGAAATTAAAACGCCAGCAAACCCAAACAAACTTTCTGGACAACGTTATAAAGGGGCCCAGCGAGTCTGATTGCTAGCTGTGTGAGAGAAGAGGAGAGGAGAGAGAGCTATGAGCGCTGGCAGAGGCTGCATTTAAAAGCGGCGTTGACAGCCGCAGTGACGACGACGGCGACAACGGCTAGGCTGTTGGGTTCTGTCAAACATGTCATACGCAAAATAGCTTAACTGTCATAAAAACAACAATAAGCGGCAGCGATGAGGGCCGTAAAATGCTTTATTACAATCCTAACAACAACAACAACAACAGCAACAGCAGCAGAAGCAGCAGCAGCGACAACAACAACAGCAGCTACAACAACAACAACTGTAACGGACACATATGGCAAATGTGCGGCCGCGTTTATGTCTAACAAGTGCAGGGCTTAAGGTATGCGTGGGTGGGCGCATTTGGAGGGGGTTCATTTAAATTCTTATTGAGAAATTCTCCTGATGTGGTTCTTGCCTCAATTTACATTTTTATGCTTTATTTGATTTATTTATTGACTTATCTCCTCGTACTTGCGGCTTTCCCTTTAGCCTATGCTCTCTCTCTCTCTCTCTCTCTCTCCCCTTCTTTCTCCTTCTCAGTCTCTTTTTCTCTAACTCTCTTGCCAGCTGAAACGCCAACGCCTTGTAGGCACATACACATTTGCAGCAACTTTGAATAGTTTTTCTTTTTGCTGTGTCTGTGTCTCCGCCTCTCTGTGTATGCGTGTGCATATGGCATTTTAATAATAGCACACACGTACAATATAAAAGCTCCCGCTGGAGCAAAAAAGAAGAAGAAATAGGCAAAGCATAGAAAAAATGTTGCACTAAAAACTTCAACGCCCGCATTCTGACATAGCAGAAAGCACAAAACTTCTATATGGCTCCACTTTGTGCACACACAACCATATTTATATACATACATGTACATACATATTCAATCACACACCCACTCACTAAGAGCCCTCTGGAAATGGGAAAAGGGAGGGGGTCAGTACTGAGTTAGGCTGCCGCAATAAAGCTCATGTTGTCTGCGGCAACGGCAACAGTTATACACATACACTCACACATATACGACCGTATATGTGTGTGAGCAAGCTGATTGGTTGACCGGTGGCGGGGGTATGTAGCTGAGGTGGACTAGATGCAACCCTTTCTCCAAAACAGGAAGTTTGTAGTTTTTTCAATTAACACTCGCGAAATGTATGCAGCTACCAAAGGTGAGAGAGAGAGAGAGAGAGAGAGAGAGAGTGAGAGAATGAGAGAGAGCGAGAGAGAAAGAAAGAGAGAGAGAGATACAGAGAGAGATAGAGAAAGAGAGAGAGGGGGAGGAAAAGCACAAAGGCAAGTCGAGAACTGATTCGTTGCATTCGTACATCATAATACGCACACATACATACACATGCAATTAGATATTTAGTTGTATATTTGCGCGATTGCTATTTATATTTGTAGATGTTCTGTTGTTATTATTGTTGTTGTGACGGCATAAACAATGCGCTTATACAACGATGGCGCGAATTTGAATTCGTTTACTAGTTGTCGTTGCTGTTGTTATTTTTGTTGTTTTTTTTTTTATGATTGCCGTCGCAAACACGCTAATAAAACACGCCACAATAAAACTGCAAGTCATACATACATACATCCATATGTAAATAAAAAAACTACCTTTTGGTGTTAGCACCTCCGAAGGACGTGCGGGACGCCTCTTTTTTGATTCCACCGTAGAACAACAACAACGACGATTACGAAAACTCCGACAACCAACAAAACGGCAAAGCAACGACAGCGGTATCAATAATTGCAATGGCAACGGCAGGAGCTGCTGCACAGTGCAATGCGGCAACTATAATTGCGGCTTTTGGTTTGAACTTTTGCTGCTTGCCGCCTTCCCTACAGAAGCGAGAACAACGACCGTTATTTTATTTTCTATTTTGTTGTTTCTGTATTGCGCGTACACTCTCACACTCTCACACACACTCACTCACTCACTTTTTAACTTGAATCACAAGCAAATTGTATGTTTTAACACTTTGTACCCAAAACGCGCGCGTTGCAACTATACGTTGAGCCTCGTTGCTCTCTTGTTTAACGATTGAAACCGAAATGAGCAAAACCACTGACGAAACGGGTAGCATGGCATCAGCTGATTTTCAAAAAAGTGCTGCCAAGTCGAGAAACTGTCTGTTCCGTCATATTTAGTGCGTTTTTTATATTTGAATAGGTGGCAACTATTGAAATGAACAGCTGACTCCAAAATTTGGCGCTTAAATTTATAATTTAAATCGAAAATTATTATTAAGTTTAGATTAGCAATTCTATAATATTTAGCTTAATTAATTGCATTCAAATTAAAAATACTACGTAGAATATTAATTCTAAAATAAAAATAAATATAAATCTATATTTTCTTACAGATTTTTTATTATTTGTAAACAGGAGGAGGTCGACGAGCTGAGTCAAATTAGTCCTACCCGTCTGTCCATATGAGTCGATCTCAGAAAGTATAAGAGATAGAGACATAATAATTTTAGGTTGGTCTGTATTTACACGCGCATATCGAGTTTGTTTCAGAACATCTAACACTATTCTCTTTTCAGAGTTATCGATTAAAAACCTTATGGAGAATCAATTATATAGTTATGTCTCGTTCATCTTTAGAGCTAAAATCTCCAAGTCTTTTGCATATATATAGATAATAATTTAGTACAATTTGGATTTTTGTTACATTTTAGATACCGTCCCTAAATTTCTCCAAGTGTGTAAAAGATGTATTTGAAATACTAAAGACATGACAAATATGTACATATGAATGTCATGATCATAATCCAAAAGATTTATTAAAAAAAAATCATCTACAAGAAGAATTAATCATCAAAAAAGTTCCCAGAACATTGGGTAGAGCTTTCTTATTTATTTTTATTTAAAACTACATTTCTTATTTATTTTTATTTAAAATTACATTTCGACAACATGATATATAAGAGTGTAAGATTAGTATATATTTTTTATACCCTGAACCCATTGAAAATGGGAATTCAGGGTATAATGTTTTTGTGAAAATGTATGTAACAGGCAGAAGGAGACGTCGCAGACCCCATAAAGTATATATATTCTTGATCAGCACAAAAAAATAAGTTGATATAGCCCTGTCCGTCTGTCCGTCCGTCCGTCCGTCCGTCCGTCCGTCCGTCCGTCCGTCCGTCCGTCCGTCCGTATGAACGTCGAGATTTCGGAAACTACAAAAGCTAGAGAGCTGAAATTTTACATGAACACTCGTATCTTAGTTACGCAGTACGAGTTTGTTTTGTTTTTTCGATAACTCATCCCATTCCTTAATTATCGATAAGAAATCGAAAATTCGTTTACGTTTTTTACGTTTTTCGATCATAACTTCTACACCGTTTTAGCTAGAGACTTCAAATTTATATATTTAGATAGATATTATGGATACGCAGATTTTGTAATTTTCAGATTTTGGATGCCACGCCCCCTTCGCCCCCAAATTGAAAAAGACGTATTTCAAATACTAGAGACTTGTAATTTGGCAAATGGACAAATTTGAATGCAATTAATATATTCTGAAAGTTTCATGAAGATAGTCCATCTAGAAATGGAGTTATAAGCGTTCAAAGTACAGCCCATCCCACCCCCAACAGCCGGCAGCAACTGCGCGGTTGGCAGAGCGCGCGCTATACGTGCGTAAAGAAGAAGAATATTAATTTTTTTGCAGGGTTCAGGGTATCTCGTAGTCGAGCCGTCTCGACTAGAGCCTTCTTACTTGTTTTAATCTGATTCACACCAATTCCAAATGCAGCCAAAGTTTTTATTGCAGCCGAATTCGCCAGGATATAAGGCACAAAAGTCCTCGGATTTCATGAACTCACAACTATTACCAGGACAGAAGTAATAGTAGCAATTTGCAGAGCAGGACTCCCGCAGACCCAAGGCACAACCAGAACAATTGGTCATTTCTGCAAATGTTTTTGAGCCATATGAAAAAGTTAGAATTGAAACTAATACCTAAATATGCTTACCGCTCTCATTACAATCGGGAGTCAAGCATCTCGACAATGGAGGATTTGGTGGCATCACCACCATTTGTGGATCATCTAACTTCACAATTTCCGGGGGCTTTAGATAGACGACTGGACTAGTGCAAACCTTGGGATCACACAGGTTTTTCTTACGATTGAAGCAGATCCATTTGTATGGATATCGTCGGCAGATACGTGGACTATTGACCGTGCAGCAACCTGCTGTGGATTGCTGAGTTAAGCTGGCTGCTGTTGTGGTTTCAACGACAATTTTTATACTTGGCTTTACGTATATGTGGCTCTGATCCGTGCTGGGATCGTAGGGCTTAAGGGTCTTATACTCCACTTTGTTGATATTTTCAGTTGCTGTTTGATACTCGTGCTTGTTCTTGATAACATTATCGATCTCTAATATAGTAGTTATATAACCAGGTTCCTGGCATTGCTTGCTCCGCCACACGGTTCCCATTGGACAAGCGAGTGACAGACAGCGACCATCATAGTATTCGCCTTGGGTGCAGAGTATCTTGCGACAAAAGTCTTTGAAGAAAATTGAGCCAGGTGGACAACGCACTTGGTCATCGGGTTCTACAAGTGGCGCAGGATCATAGCTAATGATCGATTCTTCCTCAGGTGCTGGTGTCGTCGTGGTAGAGGTAGTGGAGCTGGTTGTGGAGGTGGTGGTGATGGGATTGTAAGGATTTGGAGTAGTGGTCATTGGTTTCGTATCATATGGGCAAGGTACGGGATTAATCAAATGGCACATGCCATCCGTATGCAGACGGTAGCCTAAGCCAAACAAAAACAAAATTCATTTCTGTAAAGATTACGTAAAAATTATCAAAATGCTCACCTTCTTGACACATGCTAGTACTATAACACATGCCATTGATAGCTGAATAACCTTGTGGACATTGCATCCACTATAAAGATCAATTCAATATTTTCTTGAAATATATAAATATTTGAGTTGAATACCTTACTAAAAGCATCTTGATAACCTTCCGCAATGCCAATTATACAGAGAATTGACAAAATCGTCCACATTGAAGTCGACTCAAATTTTACGAGATGCTTTAGCAGCTGAGCTCGATCGACAACTAAACACATGCGTCGCTTAACAGATGTCTAGACGACGCTAGAACAAGTAAGAAGGCTCTAGTCGAGACGGCTCGACTACGAGATACCCTGAACCCTGAAAAAAAAAAGAATTATCTTCTTCTTGAGCAAGCGCTCTGCTAACCGCGCAGTTGCTGCCGACGTTTGGGGGTGGGATGGGCTGTACTTTGAACGCTTATAACTCCGTTTCTAGATGGACTATCTTCATTCTTTCAGAATATATTAATTGCATTCAAATTTGTCCATTTGCCAAATTACAAGTCTCTAGTAGTTGAAATGCGTTTTTTGCAAATTGGTGGCGAAGGGGGCGTGGCATCCATAATATCTATCTAAATATACAAATTTGAAGTCTCTAGCTAAAACGGTCTAGAAGTTATGCTCGAAAAACCTAAAAAACGTAAACGAATTATCAATTTTTTATCGATAATTAAGGAATGGGATGAGTTATCGAAAAAACAAAATAAACTTGTACTGCGTAACTAAGATACGAGTGTTCGTGTAAAATTTCAGCTCTCTAGCTTTTGTAGTTTCCGAAATCTCGACGTTCATACGGACGGACGGACGGACGGACGGACGGACAGACGGACAGGGCTATATCAACTTATTTTTTTGTGCTGATCAAGAATATATATACTTTATGGGGTCTGCGTCGTCTCCTTTTGCCTGTTACATACATTTTCACAAAAACATTATACCCTGAATTCCCATTTTCAATGGGTTCAGGGTATAAAAATAATTGTCATTACCTTTGGTAACCTTTGTTTTATAATCAGATGAAATTCTATTTGCCATGTTTGCTTAAAGCATAATTGTCTATAAACAGCTCATTTCTAATCGGCATGTTCGCCTATAAAGTATTGATTCTGCCTTGGCTGCTGTTGGCTTTTGATCTTGTCAGTGCTCAATATTCGCAGAACTTGGGCGTTTATAATGCCCCGTGTTTGCCAGCTGCAGTTTCCTGTACTGCGCCCTACGTGCTCTACAATGGGGCTTGTGTGCTACCAACGACTTCCACGAGTGAGTGAAAATATGTGTATTATAATTTTAATATTTGGAAGATGCGCTTTATATGGGTTGTATTCATATTTCTAGGTCCCTGCAACAGTGATGCAAATGGAGTTGTAGTCAATGTTTTTTCGCCTACTGCGCCGGGTTGCCTATCGGCTCTTCCCTCTATATCTGTGAAGTCTTCGCCTGGACCTTGTCCAAATCAGCCTGTAGCACCCTGTCCATCTGTTCCAGTCCAGCCAAATCAATCTGTTGAACCCTGTCCAACAGTTCCACCGCAACCTCAATCACTCCCCTGTCCGAATCAATCTATTGCATCTAATCCAATCGTCTCAGCACAGACTCAACCACACCCATGTCCGAATCAACCTATTGCACCTAATCCAATCGTCCCAGCACAGACTCAATCACTCCCATGTCCGAATCAACCTATTGCACCTAATCCAATCGTCCCAGCACAGACTCAACCACACCCATGTCCGAATCAACCTATTGCACCTAATCCAATCGTCCCAGTACAGACTCAACCACACCCATGTCCGAATCAACCTATTGCACCTAATCCAATCGTCCCAGCACAGACTCAATCACTCCCATGTCCGAATCAACCTATTGCACCTAATCCAATCGTCCCAGCACAGACTCAATCACTCCCATGTCCGAATCCAGCACAACCTCAACCTCACCCACCTGTTACTGCTTATCCAATTTTTGAACCTCCACCTAGCACAACTACAACAACGACCACTACAACAACGACCACTACAACAACGACAACAACCAGAAGACCAACCACCCAGCCTCCTCCTGCCCCATTGCGTGAGTGCCCCAGGGGCACAGTACTTATCAACGGTGAATGTCATTTGGTTTATTGTGGCAGTAGAGTCTATGACAATGATCGTTGTGTGGAGCCGCGATGTCCTAAGGGTACGTATTGGTCTGGTCAGAAATGCGTTTATCCCCAGCCCATGGAGATTGCACCGATTCACCTGGAGCGAACAATCATCGAAGAATCAAAGTACAAGCCCAACATTGTACTCGACAATGTGCAGCATCTGACAGTCAATGCTTCGCTGACTCTGCCGACAGACTATAGGGATTACGAAGAGGAATCAGAAGAAGTGGAGATCGTACCACCAATTGCTTTGCCAACGTCTACTCCACCGCCCAAATGTTGTAGGGTTATTGCACCGCGCACTTGTCGCTCTTCATCGCAGAGCAATCGCTGGCAGTGCTACAATCCCAAACAACACGTATGCGGGGAGCTTTGCAGTGCCTCAAAAATTGCTATAAAACCTGCTGGTGTTAGCAGTTGGTACGAGAGCGATAACCAAATGCTCACCATGCCGCCCAACTGGAACTCGAACTGCCAGATGCAGGGCAACTGTCCATCAACAGCAAGTAAGTAGAGCTGATTTCTATATAAAGATCAATATAGATAATTCGTCTAGATTTATTAAAGCTCAAAGTTTACTTCATATACTTAGGCAGATTATTGATAATTGAAAATCGCTCCAGATAATTATATAAATTTTCTAAAAAGATTAATCTAAGTCTCTAAAATAACTTTTAAGATCAACCCAAATGATATTTGTTGATGTATTCTATTCCAAGATTATTATGACTGCAGTGGCTGCGCCTCGGGTCGCGTGGCATCCTGCTCATCGTACTGTTATAACTATCGCTGCCATACTCCTATGTGTGACTACTACGATCAAAAACAATTCTGCGATTCGCCACAATTCGCCGGATCCGTGGGCTGCGGTCCGAAATATGGATGGCGTCACTAATCAGGTTGATTGCAATATATGTATATGTTCTCAACACAAATTATCATTAAAAATCCTATCACACTTTGACCGAGTGCGTTTTTTTAATTTTATTTAAAAATCTTTCCAGTATATGATTATTATGAAATTCATGGAATTAATAAACAACTTAAATACCCCTAGAAATGATGATGTTTTAAAAATATATAAATATAAATTATTTATTCTATTATATGTATCAAGAGGAAAGCTTGTGTGTGTTGAAAACACTCTATATAAACCACTCAAATTCACTAACTGGCATTTAAGCCCAATAAACATTGTTATTTAAAAGCAAAACAATAGATTTCTTGAAATGCCAACTGAAACTTTCAAGAAATAGATTCCGAATGAATGAATCTAAAATACGTCGAAATGGAGAATCTTCATCAGAAATAGAGATCAGAGAGATCCCAATGGGGACACAGACAGTGAACCATCTTTTGAACAATAATCCTTCACTAACTGGACATTTTAAAGAGTTATAGAGTTACAGGGGTCATAGACACACGCATTTTATTTTATTTTGCCAAAAGAAGAAGCAAATAGTAATGTGCATATATTTTAAATGAGGTAATTATTTAAAAGAAATGTCAGGGATGATAACTAGTATTAACGCAATAAAACAATCATGTTAATTAACTCGCAAGAGCATATAAATATGTATGTGTGTAGAAAATGTATTGTTGCACAAATAACTGATAGACGATTTCTTTTTCTCTTACGTTCTCTCTCTCTCTCTCTCTCTCGGTCAAACCGATAAATGAACCATAATCAATTTTGAGTGATAACGCTATCTAATCTAAAACTAAACTGAACACAAAAAACGCAGCTTTTCTGCAGTAGAGTAAAAGAATTCCTGTCAGTTGGGCGTGTTAGACGCAAGTGGTTTGTGACTTGGTCAACTAATCGTTAAAATGAAGGTGAGCTGTAACAGCTACAGCCACAGCTATAGCAATTTTAAAATGAATTTTGTTAGTCAATCCTTATCTTATTTAATCGATATCCATTTATTAGATAGGGACATTTATGCTGTTGCTAGCTGTTGCAGGTGTGATTAGGGGAGAGAATGCAAAGGATCCATCAACCGTCAAGGATACGATTGTGATACAAACGCCGCTCCAGAGTTATGAGAAGCCCTCGCTGAGCGACTACAAGGAGTGCCAATCAAATCGAAGGAGCTGCTTAGACATTTGCGCTGGCAGAGAGAAGTGCGAATTAGAGTGCCCCCTATGCCCGGAACTGACGGAAGAGCCACTCCTAGTGCACGGCATCAATGACACTAACTACGTGTCACCCGCACAACCCGCACTGAACACCACCAACATCATCAAGCTAACAAATGATATCACCAACATTATCAAGAATTATATACAGGGTCGAAATGAGATTAATGTCCAGGTGCATCAAAACGTGTCCATGGTTGGCGGCCAGTTCGGTCTCGGCTACAATGAGAAAGGTTCCTGCTGCTATGTGGTGCAACTAAAGCGCAGTTGCGAGCACTTGAACAACTGCCAGGAGCACTCACGGCATCGCGTCTGCGGCACACAGTGCCAAGCGCGAGTGATGCATGCCAAACGGCGGATTCAATGTGAGAAGGAGCATCCAGACGAGTGCCACGAGACGGTGGAGTATGTCCCCATGCATCGTCACAAATCCAAGAAACGCACCAGTTTCCAACAATTACCCAGATTCCAGCCCCAACCTCAATCCAATGAGTGTGAATACATAAATAACTGGCCCTTTGTGTCCTGTGGCCAGACTACTAACAACGCGAGAATGCGTCGCGCCAGCTGTGAGAAATGTCTGAATCTGAGCTATGGCTATGTCCTACTGAATGGTATCCCTCCAGACTGTATGGGCTGCTTTCTAGGCTACATGCCACTGATTCCACAGCCTGTGAGACCCAACTATTTGAGTCCCATATTTGACTACAACTATCCGCCGCAGCATCAACAACAACCGGAGGCAGACGATCAATATACATATCAGGAGCAGGAGCACCAACACGAGACTGATCAGGATATTGGGGATGGTTACAACGACAGTGGCTATGTCCTGAAATCTGAGAAATGCTTGGATTCCAATGGAAAACTAGGAAATTGTAATGATGACCAATCGGGCCCAGAGGACTTGAAGCAGGACCCGTACGACGATCCTTACTACGATGTGCCCGCCCAGCGTCGACGACGTCATCATGGCAATTTTATGCGATCCCTTTACAGTCGTCGTGTATAACAATCCACAGGCGGCAGTCGTTTCCCTTTCAGTTGAGAAGCCAGCCACCAAATTATATAACATTAAAAATTGTAATTGGGAAAATTAGGGCATGAGAAATTAAAAAAAAAAAATTAATAAAAAAACAAGTAAGAACGTTGCAGTTAGGCGCAATTAACTGCGAAATACTCCGTTCCCGTATGTGGACTTGATTTATTTAATAAACATTTAATAAACGAAATATTACGGCAAGCAACAAACTGTTGTGCGCACAAATTAATTAATTTTCTATGCATACATGGATACATGCTGCATGTATAATTTAGCATAATTTAGGAACATAGGTCTAAACTCTGTTTCATCCGATTATAAACTGAACAGAATCAGCTCCGTAGGTTGTGTTCTCCCCTCGAATGTTTGATATTAGAATCCTGCCTACTATGAACCCTGAACTTATATATACTGATTGATTTAGATTACATTTAGTAGAAGGTGAATGTTGAGGCAGTTTGTATACTCTTTTAATTGTACGTGTTAAAGTAGCCGATTCGATGCTCGCCAATGTTAAGTATGATTTTGATTGATTTTGTGGGTGGATTTTGAAGGTGTGATTTTTAACGACAAACGAAAAATAATTGTAGTCAAAAATTTGTGCATGGTAACATTTTTTTAAAGACCCACATATATTGAAATGCCTCAGATTATCGCTGCATCATATCACCCTTTCTTACTTTAAAATATATGAACATATTTTCTAAAATAGTAGATGATATATCGATTTGTTCAACTTTATTAGAATCCTTTTTATAATGTGTGTGGGCCATTTATAGATTTTCTTATTTGTCAATACGAGGCAGTAACTAATTGGGCGTAGCTACATAATTTAAGGGAATCGCCCTAAATGGTAAGCCAAACTCATTTAATTTATAGTTCAATACATTTGTCAAATATATATGTATTTCAATAAGTGCCAAATTGCGATTAGGCTTTGCAATTACATAATTTAAGTTAATTTGATAAGGTCAATGAGAGTGACCAATGATAATATTTAGTTTTGTTTTTGTGTGGGACTCATCTCTGCTTATAGACTAAACAACATTAAATAGAATCTTCTCATTTTGCATAAATATTTTCAAATTGTTCTAACTGTTGCATATGAGCGTATAAATTTGTTTAAGAAAAACAGTTGAGGCATTATTAAGATAGTTTCTTCGTGCAGGCATTGTCGTCTCGTTGACTACAAGATGCCCCTTGAACATGTGAAACAAAATTACTAAACTTATGGTAATATTGCGCTGTATGAATTGTTCGTAAAGCCAGTTGCTGACGATTGGGACTTGGGTTTGGTTTATTTGATTCCCAGTTCCTTCAGCTCAGTTTCCTCATCCACAGAGTCCTCATCATCGGAGCCATGCACCGAAGGCGCTGGAGTGGTATGACCTATATATATAATAGAGAAAAAATAGTATTATTCACATTATTCTATATACCGATAATAACAGATTAGATTAAATCATCATGGCATTAATACCAGTGTTGCCAAATCAGCTTTTTCCCGCCAAGTCAGGCATTTTTGAAAATCCAATTGCGGGAAAAATTCCAAAAAACCGGCCTTTTCCGCTTTTTTTTTTATACTGAGCAATTTAATATATTTTAGAGAATGTATGTGCAATGAAGAATTGTTCATTGTAGTTGAATTAAAATTAAATAGTTCCGTATAAACAAAAATTCAAGGATGTGTAACTTAACAGCTAAGAATTCAAATGCTGGCTGCGAAAAGGTTTAAATAATAATACAAGAATAGATATATTGCAGTCACTGCAAATGTAGCATAGCTGTCAGTTGACCAGATAACCAATTTGTGCTTGAAATATTTTAGTAATGGATCTTGGAGTTCTGTGAATTTTCACAAAACAAAAAGTTCAATCAATATTAAAAACGTTTTTTGTATAACCTTGATATTAGCGATACAAAATATAGGCTTCTGATTGACGAATACTTATATAAGTTGCTGAAGAAATGCTGCAGTGATTACGAATTGCCAAAAAAAAACTTAAAATATGATTGACAATATGGAAGAATGCGATAAAGATAATAATTGTCACGAGTAGGACGAAACACTGGACTAAAAACCTTAAAAAAGGCAAAAAACTTTAGCTTTTTTGTCCGATTTTTTTCTCAAAAATTTCAGCTTTTTTTTATGAATAGTCCAGTGTTTCGTCCTATTCGTGACAATTATTATCTTTATCGCATGTTCCCAATTAAAACCGATTTTTTGCAATAATATATGGCCAATTGCATAAAAATTGATAAACACTCAATGGTATTTGAAAGTCACCAAAACGTAGAAGAAAACAAGTAAGAAGGCTCTAGTCGAGACGGCTCGACTACGAGATACCCTGCCAAAATAAAATATTCTTCTTCTTACTCTGCTAACCGCGCAGTTGCTGCCGACGGTTGGGTGTGGGATGGGCTGTACTTTGAACGCTTATAACTCCATTTCTAGATGGACTATCTTCATGAAACTTTCAGTATATATTCATTCAAATTTGTACGTTTGCCAAATCTCAAGTCTCTAGTAGTTGAAATACGTTTTTTTCAAATTAAGGGCGAAAGGGGCGTGGCATCTAAAATCTGAAAATTACATAATCTGCGTATCCATATAATATTGAAGTCTCTAGCTAAAACGGTGTATAAGTTATGCTCGAAAAACCTAAAAAACGTAAACGAATTTTCGATTTCTTATCGATAATTAAGGAATGGGATGAGTTATCGAAAAAACAAAATAAACTTGTACTGCGTAACTAACATACGAGTATTCATGTAAAATTTCAGCTCTCTAGCTTTTGTAGTTTCCGAAATCTCGACGTTCATACGGACGGACGGACGGACAGACGGACAGGGCTATATCAACTTATTTTTTTGTGCTGATCAAGAATATATATACTTTATGGGGTCTGCGACGTCTCCTTCTGCCTGTTACATACATTTTCACAAAAACATTATACCCTGAATTCCCATTTTCAATGGGTTCAGGGTATAACAAGTTAGAAGGCTTTACTTGAGACTGACGTGTCCTTCGAATAACTGATATTCCAAGAGTTCCCTACACTTCTTTTCTTCAGCCGTAAGAAGCAAGAGATACAACCTCAAGTATTGTATAAACGCGTTCATAAACCCGTATAAACCCGAATTAGCTCGTCACCCTGATCAAGAATATATTTACTTTATGGGTTCCGACACGCCTTCTTCTGCCTGTTACATATATTTAACAAAACTATTATACATATATATTATATGGACATTAGTATTGTAATGGTACAACATTTTATATAATTCTCAGCTTGGTATCAGCTTCTTTGGATATGATTCACACTCAATGCAATAAAGCATGACCGATATAACGGCGAAATTGATAAAAGCTCTATAATATTTGAAAATCACCTATCTAACCATTTGCAATCAAATCAATTGACATATGAAAGCAAGCAGGCAGCAACTTTTATTTTATTAATCCACATTAATTGATTTATTCGAACTTACGCGATGAGGTAGGACTTGGCGGCTCGCTGTGTGGACGCGAAAAGACTAAATTGTTGCGTGATCCGTACAAGGTGGTCTCGTCAACATAATCAGGATAGACGGCCTGCAAAGCCTTCACCCTAGCCTGTCTGTAGTACTGCAAATATAGAGACAAAGAACAGATATGAGCAACTGTCTATAACAGGGGTATTATATTAAGACATACAATGCCCAGTGTACGCCAATCAAGCAAATCACTAAGGCGCTCTGTGCGATTGCGCTGAATGATACGCTGGCGACGATTTAGACGAGAGAACTCCATCATATAATTCGTTAGTTGCTGCACACTGTTCTCTAGGCCGATGTAACGACGATCGACAATGTATATGCCATAGGATTTGGGATCGCTGATGTGTTCCTGCATGAAGCAACCGAAACCAGATAGATTTGTGGTTACACTTGGAATGCCCATGACGGTGCACTCGGCAGGCGTATAACCCCACGGCTCATAGTACGATGGGAAGACACCCAAATGACAGCCGCGTACAAATTCCTCGTAATCGATACCGAATAGCGGATTTGTTGAAGTCAAAAACTCCGGATGGAAGACCATTTTGACCCGATCGTGAACGGAGTTGAATAGATGACAGCGCCTGATCGAAGACAGTACCGGATCGTTCCAATCATCGGCCACATTGTGCGTGGTCACCGGCGGCATTGAATCACGTTGCATAGCAAACATGCAACGCTTGATCTTAACCAGATCATCCTTTTGCAGCAGCTCATCGGGGCCGGGTATGTGACCCTTAAGGCATGTATCGAACATCCGCTTGCCCACCGCCTGCTGTACATTGTTGATGGTATCACGCAACTGCTTGATCACAGCATGGCCACGCAGCGAGTCGACATTAAAGTTGTTCGTTTTGGTGGGAAAAATAAGGAAAGCGACCACGGTGGTGTCCGGTTTTTCGTGCTTCAACATCGCGTTGAGACGAGCCAGCGATTCAATAAATATATCAGCTCCCTTATTACCAAATTCATAGCGGCCTGCAATGAAGAAATACAGCGTCTTGTCCAAATCGAAGTCGATGTGCCTAATAAGGAGGAATTTCGTTAAATTAAACTGATCTCAACAACTTGGAGTAAAGATAAATATGATATGAATGTAAATGTTGCAACTCACCCATAGAAATGACCTCGTACGAACTCATTGATCTTTTCCTTGGCAACGGCATGCAAATTCTGGAACTCATGAATGGCCGAGAACTTTTTCACGTTCAAGCCATTGGGCGTGATAATGTCCGGCTTGCGCTTTAGCAGATGCTCCGCCTCGTATCCCGTGATCTCCGATACGGTAGTGAAGACATGTGCCAAATGTGTGGCACCGCGCTCCAAGCAATAGCGATGATAAATTTGACGCTTGCCTGCCTCCTCGTCCACCGCAAACTTGTCGAGATTGTTATAAAAATCGGTGTTGCCGGCGCATAAATATCGACCCAGAAGCGTGGCGTGGGTGGTAAATACGGTGGCGATCTCTACGAGTCGTGTTCGCAATACAATCAAGCCTACACCGGCTTGCCACTCATGAAAGTGGGCAACGATTCGCGGTGCACTGAGCTCATTGTTTTGGGAGTAGGAGATGGCAAAGTTGCGGAACTCCTCAAGAAATTCGGCAATCATAAAGCCCAGAATTATGGCATCGTTCGTCTCAATGTCCAAATGGGGCACGCCAATGTTGCACTTCTCCCACATTTCAAGCTTAAATTGATCCAGCTTCCAGGCGGCAGAGCCAATGTCAAACAGTATCAACTGAGGATTGCCATCGACGAGCCAGCGACCGGTGTGAATTTTATAGCCTCTTGATCGCAATGCGTTGACTGCATCCAGAAGTGGATTGCCGCGGGGAAATTCCATTTCCTCCATTTCAGTGCGTGCACATTGCTCCTTATAGGGACCCATCATACACAGCTGCTCACCCATCTCCTCGGTGGATACATACGCCTTGGAGCGTATCACTGTGTAAATGCCGCCCACTTTGTTGGCCACCTCCCATGCGACTTCAAAGTTCCAGCGATTCTCCCGCGATGCAATATCGCCGCGATCGAAGTAGTCCTTCAGGTCCGCGCCGGACTCCACGCGTGAAAATCGACGATTCATCTAAAAAAAATAAATTAATAAATAAAATAACAAAATTCAACGAGAAATTCCTTAAATATGTTATAATTATGTAACCCTCAAGGCCATCGGCGAAGCATCTTGATCTTCAAAACGATAGGACATCTGGCGCCGCATTATCATAAAGCTGTGGCAGCGCCCAGACAACCTCCTAGTCCAGGTAATCGAAGCGTACTGATAATGCCAACTAAATATAGCAGCTGCTTGACCCAGATTACAATGCAGTAAAGCTGTAAAATCTAAGCCTTAGCAGTACCCCGGCTACTCGCGTTGCATCATCAACATCATCACCAGAGTTAACATTATCATCGACACCAAACACAATACTTTAGACGCCAATGACTGACTAGGAGATACCCAGAATCCTCTGTAATGTTGCTGTTGCAGATATTTGATGTCTTCGCAGAAACGTACTTACTATAGATATATAGCGATATCTTATGTTATGTTCAAGCATGTCATAGAACTTTACATTATTTTTATCAATATCTTTCATTGAGTTCAGGGTATAACAACACGGCAATTGATAATTTGGAGGAGTGCCCCAATCTTCGACCTTCGAACTGATAGTTGACAATTGATAACAACGATTGTAGCTTTTCGCCCGCCTGCCACCTGGCCCTGACTTTGTCATAGTTGTCGATATTGTGCATTTCTCGTCCATAATTCGCCAATGGGAGATGCTATATTTAGTTGGGTTGGAAATGAGCTAAGAAAATAGCTGACGCTGCCAATTTCTTCATAAATATATATATATATATATATATATATATATATATATATATATTTTATAGGTATTTATATATGCTACTATTAAAGGTCCATTCAAATACATGTATATACGAAATTTCGTCATTGAATGATTTTGAATCTTGGCATAATGCAAATTATGTAACAGTAAATAAAACATATCGAAAAACGGTTGAATAAGTATATAATATTTATATACATTACAGATGTAAGATTCAATCAACAATAAATTAATAGTGGCTTTCACAATTAGCAATTGTTTGGTTTATTCTGAAATTCAGATTATAATTTTGGTTGGTGCTGAACGTAAAGTCGTTTAGCGAGCTATTATTATTCACTTAATTTTCAGCAAGTGTTTTCACTAATTACTAATTAAACTATTACATTTAGACCTGAAGACGTCAAGACAAATGTTTTAATTTTTTTTTTTTTTATTCCCGCTGCACCGAATATACACATGCAGGCATATGTATATATGTAGATATATGCTTAACAATAACTTCGATAGCTCCCAAATATGACATCTTCAAATATAATATAGTGGGTTTATTATAAATTATATATTTCAAATAATCTGCGCAAAAAAATTCTTTTAGTTATTTGAAATTTTACCACAATAACTGATGACTGAATATATATTGAGTTTTAAATTAGCTACCAAATATTATTCAATATATTTTTTAATTGCAAATCAAATTTAATTTAATTCATTTAAATGTTACAGCGTATCTTATATTAAATATACATGTAAAATTACAGCCCTAGCTAGCTTTTGTAGTTTACGAAATCTCTACTTTCATACGAACGCCCTGTCGGTTCAGGGCTATATCGACTCAGCTCGTTGCCTTGATCATGAATATACATACATATATACTGTATGGGTTCTGCCACACTTCCTTCTATCTGTGACATACTTTTTCACAAAACTATTATGATGATTTCCAATTTACAATGTATACAAATTCTAGATTTCAAATGTAATATTTCGTATGATACCCACTTGTATTTGCAGTGGAACAAAATATTCAATTATCTTTGTCAAGAACGTCTCTTATGGTGTGATTTATGCAATTCATTCATCTAATTTCCAATGAATTACATGAGTGTTATCTTCATTTTTTCTATTGAAGTCCCTTTTTGGTTAGTGATTGGTGGATATACACACTTAACAAATCCCAAACAAGAAGAATGCACATTTGATAGAAAACATTCGGAATTGTTTAACAGCAATTAAAAGCAGGTAACAATGATTATTTAGTAATTAGCAGGTCGCAGCTAATCGAAAGTAAAAGTGTGTGGGCGTCAGTCAAGTTAACAAAAAATAAGTAAATAGAATTTACATGTTTACGAAAGATTTGACAATAAAATTATATTTCGATTGGTCGTCGTTTGGCACATGCTCAATTTGCTTACGGTTTTATTGAATTAATTTTTATTTCAACTGATGAGTGTGAATTGTGAGAAGAGGCGTTTCTTGCACGCGCAACCTGAATATGTGTACGTACATATATACATACATACATATACACATACACACACAAATATTCGAACTTTGGCTGCGCGGCAGTCTTATTCGTATACGTCTTCGTCTTCCTCTTCGCCTTTGCCTTTGTCATTGCCATTGCCTTTGCCTGCCACGGTCGTCGGAACCGTTGCCGGCGACGTCACCAATAGCGGCTGCAAGAACTTCAACAACAACCACACATGGGAACCGCACAACGCAATGGTATATACACAACATCTGTATGTGTGGCAGGCACTGTCTGTTATTTTTTTTTGTTCATTGCCGAGCGCAGAGACAGGCAGCGTAAAAGTCAAATAAAGGTCAGTGGCTGCGTCGCTGTCGCAGCAGTGCGGGCAGAGTATTAAAAATTTTCACCATTGTTGGTAGTTTCTTGGGCATTTAACTAGCTCAACAAGTTTAAGTTGATAATTTTGTTGTTGCATTCGTTAACACGAAGGGATATTGCTAAATGACCGACCCGCCGTACATTGATAATGACAGTAGCGGTGCGGCTTATCAGCGTTTTGTTTATGTTTCACCGTTTATGACTTTTTGCTCTAGTGCAAAAAATATGATTTTGCATTGGTGCCCGCATCCAAAGCCAGTGCCGCCGGCATTGGCGCCGACTGTTTTATAGCGATAATGAATTTGTAATTATATGTATGTGTACACACATAAATGCACACGCGCAGCTGTTAATTTATAATATTTTAGGCAAAACTCATTCACCTTGCAGACGTCGTCGTTGTAAACGGGTACAAACAAAACAAACAACTGGCGGGTAGTGTTGTTCAGTCATTCAAATAGTCTACCAGTGATATCGATAACGTTATTGAGGGTGCGTAATATATAATTTATCGAAATATACAACTTTATGTTTTGTGGGCCTATTTACACAGATATAACATATAATTGTATGATTTCCGCACATACATACTGCAAAAGGTTATTATTTTATTTCATTGAATTGCATCCCTGGTTTGTAGAGTTGCCACATAATAGAAAATATTGTATCTCTGAGCATTTGGAGTGAAGTGAACCGCGAACTTTGAAAAATTCCTAAATTCAAAAGATTAAAATGTGAAGATAATATTATACATTTCATGTTTACATGTAAACTTTATGATGAGCTTTTGCTAGCATGCCAGAACAAAGTGTAGTAGTAATTGTGTTGATTACGTCATATTTCACCTCGCAATTTTTCATAAAAACTCATATTTCAAACATGTCCAGCGTCCAGTCATAACCTTGCTCTATAAACAATTTAATATCATTTATGGCGCTTACTCGCTCTCTTAACCTCAATTATTGACCAGGACAAACACGCAATTTCCTGAGTTCTGGTAATAATTGAAATACACAATAGACTTGCACTAAAATAAAACTTCAATTGATTTTCAACTTGATTGTCTAATAAATTGTTCTGAAGTGAGAGTTGGTAATTGGTATGCGCACAGTTCGATGCTCGCTCATTATTATTAATATTATTATTGTTGTTGTTATTGTCATACTTGGGCTCTGCCAACATTTAATCAATATGCAAACACAATCTGTCAGCTGTGACACATAGTTGGCAGCGTATCCCGTCATCATTAAAGGGCATCACTCAATTTGTTGTTCTGCCAACCTGCGACCAGGTCGTGCCACAGCACCAACCTCTGCTCCACAGCGCACCCAATTGACATTCTGTTTGCCAGACAAGGTCAAATGGCATTTATGTTTTATTATTTTTTACCCTCTCCCTTCTCTCACATGCATAACAGCATCTTCCCATGCTATTCTTTGTCTGCTCTTAATGTGTGTGTGTGTTGGTGTGTGCACTTGCTTAGGCAATTGATAACAGACACAACAAAGCTCAAACAACAGATGCCTGCTTCTGTGGTATAATGTTCAACTTACTTGCATTTTCAGTTGCACTTGTTTTTATTTATTTTTTTTATTTTAGTTTTAGTTTTCGTTCGTTGTACTGAATATATATACTGGATATATTTGGAAATGTTAAATTAGTTATTACAGACATTAAAGACCTCCACAAACAATGACACACACTTGACCCTTGGCGGTGAATGTAGCTAAACTTTGGAATATGTTTGGAACAATGCATTGGTCAACAGAGGATGAGCAAATATCTACAAACAATTTACTTAAAAGCTGTGCACACAATTATAATGTTTCACCAACAAATGTTAATTTGCTACAGATACATATATAATGTTTCACCAACAAATGTTAATTTGCTACAGATACATATATAGACATATAAATAATAAAAAAAAAAAAACTGCAAAATTATAAAAGTCAAATGAGTCAAATGGCTATGTTTTAAATAATTTAATTGTAATTTTGAAATGGTAATTTAAATAATATTTTAATTTTTAATATTATTAAATATAATTTTTATATTTATATAAAAATTTCCTTTTTTCATATTTTGCAGCATTCTTCAACTAATAAATAATTTTTTTTTTAGTAAATAAAACGGATTAAATACTAGTCTAGGATCACAATTTTGTATAATAAAGCAATAGGCCGTCACCGACTGCTCAATACCCATTCAGTATACTTAAGAAATCTGTTAAGGAGAGCAAAAGTAATCGGATTGCAGGAAATTGTGACCACTCCCGTTTAGAAAGTGAGTTTAAACCTGGACACATATTCGATTCTTTTCACCTCGTGAACGAAGCGCCAGCTAACATTAAATATATATATATATATATATATATATATATATATATATTTATTTATTAAATTAAATTAAATTATACTTACACTAAATATGGTTATTTATAGCTGCAAGAGGTGCTTTAATATTTCAGGCTTATCTTATCGCTGATCTATTTTAGAGACCACTTCACAATTGGGTCAGTTGTGCCATTGCCACGACATTAAGAGCTTCATTAAAAACTTTGGCATAATTCATTAGTGTCCCAGAGGCACGTGAACTTGAGGCCGGTGGCAAAGTCAAGTGCTGCTGCCTAGGTGACTAATTCCATTCACAACCAACCAAATATTGCACGACAATAAAGATAATAACCCAATGTGGTGGTAGAAAAAAAAAACCATAAGAAACAGAAGAGTCTTGCTTGAGTTGTCTGAATAGTCGACTGCGAAATACCCTAGCACTAGTTTTTACAATAAAATTTGATTTGATAATCAAAGGTTGAATACAAATTAAATAAATGAATGCAAAAATTAATCAAATTAAAAAAAGCATGAATATTTTTAAATTTATTTTCAATGGTCATACGGGGTCAATATTATAGAATTAATATTTGTATATTTATAAATTAATGGCCATATAATTTTAAATTTCATATATTTGCATAATTCCAATCTTGATTCATCCCTATTGTTTACAGGGTATACAGGGTAAACAGTAAACGTGAGCATTCACAAAAAAAGAGGCGCCAACTTGCAAGGCGTTGATAGCGGACGTAGTCATTATGAATTGTTGCCTACTTATCGGCGCATGCGTCAGCTGGAATTGTTACGGGCACTGGGGCCGTGAGGCATATGCAACATGCTGAACCTTGTAGCTTATTGTTGATGATTGGCGCTGTTTGAGCAGCAGCAGCAGCCGCAGCAGCAGCTGACGACGATTTCGAATTTCGAATATAAACCCGAAGTCAATGTTCGAAGACTGTTATCAACAAGCAGGGTCCGTGTGTGTGTGTGTTTCACTCCTTGGGTAACAGCAGCGCAGCGGCAGCAGCTGACGACAATTTCGAGATTCGAAAATTTTTTGAATTTCGAAAACTGTTATCAACCAACAGGCAATATGTATAGCTGTGCGTGGTTTGGCATTTGTTTGTGTGTATGTCGCACTTTCTGCTGCTGTTGTAGACGAATGAATGTGTGAGTCGCACTTGCAGCTGTATGTGTGAGCGTGTTTGCGGCTTTGCATGTGTGTGGGTGTGGATGCGAATGTGTGTACTACTGGGCTACTGGGCTACTGGGTTACTAGCAGTGCTGCTACAGCCACTGCTTTTGTCAGATAAAAAGCCATCAGTTGGCGGCTGTTGCACGTCGCGTGCGGTTCCTCTTTGCTGCTGCTGCTTCTCACTTCTTCTCAGTTGCGTGTCGCTTCGTATTCAAAGTGCGTTTCGCTGTCGCAGTTAG
Source organism: Drosophila stalkeri (assembly GCA_035047405.1). Taxonomy (NCBI): domain Eukaryota; kingdom Metazoa; phylum Arthropoda; class Insecta; order Diptera; family Drosophilidae; genus Drosophila; species Drosophila stalkeri. Next base: position 28,992,985 of record JAWNPR010000142.1, on the reverse strand, counting down.
TTTTGAATAAGCCAACAAAAGATATAAATAAAGCGAACTACTCTATGCACCAGCTGTGGTCTGGACAAGTGACCAAGTTGTCATTTACCAGTCGCTGCTCGCGTCGTAAGGTCGTCCTCGCGCATTCTCTAGCTTATGGTAAAATGATGTGACTTCAAATTAACTCTGAACAGAAAACAAAACATTTAATTAAAACTAAAATTTAATTAAATTAAAAAGTGAACTATAAAATATTAAAAAATGAACTTAAAGTGTGATTTGAAAAAAAAGAAGCTAAAAACATTTATTAAATAAACAAAGACTGCGCTTACACAAAGGCTTTTAAATTATAATTACTTATGGATTTGGGGCTTTAAAGTTTAAAAAGAAATGTGATAAAAAAAATTAGCGACTAAGTTGAAGTACTTAACTTAAATAGTTTAGAGAATAAATAGTCTTTGACTTCACTGAAATAATCAAGAAAGTTCTTACGAGATGGTCGAAACAAAGAGGGCTGATGCATTTGAAAGTGTTTCGAAACACTTTTATTTTTATTACAATTATTTCATATTTTTGTATAACTGCTAATAAGCCAAGTGTTTCAAAAGTAAAGAAATTAAGTGAAGAAACAATGGCACATTTAATCAATTTCTAATGCTATTAAATCAGAGCTTCATAACAAGCTTTGTTTCTGTTAAGTTCCATTAACGCTTAGCTTTATTAGAAAATATATTAAAATATTATAATTAAGGTCCTCAGAATTTACAAATATGATTTATTTTTTGTTTTTTAAATTTAATTTTTATTTTTTGATTTAGTTTTAGGTATTAATGTAATATATATATATATATATATATATATATATATATATATATATATATATATATATATATATATATTTATTTATTTATTTATTTATATATCAAACGTGATTTATTTTCTGTTTCTTAAATTGAAATTTCATTTATTTTATTTTTTTTAGTTAATAATGTTTATATGTAAAACATAACACCTAACTCTTAGGTGTTATGTTTTTTTGTTTCTTATCTAATTTTCATTTTTGTTTGGTTATTTGTCCTCGTATGATTACAAAATTAAGCTTAAGAATTAGAGACATCAAAAACCGCAATTATAATGCGATTGCCAACCGGTTAAAATAATTAATTTAAGCGCGTCACTAGCAGATAAAACAATAAAAATAACCAAAATAATGGGAGCATCGAGTAAATACCTCAGCAGCCGACGTTGGCTCATTTAAATTCATTACGAATTTTGGTAGCAGGTCCACAGGACCTGAGCACTGCCTACGAGGGGCGAACGGCATCAATTTTTCAGGCAATTTAATTGAAGAGCTCTCAAGAATTTTTGATTTAAGCTGCGTGGCATCGCAACAGCGTCGGCATTAAACAGCAAATAAAAACGAGAATTTCTTTATATGGTTTGTGGGTACGTCGTCTTCTGAGATTTTGTTTTATTTTTTTTATATATATATATATTTTTTTTTTTATTCCCTATGCTGAAAAATGTTGGTGCCGTCGCGCCCACAGAAATTACAATGAAAAACACGTGCAAATTACGAAAAATGAAATGAATCAAAAGCAAAACCAAAATGAAGCGAAACGAAACGAATCGAAATAAAATCAAATGAAATAAAATTGCATTTACGTCGACGCGTCGTTTTAATACATTTATTGTTCGAGCTCTTTACATACATACTTACATATTGTTTATGACCATATCCTCCCATTTAACAGGAGCAAATCTGCTTTTGCGTAATGGAAATCAAAGTACATAAAAATCAAATTAAGTGTCATAAATAAAGCTATATAAACATAAATACAATTATATGCATCTTCGTGGGATCCGTGCACATAGCTAGCTCTGTGTGCTTTTTATCCTGCTCTGCAAGCGTGTTGCATATTAGGTATTCAGAGTCCTTAAAAAAGTAAAATAGTTGTGGACCGCTGTGGTTACCTGAACAGCATCACATCAATTGCTTAGCTTGGTGAGTATTTTCAAACAGTTTTGGGTGCTTTCGAATATTTACATGAAAATTTTATCTGCCTGATGATTCTGTATTTTGCTGAGCTTTTTTCTCTCTTTAACTTAAGGTTGGCTTACGGATATTAATCAGTTTTTCAAGATATCATTAATCGTAATAAAAATAATTGATAACATGAGAACACATTTTATTTGCCATAGTCAAACATTAACTTAAAATGTAAAGAGATTATTTCAAAAGTTTATTTAAAATTATCTATATTATATTTAAATTGGGATTCAAAATAGGCATTTAAAAGAGTAGAAAATATTGTCCTGCTTTCAGTCATATTTTAGATTTCTCTTTCCTGCATTTTATGTATCTGGCTTCTCTGATATGTGCATACATTTTTAATGGTTGTGGAAGGACAGGGTTCCCCCGCGCCACCTGACTCAGCTACATAATATATTTGCATATATAAACAACTCAAACGTCCGCTCAAATGTTTGCTATAAAAATGACAAAGTTATTTGCTGTTTGTACATACAACGAGCCACATTGCACACATAAAAAAGTATTTGCTCGATGTACTATTGGATTTTAAAAATGGTTAATTAATAAAACCGACTGAATACACAAATCAGATATATTTATGCACTCAAATAGTTCAGAAATAACAAGAATAGTGTTCTTTATGAAATCCTTACAAAATCTTTCTATATATAATCTTTATTTTCGATATCAATCATACCTTGTTTTCATCTTCAAGCCATCTTCAGTATTATTTGATTCGATTTCATTTCTCAATCAACCCAACTGTAATAGGCTTTGTTCGCTTTGCACCTTAGCATATATATTATTTACAGATCCTATTTGGTTGGCAACACAATTTTATATTTCAGTTGAATTTCATGTTTAAGCTTTCATATATATATATATATATATATATATATATATATATAAACATGAAATTTTGCCCGGCTGCCTGAAGAATCCTTTCTTCCTTTATCCCTCCCACTTACATTCCTGTAAAGGCACAAATAAAAGAAAGAAAAACCGTATGAAACTTTCAACGCATTTTTTATTATTTGTCTCTCGTTTGCTATTTTTTGTGTTTTGTTTTTGATTTCATTATATTTATCCTTTTCCTTTTTTGTTGGCATTATTTGTTTTGTTTTGCTTTGGTGCTGCGGCTTTTACGAAATTCCAATGCCTCAACGCCTTCAGCGGTAGAAACAATAAAACTGAAAGGACATGGCAGATCCTGCTCATTTGCATAACTCACCCGATGCAAAGCCATGCGAACGAATTGTGTAAACTGTTGAAATTTTTCTGTGAATCGCACTTTAAAGAGCAAAAGTCTGGGCGAGCGAGCACAGCACAAACTGTTGGCTGATTGCGACTTTCATGTTTTTATGCTGCATTATTTTATGCTCAGTGCATAAAACTATTTATGAAACGCCACACATTTATTGCCAGTGCTCTGGGACGCTTTTATGACTGATAGATGGCCCGGCCCTAAGCTGTCCAAGATTTTGTTTTATGCGCCGAGCCATGCAAAACTTCGTCCAAACGCCTCATAAATGTTAAAGTGGTTTATTTAGGAGCAAAGCGAAACAAAAAATAAAATTCAATCCGCCAACGGCACCCGTGACATTCAAAATTAATCAATGGACGCGCAGATAAATCATTACGCAGCTAACGACCCCGATTACCAATTGTTAACTGAAAAAAAAAAAAAATAGCTCTTAGAGCAGACAACGCTGCGTATATAAAATCTTCTTGTGAAATATTTCATTTGATTGTTATTTACAGAGAATGATCACATATATGAATACTAGATAATGGTGTGTTGGAAGATACTTTTATTGGATTATTGTTGAATGAAACACACAATTTAATAGTTATGGTACGCTGGGTGGGACATAAAGTTTAATTAGGATATTTATTTTCAACATGGACTATATCACTTTAAATATAAAAGCAAATGTGATTTAAAAGTAAAATTATTACCGAATAGATAGTCCTAATTCATTCATTTTAAAACTTCCCTTAAATATTTATTTTTATTTATTATTATTTTATTTTTATTTTTATTTTATTTATTTTTATTAAAAAAAAAAAGACTACGTTACGTATAAGCAATGTAATTCAGTATTGAAAGGATTCTCAAAACTATTTTGTTTGCTATTAAAATTTATAAAATGAATAATATTATATAATATAAAAATATATAATATAAACATTTTTATTTGATATTGTTTACATTTAGATATTAAATATTTCAAGCACTAAACGGTCAGACTTGTTCCTATATGTATGTATATATTTGATGCGTGTAAAATATAATATATATAATTTTATACTTTTCGTATAAAAAGCTGTCAGTTTTCTAACCAATTTCGCACGGCTGTTGACTGCCTAGACCGTTGAATGTGTCAAAGGCGAAATTGGAAAATTGTGCGAAAAGTAAAAAACATTTCAATAAGAAAATACCAATAGGCAGTTTATCAAACGGCAGCAGCAAAAGGCAACAATTTGCCACCTGTTGCCAATACAAGGTGAGGTCGAAGAGCCATGTCAGCTGCTTAACGGCCCGTCGAGCTTTCAAGTGCCAAAACACACAGACAGAGACACACATAGAAAGCGGAACTGTTGGCTATTGTGTCAATGTCATGAACTACTGAAGTTGATAAACACAAACAGCCAGCATAAAAGAAAGAGAAATAAGTAAGTCGGTTGTAACCGACTCAATAATTCTTGTTCATCATCCAAATTTATCTAGGTTTATTAAAAAACGCCTAGTGATCGCAACAAATAATTCTATCTGTAAAGATTTTGGGATTCTAGCAGTACAAAAAAAAAAATAAAATAAATAAATAAATAAATAAATAATAATAATAATATTATTATTATTATTATTTATTATAATAATAATAATATTATTATTATTATTATTATTATTATTATTATTATTATTATTATTATTATTATTAAAATAAAATAAATAATTATAAAATAAAATTTGTGAAGCTAAAAACCAATACACTATATTTACTCTGATTACGAGTATAACAATTTAATGGAGTCAGCTTGAAAATTGAATTTCCCTCAGAAGCTTTTTTGCAAAGGATTTTCAAGTGCTTGCGTATGTGTGCGAGTGGTTGTTAAATTTAATGTTACCTTCAAGCAATTTGCATACATATGGCTGAGTCCTTATCATTATAATTTACAGAAGGGGTAAAAAAGGAGCTAGCACGCCGTTTCGACAGCTCCCACCAGGTCGTTTTCCCTTGGCCCTAACGAGAATGCTCCGACGTGCTTGGGTGCTCGCCGAGCGAGGCAGCATCATTATTTGTCTACCTAATGCTGCGGTCGGAGCCTGCTTCATATTACATTTACGAGTCACTTGCAAAAATATATAAATAAAAAAAACTAAATATACAATTTTATGCGGAGCTTTGTTTATTTTTAGACAACAATTATATTGATAAGGTTAGTGCGATAATTATCTCCGACTGCAGCCGTGACCCCCATGATAAGCAATCGAATCAGCAACAAATATGTACAAACTTTAGTCCATCTGGTTAAGTCAAACTCCCCATCTCCCGCTTTGCCCGCATGCCGTTGCATTAATTGTATCAAATTATCTCGTTGTTGGAATAGGCATGTTCCAATCGGGGTTAGTTTCTATACAGTTACAGATACAACATATATGTATATAAAATAAAATTATGTTTTCAAATGAAAATGAATAGATCTTCTTAGTAGTTGGCGAGTTATAATCATATTTATTTTTTTATTATCATCTTTATCATTTTATCCACTTTTTTTCAAAGTGATTTTAATTGTGTTTTATACTTTTTAATACTGACCGTTATTCATCCATAAGGTATGTTAAAGTCGTGCATATCTGTAAAAAAATGTACTTTAGCTATTTCGTTTTGTGTTTGCATTCCACTTGTCATCTATTTGGTTTGCCGTTCGCCTCGTCACTCGCTTTGTTTTGGTTGCCTGTTCGCCGTTTCGCCGTTTATTAAGTTAATCACTCGCTGGTTGTTGCTGTTGCTTGTTCTGTTGATGTTGGTGGCTTTGTTGTATCTGCTGATAAGCAATATTACACTGCGCTGTGATTATCATCAATTATTGACAGTTGATTAAAGTTTCGCTTTGGTGCGCTTTGTCTGTCTGCGGGCGTATATTGTACTAAGGCAGGAACAGTTCGTCCTGCTGGTAATTGAGTAAGCGTTCCGTTCCGTTCGGGATAAAACGAGGGTGATGCGCCATACACCAAAGCTGGTCTATGACCAATTGGGAGTTTAAACTAAAGCGAGCACATTGAAGGACTCTGGCTGGCGCTTATACTTTTCTTTTTAGATAATATTTTAAACATTTATTGCAATGTCTACAAAAACAAGGGGGATTTCCAATCAATGTTATTTATACCGAACGAAAAACGTCTTTGGTCTTTTGGTTAAGACTTTTGTTAGAAATTTTGAAATTTTTCTGGAATTTTGGGGAAGTGCCTCAAATATTTATAAATATATAATATAATATCACATAATATAAAGCATAATATCAGAGATTATATTTGACTGTGAATTACGGCATAGCTGACAGGTCAAGCAAATTAAAATACCTAAATACCTAAATTGATATACATTTTTTTTACACAATTTTAAACATTTTAGTTTTATATAATTTTTTATTTTATTTTATTTTTTTTGACACTCGCTTTATAAATAAAAAATAAATAATCGATGGTTGAAAGTAATTAATAAATCGAATGAAAATCATTAGAGGGGTTAATGGTCACACAAAGTTCTTAACGAAGTGAGCTTATAATTATTAAATGTCAAATAGCATTTTATCTTTCTGAGTGCCAATGGCTGCTCTGAACAAGCAATTAGATTAAAAATGTAAACTGATTGAAAACGCGTATTAGGCATACAAATAAATGAGAAATAATACTATTTTACTTAACACAATTATGTGAGATATTGCAATGTTAAGTTAGAATAACAATAAGATTTCATCGATTTTTAAATTCTGTCCAATTGTTCTTGTTTTACTTACTCTCTCTACTTACACCCTATGTTTGCTTCCACGTAGTAAATCTGAGTTGATAGAGAAAACTTGTTTACCAACTGTTTTACCACTAAGATCTTAGTAATGCAAGTCACATACACCCACACGCCCACACACCCACACATCCATGCGTATGTATGTATGTATGTATGACTCTGAGGAGCGTGAGTTCGAACTTTAATTCATGTATGTGTGTATGTGTGTATGTTGGTATGTTTGTCTCCTAGTTTGTGTGCCAATCAGAAACTTTAACTCACGTGCCTCTCTGACGATGCCCCGATGCGTGGCATTAGTCAAATTTGATGCTCATCCACTCGATAGAGCCCGCAGCGCGTGAATTGACGATAACTTATGCATTTATGTGAATGCGGATCAAACTGAATTAATTATTCAAATGACTTCGCATAAATCAGAGGCATAATTTTCAGCTGCCGCGCACTTCGGTTCGTGTAATTATAGGGCAGAAAAGAGCAGACTGTGCCCACAAGTCGACCTTATATAAGGCTAATAATAGATTAAAATCTGAATTTCAATGCGACCACGCAGATATTTAATGCTCGTGAATTGGCTCAGCTAAATGGAACTGCTAATGTGACTAAAGCTGTTGCTGTTGCTGTTGCTGTTGTTCACTCAAATGCCTACAATCGAGAGTCCGTGGACAGGACCTCATTCTATTTCAGTCGGACTGCCTGCTGGCTGGCCATATAATTTGCATTTTTATTCCCTGATTCCATTCAAAATGTAATTCAAAGGTATTTTGTTTTTGTTTTCTTACTATTAAGTAGTATGACGTTCGAGTCTAAGATGTAAATATCTACATATATAGGACGATTCAGGGTAAATCTTAGTCGAGAACTCCCAACAACAGCAATCTAGCTTGTTATGCCTGTAAGCGATGTCTCTAGCCCCGTTCTCACACACTATCATTTGCTATAAGCGTGGTTATGCCGTGTTCTGGAGCAGAAGCGAATTTAATGCTCACCAACTTCCGACTCTTGGGCCTATCGACTGACTCGCTGACTACTCGTCTGCCGTCTACCCGCCCATCCGCCTGCTGCTCTGCTCTTGTGGGTTTGTGCTTGGTAGCAATGTGATAAAACTCTGAATTATTAAATAAACATAAATCACACTACTACATACATATATATATATATATATATATATATATATATATATATATATATATATATATATATATATATACATGCGCAAGCATTGTAATCAGATGGTCAGAGAGCGTGCGACAAAGAGGAGGCCTGCTCAGAGGCCCATTCTACGAAGCTGGCGTTTGCATGCGAGGGCAGCTCAATAAATGGAACAATTCATAAGTAAAAAGTAGTCAAATTTGAATAATTCTAAATTTTATTTTTTAATTTAATCTAATCAGAAAATGCAAACTTTTTTTGATTCTTATACATATATATATATTATATTTGGAAATTAATATTTAATTATTTATATATTATATTTTTCTTTCACTTCATATATAATACTCATATAAAACTAAAATGTCACATTATTTAAAATATATCGAGTAGATCTCGTCTTTCGAAGCGTACTTGATTTAAGTCGTTTAGCAAACGCAGTTGGCCTTCATCAGGTTCACATCATTAAAATTTCATAGCCTTGGCCTTTAAGCATGAATTCTCAACATACTACATACATATTTGAATGTGTGAGAATATGTGGATGCTTGTAGATGCGGATGAAGAGCGTCCTTGGGTTTTTGTGGCCTGTTTTAGTTAACCATGTCTATTAGTTGGCTAGCCCCAAGCCCTATCGATATCATATTTCACATGTTTACGCATTCGAGTTCTCCCATTTGCATAATCAGCTTACACATAATTAAAAGGCAATCGAGGAGAGGAAGTGGCTTTCGCCGTTGCCAAGGTGCTAAGGAAAAACTTTCTACACGCTATGCAAACACTGTCAGCTCGTTGCCCCGCTCGGCTTTCTCATCTTAGCCATTTCCGTTCGACGTTTATTACTCAGGCACTCAGCACACCTGTTACTCGCGTCTGTCCTTGTTGCTCGATGGAACACATTGACAGCAGAGTCAATCAGTGGCACGAAAATGACATTGCCAAGGCTGTTGGCCTAATCGAAAACGGAAATGGAGGCGCTGAAAGCCGTGCGTATGAGTTGAGCTGTACTCTGCCAAGGATCTTCATCTAAATTTGTGTTATTATAAGAAAATTGTGCGCCATTTTTCATAAGGACATTTTCCTCTATCAGGAAAACTTGTTGATTCAAGAAATTGACAAACTTGTATCGTGTCTTTGAACGCGAATTTGAAGTGATGCTTAGCATGCTCTCAGTCTAGCTTAGCTATTTAATTGGACTTTCAAACTTGACTCATCTCCGAAATGTTCGCCGTGTTAACTCTGGGAAGTTTTGTATTTAATTGACAAGCCAAACAAGTGACTAAATTGAAAAGAGTTGGGGCAAACTTTTGCTCCGAAGGACGGTAGAGTCATTTTTCTTCTTCTGTGTATCTAAATAGCAACAATTTGAAGAGCTGAGCAAGCCATATGATATTAAATTCAATTTCAAGGTTACCTACGACATATTACGCATACGCAGCGTTATATCGAAGAATTACGCGTACGCTCCGTGTCGCAAAGTATTTAAATAAGCATTGAGCATTGTTGCTGCTTTGTCCAGGGCTTGTTATACTCTGTTCCCAAAGGAAAAAAGAGTATATTGGCTTTGTGCAATGTCCGTCTTGCTGTCCGTTCGTCCGTATGAACGCAATATTTTTCGGCGCTATTAGAGCTAGAGACTTGAAATTTTGAACATATACTCATGTATGCTCCCGAATTATAAAGTGTACAAATTTTCCCAATCCGCCCACTAGGGGCGTGGCAAATCGGAATATGCATGTGTCCGTATGCCAGTTATCGTACTAGTTGATGAGCTAGAGAGTTGCAATACTCGCGGTGACAACCGAAGCTCAAAAAGGGAAAAACATATCTTCTACAGCTTTAAAGCTAGAACGCTGAAATTTCGCATGTGAGCTAAGGTAATGATTCTATAAAGATCGATCAAAAAGTTATATGTCTACGTCCATTGGGGGCGTGGCAAATCGTACCTGAATATATAGTGATTTTTCAAATTTTGCTATATTGAACTCTATTGACACTAGAGACTTGAAATTTGACATGTATACTCGGGTTGACTACCCAAGATCAATAATTTATGGTAGATATATCTACGCCCACAGGGGGCGTGGCAAACCGAAAAGTTTATATCTCCTACATTTTTAGAGCTAGAAGCTTTAAAATTGGATTTTCAGCGTTTTTGAGGGCGTGGCATATCGAAAAATACCCTGTAATTTTCGAATTATTGGAGTGTAAGCAACCAAATTTTGCAGTAATGTCGGCTCTTTCTAAGAACTGGACAAAAATTATTCGTCTACGCCCACTGGGGGCGTGGCAAATCGGCAAAGAAGTTTGTTGTGACCAACTGCATCATTCATGCGTACAAATAGCTTAGTAGTAATTGCTAAGATGGCAGAAAGCATTTTAACATAATTATAACAATATTAATGAATTTAAAAAATAAAATTTATATATTTTCGATTAAAAACAAAAAGTTTCCAGCGGGATTTGAACCCAGGTCTTTTGATAATAGTATGTAATCGTTAGCTAAACCTAAATAAGTTCACTGCTACACAACACACAATTCAATCGCAATTCTTAGAGTATTATAGCATGCAGCTTTTAAATATATGCATAGAAAATCAATTAATTTGCGCGCACAACAGTTTGTTGCTTACCGTAATATTTCGTTTATTAAATGTTTATTAAATAAATCAAGTCCACCTACGGGAACGGAGTATCTCGCAGTTAATTACGACTTACTGCAACGTTCTTACTTGTTCTTGTCTGTCTGAGTGTCATCCAGTCTGTCTGCTTGGCACTTTAATAGCTGTCCAACTGCGAAACCCATTAAAGGTCTCAAAACTCATATGCATTTGTCTCACGTGTCTGTTCGCCTTTTATTGCCTTTGTGAGTATGTGTGCGAGGGTGTGTGTGTGTGAAAGGAAAGACTTCTCTGCTCGACTTTTTGCCACGTTTAACGCTCATTAATTTGCAGCGTGTATGTTTTTAATGAAGATGCCAACCCGAACACATACACACCCATACACACACACACACACACACACACACACACAAATATTCGAGTTGAGTAGGCCATAATTAATGCTAAGCCCGAAAGTTAATCCAGCGCTTGTTAAATTTATCATCATCAGCATTGACAACAGCCGTAGTCTTTAAAACTCGCCAAACTCCTAAAGCTTATTAGCTGCGTTATTTCAATTATGATTAATTGCTGCGAATAGGAATTTCGTTTTAAGTTCAAGGAATTCTTTATTGAATCTGTGAGTACTTAAAAGAATTGCCTAAAAGTGCTGCCAACTTCCTTCGTTTACTTTTGTTTCAATATGAATCCCGCCCTCGCCCATGATAATAAATTCAAATGCCGCCTAAGCTCGTCCCAAAAGAATACAAAAATTGCATCAAGGCTCTTTAAGTGCGTTGGCTTGATTTAAATTCTTTATTTGTTTACTTTGGCTCTTTAACGAAATAAAATGTTTAAGTTAAGTTGCGGCTACGCGCTCATATTGACACGCACACATACATAGCTAGAATAGAAGAGACACACTAATGCAAACTAATCGCCGTTGACAGTAAAACGAAGAAATGAAACACAAGGCGCAAGGGCAACTGCGAACTGGACACAGAACATTTAGCAATATTCCAGTGCAGCATAGAAACTCATAAAAGTCAACACCCACGCCCGCGCCCACGCCCACCTACACATACACACATAAGGAAACCATTTTATAGCAGCTGCGTGTTTAGCTTTTGGTTTGCTTTTGCTTTTAATTTAAGTTGATGTGGCAAAGTGCAAATAAAAGAAACAGATTTATAAACAGCAGCTAGCTGTGAGTTTATTTTCACATCTCTCAGTTTTGCTAAGTGAAATATCTGTGCACAATGGGACAAACAACAGCCACACAGCCAAGCAAACACTTACAACAAGGCAGCAGGATAAGCCACCGAGCGCCAACCAAGCGTCATATGTGACTGAAGCTTTTGTCAAATTCAACCATTTGTGTCGCTAGACAATTTCATTTTCACTGAATTTTCAGGCGTTTTAAAAATAACAAAAATAAAAATAAATAACAAACCTAAAAGGAAAAGAATACAAAAATATGAACCTGCAATGCTTTAGTCGCTGTAGCAATACTCTGTAATGAAAATTTTACATTTTTTACATATATATATATTACAAAAATTGTATATAACTCTTAAAAGTTTTTTGATTCATAATTCTTATAATGTGCTAACATGAATTTTCGTCGATTTATACAATGGCAATTCAAAAGCTCATGCAACTTATGCAACAATTTTTGCAAAGATATTTTTGGATGAATATAAATGGGAATATACTAGTCTAAATGCAGGGTATACAAAGGAAAAGCCACAGAACCTAAGCAACTGGGATAAATGCCTAGTATGACGAGCTCACAGGGGAATTAAACATTATATTTAGCTGACTCATAACATATTTATTTTAATATATTAATTATTACGACATAGTTAAGGTTTGTATAATGATACTTTGGATCATTATATAATAATTAATAAATATATAATAATATATTATATGTAATAATAAATTGACATGAGAACATTTTATGTGTAGATGTGGATGGATATTCATATTTGACGCTAAAGTTTCTTCAAAAAAGATTTATTAAATACTACGGTAATGGTACAAATCCCTAAAATTAGTAAATAATTCCACAAAGCTATTGCTTTAAGCTAATTCCAAATGCAGGGTATACAAAGGAAAAACCACAAAACCTACGCAACTGGGACAAGCGTCTAAAATGACGAGCAAGTTGGGTTAAACTAAAATTGAAGTAAATTACAACTCATAAATTAGCTGTGGGCGGGCAACTGTTAAAATTTGGCAGTACTTGGATTTTGCTTTTCTCGTCGTTTATTTAATGAAGATGCGCCGCTAGCCGAGAAGGATTTAGAGGCTAATCTTCTTTCGAGTGGCCTTGAAAACAAAAGCTGAAAAAAAAACATAATTGGCTTCACAAGTGCAATAAAACAGAGCAGTCAACAAGAGTTCTTCCCTAAGTCCTCCGAAAGCCATTTAGAGCAACCAGTTGTTTATTGGCATAAATAGACTAAAACTATTATCGAAATAAGCTCTTTAAAGCAAGGGCAAATTAGTTTAAATTATTTCCATACTCAAACTAACAGTAGAGTTCAGATCAAAGGTTAAAAGTACAAAAAATAGGTCTGAAGTAAAAAAGGATGGCGATGCAAATAATGTTATGCCTAAATTCACAGAAAAATAAAAAACAATCAATGTAGTAAGCAAATGTTAAGCCAAAAAATGAAAAAAGGGCATACAAATTGCCCGAGGGCTCCCGAAGCAACATATTTAAGAATAACAACAAAGCAACTCGAAAAAAATGAACAAGAAAAAATTCTAAATATTTTGTACAAAAAAATACTCTGTAAATGGAACGCATTTTGCGTTCCATGTATATATATATATATATATGTATACATTTTATATTTTTTGTATTTCTATTCATTCATTGCGAAGGTACCCTATTAGCTTAAATAAAATTATATATAATATAAGGGATCAGGTTAGTTTCGAGATTCGCTTAATAAATATATATTAAAATTAGTTATTAATATTTGCAATCTTTGCATTCACGTACAGAGCCTAAAAAAATTGTATTCTAAAATTAAATTATATCATGAAATAGATAAGTTTAAGCGATGGGGTCACTTTCAAGATTTAGTATAAATATTTAATTTCTTTATTAATATTTGCAATCTTATTAGAGTTAACTGAGATTTTAGATTGCCAAACCACTTTGTATTTTATTTAATATTTATTTTATAAGTACACAGTCTCCTAAAAATATTGCACTTGTCGGATGGACCCCACTAGAAATTACCCTGAATACAACTGCTGTTTGAGTCAATGAATCTCCATAGATCCACGCTATGGAAATTATATTAGTGACTAACTTACTCCTACGACTCATTACATACATGTGAATAAAACTAATATACCCTGTTTGCTTGTTTTGAATGTGTTCAACATACAGAAGTTGTCCTAAGCTGCTGTCTTCCATAGAGTGAGAATCAGACGACATGGGAAACGGGCAGAAATAGATGCTGGGAGCTGCTTATATTATTTATGGCGTTCATTTTAATGCCAACTGTCAACGCGAAAGTAATGCGCATCTGCACATATGAAGATGTGTGTTTATACGGGCCGGAAAGCCGCTTATGCGACATTGCGCATACGCCTTTTGTGCCGCACTGAATTTGTTTGCCTGAGCCTTGTTATGGTTAATTTATCATAAAAATAAAATGCACACGTCTCACGACTCTCGACCGTGGCGAAAGCAGGTGCCATTTTCCAAAGGATAGCCCAAATTATGCTGCTCTTAATAACTAAGTGTTTCGGCTGGGGAGTCTGACAACGATCTGCACCAATATTACAAAAAATAATTATAAATTTACCTCAAGGCACTGAGAAATGGTAACTTTGCCAAAAATTCGAATAATGTCATGGCAGAGAGCATTTACCATAAGATCTTATAGTATGTTGGGAAACTCTCAAATTGTGATATGAGTTATAATGTCATCTCCTTTGTTGCGTTAAGCAAGCATATATTCAAAATAAGTTTTCATCTCTTGCCAAAACAAATTCTGTAAATTACATAAATAAATAAAAACCAGGTAAGCATGTGAGAAATGTGTTTTTTAAATTATGTGGGTTAGAAAAACAGGACTGAACAGCGGAAGAAATAAAAAAAAAAGTAAACAAAAAACAAAAAGTAAATATAAAGCAAAATAAATACAGGCTAACGAAAAAATTGAATTTCAGATTTGGCAACAAGGGAAATTATTTTTGGACAAAATTATATTTGGCACTCGACGTTAAGCGAAACCCAAAGAAAGCAAACTTAAGGATCCGCTTTAAGGTCATTACCCCAAACTTAAGCTGGCAAATACTTACTTACATATATTGTCTAACACATTCAGCACTTTGCAATTTTATTAGATTTTCGTGCCGTCGAGGAATTTTCATTTTAATTGCAGTCAAGCGATAATTTAAAATTGTACGCTTTCCCTCTGTTTGCTGCTGCTAGTTTTCTTGCCTTTTGAATTTAATTAAATTTGAATACCCTGTACCAATTTAAATATACATAAGAAGATTATAACTGAAGATATTGTTTCTGTCTTTGCACTATGGGCGAAATGACATTTTTTGACATCAACTCTAAATATACATCTAGAGATTTTAAATTTTATATGAGCATTATTAAAGCCAATGTAAAATATGGAACTTTGTTTTAAATATAAGCATAATAGACGATAACAATATTGGACACATGATCGATAAATACAATAATTGTAAAATAAACTTATATTTGCTATACTTTCCATTATAAATTTTAATTATATATATTATTTATAACTATGAATAATACATTAATATTGTAAGCCTACAAACAATTAAACTTTGACAAACTCTCAAACTTTTTATATGAAATATAAAACTGAACATTTGTTTATTTGTTTAAAATTTATAATAATTGTTGAATATTAATTAAGACTACACAAACCCTCACACTCACTTTTTAAGAAATCACACAACATTTCTTTTACACACACACTATCTTTCTCTCCCTCTATCATATTAAACAATCACAACAGGATTAGGGATAGAAATATGCAAAGAAGCAGATATGCTGAACTGTGTATATGCTGCATATACTCATGTTATCTCTACACAATTCCATAGAACGTGTACTTAGAAATACAGATAAGTGGGAAAGATAGTGAGTCTGTCTTTTTTTAACTCCTCTCTCTCTCTCTTTCTCTCTCTCTCTCTCTCTCTCTCCCCCCCCTCTCTCTCTCTCTCTCTCTCTCTCGCTGTCTCCCCCTGTCTATAAATTTTTCTGTCTATTAATTATTAATTTATTTATTATTATTAATCTATTTAATTTCATCTTGTTTCATTCTATCTTTTAGTGTACCGCATATATAACATCTATCGACGTATTGCTAAAAATACAAATTTCAAGCTTATACAATTTTTGGTAAGTTCAAATTTAAATATATTAATATGTACGTGATTTTCTAACCTAGCAGATTAATAAAAATTCATTTTGTCGATTAAAGAGCAGACGATCTATTAGTCGAGCATTTACCACAAGGGAACATTTGTCTATTCAAGCAGAGCAGCTGCAAGTTCTTGGAATTATATAGAAATAGGAAAGAGAAAAGATGTAAGCTTTCAAGGAGATGTGGAAAAAACTCTTTATCAATTTGCAGGCGGGCAAAAGACACGAACAAAAGGCCAAAAGCATATAAACTCAAGTCTCAACTCTGGTTTTCGCAATTTCAAACACGCTTGTCAGTGGCAAATACAATTTGATAGCTGAAAACTGAAAACTGTTTGCCG
This sequence comes from Drosophila stalkeri, assembly GCA_035047405.1. Classification (NCBI taxonomy): domain Eukaryota; kingdom Metazoa; phylum Arthropoda; class Insecta; order Diptera; family Drosophilidae; genus Drosophila; species Drosophila stalkeri. The sequence goes on along the minus strand of JAWNPR010000142.1, from coordinate 28,976,408 downwards.
CAGCAAATACCAAGAGTCGAAATCCCCAGCTACGCAATATAAACAGTTGCCAGGTTGTCACAACTTTGACAGTTTTATTGATATTTCGCATAAAAAAAGTATCAGGCTAAATGGCAGCCAAATATTTGATAGCTGTTCGAAAAGTTAATGCTGACTCTTGCACACTTTTAGGCGCTGCAGAGGAATCCCGTTCCCAATGTGCCTTCATGTGTGTTTGACATGCTTAATCGGTTAGAAACCATATGTAAATAGACAACTCAAATAGCAGAAGGCGTAAGGGAAGCCTTTGTGTGAGTTTTGCGAAAGTGTTGGGTGCTGTGCCTATCGCTGTATCTTTAACTGCTTAAAGTTTCCGTGAAATAAATCTTAAATTCTAAAATTTAAGCGCGTGCCGAACAATTTTAAACAAAATGTTTTAGACTTTCTAAATGAACTGATTTTTAAAATATGGATCATTTCTTGATTTTCTAAAATTTGATTTTTAAAAGTGAGGGCAACTACATTTCCACATTTAAAATAGGAATTCCTAATTCCTATTCATTCATTTCTTAGAATCGACTCTAGGTTTTACGCTCTTAACTTCTTTTCTTGTCCCATTTACAGCTTAAACTTAAGCTTACAATGTTTCACAAATACTCTCGAAATGAATAGACTTACGACGGTTTCCTTGTTTGTTTCGTGGGACTTCTTAACTCCCAAGTACTTTTCATGCTACAATTATTCGCATTCCATTAACATTTGTCCGGCATTAAAGGACTGTGATTGATTCATAACTTACGCTGGAACAACTGGTAATCGCTTACAAGTGAATTGTATTTGTCTACGCTCTGGCTTTGTCGTGCATTGCAATGTCAACAAATGAGGGGCTCTTTGGCTGCTATTTGTTGTTTGTTATTTGTTGACATGGCCAATTGGTGCGCATTTCCAAATTTGATTTGTCTCATTGTCAGTGCTGTCGTCGACTTTGAAGTGATTCCCTGCTGCCTTTCAGCTCTTCTGGTTTACTGTTCATTAACATACGGATGGAGGCTGCCATCCTCTGTCTGTCTGTCTCTCCAAAAATCTATGTGAACAACAACAACAACAACAAATTACATGGGACATCAGAGAGCAGATAAAAGTCTGAGTGCTATACAATGGTCGCCTCAATACAAGTAAATACGCTTAAACATCATATAAATAAACCTACATAGGACTTTCTATACCAATGTGTGTACGTATGTGTGTTTCTTTTTTTTTTTTTTTTTGTGTATGTGTTTTGTCAGAAGGAGGGTCACCACCTCTGCCACTGTTGACCCATATACGCAGTCATTGACAGTCGGCCTGAAGTTTTTCGGTGGCCTATATGAATACACGCGCACACACATATGTATATATATAAAGCATTAAGTGTTTGTCACATGCAAAGAAAACTGCCTTAAATCACAATCAAACAGAAACAGCAGGATCTCAATTATGAAATGAAATTCCAAACATTTATGCGAACAACTTTACAACTTTCATTAATACACAAAAGTAACTAACTAGGTTAGAGAAGTCTGCCTTGATGGCAATTAAAACTGATTTAATACAAATATTTATTATTATTTATTATTATTATTATTTTTTATTATTAAGATTAAATTAGTTTCATAATTGCAGCATTTACCATAACTCTAAACTGTTTAAAGGCCACATTGGACATTGCCTACAAATACGTAGATACATAAATCATTTTGCCACATAAATCTTTTTATATTTCAATTTTCACATCAAGTCGTGCAAAAAGTTGAAACCGCAGCGAACATTTTGAGGTTATGAAAATAGCCGCCAAAAGGGAAATCAGAAGCATGTGAATGTGTGTGTGTGTGTGCGCGCGAGAGAGTGTATGTGTGTGTATATATTACCCACAAAATGCCTTTCATATTTGTCTTTCAATCTATAGTTCGTACTTTCTCACTCTGGCATTCGGTTAGTCGCATTCTCTCTCAATCTGCACCTGCTACCATCCATCCCTTTTCCTTCTCTATTGCGCTGTGTGTGAGTATGTTTTTATAGTTCGCACCTTCCCGCTCCCCCCTTCTATACGCTTCTCTCTCTCTCTCTCTCCCTCTCCTCAGCACATTTGCCTATCTTTTACATATTTCACATGCTGCGACTGCCACCGAATTGATTTTCAATTTTTACGCTCGCCTAAACGGAAAATTCATCATGAAACATGGAACATGGAACATGACAGATTGGACTTGTCGCAGAGGAGGCACATTTTTCACTTTTTCACAATGACACCAAGCAAAAAATGTTGTTACCCGCAAATTGCATCGACTAGAAGTCTGATTACTGCAAAATAACAGTATACGTCCTTCACAGTAGATTAGCATGAAGCTTTTGTAATGCCTTCAGTAATGTGCTTTAAGCAGCCATCAGCAGTTTATGACAAAGCACGCCACGGAGCTGAGCATTCTACGGGCAAATTCTTAAAAGCCTGTCAGTTGTCACAAAAATATGCAAACAATTTGCATATAATTACAAACATGTTTATGCCCAGGCTGAGAGCCTGCTCATCTTGTGTCGAAATACTTAACAAACTGAAGTTTATTCTTTTTACGATATTCTTTTACTACACACATAAGATGTCTTGGATATGCAAGCACAAAAATCCTTAACTTTGATAATGCACATAATAAATAAATGTCTTGAAAAGTTGTTTTTATAGCATATGGATCAAACATATATAACACACGTGTATGTATATATTGTATATTTTAGCCAATTCAGAGCTGCCTGAGCCTACCATTGAAATTGGCTATGATAATTATATTATATTCAATATATAGTTTTCTCTAAGATCGAATTACAATTTTATTTTTATTTTTGCAGCTACTAGGGTATTAAATATTCGAGCAAAGGTGTCTTGTCTCTTCTTATTTACATATTATTTGGCTGCTATTGTGGGCGAGATAAATATAAAGAAAGAAGATGAATGAAATGAATAATGCCTAAAGCAACGAAATCCCTAAGTTTTAGTAATCTGTCACCATATTATTTATGTTGTCGAAGAATGTTAAGCATTATTTTTATTATAAATAACCAATTTATTTATAAAACAACAAATACAATAGTTATTTATAGTATAATATGTGTTTGAATGGCAGTAATTCTTAAATATATCTTTAGTCTCTTGCTTCTTCAAGTCTGTTGCTACTTTAGGCTTAAGCTTAAGGTATTATTAAAATTTGTTGTTAAATATCAAACAGCCACTACATAGAGTAAACAAATACAACTAGTAGATAATAGAAAATTGAAATTTCGACGGATATTGAACGTGTTTTGCCAACATTATTGAACTTTGCTCATATTCCAAGTATTTGCAAGTTTGCTCAAGTTACGGCCACAATTTTAAATTTCCAATTCGAAAGGCAGAGTTAAAGATATATTGTAGCTCACTCGCATAGCCAGGCGCAGGCGTTTGAGGTGTCAAAAGGTGAGGTGTGAGCATAGTCGAGCAGCACACCAAATGGCTGGCCTTGCCATTGCCTTTGTTATGGCGTCCTGATTGTAATCACTTCCGCTTGCGTGAGCTCTTCTGCAGCTTTTTGACTTGGCCCCGCAAAACTGTTGGAATTCTCAGAAGCCAAACCAAGTTGACCTTCGTTTCATGCAGATTTGGCAGCTGTGACAGTGAAAGCCGCAGCCGCAGCCGCAGCGACAGATATCGCATCAATTTCCATTGAACTGCGACTAAATTCTTCAATTGTGAAAAAAAGAAGCCTAAGATAGCCTTAGATGGCCTTCAAGTAGCGCTTTGTTACTGAGAAAAAAATCAAATTCCATTTACTGCTGATAATCACTCACGTCTGTTTCATCTTTTTGCTGTGCCTCTTACATTAATGAGCTTTTGCTAATCAATCAATTCCAAAACAATATCTTCAGCTCTTGAAAAATCCGATGTACAGCTGCTAAGTAAAGCTATCACACTTTCAGCATACCCTTTTCGCAATGCGCACAAGAAGCTAAAAAGAAAACTTAAGTAAACTTTGTTCGAGTTGAGCTGAAAAACTACAATTTACTTTCAGGAACTTGGCCAGCTTACAGATAAGAGCAGAGCAGTAAAGCCAATGTTGGCAACATTCGTCGTCTTGCTTTGAAGTAATGGAACTTTGCGACTTGCGGTTAGCTACAGGTGCACCCCGGATAATGTCAATGTTCATTGTCCTTGCTTCTATTTCCTGTCCTAAAGTTGCGCCATTAGCTGGCTGGCTAAAGAAAGAAAACGCCCGGATTGAGCTGTAAAGCAAAGCAAATCATGTATTGTTGCGCAGCTGTTGCAATGCAACAACACTGCAAATAGAAACTAAACGTTAGTGCACTATGAAGTGAAGCTGGCAACGAGCAGGCAAAGCAGACAGTTGCATTAAATAGGATGCTTTGTTGACACAGTAATCCCTAGCATCTGAGTACAGCTAGAGTAAAGTACATTAAAGCTAGTTTCTCCTGCAGTTTGTTTGATTTGGAATACAAATTTTGTTTACTCACATCCCCATAATCAAGAGTAAATATTAAAGCCGAAGCCTATTGATGGCACCAACTCCAGTCACACATACACCTGGCAGTTGCCAACTAGGCAAATTGACCAGATCTCTGATTTGTTATCCCAATGCTAAACAACGCCTTCTGCCCATTGTAGCGCTGTTAGCATAGGGTAAAAGCTTTTAAGTGTTCAACAAACTCAACAGGCAAAGTAAACAAACTGCGTTTGATTCACAACTTAGCAGAACTGAAACCCTAGCTGTCCCTGCCTCCCGCAGGAACTTAACCCAGTTACACGAGAAACCTTTCGCCAGCATCGACTTTGTTTCATTAACTTTAATTTAACCTTCAATAAAACACTTAACCCATCGTTTGAGCACAGTCGCCCAGAGCGATAATTAAAGTTGAATCGACGTTTAAATAAATAGAATAGAAATTTTATTGCAGACAGCTCAAGTATCTGCCAGTCAGTATATTCTCGTAGCTGCTATTTGAGCTGCCATTGTGTCTTTGTTTCAATTAAGCACTTTTAATTGTGGCTTGTCAGACGGTCTTTGTTTGTCAGACGATTCGGCTTTGGCCGTCTACTGACATGCATCAATTATTTTCGGAATATTTATATTGTGTCCAATGATGATTCAATTTTGGCGCACTCCAGTTATTTTTAACTCAGCAATCGACCCAGAGCTCAGTGTTCCATGCAAAATTCAATGCATGGCAGCGATGCGACTTGCCATTGTTTCCATTTTAACAATGCAAAGCAATTAAACCCTTTCAACTGAAGCGGAAACACGCGCCTAAAAGCTCGCAACATTTTGTTATTCTCATCTTTTCTTTTTCTTTTTTTTTTGTGGTCTCGAATGTGTGACAGGCATGTCAAGAAGCAACCATGCCCACAAGCTCACAAGCCCCCACGCTCCACAGCAATTAGCAGCAACAGTCGCTGTCAGTTGCGGACGACGATACACCAGCACATGCATCTGATGGCCAAAGTTGGCGTGGTCGAAACTTTTGCCCAAAATATAAATCTTAGGTTCTCTGGCCAGACGTCAGCAACAGGCGCAAATAAAAAGGAAAAGGACAAGAGAGCACAACAGAATTCGGAATGCCCTTTTCACTAATCAGCATTATGAATTTCTGATATTATATGCCTTCTTGAAAATAATCCAAAATATTTAATGTTAAAAAAAATTATTTAATTAATGAATCATTCATCAGTCGTACTTCTTGTAAAAAAATTCAAGGAATTTAATATTCGTGATTCACAGTATGAAATTGGCAAGTTCTAGCGCAAACTACAAACTGAACCACAAAAATGTGAAAATGTCAAAAACAGACGGAATCCCCTTTCTGCAGAGTAAGTAATCGAAATAAAATTAGATGTGGCTAAAGTCTATAAAGTTCAAGACTTTCCTACATACATAAAAGTGTAAAAGAATCAAAATATTCTAAGGCCAAAGTTGATGCAAAATCTAATTTTATTTTGCATAAGAATTTAAACGGCGGCAGCCTTAATAATAAAATATAATATTCATGTAAACAATTATTTAAAGAGACCTATTTCTATGTGTACAGACCTATTTGTATTAAAAACAACTTTTTTTTAAACAAAATCAATCAATTAAAAACCACTTAAGCTGAAACTCCAATTGTGACTAAAGACAAATCTAAAAGAAATATAGTATATATAGTTAATACAATTGTAAAAAAGAATAACTTAATGCACCGTTCATAATTATTTAAATTAACCAAAAAGTCTAGATTTCTTATGAGATGACATCGAGTGGGACTCTAAGCTATTCAAATAATTTTCTTTTTATTTGTAAATTTCCAATCTACGACTTGTATATGCATAAATTCTGGTTATTCTCTTAAAACAGTTGTAAAACTCTAGTTATTAAGCGAAAAAAAGAAAAACATGTTTAAAATATTTTATACAGGTTATCCTAGGTTTAAAACTGTGATAGAGAAATCCTATAAAATCTTATCACATTTATCTTAAAGCTATATACGAGCTAATACTTGAAGTTTTAAGTCTTCTGTGTCTCTGGAGGTCTTAGAGTCAATGTCAGTGTCAAAAGACAGCCAAACACACAGACAATCATTGCAGCAAGCCGGTTTGCTCTTTCCATTCTTAAACAAGTGTAAAATAATGCATGCTTTATGTTTTCAAATGTTTGTTTTTTTTTTTTTATTATTAATAATTATTACACCTCAAAGAATAAAGCAGCGGCAAATTTTTTTGGCATGAGCGCTCTGAAAAGCGTGCCACAGTTTCTTTTAACAACTTTGTGGCTCTGTCGGTGGGTGGGAGCCGTAGATGCGGGCAATTTGACATGGAGATTAAATTTTTAATTAAACGCTTTGAGCACACACTGAAAAGCAGGTCTCCACATGAGTTGGCATACGCTCTGGGAACACGTGAAGAATCAACGATATACCACTTGGCGAATCATCGAGGGACGCATCCAAAGAGCAGTTAAACATAATTGAAAAGCTGTACGAAAAAAAAAACGACATGAACATCAAATCTCCAAAGAACAGGACCCAGGCAGGAAATATAATTGACATTGAATGACCTTAGCCAATCGAACTGGTGTGAATCAATAATTAAATAGAAGAACAATTTGAAGCACCAAGAGAAAATAAAACATTGTTGGCAATGGTCAGAAACAATAAAGAAAAGAAAATTAGGGCGCTCCAGCACAATGGAGCGTGTGCATATGTCCATGAGGACTCGAAGGACTCAATGCAGACTCAGCACAGCAACAACAGCACCAAGACAAACAAAAAGTGCGAAACAATTGCGTGCTAAACGCCAAAAACGTCAAAGTCAAAAAAATTGTTAGACATACGAAAAAAAGGAATAGAAAAAAGGAAACAGCAAGAGCAACAACAAATGAAAAGATAAATGACATTAGCAGGAAAGAAATGGAAACATGGACAATTCTATGACATGTTTACAGCACTGTCCATTAGTTGACTAAGCTCTCGATGTTTTAAATTAATTAAGGCCAGAGGTCAGACACGCAGCGTGCACGAAACCATTCTATTCATATTTGCCGATGTTCATTTGAATTTCTCGCTACCCTTTCATAGATCCTAATTCGGCTCAATTAATTTTCAATTTAAGTTCGTGTCAAAGTCTCTGTTATTTGGCAGATAAATTTGACATGAGCTAAGGACAGAAGCATTTAGTTCTATTCAGAATGTGTCGGTCAGTGGGAATTCCATAATATCCTATTTACCTTATTCCTCTTTCTTCAAATGAATCAACTTTTATAATAAATATTTAAAACTAATTTAATAGTTTCCTTTTTTAACTAAATTCTGTATTTCTCAGTATTAATACAGTATTTGTTTTTATACCCTGAGTCCATTATTTTAATATATATTTGAAAAAGATAAACAAAGAGAATATTTGGCTTATCCTATTAGAACCTGCTCTAACGACTTTAATCTTATTATTTCATTAAGAAAAATGTGTATTGGTTTTGTGGAATGTCTTTCATGCTGTCCTTCCATCTATACGTCCGTATTGAAGTTAAAGAGCTAAAATTTTAAATTTTCAGCATTATACTATAGGTTGACGGCAAAGCTCATCCCGATTTATTGTCACATTGTTCTCTATATAATGCTTTTAAGAATTTATACCATGCTTGCCGACATTATGAAATGTAAATCGAAAACGCTTAGGGCTTTTTGAAGTTTTTATTGATTTTTTTCCAGAATTTTATATTTTGTTATAGATGTAAATTGAAAATATGCTTAGCCGCAGTATTTGATTGTTTGCATGTATAATATGGCAGATATTTTTTCTTATATGCAGAGAATGGTTCATCTTACAGCATTAATTTCATTATTTTCTTCGAAATTGAAACAATTTATAATTGAAATTCGATTATTTTTTTTTATGTTATTGATACAAATAATTATAATATATATATGTATATATATATATATATATATATATATATATATATATATATATATATATATATATATATATATATATATATATATATATATATATAATAGCATCTAAAATATACAAAAAAGGAACAATTTATGGCGCTCGGGTTGTTCAAGGGCGACTCATAAGACTCATAAGAGATTTGGATTTTCTTTTATTATAATAAATGTAAATCGAATTTTTGGTTTTTTAATATACTTGCACTTAACAGTAAGACATGAGCTAAAAAAAAAAAACAAAACAAAATAAAATTGCAAATAAAAATTTGATATCGAGAGTTGTTGAAAAGGTTTCCCTTTGGTTTCTTCTCCATCTTTTATAAAGTATTATGTTTATTTTGTTATATTTACTACGGGAAGTAAGCACTTGATGGCAAATATTAAAATGAGGGCAGCACCCGGTTCTTCTGGGGCTGGCAGTTTTGAAAAAATTCAATCGTTGTTGAGGACTCAAAGGCTATATGTATAGTCTTTATGTAGATACATAAATTTATGTTTTGCTACTTTCACTGGTTTCCGGTTCTTGAGTTGGAAACTAAAAAGCTAGTCGTTGTTGGTTTCTGGGGACCCCATTGATGCATTCGTTGTTGTTGTTGTTCTTGTAATGTAGTTGTTGATGTTTCTTAGTTCGTTTTCGTTCGTTTACAAAATTGAGCGGTGAGCTGTCGGAAAATACGAAAATAAATGTGTTAAAAAATATGTACATAAAATAATCGAACAATAAACAAATATGAGAAACAATTTTTTTTTTAAGTTCACGTGCAAATTTTCTAATTAATTTTTGTTTTCTAATTTGTTATTCACAATTTATAAAGTTGTCCAAATTGTCAAATTGTTACCACTACTAATATCTATATATAGTTAAGTATATGAATGTACTACGAATATCAAGGGGAACTACGGGATTTACTACTCGTCAGATCATGTAGTATGCACGAACAATTTTGGAACATGCTGCGGAATTTTGTTTTTTTGTATATAATATTCTTACCAATTTGTTTGTATTGCATTTCGTTACATGTAATTTATGTAAATTAAAGTACAAAAAAATTACACAAGTGCTATATGATATAGCATCGGTTGTTATTAGAGCTAACGATTTTGAGTTGTGATTTGGCTTTATTTTGATGTTTATGTTTTTTTATGGTTTAGAAAATATCCTCTGCCTCAGCTGTGTTTGGCACAAAAAAAATGTAAATAAAATAAAAATAATAATGTTAAAAGATTCATTTTGAATAAAATTACAGTGGGAATTTCAATGAACTGAATTTCGACTAAGTATATCTAAGATACCGTATCTACCATATGCAACTCGCTCATGCTTTGAATATGTGTTCTTTGAGCAGCATTTGAAATGGCTTTCGTGAATTCCGAAATAGTGGTATAGATATTGCCAGTGAAGAGCAAAAGAAGAATATGTACAGGGTATATATATATATATATACACATATTTAGTTTGATATTGGTTTGCAACTACTTACGTGTCAGAGGTCTGGCTGGGTGTCTCGACCATAGATAACGGTTCTTCACCGGCGACAAATACGAATCACGGGCCACGGGACTCGAGGCGCGGGGCACCGAGGTGGCACGGAAGGGCACCAGATCATCCACATCCCACCAGAAGGGATCGCGCACAATCGACGAGATTGGCAGCTTGGGGCTGGGGCTCAGCATATCCCTGAAGCGGTTGCGTGGATGGAAGATTGGAAGTCCTATTTGTGGTTCGACATAGCATTTGGGTGCGTGTTGTTTCATTGTCAAGTAGCAAAATAATCGTGTTGTTGGTAAAGGGTATGCAATAAGATTTGTAGATTTGATTGTTGTTTGTTGTTTTTGTTTTTGTTGTTGTTGTATTGCAATGTATACAAGAAGAGCAGAAAGAAAAATATTTTTTGCTTGGCTTTTAAACTAAAATACAAAAATTAAACAAAAAAAAAAAACAAGAAAAGACAACATAAACAATTTTTTTTCTTGATATTTTCCATGCGTATGTGAGGTTGGAAAAATTACCAGAAAACGGAAGTAGGAGAAAATGAAGAATATATGTGGATAGGACAGAGAGAATTTAATTTCAACAGGATAGGAAACAGGCGCTACGAAAAGCAATTCTAAAAGCAATGGGGGAGGGAGAGTAGCATTTAGGTTTAAGGACTTTAAGCACGGCGCTTACTGCTGAGCTAACATATATTTTTGTTGCTATGGCTGTTGTCAGAACGTAATAAAAATATTGTAGGACAACAGCCAAAAGAAATAATAATATATATATTTTGACAAATTCTGGCGACAGGCACTGCGACTGAAACAGATACGAACGCATCGCGAAAAATATGGCGATAATTTTTCAACACGTTCATCAACATCAGCATCAGTAGCGTCATTATCATCATTGCCATTAAAAACAACAACGAGAAAATTTTGTCTCTTCTTGTATAAAAGGAAAACGGATAAGAAGAATTTCGATTTTTACCCTCAGCATCGTAGGCGACTTCGGTGGGGCGTGGTCCCCAGCGACCGGCTTTGACAGGAGTGGGACTTGGCGAGCCGGCGCGCTCAAAAATTGAAGGCCTAATGGCAGCTGCTACCTCGGCCTCGGCATCGGCCGCGGCCACTGAAATTGTTGGCAACTTACTTTCAAAGAGTTCATCCAACGGTTCCAGCGAGCTGGCGCGGAAGCTTGGCCTCGTGAACGGAGCCAAGCTGGTGGCGCGATCGAACACCGATGGTCCACCACGTGGCACGCTGCCCTCACGGTTCCAGTAGACTGGTGGTGGCACATAAGGCTCGCTGCCAGCCCGGCTCGTGCGGCTAGGACGGAGCGGCGAGGCCGAGCGACGGGCTGCAAAAATTATAAATAAAACACAAATATATAATGCTATAGTACTAGCCACCTCTCAGATTACCTCGAGTTAGATTACATTCCCTGTCATGGAAGTTTTAATTCCCAGTTTAAATTGATTCTAATAATTTACGATTTCTTTACAATTTAAAAAACAAAAAAGTTTACTAAGTAACATTAAAAAACCTTTATATAGTTATCAATATCAACTAAAAGATGATTCAGCCTGATAAAAACCAGTTAAATTTCATGATTTAAATAAAATGTTTCGCTGTGATTTATTTTAAAGATTAATCATAATATTAGCTTTACCTGCATAATCTGCATTAACTCTCCATTTTCAATGATTCGAAAATAAAATAGATGAGAAATAAATTCAAAGTTCAAACATAAATATATATTTATAACTAGATTGAGCAACATTGTTTAGAATTCCTCATTGAATATAAAAATAAATTTGAATGTTTGGCCAGTCAGCTATACACTAAGAAACTACAAAAACACACAAACTTATAGAGACGTGAATAGAAATGAGCTTTCTCTTGTTGATAAGGGATTTTCTTTGACAATTTTCTTGACATGTTGGCTTATTTGCTCCACATTCCTAGCTGAGCAAACTCTAAGGTCTTTTGACTACGTCAAAGAAATGTGTATATGGCACTTTTTCTTAGAAGTAAATAAGAATATATGCAGTTGAGTGGCTGCTCTGTTCTGCTTTGCTGTGCTCTGTCGACTGCTTTAATCTTTCACATTAATCAAATGCATCGCTTCCATTGCATTAGAAGTCGCAATAGAACTGATATTAAAAGAAGTCTGGTACTTACCGAATTAGTTTCCGAAGAAAACAATATATACAAAATAAAGCAACCCAACGATGATTACATATATCGAAACCCTTAAGAACACACTAAACAAATGACATAGTACAAAATTACAAAACTGTGGGCACGAAACAATTGGAAATTTTTGATACAACAATTCAATTGATGTTTTATATTATGTTTTTGCAATTTGCCTTTTAATTGAATACTGCCAAAAGAGAATTTCAGATAAGTTGAATACATTGAGCATACGATTCGTTAAATATTTCATTTGATTTTTAGGTTTAGTTTTTTAAGTATTGGCAGTTTATTTACAGGCACCTCACAGTGTATGTATCTATGTTCTTTTTAGTAGTTGGAAGCTGGGGGGCGACGAAGAGATGATATAGACGTACGCACAAGTGGACGAGGGACAACAGAGAGTATTAATCAAATTAATAAAAGAAATGAAAAAATAAAAAAAATAAATAAAATTTAAAAAAAAACTATTTTTAAAAATTAATCAAAAATGTAACAAACACAATATTACAAAAACGACAGAAAAACTCATTTGTCGATCAAAACTATATGCAAAACACAGTTGGTTTGTATTTAAAAGTTTTTATTAATTCCTTTTGTATTAATCTAAAAGTTTTGTTTGGAGTAATGAGTTCAGCTCGGTTCAGTTCAAGAGCGTGAGAACATGATTTTTCATATAGACTTTCAGCTACATATACATACATATATAGCATATAATTATATACATATATATATATATATATATATATATATATATATATATATATATGGAATATAAAAATTATCTATTGTACAGCTGTTAGAAAAAAAATGGTTAAGGCTTAAAATAGTTGAATGTGGGCTCTGGATTTTAATGATAGAATAGAATGGAGCTAAATGAGTTGTGGCGCATGATCTGAATGCAACGGGAAGTTAAAATGTTTAATATATATAGAGAGAGACATGTTTATTTAAATTTTAATTGATGATATCTGCACTGTATGTCTAAATTAAAATAAGCATTTGTTTTTATTTTATATATGTTTTGTTTGGTTTTATTACTTTCGTTGTTTTTCCTCATGTTGTATAAATAAGTTAAAAATAAAAATTAAGTAAAGCATCATATCATACAATGAAACATTTAACGAAATTATTTTGTTTTTGTTTTTCATTTACTATATCAGGGCTGGATTCTTTTTACAGACGTATTTTTATCATTAATTGACAATTTCTGCATCATTTTACAATTTACTAAATCTATGCCAAAACAAAAGCTTTTAACCAGTTAGCTTTTCTCGAATGTAAACGCTCAGCGCTTCAAACTTTAATTGCTGCAAAATATAGTATATATACGATACAGTGTTAAAGACATATAGTTCGTTTAGGCAAATACTCGAATTTAGAAATCGTCAAATGGAAACTTGAACAAAGCGAATTTCTTGGGCTTAAAAATTTGCTTGTCAAGTTTCGAATTGGTGTTTTCATGTTGTTCTTGTTGTTGTTGTCTGTAAATGTGTTTGAGTGAATTTGAAAAAATTCTGTTGTTGCCTTTAGATTGTTTCGAATAGATGTTGTTGTTTGCTATTTTTTTTTCTTTCGTGCTTACATTTTGTAATTTTTGACATTTTTACAAATTAATTTTTTCAAGTATCTGGATTCGCTTCATTAAATTTTAAATTTCGTTGATTTTCATATAAATGTTGTTGTTGTTGTTGTTGTTATAGTTGTTGGTGTGTTGGCTACTCTTTTTGTTGATGTTCTTGTGAGTTTGTTTCTTTTTCATTTTTTCTGATTTGACGTATTTAGAAAATGTCTTTGATATCCTTACCCTTGTTGAGTTCAGCCAACAGCTTATCCTCTGGCTCGTATTCCAAAGGCACCAAAGAGTTTGGTGTGAGTGGCTTGTCCCTCAAGTAGAGACCATAGCGAGATGGGTATCTAAAAAAAAAATATGACATTTTATATCAGTTCATTGTAGGATTATGAATAAAATTTTGTTATTTGCTGTAATCCCATTGACAACTTTTATAATCTACTCAAAAACAATAAATATATAATTCTGCTCTTGTAAATAAATGTTTTTGCATTGACTCAGCTAACTTACTGAAGCTGAAGGAGAATTCACATACATTTATTTGTTTACATATACTAAATAAATTCAAGTTTTAATTAGGATTATACATATGATATAGTCAGTCTACACACCTGCGCTCAATTTCTTGCATGCGCTTCAAATGATCATTCCATGCCTTCTCTGCATCGTAATTAGCTGGAACTGTGAAAAAAAAGTATTTAAATCAATGCTCAAGTTTACTAAAAATGAAATACAACTATTGAAAAGCGAAAGCAGGCAATTTGAACGTAACACAAGCAAAAATTCCAATATGCTTACATTTGAAGGCAGGATAAAAATTTATTAAAATCTGTTAAATTGTGGGGCTCGAAGCGATTGCGTTTGCGTATGCATTTAATTCCCATTTGTCAATAAAAGCAGTTGGATATACGTACGATATTTATCCAATAAAAGCGGGGATTAACAAATAATAGTCAGCAAAAAAGAAAAAAATTTAAAGTATTTATTAAAAAAGTTGCATTTGAACTAAATAAGCCTTGGAAATGGAAAAGTCATGAATATGAAATCAAATGATGCTTAAATTCGGAATTCGATACAAAATACCTTGTGAGTCTCATGAATATTAAATGCTTAATTAAAAAACGTTTTCCACAGCAAAAGAAATTGTTAAAAAAAAAGTTTCATATTTTTATTGAATTTCAGCCAACAGAAGAACTACATAAAACACAGGGCTATAAATCATTCTGAGTATTATACTACACAGCTACGGCTACAGATTCTTCTTTTAGTATTTACTAAACATATATGTATATATAACTAAAATGTTGATTCTGACTATAGAGAAAAGTTTCGTAGTGCGCTGCGTTGAAACATATATATTATATATATTTTTTTATAAATATATTTTCTTAAATTTTTTTGTCGATAAACATTTATGTTTTTTCTGAAACATTTTGCGAGAAAAAAAGAAAGAAAGAAAAAATTGGTTAGTTCGAAAAAAAATAAAAAGAATATTTGACTGTAGGGGCACCAGGCGGGATGGGATGTGTGTAGGGTATTAAATAAATAGAGCAGGGGAATGGACAAATTATCAACAATCGCGAAATTGTTAAAGAAACAGAATGTGTATCTAAAATTATGTGCCTCAGTTATTTGATCCGAAGCACGCATGAGCAAATAGAAAATGTTCTCCCAAGCCTTATGTATACCGCTATACATTTTTATATGTATATATAAATATCCATCACTCTGTGTTTACCAGCAGAAAGCTTATGAACATGTGTATATTTTGCCTACAACTTTTGTGGGCCTTTGCCAAAAAGAAAAAGAAAAAGAAAAAAAATTAAATACTAAAAATCATTGACGTAATTCTATTTTAGCTGTGAGGCAGTTCTTTCATTTTCATCTCTTTTATTATTTATATAATTATGAAATCATAGAGAAAAATGTAGCTTAATTTTAGCAGACCGTCAGCAATTCAAGGTGTGCTACAGGCCAAATGCAAATGGATGATTGACATATGCAATGATTGAAATGCGTTGACTCTCCGACTGAGTCATCAAATGAAAAATAAATATAACTATTGAATGCCGTTGATTGACTGATTGATGGAAAGTCGAAGTTCTGTAATCAATTTTCTGATTGTGATTACGATTGATTTTATATATGCTGATTGATTGATTTGCTTGATAATGGCAGATTTGAATGATGAGTGAATAAACTGAGCCTCTCAAATGCACTGATTGACGGCATGATTGAGCCATAAAATGAAAGTAAAGTAATCAATCAAAGCTCATAGGCAGAATTAAGAGTTGTGCGGGTTACTGTTGCTGTTGCTGTAGGAAAAGTCGTAGTACTCCGATTAACAGCTCATTCAACTGGCCAACTTACTTGTTCTGCTGTAATGATGATCGTAGATGGCACGTGGAGAGTAGCCATAGGTGTCACGGCTCACTGGCAAGTATCTGTAGCCAGATGACTGAACGCGCTCGTTGGCCGTTGCGGGCTCATCGTAGATGCTCCTGTATGTGGGCGAATCCAGGTACGAGCTGTATGGGCGAGAAGCTCTTGGCGCTTCATGAGCGCGAATATCCTCGGAGCCTGTGGAGTAGTTGAGTACGAATCAAATATTAACACAAATTGATATACACTATCATTATTTGTCTTACTTCATTAGTTTTTTGCGCTATTGCAGCCTTTTGGCTAATTGCCAAAAAATTGATTTCATTTATGTGCTTCGTATTCGAAATTTTTGTTTCAATTTTCTTTTGTATTCTCTATATGAGCGCCTAGTTATTTTGCCTTGGCGCAACAACCGCATTTTTTCGCTTTGTTTGGCTCATGAGCACATAGTTAAAATATTTTCAATATGCATATACAAGAGATACATATATATATATATATTTTATATATATAATTTTGAAAAAGCTCTTCACATTTATGTGAGGCTGTGAGTGTAGCTTTTTAAATGACACCTGCCAAAAAAAACAGACCAAATTTCTATATGCTGCTGAGCTATTTATGTTGCTACCAGTTCTATAATACTTTTTATAGGATGCTCCTCTCAAAATATAATACAATAGCAGACAGAGGTATTCATAGCTCAAAGGCTTTTATGTTTTTTTTTTCAGTAAAATTATAATGAGCTTACCCTTCAGGGATCTGATGTAGGATTGCCAGAATTTGGCCTTCTTGCTGGGGCTCTCATTGCGCCCAATCATTTCCAAATGGTTTTTGAACATTTTGATCGATTTGTTTTGTGTCTGTCAAGCACAAGAAATATTCGTTGAACTCGTTCGCTGCAATATCAAAAAGTTTACCAACTTTATTAACAATTTCTTGTATCTGTTTTTTTTTTATTTTATTGTTAATTTTATTTTTAATTTTATTGTAATTGTTTGCACTTTGCACCAAAATTGAACTGTGTCTTTTTTTCTGTCAACGCCTAAATTTACGAATCTGAATGTTTTATCGCACGTTTTGGCTCTGTAGTCGATCGTTCAAATGTCAACACGCACGAGAGAGTTGTTTTCCTCTAGAGGAGGCTGATGTACAAATCTTGTCTGACTCGGCGCTTTTGCTCAGTTCGAAAATAAACAGACTGTGTGCCACTTAACGGCAGAGCGAAGTATTCAAAAAAAATGGTATAAAATAGTTGTCTAGTTGTATATATATTTATATAATATACATATATCCACAACAAGATCAATCACTAAAAATAAATGTATTTCTCAAATAATATCGTCAGAAATATATATATACGCATTTATGTATATACATATCATAAAATCTATATACATTTATTTTTTTACACTCTCTATAAATACATACATATTAAAGACGAGCAAAATTCTATATACATGCAGAGTATATGGCTACTTATTCGCGTGTGTGTGTGTCTGTGTGTGTGTGTGTGTGTGTGTGTGTGTGTGTGTGTGTGTGTGTGTGTGTGTGTGATGAAGATCGGCGCGAGCTGCAGCTAAATTTGAGTTATTTTTAAATGTCCTTGAGTTAAATTTTTCCTGACAAAGAAGACGACGCTAAAATTCTCAAGTCAATTGAATCGAATTTAATTATTTTTTGACAAAAAATAGTTTTTGTTTATTAAGACTGATTCAGAAAGGTATTTATGCCTTCATATTATAATTTCTATGTTTTATGCCTTCATATTATAATTTCAATGATTATAAACTCAATGTTCAATTCAATTGAAAAACCATGTTCAACATTTAGATTCGCATCAGGTTGGACACTTCACAATTTCTTTGCTAATTTCCAATCAACTTCATTAATGTTCACTTGGTGTCAAATGTCTTTGGATCTTATATAATCAGCCATTTGCAATCATATTTTGTCATAATTCCATTTTGAAATGGACTCAGTTTAATGATCACGTTTTAAATTCGAAAATATATATATTTTGTATACACTTTGTTGATTGTTTGACACAATAATTATTCAGTTATACATTTGTTCCATATTTGATTTGAATTGATTTTTATTTTTAATTATGCATTTAATTGCTCATATTCTATTAAAGTTGATTATTTTTGCTATGGCTTACAATTTGCTTTACTCCTAAAAAATAGCGATCTATCCTCAACGAAGAATTTTTTCAAACTGCAAACCGTTCGAAATTCGCCTCACCAACTTTACTCGTTTCACCATTTGCCATTTGTTTCAGAAAAAGCACGATATTCCTTTACGGCGTAGGTAGCCGATCTCTATATCTACATATATCCATACCTCGACGAGTATGCGTGCATGTGCGAGTGTATGCGTGTGCGAGTGTGTGTGGCCAAAAGCTCAGCAAGTTCGGCTATAGCTATAGCTTTTAGCCAATATCTCAGTGGATAGTCGAGGGCGTCAGCGCCCACTCATTGTTGTGGATTCGAAGGCGATGACGGCGATAGTCACAAAAAGAAAGTCCCATATTAACCCACACACATATAGAACACAAAACCACATTTCATATCATAATATCTTCTACATTATATCTTTATATTTTTGTACAATTTTCTACATACTTGGTGCCATTCATATTTGTGCTCTTAAATCATTTTGAACAAACATTATCCGTAGAAAATATGTCAATTGTGATATTGAAATGAGCATTGAACTTGGTTTTGACTCAATCTCAAATTGAGTTGCAATTAGTTAACATCATTTTATTTTTTATATATTAAAATGCTTGTTTAATATATTTTTAATTACTTATAACAATTCTCTTTAGGGGATTAGAGATCTATTTGTTAAATATAAGATTGCATAGAAAGATTTAATAGTATAAACATTCTTTAGCAAATGCTATTCCTATATGCAAAATATAAAAATAAACTATTCCAGTAAATAAATATTGCTAAGTAGATGGGATTAATGAGGGAAGTCTGTATACTTAATGAAAAAGTTTACGAGGGCTGTCTAAAGAAACTCTGAAAGACAAATATTTTATTAATTTATTTCTCTTATTATCTTCCGTTCATGTGAATAAAACAAAAAAAAAAATAAAAAAAAAACTTTACAAACAATTTATTTTATAAGATATACGATATTTTTCGATTCTTCAATCTTCTTTTGTGTTCCTTGTGAAGGTCGTCAACTTTTCGATCTACCCTTGTATATATATGATATTAACAATGCAACGTTTTTTTTTTTTTTTCATTTATGTCAGCATTTTTCACATATTTTTACATGAGTGCATTTTGTTTATAAAACAAAAATACCTGCATACGCTAATGGAAATCGGAATTTGAATATCTAGCTCCATGTGGTTAATAAATAAATAAATTGCCCCGTGCGTAAACTAAAAGTCCGCAATTCACAATAAACAAAGCTGAAAACATAAACAGGAAAACCATCTGTAGCAAGTCGAATGTGGGCGTAGGTGACATCCGATCTGAAGAGAAAAAAGTATCTTATCCAACCGCTAGACTACTGCCTAGCTAAACAAATTTATTTTATTTATGGTGCTATTATCTGGGCCTTGCATAGGCAAGTTGACCTTCCAGTCAACAAATTATTCAATCGTTTAATTTTCTGAGAGGCTTTATAAACTTATTGCCAAAATTCCAATTTGATTCTAAATATCTTAAAGTAAAACAAACTAAACTCGATTTACGTCAATTTTCACTCTTCAAGAATGCTGTTGCAACTGTAATGGACTTTGTCTCTGTTTGTTTACGTTACGTAAGATAGAAAATCTATGTTTTCTTTTTTCCTCAAGCAAGTAAATATACAAATGGGCTTAACGTAACTTGTGGACTTGATCTTGACTTTGTGGGCAAGAACACCTAAGATAAAAAGAACAACTGAGAAAAAAGAAGAAAACTCTTAGAAAATACCTGGCATAGAACTCATTTGGCAAATCGACATTTAAATGGCACCTACTAAAACTTTCGTATTAAAAATCGTTTCAACTTTTACTTTCTGGCACACATTCGAATTGGCCAAGCGAAACAATTTGGTCTCATTTTGACAAAAGCAACAAAACAGAGCCAAGTTGAAACTAAAAGTAGTTTAATTACTTTGATGTTCAGCTAAATGCCAAGTGAAAATGACTCTCACTTTGTGCCCTTAAATGGTCATCTATATCATTTCTTTAAGATAATCAAAGATATTTGCGGAACGATATGAACAGAAATACTCACATGTGACTACATAGCCAAAATTCTGTATAAACAAAAACTAAATTGCTTTTGGCTAATGCCTTTTATTCTATTCTATTTTAGTTACAAAACTCTAATCTCAACATTACTACATTTCAGTTCTGCATTGAGTTGACTTTTATAATTGTTATCATTAGAACAGAATTTGATTAGAATGCAATGATTAAAAAAAAACTCATATTTAAAAATTTCGCTGACAACAAGAACCTTCGGCAAAAACAACTTCGACCACCATCCATTCACTGCCTGGAGCTGTGAGCCCGTAAAGTAAAGTAAAAGTAAAGCAAATGTTTTCCCATTAAAGCCATCAATACCATCAATAGATTGCCTGACTCAACGATTTCGCATCAAGCCAAAGCTTTAATTCGAGTGTTTCAATGATATCGAATCAGTTATACAAGCCGCTATTCCCTCAGGTGTTGAGCACGAGCTACCGCTTATAATTCCCAATTGGCTCTGCCCACAGCAGACAAAGCCATTAGCCGAGATGGATATACATAGCTCTTTTTCCACCAAACTGTAGCATTTCCGACTTAACCCAGCTTAACTTTAAGACAGCTGAATAAATTATTTATAAAAAAAATCCTAATTATTTGCCAACTAAGAATTTCACGCTGCGCCCACAAAATAAACCATAAATAATCTACATATATATGAGGCAATTATTAGGAAATGAGGTCAATTATTAAGATAATTTCTTTGTGCGCTAGCGTTAGCGCTCTCACTCTCACTCTAGCTCTCTCATCTCAATCGATCTCTCTCACTCACACACTCCCGTTCTTGAAGTGCATCACAGCTGTAATTTAGCTGTTGCCAAATAATTTCCCATAAACTATTGACAAAATGCCACACTGTCAGCTTAACAGACAGCCATATTTATAATAGATTTATACTAATTAAATATCTACAGTAATTTGTATATAATGAAACGAAGCATTAATTCTCTGTTTGAATACCCAAAGTTATTGTGCACTGCTGTTCGAGTGTCGAGTGAAATGGAACGAAACGAAACTGAAAATTCACAATGTCAACGCGGCGTATGAGCAATTTTCCACATTACGTGAACTTGTCTAGAAAACAAAAGCAGGGGCACAAAATCGAATCAGTGCTTGAGTCATGCCATTATGTTAAGTTAACCAAGAATAATCTGCGTATGTGTGGAAAAATATGTAAAATTAAACGAAACTGAAAAGCTCTCGATACCGTATAGCCTATATGCTATGTATATTTAACCTTAACATATAGCAGCCACCTTCAAAGCGCAAAAATTTTCAAATACATTTACTCAAGAATGATAAAAATAAATATGTGCATGTATATACATATGTATATTTATTGTATATTTACGACTCTCGGATCATATGTATATATATCTACCTATTACTCTCTCTCTCTCTCTTTCTCTCTTCTCTCTGTCTATATTTATGTATAAGCAATGCCCTGCTGGGTCTTGGTATATCTCTCGGCATTACCCACGCAAATGAACTTGAAAATTAATTGTTTGCCTCATAATTACAATCATGTATGAATATATACATACATATGTATATAGCTCTGTACATAAGCGAGCTATGTATACAGCAGATATTTTGCCCATTGCCAAGTAGGTGTTGTGTTTGATTCTATAATGTATATGCATTTCAGACATTTCGTTTGTTTATAAATTCATTAAAATGTTTTTGCCATCATTTGGCGTATGATGCGAGTTTATTCAGAAACTCGAAAAATCAAAATAAATAATGGCTCTATCCAGCAGACACCTTGAAGCGAAACTCTTTAAGCTATAGCCTACCATTGATTCAATCTCCGACTGCAGCGAGCTTATTTAGTTATATTAAACTCTTTCTATCTAAGTGATGCCTGTCAAAATCTGCAAAACAATTTGCACCTTATAGCACGTCATCACTCACTGTCAATGGCCATGACAAATTTGCACATCCATCTAGTGCGTTACATGGCGATGGTCAAGGACATTAAGGTCAGCTTTGCAATGTCCGACTTTGAATGCACTTTTGCTA
Source organism: Drosophila stalkeri (assembly GCA_035047405.1). Taxonomy (NCBI): domain Eukaryota; kingdom Metazoa; phylum Arthropoda; class Insecta; order Diptera; family Drosophilidae; genus Drosophila; species Drosophila stalkeri. The sequence goes on along the minus strand of JAWNPR010000142.1, from coordinate 28,954,017 downwards.
GTCTGTGGAATATGTAGTTATAATTTGACATGATTGATGATAACAAGCCGCGAAAAGCTGCCAGCAAGTGCGCTTTAGTCTTTTAAGAATATTTTTATGTTTGTTTTAGTTTTTCATTTATTGCAAAAGTCATTTGCCTGCAAATGTGTTTAGTTTCTTCTTCTTTTCCTTTTTCTTTTTCTTTTTTTGTTATTGCTGTCAGTCAAATGTGAACATTTTATGGGCTTTGAAACACTGTTGCTGACAGTTGCACTTTGTCTAGCTTAATTAGTTGGGATTTGCGATAGGCACGTGTCTAAATAGAAAACTCACCTCACACAAGGCTTTTCTATAGTATATATTAAGTATATATTATAATAATATTATTATTATTATAAGTATTATTTTCATTATTATTTCTATTATTGATATTATCAAACATTATGATAAAGTTCCATATACAATTATTATTATATTTGTTTTAAACATAGACCAAAGCTATAATTTTGTAACTTGAAAATTATTTGACGTTCCTCTTGTTTAACATATTTTGTATTGTATATGAATGATATCATATAGGAATAAATATTAGTTTGAACAAATAAATTGTCTCGGCAAGCAAAAATTCATGTTATCTACTTAATTTACTATGACATTAAATCCCTTTAGAAAATATATACAAATTCTTATTTTAAATATTATATAAATAAAAATAAAACGTTTTAGTATTTTTGTCTCAACATTTTGAAATCATATTTTTAAATTTATTAATTCATAAATAATTCCATTTATGTTTATAATTATTGATTTTGTATTTCATAAATTTTTTGGTATACTCTTTGCAAGAATGAAACGAGTATTTCAGTTTTATGCGTCCGTCCATCTGTCCATATAAACATAAAGCATTTAATCACAGTTCGAGGCTAGCAACTTAAATGCTTATATGGTATCCTAGTCTGATAGTGTCAATAATTTCCAATACTCCCAATTAAAAACGCACTTGAAGCAAGCAAACAATCCAGAGTATATATGCACTTGTGTAGATTACCCTTGACTAAAATTGTATGTCAATAAAATTATACTAAAAATAATAAAAAATATATTTAACTCCAGTTTCAACTGTATTGAGGGTAAAGACTTAAGTTTATTATCTGGGTAATTGCCCAGAAGATTATTTATTCGCGCCCAAATCTTGTGGACTATCAAACATTAGTCTATAATGCTTTGTATGGATCCAATAAGTATTTTGATCGTTATTGGCACTAGAGATTTTTAATTTGTATATTTATAGTATTGTATGCCAAAATTATTTAACAAGTTCTAAAATCATTAAGTTTTCGAGTTGATACTTGTTGGAAAATTGTCAAAAATTGAATGCGAATCGTAATAGAGTATTATACAGTCAGTAGCTCCTTAGCTCGGATCTTCGGATATTTACCAAAGCACAACAACCTGTTTCTCTTTTAAATATCCCATAAAATTCAAGACTTTTGCTTGTATCCCATTAAGTGGCCACCCTCTGTGTTTCTTTTCACGGGCGACCACTTCCTCGGATCTCAGTTGATCTCAACACCCTATTGATAGGGTGCTGACGTCACAGAGCAGAGCAAAACAGAGCAGAGAGTCACATCCTGTTTATTATTTTGGCATTTCAAACGCGCAAAATGTAAAACACAATCATATACCTAAAATATATACAAATGGGCAGATCTGTCGAGATATTTGCATGTCCGTCGGGTATTCCATTCATAAATAAATGCCGCGGCGTAATTGGCCAATAAAAGCAAGACAACGAAAATGTAATAAAAAAAATAAATAAATAATATTTAAACCGAAAGAACTGAAATATATGACAGCATTTTGGACAATGTTTTGAACCGTTTGGCACAAGTGTTTCGAGGGCCATCGAAATGCCCAATGCCAAATGCTTCAGAGGAAAAGCGCAGTAGCCTCGTCGAAATGGAAATTGAAAGTTGTTGTTATGATTATTGTTTCTTGTTTAATTTATATTTCTCTCAATGTTGTGTTGACAATTTTGTCTAGTTTCTGCTTGTCGCAAGTCTAAATATGTGATTTTGTTATTTTTCGAATTTTCCTTGCTTCGCACATCATTGTGTTTTAAAAATAGCTTCGTTCTCTGTATATCGAAAAGATTTATATGCCTTAAAGCCAGCTTTTTTAATAATGTTTTCCCAAATACATTTTAGAAAAAAAAAAAGCAGAACAGGAAAATACTAAAAATATATTTTCCTTCTCATTTATACAGCTGACGTCAGGGGATTATGTTTTTGTTCAGCTAAAATCATATGAGAAATTTAATTATATTAAACTTCTGAGATCAATTGACCAAAATAATAGACGACTAAGACCTGTGCACTTTCTCGCATAGCTGCATAATACTCGTTCAAGATGCTCAATTGATGGGAAAATGGATAGATTATCTAAGTTTTAAATATATTTGAAGATGATATCTATACTATCGATTTTCATTTTCCATTCGGTAATAGAAAAAAATGTTAGAAATTAATTTTAACCTTAACATTGAATTTCAAATGACAAACCTTTTTTGGATTAACCACGTCCAGTGATCGTGGTAGAGTAATCATAGATTACAGGAGCTATGAGAAAATTGAAGATCAAATTTTCGGAGATATAAAAGTTTGAAATTCTGTGAATATATATTGCAAATTTTTAAATATATAACTTTAACAACCAGACAGACGGACGCAAAGTAATAAGCATATATTTTTGATGAAATTAACTTTACTAATTAGAAACTTACATGACATTAAAATTTGAATATGCTTTTAGGCATATTGCCGGTACGGCTAGGCGGTCTAGTATACTACATTTCACAACTTTAAGCCAATAACTCTCTGAATGTTGATTTGCAATTATCTCTAGTTTATTGATGAAATTATTGACTCTGTGCAAAACCAATATACTCCCTTCATATCACGCATGAGTATCAGCATGACGTTCAAAGCAAATCAATATGATTGCATTTATATGATAATAAATTTCACTTTTTCTGAAACACAATTTCCATTAAATGCAATGAAGTAAACCAGGCGAGCGAAATGCAAATTCCTGGTTTTCCATAAATTTATTATATTCGTTTTGTTGCTTTTTTTAGCTTTAGCTTGTTGATTTTATGCGCTGCGCTGAGAGATAAATGTATGAATGGGTGGGATAATAATAAAGCATACAATGAAATATGTTTATGACAAAACAAATGACAGTAAAGCGTGAATAAAGCCATGCAAAGTGAGAGTAATGCCAGATTTTATTTCCTATTTGTATTTCTTCCTGCCTTATTTTCTTGTAGCACTCGCCCTGTCACTGGGCGTCTCTTTAAAGCCATGCCAGGCCAATTCATTTTTGATGTAACCACGCAATCTCAAAGGATATGCGATGCGGTAATTGAGAATGTTCTTTGCGCAACTTTCGTGGTATCCGAATTCTCGGCGGCATTCCATTGAAATTATTTACAAAATTCACCTTCAGTGTGATATTTTCCAGTGAAACTCTTTGCCTCATCTGTTATGCCAGCATGAACCTCGGAGCCTGCTCCTAATTTGAAGCAGATTGTAAGCAAGTGCAGCCTCGAGTCTCGTTCTGGTTGCATAACTCAATTTACAGCAGCTAATGCTGGGCGCATATGACATTCAATTGACACGAACATATGCTCCGCCGACTGCAGCAGTAATGGGAACGAATGTCACCCTGGTGTCCAACCGGCTGGCTGTCGCAGCTGTTTATTATGCAAGTTTGTGCTGAGGAGTCTTCAAGGCAATGTTGGCTTGAATATCTGGCCAATTACTCGCTCTCTAGTTAGCTGCAGCGGCAGGTGCCTTTGAATGCAATTGAATTAGCGTTGATTCGAGGCGAGCCACTTCTCAGATTGCCAACGAATGTGCCACCAAAGCATGCCGCTCTATATAAATAGCAATTGTCCTGCGCATTTACACTTAATTGTTGGCTGTGTACACATAAATTGACTTGCCTCAATTAACAGCCACTTACGTTGGCAATAAAGGGCGGCCGAGTGCTCTGCCCGACTTAAGCCCAAATTAACTTGAATGCCTGACGGACACAGAAGCATTCCAGTCATTGCGATACAAACTGTATCGGCGCACGCTGCGTATGCGTTATAATTGAATATGCTCGCTCAGATTCTTTCTCCTGGCTACTCGTGCGTTTAATTGTATTTCTTGCCAACTGCAAACTTGATTATGTTATGCACTCCTTTATTGACAAACCAATTTACTAGGTCATTTTTTTATGCATTTCTCAATACACTGGCTCGTCAGTGTGGAATAAATAGTTCAGAGCAAATTATATTATATAGCATTTACCTCTTGGACAGATTGCATACAACTTGAAATTTAGAGCATTGGTTTAAATATATATATATATATATATATATATATATATATATATATATATATATATATATATATTTAGCTGAAGTCTAGAGTAACATAAATCTAAAATTTAATTAAACAAGTGGTAATTTTAAATGTATTTCGCTACCAAAGAGACGAAAGAATTATTACAGAGGCATCGCTTGAGGAAGTCAACTATCGAATTATTAAGTTTTTAGCAATAAAGTTGTTTGCTGATTTTCTCCGCCAGAACAATTTCACACATATAAAGATGAACGGCAAAACGAAATAAAAATAAAAATGAAATTTGCTCACTTTTGCATATAATGAGTATAAAAGCCAAGAAATGGGCATTTATTGATTACCGTCATCAAGTTGCAAGATTCATATATTAACCATCATCGAGATGAGCCTAAGCTGAGGTATTTGACATGCCATTTTTTTTTCTTTTTTTTTTTTTGCTGCTGCAGGCTCTTGAATCGTGACTAAGCGAATCAGGAAAACGTGCCATGCCAAATGAAAAGTCAACAGCTTTAGACAAATAATCACAAATTTTCTGTCACTTGGCCGCCCAATTGTTGATTTAAACCACAAAGCGATGAAAACTTCGCATCAAAAGATGAGCCAATCTATTGACATATTTCCCCAGAGGCAACACGAAAAAAATTCAACAGATTTTGCTTTGCAGCTGGCATAAATTATGAGGCGCCAAATGTCTGGCGCATTGCAAAAATGTCAACATTGGGCGCTTGCCTCCGGGGATTGGCCCACAATGTGCACAGTTATCCATGGCAACTGAAGCCACCCGGTGCTGACCACAAATTCTAATGCAATTTACATGAAAAACACGACGGGGCGTATACTTAATGTGAGAAATGTTCCAAATCAATTCGGGTTTGTTGTGCAATAATATCAAATTAAATGAGCAACCAACCAAATAATTCTAATTTGCTTTAGCTATAACCCGACTTAGACTAGATGGCCTAATAAAAAATATAGCTTCATATTTATAAATACGTATCTTTCCTGTTAAAAATTAATTAAGTATCGATATATTTATTCACAGATAATCGATATTGCAATCCGTTATTATATTATAAACATGTCCAACGCAAACTAAGTTGAAAACCTATTAAGGCAAATCAAATCGAGTCTGCCAAGATGTATGGCTTACTGCTGGAGAATCTGTCCGAGTACATAAAATCCGTGTACGGCGAGGAGAAATGGGAGGACATCAGACGTCAGGCGGGCATAGATTCGCCTTCATTCAGTGTCCATCAGGTGTATCCCGAGAATCTGCTGCAAAAGTTGGCCAAGAAGGCGCAAACGGTAAAACAAATTGTGAACAAAATATAGAACTATAAAAAAAAAAACATGAAAATCCAAATATTTATAAGAAAAAAATCAATGTTTTTAAAATATATTTGGATATATTAATAATTAAAAATAATAAAATGAATAATAATAATAACAAGTAAGAAGGCTCTAGTCGAGACGGCTCGACTACGAGATACCCTGAACCCTGCAAAAAAATTAATATTCTTCTTTACAAATGTATAGGCGCGCGCTCTGCTAACCGCGCAGTTGCTGCCGACGGTTGGGGGTGGGATGGGCTGTACTTTGAACGCTTATAACTCCATTTCTAGATGGACTATCTTCATGAAACTTTCAGAATATATTAATAGCATTCAAATTAACCCATTTGCCAAATTACAAGTCTCTAGTATTTAAAATACGTTTTTTTCAAATTGGGGGCGAAGGGGGCGTGGCATCCAAAATCTGAATTTTACATAATCTGCGTATCCATAATATCTATCTAAATATACAAATTTGAAGTCTCTAGCTAAAACGGTGTAGAAGTTATGCTCGAAAAACCTAAAAAACGTAAACGAATTTTCGATTTTTTGTACTGCGTAACTAAGATACGAGTGTTCGTGTAAAATTTCAGCTCTCTAGCTTTTGTAGTTTCCGAAATCTCGACGTTCATACGGACGGACGGACAGACGGACGGACGGACAGACGGACGGACGGACAGACGGACGGACGGACGGACGGACGGACGGACAGGGCTATATCAACTTATTTTTTTGTGCTGATCAAGAATATATATACTTTATGGGGTCTGCGACGTCTCCTTCTGCCTGTTACATACATTTTCACAAAAACATTATACCCTGAATTCCCATTTTCAATGGGTTCAGGGTATAAAAATATTCAGAAAATATACAGCATTAAATTCAACAATATAATATAATATAACAATTATAAATAAAATAAACATTTATAATATTCACTATGTGAATATATTAATTATATTATATTTATATATATCATATATTTTAGTGTATTATCCATATTTCCATGCTTTCCATATGCTGCTTAGGTTCTGGGAGTTTCGGAACGAGAGTTTATGGACCGCTTGGGTGTATACTTTGTTGGCTTTGTGGGCCAGTATGGCTACGATCGGGTCTTGTCTGTGCTGGGTCGACACATGCGTGACTTTCTCAATGGATTGGATAATCTGCATGAGTATCTGAAGTTCTCCTATCCACGCATGCGTGCGCCCAGTTTCATATGCGAGAACGAAACCAAGCAGGGACTCACACTCCACTATCGGTCCAAGAGGCGGGGCTTTGTCTACTACACGATGGGGCAGATACGTGAGGTGGCGCGCTACTTCTACCACAAGGAGATGCACATTGAGCTGGTCCGTGAGGAGATTCTCTTTGATACGGTGCACGTGACCTTTCAACTGACGTTCGATAATCGCGCCTTCACACTCGCCTCCCTGGCCATGACTCGTGAGGAGAAGCACTTGCCCATCAGCGCGCACGTGCTCTTTGAGATATTTCCGTTTTGCATCGTGTTCGGGTAAGCAAAGCTTTGTGAATATATTACATGAATCTCCAGAGGGCTTCAGCAACAACAACTAACTCTAATCCCCGCCTGCAGCGCTGACATGGTTGTGCGCAGCATTGGCAACTCTTTGATGGTCATATTGCCCGAACTATTGGGCAAGAAGATTACAGCGTGGTTCGACCTAGTGCGCCCGCTAATTGCATTCAAATTTCAAACTGTATGTGCTTTGCGAATTTTCTTATCCTGCTTGCTCTGGCTTCCATTCTCATTAGCTATCCTTGCTTAGATACTCAATCGCACCAACAACATATTCGAGCTGGTTACCGTGGATCCGGTTACGGAACGTTTGGATGCACAGAATGAGGATCTGTTGCTACACGATGACGGCAGCGAGCCAGAGAAATCTCTACGGCTGAAAGGTAATTCAGCATAGAATACAAATTATATTAGAAAAAAAACAAGTAAGAAGGCTATAGTCGAGACGGATCGACTACGAGATACCCTGAACCCTGCAAAAAAACATTTGCATATTCATAATATCTATCTAAATATATAAAGTTGAAGTGTCTAGCTAAAACGGTGTAGAAGTTTTGCTCGGAAAACGTAAAAAACGTAAACGAATTTCCAATTTCTTATAGATAATTAAGAAATGTGATGAGTTATCGAAAAAACAAAATAAACTCGTACTGCGTAACTAAGATACGAATATTCATGTAAAATTTCAGCTCTCAAGCTTTAGTAGTTTCCGAAATCTCGGACGGACGGACGGACGGACGGACGGACGGACAGAACTACATCAACTTATTATTTTGTGCTGATCAAGAATATATATACTTTATGAGGTCTGTGACGTCTCCTTCTGCCTGTTACATGCATTTTCACAAAACCATTATAGCCTGAATTCCCATTTTCAATGGGTTCAGGGTATAGAAAAACAAGTACTCCCACTCTAGGCGGGGTCTCCCCGAATATGTAATACCCCGAACACAGAGTTATATGTGTTTTGAAATATACGCATTAATATAGCATGAACTAATAAACATTTTCGACTAACAACAAACACTCATCAAAAAACACTCATATAACGTGCTTCGCCTTTACCAACACCATCATTTCACTGCTTCAGCAAAAAGTTGCAAATCCGAAACTAATTCACCGTCATAACATCTAGATCTAAATCAGAGCTAAAGTAACAACTGATAAATCACACACTACTATTGTAATTCTGGGAATATGCTAGAATGCACTCATTTGAATTTTTATGTGTAGGAAAGTTTTGCATATTGGCCACACGTCTTGTTATATATAATAGCTTTTGTACTACTCAAATAGATAAAAGCATATAGATATTACTTAATTGATAGAAAACGGAAATAGGTATATATACGGAACGACAAAGGAATGCATACAATTTTAACGCTCCATGCGTATTGTATATAGTATAAATGACTAAATACGCCAAATCGACTCAGTTTGTCATCCTGATCTTCTTGGAGTCTGTTAAAGAAAGATTGCCTGCTAGACACGTTTAACAAATCATTTTACCCCAATTGCAGTGCAAAAAATCTTTAGACTGATCTATAAACATTAGATAATTGAAGTTTTATATTGCAGGCCAAATGGTTTATATGGAAAACTGGCGAATGATCATGTTCCTGGGCACTCCAGTCATGCCGGATCTGACGTCCTTGATCACAACGGGACTGTATATCAACGATCTGTCCATGCACGACTTTAGCAGAGATCTTATGCTAGCAGGCACCCAGCAGTCCGTAGAACTGAAATTAGCATTGGACCAGGAGCAACAGAAATCCAAGAAACTGGAGGAGTCGATGCGCAAGCTGGATGAGGAAATGCGTCGCACCGATGAGCTACTATATCAGATGATACCCAAGCAGGTGGCGGATCGTTTGAGACGTGGCGAGAATCCCATAGACACCTGTGAGGTGAGATACCTGAGCTCCCTTGACGTCTGCAGATTCATTAAAACTAATTTAAACTTCAAATCCAGATGTTCGACAGTGTGTCCATATTGTTCTCGGACATAGTCACGTTTACGGAGATCTGCAGTCGCATCACGCCTATGGAAGTGGTATCGATGCTGAACGCCATGTACTCTATTTTTGATACACTCACCGAGCGCAACTCGGTCTACAAAGTGGAAACAATCGGAGATGCGTATATGGTAGTGGCTGGAGCACCCGATAAGGATGCGAATCATGCCGAGAGAGTCTGTGATATGGCGCTGGATATGGTCGATGCCATAACCGATCTGAAGGATCCTTCAACGGGACAGCACCTGAGAATCCGTAAGACCAACTAATCTTATATAGGATTTTATAAATGTCTTTTGTTTGTCTCACACATTCCTCTCGTTTCCTCGGAGTAGGTGTGGGCGTTCACTCCGGCGCCGTTGTCGCCGGCATAGTGGGCCTGAAAATGCCGCGATATTGCCTGTTTGGCGACAGCGTTAACACTGCTTCCCGAATGGAGTCCACCAGCATTGCCATGAAGGTTCACATATCGGAGTCCACCAAGGTGCTGATCGGACCCAGCTACAAGATACTCGAACGCGGCGAAATCGATGTCAAGGGCAAGGGCACCATGAAGACCTACTGGCTGGAGGAGCGTGAGAATCGCTTGCCACTGCAGCTCACCTCTGGACTGCAGTTGAATCCTATGGCCGCGGCACCGCCGCTGACACCCATACCCAAGGCCATTCTGCCGGCATCCAAGCCACAGACACCCATTGCACCGCCGCCAGTCGAACCACCGCCGGCGGCTATGTCGAATGTGGTGCTGGGAGCTAGCGGTGCTTTGGTTGCTGCCTCGGCTCTGACTCACCATGCTGGAGCCAGTGGAGCGCCAGCAGCTGATGAGCGGAGCAGTCGCATCTATTCGCCGGTTACTTTCAAGGATGTGGCCAGAAGAAGCATTGCCAATTCACCAGTGCGAAATAGCGCCTGTTATCCAGAGCAGAATAAGCGCCGCGAATCCCGTTCCAATTCCACTGGTCACGTTTTCATGCGCTCGCCCAGCGACATCTTCGGTTCACTTATACTGGACACCGAGGAGTTTCTCGAGGACTTGCAAAGTTCTCGCGGCCCACTAAGCGGCAACAGTAACAATAACTGTGAATCTCCATGTGGCTTCAGTAGTCCGACGCCACCCTTTCGGATTGGCAGTGCTCCGCACAAGCCACGTCCCAGTAATCCGGACAAGTTTACGCCCGAGGAGCTGGCCGCCATGGATCAATTAACGCCTCCCTCAACTGCGCCCGCTCGTGAATCAGCCACATGCAGCAGTGCAGGCCCTAAACCTTCCACATCCAGCGCATCTCTGGAACGGGACAAGGCCCACAAGTTGAAGTAAGTGTGACTATTTGAAGTGGAATGACAACGCCTTCACTCTAATTAGAAAAATCACATTTTCCACCAGCACCACCCTGGAGGCGATCAATGTGCCCATTGCGACGACATCCAAGGAAGCCTCCGTGGCTTCAGGTGCTCCACCTGGAGCAACAGCAATTCCCACAGTTTGTCCTATGCGCCACAGCAATTCGCCGCCGGCTGTGGTGGGCACAGCTCCAGCTGCGGTGCAAGTAAGCAGCAGCAGCAGTCGGCCTGGTAGTAAGGATTCGATAACATCCATTTCGCTGCATTCACCCCCACCAAGCCGCTCAAATTCCGCGCCAGCTAGGTGGAATCAATCACAACATAGGTTTGAGCCAATTAATCAACAAATTTTTTTTTTTTAGACCCCATTCCATGTCCAAGGCAGCGCGAAAAGCTTTCCTTGCCGCGAAGCAAACAAAGGCCATGGAAAAGTTGGACAAGATGATTGAGGAAGCGCAGGAAGTGGAATCACAATCGGTGGCCAAAGCGGCCAATGTGCGTCTGGCCATTTTTGGACACGACGGAGGTGGCGATGATCTGGCTGCAGGTGGTTGTCCACTGTTTCTGCCACCCCCACCAGCACAAGCAATGGGTCGAATGATGCCGAACTCCATATCCGATTCGAGCATTTGTAATCATGGGTAAGACACTGTGCGACTTGAGCAACGACAGCTTGCTAACAGACTCATGCTAATCTTTGCAGACATAGCCATGCACCCAGCTGCCATCATGCGCTGCACGAGCCGAAGATGAGCAATAGCCAGAGTTTCCAGCATGCACGCAGATCGGGTCCCATTACACATCAGTGCTGCAGCGGATTCGGAGGACATGGCAACGGAAGACACTCGCATCGCATGCACTCCAATGCCTGCAATCTCCTATAAGCCTCTAGTATTGGAAAATCTTTGGTTCCAAATCATATCGTCAATATGTCAATGTGCTTTTATAGAGTTAGTCTGCAATTATAAACTCTTAACCTATGGTTAGCTGTTGATTCTCATATGCGGGAGTATATATGTATATATCTTTATTCAAATATACATATATACTACCCTCGTTTATACTATCTACAGTATAATATATAAATATAAATATATAAATATATATAAATGTATTTATAGTAATTTTGAATGACAATGAATTTTACAAAATAATAAAAATCATTTTATTTAAATTTTAAATAATTTTTTATTAAATATAAAATAATAAGTTTAACAAATTATGAATTTCTTTATATATATATATTTATATATACTCATTTAAATAGTATAATTTAAAGTATAGTAAATGACAATGAATTTAACTTGATTATAAAATTAATTTTCAATTATTAAATATAATTTCTTGAATAATCTTTTTAAATTTATTTTTCGACAGTCACAAATATATATGTATATGTAGTTAAAGTAAATCAATAATATAAAATACATATACATAAATAACTGTAGCTAGTGAAAAGGCTTCTATGTCCATGTCTATTAAAAAAAAAAAAAAAAAAACACTAGAAAATATTGAAATGCAATGGCTAAATTACAGGTGTGTAAATGTACCTTGATCAATGTTAAACACAAGATACAAATTTCTTAACCTCACGAAAATGACAATACAAATGCAAAAACAAAAAAAAAACAAAAATCAAACGAAATTTAAAATTAAGGCTTCACACATCCTTATACCACCAACTCATATATTTATGTACACACAAGTGTTCTCAAATATACCGAACTCTAAATATATTTCAATAAATCAATTAACTGCATTATGCTATGAATGCTCCAGTTGAAGTAGTAATCGATTATAAATATCAGAACTCAATATCACTTGATTATTTTTTAATAAAAATGCGATTCAAAGTCTATATATTTGTATTTCCAGAAATGCATAAATTATTTGTGGCAGGAGTTACTTTCCATAAATCGAGCAAACACTGAATTGAACACAAGGCAAAAGCAACACTTTATGTTGCTTGTATTTACATACATATATAATTGATAGGCAAACCTTAGCAATATCTGTATATGTATGTATAGATTTTAAGTCTAAAAGTTAAGAGCCAGTTTATATCTGAAATTTGTTTTCTATGCATCAGCCCATACGAGACCATCTAAAGTATAATTAAATAAGTGTCAATCGTACAATCTTAAAATACTTAGGAGACAAGAAAGATATTGTACTTAAAGACGAGTTCCACTGTTTATGAATTTTAAATGCATACTATTTTAGAAATAGTTTCTCTGCTTACAATATAATAGTTATAAATATGAATTTTGAAGTTCGTTTGCTCTTAAATAATTATCAAAATAATTGTGTAAATCAAAGATCATAAAATGGTCACATATTACATATATATCTATATATATTAATGTGCCTACTATTTAATTTAGTGTGTACTTTGTTTTAGTTAATAGAGCTGTTCTAAATTGCACTTTAGCATATCACATCTCAAATAATTGCAAGCATAAAAAAGCATGCAAAATGAAAAGAAACTAAAGTTAAAAATATATAGCTATGTATGTACTTCTGTGTAAATTACCACACATCAAGCGTAGCAATTTTTTTCAAATGTGACTAGATGTTTTTGTGTACTGCGGTGGGGTTTTTCTGTTTGTTTAAGCACTTTCGGGAGCAAGCAATTCATCATTCGAGTAGATGAGTGTGCCATCCAACAGTTCGATTGTCTGTATGGTGGTCTTGCAATAGAAGCACACTTTGGAGTTCATCATGTGTTGCATAATGCAGTCGCTGCAGGATTGATGCTTGCAGGGAGTAAACACGGCAGTGATTGGCTTGGCACAGCAGATGGGACACAACGAGTCCTCCGATGGCAGCGTTATGTCAGAGAGCAGACTCTGCTTGATGCGCAGACTTTCAATGAGATGGCGAACATCTTCAATTTCTTCATGGGAGACATGCGTCGGATCTGAGAGAGAAAATGGGAGATTTTATTTAATAAATACGAAACTATATATATATTAGGGTCAGTACTAACAGTCAGAAAGCGCGAACTTAATGATCGGTGGATCAGCGCGTATACGCTTCGAGTTGTTGAGATGCGGCAGGCGCACATCATTGGTCAGCGGATCGATGTGTGGTCGCGACGAGGGATCAAAGTTGCCACGTGGTATCTCCTTTTGCTCCAACAGCGGCGTCCGTATCTCACCCAAAGCAAACTCCAACGTAGCAAATTGAAAACTGGGATCGGTGAGAAAGGCGCGCGATATGCGAGTTACCTTCTGTGGCGTCACATCACTATCCATTTCACCTCGCAGTAATGCCATCAGTATGCCGAGTGCAGCGCTAATGATTGGAAAGTGTGTGACAGCATTCAGATCCGCCGAACACATGTCTACCACAAATTGAAAGCAGCCAGGCGGGACAGTGACACGAGACAGCACCTGGCTGATGAGCTGGCATATACGATTCAATAGCAAGTCACTGTTTGGTCGCGACTCATCGGTTACAATGTCCGGCGCAACTGTTATAATCATTTCCAGGCAACGCATCAGCGAAACAGTGAGCTCAAAGCACATAGAGCATATCTTCAACTGTTTCGGCTCAAAGAGCGTGTTCTCCTGGCGCTGAGCCGTATTTTGTATCTAAAAGATAGAATTTTTCTTTATGAATATAATTAATTAGGAGTCAAAATAAAGTTCACCTCTTGCAACAGCAATATAAATTCAGAGAAGGCCCAATTCAACTGACTCAGCACAGAATTCAGGAAGGTCGTGGCAAACGGTTCGTCTTCATACAGCTTAGATCCAATTAGTCGTTGAAAATGCTTGGATGGATTTGCCGGCGCCACATTGTGCAATAGTCCAGTATGCGTTTCGTTTCTCGAGCGACTCCGGCACAAGCCCTGGTGTAAAGGCTGCGAACCACCTTGCCATACACTGGGTTGCCGTGCATCTTTGAAAGCAAAGCCCTCGCCTAACCAGAATCGCAGTAGCAGCCAATTACTTTGACCCCATGCACGATTCTCATATGGGCGCAGAAGAGCACGCACCAAAGACGTCTGAGCGCGCTTTGAGCTGCGCTCGAGGGCACGCACGCCTGCCTTGTGGCAGGTGAGGGTACCCAATGCCTGCAATAGGGAATCCTTGCACGAAGCAAGCACAATACGCGGGTCCGCTGAATGGATTGCCAAAAATTCAGCTGCCGAATTCAAACTACATTCAGCATCCGATACATCAAACTGTGTACGCATATCGTGATGACTGAAGTCCATCACGGTGTCCAACAAAATGGGCAAGGTATTTATGTAAACCTCTGGCACAAATGTAAAGAGTGAACCAACGCTCGAAGCACTCTGTAGACGAATAAATTTAATTTAAAGAATTTAAATTAAATTTAGATGACCTGCTTACCGATAATGTCCGCAGCATTCGTTCCAGTAGCCATATCAACAACAAGCGCCGGTGATTATTCAGCGCTACTGCTCGAAGCCAAACTTGTTTTCGTGCCAGAGATATGGAGCGTGTCTGTGGGTAAAAAAATATTTTTATAATATCTTTATGGAATTCTAACATGTAAATATCTGCTCAATAAATCTGCTTCTCGAATTGTCTTCAATGCCTTGAAAATTCGTTTTAATAATTTACCTAATACAATTCATATTTTAAATCAATTTACTAACCGCAAACACATTCTGTCGCTGACTGAATTTCGCCCTTAATTCGGACATCACATGCTGATGATTTTCATTCATACAGACACTCGTATGCTGCTCAAGTTGTATTAGCCGACGTTCAATATCTTCGCGATAGTATTTCGTCTCTTTGAGGACTTCATTGAGTGTGGCTATTTCATCCCGTACAGATGCTATCTTAACTATATATTTGTGACCTGCGGAATAGTAGAAGAGCACGCAAATATCTAGCAATTCGCAGAGACTCGCTTCAGAGCCCAAATTGCCGGGGCCTGCATCCAAAACTTGAGGTGTGCGCGGATTCAGAAAGTGGGTGAAAGTTGAATTATTAGCACCTTGTGTGTGTCCAATTACCGCCACATTGTTGATATTCTCGCCTAGTAGATAGAGCGTATTATCTAGAAAGTCTTTTATAATCAAAATGGAAATTAAAATCAATGCACTCAGCATACATACCCACTTCGCTAACTCTTATGGAGTTACGGTCTTCCTCATAGATTTGCTGAGTACGCTCTGAGCCCAGGTATGTGTCGATATCCGATCTGTGAACCTTACGTAGATGCGACAATACACCGCCAACGCGATCAAAATGCATGTAATCAAATGTGCCATCTATAAAGTAATCGGCATTCACTTCCATCGTATGAGTGGGCAACTCATCCTTGAACAGAGCTCGCACCTGATCGATTAGAATGCATACAAAAGCCAAAGCCACCGGAGCGTCCAGCGGATGCTGTATGCTGGATTGCATAAAGAAAAATGCATGGAATGGCTGTCAATAAAGATACAAAAATTAATGCAATTAAACTAGCTGAAAATATCAAGTACTTACCCGCTGTTCCATGCTCAAGTCTATTACATAGCGTCGCATTTTGGTTAGAAATAGCTTCCGACTTGAAGGCGAATCTGATCCACCATCTGAATTGATCATCAGCGTATTGAGCAGGTCCTTTTGAGCCGCATACAGGCTCTCAGTGATCTTGCGTACCTTTTCCACAGCATTTAGATATTTATCCTTAGGTCCATCAATGCCCTCTGTCCAGGTCATATAGTCGGGCAGCAATTCTTCCATTATATAGAACTCCAGCGGATGTATGTACAAAAAGAAGGCAAGACTAGGATGAAACAAATTAAATTAAATTTATTTAAATAAGTTTCAAATTTAATATAATTCATTGAACTGTTTTTGAAATTTATCAAATACCTCAGAGTTACCAATACCATATTAATTAATATTTTTAAAACGATTTTAAATGTAACAAGAAGGTTCTAGTCGAGACTGCTAGACTAGGGGATACCCTGAGCCCTGCATAAAAACTAATACTATTTTTCTTTACGGCTTGGGGTGGGTTGGGCTATACTTTGAACATTTATAACCATTTTTAGATGGACTATCTTCATGATAGTATTTGAAATGCGTTTTTTCAAATTGTGGGCGAAGGGGGCGTGGAACCAAAAATCTGAAAATACGGAATCTTTCGTGTCTATCTATAATTTGAAGTAACCAATTGTAACAAATTTTAAGTCTCTAGCTAAAAAGGTGTAGAAGTTACGCACATAAACACGAAAAAAAAGTAAACGAATTTTCGATTTCTCATATAAGTATAATCATATAATTTAATAATAATTTGGAAATGAGATGATTTATCGAAAAAAAAAAAAAAAAAAAACAAAATAAAATAAACTCGTACTGCGTAGCTAACATACGAGTAGAGTATTCATGCAAAATTTCAGCTCTCTACCTTTTGTGCTGATCAAAAATATATACTTTATGGGGTCTGCGATGTCTCCTTCTTCCTGTTACATACATTTTCACAAAACTATTACACCCAGAATTCCAATTTTCAATGGGTTCAGGGTATAAGAAAGAATTAAATATATTTAAATACAATAAATAATGATACAAATATTTTAGATATTTAACATATATTTGTAGCACTTACCAGTGTTTCTTGAACAGTTTGCCCTCGAGCAGATATTTACGGGATTGCTCGTGCATGCAGATGCAATGGAGGATGCTTAGCGTCTGCCGATGCTTCTCATAATCCACACCCTGCACGGTGTGTGTGTAGGTGGCCAAGAGAGCGTTGACAAGCTTGCGCAGCACAAACTTCACTTCATCGGCCTCCATGAAGTTCCAGAGCAGGGACAATAGGCCCATTAATACACTATGTGGATTTTCCTTCTCAGCCTGTAGCGTGGTCATATGCGATATCCGTGTCAGCAGGACATCTTCGATTATATAGGGATCGAATACCTCGCTCGTGAAGCGTTCAATAAGCAACGTTGCAAATATGCAGTAGACTGTCTTCTTCGTTGATACGCGTATTTCACCAGGCACTTCATCCTTGTTGCTTGCCTGCGCGTTATAGTGCGAGAAAATGCCGGCCAAATTGACAAGATAGTCCATAATTAAATGGGCACGACGGAGCTTGAGAATGGGTCGTGCCATCAGTGGCTGAAAGCCGGGAACTGGATACACAAACGGCCGATTGCCAAAGTTCGCCTGCACACCTTGTGTATAGCCCAGCGAGATGGCAGGGAAAAATGTGATACCCGGACCTCGTTGAATCTTGTCAAATGCGATGCCCATAGATCGTCCATTGCGATAGTACTCAATTATCTCCCTATCGACGTCAATGGTGACGCCTATGATATCGCCAATTTGCCACTTGTCGCCGTACCTACGAAGGAATCAATTGATAGTATCAAGTATTCTCTTCAAGGGAGATTACTACTTACTTTCTGGTAGAGATGTGCCAGACCTGTTGTTTGCTGCCATCATAGCCATAGCTGAGCTTAGTGTCACCCACGCCACTGTTCTCATTAAAGCCACAGTTGCCGCTGCACCAACCCATTTGCATGACACCCTTGGTGTGCAGTTGAATCTAGGAAAACAACGAAGGCTCCAGTTACAATATGACGATAACGCTTTTATCGATAATCGCCCAGTCCCCCAAAACTGTTTACGCCTGTTCAATGTCATTGACCGTTGCGCCAAGCAACCACCACCAGTTGCCCATGCCCAACTTTTGAACAGTAATAACGACATGATTACCTCATACATCCAACGACCGCCGTAAACGCAACAATTTGCGCGCACCGTGTTGAAGCTGCCTTGCGAGCGCAAGGCCAATCTATCAGTGGACACACGCACGGTTGTTGTATAGTCCACATCGAATATTGCCAGATCGGGACCGATGCGCGCCTCCGTCTCCACATAGAGCTTCCGAATTTCCTCATTACTGTCCGTTTGTATCTGCTGGAACTTATCGTCCAGCCAGTTTCGCACAATGGTCATCTGCCTGAAAAGGATGCATATTATATAAATATTGTCCTTAAGCAACTGACAACTGTTGCAACGCACTTCGTCACAGAGAGCTCTTCCAGCTTTGGCGTTCGCGGATCGGGTATAGTGGAACAATTGGCTCCTTCCAAATCATCTTCTAAGTCAGAGTTGTAATTATCCTGATCCAATTTCTCAAATATGTCTTCATTGAAAACTTTCACGAATAATTTTGAAATCGACATATTTGCAGGGTTAGTGTTTGTAATACACCGCTTGCTTTATACACGCATACATATCAATTTACATATTTTTATGTCCGACAATTCGATCCAAAGTTGATTTAAATATAATAATCCTTTTGGGCGGTGTGACCGTATGTTGGCTGTTCTCAAAATACCATAATTATGGCAACAGAGAGCCAACTGATTGCTCAAAAATCAACTAACCGTTAAATTATAGCAAGCTATATGGCATCAACTAATTAAAAAAAAAAAATATGATAACATTATTTATTTTAATCACAAATATTATTTTACTGTAACACAACTTTTTTAAACATAATTTAAAATGACAATACAAAATGAACGGCGGAATGCAAAACAGCTGATAAAGCTATCGATAAATTAACGATACAAATACATTTTTGTTGACGCGTCACATTTCTGATTCTGTTCAATTCTAATAAGCTTAATTGCAGCAATTATAAAATAAATTTTTTAATATGAGTAGCGACTGGGATGAGATAAAGCGCTTAGCCGCCGACTTCCAAAAGGCACAGCTAACATCCACGCTGCAAAAGTAAGTGACAAGCAAATTATTATAATATGTATCAACATCTGTCATAATTTTATCTCTGGCCAGACTTTCGGAACGGAATTGCATTGAAATAGTTACCTTGCTTCTGGAGAAGCAGTTGCTGGATGTTGTTTTTACGAATGACGGGAAAGAGTACATAACCCCCGACCATCTGGAACGTGAAATCCAAGATGAACTTTATGCAAATGGAGGTCGAGCCAATCTTGTGGAGGTCAGCAAAACTCTCAATGTGGATCTGTCACGGATCGAAACAGTGGCAGAACGAATTGCGGCAGAGGATCCACATATCCATTTGATGCTCGGACAGCTAATCGATGAGGACTACATCACGCATATTGCGCAGGAGATCAACGAAAAGCTCTCGCAACGCGGTGAAATATCGATTTCGGACTTGACGTCCCAATTCGATTTGCCTTCGGAGTTTCTCCAGCACAATGTGATGGAAAAGCATTTGGGAAAGACCATCAAGGGTCGCCAGGATGCCACCAATCCGCGTGTGTTTTTTACCCAAGCGTATATTCAACGCTGCAAAGCGAAAATACGCGGCGCCCTAGCAGCCATCACCAAGCCAACGAATGTTTCCGTAATACTGCAGCAGATCAATGTGCAGGAAAAGATCTTTCACTCGCTACTAGATGAAGTGCTGCCCGCTGGCCAGGTGACTTCGAAGCAGGCCAATGCCCAATATGTGCCTCATATTTATGCAAAGACGCAGGCGGAGTGGGTCAACTCGTTCTACAAACAGAACAGCTTCTTGGAATACGAGGCAATCAACAAGCTGGGCATATCCGATGCCAAGGCCTACATTCGCAAACAGTTCCCCAACGAGCAGTTCCTATTCCTCAAGCGTGTAGCACTCGGGGCCCATTTGATTGAGCTCACAGTTGTAGCTGCTTTGAATGAGTGCAGTGAAACCAAGCAATATCTTGACTTGGCTACCATATTGCCATCGAATTTGTCAGAGGAAGACATTGAGGAAGCCTTCGACGCTGTGATGGCCCAGAAGCATTGTAATCCCAGCCACTTTGTATACCTGGAGAGCATTGGTAATATAATCGATTAATACGATACTCTATCAACATTCTGTATATTTCCATTTGTAGTCTTCTCGCAGGCATATCTTACGCAATTGATACAACCTTGTCACGATATGGCCCACGCCCTGGCCAAGGCAGCCATCGACAACGGCGCCTATCAGCAATATATTGTGGAGAAAACGCTGGCGCAAAAGGGCAGCAACTCGGGCGCGAATTTGGACGGGGATGATGATGGCAAGGTGGATAAGCGCGATGAGCGCCGAAAGAAAGCTGCCTCTGGTAAGGCGGGTGGTGGCGCGCAAGGGAGAGAGACGAAGACGAAATCAACTAAGAAGCATCAGCGTGGCCGTGCGGCTGCTCACAATCATGACAGCGAAGATGATGAAGAGTCAGGACAACAAGCAGCCAGTACGCGAAAGTCCATTAAGCCATTGGAATTAGTCAAGAATTCGGATATCATAAATCGAATCAAGAGCACGCTAGAGGAAGAAGGATTCGAGCATCTAGCCAAGCCAATTGCAGCACTCTTTGTTAAGTATGTTAAGCACATTAACTTATTTAAGTCTATTATTAATGCATTTTTTCTTATTGGCAGCCAATTGAATCAGGCGGCTTTAGCTAAGGCGCAGGAACTGTATGAGGCAACACCACAAACGAATCGCCGACAGACACATGCCGCTATTCAGGAGCGTGTGAACACATTGCTGGTGGACATACGTCTCTACGAAAAGGGCATAAAGCTATTTCAAATGGAGACCCAATCGCAATTAATCAAGTACTTGTTGAAATCCCTGGGTAACGACATTTGCAACGAATTGACCCTCTATGTGGCAGCCGAATGCAGTTTGTCGGTCAAGATGACCAATCTAAACGTTGATCAACGCATGAAACTAATACAAGAGTGTGGTAACTGAAATATCTAATTAGAAATAGTTCAATTATTTCATATGCCTTTTTATCCACAAAATAGATGCGCAGTATCGCAATGCTTTACTCGAACAAAACAAAGCCCTAAATAGGAGCATCGAAGATTTTGAGTTGGCTACGGAGGCAGTGCTAAAAGCCTGCAGCATGATCATAAAAAAACCTGATAAGAAAAAGGATCGCGCTCTGATTGTCAGTCATAAGGAAAAGCTCATGCAACAGCTGTTAGAATGTCGGGAACCTGCTCTCTTACTCCATCTAGCTGCACTTATACTCTTCACCACAATCACAGGCTGCATTTTGCATGCGTCCGGAAAATTCGTTTCGGCCATCCTGCAACACATTAGACCTACTCTAAATGAATCACAAAATGCGCTTTTACTACGTTATCATGGTATAGCTTAAGCATTTACTTCCTTTTTCGTTCTTTAACATTAATGTTCTGATTTCTTCAAAGATCTTGTGCTACAAAAGCTGCAACAATCCACGCCTGACAGTCCAGAATCCAAGTCTCTCAACGAACAATTACAAACGCTGCAAGGAGAAGTCGTGGATCTTGCTCAGAACTATTCCCGCGTTTCCGTATCCAAGGCTGATTAACCTTGTAGTCTATAAACTAAAACTGAACCATAACCGGCTCAGTAAACGGTAAATACACTATGGATAAATGTTTAAATTCAAATTCAACTTATTTGGTTATGGTCTGCATTAAAGTAATATGTATTTTGGAATTCTTAAGTAATGTGTACATAATTTTAAATTGTTTTTATTATTGCTATGCACGCAAGTGTCCTAAATACAATCAAAATAGTTTTGCAAATATAAAAAAAAGAGTGCTTTGTATCACTTTTGTATCATTCCAATCGAAACAGGAGGGTTTGTCCCCATTGAAACGCTCAATCTTACATATATGCTAGACAAGATTATCTAATTGAAATTTAGTTTCCGTAACCTTTTTGTCTACCCAACAAATGAGTATAAACTCAAATATTTTAATAAACATGCTTATAAAGATATTTACAATCGATTCTTATATAGTTTTAACAACTAATTTGTGTCAAATATGAGCAATGTTCTATAGAGCACCCAATTAAAGAGAGATTTAGCAGTTGCTATGTTTCCATTTTCGTTTATCTGAATTTTTTGATTGTGTTTCCACATAACAAAAGCAAATTAGCCTTCATTGAGCTAAGTATAAATTCTGTTAAATGTGTAATTTGTATTCATTATTTATTTTTATAAACTATGTAGTCTTTGTAGTATCTGCCTGGCCTTTTCGCAGGATTGCCTAAAAATAAATATATATTAATTGATAATGAGTAAGGTTTCATTTTTCTTTTACATACATAAGGAGTGGGTTAGTTGCATCACAATTGTCCAAAGTTTGTCGTATATAGCTGATGAATACCTCCAAATTCTTTAGCGTATCGCTATTGGTCAGCAGCCAAACCGTAGGAAGGGTATTCACTATTATCGAGACTTTGCTAATAGCATCATTTGGTGTGCACACACGCATAGCCATTAGTAGATAGCGATTCAACAGAGCTCCAATAGCTAGCTCTCTTAAGGGTTTGTCTGCCAGTATGCCTTGCCAGCTGAGAAAGTTGCGAAACAGCTTAAGACCGCTGCAGAACTGACGCTGAAAGAACGACCCCTTGGCCTCTTGCACTCTAGAATTATCATTTTATATCAATTTAAATATATTCATATCAAACAGAGAGTTATACATACTGTTTAGGAAAGATGGGTATGAAAACATCATTTTCGAGTGCGAGTCGCATACGTTCCATAATTGACTCAAACAGCTTTTTCAGTTGCTTATTGCTGCTACTGAGCGGGAATTCGCGAGTTAGCCGATTGATGAAGCCGACAAGACGAAGCGTTTGTGTCGTGGATAATGGATCCCAGCATTCCGCGACCAGAGCTAAAATATACCGTAAAAAATAAATTAATAAACTACTCTAAATTGAGCTGTTCCTATTTTTCTTACAATTCACTTTGGGCAACACAATCTTTTCTATAAGCGAAGGCACAAGATTAAGGTCTGGATCCTGTTTGAGTTGTTCAACGGTTTCATTTGGCTGGCAGGCGTAGAGCATGCAGGCTTGATACCATTGCATTGTCTCAATATCTGTATATTCCTCCAGCAATGGTGACCAGAGCAGGAGCTCGTGACGAACCAGTGGTGCCAACAACTTCGGCAGACAGAGACTGACAAAAGCATCCTGATACGAACTCATGTCCGTTTTACGCCATGCATAGAACTTTATGAGTATCAGATCAATCTTGCAGAAATCATCGTTGACGTCTTCAAAGGCCTCGGCCGCTTGCGTTTCGATCAACGCCTTCGTTGCTACGCATTGTTCCTGCTGTTGATCGGCAATCTCGTCATCGCTAGACATACCATCCAGATGAGTAGCTAGCAAATAGTTTCGTTCACGTTCGCATCGTCGACGCGTGCGTCGTCCTTCTCGCTCAGCCGCTCGACGTACTTGCTCTTCGTATTCTGGAGTTCGACGTGCTGCCGCTAACACAGGTTCTGAAAATAACAATTAAATATAAATTGATTTTCGTAAATAACAAGTTATTTTTAGTTCCTTTACTTGCAGCCTCTGCCATTTCCTTGGCCTGATCGCGGACATCCTGCCGCCTTCGGTTAACCAAATAACGTTGATTTTTACTGTACAGCTGAAGAGCGCGTTTCTCCAGATCATTTATTAACGGTGATTTAGCCGCCAGACACTCTATCAAATCCTTCACATAGCATTTAATCTCCTGATAAAATTTATATTTGGCCGCCGCAGTGGGAGCATTCTGTTTACACTCGTTCTGTTGCAGCTTCAAAGATTTCAGCTCCGCCTCGATGCGCGTAATGCTCACATTATGTTCTTCGTTTCGCTCTCGGAGTTCTGTGAGACGCATTACAATTGTAGAACGCATCTCCTGTGGGGTACGCAGCGCGGTTGCCTTCGTTTTCTCTCGCTTGGCCTTGTTAAGGGAGGCACGAATAGTGGCTGCCATTATAGAATTTTTGTCTAGGTTGGTCTTCGCATAGGCCTGCTCCAGCAATGTTGCTGTCGATGGCTGCACTGGATCCATATCCATATCAAACCCTCCATCATCTGCTCCGCTGTTCGAAGCTGGCTTGATCATGAAGCGCGAAAGGACTGTCTCATGCTGAGCGTGAACAAGCTGAGCTCCAGTGACGCCCTTTCGTATTTGCTGATTCTCCCATTCGTGCATTTCCCGATCAGAATCTTCCTCAGTTACTAAATTGAATTGTGAATTGAACGTATTGAAATATTAGACAATTTATCCAGATCAATTACTACTAAGATAAAAACGTCGTCTGGCCTTGCACAGAAAGCATTAGCTATCTAAACTACTACATACAATCATTCTCAACGGCATAGAATTGTTCACGCCGCTCTTCACGCTCCTTGCGACCCGTTATGTCGTTCATATCCATGCGCTCCTCATCGTCCGACTGATCGCCCTCAACATCCTCGCGCGGCAAACGTGTGCTCAGCTTTGGCGTTTCCTTTGGCTCCTCGATTGGTATGTAATCAATAGCTCCTTAAAATATTGATATTAATATAATATATGCACAGCACTAACTGCTAGAGCGTTTACCTTGCTCCCTGGCCCGCTGTCTACGTTTTCGTGCCGCATGTATCATTGCAGCATCCGGTATGGAGCCGCTCTCTAGCATTTGCTTCAAGTGCTCCGGCTTTGAGAATCGATGCCGCGTCTTATCGTTCTCCCTATCATCAAATTCATCATCATCGCTCATATCGTCGCGACCAGCGCAAAGTGCGGCGCGTCCATTTAACAGCACATCTGGAGTTTCTGATTTCTTGACCACAAGCTATATTTTAGGAGCAATATTAAAGAAATATATTATTGAATGCATTTATGCAATACATTAAACAACATTTTACACACAGCCCGAGATAGATTTTAATAAATATAGAGTGATAGATAAGAGCTCTCTCTTTCTCTCCCATCTGAAATCTAATCTCGAACTGTGTTTTAGATTTAGTAATCAAACATGCATTAATTAGTTTATAAAAAATAGCTAAATATGCATTTAAAATAAATCTAATAAGAACTTTTTTACAATATGTATTATAAAAGTATGGGAAAGGATTCGTCTTATGACTACAGCGCTCTTTTTTAAATCCAATTAAATAGTTTTAATTAAATATGCAAAAATCAAGCCAAAGAATCATCCATGATTATACATTTTTTCTCATACTGGAAGCTACTTCAATTTTTATATATATATATTTGATGTTGTACGTAAATTGAAAATTGTGTTTTTATAGGAAATTGAATAATAATAACCTTACCACAAAGTCGTCTGTGCGTATTTCAGTTTGGATCATATCATTATCACACTTTTTACTTTTACTTTGCATGCTCGCATTGTCGCTAGCTATCGAAGTACTTTTATATCTACTAGAGAGATTGACTGTGCCAGCAACACCAGAACCGGAAGCCGAAGCCAAAGCCAAAGCCGAGGTGGCACTTGAGGACTCTAAATTCTGTGTATTACTACCATTCTCATAACCAAGATGTCCGCTGTGTCCGGTTATTTCCGCTCGTTCCTCGCGCTTCTTTTTGCGACGCTCCTTGTCCAGCATTCGCATTACTTTCTTGCTGTGCGATGACTTGCGCACTTGAAACACTTCTCCATCGTCCTCTGCACAAATTATAAATTAATCAATATGAAATATCAATTGAGGGATTCAAGAATTTCACTAACCATCGTCAGCAAAGCTGAGAAGAGCCTTTGGTTTGTGTTGGACGGTGGCTACGCCAGACATTGCTCCACTGTCCTCGGGCTGTCGGATTGTTTTCTTGCTTTTATCTCTGTCACGTTTACCGGATGAGGAGATTATTGGCGGCGGGGGTGGGGGCGTTTCCAAATCTCCATGCATGTCCACAGCCGACACATCCTCATCCTCGTCTGCATTGCTGGAGAAAACCCGTCGCTGTATTTTCTTGGGCTTGCGAAAAAGCGACATTTGCTGCACGTTTGCCTACTAAGTTATTTGTAAATTACTGCAATTGACAACAAGCGAAGCAAAATTTAGCTCACAAGACGTTTTCGCAAAAAAATCTCTTCTTCGTTTTATAGTCGATATCACCGACTCGATATGATGGGAGCTATCGAATTAAGTTCAGGGTTGCAGTAGAAGTTGTCCAGAAATGGTGCTCCACTTGTTTACAGCCCACTTTTTTCAATAAAAAATATTTTATTGAAATATATATCAACAAAACAAAGTTTAGATGATTGAATAAATTTTTAAGTAAAATAATAACAGACTTGTTGATAAAACCGTTCGCTCTTATGGTTCCTAAACTTGGTCAAGTAATAAATGTGGCGCTCTTTGGAAATTTGAAAATACTGATGTTCACCGCCTATGACTGCGATAGAAAATTAAAATGTAAAGCACTTTTATGTATATATATCATCAATTTATCAATTTACTTAAAATCAATTTACTTAAGTCATGACGTCACTACCATTTATCGATAGGTGAGAATAGCGTAATTAGTAACTCGATAAGTCATGTAAATTAGACAGTAAAAACAGAGGGATAAAAATACATATAGCATTTATCGCACTCGTGATATCGATATAATATCAACAATCCTAGTACTGGGCAAAGATGGCTGCTTTATTTTTCATGGAATTTTTTGTTGCTGTAAAATTAGTACATTCCGTGCGTTAAAACATTGTTATATGTGTATACGTGTTACTAATAGGACTTAAACACTGCCAACTGCACGGGCACACGGCGAAAAGTAGAACAACTTAGGAATTTGGTGGCATGTAAGAGGAAAAGTGTAGAAAATTCCACACAAAAAACAGCAGCAAGTTAGGCCGTATAGATATATATATATATATGTATATGCATGTATATATATTTTTAAATATATCTGTGTGCTAGCGTGTTTGTGTACGTGCAAATGATTATAAATAATTTATAATATTCAAAATCAAAATGTGCATGTGTGCGATCGCTGCTTGATGGTCGACCAGCGTCGACATCGTCGTCAGCAGCAGCAGCAGCAGAAGCGGATCAGCAGCATCAAAGGCGTAGAGGAATGCCAGACAACAGCCGCAGCAGCAGCAGCCGCCGCAGCACAGCAATAGGAATCAGGTAAGGCTTCAAATGTGAATGTGAATGAGAACGTGTATGTGTCTGTTTCTGTGTGTGATATTTTTGTGTTGTTTTGACGTAAGGACTGCCCAACGCCCTTTTTACGCGTCGTGCTGTCTGTCTTCGTGCGTGTGCGTATGCGGAAGGGCGTTGTGTGGGTGAAAGTGACGAAAGCTGGTGCAAAAAGGATAAGAAAATCAGCCAGGCTGCTGCTGTGCCAATAAGAACTAAAGCAATTTCGTGCTCTCATTTTTGTTTGCTATCTGCCATCTATACGCATTCCACGCACAGGGCGCGTCTTGGCAGTCGTCTCTATTTCTGTCTCTCTCTTTTCATATGATTTATGAGCACAGCTTTTGAGTGTGTGAGTGTGAATTTTTGAATAATTCAAAAGTTGAAGATTGCGTAAAATATTTTTGCAATGTTGCACAAACACACACGAACATACATATATACATATGTATGTATGTACATATGTTATTTATCACTGGAGTGATAAACCTCATAAGGAATCAAACAAAAGCTTTTATTAAAATCAAAACAAGCTTTTTTATGTTTGTTGTCTGAGGTCAAACTATTGTTATGTATAAGTTGTGAGAAATCTTTGAAATATATGTACATATACATTTATATACACAGATACACATATACACTTTGCTTTATATATTTGTTTTTGCCTTATTTGACGCACTCAGAAACGAAAGAGAAAACAAGTAAGAAGGCTCTAGTCGAGACGGCTCGACTACGAGATACCCTGAACCCTGCCGAAAAAAAGATATTCTTCTTCTTCCCTCTGCTAACCGCGCAGTTGCTGCCGACGGTTGGGGTGGGATGTGCTGTACTTTGAACGCTTATAACTCCATTTCTAGATGGACTATCTTCATGAAACTTTCAGAATATATTAATAGCATTCAAATTTGTCCGTTTGCCAAATCTCAAGTCTCTAGTAGTTGAAATACGTTTTTTTCAAATTGGGGGCGAAGGGGGCGTGGCATCCAAAATCTGAAAATTACATAATCTGCGTATCCATAATATCTATCTAAATATACAAATTTGAAGTCTCTAGCTAAAACGGTGTAGAAATTATGCTCGAAAAACCTAAAAAACGTAAACGAATTTTCGATTTCTTATCGATAATTAAGGAATGGGATGAGTTATCGAAAAAACAAAATAAACTTGTACTGCGTAACTAAGATACGAGTGTTCGTGTACAATTTCAGCTCTCTAGCTTTTGTAGTTTCCGAAATCTCGACGTTCATACGGACGGACGGACGGACGGACGGACGGACGGACGGACGGACGGACGGACGGACGGACGGACAGACGGACAGGGCTATATCAACTTATTTTTTTGTGCTGATCAAGAATATATATACTTTATGGGGTCTGCGACGTCTCCTTCTGCCTGTTACATACATTTTCACAAAAACATTATACCCTGAATTCCCATTTTCAATGGGTTCAGGGTATAAAAAAATACAACAAACTACGCAATTTCATCAACAAAATAACAAAAACAGCAGCAAAACAAAAACACGTTTTACAACTCTGCGCTCCAATGGCGCGCAATTTTGCTGCTGTTGCCTTTTAGGCTTATTGTGAATAGCAAGCGAGGCTTCACGTTCACAGACACAGTCACACACATATACATATACACAAACTCACATATGCACGCATGCAAAACAAGCGGCTCCATGAATGACCAAATTCAATACAGCTACATAGCAATAATTAACGGCAATAACCGAAGCGTGGCGCATCGTAGTTTCCGTTGTAGTATATGTGCGTAACTGTGATGCTGTTGTTGTTGCTTTTTCTGGTCGGCAAAAGTGCTCGTCGTAGTGCTGACGTCATACAACAGCGGCTGCTCTTGTTGTTAGTGTTGCAGCAAAGCTTTCATTGGTTATTGCAGTGCGCGTGGGCGCTGTAGACAGGCTCCTGTCTCTGTGTACGTGTATGCGTATGTAAATGCCATAATTGCATGAACTTCTCATGCTCTAGAATTTGAAGGTTGATCAGACAGTGACTGAATCCTACCATAAAGTATTGTGTGTCTTACATAGAAAATTCGCTAAGCTAAAATTTTAAAACCTATGCTTAGTAAATAAGTCTCAAAAAATCTTATAATTCAGTTAGTAACTTTGAATTGTGCAGCTAAATATTATTTAACATTGTTTGCATAATTTAGCAAGAGAAGGCGCTTATCATTATATATGTATTTGTATCAGCAGTCGTATGACGCGTGGGTTTCAATGGAATTACATTGGAGCACCTGTCGTTATCGCCCTCGTTATCGTTATCGCCGCACACACATAGCTGTAGAGACACGAAGCAGAAGAAAAACAACAACATGGCTTTTGTTGTTGATGTGCGTTCAATTCAGCGTGTATTTTCGCTGTGCTCATTTTTGCATTTATGTATTTGTCTTTTCCTCTCGCTGCGTATTTGACCTGAGCTTTTCGCTTTTGTTTTTCTTTTTGTTTTTTATTATTTCTTTGCTTTTCGTTTTTTCCTTTGTTTACTTTTTATTTGGCTTTTGTTTGCGTTTAACTTGTATTTGCACCCAGACTTATTTTTAGCACACTTGTTTGCCTGCGTGTGTGTGTTAGTTTCTGTGCGTGTATTTGCGATAGATTCAGTGTTGCTGATTACGCTATTTCCATGCCAAATTTGGCTTGTTTAAGGTCAGATTGTGGAAAAAAAATTAAAAATTTAAGTAATTTACTTGATGAAGCAAAATATGGAAAGCTTCCTCTTAATTGATTTTGTATTTATTACAATATAAATATATCTGTATTTATATATTCGCAACATTTTGACAGTGCATAAGTTATCAGTAAATGTGAGCTGAAAGGTCTACTATATTACTATTGTTGGTCTACCTTGAATTCCATTGCAAATTCCCCTTTCTCTCCCTCTCTGTCACACTCTCTGGAGGTGCTTTCTTTCCCTATTTCATCTTATATTAGTATGCAATTTCTATTCACATTTGAGTGCTAAGTATGTAAAGTTAAAGTTCGACATTGCCGTGTGTATGTGTGTGTGTCTACAAGTGCTAACTGTATATACATACAAAGAAAAACGCAAAGTAGCAAAAATTGACAAAATATCACGAACTGCAGTAACAATAACAAAAAAGTTAACAAACAACGCATTTTTTTTATACCCTGAACCCATTGAAAATGGGAATTCAGGGTATAATGTTTTTGTGAAAATGTATGTAACAGGTAGAAGGAGACGTCCCAGACCCCATAAAGTATATATATTCTTGATCAGCACAAAAAAATATATATAGCCATGTCCGTCCGTCCGGTCGTCCGTATGAACGTCGAGATTTCGGAAACTACAAAAGCTAGAGAGCTAAAATTACATGAATACTCGTATCTTAGTTACGCAGTACAAGTTTATTTTGTTTTTTCGATAACTCATCCCATTCCTTAATTATCGATAAAAAATCGAAAATTCGTTTACCTTTCTTACGTTTTTCGAGCATAACTTCTAAACCGTTTTAGCTAAAGACTTCAAATTTGTATATTTAGATAGATATTATGGATACGTAAATAATTTTTAAATTTTAGATGCCACACCCTCTTCGCCTCCAATTTGAAAAAAAAACGTATTTCAACTACTAGAGACTTTTAATTTGGCAAATGAACAAATTTGAATGCTATTAATATATTCTTAAAGTTTCATCATAAATCCATCTAGAAATGGAGTTATAAGCGTTAAAAGTACAGCCCATCCCACCCCCAACCGTCGGCAGCAACTGTGCGGTTAGCAGAGCGGTTAGCGTAAAGAAGAAGAATATTAATATTTTTGCAGGGTTCAGGGTATCTCGTAATCGAGCCGTCTCGACTAGAGCCTTCTTACTTTTTTTTTTTTTTTTTTTTTTTTTTTTTTTTTATGACTGCAATTTGTATGATTATGATACCCATGGAAAACGGAAGTTCAGGGCATATTATTTTTATTGCAAAGTATATTTGTTATAAGCTGGAGGAGGCATTGTAGACCTCACATATACATATATAGGTCCATATAGGAATGTCCATCTGTCTGTGTGAATGAACTATTTCGTACATTTACATTAGATAATGTTTCAGAAAGAATTTACATAATTGTTATAAACATAACAAAAATAAAATAAATTTATCAAATTAACAAACAAAAAACAAAAATGTTTTTTGTAATAAATATTCCCCTTAAAAAATTGTAAGAATTTTTAGTTTAAAAGTACTCTTTATTATAAATAAATATATCAATTACATTAAAAAGTGCATAAATAACAAGAGGTATTCAGTAATTAACTTCCTATAGTAAAGTCCATAATTCAGCTCAATCGAAGCCGCTGCATAAAGTATGATCCGTAAATGTGTACGTACATTTGAATGTAGGTTCCTACTTTTTGCTTTGTTAACGATGCATTGAAAGAGCAGCCTATATCCTAGTATGTCTCTGTTGACTAGACTGTTACAGTTTTTTATATACATACATTTTTTAATGGAAGCTGTAATGGCAAGGACAAATTACTTGTCAATGCGAAAGCAAAAGAAGCGCAGCCAAAAACTTTGTTTTATTATACCCTGAACCCATTGAAAATGGGAATTCAGGGTATAATGTTTTTGTGAAAATGTATGTAACAGGCAGAAGGAGACGTCGCAGACCCCATAAAGTATATATATTCTTGATCAGCACAAAAAAATAAGTTGATATAGCCCTGTCCGTCCGTCCGTCCGTCTGTCCGTCCGTCCGTATGAACGTCGAGATTTCGGAAACTACAAAAGCTAGAGAGCTGAAATTTTACATGAACACTCGTATCTTAGATACGCAGTACAAGTTTATGTTGTTTTTTCGATAACTCATCCCATTCCTTAATTATCGATAAGAAATAGAAAATTCGTTTACGTTTTTTAGGTTTTTCGAGCATAACTTCTAGACCGTTTTAGCTAGAGACTTTAAATTTGTATATTTAGATAGATATTATGGATACGCAGATTTTGTAATTTTCAGATTTTGGATGCCACGCCCCCTTCGCCCCCAATTTGAAAAAAACGCATTTCAACTACTAGAGACTTGTAATTTGGCAAATGGACAAATTTGAATGCAATTAATATATTCTGAAAGTTTTATGAAGATAGTCCATCTAGAAACGGAGTTATAAGCGTTCAAAGTACAGCCCATCCCACCCCCAAACGTCGGCAGCAACTGCGCGGTTAGCAGAGCGCTTGCTAAAGAAGAAGAAAATTCATTTTTTTTTTTCAGGGTTCAGGGTATCTCGTAGTCGAGCCGTCTCGACTAGAGCCTTCTTACTTGTTTTTTTTTTAAGTTAAATGTTTATTTACAGCTTAGCTTACTGCTACCTTTTAGGCAACTTAATCTAAACGGAAGTTATTATTAAAACTACTTAAAGCTATATTTATTTTAACATAGGATACATATTAGATAATTTTATTAGATATTTTAGGGATACAAGGTATGGGTTAGTCTTATGGATTCGCTAAGAATGGGAAGGTGTTCAGGTCAAGACGCGATCTAGCAGGTCTTGAGGATGATGTCGTTTTAATCTTCTCCTAGTGTCAGTGCGACGGTTGAGAGCTGCAGTACATAGGCGCCTGGCTAGTCTATTTGGATGGAAATTTTATCCCTCCTGATATTTTTGGAGAAAAACTACACAATATGGAATTCAACAAGAGAGAAATAAATTAAAATGGGAAAATTACAATGAAAATCTAAAACAATGTCCAAAATTAAACAAAATTAATTCGACTTTGTCAATCCACATCCAACAAATATATGTGGTTAAGCTATTCTTGTTTAAAGGATAAGAAAAGCACTTGTTAACAATCTAGCTTACATTTCATAAAATAACGTTAAGCCTTATTATTTTGGAAATGGAATTCTTTCTTTCTTTATATTTCTAGATGGACTATCGTCATGAAACTTTCAGAATATAATAATAGCACTAAAATGTGCCTATTTGCCAAATTGCAAGTCTCTAGTATTTAAATTAAGTTTTTTCCAAATTTGAGGGGTTTGGGACAGGTATCCAAAATCTAACAAAACCCGAAATTGTATTAAATTAATATCTATATATATGCAGAAGACTTGGAGACTCTAACTCTAAAGATGAACGAAATATAATTTTATAAATGATTCTCGATAAATGTTAAAATCGATAACTCTAAAACGAAAAAAAGTTTTCGATTTTCTGAAATAAACTTGTATACCGCGTGCAATACACGGACCTAACAACAAAAGAATGAAGTCTCAAGCTCTTATAGTTGCTGAGATCGACGCGTTCATACATACGGTCGGACGGACGGACAGACGGATAGGGCTATATCGACTTTTCTTTTGTTGGGTCCGCCTCCTCTGCCTGTTACATACTTTTAACAAAACCACTATACCCTGATTTTCCGTTTTCAATGGACTCAGGGTATAAAAAAAAACGAAAACTAAATCAAGCAACTTTTTTGTTTTGTCTGCCAACAAAAATGGTCAAAGAGCCCAAAAATAGAAGCCCAGAAAATTGAGTAACATTCGTTATTGTTAATTATGCTGTGGCAATTAATTTTAAAGCCAAAACCTAACCAGAGCACAGAAGTAACAATTTTGTGTAGCATGCGATAAATGCATGTAAATAGGTGAAAGGAGTAGGTTCATGTCTCATGCGAGAAACCACTCCATTTATATCGCACGAAACTTGAAATGCACGCGCAAACACACGTGCACATAACCCTGCCATATTCAAGAGAGCTGCATTCGTTACTCTCTTTGAAGTTGTAACTGAAACTGCTACACACGCAAACCTAAACATAAAGCAGGCTGTTTTCAAGGGAGAACTGCACTTGTTACGTTCTCTAAAACTACAGTATGAGTACTAGATACAGGTTTAGCAGCACAGTGCACAGCTCTCTCTCTTTCTCTTTCTCTCTCTCTCTCTCTCTTAAGCCTCACACGCATCTGAACATCCAAGCTGAACTGAATATAACAGTTGTTGCGCTGCGTTCCCAGCTCTTTCACTTGTGTTGCTTCCACTTTATGCCGGTCACCTCTGTTATACTCAAGTCAGTCTAAGACTTGCAAGCAAGCCGATAGGTTGGAAGAGCTCGGATCGTTTCGCCTATGCGCAACGATAATCGCGACGCGTCGCGTGTTCAAATTTCGTTATTGCCAATTATCGAATTACAATTGCTTTGTCTTTTTTGCAACTAGCAACAATTAATTAAAGCTAACGGCAGTGTGTACAAATGCCTTATAATGCAAAAATCGATTGTGTAATAAATATCTTTTAAAAATTTGTAATAATTAATTTGATGCATGCGAAAAAAAATTTGTTTGGCATTTTATATATATGTATATATATATATTTGTTTGCCCCGAGGGAAGATTAAACTCTTTCCATATGCAAATTACAAAATGTTAAAAAAAATGAAGTGTATTATTATTATATACATATATATAATAGAGTTTATATATAATGTATTTAGTTTGCTAAACTTAGTCAAGTTTTTTTGGTGGCGCAATAAACTTTTGTTTCGGTTTGTTGTTTAATTATAGTGTCCAGCTCTATTGCATATTAAAAATAGTTATATTGATTGAACTCTGTTCATCATTATTTATTATCGTTATATAAATCTTTTACGTAGCTCCGGCCGCATAAAAATAGTTTTTTTGTACAATAATTTCGCAAATAAATTTTCTGGTAGATTTTTGTATTGTAGTTTGGCTCTTTGTAAGAGTTTTTATAGAAAATTTACAACATAAAATTCCATAGGTGGAATAGGATCAGTTACTGGTTATATATTCACAACTAAAAATGAATATTCCACAATATATATTTGTATTAAATTAGCAATTTATTGATTGCACTTATTTATCTGTCCCCCTTATTCCATAGAGTTACCTTCAGCTTCAATTTATTCCAATTGCATGAATCATTAGCTGTGATTTTCGCAATTGATTTCCACGCTAATTTTGGCGACGTGCTGGCACTCGAGATCAGAGCCAAGAGAGTCTTTGTCAAAAAGCTCGTGGGCTCGAAGCTGAAGGCTCGTTCAACGTTGGCGAAAAGTTATTTTCAATTTTCCAGCACATTAGTCACCGTCCCGCCTTAAACTGTAACTAGTTTTCCCGTCTCGATGTCACTCCAACTTTTCTCTCTTCCCCCCTTAAACATCGCTCTTTACCAATTTTCATGTGGCTAATCCACATGAAACGTCGTCATCCTGAGAGACCTGCTCTTGCTCAAGTGAAAGTGGACAAAACGTCAACAACAACAACAACTACAACTTCAACGAAAACAACAACTGCAGACGCGTGAATTAAATTTTAATGTATTTGCTATAGTCCAAAAACATTTTCATGTGTGAGTTGGGTATATTGGTTTTGACGAAGTGTATGTAACAGAGAGTATTAGCAATAGCTGTAACGATGTTTTGATCAGCTTCAAAAGCCTGAGGTAATAATAGTTAGACTTTGTCTGTTTTTATTAATCGAAAAGTTTTCCATATTCATGAAATTGATTTGTGATTCGATTGAGTTAATTTCAGTATATCAGATATTCCACTAGTTATTCCATTTGCATTTGTATTTATGTATGTACATACACATTCAAAAAAGAATCACAGTTGTCACGTCGTTTAGGGTATCTGCTAGTCGAGCACTCTTATTTAGTTTTTGGATTTTGGTCAATACACACATTTTCTATCTAGTTAGGCAATTTGCCATTCACTGCACACGACGCTAAAGACTAAAACAAAAGTTAAAACAAAAAATAATAATAAATGAATAAAAAGCGATTCGAACGGAACCGATCCCCACAAATAGCCCATAGCCAAGAGCCAATGGCGCATTTTATTTTCCAATTGCATTTCGTATTATTTTTCACCTCCATTTTAAATGCTCGTTTATTTTTTAGTCTTTTTTCTCCTATCTCTCTCTATGTTTTCTTTTATAGTATTTTTTTTAGAGCGCTTTAATGGAACATTTGCATTTTGTTAAATTGTTTGTTCGGTTACTTTAAAATAATTATAAGAAATAAAAAAATTAAATCAAATAAATTTTGCAGAAACATAAATTAATCTAAATTTTTAAAGCTTTATTTCTTAGATTTACAGATCAATGATCATTGATTCATGCGAACATATGTATATAGTCAGAAACGCCTTCTTCTGCCTCTGGCATATGTTGCAATGAATTCAGGATTTGGATCTTATATAAATATTAAATATAATATGCTCTTTAGTGTAATATATTTTTCTTTCCATCGTTTTCACATTTTCCTCACGTTTCTGTTTTATGCGTGCCAGCCTACAACTTAATTGTACATTTTTCAATACTTAATTAATCTTAACTGCAACGCCCTACAAAACGTACAAATGTATGAATAGCAAAATAATAGAAATACATCAATAAAATGCGCAACTTTCACTTACCCATGTTGCAGATACATATATACAAGTGTGTGTATACAATTTTTGTATAAGCATATTTATTTATAATATATATATATATTCATATTCATGCAGCAGGTAAATCTGCAGGCTACCAAAACAAAAACAAAATAAATAAAAATTATAATTTGACTTTTGCTTGAGGATATCCCCATTAATTTTTTTTCTTCTTTTGTGTGTGTTTTTATGGTCTTATTGTTTTATATTATTACCCACTTTGTTTTTACTCAAGTTCAGGTTTTTTTTTCTTTTTCTATTTTTGTTAGCTTGCTTTTATTTTGATTTCGCTTTTCATTTTACATTAAGTTAAGGCGACAACAAAAAAAACTTGTTGTGTCATATTTTTGTTTTTGTTGCTTTTCTGTTTTTATTTTTGTTTTGCTTTTTTTTTGAATTAGCTTCTTTTTTGACATTCTTTTTTTGTTTGCTTCTTCTTCGTCTTCCATGTCGTCTATTTCCTGTCTAGAAAGAATTCAAGTCTCTCGATAAGCAATCGCTTTCCACGTGCTCAATTCTTTTGGATTTCAACTCATTTCCATAGTTAATTATTCCTTCTCGATACGAACGAATGTTCTTAAATTTCTTGATAATTTTAAAAAGTGAAGAGTTGTTTAAAAGAAAACTCTAATGAAATCAAGCTTTGTTCATAAACTATATGCAGAAGTCTCTTGCAAAACTCTTAAGAGTTCATTTCAGTAGAGCTCTAGAGCTCTGGTTCACTGGGTCACTTGGTTCATTTTGATTTTTAAGCTAAACTTTTGTCTTTTATTGAAAGTGAAATTTTGTAAACGTTGCACTGTACTTATGGAATATCTCGCTGTGTCCACTCACTTAACAACTCTTTGGCTCAAAAAAAAAAAAAAAAGAAATACAACAATGCAAATATGCATTAATTCACACTCAATTAACGTGAACTATGCAACTATTCGAGTTTAGCTTCTCTTTTTCTGTATATAACGCTTTGAGGTGCACATTGAGGGTTTCGAGATTTGCACATAACTGTAAACATTTCACCTGCTTGTTATTTGCGAACTTTCCCAAGGTATTTCAGACTGCCTTGATTAAGATACAGTATGTACTATATAAACAAAAGCTATAACAATGGTCGTTGTCTGCATTCTCACGCCCAAAATATATGTGCCTACGTAAATATATATAGATATTTTTAGTTGTAATTCCAATTCAATTCGTGCTTCGTGTTTTCTCATCCCAAAAAAAAAAAAAAAAAAAATATATATATATATATATATATATATATATATATATATATATATATATATATATATATATATGTATTCATGTTTACTTCTCGTACAAATTTATACCCTAACCCATATTAAATGGGCTGGTTAACACAACATTGTTTATTTCTATGACTTAGAAATCGAAATACATTCAATTACAGTTAAAATAACAATATTCCTCTCAAATAGAAAAACAACATCACAATTACTCTTATTACGGCTGTAACCCGCCCTCCCCATTCCACTGTCCCCTTTTTATCTCGTCTGGTTGACAAATATGGAACACAATTTCTGCTGCTGCTATTTTTTGTTTCACTTTTTATTTATTTATTTATTTTTTACTTGTTCGCTTGGATTTTCTCCATAGATATTTTTAATTTGCGCATTTTATTGTCTGCTCTGTCGGCGTCTCGGGTATTATCATTATTTGTAGTTCCTTTATTGCCTCGGTGCTCCATTGATTTTTTAGCCCCTCTCTTTTGTAAATCGAAAAAAGTCCAAGTTTAATTATTATTATTACAAAGAAATACAATTTTCGCAGTGCACTTTGTTTGCCTTAGGCATTAGCCTCGATTCAACTGGGGCAGGTCCGAGAGCTCTTTTGGGCTTGTCTCTATAGAAGCATCTCCCTCTATTCTTGCTACTGATTTCGATAATGATGATGGCTTTGACGAGTTCAATGGACTGTAGACTATAGCATTTAGAGTACTCAACCATGGCAAAATGCTCTATTTAAATGGTTAATATTAATATATAACAGTTCTACGATAAATAGAGTAACTTAAATTTTAAATAATGTGTAAAGAAAATATTAAACTTTACATAAATAGAAATTGCCGTTTCAATGTTTTTTTTTATAACATTTTAAGCTTGAGGCACTAAACAATATATTAAATCTTCAATGTTTTTAAATAAATTTTAAGTAGTACACAAGTATTCATGACATCAGGATGTCACCAATAAATTAGATGCGCCACCAAAAAAAAAAAAAATTATAGGAGTAACACAAAAATAATATTTAAAATAATATTTAGCATACATATACATTCATCGTATGTATATAAATTGTTTACATTTAAAATATAAATATATATATGTGCAAAGTGAGAGGTTAGGGGCAAAAGAAATGCCGTGTGGAACATGGTGACAACTATAAAAATTACCTGCGATGGCGTCTTCATCCAATCCAATTCGTATCTCACGCCCACGCAATCGAACACAGCCACAGCGGCAACTGTTGCAGCTGCAGCTGCAACAAAAGCAGCAGCAGCAGCTGTTGCGCCTGGCACTGGTCACAGTTTAAGCAACGACAGCGACAACTCGCAGACAAGCAGCGGTAGTCAGGCCACCAGCGCCACCAACCAGAGCCACAGCCACAGCAGTCACAGTGCCAAGTCTAAATCCACGCGCAGCAATTGCAGTCGACATCGAGCTGGGGGCGTGGCAGCCACGCAGGATACGCGTAGGCGATACTATTATTTTGGCAGCAAGGATGTATATTGGTGCAAGCAGAGCTTGACGCGCAGCGCCAGTAGTCTGGGCCACCGCGATACCAGCAATAGCATCACCACCTCAGCCACCGTCAGTAGCGGTGGCCAGCTAATTGCCAAGGCGCGCCGCCGTCCGCTGCAGCTGTGCAGTAGCCTAAGTGCCGCTTATGCGCCGCCAAAACGCAAGGAGTTTTATTTTTGTGATAAATATGCATCCGCCGGATCCGCCAAATCTACAGGCAACAGCAGTAGCAATATCAATAGCAATAGCAGAGGCAAACACACGTCAACAACAGCAGCAACAACTAACGCAGGTGCCCAGCCAATCGACGTGCGTTTGCTGAACTTTCTGCGAAATGCCCAACGCAGATTTCAATCAGCAGCAACAACAACAACAACAACAACAACAACAGCAGCAGCAGTAACAACAACAATAACAACAACTAAACCAAAGTCTGAAATCAACAGCAGAAGCAACACCAAAGAACGCGCCTCAGCAAGGAACTGGAACAACAATAATAATAAAACCAGTAGCAACAACAACAGCAGTTCCCTTCCGCTGATAATCAGCACCGATGATTGGTTCGGTTAGTATAGTAACTAACGATTTGTCTATATCATAAGCTAGGTACTTTATGCTGAGTTTATTTTGATTATATTACATTTGAAGATGCATGTAGAAGATGACAAGGAAGTCCTGTCCTTTAAATTAAATAAACTTGAAAACTATCACAACTCACTTAAGAGTTGGTCAGGAAACATTTTGTATATATTAAATATAATCAATATCAACATAAATTATTATAATTATATTTTAAATTCATACTTTTCTTTCATGTTGGGGAAGAAATGAATAACTAAAACCGTTAATAATAATTTTCCACTAGGAAAATTTTTTGAATCCCTAGCTTGAATATAGTTTCAGCTATAATCATAGCCGAAAATTGTGACGATGTATTAAATTAAATCATACATCTATAAGAATATAACAACCTTAAAGAAAAAATTATATTATTTTTGCGGTTTGTGTGGTTCTTCCTCCTTGATATATATATATTTCGTTTTACGCATTGCATTTTGAACCGCAATGCAACATTTGTGTTTCTTTATATAATGCCAAAAAAAAAAAAACCAAACAAAACAGCCCTGTGCTCAATGTCGCAAGTGCTGTGCTGCATATAAAGATATAAAGTTACCATCGTTGCGCTTGGTAAATCATCAAACATCGAAACCAGACAAGAGCTAAGCCAACAACTAGCCACTACACCAACTACACATTCAGCGCCTTGTTTTCGTTGACATTGATGTTGGGTTTTGGATTTAACAAACCCATAACAGTTAGTGTCCAATTGCAAGATGTTGCCGAATCCAGGGGACTAACCGAATCGTGCATGATGCAATAAACCAACATGTTTGTTTTTCTTCTTTCTTTTTTTTTTTGAGCAAATGAAGATTTTTTTAAAACTATTTTTAAAGTGAAGGGAAGGAAGTTGCAGAAATTTATATCTCTCAAAGAAAATTGACAAACTGATTTGGTAAATGTGTTCGAAGTGTTTATATTTGTAAATAT
This sequence comes from Drosophila stalkeri, assembly GCA_035047405.1. NCBI lineage: Eukaryota > Metazoa > Arthropoda > Insecta > Diptera > Drosophilidae > Drosophila > Drosophila stalkeri. The sequence goes on along the minus strand of JAWNPR010000142.1, from coordinate 28,912,756 downwards.
TTTAAATTATTAATATTCATAGCTTAATCGAAATACTAATGCTAATAAGTAGATTGCTTCTTAATGGATAATTACAAATATATTTGCAAGCTACCAAAGAAGAAGAAGCTCTGCGATTAACTAAATAACTGACTGAATGGCTGACAGGGGCACTCGCAACAGCAAATGGGAGGGATCGCAATTGTATATGCTGTAGTAAGTAAGTAGGATGAGTAGGAAAAACAAAGCAAAATATATGCAGTTCAGCACTTGTAGAGGTAAAAAGTACGTGAGAATCTTTTGTATTGCTTCCTCATTGTGTGCAGAGTTAAGGAAGGAACGCGGCCAGAGAGCATAAACGGGAGTAAGGGAACCAGAAAATAATTTTGTTTAGTTTCGAGCTGGAAAGTGTAAAATAATAATGAAAGAAAGAAAGAAGTAACTTTAGTCAGTTAGTCAGTCAGTTGAGAGAGGCATAACAAAAGGTGTGAATCGAGGAATGGACCGAGCGGCGGCCACATGCTAAAGTTAGTAGTATGAATGGCGTGCCACAGACACATTGTGAAGGCAGTTGGTCAGACTGGGGAAGGGAGGAAAGGAGGGAGCGTTCCGTTGTTCCGCTGCCTTTTTGGCCAGCAATTTGCATGCATATATGTTGCATGCAAAGCGGGACGAGGCAAAAGCCGCAAGCAGACAGCAGGAAGAAGGAAGCCAATTTACATACATACATATGCAACATGCAAACTTGAGTGTAGAGACACCCGTGTACATCAGCCCCTATATAATTACAAATTACATACAGCTAGCTGTGTGTCAGATGAGCTTAGCCAGAGCCAGCCAGCAAGTGGGCAGCGCCGTGAAACAGTTTGAGGATTTAGTTGGCTAAATGTGAAACAGTCCTTGAAAAGGATATTTTCTATTTCATATAGGTATTTTTTTGTATAAACGTATTTTTTCTGTAAGTTTAATTTATCTGCTATTAGCCCCTTTCACTTGGCATAATATAAGGGATTGTTATGGTTGTTTTTATGAACTTATTAATTGCATTTTCCATTGTCTATATATTTACTTTCTTTCCATTTTTATTCCTTTCTCCGTTTTTTTCTGTTACTGGCGAGTTAAATCCTATTATAGAACCGCCAATGTTCGATCATTTGTCGATATGCTTAATATCATTGAAATAGCATCTATCGCTATTATTGACAGCAAATGCATTCTTCCTCATTTAATTTACGTAGTCAATTTATTTAATTTTTAATTAGTTCTTTGGTTGGCAATTTGCGCAACCTAATGCGAATTACCTCATCCATAGCCATAGCCATAGCCTAACCGATGATATAGCCATATAAGCAATCGTCTATTGGCTGGTGTACTGCGCATTTTACACACACCCACAACACGCTTCCTACATCGATTTATTTAAAGTTTGTGTGTGTGTGCGTGTGTGTGCGTGTGCGTGTGTGTACGTGTGTGTGTGTGTGTGTGTGTGTGTGTGTGTGTGACAGAACACTTTTGGCTGAGTGGCGACTAAGAGATACCTTAGAAAACGCAGCGAACAGCTGATTGATGATTGCCATTTAGCAGATATAATAATCCTCAGTAGGAAAAGTTGCTCGAAATATAGTGGCTCGTTTATAGATATAGTTCTGCAAATATATTTCTCCATATATATCTTATAGAAATGAAACACCTTTCATTCACTTTAATATGTATAGGGTATGCAAATAAATAAAACAAACAATTGTTCATGAATCATCGATGTTTATGGATGCGTTTGCACTCATGTCCGGCAGATCATTAACTTTTATATTTAAAGCCAACCCTTTCACAATTTATGTTTATTTTGTGCACTCAAAAATTACAATGCAAATACTGCTGACAATATTCATATACATATATATATATGTTATACCAATAGCCGGCCTGACAGGCGACAATTTCAGCTAATAAATATATTTGAGATCATTTATCAAGCAATTTAATTGCACTTAATGCAGCTTTTCGAATTGTTTTTTTTCACATTCTGCTTTTGTTGTATATATTTACAGTTTGTAAACACACGTACATCTACATTATTTGGATTTGAAATAGCCCTTTGTTTTTGTTACTTTTCACAATACCTTTTTTGTTTGAAGTTTCGCAAGATATCTTGGGTTTATGTTTACAGTTCGTGCGTGCATGCTTTTGGCAGAGCAGCCGATTAAGTTAATGATGCGATAAATTAAATATATCGATAACACGCATTTGCATTTAAGCAGCAACAGCTCAGCTCAGCTCAGCGCTTGCATAAGACTCAAGACTCAAGCAAATGAAAAGTCAGAATCAAACAGAGAACCTGTAGTCATAATGCATACATTATAGTGTTGGTACGTCCATGATGTCAGGTCTAGCGAGTGTTGTCATCTCTATGTTGACAGTTATTGTACTATTTACCCCGCCCACCCACAACTCAGTTATCGTGCGTGTGTCATATACGTAAATATGTAATTACATTGAAGTTTGCCTCACAATGACTTGGCTTTGTTTGCTCGTCAATTCTGTAGCGTCAACATATATGTATGCATATAGCATCCATATGGCATATATCCGAGTCTGACTCATGCCTTAGACAATGAAATACATACGTAGAATTATTAAAATTGAAAGGCGATGCGAGAGACACTCTCAGATCATATAGTAGAGATGGCGCTCGAGGTCAAGCGTCAATTTTTTTTAATCCTGTATAAAAAATATCCGACTACCCGACTAGAAGTTATCCTAAACAGCATTCCAGGGTACATATATGCATATAAATATTATCTAACTTTAAGTGAGGCTATATAGAATATTTATTTTCTATTTAACTTTGAAGTGCACCGATTCACACACTTTCCAGTTAAGACTTTTATGCATCTTGAAGACGTTAGCTACAGGGAATAACGAGTATGAAGTATCCAACAGAATGATGACTATAGTGACTATCATAAGACATATGTTATGTATGGCTTTCTATAGGCATATCATAATCTAAGGAATAGTGTATATCTATGTATATCTATATATATCAACAAAAATTGTATCCCCAACATAAGATTGATAAAATATATTTGTATATCTATTTGTTAAAGTGAATTATGCTTTGTTGAAGCCAACACTTGTTCAATGCAATCATTAGAGTAATTGCATTTCGTTGTATTATTGAAGACAAGAAAATTTGTATCGATTCGCGTGACTTTCGATCAGGAAACTGACGATAACGTTGACTGGCTGACTGATGACCGACTATAAATAACTCTACTTTCGGGAAGTCATGCTCAAAATAATATCCAAACCATCAAAAAGAAATAATAAATGAGTGATAAATCGTACACAAAAGTGTGGATAATTGCAAATAGCTTGAGTCTCAGGTACAACGGATGTGGCTTAAAAATGCTGTTTGTGTTGTGAATTGGGCAAGGTCAAAGCTGAACTCAGCTAATTCGATAGGCTTTTACCCAAGCAATTGGAGTTGCAGCACCTCCCTATTGAAGTATAGTAGATAGATGATTGTCCCACGATACATCTATGTCTCGCCGCACAGTGAGAAGAATCGAGAAATTAAATATGCAAAAATTGTTTCCGCAATGAAATTTACATAAACTTTGAAATTTAAGCAATGCCCGCAAAATAATGCCCAATCCAAATTAATTTCAGACACAATTGCGAACAAAATGAATCCAGAGAACAAACAACAGAAATACAAAAACAAAATAAGTAAGATCATTTCAGTCGACTAGAACCGACTGCGCAATGCTCGTTTTCAGTAAAGAAACAGCTAAAAATATTTGCATATAATTCATAAGCCATTGTAAATAATTTATGAGTAAGTTTGTAATGCTGAAGAAAATCAAGACAATAGACACATTCACCAAAACCAATATACTCTATTCAGTTAATGAACGAGTATAACTAGAAAATTGAAGTTCTGCGATAGAAACTAAAAGTGAGTAAGTTTCGTCATGCTGCGAATTTATGGCTGAATTCATTTGAAAAATGCCTTGAGAATTTGAATATCCAATCTTGTCAACTGCTGATTCATTATATAATTAAATGTGTAACATTTTACCTAAATATACATATATCTATTTTATATATAGATAATACAACACTAGGCCAGACTTTAAGATGATCTTTAAAAAAATAATATATATATATTTTATAATAAGATTATTTCCTATTTTAACTGATATATTAACTTTACTTAGAACTCAGTTCTCATAGCCACATAGAGAACTAAAGGTACCCTTTAGATGACTCACAATGAATATAGGGTATATTTTGTTGAATGTTGAACGGTAGCTTAAAGTCACTCCGAAATTGCGCAGTAAAAGTTTCAATTATGCATGTCACATGCAAATGTTTTACATATGCCAAAATCTCTTCATCCTTCTCGCTCACTCTTCATTTGTTATCTCCCTTTCCTTTCTCTCTCTCTCTTTCTCTCTCTCTATCTCTCTCTCTCTTTCTCTCTCTCTCTCTCTCTCTCTCTCTCTCTCTCCCGCTGTCTGTGCGTGCGTGGGTGTTGTCACTGCATTTTATTATTGCTTGTTAAATATGCGAGTAACGTTTCCACCAGCAATTTTAGCTTTGTAGTGTAAATAATTAAAAATGATGGGTTTCTGTCTTACATACATATCTATATAGATATATGTACATACACATATGTGTGTTTTCAGTTCAACAGCTTTTTACGTAAATGTTGCTGACTGTTTACTTAAATTATTTCACCTGATTAAATAAACGTGCATTGGATTAGCCAAGCATATCAAACGACCTACGAATGACGCTGATAAACACTTGTACTTTAGTTGTAGTTTAAGCAACGATTATATCTGAGCACGTGTCTAAATATTTATTATACTATACTTTCTTTATCAGTATTATTATTAAACTGGCTGTATTTAAAGATTTTTTCACGATGTTAAAAAACTATTATTTTGTAGTTATTTTTTTTTTTTTAATATACCTTGAAATTGTTGTGGTACTACAAAATAAAAAGATTTGAGCACCTAGTCGACAATATATCTTCCAAGATTAAACATACGAAATTACTCTCAGGGTTATGGAACTTAGATTCTTAAAGATAAAAATTTATATTTGTATACAATAATTAAACTATCTTATTCGCATTAAATATTACACAATTTATATTAATTTTGACTCGGAAAATCACAAAGTTTTCCAGCTAAACGACTTAGTTCTTTCTTGGAATTTTTTCCATCTTTAGATTTGGAATATAAACCAATTTCATATATATGTAAAAGAAATCATGAACAAAGTTAAATATAGATACACAAAAATGACAGTTAATTAAATTTAATAAAATTATATATTTTTGTTGGATGAAACGTTTTTCGGAACACTTTCGTAATGCCCTAGGTGGGGACGACCAGGGCGTTGTCTGACAAACGTAATTCAGTTGCAAATAAAAAATGTTTCTGCTTCATGGTGAGCTGCATTTGAATATGAATTTGAACTTGAAATCCTATTAGCGAATTTTGTGAGTAATGCTTGAATTGTTGAATACTTAATGTGTTTTATGAATATTTAATGAGCGTATACTTGCCTTTGTGTGTGTGTGTGTGTGTGTGTGTGTTGTTTGTGCTCGTGTGTGTTTGTATGTAATGATGTCTCAGCCAAAGTCAAATTTACAATGGCATTTGAGCTGTGTGCTGTGTTGTGATTAGATTAGCACTAAAGTGCTAAAAATGTATCAATTGACTAAATAAATGTCCATTTATTTTTACAGACGAAGAAGCAAGCGAAACAGCAAAGGAAACACAGGCAGGCGTAGCTAATACAAACGACCAGGCGCTGATAACCATTCAAATCAAACAGGGGAAGCGCCAGCAAATCAAACTAAAGCAAAAAAAACAGCTCCAAATAACACCAGAACCAGCGACAGGAGCAGCTGGGGCAGGCGGACGGGTGACAACGCCAACAGGTGAACCGAACGTTGGCAGCTGCACGGTCGAGGATATGAACAGTCACGCGACCGCCACACAGAACGGACAATCAACGGTCGTTGGCCATCATCGCGGCTACTCGCAGCCATCGTCGATAGCTGCTGTCGCTGCGACAGCCGCGTCCGGCGGCACAGCCGGCGATCCATGGTATCTACAGGCGACTGGGCATCAAATGCCTCCAACCGCTCCGCTGAGGCATAATAAACGACCCGCACCACAGCCCAATTCACTGGGCGTGGTCGGCGTTGGTGTTGGAGGTGCAGCAACGCTGCTGCATCAACAACAGCTGAGTCAATCCCAGCCACACATTATGCCGCCAAGCATACCACCGCACCATCATCATCATCATCGCGATAACAATGCGGTATGTTCAAAACGGATTACATAATCAATTAAATTAAGTTCTTAAACAGTTATAATTACAGCACTTGTCTTTTAAATTGATATAGGATATAATTACTTTGTAGTTGTCTTTAATTTAAATTCAAATGGATATTGGAGCATATAATGTTACAATCTAGGTGAAGTTCATTTAAATTGATATGAATATAGGAATGACCATATAAATTGTTGCATTAGATTGTAATTTTTATCTTTTATTTAAATGAATATGTAGTTGTGTTTTATTAAAATTCAAGTGGATAATACAGTGTATGAATAGTTTAGATATATTGCTAATTCAAAAGGTTATATCTTTTCAAGGAACACTACGATTTGAATGAAATAAATATTGTTATATAAATAAATGAATCTGTTATTATGAATAGGCTTGGATATGGATCATTTGATGGTATTGGATAACTCAAACAATAAAGTGAACTATTTCCTCAGTATTTAATATACTATAAATAGCCCTCCCTTATTTTTATAAATATCACGTATACGCCTGGTAAATCTAGCTGAATGATTGTAGAATTATATTTTCAATTCTGAGAGGGCTTAGCTGGATATGAAGCGTTTTTAAAAGGATAATAGTTATGTATATTATAGATATTATAGTCGATATTAACCTGCGTCATGCGGCACTATCTTATCTAATATGTAGCTAGATATAAAAATAATCATAATCATAAAAGAGACCTAATGGATTAATTAATACGGTCAATGAGATTGAATAAAAGCACTATCAATCTAATTAACGATCAAATGAATTCAATTCGCTTAGTTATAGATGACAAAATAACTTGCCTCATTTTGTTACAGCACCAAACACCATCAGCAGCAGCAACGGCCGCAACGGGTTTACATCTGTCATCGCATGCGTTAAATAGTCATAATTTAATCAACAATCATTCGCCAAAATCGCCCAATCAAACACAGCAGCAGCAGCAGCAACAGCAGCAGACGACGACAATACAACAGCAACAACATAGCATATTGTCAACGTTTGCGACTGCAACGGCAGGAGCAGGAGCAGGAGCAGCAGCAGCAGCAACAGCAACACATGTCCTGGGCGAACAAGCAGCAGTAACAGCAGCAGCATCTGTAACGGCAGCAGCTGTTGCTGCCGTCACACAGCAGCAGCAGCAGCAACATATGCAGATGCTGGCCAACTGCGCTTCCAGCAATAATCTAATGTCCTCCTCGCTGACGCTACAAGCGCCAGTTGGTGTATTGCCGCCAAAAAGCTTAGTCCTTAGCAGCAGCAGTAACAGCGCGACCAGCAACAGCACCATCATGCCGCCAACAGTTGCCGGCAGTGGGAGCACTGCCAGCAACAGCAATAACAACAACACCGCCGTCAGCAGCTGTAGCAACAGCAACAGCACCACAGGCATGTCCACGTCGCTACACAGCTTCGACATAAACGGCAGCATCAGCGCCGGCAGCATGGACAAGTGGACAAGTGGATCCACAACTGCAATGAATCACGCATCATTGTCGCCTACGGGCGCACCGCAGCAACATCACCTACGCAAATGTGAGGTTAAACTGAATGCAATGCCGTAAGTTGGATTGAGAATTTATACACTATTATGAATACGTGGTATTGGAAAATTATAAATGTAGGTGAATTTATTTCAAACAGACATTATAATATATAAAATATAAATATTTATTTAATATACCAATATAAATATTTATTTTATATACCAATATCTATAAATTACGTTTGCTTTTCCAACAATTCTCCAATATCACTCGAGTCAGTTTATATGGTTATATCAGTCTCAATTCCCATCTATGTTTCTGCTATTTTCCATTAGCTGGTTTCATGGCAGCATAACGCGCGATGAGGCGGAACATTTGTTGCAGCCACGCGAGGATGGGCTATTTCTAGTCCGCGAATCGACCAATTTCCCCGGCGATTACACGCTGTGCGTTTGCTTTCAGGGCAAGGTTGAGCATTATCGTGTCAAATATTTGGAGAATAAGTTAACAATCGACGATGAGGAATACTTTGAAAACTTGGGACAACTGGTTGCAGTAAGTCGAAACAGAAATAAGTGTAAAAGATTAAGCTATACTAATCTCTGTCTTTGATGTCCCATAGCATTATGAGGCAGATGCGGATGGGCTATGCACACAGCTTATTAAGTGTTTGCCTAAGCTGGGCAAGCAAGAGTTTTGCATCAACTCCAAAGAGTTTGTGGACAAGGGCTGGGTCATTCCCGAAGCGGAGCTCCAGTTGCGTGAAAGCATTGGCAAAGGCGAATTCGGCGATGTGCTTCTAGGAATATTGCGCAACGAGAAAGTCGCTGTCAAGATGCTCAAAGATGAGGGCGCCGTGCAAAAGTTTCTCGCCGAGGCGTCTGTAATGACGTAAGTTATATATACATATATATCAATTAATCTACGCAAATTGCTTAATCAACATAATTTTTTGTCATTGATAGAACACTTGAGCACGAGAATTTAGTCAAGTTTATTGGCCTTGTTTTTACTAGCAAGCATCTGTACTTGGTGACGGAATACATGAGCAAAGGATCGCTGGTTGATTATTTGCGTTCTCGTGGACGACAGCACATAACCAAAAAGGATCAAATCAATTTCGCCTTGTAAGCCTCTAATATATGCATGTTTATTATAATAGATAATGCATAACTTGTATTTACAGCGACACGGCTTCTGGAATGGAGTATCTGGAGGCTAAAAAGGTTGTGCATCGAGATTTGGCTGCACGTAATGTTCTTATCTCGGAGGATTGTGTGGCCAAAGTATCTGATTTTGGTTTGGCACGCGAAGAATGCTATAATCTTGACGTTGGCAAGCTGCCCATCAAATGGACAGCGCCCGAAGCACTGAAAAATGGCGTACGTTTCTTTAAAGCTAAGAAAATTTGGTTTAAGATGTTATATAGCAAACGACGTTCAATCCAGATTACAAAAATTCATGTAGTAGTTACTTAATGCTTTAGCTCACTTTTCCTTAAAATGTTTAGTTTAAAGCTTAGTAGCTCTGTTATTAGACGATATTTTGTTAAATTTAGTTTAGTAAGTTTTTGTTGAATTGCATTTTCTGATTAGCCTTCTAATGGGAATTATTATTTAAGATTTTTGTCAAAAATGTCCTACTAATTTTTTTTTACTTTTGCTTATTATTCCCTTAGCGCTTCTCCAATAAATCGGATATGTGGAGTTTTGGTATACTACTATGGGAAATCTATTCCTTTGGACGTGTGCCTTATCCCCGAATCGTAAGAATATATATAACTAATACGATAACTTAAAAGCACTAACATGTTTTACTTTTAGCCATTGGCGGATGTTGTTAAGCATGTAGAAGTTGGTTACAAAATGGAAGCACCCGAAGGTTGTCCAGCAGAGATATACGAGATGATGCGTCAGGCGTGGGACTTGAATCCAGTGAAACGGCCAACATTTGCGGAGCTGAAAGTAAAGTTGCAGCAACTGAACAATGCAACAGCGTGAGAGGCGTATGAAAGCCAAACCATCAACATTTAAAATAAAAAATTAAAAGCAAATCATTTCAATAACTTATGAACACTTTTGTTTGATACAAACTTTACTTTGAGGGCTGAAACATAAGAATGAGAGAACGCCAAGGTATAACGAAAGCTTAATTTATACACTGACACTGAACGCAACAATTTTTCGTACCAATATATATATATATATTAATATATATATGTGTAATTATCTAGACGTATATAACTAATTTAAAACAATTTATTTACATATATAATTTATACGATAAGTTTTTTTGTAAGCTTAAGCGACGGAAACCCAACACAATCACACAATGTTAGTAAGTTGCTATCCAGCTAAACATATAAACACATATATAGCGTTGTGTAGCTTACTACTACTATTACAAGAAAAAAATATATATATATTCGTGTTAACTGTAGGATTGCTATTTATATAGTTTTGCCCCTCCAACTTAATTATTCATACTACTTTCACTCTCTCTATATATGTTTTATGTTATAGAATACACATACATATGATAAAATTGTTTATAGTTTTTGTTTTTAACTATTCAGCTTATTTGTAAATCAAAATTTTAGGTTGAGTCTTGTATAAGTTGTGTTAAACATTTTCTATTTGTAGCACAAGAGCGATAAGAAAAAGAATTGTAATTAGTTGCTGAAATACTAAATCAACTACCACTACATTAGCACTATAAATAATACAAATAAAACGCTCCTGCAAATTAGTTAAATTTAGTTACATTTAAATTTGTAAATCTAATCAAAAATGAGTAAAAATTATAAAAAGAAAAAAAGATTCAAGTAAATTGAAAATTAAATTTGGAAAAAAATTCGATATTCTATCAGCTGGAGATATTCTATCAGCTGTGTGTCCTTAAAATCTACAACAAGAAACAACAAACACTTGTGAAAACATCCATTAAATTAATACTACACATTAATTAAAAATTAACATGAATATGAACATTAAACTCTTAATAACATACTTAGTATATTATGTGGCATGTTTATTGTATAATAATCATAATAATAATATAAACTTAAATTATTACGCGCAAGTTTCATCAATGTAAAATCCCCCAATTGTTCTGTCTATTTGTTTATGGAATCTCTTGCAATTATATATATATATATTTATGCTGGTATACCATATATATGTGTATATATGGCACATCAAATCAAATCAGCTTAAGAGGAATTCTAATTTATTTATAAATATTAACAATAATACACAATTTACTTAACCTTTCATTTTTTATATTTAATTTTTTTTATGTTTCTTGTTTTACAAGAAACTTGTAAAATTTAAAACCTAATTTTATTTTGCACACGCAGAGACACACACGTACACGTCCACTTAATTTTACAAATAATTTAAATTTCAAGTTATTACTTTTTTAAAGGAACAACAAATCTTAAGTAAAATTGATATACAACAATTTTTGTCAAACAAACTTTAAGTTAGCAAAAAAAAAAAAAAAACAGAAAATAAAAAACAACTCAAAAGTTGTACACAAAATTCGCACGAACATATAAAATGGAATGGAAATTGCAGATTGAGATGAATATAAAAACTTTTAATAAAAGTGAAAAATGATACAAATTTGTGTTTTTTTTTTCACATTAAAACAAAATATTATCGCAAATATTATTGTTATGTTGTTATAATGATTTTTTATCTCAATGTTTATAGATAAATTGATTCTTGTAAAATTGGAAATTAGATTAGCGTGTGATATTCAGTACATGGAATTGTTTGAAAACACATTTCCGTTCTATAACACTTCCTACGACTAAAAGTCGATCTGGTAATAATATATCATGCTGTAAGTTCTTAGCTATATGAGAGCTCATCGATGCAATACCGAATTGAGTTATATTCAATCCGCTTGTCAAATCCGAAAAATGCGATTTCCGATTGTAGCTGCTGGCATATTGTTATCATTATGTGCAAATGTAATCAATAAGGTAATTGTAAACAATCTAGGATATTATATTATTATTACCGGAGTCCATAATTATATCCCAGGATATTTTCCTAACAGCGCAATTACGATGTCACTATCGGGTCTACAGCTGCGAACTCTACGGATGAGAGCAAAGCAAAAGTAAATCTACGTGTCGGACGAATCTCTCTTGGCGAAACGATTTTAAATGGGGATTGGGAATGGAAATATGATGTAGACGATGCTACCATGGTATTATAACTTGATAACAAAAAGAAATAATTTTTATTTCTTTTACCTTTATTTCTATCAGTTGTAAACTACAATCTATAGTTCCTACAGTGGATCTGAGATTGATTATAAGAGGCTACCCTATAATATTCCACTACTCAATTTGAACGACTTTCTGGGTCAGCACTATAATATACGAAAATTTTAAAAGCGGCGCAAAGTTCAAATTTTATAAGAACAGATTTGAAACACCCTGAGAAAAAGAAACTTACACATTTAATCAAAATCAACATATCTCTATAAATTTATAATCGGTTCCAAGGGCACCTTATTCCGACCGCGAATAAAAATGTAATTTATAAAAATATTTCATTGTTAGATAACAAGTAAGATTTTTATATTTCGACGTCTCTGACTGCATAACAATTCGCGTTCCAAAAACAGTTGTATAATTTTCAGAAACTAACTTAATTGTAATATTTTCCCATGCACTGAAAAGGCGTGAAGGTGTTGAAATATTAATAGAGATTTTCAACACTATTTAGTCCGATTAAATTCAGCCTTGAATATATATTTTTATCTTGGTCCGTACAGGATATTAACAGTATCTTACGTACCAAATTAAAAAGTTTTAGACAAAAAACTCTGGAAGAGACCGTTTAACCTCATCTTGCACACCGCTCATAAGTGTAGATATATATAAATTTATACTTTTAATATTGTGTCATCAATGTGAATATATACTGCAACTTTCAAGTCTTTGCCAGTTTAAACAACAGGGCTTCTGATATCTAACCGAATATCGCATATCCCAACTCGCCATAACCCAGGGGGCATATTGCGATAATCTTCACACATTTTAGGACGAGGGTCCCTACGAGTATATATTCAAATTTTTAAGTCAGCTTCAGTAAAGTAAACTAGGGGCGGACATTGCATTTACATATTTCTTCTTTTGTAATTTTTATTTCATTTCATTTGCCAAATAACTTAACTATGACTAACTATGTTTGCAGAGTATAACTAAATTTCATGCATGAAATCCATTGCATTACTTAAGGCTTAAATTTAGTTCAGTTGGATTGAGTTCTACTTTTGCAGCCGTCGCGTGGCTCGTCTTATGGGCCGGTTTTCCGGTGTGGTGGGCGGTGCAAATAGATTCACTTGCTGGCCAGGCATGCCCTGAGCTGATGTCGGTGTGGCAGGAGCATTGGCACCTCCACCAAAGCTAAAGGGCGCTGCGCTATTCAATGCGGGCGCAGGGCTGCCAAAGGTAATCGATGGGGTAGGATTGCCAGCGCTGCTGCCAAAGGTGAAAGGTTTATTGGCCGCATTGTTACCACTGGCCTGCGGCGATGTAATACCACCAAAAGTAAACGGTGCATTGGAATTGGTTGCGTTGCTGCTATTGCTGGCGGTGCTACCGCCGAAGGAGAAGCCGCCAGGCTTAGTCTGCGGCTGGTTTTGTATAGCGGATACAGCGCTGGCGAACAGATTTCCGCCTTGATTTGCTGCATTGCTGGGCGTGGCACTGCCCCCAAATGTAAAAAGTTTCTGATTGTTGGCAACAGAAGGCGCCGATGGTGCTGCCGGTGCCGCAAAGCCACCAAAGGCGTTGCCTGCCGCGATTGCCGCAACTGGACCAGCAGCAGCTGCTGCTGTTCCTGAAGCTGTATTGCTTCCAAAATTAAAACTAGGTTTCACTCCACCAGTTCCGACGGCTAATGGCGACTTAAATAAATTTGTCGCCTCGTTTTTTGGAGTCACCGCTGCAAAGGAGAAGCCGCCCTGTGCTGGTGTTGTCTGTTGTTGTTGTTGTTGTTGCTGCTGTTGCTGTTGCTGCTGTTGCTGTTGCTGCTGTTGCTGTTGCTGCTGTTGCGTGCTTTCATTGCCACCAAATGTAAATGCTTTGCTTTCCGTTGCATTGTTGCTGCTGCCGAATAAGAGCGTTGGCTTGGCTGCAGCATTGAAACTGAATGCATTTGTAGCTGGTGCTCCTCCTCCTCCTCCCAGTGCAGCGGTAGCTGATCCACTAAAACTGAAGGTGCTGGGCACCGCAGCTGGGGCTTCACTTGTTGAAGTTGCATTTGATCCATCGCCGCCAGAGCCAAAGCTAAATATATTATTGCTGCTCTTGTTGCCCAGTGTAAATGGTGTGGCCTTCGCCGTTGGCTTGTTTGCACCACCAAATGAAAATATATTCGAGTTGTTTGTTGGTTGTGCTGCTGCAGCTGCATTGGTAGAAGTTGCACTATCCGCAGCAGTTGGTGTCCCACAAAATTTAAACGCGGGCTGTGCTGAAGTTGCTGCTCCGGATGCCGTTGCTGTTGCACTACCGAATAAAGACGGAGCTCCTGAAACGGCTGGGCTTTTGCCAAAACTAAATGTTGCTGCGGCTGCTGGTGGTGCTGGTGCTGTAAAGGCGCTGGCAAAACTGTTGTTAGTGCTGCTACCGAAAGACGTCATTTCCTTGAGTTGCGCTGGATTATTATCCGCAGATGCAGCAGAAATATTTGCACTATTACTGTTGCAGCTGCCAAATGCGATTGGATTATTGGTTGTTGATCCATCGGGTGCTGTAGTGGTAGTTGCAGCTTTGCCAAAACTAAATAATGGAGCACTTCCCGTTGTTGCTTGTGCAGTTGACGCATTACTTGCTGCTGCATCTGATGCAGGCTTTCCAAAGTTAAACGTGGGGGCTGCTGATGGGGCTGCCTGCACTGCAGTGGCTGCTGCTTGTGCTCCGAGTCCGGCGTCTGTTTGCGTTGCCTGTATATTATTTGATGCATTGCCAAATGTCAACATTGTTTTCGCTGGATCAGCTGTTACCGGTGCTGTTGCTGGTGCTGTTACTGATGCTGTCGCTGGTGATGTCACTGGTGCTGTTGCTGGTGCTGGTTCTGTTGCTGGTGCTGTTGCTGGTGCTGTTGCTGGTGCTGTTGCTACCAGTGTCAGTGTGGCTTCTGCTGGCGTTGCTGGCTTGCCAAAAGTAAATGCAGTAGCAACAGGTGATTCAACTGTAGTTGTAGTGATAGGCTTTGAGTTCATAAATGTTAATATAGGTGTAGCCACTGCTGTTGTTGTAGTTGCCGTTGCAGTTGCGGTTGCCGCTGCTGTTGTTAAGCCTGTTGCTGTCGGTAGTGTAAAACCCAGAAGAGCACCTGATCCCGATTTTGCACTTTCGCTCACTTTTTCAGTTGCATTATTTACTGATAGTTCATTGCTGGTAGGTGTTGGCGGTGATTTTGCAGGCATGGTCGATGCCGACGATGATACCGTCTGCGCTTCTGCAGGTTTTGTTGTTTCTCCTTGACCGGGTACGGTAGGGTTAGACAGTATAGTCGGTTTCGTCGTTGTTGTGTTTTTTGTTACATCTGTATTGGTTACTAGCGTAGTTGTTTTTGTTGTTGTCAGTCCGACAGATGTAATTTTAGAAGCATCCGCCTCATCAGCTGAAGTTTCATCTTGATAGATTTCACCTCGCAAGCTACTTAACATCAAAGCCAATTTCGTTTTCTGTGTACGCTCCAAATGGGAGTTCTTACTGATACCAAGTGATTGTTCCTGTTTGGGCTTCACAAACTGTATGCCCGCGTATTCGTTGGCATCCACATCCGGACTATCCAAATCAGCTGGCTGCTGTGGCTGTTGTTTCTGAGGCTGCTGTTGTTGTTGCTGTTCTTGTTGTTGCTGCTGCTGCTGTTGCTCTTGTTGCAGTTGTCGCTCTTGTGCATTGAACAATGTTAATTTGGGTTTCAGCTCGTAGCTGGTCTCTACTAAGGGGGCGGAGACAGTGCGCTGGGCTGGAGTCGCTGGGAGCGGAGTGATGGGCGTGCTCTGCGTCCTAGTCAAATGCTGTAGATGTAAATCCGTTGTGGCTGCCTGACTTCGCTGTATCTTTGCCATTTGTTGACGTGGCGAAGTCTCGGGTGAGCTACTGCTGTTGCTGCCACTGCTGGCATTGTCATTGAGTGTGCTCGCTGAACGCCTGTCGTATAACTTCCGCTTATTGCGATGTAGCTGACTAGAGCTCAATGAGCTTGTAATGTCATTGCTGTAGCTGCAGTTACGACGCTTGGCCAGCTGCTCCGGCGATTGCTGTGGGGAAATTCTCGCAGGAAAATGATGTGCAGACATATGCAAAGTTTGGTGTTGATGTTGGTGCGGCACCGCTATGGCCGAATGATGCAAACGTCGTGGTACTGTTACAGTCAATTCACGCTGCCGCTTGAAACTCGGCTGTGGTTGCAATAAGGGTAACTGATGCTGTTGTTGTTGGTGCTGATGATGCTGCTGCTGCTGCTGCTGATGCAAAGGGTGATCCACAAAGTCACTAATGCGATTACAGCTTTTTTTGCTATTGTAATCGTTGGGTTGTATTTCCTGCAAATAATTCGTGTTAGTGTTAAAGGAATAGCCACCAAAGCAGTCAACACTGGTTAGACGCCAACTTACACCGCTATTGATGCGTTTGCGTGATATTTCCTTTAGCTCCTCAAGAACACTGCGAGTCGGTTCGCTTTCGTGCTGCAACGGCGGTGGATGCATAATAGGGCGATTCTCCCTCGATAGCTGCTGGTCGCTTCTTTTCTCTACGCCTACCAGTGAATTCGAGCGTAGCAAGCTGGGCAACGTGTTGCCACAATAAAAGCTTCGCTCAGGCGGTGCAATACGTGTCATGGACACCGATGGCAGGCTGGGCTTATGGGAGAGAGGCGATGAAGCTATGCTGCAACGGCGTGGCTGCGTAAGCGGATTGTAAACATTGTTAAAGGAGATACTGCGTTGCAGGCCACGCCCTCCAATGCTGTTGTCCCGCTGGTATTCCACAATACGCGAAGCTAATCCGCTGCTGTTTACGTCCGCAAAGGTTCTGCATAAGAGAATTTAAAAAAAATTATCATTATTTAATAGCAAACCTGCATTACTTACTTGGGATCCACATGGCTGAGATTTAACCTTTGTCGCGCCAATTTCGATACACTGGACGATGTCCTTGATATTCCATGCAGGCTCTTGTTT
The DNA here is from genome assembly GCA_035047405.1 of Drosophila stalkeri. Classification (NCBI taxonomy): domain Eukaryota; kingdom Metazoa; phylum Arthropoda; class Insecta; order Diptera; family Drosophilidae; genus Drosophila; species Drosophila stalkeri. The sequence goes on along the minus strand of JAWNPR010000142.1, from coordinate 28,895,699 downwards.
TGTGGTGAATCAGAATTTGAGAAGCTATTGCTTAGACAAATGCTTGAGTTGTTATGCTCCCTAGAAATAAAACTCTTTTGCATCTGGTGTGTCATTGACCGCTGTGTCCTTATGATTAAAGTAAACCCTTATTAGTATTTACATTTATAAATTGATTATTTTTATGCATACGAGGTCATGCCACCAATCCATGTGGAATCAGCCATGGGGTTTGATAAACGCGGCGAATTGCTTAGGCTGTAACGATGCTCCATTGTTTTGTTCTTCTGGATTTACTATAGACGTAATATTCAGGGGGTTTTTTCTGACTTAATCTGGGCACAAACCAACTATGTTTGACAAATTAAAAACTTACAGACGGATGAAACTTTTGTGACATTACTTGGTGAAATGACAAAACACACGCCGAGCAGGCCAAATGAGTTGCGCCTTTGAACTAACTATCGATAAGTGATAGCGTCCAGCTGCGATACAAAATAAAAATGCATCTCTGCCGATTTTGATAATGCATGGTAACCCTGTCAATTTCCGTCCTCCATCTTTCTGCATTGAGTTTTCACGATGGTGAGTTCGGCTGCTAAAGTTTTTTTTAATTATTGTGTGGTTTTCAATATAAAATTGGCATATATGATGGATATACTATACTAAACTGCCGATAATGTGGTGTGCTATAAAATCAGTTGAATTTGTGAATCCAAAAATGAATGGAAACAGTCCGTGCAGGCAGCAAACAAACATGAAAGGCCCATAACCTCGAAAGTCAACATTTCCAAATCATATGTGAATGCATACAATACAATTGTAGTTGAAATTATATTCAAATTGTACGTTATTTGTATTTTTTTATTTACAATAGCCGCCTAAAAAGGACGCAAAGTCGTCGGCCAAGCAGCCGCAAAAGACACAAAAGAAGAAGGAGGGCTCTGGTGGCGGCAAGGCCAAGAAGAAGAAGTGGTCCAAAGGCAAAGTCAGGGATAAGTTGAACAATCAAGTTTTGTTCGATAAGGCCACCTATGAGAAATTGTACAAGGAAGTGCCTGCCTACAAACTGATCACTCCTTCGGTTGTCTCTGAGCGCTTGAAGATCCGCGGTTCTTTGGCCAAGCGTGCTCTGATTGAGCTGCGCGAAAAGGGTAAGTGAACATAATCTTATTGGAACATATGTAGAGCATGTTTTTAAATCATGAATTATTTCTAGGTCTCATTAAGCAGGTCGTGCAGCATCATTCCCAGGTCATCTACACACGTGCAACCAAGGGTGATGAGGCGTAAATTAAGGTTTACTACACATCTACAGTGTCGCATGTTATTTTACAATATACCAATTGGTGGTATAGAAATACCAAGGCTCTGCTACAAAATGTTGAATAAACTTGCTTTTTGATGTAAGAAACATGAGTGTAACATTTTATTGTGTTGTGTTGGAAATACTTTTTTTGGTGGGGGATGAAATGGAAAGGCAAATACGTTTTCTTTTTTTTTCAGAAAATAGTGACTTTTTACTAGCGCTTATTTAAAGAATAAAAAAAATATATATGTAAACGAATAGTTTTTTCTGCATGCGCGGGTTCGATAGTTTTGTGTGAATGCCAATTTCATTAGTTGTGCAACCCTGTTGACAGAATAAATGTTTACTGGGTAAGCACAAGTCTATTTTGATGACAACACAGCAGATTGGTGCGGTTTGTCTTTTCGACTGATTAAAAAATGAATTAAATTACGAGTCCTCAGTAAAATAATACAAAAATTCAAAAACTAAAGCGCTACTGCCAACACCTGTGTCAATAAACGGCTGTCTGAGCGGCGCGTTAACGCAGCAGGAAACGTTGTGTGCGGCTATTTACACAAAAACAGTTGCCGCCGACGCTGCAGAGAAATTCTGAAACCGTTTAACGCAGCTGCGGGTGAAGTGGGTCCAGGCTTAACCCAGCGATAATACCACGTATGCAAACAATTACCAACAAAATTAATGTGCTTGTGTGTGGGTGCATGTATGTGTGTATGTGTCTGTGTATATGTGCTGGTATCGTGTGTGTGATAACAAGAATAATGATTTTTATTATTGTCAATATCTCTGGCTTTTAGCACGTTCTACACTTTTACCGCTACAATGATACCGTTAACACATAAGGATCGCAGCAACTTTAGCTATCGAGTCAAAGAGAAGCTAAACAGCTGGAAACGCTTGATATTTGCTGATCGCAATTCGCGTAATTTGTTTCTATTTTTGCTGCTAAATCTGAGCTTTGCCTTTGTGGAACTCTTCTATGGCATCTTGACAAACAGCCTGGGTTAGCGTAAAGCAAATATATATGGCACAATATGTGCAATTTGTAACTATATTAATGTTTATATTTATAACCAGGTTTGATCTCGGACTCGTTTCACATGTTCTTCGACTGCACGGGCCTGCTGGCTGGTTTGGCTGCCTCGGTGATAACGAAATGGAAAGCGAATGACAAGTTCTCCTATGGCTATGTGCGCGCCGAGGTACTAGCGGGCTTTGTGAACAGCCTGTTCCTGCTCTTCATCGCTTTCTTCATACTCTCCGAGGGCGTCGAGCGTCTGATAGAGCCACCCGAAGTGAAGCACGAGCGACTGTTTGTGGTATCTGTGCTGGGACTCCTCGTCAATCTTGTGGGTATCTACGCATTCAATCATGGAGGTCATGGCCACTCACATGGAGGCGGCGGCGGAGGAGGACATGGACACTCACACGGCGGAGGCTCCAGCCATGGACACTCTCATGGACACAGCCACGACGATCACTCTAATCATAATCATCAGGCCATCTCTTTGGACAATGGTAAGGAGTTAATAATTGTAGTTTGCTAATTACAACATATCTCTAATCTATCTTTGTTATTCAGGTCACGGACACTCACATGATCACAGCATAAGCCATGGACACTCACATGATCTTGGTAATGGAAGCAATTCGCAGATTATGCGAGGCGTGTTTTTGCACATATTGGCCGATACGCTCGGCTCGGTGGGCGTCATAATTTCCGCAGTGCTTATGCAAATGTTTGGCTGGATGATAGCGGATCCGATTTGCTCCATATTCATAGCGTTGCTCATTGCACTCAGCGTGCTCAGCTTGATTAAAGAATCCATACTGATACTGATGCAGCGCCAACCAGTCGCACTGGATCGTTCGCTGCTGCAGTGTTACCAAAAGGTGACCGGCTTAGCTGGAGTCTATTCAGTGCAGGAGCCGCACTTCTGGACGCTCTGCTCCGATGTCTATGTGGGCGCCATCAAGCTAGAGGTGTCCAAGAATGTGGATCCCACGTATGTGGTAACTCATACGCGCATGATATTTGAGGCGGTGGGCGTAAAACAGATCTACATTCAACTCGACTATGTGTGATCTAACTCCCTCCTGTATATATATATATATATATATATATATATATATATATATATATATATATATATATATATATATATATATATGTAATTACTATGTATATTGAGCAGCGTTTGTTGTGTGTGCGTATTTGTGGTACGATGATAATTATGTGCTTTTATTTACCCAAATTCTAGTTTGCTAGGCTGAGTACGCTATAAAATAACAAAAACAAAAACAAAGTTGTAAAATGTAAATCTAATTAATTGTGAAAACTTTGTTAATTTATTTTCTATTTAAACTTGTTAAAATAATTCATTCCAACATTATCAAAGCGAAACAAAGTGAGAATAGTGCAACAATTAATCAACTGCTGTCTGTCTATATAGAAACCTAGTATAATTGTAATATATAAGTCCAAAACTTGTGCATTCTAAAAAGTACATGAAATTTATTTAGTCTCTTTTTTATGATTCGAAAGAACAAACCTACACACTATACATATTTCATAAAATTTGACTGAATAATACACACATCTACAAAGATTCCATTGTTTAAATGGAAAGTCAAATCAAAGTTGGAATAAGTCACAGTTTTTGCTGCATCAAAATTATGAACGAAATAAAATAGAATTTGTTAATATCGTTTTTATACACAAATAATGGCTTCGTTTTCTTTTTTCATTGGTTTCGAACTGCTGTCTATATATTTAATGCAGAGCTATTAACTCTAAATTGTGGTAAAGATATTTTCTTTATCAATGCCCTGGCCCAATAATCATAAATATATACTTTGTTCAACTTCAAGCTATCAGAAAAAGTTTATTTTAAAATATGATCAAAAATAATAAATGAAAATTAAACATTTTTTTTTATTTTATTTTTAATAAATACCTCACTTGATATCGCATCAGTCATCGTAGGAAGTGCGCACTGTACCCAAACTCACACGCGATCTAACAGGTACACACGTGCGTCTGTGTGAATGTAGGAAAGTGTGAATGTATGAGATAAGCAGCTAGACTGTAGACGCTCGAAAGATAGCGCACACACACGCAAACACACAACTGTGTAAAAGCTTTTTCATGTACATATGTATGTATGCGTACGCATTGCACAGCTCAGCAAAATGGTATGCAGCTGATTGAGGTTATGTTGAATTCATCAAATCACCCAAAATATAGAACAATTTACTTACGGTGGTAGTCGAATAAATGTACAAATGTATATCGCGCATGACAACAACCGTACATTTATATGTATCATTGTCAAAGGTCAATAACATTTCGGTTTTCCAGACCTTGTCGGAGTTTGAGTCAATGCCGCACAAAGCGTGAGCTCATAAATAACAGTAGAAACAGCTGCAGCTGCAAAGATGTCTCGACTGAGCCAGTCTACCCGAACCCACAGGGGAAGAAAAGGTGTAAATAGCATTTAAGAGTTCAGTTTATGTATATGGTTTCCGTTTTATATATTTGTTTTAATACATACAAATGTTCTTATATTTTCTGGTTATCGTTACTTCTTTTTTGACATTCCTTGTTGAAAACATAAACGAAACAATACAAAAATTGCTTTGCTGCTATAAAAATATTAAATTACGTTGTTTCAATTACAATAGTTATACCATAATTTAGTTATTTTTAGCTAATGTGTGAGTGTGACTCCTGGTGAACTGCTGAACTGGTTCTTCATCTTCAAGGTCCTCCTTCAGTTATAACTACAAATTTTGCTCATTCCATAAAATAACATTTACATTCATTGATTCTAAATAATATAACGGAATTAACTCGACAAAATGTTTTCATTGTTCTATACATTAAGATAAATTCCATGGAACTGTTGCCAAAAATTAAAAGACTGTAACAAAAAAATCCGTTTGAAATAGGTATGTATGTGAGAGTGAGTATGTGTGTCCGCTGTCTGCCGTCTGCCTTTATGCTTATTTAAGTTTGTGTATGTTCGTTCAGTGATGGGTGTTGCTTTTGTCTTGCCTGCATTGGGCGTTGCTCATTCGTCCGCAAGGCAAGCCACTGAATCGAAACATATAGAAAGGAGCGAGCATCTTAGACTTTCTCCTCCTCTAGGCCATGCTTGAAGAACATTAGTACTGGTACGCTCTGGCCATCGATTTCGCGGTATTCACACAACGCTACCATGCCGTCGACATCCATAGATTCTCCTGTGAAGAACTGAAGCTCCTTGAAACGGCCCAGAATGTCTTTCATGGCTTTGTTCATGTTGGTTTTGAAAATATCGACCTGTTCGGGGGCGGTTTCCTGCAGCTTTGTCAGAACTTTCTTCATGTAGTCCTTCAGGTAGAGAGTGTAGGACTTTTTATCTCCGAAGGCAAAAGATTCAACCAGGCGGTGATTTAAGATAACATCGACGCCTCTCTCGACATTTTCTTCTGTGCCTTCATCCACTTCTTCGGCCGACGGATTTGAGCCCGCAAGTTGAATATCTCCCTCTGTACGGCTGATCAATTTTCCATACACTTCATAGATAACCTCATCAACCAGTTTTATTTTGTAGGTGTCAGTGAACATTTCATCACCGGTAATAATATCCTTGAAGATTTTCATCTTGGCGTTGGTGTTTTAAAATATGAGTTCAAATTTCTGGCAAAATTGCAATTAACAACTGCACTGAACCGGGGCCACAACTGCCACGCGCTAAAACAGTAAAAAGAAGGAACGAGACGGAAAAAATGGCGCATGCTGTTAACTTAACATTTTGTTCAACTGTTAAGAACAGTGAGCAGCAGTTTTGTTATCGGCCAAACATTTTTGTAGAAGTTGCTGAATTTATCTGCCCCAAGTAAGGTAATTTCTAATGACTCAACGTTGTAACTAAATCTATGTAGTTTTATATGGAGTCTCAATCTCTGAAGATAGAATATAATAGAATTATATCCTTTAAGAAAAAAATATTTTAACATTATTACATAACAGTGTCAAATGAGTAAACAGGAATGCACGTTGATAGTTGTGGACTATCGTCAAAATTTAAAGTTGAGTTACTTTCGCTAGTTGATAGTTATGGACTATCGTCAAAATTTTAGGGTGAGTTACTTTCGATTATAGTGAGATTGCGATTTTTTTTTTTCAAAATAATGTCCGCTTGATTTAAATTGAAAATAAAATTAATTTTGTTTTGAAAAATAAGAAATAAACACAATATGCTTTCTGAAGCAATGTGCATTGTTACAAATGTATTTTTATAATGTGCCTTTATATGATAAGTACTAGTAAATTCTTTATGAGTATTTATATTCTAGGAAAGATTTGTTTATCCTCAATAATTAAATGTTAAAAATTCATTTCTATGTTAAAAATCGTTTAAAGCAATATATTACAAGTAACATATATTCATTTGGTATGTCGTTATTTCACAATTGTTCGAATCCGCGAACTTGTTTGGCTTTAGTCATTTCATAGAAATTTGAATTGTTGCCTTAATAAAAATATATAAAATATACGTACATTGTACATACATATTGTATATTGAAATCATAAGATAGGTATGTAATTAGTCGATAATTTGAATTGTAGAGTTATTAATTGTGCGCATTAGCTACTTCTAATAGTTATTTGAAGTAATTGAGTGAATTAAATAATACAAGATATTGTAAAAAACATAAACTTAGTCAAAATGGAGCTAATAGTATCGGTTTAATTTTAGTGATAGCTGGTATGAGTTAAGGATGGCCTACTTCACTAACCATACATTGGTTAGTGCTTACATCTAATGGTAGCTAAAACCACTAACCATACTGCCCATATGGTTAGTGCTAAAACCGAACATAAAAAAATCCCCAAGATAATTGAAATATAGGATACTTATGATGATTTGCAATCGATAAGCGATCATCTTAGCACTTTTACGATAGTCACATTTCTTGGAAATGACTTACTGTTAACCAATAATTAATTAATATTTAATTAAACTTGTTTGCGCCAAAGAAAGTATAATTATATTATATAACTATTATAGACTAATATATTTCTATTGCAAAAAACTTTTGTATTGCTGGATTTAATCAAGGACTTTTATAAATGGAGATATTCAAACATTTAACATTGACTTAAATCACTTCAGCCTCCATTTGACAACCATTCAAAGCAGCCAAAATGTTTCTGGCCGTTATGCGAGACATCTCCTTACGGGTTTCAATGTCTGCGCTGCCTATATGGGGTAATATTACAATATTTTCTAGTTTCAGTAAAGGATCGTCTAGTGGAAGTGGCTCAGGTGTAGTTACATCCAAGCCTGCAGCAAGTATATGCTTGGAAACGAGAGCATCATACAAAGCCTCTTGATCCACAACTCCACCTCGTGCCGTGTTGATGAAAATGCAGTTGGGTTTCATTTTCTTAAATGCAGAAGCATTAAATACTTCCTTAGTATCAGGGGTAAGAGAGCAGCAAACCACAATAAAATCCGATAAGCTGAGCATCTCGTCAAAGTCCACACGCTGAGCATTAACCTTAGCAGCCTCCACAGGCCTGGCCGTGCGGGTCGTATAGGTTATCTGAGCTGGCTTGAAAGGCAAAATGCGAGCTGCAATCTCCTGGCCAATACGTCCAAATCCATATAAACCGACACGAGAGTTTTTCAATCCTTGTCCACACATCCACATGGGCGCCCACGATTTCCATCCGCCATTGTAAACCTGTTTGCTGGCCTCGAACAAACGCCTGTTGGTGGCCAGCAATAAAGCAAGCGTCAACTCGGCTGTTGCATCGGTCAGGACGTCGGGTGTGTACCCAACACGAATGCCACGTTTCTTACACTCCTCCACATCAATGTGTTCGAAGCCCACTGAAATGGTTGACACGCACTTTAGTTGCGTCCCAGCTGCATCTAGTACAGCGACATCGATTTTATCTGTTAGAGCGCAGTAGAGAGCATCCTTGCCTTTGACTTGACGCAGCAATTCATCTCGTGGCACTGGTATTGTCTGTGTCCATGTGGTTACATTGCAACTACTCAAAAATACCAGATAAAGAGAATAAAAACAATTTGTGGCCACTGGCGACAAACAACCTCTTACGAAGCAATTCCAGTCCACTGTTATCCACATCTGGACGAGTCACAAAAACACTTGGTTGAGAACTCATTGTTGCTTTCTGTAACAGTGAAGTAAGGCCTTTGGCCTGTTGAATGTGTCGTAGCTTTATTTTATGCATGTTAACTTTAGCTTAGAGCAAGAATAATGTTATCTAATTTTGGCGTTATTGAGCGTATTTGAATTGTCGCCTGCGGTCACACTGTTACTCTAAACAGTTCCTTTTGAGCTTAACATGATTGTTAGTGACTAGAAAAATCTAAAAAGATTTCCAACTGCAATATTTGGTAGTATTTTTGCAATGGATTGGTACATTGGCAAAGAATGGAGCGACGCGGCGCGTGGGCTTCAGAAGAAGGTGCTTCGCTTGGAATTCCAAAGAGTTGAGAAACCAATGTTGATAAGCACTGTCGAATTTACCGTAAAAAAGCCGTGTGATAATTTGGGTGCCAGACCTAGCAAATACTTGGCCTCTAATGAGACCCAACAATATACATTGGAAATGGGCACTGCGGTTAGCCCCATTGATTGTTATATAGAAATATTGTTGCAACAGTTTGTCATCGGCGAAACCTCGGCCTGCAGCATTGCCACCAAAAGTGGTGAGCGTTTGGAATTTGTGCTGAAGTTGGATCGAATTATAAACAATGTGCAAATCGACAAGCTGAACGCAGGAGAAATGTATAATCTCGCTTTAAAGTACAAAGAGAAAGGCGTTGCCATGTATAAGGCACATCCCAAGTTTGCCTGCGACTACTTCTCACGGGCGGCTAAATTGTTAATCACATATAAACCATTCGACAAGCTGGATAAGCAGAAAAATGGCATCGCTGGCAATGAAATGGAACTTCTCTTCGTGCAGATACAAACAAATTTGGCAGCCTATATGCTACTAGAGAAACGCTACGAGCACGTTATATATCACACCGAATTTGTGGAAACACAGGAGCAGCCGAGCGAGAAGAGCATCTATCGGCGCGCACTAGCCTTCTTTTACCTCAAGGAGTTCGAAAAAGCACAGCATTTGATCGAGCGTGTACCCCAATACGAAGAAAAACGTGAATTTAGTAAATTGCGGGACAATATTGCAACCAGCTGGAAATGCAGCAATGCTAACTATAAACAGCTTGTGCAGCGAATGTTTACCTAGATACGAATATTACACAAATAAAGAACACTATTTAGTAATAATAATATTCAGCTTTTATATTTGCTACTTTTCCTTTAACTTCTTTAAAGGTTTCTGGCTCAATTTGGCTTTCTTATTTTTATGCTTCATACCGGCTGGTAATTTGGGTCGCTTTCTTGATGCAGTCTTATCCAACTTGAAGAGTTCTGTAAAGAGTGATATATATATATATTTATTTATTTATGATCCATCTTATCACTTGAAAACTATATCAAAACTCACCCTCGTCTGGATCCTCGCCAACTTCATCTTTGTAATATTGAGCATCATCGTCGGCATCACTTGCATTTTCTTCAGCTTCCTTGCGTCTTTCTTCCTTGTTTTGCTCTTTCTTCAATTGCAATTTGCGTTCACGATTCTCGTTCTGTTGCTTCTTGCGTAGTTCTTTCAGCTTGCGTTTCTTTTCAATTAATTTGCGTAGTGCTTCCTTCTCCTCCTCAGATTTGACAACATGATCGTGATAAAGCACTTCACCAGTCAGCAAACCCTCCTCAATCTTCATGAGCTGCATTGTTAGACGAGGTCCAATTTCATGTAGTTTCACTGAGCTTTTGTGGTTTTCCAAATTTCCCTTGCCCTTTACTGTCTGGGGCAACACCACATGCGACTGCTCATCGTCCTCGCCGTCCGCTTCCGAAGCATATCCATCCCTACAATGTGTTCATAGTATATGTATGTGAAAGCTTAAATAAGACAAGACTAAATTTCCTTCTTACTTGATCACAAAATCCACAACTTCCTCACATTTGTTGAGATTTGGCAAATTCCCGCTAACAATTTTCTGCACAGCTCGTTTTAGACCCACTGGAACCACCTGCACCGCGTAGTGGCGCATGTCCACAAGCTTTGTTTCCGGATTGTAAGAAAATAGAAGGCAGCGGCGTATGGTATCAATGTTAACTTGAGCCAAATTAATTGATGGAAACATATTCTGAAATGTTGAGGCCATCAATTTTAAGTGTTTTCCTTCGCCGCTAAAGTTATTCATGATCACAAGCGGAGGATACTTGAAGTAATCAAGGTCAAACATTTGCTTCTTACTGCTTGAGATGACGTCACGAGCAAGGGTAAACTGATGCACCTGTTAAGCACGAGAGATACAATTATATCAAAAATCAATATTCGTGATACAGGGAATCTATTTAAAACAAAACAAACCTTGAACGTTAAAGATGGACCACGCGGCAAGCGGAGTACTTTGAAGGATAACTGTGTGGATGCTTTGTTGAAAATGGCCATATGTGAGACATGAAAGAAGCTACTAAGACTGACAAAATCTTTAATACGATTTATTTTCTTTTCGCGCAAATTCGATGCAGTAAACGGCTCCATTATTCGACGAAAGTCAATTGTTAAATCCGCAATATATGGACAGGACAGCCCGCGATGTATAATAAACGAATGTGGAGCTTCAACTATTTCACTTGGTTCACTGGCTTTGAACGCTGCGGTGCGCGTTTTTGGATGTACTTTCTTTTTAGCACCTCCCATTTTCTTTATTTTAATAAAATATTTAAACAAAGATCAACGCTGCACCCACCACACGTGTTGCTAAGACAGCTGATCGGCTCGATACATCGATTAATATATTCAAAAACTATAAGGTGACCAAAATATGTCTATTAATAAGATATATCGATATATTTATTCAAATTTATAGATCCCAAAACTCAGTAGTTTTCCATTTTAGCGATTCGTTATTTATTAACAAACAAAATTTTCTTGGAAAAAAATCGACTTTATTTAACAAATTAGGGTGCCCATTTATTACCGTTTTCGCTATACCAAAAACTTTGGCGCAAAAAACTAGGCTTTAAAACTATCACAAGCGTAAACTTGATTTGTTTAAATTATAAATATTTATGAACATAACAAACAGAAATGTTGGATTTTACTTTTCTCTAAGTTTATGTTTGTGTATTTAAAGTTTGACTACTGCTTGTTTTATTACGAATTCGTGTACTCAACTTTAAATTTTATATTTAAAATTTCTGCACTTATGTTTGTTATGTTAAACTAATTATAATTTTATAGATTGAAGTTTCACTTTTATTTCATACGTAAAAAAGGTATTACAGTAACCAATAATAAAAAAAAGATTTGTAACGATGCAAGCAGCTCCGATGCAAACAAGTTGGTTGAGGTAAGGGAAAATTGAAATTTTAATTATAAATAGACAATAATGGAAAAGAGCCAGGTCAAAAGTGTATTCATTATATATGTATATGTGAAGTATGCCTAATTTTGCTGGAAAAACATAACTAATACAGCTTACATAGCAATGTTGTAGTTGTTTAATTTTCTTTCTTTGAAAATTACAACTATATATTTATGTTGTGAAAATTAATAATATTAATATATTTAATATTAGCATTTATGTATATTTATATAAATTATAGTTACAGCTACAGCTTAAACTGAATTTGGAGTGTTTTAGTGTTTCCCTTTATGCTTTTGTAACTTTTTTTCATCAGACGTCGAAGTTATCGATGCTTTATGCGATATATATTATGCGATATATATTAAAACTTCAGTTTAAACTGCTGTTAACTACAGCCGGATGTTGATGTTGCGATTGTTGTTTTTGTTTTGTTGTTGGTATATTTTGTTTATGCATATATGACAAACTGCTTGTGGCTGTGGTTTAAAAAATAACATCTTATGCCATTGTTATAGTTGTAATTGTTGTTGCTCTTGCTCTTGCTATTGCTGTTCTGGCTGTTACAGGCGGCAGTCGCTGCTCCTGCCGCAGTGAATCGTTGGGGCGGTCACTGACAGCACTGTTTGCGAACATCGGCTGTAACAGTGGGCTTTACATCGATGGGCTCCACATTTGAGGGACGAATGACATCACCTTCAGGAGGATCTCTAATCTGTTTCTGCGACACAATGCGATAGATCTCTGTAATCAGAATTTCAGATCAGAATTTATATTTATTTTACAATATAAGAATATTATACCTGTGAGTATATTTTGGAATGCGGTTTCAACGTTCGTCGAGTCCAAGGCCGATGTTTCTATGAAACTTAAACCGTTGCGCTCCGCAAACAGTTTCGCTTCATCCGTCGGCACCGAGCGCAAGTGCCTCAAATCGGATTTATTGCCAACCAGCATTATTACAATATTCTGATCGGCATGATCACGGAGCTCTCGTAGCCATCTCTCAACATTCTCGTATGTCAAATGCTTGGCAATATCGTAAACGAGGAGAGCCCCAACAGCACCACGATAATATGCAGAGGTGATCGCTCGATAGCGCTCTTGGCCGGCTGTATCCCAAATTTGCGCCTTAATTGTTTTACCATCCACCTAAAGGATAAAAAAAACCATCTAGTTAAACTGCCCAGCATAATATAATATTGTTAAAACAAAAATTTGTGATCTGTGTATATAAATAAAAAATTGTTTCACATATTTGTAAAATTAAATATTCTAAAGATTAGATTAGCCTAATTTTTTACTTACATTGTGTTTACATCATGTTTATGGTAATGTTTAAATCAAAATCTATACTCTTATTTTGTTAATATTATAAAGAGTTACAAAAAAAAATAAAAATAAAAGAAACTTAATTGTGTACTATCTCTTTTATGCAATGTTTCATCTTTTCTTAACGTTTCTATACATCCATCGATCAATATAAATAAAAATAGATCGTATACCTAACCAAGAATATATTAATTGGCTATTAATTTGGCCACGACTTCTCAATAGATTAACAACTCATCTTCAACTCAATTTCTATACTATGATGATATTACGTATGCATATGAACAAGTGCAGAAATATGATATTTGTATAGAATCTGCAATGCGAATTGAATGGTTACTATATAGAATCCAAACCACAATTATTTAGTTTTTCATTAGAAATCCATCTGCACAACTGATTCTGTCACTGACACTTACCTCTATGCTCCGTGTGGCGAACTCGACACCGATTGTTGACTTGGATTCCAAATTGAATTCATTACGCGTAAAACGTGATAGCAAATTACTTTTGCCTACGCCGGAGTCACCGATCAGCACAACTGCAAAAATTGGGATTGAATAAATCATTAACTGAAGCAAAAGAATAATTGGACAATTGATAGCTGCCCAGTTGGTTGGATAGTCGATAGAGCATGGGGTCCTAGTTCATGTTATCGATTTCAGTTATTGGTTGTGCGTGCCTGAAGGTCAACAAATTTCTTACTATTGTTTCATGAAATTTCATTTTAGTAATGGTGATCAAATGTAACGCTTTATGTAGACTCCATCCAGACCACTCTAATTTGTCAAATTTGTGTATTTCTACATTTGCATTTTGCCACCCTGTTTACAAATTGATACAATTTTCGGCACAATTGTTAGTGTCACATTTGCACATTTTACTTTTGACACTATGTCCGTGTTTTGTTTATCTGCTATATGATAACATATTTTCTGTACTCTTTCTCTCTATCTGTCTTTCTTTATCTCTCTCTATGTTTCACTCTTTCTCTGACTATCGCTCTTGAAGCTTTTTATACCCTGAACCCATTGAAAATGTGAATTCAGGGTATAATGGTTTTGTGAAAATGTATCTAACAAGCAAAAGGAGACGTCGCAGACCCCATGAAGTATATATATTCTTGATCAGCACCAAAAAATAAGTTGATATAGACCTGTCCGTCTGTCCGTTCGGCCGTCTGTCCGTATGAACGTCGAGATTTCGGAAACTACTTCGATTACTTTTTTTTTTTACGTTTCTCGAGCATAACTTCTACACCGTTTTAGCTTGACACTTCAATATATTTAAATAGATATTATGAAAACGCAAATTTTGTAATTTTCAGATTTTGGATGCCACGCCCCCTTCGAAAACAATTTGAAAAAAACGTATTTCAAATACTAGAGACTTGTAATTTGGTAAATAGACAAATTTGCATGTTTATTCTGAAAGTTTCATTAAGATAATCCATCTAGAAATGGAGTTATAAGCGTTAAAAGTTCAGCCCAACCCAGGGCAGCAACTGCGCGGTTAGCAGAGCGCTCGCTTATACGTGCTTCTTTACGAAGAAAATTAATTTTTTTTTTTGCCGGGTTCAGGGTATCTCGTAGTCGTGCCGTCTTGACTAGAGCCTTCTTACTTGTTTAATGTTGTAAATGTGAATGCTCGGTCCGAAGTTATCAGCATTGCTGTTGATGGCTTGACAGCTGCTCACGAGTAACAATGATTCATAGCTTTGTTTTTTTTTTTTTTTTTTTGTAGATCTCTGGTTTCCAAATCTAATGAAAATGACTTACAATTTTGAGCAGAATAGAATATTTTAAATTACGCCTGTCTTTTCATTTTTTATGCAAAGCGAAAAATGTATCGCAATCTTTGGATTCAATCATTACCTTTGCTTAGTAACTAATCGCTTATCGCATTTTTGTTTTTTTTTTTTACTGTGCGTCAGACTTTAAATATGTTCAACAAAACTCTGATAATTTGAAAAATATAATCTCATTTTATTAGAGTCACAGTACTCAGGCTTAATGCAATAGTTGCGAAGAAGTTGTTATCTATATAACGGGGCGACTTCATTTTACAATAGAGCATTTTCAAAGTCAAGTCAAAGTAATTTATAAGAAATACTTTCATATGCAAACGAGAGTACGAAGAGAAAATGTTGACCCCAATATACCTAAGCACACAAATACAATTATATATTTAAAGATGACAAACAAACTAGCTGCCCGTATCCAGCAGTAATTTATTTAAGAGCTACAAACTACACAATATATGTACATATATGAATTTGCTTTGATAAAATTGATCTTGTCACACAGTGCAAGCAGCAAAGAGAAGCTTGATCGCCTTGATCAGCTTGAGAATCCGCTGACCGAATTCATGCTCAGACTCATATAAACTTTCTGCAACAATTTTTAGTTTTCATTGAGAGTGCGGACAAGAGAGCGAGAGAGCGACAATAGAAGCAAAGCCAACTCATAACAGATGTGAGCGAAATAAGCATATGCAGAAGAAATTGCAAAAATTCAATACAAAGGCAAAAAAAAAAAAATAAGAGAAGAGAAGAGAGAGAGAAATAATAACAATAACAATAATAATAATAATAATAATAATAATAATAATATAATAATAATAATAATAATAATAATAATAATAATAATAATAATATATATAATATATGCTGCTCTTAAATCACTGCCTATAGCAAAAATATAAAAAAAAATATGTACATACACACGTATACATTTTCTGTAGTATTAATATAACTCAAATCTAGTCAAAGTAATAAAAATTTGACTATTTGACTTTTATCATGATTATTATTACGATTTATGCAACGTGTCATTCTGGCTGCTGCCAGCAGAAGTAAAGAACGAACAGCAATGGAAACGCAATGACAAACTGACAGCACTTAACGGCAAAGTAGTTACGGGTGTATTTGGACAAAGAAAGGGAACGACGGAGAGGCACGGTTATGGTATGAAGAGAGCACGAGAAAGCAAAAGGGCACACAACAACACACCCATACACACAAAACAATTTTCAAGTCATGAAGAATTCCGCTACACAACACTAGGGGGCGTATTTTGTGATATTGCCTTGAACATTTTTACCAAATACCATGATCGGAAATAATAAACTAAATATATGAACTTTTAAGCATAGGGGTATGCACGTATGAATACTATGTCTGCATTTGTTATGCCAATTAATTTTAATTAGTGCCGTTAAACTACTGCGTCATAATTGCTACATTAAATTTGTAAGCCTTGTTCCTGTTCAAAATGCGCGAGTCCCATGACCAGTCAAACACACTAACCAACAACCGGCTCGTTCATCATTAATTACAAGCAGAGCAACTTAAATCCATGTTGAAAATTTTTACCTTTGAAAAGATAATCGTATTCGTCTTCCCTTGCACCCATTTTTGTGTGTGTTTAAATGGCTTGTTCCTCCTGCTCCTACTGATTGGGATACTCGTGTATGACTGTGTAAATGTAAAATCCAATAATCCTTACGTGCCGCCGTTTCTTAATGCGTTTTTCTTTATACGTGTATTTTGCTCTCACACTTTACACACTTTTATTTGTAGTTGTAATCGGGACAATATAAAGAAAAGAAAAATTATATCAATTCGATTTCAAATGGGCGTTTTCGATTATTAGTCTTGTTTCCACGTAAGGTACCCGATGTGCGAAAATTACTGCAATAACAGTTGCCAGTTTGTGTGGCGTATTATTGCATTTATTATTAATTTTCTTAATCGCGACACACACTCACTTAGACTTAGTCACTCCCAATATATTCAACGACGTGAAGTAGGCTGCGGCATGTATGACAATGCAAGTGACAGCCATGAGTACTCGGTACTCGATACCCCAATAGTTGTAACGCCATGTTGATGACGTCAGTATAGACCAAAGACGTTATAATTTGGTTCAAACTGCCTTGGAGCTTAAATTACTTGAACAAAAATGTCATTGTTTAGAAAAAGATATAAAAAATATATTTATTAAATATATAAAACAAATTCCAAGAGAAAAACGATAGGTTAAGTATTGAGGGCAAGTAATACTAGTGGTTGCTATTTGTTCAGTAAATATATATAAATATACTAGTAAAGTTTTTGTTCTTATTCTACTTAATGTAGATTGAAATACGTTTAAATACGCACACGTTGCAAAGCAAATGCCGGATAAATAAGCAGCATTCCGCCGGCAATATATGTCAACTTTGATCCGACCGACCAAAATGCTAAAAACAATTTTCACATTAATGTATATAATGAATATTATTACTTTTCAGGATATGAGTATAGGACTTACCTACAGATCCGACAACTGGACCCAGGGCACGAGCCAGTGCACCTAACGATCTGAATATCCCTAATACTGAACCCTTTTGATCATCGTTGCCATAACGGGACACTAAGGTAGTCAAACAGGTCACAGCAAACGCGGTGGAGACTGCAAACAGGATCATGCCGGTATAGAGTATGTGACTATTGTCCGCTAGGCCGACTAAGACGAATGCTGGTACTATCAGATACAGACTGAATATGGCATAACTTTTGATCTTTGCTTCTGGTAGACGTCGCACCACAGACCCCTGCAGTAGAGTCATAACGAGTCCTGTGGTCAAAAACATTTTCGCCTGATCCATCGATGTGTATCCAAACTTGTGATACATTAGAAACGTAACAGTGAATTCCAATCCGGAATACAGAAAGAGATACAGAAAGTAGATGAGACCTATGCTGCGTAGTGCTTGTATATCCTTTCTAGGTACATTTTTGATAGCAGCGAATCTACAAAACAAAAAAAAAGTAAAGTAGTAAAATTTAAACAAGAGCTCTAGGCGAGGCTGTTCGATTACAATATATACAGTAATATACATTATTTCCAAACACTCTAAGCATATTATTTTATACACACATAGCTTTCCTTATATGTAAATAAAATTTCCATATTTTTAATTTTGATTTAGCGTTGAATTTGAATTTCGAATAACATTCATAATATTTATATCTTTTATGATGTTGATAATATATGATTTTTTTTATCAAATAAAAAATAGTTAAGTAGATAAATATATTCGCCTGGTAGATTTTTATAGATATTTAAATAATTATTGTGATAAATAAGTGTGTTAAGAACTGACTAAATTTATAGATGTAAATAAATAAACTAAAATAGAATAATTACATAAGTGACCAAATAACTTATGATTAATATTTAATATATATGGAATTATATAAAATATGAAATAGTATCAATCTTTTTTGTTCTAACTTTAAAAAATTTACAAATATATTGAAAAATTCAAAATACCTGCCACAGGTAGGGTATATACGGAAAATTGAATTATAAGTTATAAAATGCAAGCATATGTTTAGCCATTCCACACTTATAATTAAGCGAAACAAGTACTCATGACATTGATAAGGTAAATCAAATAAGGTCCGGTTAAAAACGTGGCCAAGTAGGGCACAGATAGCGTAGAGGGCTATCGAAGCTAAATAACCTGTTGGACTAGCAACGAGGCAGAGCATATATAAAAAGTCTCACAACTCGTCAGATATGCTAATTAAATAATAATTAATAAAATATTAGTAATAATATTACTCACTTAAATATAGAGGACACGTTGAGCAATTGCACCCCATATGACAATGCAGATGAGATTTCAGGAGCGCGTTTCGCCTATAGACATAAGAAAAAAGATAATTGAACAAAATATATGTATATTTAAAGAATAACTGGAGTACCTCAGGTAGAGTTTCCCGCAAGCAAAAAGCAAGAAGTAGCACATCTACTAGAGCCAAGCCCAGGGCCAGAAGAGACGGCATAACAAACCACGCCCCGCCGCTAGCACTTTTATTTGAGAATATTGCAAACATGGCTCCGATCATGGGGCCCACAATAAAGCCAAGGGAAAAGGCAACTCCAACGAGGGCCATGCCTTTGCCTCGCGTCCGTACGCTGGAGACATCCGTGATGACGCTCATAGAGAGGGAGATGTTCCCTTTGCTGATGCCGCCCACAATGCGTGCAATCACAAATAGGGCGAAATTTCGGGAGCAAGCCCAGATAAGATAGGAGAGAGCGATACCTGACTGAATTTCAAATTGATAATATTAAATAGTTTTAGGTATATTAAATACAGGTTCTTTAATGATGACAAACATACGGCGCAAATGAGTAAAACGGGTTTCCGTCCATAGTAGTCCGAGAGGCTGCCCACAATTGGACTTGCCACGAATTGCAGAAAACTGAACATTGAGCCCAAGAATCCTCCAAACAGCACTGATAGATAGCGCTCCGGAGCACCGAGGAGCTGCTGAAACCAACGCACACGCGTCGTTAGCCAGTCATAGAGACCGGAACTATCATTTATGCGATAATATTCCAAGAGCGAGGGCAACAACGGCAAGATGATAGTAAACGCAAGCAAATCAAAGAGTAGGGATAGGAATATTATATAGATCATTGGATCAGTTTTTTTCTTTGGCGTAGTAGGCTTTCCATTATTGTTGTCTTTGTTGATGCGTTTGCTTTCAAATGGATGATCCGTTTTCAGTTCTGTTATTGTTGCTGTACTGTGGCGGCTCCGAATGGTGGCCATGTTATTCTACTATTGGAACTGAATTGTGTGCGTGTACATAAATTGATTGTATGTATTATTGTTTTATATGATGACACGGCGTCGACCGCATAACTGTTTATGCGCCCAACCAGTAACTTGGCAAAAACAAAAAGCAATACGCCAAGTAAACCGCTCAGAAGCAACAGAAGTGAAAGTTGAATACGAGTGAGAGCAAACGGAACGTTCAAGCGGTATGATAAACATTCGAATTGTGCGATTACGTATTGTGTTTCTTGATTTGAAATATACTAAATAAAAATAATAAATTGTGATTTATTAGGGCAACTTGTTGTATATCGCATCATAGCACACTCGAGAATTGTCGATAACACCGTCAAAATAAATCAACAGGTTGTTTCAGCGTTGTAACGTCTCTGTGCCCCACAATATAAGTGCTGTAAAACGTTTGTAAACAGCTGTGTGGAGCGAGTTGCCCAACACGTAACAAACGACGGGAATAGAAGGAAATATTGGAAAGTGCAATATAGGCTGCGAGAAAAATTCAAATAATGGCTAAAGTGACGGTGCAGGATATAGAGGCCGTTGATGATTATTGGGGGCCCACATTCCGTTCCATACTCGAAGGTAAAACTACATTTAACCAGCCCCAGCCCAAGATTATTATTAACGCCCCCACTTCGTCTCGGCGCAGGCAATAATAGCAAAGTAATTAGTGAGCAGCTGGACCAACGCATACGCAGCCACGATAAGGAGATCGAGCGAATATGCAACTTGTATTATCAGGGCTTTATTGACTCTATACAAGAGTTACTGCAGGTTCGCACGCAGGCTAAGCAGCTGCATGATGAAGTCCACTCTTTGGACACATCGCTAAGCACAATAAGTGCGTCACTCATACAGCAGGGAAACGAGCTGGTCCGAGCCCGTCAAATCGAATCAAATGTGGCCAATGCGATTGAGGCGCTTAAGTCCTGCCTACCAGCTTTGGAATGCTATATGAAATTCACTCAACAAGCCAAGAATAAACAGTACTATCAGGCACTGCGCACGCTAGAGACCCTAGAAACTGAGCATCTATCGCGACTGCAGCGACACAATTATCGCTTTGCTACACAAATGCAAACACAAATACCCCTCATTAAAGACAACATTCGCCGCTCATCGGCAGCAGATTTCCGTGAATTTTTGGAGAACATACGCAAATTTTCGCCGCGTATTGGTGAGCTGGCCATTACTCACACCAAGCAACTTCAAAAGCGCGACATTAATGCCATAATTCAGGAGCACAAACAACAGGCTAATAGTGGTGGTATTGGCGACGATGATGGTGGCAATGTCAGTGCACAGAACTTAATCGATTTCTCGCCCATTTATCGCTGCCTGCACATCTATATGGTGCTTGGTCAGCGTGAGTATTTCGAGAAGGACTATCGCCAACAAAGGCGCGATCAATCGAAGTTGGTTTTGCAGCCGCCACCAAACATGCACGATAATCTGGAGGCCTACAAAACATACATATGTGCAATTGTGGGCTTCTTTGTCGTTGAGGATCATGTGAAGAACACAGCAGGCGATGTGGTCACGAGCAGTTACCTGGAAGAGCTCTGGTCAACTTCGCTGACCAAATTCGTCAATGAGATCAGCATGAGCTCCTCCTCATGTACAGATCCAAATATATTGCTACGCATAAAAAATCTCATTATGCTGTCGATAAACACCTTTAAGTGCTACGGCTACACTGTACAAATTTTATGGGAGTTGTTACACGATATGCGCGATCATTATAATGAGGTAAAACCATTAAATTATATACATATAGATTCCATAACTGATCGTAATTATCTCGATTTACAGGTGCTGCTGCAACGATGGGTTCACGTTTTTCGTGAGATTCTGGACAAGGAGCAATTTGTGCCTATGGTGGTCGAAAACATAGAAGAGTATGAATGCATCATTGAGCGATTTCCATTCCATTCGGAGCAGTTGGAGAATGCTCCTTTCCCAAAACAGTTTCCATTTTCACGCATGGTTCCCGAGGTTTATCATCAAGCAAAAGAGTTTATGTATGCGTGCATGAAATTCGCCGAGGAGCTGACACTGTCTCCCAACGAAGTGGCCGCCATGGTGAGAAAGGCAGCCAATTTGCTTCTCACTCGAAGCTTTAGCGGCTGTCTTTCGGTGGTCTTTCGTAATCCAAGCATTACACTCATTCAACTTATACAAATTATAATAGACACGCAGTATTTGGATAAGGCCGGTCCTTTCCTCGATGAATTTGTCTGTCACATGACGAATACAGAGCGCAGCATTTCGCAAACACCGTCGGCCATGTTCCATGTGGCTCGGCAAGATGCCGAGAAGCAGGTGGCTGTGCGCATATGCTTCAAAATCGACGAGTTCTTCGAACTGAGCGCCTATGATTGGTTGCTGGTGGAGCCTCCCGGCATAGCCTCCGCGTTCATAACGGACATGATCTCCTATTTAAAGAGTACCTTCGACAACTTCTCATACAAGTTGCCCCATATCGCCCAGGCTGCCTGTCGCCGCACCTGCGAACACATTGCCGATAAGATCTATTCCATATTATTCGATGAAGAGGTCAAGCAAATATCTACGGGCGCACTTACACAAATCAATTTGGATTTGATGCAATGCGAATTTTTCGCTGCCTCGGAACCAGTACCAGGCCTTCGCGAAGGCGAATTGAGCAAATATTTTCAACGCAATCGCCAACTTCTAGACTTGTTGATATTGGAGGAATGGAGCACGTATTTCCATGACTATGGCAAGCAGGAGAATCGTTACCATTTAGTCCAGCCCCAATCTATAATCACAATACTGGAGAAAATACGAGAGGCGGACAAAAAGCCAATTTTCTCGCTGGTTCGTAAAAATGATAAGAAAAAGCTGCTTGAGACGGTTCTGAAGCAGCTGAGGCACATAGCGGAGCGCCAGACTTAAGACGCACTCAAATTACACTCTTCAACATAACAGAATTTTTTTCATGCCAAGATATTAAAATTATCTGATTGTTGCTTTATTGTGCATTATACTAGGTCGTCATTATAAATAGGAATTTGTTTTAATTAAATATTTAACTATTTTTGTAGTTTTTTCGTTGTTTGGCATACTGAAGAACAACTTAAAAAATCATAAAATTATAAATGTATTAAAAATTGTAATTAAAATTAAAAAAAAAGTAAAACAAAAGTTTAAGCTGATTCGAATGCCCAAAAAATTTTGCCCTTACAACAGATCACGTAACGAAATTTTTAGTGACAAAATTTCATTTAGCAAAAAGTTAAATATAACGTTTTTATTTACATATAATAGTTAGATCAGCACCAAATTACAAGTCTCTAGTACTTGAAATACGTTTTTTTTTATAAATTCGGGCGAAGGGGCGTCAAATTTATAGTATCTTGCTCAAATGGTGTAGAAGTTATGCTCAAAAAACATTAAAAACAAGTAAGAAGGCTCTAGTCGAGACGGCTCGACTACGAGATAACCTGAACCCTGCAAAAATTAATTTTCTTCTTATTTACGCACGTATACATATATATAAATATATATATATATATATATATATATATATATATATATATATATATATATATATATATATATATATATATATATATATATATATATATATATATATATATATATATATATATATATATATATTTTTTTTTTTTTTACATATATATTATACATATTATTATATTTAAATATATTTTAAACATATATTCATGTATGCTCCCGAATTATAAAGTGTAAAAATTTTCCCGATCCGCCCACTAGGGGCGTGCCAAATTGGAATATGCATGTGCCCGTAAGCCAGTAATCGTAGTAGTTGATGAGCTATAGAGTTGCAATTTGGAATGTATACTCGCGGTGACAAGCCAAGTTCAAAAAGCTATGGCGGATATATCTACGCCCATTGGGGGCGTGGCAAATCGGGAAAAACGTGTCTTCTCCAGCTTTGAAGCTAGAGATAAGGTAATGATTCTATGAAGTTCGATCAAAAAGTTATATGTCTACGCCCATTGGGGGCGTGGCAAATCGGACCTGAATATATAGTGATTTTTCAAATTGTGCTATATTTTAAACACTATTGACACTAGAGACTTGAAATTTGCCAGGTATACTACCCAAGATCAATAAGCTATTGTAGATATATCACCGCCCACAGGGGGCGTAGCAAACCACAAAACCACATTTTTAGAGCTAGAAGCTTGAGAATTGGATGGTTGAGTTACCTCCTCTATCGATGACCCAAAAATAAATTTTCAGCATTTTTGGGGGAGTGTAAGCAACCAAATTTTGCAGTTATGTTACCCTCGGCTCTTTCTAAGAACTGGCCAAAAATTATGTGTCTACGCCCACTGGGGCGTGGCAAATCGGCAAAGAAGTTTGTTGTGGCCAACTGCATAATTCATGCTTACAAATAGCTTAGTAGTAATTGCTAAGATGGCAGAAAGCATTTTAACATGGTTATAAAAATATTAATGAAAATAAAAAATAAAATTGATAAGTTTTCGATTAAAAAACAAAAAGTTTTCAGCGGGATTTGAGCCCAGGTCATTTTATAATAACATGTAGCATTATGCATATGTATGCATAAAAAATCAATTAAATTGCGCGCACAACAGTTTGTTAAATAAATAAAGTGTGGGAACGGAGTATCTCGTACTTACTTGAGCTACTAACTGCAACGTTCTTACTTGTTTTAGAATGTTTTCATTATTAGTCGCATAATGTAAATGACAACTCGTATAATAGAGATTGGTATTTAAAAATCAACTGAAAGAAAATATAGTTTTTTTTAACAAAATTTAGAATTGGATCTCCTTTTTTTTCACATTTTTATATTTTGTTGCAATTTCAAATATGAAATACACAAAGGTATATTCGATGTATAAATTTGATTGACTACACTTTATTGTTATTCATATGAGCTTTAAACACAGTTATTAATCATTTTGCATTTGGGCTTTGCGAGTCATTTCAGTTTTTTACAGAACATTCATTATTAATAGTTTCCTTTTGCTTTCTGGAAAGTTCTAGCTTGAATATGATTTCTATTTAAATGTTGAAAATCGTATTTGGTATTTGGAATTTGGAATTTTATATTTATGTACAGAAAATGCGTATTTTAAACTTTCAGCTTTAACTCAGCTTAGACAGAAGTAGAAAACGAAACACGCAAACATAAAAAAACGAAAGCCAGAGCTAATAACAAATTGTATATATAATTTATAATGTATATGTAAGTTTGCGTCTGTGTGTGTTTGTGTCTGTCTGTCTGTCCGTGTGTATGTGAATATATACCAGCAAAAGATTGTAAACTAATTTCTATTTTACGTATCGTATATGCATTATTCCGGATCCGGATTGCTTTTGTCAACTTTTCGTTTCCAAATGCTTCGGCGCATCCGCATATGTGAACTTTAAGCGAAACGCCTCAGCGAGCAGCACATTTATTTGTCGATCGGACCAATTATGCGTTGGCAGATTTTGTAGCAGCAACATCAGACCCTGCATAAAATAAAATGTATTAATATACAATGTATTATACACAGATATCAAAATAAACTATTGTAATAAGTTCGCGTAACTTTAAGAAGCTCATCAGCTAGTCTGACTTTGAGCAGAACATTCTCTCACTGAAGAGATTAAGAACGTTACCTGAAAGTCATTCTGTTGCATTAGCTGCTCCTTCCAGTGCAGCAAAAATGCCGCACACACATACAGATGGAAGAGCGCAAAGCCATCCGATTCGGCCAGATATGTGTCCCACAATCGGATTGTGCAGTGGAGGGGCAGCTCGCGTGTCAGTAAATTGTTCATCCAACGAAATGAGAATTGTAGATAGTCAACGCCATGTGTCTGTAGATGACGATGCAAATTTACTGTAAAGCAAAAAATTCACAAAATAATTATGATTCCTAAATTACATTTTTGTCAAATGCAACTCAAAGTTAATAAAACAAAAGTCAGTCGAGCAGATACGAAATGAACAGTTTAGCCTTACCATCGATACGCTGTATTAAATCCTTCAGCTGATTAACCTTCTCTTGTATGCCCAGCTGGGCAAATATGTAATTATCCTGAATGCAGTCAAGAAACTTGGATAAGCACCAAAAGGAATCGGCTTCGATAATGTTGCGCGTCTCCTCTGGCAGTTGCGACATATCGTATTTCTCCAGATCTGTGTCTGGCGAGAGTGCCTCCTGCAGAAAGACTATAAAAAAGGGCGTGACCAGATCATTGATGCCCTGCACATAGCCAGAGGCAGGGTGGCGGATGGCCCATATGAAGAGCACGCGCTCGAACATTTCCTGCACGAGCTGTTGCTGGAAGAGCGGTATTTGTGGATTCATGCGCGGCACATCGATATGTATCTGACGGTACGTGTCCTGTTGCGTTTCATCCTGACTGTCCACTTTGAAATAGTTGTGTCGCAGATCCTGATATCCCTGCCGTTTACTCTGCAGTACGCCGTTTCGCCTCTCGGCCGATGGAGGCAAATACTTGGAGAGCAAACGCCAGCTCACAGCACGCATCTGTCGGCACAAATAAAATTAATTTGAATTTATTTGATTTAATTGTTACCATTTTACCTTTCGCGGCACGCCCGACCAGCTAAGTTTTTTAAGCGCTACCAGATCCAGTTGAGGCGAGTCCAGTAGCAACTGAAATTTCTCTATCTTTGTCTCAAATTCCCCATCTTGCGAATTGGTGCTGATTTTCTGTAGCTGTGGCCGACCGGGATAGTTACGCAATCGAGATCTATAGTTTATGCCGTACATTAATAAACAAGCCTTCTGACAACTAAAAGCTTAGGAGCCTTAGGTAACTGAGCTACTATATTCAAATTAATTAAAAAGATTTTCTATGCTTGCTGGTTTGCAATGCATGCAATTGTAAAATATAGCGAAATATGGGTATAAACTTTGTTCGGCTTGCAGTTATGATTTAAATATACGTTGTTTATACAGCTGAGAAAGGCTGTTGACATTGGAATGTTGACTTTTCGATGCCCACCTGTTTTCGTTGCTGTCGTGCGATGATCTGCGATCCTGCTTAATGTCTTCCGTATAGCTAGCAGCGCCTGCAATGAGATCCGTATTGTTGGCCTGCACATCGGTCACCTCACTGCTGGTTGTGACGTGATTTTGATTGCTGCGCGAATGGGTCTCGATGACATTAAGGGCTACAGTTTGTGAAACTTGCCGCGATATACGTGTGGCATCTGCGAAAGTAAATGAAAATTTTCGTTAAGAAATTAATAAGTCAGCCTTTGTATGTTTCGTTGTTTACCTCCAACTGCTGCTGCGGCGGCAGCTTCGCTGCTGCTAATTATACAAAATTCATCGTCACCGGTATCCCAGGCATCGCTCACTGACTGCTGATAGTCCCGAAAGGTTGACACCATTCCGCCAGCGCCAGCACGATCTCCACGCTGCGCCGCTGTCCCGCCTCCACCACCTGACTTGCCGTTGTTTGTATTTGTGTTGTCGAGAAAATCGCGTTTTGGACTGGGCCGCCCGGGCACTGCTCGACCGCTGTTCTTCCAGAACGATGCTGAGTTGGTTAAAATGTTTGTGACTGGCTTAGCGCCAATTGCAGCGTTATGGGTCGCCGCAACTAATTCGTTAGAATTTGCTGTTGTCGTTGCAATTTTTAACTTTTCTTCTAGTTGCCCTACATTATTGTCCATAATAAATATCGAAGTCCGATGTCAGTGTCAGCGTCATTGCATTTGCTATGGTGTGACCAACTATGCCGAAGCACTAAAATACCGTGATTACAGCAAGCTGCGAGTTATTTGTGTTATGTTTCGTGAATGGGTAGCACTGGGCACTGCCAATTTTATTTGCAATTAAAATAAAAAAATAGATTTTAAAATATACGAATTATTATTGACATAGTTCAAGTTATGCAGCTTGTATTATATATTTTTTTAATTCGTATGAATGAATACAATGAGTAGCAATTATTAAAATTCATATATTTAAGTACTTTAAAATGATAATATATAATTTATTATATTAATGTTTTATTGTTCTTGCTAAAGGGAAATTCCCATAGCGGTGAACGGAATTAAAGACTATTATAAAAGTTGGACGCTTTTTGGTATTCGGTCACACTGCAATTGAAGGGAGTATTATTTGGTGTGATAAGAAGACAAATTTCATTATACTTTGTAAAATTACGTACCAAACTATGTTCCTAAGGAATTAAGAACGAATACTTCAACACAAAAATGCAAAAACAAGAGGAGATCACAACGCGCCTCAAGAAGATCTTCGATTTATTTCTGCGCGACAGCTTTGCGACCACCGACAGTGTTTACTTTGAAAAGCTCATAACGCACCTGCAAGCAAAGGGTAAATTTGTATATGCGCGCATGTGCGCATAAGTGTGCGTGAGCATGCATGTGGGCAAGTGTGCAACAGGCGGGCGGCACTTCTAATGTTTGTGTTTTTGTCGACAGAGAATGCCTTTGTACTGCAGGTGCCCTTCGTCACGGATTGGGTGGACAAGTGTCTGACTCTAATCAGCGCCGATTTCCATCGAGTGCACCCCAAGGTGATATCGTTTATGCTAAATCTAATCAGTTTCATGACATCCAACGAGTGGATGGTGCTGCGGCTGCGAGAGCTGGACATAATGCATAGGTAATGACGCATCATCAGCTACAACTTTGACATCATTGTACGAACTTTTGCAGGGTTGTGTTCTTTATGCAGGCGCAGGAGCGCAACTTTAACCCATCGATTAAATTGAGTGGCATCCGCGTGATGAAAGCCGTCACAAAGTACAGCATGGGTCTGGCATTTCTGCGCATGCAACGTACCTGGATGCTACTCATCAACTATAGCAACAACGAGCACACGTTGTATGTGGTTCGAGAAGCTCGAGAACTGCTTTACGAGATGCTATACAAGTTTTGCGATAAGATGCACGACGAGGCTGTTACCTTAGAGATTTTAGCAGAGATCATGAAGCCTATACAAGATAATGTCTACATGACAGAAAACATCAGTGAAAATGCTAACGGGGAGGAGGAGCGTATTCACGTCAGTGTAGATGATAACGAGCTGCTGCACAAGATCTCCTCGACTGTGGATCTTCTTTGCTATATTCTGCAACAGACGCTGCTCAGTGAGGAGCGAACGAAGCTTGTTTCGCTGCTGCGAGAGCACCACAACATTGAGCTAAACATCTGGAAGCTCGTGGAAATGACGCACAATACATATTTTATGGAGAAGATGCTCAGTGCGCTTTGCAGCTATCATTTTGCTACGCTGGTTCACGAGAAAATATTGAATCCCGATTGTGTAGAGCCACCGGAGCAGTTCACCGAGTTTGGACTCTCGTTTTTTAATCTCATGAAATTCTGTATTCAGCGTAACGACGGAATCAACTTTATAAAAATGGCAGAATTACATCACATACTGTGGAAGAAACTGGGTGATCGGGTGCCCAAGGAAATCATTATACAGGACGAACGCGTTTCATTTGAGAATCAATTAATTTGCTTTCATATGATGCCGTTGCTCTTCTCAATGAAGTTTGCCATGAAAATGGCCGATGAGTCGAAAAGTGAATTATTTGATACGTATATTATGAAACTCTTGGAAATGTCCTGCGAGCAAACGCTGCGATTGTGCTATTCCTTAAGAGATGCCTTCATCACACCTGAAGGTCGCACCAATTGCAATTTGTTCACACCGGAACTGGCCTGGAAGTGTGTGCACAGCATTCTTTCACTAGAGCATATACTGGATCGCGAGCAGGCGGTCACCGTCTGCCAGGCCTTGCTGTATGCCTTACGTGAGGTTGTGGCTCTCAACCATGCTAGCACTCATACCGAGCCAGAGGATTGCCATGGTGCAAGCACATCGAATAACTATTCAGACATCTATCCACGTGGCACGGAAGCCATTATCAAGGATCCAAAAGTCTTACATTCCGTTATGGTGGGACTACGCACTCTCATCGAACGCTTCAAGATCACGTGGAAAGAGTCTGTAGAAACAATTGGCTTGGTTAACTGCTTAGCATTTGTGCTGGAGAATTGCAACATGGATCCAACAGTAAATAGAATTCAATGAAACTGAAAGAAACTAGATTCTGAATATTATATTAATTTCTTTCAGTGTACTGTGCAGGCCCTGAAGCTCGTTCAATTGTCTGTGGAGCATTTCCTGTCCCCCAACATGGCATTGCTTGTCGACAATCTGCAGGGCTCGGCTTTGGTTTGTCTAGGTCCGATAATTATCAAGCGAATGCACGACACTGCGTGGGAAGTGCGCGACTCTGCCTTGGAGCTGACCACATCTATCGCCTGTATCTCCCGCATAAGTAATTGCTTTTGACACTCCTGAGCTACCAAAATTTAACTTGACTTCCTATCGTCACTAGAGTTTCCCGCGTTCCAACAGTTTCTGATCGATGGCAAAATGCCAACAATCGTCTACGAAATGGCAAAGCATGACAG
The DNA here is from genome assembly GCA_035047405.1 of Drosophila stalkeri. Classification (NCBI taxonomy): domain Eukaryota; kingdom Metazoa; phylum Arthropoda; class Insecta; order Diptera; family Drosophilidae; genus Drosophila; species Drosophila stalkeri. Next base: position 28,865,491 of record JAWNPR010000142.1, on the reverse strand, counting down.
CGAGCCATATGTACGTGCCTCTGCCTACAAATGTCTGTCGAAAATGGTTCCCATCAATTCGATATGGGAGAACGGACTTAGCCAATTGGATATGGTGGTAAGGATTCGATATTTATTACAGAATAAGTAGGAGAATTAACTTTGTAATAGGGAGTACTTGTATAAGGGAGTACTGGTAATCTGTGAATAATTTATTTCAATTATAATCCCAATTTGGTGTTCTATATAAATAATCTCCCTTTTGCATTGCAGGATCATTTACTCTACGTACTGTATCGCGACAATGAGGATATTGTGCGCTCCGAGGCCATATTGACGCTTAGCAAAATCTATGATCATCGCAAGATACCCAACAAATATAAGAATACATTATTTTCAACACTCAACTATTGCGTTGTTGGAGATCATCATTGGGAAGTAAAGGTGAACGCGCTTTGCTTTTGGCGCATGGAATTCAATCGTCAATTGAAGAATCAGGGCATGATTGATGGCGCCTTTCCCTCCGTCACGTTTTCTAAGGAGCACAAAAAAATTGTCACATTGACCAGACGTGAGATTAAGCTGCGCGTTGCTAAGGTTTTAGCTGAGGTACAGCAATACGGTTACTATGGCATTATACTAAAGTGCCTGCATGAGGAATATTCCAAAGAGGTGCTGAATTTAATTGTGACTGGCATAAAAGCGATGAATGATAAGCTAAATGAATATGACTTCGAGATCATCTTGAATGATATTGAAACACTAACCCAGCCAATAAGCAATCCCAATTGCAACTCTACATTGCCGATCGAAGAGCCAATGTCAATCGAGCCAGAAGTGGAGGAGGCTGAGTTAAATGTAAATGCTGAGCAGACAGACGATATTATTGAATCTATATTAAATGCACAGGATATTCAACTGTTGGAAAACACATTTAAAAAGCAAATGCATATCGATAATGTGGATAAATCGAAACGTCATATCGATGAGTTCTATTATAAGCAGTTTGCAGTTTCTGTGCGCGAATGGAAACAGGAAATTAGTAAATTTGATTTGGATAAGCTAGTCAAACAACAGGAGGAATGGTTTGATTGCAATGATAATTTGGTTTGTCTTTTGGATGACATACTGAATGCTATAAAGCGTGACGATAATATGATATCTGATTGCTATTGATTCAGTGAATGTTTTCTAATGTTTAACTATATAGCATAAAATTGTTTTCCTCAAAATAAAAACTATTTTTCATAAAAAGTGGTATTATCTTTATACAAATAAGGGAACTTTAGCCTTTAAAAATATGTCGAACATTAATATATTTAATAATATTGCAAGTAGATCTGCCACCGCAAATTAGATTCAAATGCTTGCAGCTTATACTTAAACGAAATTATTTTGACTCAAATTTTATTTCTTTAAATCAGTTTACATAGAATGTCAAAACATTTTTATTAAACTCTTTATTTTGTAAAACAAATAAAGTACAGTACATAAAAAATAAAAAGAATTAGATATTCTTTATATTACACATATTGGATCTTAAGAAGCAGCTTAAATTAAAAAAATATTTAAGTTATGCCAACATTTATATCGATATCTTTAACATAATTAAGATCTACGATAAGATCACGACTCGCAATGACACATTTCTAAATGCGATTGCTGTTTATCTCTTATACATAACTCATTTGGTAATGTTATTCAATAGTCCGTGGAAAATATTTTAAAAATATATGTCGAAATCACGTGTATCATTGAAAGAAAAGTAATTTGTATGTACTCACTATAAGTTGATTGTTTTTTAATATTATATTCAATATGCGATATTTGTGGGACACGGTTCCATCTCTGTAATTTCAAAATGTTATGGTGTGGTCACACTGTTTTGACAGGGAGTTAGTCATGGTGGAAAATTCGAGGAGAGCGTACCTATGCGCAAGAATAAGCTAAGAAGAAAAAAGTTGAATATTGATTAAAATTTCTGCAAAAAAAAAAATATATATATATACATATATGTAATTATATATTGTAAATGTCTTTAATTTAAGTGATATAAATCAAATATTTGTGTAACGTTTAATATTTTAATACGCGTCAAAGTACAACGAGTGAAGCTATTCGCACACAAAGAAAGCAAAAGCAAAGCACCAAAAACTTTTCTTGTGTGCGGCACAATTACAAAATTTAGATTGAAAGCGGTCGCCGTGTACTTTGCGAAAATAATTAAACAAATCGTAATGAATACAACTTTAAACAGATCCGAATCAGAATCAGTTAATAGTGTGATTTTTTTGAACCTTTGTCTAAGTGAAAGGAGAAAGCTTTAAGCGGAATCCCTTTAAGCAAACATCCCGTCGCCATTTTGAAAGTGATTTTATATACATACAAATAAAAATATATATACGTACACACATACACATAACCATCAGAGGAAATCAACAACAGAAACTATTCACAATCCCCCAATAGAATAACTTTCGCAAAAACAAAATTGATTGAGTAAACAGTGAAAACAAGACAACTCTTAAATATAAATTAAAATAAATATAAAGTAAAATAATCTGTAATAATCCATATAACAGAAGTGGCAAAGAAAAAACCCCCGCAGCTGCAAAGCAATCAGTAACTGCGACACACATACAGTCGTCTTCTTCACTCTCACACCGTGTTACCAAATCAGTGAGTGTGCGAGCAAGCTGGACTGCAGCAGAAACAACAGCATTATTCGTGTGAAAAGGTTTACAACTCAAAGTAAGTCGCAAATGTATTAGTGTATAGTGTAAAGTGTTCATATGTATGTGGTTTACATGTGTTGATTTATTAATATACGTTTGACGTCGTTACAAACTTCAATTAAATGTTTTATTTCCATAGACAATCAGAAAAAACCAATACGTGAGGTCGACACACTGTTTAAACTGCTTGCAAAATTGCAACCTTTTTTAAGTTTTAAGCATGGACGTAAATAGAATATGCACACAAATACATGTGTACACGTTATGCGCATGAATGTGTGTGCGTTGAAATTTTGTACTTCTGTATTTATGTTCGCTTCCGTTACCTTTTTTGCTCAAAAATTTTTTCCGTTTGTTTTCTTTCCATTTTTTCTTAACCAACACACAGGACCCGGGACCCCGGCTTGGATGACAGCTACGACAAAGAGGCAAAAAAAAAGAAGAGAAAAAAGAGAGTTTGGAAAATTAGCGCTAAGGAGGATAGCCTAACAAAAAGAGATAAATCAACAGACTGATAAACAATACATAAAGTTAAACTATATAAAGTATATTAACTAAATCTGTACATATATAACGAGAAAAACCGAACGCAGCTACAGAAATAAATAAGAAAAAAAAAAAGGAACAACGTGAGCAACCTGTTAGCCGCAACTGTCCGAAAAATTAAGAGACAGATAGAGTGGAAGGAATTGAAGAGAGTGCGGCAAAAGCATCGTCAAAGCGAACAGAAGTGACGAGGAATTCAACGGATACGGAGGTAATGCAAAACGCGAAGTAGCAGCAAGTTCGCGTTTATTATCGATAAATAAAAACATAACTAAAAATATAAATTGATTTTAAGTGCGTGTGATATTTAACGTTAAGCATTAATTTAGCCAATAACCAAAAACAAAAAAGGCAAAGAAAAAAAAGCAGAAATTTTAACAAGGAACGTAGAGAGATTGATCGAACGAGGAATAGGAAGAGAGAGGAGAGTGCGTTTTGGGTTAGGCTCAGTTTAAATTGAAATAGCAATAGTGTCGGAAAAGCTTTTGTTAGTGAAAGCAACGAAAAGCAAGAAATTACTATGACATACTCGCACAATAGTGTTAGAAACAACATTAAAATGACAACAGCATCAGCAACAAAGTCCATACGCTTGAAAAAGGGCGCCAGAACCCCAACACCGCCACCAACATCAACAACAACAACCGCAATAGAAACAGCAACACCAACGGTAAATGCACATTCCAACAGTATTGCCAGCAGTACAAACTACAGCAATCAGCACTTCCAGCAGCAGCAAGTTTTAAGCACATCGCCCACCCACTGCTCTCCCATCACGCCAACCAATCGCATGCAGCAGCAACAACAACGTCTGCAAAGCCAATCCGCAGGCGCCAATCAGCGCAGTCGCCAGCAGCGACAGTCTCCCCAGCAGATGGGCGGCGGCGGCGGCTTCTTCTTTGCGAACAATAACCGACGTAATGGCGGCGGTGGCCGATCACCACAGTCATCAGCTGCAGCGGGAGCAGTTGTAACAAGCGGCAGCAGCAACGGCTATGTGCGCCAGTCGCCAGCTACGATTTTGGGCGGAGGTTTCTCGCCGGGTGCATTTGGTTCAGCGCGCAAGCAGCGTCGCAGTCCAACTACAACAACGCCGATGAACAGCTTTGGCGTTGGCGGAAAGATATCGCCACAGCATCAACTGATACCCACCGCCTTGACGCATTTCGCTGGCAGCAAATGCTTCGATGCACCGGCACCGACGGCATTGCCCAAGCCGCCCCAGCACTGGACATCGTTGTCCAAGTCCGAGGAGAAGTTGGTGGCCAGCAGCGCTGGCCCCGCCTTGCAGAGTTTGTTGCGTGGCGGTGACAGATGCAGTGCGTCAAAATTGCAGGCAGGACATGGGGGCATCGGCGGATACGTGGTAAAGTCGTCGAAGCGCAATCTCCTGGACGATTTTGATACGCACAATTTGAAGCTGTTGCTGAACATGCAGTCGTAACGCAGGAACAACACTTGGAGAATTACAACAATAAACTGAACACGAAGGACCCAAAACAATACGAACCCGTCAGACTTGGATATTGAGAATGGAAACGATATGAAAAAATAAAAGAATCAAAAAATATAAAAATTGTAAAAATAAACTACAAAAAATAAAAAAAAAAAAACGAAACAAAAAAAACTACAAATCATTTAAACTGAAAATTTGAACTTTTTTAACAAAAAACAAAAAAAACAAAAAAAAAACTATAATAAAAAGAACGATGAGTAATGTTTGTGATCTCAAATGTATCATAAAACAGCAACAAAATTGGGAAACTACAAAAAACAAATTAATAATTAAAACAAAAAAAAAAAAAATGAAAAAGTAAACAAATGAAAAACAACGACAAAAGGTACACAACAAAAAGATGCAAAATTCCCCGTTGACAACAACAAGAAGAACAAGAACAACAACACACTGCAACAAAATTCAGCTCTTAACTTCAATATGTATACTTTGAATAGCCAATCGACGATTTCAAAACCTTAACCTAAAAAGATGCGAAACAAAACAAAAGAAAACAAAACATAATTTAATTTAATATATGGACGCTTGGCTAGTTGGAATTTTGGAGAGAAGAGTATGGCTCTATATGTATGTATAACAGGTAACAACAGCAACACACAACTGAACATTGTTTTAAACGTGATACGCAAATAGACTTGAAAAATGTAAATGTAATTAATAAGTAAAATTATAAATTATATAAAATATGTACGAATGTATTTATGAGTAATTAACAAATGACGCTAGAAGCGCATACGCATAAGTACAGCTTATGTTTACATATATATAGATTCCCCAAGCGGACAACATGTGCAACGTACCTTAAAGAAGAAGAGTAACTGTTGAGAGATGAGCACACACACAAAAACATATAAAACAGCGAAAAGGAGGAAATGGATAAAAATTAAAATTAAATATCTAAAAAACAAAAAAGAAAGTTAATAAAAAGAAAAACATTTATAACGATAATAAGAAAATGATAATAATACCACCCACCAAACCACAAAAGACTAATTCAAAAAAAAAAAAAAAAAAAAAAAAAAAAAAAGAAGAGAAAGAGAAAGTAAAGAAAGACGACAAACTCAACGATGCAGCATAAGCAACAGCAGCGCAAAATGCATTCAACTTGCCTAATATTAAAAAATCACACACACACAAACATGCACAAACACACACAAAAGCAACTCAACGGCCTCTCTACCTTAAGATATCATATAATACAATTCCATATATACCCATACACTAGCGCCAGCCTTACTGGGTATATATATGTGTGTGTTAACACACACACACACTGAAAACCGCCAGCCTCACATACATACATACATATATAGTTATATATGTAAATAGCATAAAAACTTCCATTAATTTTAGTTTTAAAAACGAAAACATTGTAAAATGATTTAAACACAAAAACCAATGGCTTTAAAATTTTAATTTAAACATTCTTGAATTGTATATAATGTAACTGTAAAGAAAAAAAAAAAACAACCAAAATATATCTTTAACGAAATCGCCTATGTTTAAATACATTTTTAGCGCAGGCGCAAACGCTTTATTTCAATTGCGAAAATAAATTGTTTTTGCGCCCTAGCTAGAGATAAAAATTTTAAATGAACATTTTCGAAACGTTGAAACTTTGTTGCAATTCTCCCACACCCCCCGAAAATACGCTTTATGTAAGATTAACGATATGCTAAGAGTTAGAGAGGAGGGTGATAATCAAACATTAAAGAAACAATACTACTTTCTGTGTAAAACTATGCTCATATATTGAAAATATCTAAGAATAACGAGAGAAAAAGCAAGAAAAGAATGAACGAAGATGAATGATGATAAAGAGAAAAACTTGAACCCAGTACCTTATTTTCATTATTAGCATTTAATATTAATTGTTAATAATTAATATGTATGTAAATTATTTAAGCATAAAGTGCCCAACCTAACCCACGACTATGTATACCCCACCCACACCCGTTCCACAAATATCCCAAAGTTAATTGTATTTTGCGCAAAATATGCGAAGAACTTAGAAAACATCAACAAAGAAAAATGTGAAAAAGCAGCGTGAGTTTTGTTGTTGAAATATTTTCTTTTCCTTTTCTTTTAGAAAAATATTTTTGATTTTTTTTTTTTTTTTATATGTGAATTGGCTTTTGTGTGATATGCCAAATGAAGGAAAAACAAATCCCGCACAATTTGATTTATTCTTTAATTTTTCCTTCTACATATGTATGTAGATAGTTTTTTAAATTAACTTTTCGTTACATCTAAATTTTTGAAAGGAAAAGAGAAAATCTGATGTTAGTTTGTAGTGTTGAAAAGAAAAGCCAAAAAAGTCATGCATTATTGATTAGGTTTACTTGAGATCAAGTTGTCATATATATTGGTAGCTTTAAAGCTTGTATTCTCCAAGTTACTATACATAAAAAAATACACACACACACACACATGTAAGTTTAAGGCTTGTATTCTTCAAGTTACTATGCTCACACATACATTCACACATATGCATGTACCATACATATATACATTTACACTGTACTACTAAGAGTATTTTATGAGGCAACAGTGTTCGAGCAGTGCTCAACACTACAAAGCCTATAAACTAAAAGATAAACAGAAACACACACACACACACACAAGCATGCATATACACATACATACATACATACAGTTTGAGGTAGCTGAGAAGAACTCGAGAATTTTGTCGCGCAGAATTTTGCATTTTTTTAAGAGTGTAAGCTATTAAAAAATAGAAAATGAATAAATAAATAAAAAAAAAACATTTGTTACTTGACGTCAATTTAATGAAAACGTACATTTGATAAATATGAAAAGAATAGAAAAACAAAAACAAACCTATAATAGAAAACACAAATATTATAATGAAAACTGTACCCGAACCAAAATGGAGCACATCCTAGCATGTGCCTTTTTTTTACTTACCTTCGAGTCGTATGAGCGTCAAACTTTGATAACTTTTTAAATACAAAATAAACACCAATCAGTACAAATTAATTTCCATTTTAAAGTTTTGGAGCCTTTAAGAGCTAGGCTCCCACTGCAAAGTCTGTCGCAGCGCGATTCGAAGCTAAATAAAAAAGAAAAGAAATAAAAATGAAAAAGAAGTTTTAAAAAATCGTTAATTTTTTATTATTTTTAAAATTTTTTTATTTAATGACGTTTTGAAATGTAAAATCAGCAATATTGGAGTTCGAATATTAATTTTACCATTTTAAGCAGAGAATTGTCGGTCTTACCTATATATACATATATATTTTAATTTCTTCATTGATCTAATTTACAATTTAATTTGCAATTTTTTGTGATACTTTGCTATATAATTTTAAATCCGATTTATATATATATATATATATATATATATATATATATATATATATATAAATTACAATTAAAAATTATAAAAAGAAACCTCACCCCCATACACAATTACCATAAATGGACCACTGTACCAACTGAAGAAAAGCTTTGTAAAATTACATTTAAAAGAACATTTGTAAAAGCAATATTTGGATTTGTGTTAAAATCAAGTCAAAAGAAAAGAAACGAAAAAAAAATTGAGAGAAAGAAAAGAAGAACCCAACCAACAAAAACAATAGAAAAAAGGAAAAAAAAAAAAATAAACAATTGTACACGGCTTTCGTAAAGAAATTTATTGAAGCTTTGTATAATTAAAAAAAAAAAACTGACCATTTGTGTTTTTATTTGATTTATTTATATTAAGCGCCTTCTCCCTCCCTGATCTGTTCACAACAGTATATAGCGGTACTTTTCCCACACTTCACAGAGATACGACGCGTCACAACGCGTGTGTTCCACGTGGGTTTGCCGCTGGTTCCAGAATCATGTGGAACAAAAATTTTTATTCTGAATATGCCCACATACTTAACTGCATTGGCTTGTATGTATTGGTCTCATCATCTGTAATGTAGCAGATCCGCATGTAAATAGTGGAACGTTGCTGAGAGAGAAAGAGCGAGAGAACTTTATTTTTAGGTGGTATGAAAATTAAAATACCCTGGCAGAGATAATCAAGCGTTGCGTTTTTAAAATTATTTGTGGATTTAGGATATAAAACGAAAACTGTCTTAAGGAAAAACATATCATGAGCCAGAAAATTATAATCTACATTATAATTTAATAATATAAATTATTATAATTTAATTTTTTTTTTTTAATAACCCTCCCGGTTTCCTAAAAACCAAACCCACCACCAAACAATGATACAAAGAGATTAAGACATTTTTCAATGGTCCTCTACACGACAACTTGCGGATGTGATGTGACACGATGGAGGTTATGCAAACATTGAATTTTGACTCAAAGGTAGGTGGGTAATACCCCTTTAAACTCACTGTCAGATGAAAACAGAAATACAATGAAATAAAAAAATATATACATCATTGGTCCACTTCGCTCCACATATTAGCATACATATGTATATGCATACATATTTACATTAATACATATGTTTGAGTATGACTCATTTCACACTGTTTCTTTAAACTAGTATTAGCTGGTTTGTTTATAACTACATACACATGTATGCATGTATGTGTATACACCCAGGCATACATAGGTATGCGTGTATAAGCAAAAATATGTATTTGTATTTGCATTGGTATATGTAAACACTTTTGGTGGTTGTTCGTCGTCTCTTTTAACAAAGGCATTAAAAGAAAAACAAACAAATAAACTGTAAACGTGCCTAGCATCACCTTCGCCTCGACGTCACTCTAAGAAATAGGCGCAGTTTACTGTAAAGAAGAGAAAGAGTCGATCGCTTCAAAGTTGCTTATTAAAAGTTGTCGCAAATAAAAACTGGATTTACAGCAACTATACATACATGCATACATATACATTCATAGAAACACACGATTACGCACGTGTATTGCCAGTCAGCATGTCGACATACACACGCATATAAACACATTTATATATACAAATGTATGTGTATATGTGTATGTATATATTTCAACATGCGAAATCATTCCATGCAAAGAATAAAACCAAAATTACTAACGCTGAACAAACGAATTTCATGCTCTGTGGAAATACACATTTACGTTTTTATGTATATACATACATATGTATATATGTATATGTATGTATGTATATAAATACTTGCCTTTACAAATACCTATGAATACATATTTTTATCCTGGCTAATATACATTAATCTACATATTAAGCCAGGATTTGAACCCTGCGTAAAGATGTTTCAAAACTAAGATGTTCGCTCTAGAAAGCTGTTAGTAGAGCATTCACAGTACGTGAAGCTACTTGTATATACATACATACATATACATGCGAACACGCACTTTCATTATGCATAAGTAAACATATAGATGTATATATGTGTGTGCGAGTACCTTCATACATGCATTGATATGGCAAGCACATCCATATGTACATATGACATTTTGAAGAAAACGCGTAAACAACATTTATGTGTTGTTATTTTTTCTTTTATGGGCTCTACTTGCGATAATTGCAATCAAACAGCAACCATGCAGACAAATACAGTTGAGCGAATAGCCGCGACACACTCATATACACGTTCATGCATATGTGTGTGTAGTCAAATGTGAGAGTGTATGTGTATTGAGACAACGCGATTTTGACGTTGACTCGCAAATGCTTACGTCTACCGAGCGTGCTTTGCTTCCAAAGACCGTGTGTACCACCTCCCGCCCCATTGACCGTAGCTGTTGCTGTATCCAAGATAGTGAATTCGAGTTCATGTAAAAAAACACTTGAAAAAACTTAGGTGAAAACAACAACGGGCGCAAAACGGTGGTCCGTAGTTTTGTCTACGCAGTTTGTATCTGCGAGATAAACAGAGACCTACGCACATACATACATAAATACATATTTATATATATATATATATACGTTCGAATAGCCATATGGGTATATGTGTTCACAAACGTATTGTAAGTGCGTTTGTATGTAACCATTAATATTCCTACACACGCGCACGCACACGCAGATACGTACACACGCATACAATCAGTCCGGACGTTGCTTATGTTTACAAGCTTTATGCGTTGGTCTCTGAAGCTTCGGCAATACATACAAACTTCTTATGACATACATGTGTATATACACGCATATGTATATGACATACGACATATACACATTTATACATACTACGTAAGCGTTGAAAAATATAAAAATAATTTTTGGAACACAAATACATGTACCCATGTGTGTGTGTGCCTACGTATGGTTTTGTTTATGCGTATGTATGTAGGTATATACGTTTGTTTGCGGGCGCGTTTGCCAACTGCTTTTTCAAGCTGTGGAATTATTTTATTTTGCTGCGCAATTTCTACTATTGATTTGCCCGCTGTTTTTTTTTTTTGTTTTGCTTGTTGTATTTTCTGTTTTTGCTTATTTTTGCTGTTTGCTTAAAGTTGCGGCCGTAGCACTGTTGGCATTGCAGCCAACGTTTCTGATGCAAATATGAGTAAATATACATACATGCATGTATGTATGTACATATATATGTATAGTATGTTTGGACTTATAGTTGCATAAGGCACTGTATAAACAAATGTTTGGACTTGTGTACATACATACAAGTAGTTTAAACATACATGTATAATTTGTACATTTAAATTTACGTATGTAAATACATATATTATTTTTAGAAGTCTTCGTATGTATGTTGCATAGAAAGTTTTGTCGATGCATGCTTGCATATTATACGCAGCATACACATACATAAATATGTATGTATGTATGTACATACATACATGCAAGTATGCATGTGCATATGAAAACATTGAAATTTTGCTTATTCAAAGCAAAATACACTGAGGAAATAGGAAGCCCAAATTGTATCAATCCACTGCATACATACATACATATTTATCCATATAGATACATATACATACATACATACATACATATGCATGCATATACATAGAAGTATGTATAGAGGCAACATTTCGATTTCAACTTCCGAATGTATAAATATTAAAAACAACGACTTCAGCTGGCCTACGTGACTTAGGGCAAGACAAAGCAAAGCCATCATAATCGTATTTAAAACAATCAAATAAACTCAATATATACATACATATGTATGTATGTTCATATATGTATGTGTGTATCATATTTATTTATTTACATTCATATGTATATACATACATACATACATACATACATACATATATAAAACGGTAATTTTATTTCGATGGACAAATTTGTCCAAGTCATGCGGCTTATTCTATTTATTATATTATTTATGAGTGAACTTATATACGTACATGCATGCATATGCATATGCATATGTACACACACGCTCACATATGTACGTTTACTGTAATAAAAAGCTCTTACGGTATTTAATCACGTTTTGAGTAATTTCTACTAAATTCAAAACAAACTCTTTAAGCGCACACATACACACACAAGCGCACACATAACCAAATACAATATGTATGAGTATTGATTTCTATGTAAATATACATACAAATGTACACACATATATGCATACGTAAACAAGCACACTTCGGGCCATTTGAATAATGTCGGTCAATAGTCATTATTTACAGTACCATAAATTATGTGGATGTGCACCTTTTTAATGAGAACATTAAAATAAAATACATATGTATGTATAATAATAATAATAATATATTCGACTTGCCATTGAATTTGATACATTTATCATACCCTGAACTCATTTTGATAACTCATCCTATTTCTTAATTATCGATAAAAATCGAAAATTCGTTTATTTTTATTTTTACGTTTTTCGAGTATAAGTTCTATGCCGTTTTAGCTAGAGACTTCAAATTTGTATATTTAGATAGATACGCAGATTTTTTCCAAGTTCAGCCCAACCCAACCCATATATATATATATATATATATATATATATATATATATATATATATATATATATATATATATATATAAGAATATATATTTTTTTGGCAGGGTTCAGGGTATCTCGTAGTCGAGCCGTGTCTACTAGAGCCTTTTTACTTGTTTTTATTTGATACTGATGGGTTCGTTTAGTATTAAAAAAAAAAGATTTCATTCCGATTTAAGCCGGTATACATATATGACATTTGCACGAAATGAAATCCACGTGACTTGTGGATCGTGTTTGACAGAGGGGTCAACGGAAATTGAACCCTATGCGCTGCCTGCTGTCTGCTGACTGTCATTCATTGAGTAGTAAAATTATTATCAGTTCAATTGAACTGGCTGTGTGGAGGATGATAAGACCGCGGGCTCAGAAATAAATGGTGTGATCAGTCGCTCATCGCAGCTGAATTCCAGTTGAATTGTTTCCAGCTACGCCGCAAGATGTTCGCCACTTGGCTAGTACTGTGCATCGGCGCCCTAGAGCTGTGCCAGGCAAGAAGAAAGTTAACTAATCAACCTCTTATATGTTGTCACTTTATTCTATCTTTTGTCTTAGGCAAATGTTATATTTCACTTTTCACTGGATTTCAATGTGAAACATCCTGAAAACTCAACTGAGCCCATAGATAAGACCATCTTGGTGGACCATAATCAGGTTTTCATACAGGACAGCAAGGTAAATTCATCGTGGCTGGAGCAGGATCGGTATACTGATGAAGCATTTAGCTTATTAGTGGACACCAAGCGTTTGGTGCAACAGCTGAATGTGGAGCTCTCACCATTGGTGGGGCGAAGCAATGACCTGGCAGCCCGTCTCAAGCAAACCATTCGCTATGCAAACGATGTGGATGCCTGCCTAGAGAACGGCCACTTCGGCCAGCAAGTAGAGCAGCTGCGCAAATACGTCGCCCTGGTTGACACCCTCAAATTACCGAGCAGCACGGCCGGAGTGCGCACCTTGGAGTTCGTGGTGCTCAAGCTTGTCCTGGAGAAGTATCAATTACCAGCCAAACAACTGCAGGTCGCCGACTATCTGCAGCGGGCCGATGCTGCGTGGGCGAGCTACAAAAATACACAGATCGTGCTTGCAGAGAGCTGAATCTAATATAGTTAAAAGTAATTAACATACACTTTACTCGTAGTTCCTTCGTTCCTTGATTCTTTTGATCCTTAGTTTCTCTATCAGAGAGCTCCATCTAATAAAAGTAAAAAGGTATAGTTGAGTGTTAACATAAGTATCAAACGTTCGCATTTAACTAATTTAAGTTATTTTTATGAATACAAATTATCCGAAACAAACAATTTACATATATTCAAATTTGATATACCACAAAATACAAGTGACTATGTGGTTCATAGCTTATTCCAAGCAGCAGCTTAAAAACTATTTAGACATCCATGAAATCTACACTAAAAGAGATATTGAACAAATTTTAGTTACATTTTTTAATATAATATTTCAGCTTAGAAAATATTAGCTATCTGAAATATTTTATAATTCTAATATATTATATTATATCATATATTGACATTTTGAAAAATTGAATATTTTAACTTTGGATGCAATTATCTAAATCGTTAATGCATAAAAACAATTTATTTGTAAATATGTAAAGTATTTATATTATTGATCAGGGTGACGAGCCGATATAGCAATGTCCGTCTGTCTGTTTGACCGGAATCTAAAATCTGATAAAAACCGAAATTGTATTAAATTAGTATCTATATTTGGATATGTAGAAGACTTGAAGAATCTAACTCTAAAAATGACGGATTCTCTCTCTAAATGTTTTTATCGATAACTCTGGAAATATACAAGTTTTCGAATTTCTGAAACAAACTCGTACTGCGCGTGCAATATACGGACCTAACACAAAAAAATGGCGTCTCTAGCTTTGTATCTTCAGAACTCGACGCGTTCAAGCATACGGACAGACGGACAGACGAATATGGCTATATCAACTTATTCTTTATGTTACATACTTTTAACAAAACCATTATATATATTATTGTCTGAAAGATCCTATCAAAACTCAGATTAAAACATAAAAAAGTAACAACAATTTCTGGTTGAATTTTAAAATCATTGTTCAGTTATTTAATTTTTAAATGTATAAAAAGTTTTTAAAATATTTAAAAGTACTTTTTTAGTTTTACATTAAGTTTTACATTTCTAGATTTAGTGACTAGAGGTAGACTAAGGTGTATTAGTTAGGATTCAATATTAGCGATGTGGAAAATCTAGCTTAGCTTTTAAAGCTGCTTTTTTTATATGATTGTAAAAAGAAGCTGTGGACCCATTGTATATCTATGTATCTATATATCTATATGCATCCACCTCGAACAACCTATGTATTTCGAACTATTTGCAAAGGGAACACGAATACATTGGCGATATGTAGTTTGATTACAAAGTATTTACAAAAAATAAATTCAGCTTAATAGTTAAATACATGGCCGTATTCACATTTGTATACAGAAAATATAAGTAGTATGTATGAATATATTCTAAGGAAAGTGCCGAACAAAAGCCGACTTCTATTAGTTGAAACAATAAGTAAAGGTGGCATTCAGAAAAAAAGGACTTCCTGTCGGTGAATTTTAGTGTTCCACTTCATTGCTGGGCATTGCTACAGGTACAAGCCGTAGCGAGAGCGAGAGCGACAGAGAGGCGTTCATGTGACCTAAATCTCCCCTGGGCTGGTCCCATGGAAAATACGTTATGCATGCTGGGAATACGTTATAAGGATCTCAGGTAGTCGCAGACAAAGCGAGCCACACACACGCACACTCACACAAAGTGCGTCGACTGCCAGCTGCCAGAGCCGTTGCCAATGCGCTTGAAGAGAACAGACGGCGCAATAGGTTCGTTCCTCTCACCATTCCTCGTTTCTGATATTCCCAAAACCTAAAACCACCACCACAAATGTATAAGCAGAATATCAGAGCTGCTTCTTAAAAACGGTTAGATTCAGCTGTTAAGAAAGGGCTAGAACAGTGCTTGTTGCCAGCATAAAAAGGCTAGAAATTTTGATGTATGTGCAATTAAGTAGCCATATTTGGCGGGAACCTTAACTGTTGTCCACACTGCTGTGCATACTTGCATACATATGTAGTATGTGTTATGCGGGTAAGTACTTAAATGTGTATAGTGAAACTCTTATCTCGAATATGTGAGATACTCAATCACTTACAATATTCGGTGTACTTGGCTGCGCGCAGTTTCCCTTAACGCTTCATTATTCTGTCAATAAGAAAACTACCATGAACAAAGTAAATGTAGGTTTGTATGTACATATGTACATGTATATATATATTGAATATATGTATACATATCCTGCTGTGCATTGGCGAAATAATATATCGGTTTATTTGTAAGTGTATATAAATAACTCGGTTGGCCAATGCTGTAGCCGAATACAGGTTTGAGTAAAAACTGATCAAACCACTTTAAACAACATTATGCGAGGGTTGCCTTATATATTTGAGAAAATAGGGTAAGTAAAAACCTTTAAAGATGTAAGCAAAGTATGATGCAATGAATATCATAAATATTACAAGGTACGAAAAGCATATTGATCATAAGTTTAAATTCAGGTCAGCGGGAACGAAAAATAATGTTAGCAGTAACAGCAAAAATCGATAACAATTGTCCTTTGCAGCATCTAATCGAGTTGCACAACTATGGTGTCACAGGAAAATATACCAGTATTATATTATTCTCAGTATTAAAAAAATATGTTATTCGCTTATTGACAGTCTATTGTAATTATTTACTACTGTGTACATATGGCGATAGCCAGACTAGTATGGAGGTATCGATAGTTGTGATACATTGAAGCAAAGCCTCTTATTATTGCACAGAATAGTTTTTTTTTTAGATTAATAATACAAAAATACATTTTTTGTAAAGGCAATCGAATTTCACTGGAATTGGACTTTAATAAATATAGTGAAATTCTTTTAGAAATATTTCAATTTACTTATAGCTAATATAGTCTTAAAGCTGTAGTTGCTGTTCACAAGGACAATGTTTATTAATTCGGTTTAAAATTCCGAAGAATTTTCAGCACCTCGATTTGAAAGTCTAGCTTTTGATCACTGCTCATGCGCTGCATATGCGGCTTAATGCTATCGAAAAATGCCTGATCTGGATCTGGATCAGCGGCGATCGCCATTGCAGGAAGCGCAGCTGAACCATTGAGTTCCGCAGTGATGGTGCTGCTCGTTTCGGTTCCTTTAGCGACTGGCAGAGATGCATCGGCGTCTATTGTGTAATTTAAGTGACCTAGCACCGAGTTTACACCGTCCTCCGCCAGTGTTGCCTCAAAGTCTTGCTCTGAGGCGGGGTTCTCTGATGCACGACGCCGTTTCACCGGCAATCGTGATATGCGAACTTGTTTGCGCTTTTTTGGTTCCTCTTTCAGCGTCTCTGTGTCGTCCTCTGCTTTGACATCCAGCAGGAAGTTAAGCTCCTTCTCGTAAATGTAGGAGGCGCGTCCGATCTCCTCGCCGCTCTGTCGCAGCCGATTTACGCGCAGGTAACTGTCGCGCGTGTTTTTCCAGCGTTTGAGCAAAGTTTTTGCTACAATTAAAATAAAATGGATGTAGGTTCTATTTCTGGTCAATAATTGCTTCATTTACCGATTTCCTGCTTCTCCGCACTGCTCGCAATCTCGAAATTCTTGCACAGCTGTTGGCCAATTTGCTGCCAGGCGAGATCACGAAGTTCGCGGTTGTGGAAATTTTCATGTTCTCGGTCCCAGATGATGTGATGTTTCTTCACAGCCTCTATAAAATCGTACATGGAGTACCTCAGATTGATTCCAGCGGTTTTCAGCACTTTGTGATTGCCCATCGCAAGAAAAATGCTTTTGTTTATGCGTCAAACGTATGTTTGTGTGTGTGATTGTGAATAAAACGCGCGCGTAAACAACGTGCTGGCTACAAAAACAGCTAAGAACTGACGCGAGCCGCGTACAAAAATCGCTAGCAAAGCGCACGATAATCGCTAATAGTGATGCCAGATCGCTAGAAAAACATATTTTATGTTCCCCATTTTCTTTAACATTTAAATCTAATTATTTTATTTTATTTCATTTCTTTTATTTAAATAGAAGGCAAACATTCGATTTCTTACAAAATGCAATTTTTATTTATGTTATGAAAAATAATGTTTTATTTTTATTTATTAGACATAGGTCAGTTATTACATAGATTGTTCAATAGGTGCAACAAAAGTAGCCTGCGTTTTATGACAAACTAATACATGTGAGAGTACAGAGTGTTAGGTGAAGTTAGCGATGCAAGTGAATGTTTGAGAAACGCATTAATTGTATGTTGTGGTTGATGATTACTGCTGCTGATTTTATCTGTTTTCCTTTTTGAAAGTGTATTTTTTGCTTTACATGGGCCTGCCCATACCACGGCCCATACCCATGCCTCCACCAGCCATTGGTGGTTCACCGGCTTTGGGGCTCTTTATTGTCTCGTCCACGGACAGTATCATGCAAGCGGCCTCTGCGGCAGCGGTAAGGGCATTTATCTTAATTATCGACGGTTCCCATACACACTGCTCGAAGTTATCGGAAATGTCTTCCTTGGTGATGTCAACACCAAACCATTGACCACCTTAAAAAAAAAAGCAAATCAAGTGAATAAATTCAATTTTTCAAAATAAAACTTACAAATATATCGATAAATTAAATTAATTGTGCATTCACACTCATCTCTAAACATTCATTCAACTGAGCAACTACAATTTTGAGCACGTTGGCATCACCGCTGTTAACATGACCGCGCGCAAGACAGAGCAGCATATATTCAGATAGTGGCCATTGGTGTGAAAGAGCACCCACCGGCTAACAATGGGCGCGAAAGAGCTCACACTATGTACAACAAATGCCCAACGAAAGAGCTGCCAAGACAGACACGCGCTTATTTCGAGCAGAAAATTCCATAATAAAAATACAAAATAAACAGAAATAAATCTAATAAAATGTCAACATCGGGACGGAAACGTAAACAGCAGCTGAAGCCGCGTCAGGACGTGCATCGTTCGCCGGTGAAGCGGCAAAGTTTGGATGTTAAAACGGAACCGCTTCTCACCAGCGTCTATCCCCTTGCCGACTATGACTGTGTGGACATAAAACCAGATCTAACCGAGCTCCAGCTGCAGCTCGCGGTCGCCAGTCAAAATGAGGTGACAGCACCAGCAGCTGCTGCTGCGGTACCAGCAGTTATGCCATCCTTAGTCGAGGATGAAAAACCAGAGCTGGAGCAGCAAAGCGATTCGGACGAAGATGGATATTCGGAAATTAATTTTGGGGCAGCGCACGATGTATTTTGTGATGGTAAAAATTTAACAATTAAAAAAAATCGTGTTTTTGCAGATATAAGAAATATTATCAAAATTGGCTATTTCTGTAGTTGAGCTTAACATATAATTTTTTGATAAATTATTTTATACGTTAATTAATTTATATATATAAAAAATATATATTATATGTGATATAGGCCGTTAGTGATAAGGAAATTGAAATTATAATTTGAAAAAAGTAGTTAATTTGATTAATTGCACAGGTGATATTTACGAGAGTAATTTGAAACGTTTGTAATATACTATTTATATAAACAAAAGCACATATAGATTAAAATTGATTTATTTGTCTATAATAATTAATTGAAATTAATGTATAGAAAAGTTACTTTAATAAATATTTAGATTTAAAATTTATTAAGTTCGGAAATTTGTCAGACTACCCTCGTAAATATGGTCGACATCTATCATTATCAATTGCAATATATGTATTGTAATGAAAACTAAACTAATATGTACTTTTCATTAAATTTATAACTATATTGGATATTCTATTAAGTTTTAAAGTGATAAGACTTCCCTCGTAATATTCCAACTTTTATTCTATCTCACTTTAGATGAAGTGGACGAATACGATCCGGAGTGGACGGCTCAGCCAACGACGCCTCGACTGATATTTAAGTTCTATGCGCAGCCCGGACAAACTGGACTCAAGGCTCTGAGGAAGTTAACCTGCCCCTTGTATTACTTCAACCAGCTGCTGGGCAATCGGGTTGAGTTCTTTGGACAGCTGGCAGGAGGCTGCAATTTACGCAATGCCACACTGAAGGCCAGCGCCGAGGAATTGGAAACATTTATGGGACTGAGCTTGCTGATGTGTGATATGAAGTTGCCACAGCTGAGCGACTATTGGAGCGAACAGTCATTTCAAGGATTTACGGGTTTTGCATCCAAAATGGGGCAACAGCGCTACCTAGATTTGCTGCACTCTCTCAGCTTTGCCAAGCTCCCAGGAGCGGGTACAAAGGAAAGCATAGCTGCTGGAGATGCGGGCAGGTTGATGAGTTTCTACAATGCGCGCATGGCGGAGCTATATGCGAGTGGTCAGCAGCTGGTGCTCAACGACCCAATTGTGCAGTGGAAGGGAAAGTTTAGCTATCACAACGAGCTGCCGCTGAAGCAGCGCAGCAATGCACTCATGTTGCACCTGCTGAGCGAGCAGAGCGGCCTGATCATACGCATGCTGCCGGAGCGCGTGGATCCGCAGCGACAGTTGGCGCGCAATTCCCGACAGCTGGTGGCCCATCGCTGCGAGCTGGCGCTGCAGTTGCTCCAGTCCCATGTGCAGCGCGGCCACAGTGTCTATGCGTGCAAATATTACGGCAGCTATGGACTGGCGCACGAGCTGGCCATGCTGGGCACCTACTGCAGCGGATTGCTGGACCGAAATCGCTATGGGAACAGCAAGGCGCTCATCTATCAGCAATTGTCGCCCAATAGCATTGCTACTCGATACGCCACGCCTCTAATGATGGCCAAGTGGAGGCGGCGGCGCGAGAAGTGCGTCTATTTCTACAGCTCCGACTGCCTTGCCATCTACGCCAAGGAGATGTCCATGCAGAAGATAAATGCCCGACCAAAGCTTATACAAGAGCTGGACTTTCAGCTGCGACCCACGGCTCAGGCTACGCGCCATCAGCTGATAAGCAGTCAGCCGAGCTGCGCGGGCCTGCAGCAGCAGCAGCAACTGGCTATCTTCCTGCTCAATCTGCTGGTCTTCAATGCACACGTGCTCTACATAGGTAATGCGCAGCCGTCGCGCGGCTTTGACGCCACCAAACTGAAGACATACGCCGAGTTCCGGGTGAGCATCATTAAGTCACTCATCAAGGAAGATCAGGCGTCACCGGCTGCTGCGGCACCTCCAGCATCGCCCAAGACCCCTCAAGCGAGCAACAAGCGAGGGGAGCAACAACATTCGAAGAGATCCACTCACCAGCGCGCAGCAGCCGCATTAAGCGCGCAGTCCGAACCTGAGGCTAAACACGAATTGATACTCATTATGCGAAATGGGAAACCAACGCGCAAGAACTGCAGGCATTGCCACAAGGGAGGCATGCTACAGTTCACCCGGTACATGTGCAAGCTCTGCCCGGATATGCCGGGTCTCTGCATGAATCCCTGCTTCCGCCTCTGGCACGAGCTACTGCAGCAGCAACAAAAGAGCCCGAATACTTCACATTGAATGCAAGACGAAAATAAACTTTACGAATTGTAATAATACTAACTATTTAACTAATTTCAAATGGATCGATATGTGACAAAATAATAATATAATATGCCTAATGATAGATGACAGGATCAGCCTAGGGTTTTCTAGTTTGTTATAAATCTAAATAATACCTCTGTTACTGTTTTTAAGATTGTTTCATCTAACATATAATGTTTTCATTCTATGTTATTGAAAGCTCATCAAATCGAAAATATTTGTAAAATATTAGAAACATTTTCTATATATATATATCTATATCTATATCTATATCTATATCCCAAGGGATTCATAATTTTAAAAATAATCGATTTGCACTCTATATATGTATATGTGTCGTTCATTAAAACTATTACAAGTTCAAAATATTATATATATATATATATATATATATATAATATAAATTAAATAAATAACTAAATAAAAAAAAATTAAATTACTTAACACCCATTCATAATCAATATACTAGAATTGTATAAACTCACCTTGGGCATGTTTCTGGCGCAGCTTGTTGAGAATGTTTGTGGCATCGAAGCCAGCATTGTCGCACAGCTGTCGTGGAATCACCTCCAGGGCTTTGGCAATGGCAGCAATCAACAGCTGCTCCTTACCGGCAATGGTGCGCGAATAGTCGCGCAGCATCTTCGACAGCTCCATTTCGATGGCGCCGCCGCCGGCAACGACTGAATCGTGTTTAATGGTGCGACGCACAATCATAATGGCATCGTGCAATGAACGTTCGGTCTCCTCGAGGAACTGCTCAGCTCCGCCGCGTAGGATCAGTGTGCTGGTCTTCGCATTGGGACAGCCTGCAGTTCAAATATGTAAGATTAGATCTGTACCATTAGCGAGAATATTTAATGCCCACCTTGGAATAGATTAAATCGTTCGCCGCCAACTTGACGCTCCTCGAAATGTTCACACAAACCGAGTACACTGGGCTTTATATCGTTGGCCGTGGTCATGACGGCGCCACCGCAGGCCTTCATTGTACGCTTGAGATCCTCGTCGGGAACGCGGCCAGCGCAGAAAATGTTGCGATCGGCAAAATACTGTGTGGCAACGTCGCCAATAGGCAGCTTGGAAAGCACCACATTGGCGCCCGACTCGTGGATTTTGGCCAATTTGTTGTACAATATTTGCCATTCGGCATCCACGACTTTTTGGTACTCCTTGACATTGTCCACGCGAATCTCAGCATTGTCACGCTCGGCCTTCAGTTCCAGTTCGATGTTGAGCAGAGCTATTTTGCATGGCTCGTAGGATTTGGGCGCCATTTCGAAGCCAGCATACGAGAAGGTCTTCTTAAAGGCAACACCAGAAACCAGTTGGGATTCCTCTAGCGAGCCGCCGGCAACCTTCTTTATGCCAATCATATTCAGCGGCAGCAGCTCATCCAATGACAGGACAGCGTCCACAACGATTTTCGAAAAGAAGTCCTTCTGCTGATGTATAAGCTTAGACGACATCGCCGTTGCAGCGCATTTCTCCAGCAGAGTACGCTGCTCCTCCTTCGACTGCTTCTCAATGCGCACTGCCATTTCGTTGATCTTCTCCATGCAGAGCTGCATCGCCTTGCGTATGGCTTTGATCACAATGCGTGGATGAACGCCTTCCTCAACGAAAGGTTTCACCTGCTTGAGGAACTCCCCAGCCAGCAGAACAACCGAAGTGGTGCCATCGCCTACCTGTTGATTGATTTTTAAATCGCGTTAGCTAATAAATACTTCACATCAATCTTACCTCGGCGTCCTGTGACTTGGCAATGTCTACCAATGTTTTAGCGGCTGGGTGCACAATATCCAAGAGCTTCATGATGGTGGCGCCATCATTTGATATTGTTGCCTTGCCCTGTGAATTCACAATCAGTTTATCCATGCCGCGCGGGCCCAAGGTAGTGCGCACTGCATCCACAATCGACTGACAAGCATTGATATTCGATATCAATTGCGGCTTGCCTTGCGACGTGTCGGTGCCTTCCTTCAGGAGCACAATTTGTGGCTGCTGCAGATGGAAACAAAATGTAACAGTAAATTAGTCAACCGTTCCGTCATTCCACGCAGCTTGCAACGAGAGCGAAAGAGAGGGCACTGCAGGGGTTGTCGGTTTTGCGAGAAGTTTCTTTGCAGGTTATGTTTTGTGTGCCGCATGATGGACAGTTGCATTTGAATGCAGTTCAATAAGAACTTGTTGAATATCTTATTAGTTGACTGCACTCAATCAAAAATTATACAAGTTAATTGCAGTCACGCGGCGCACATGGTGTTTAAAACTTTCAGTGTGTCGTTATTTTAATAAATTAATTAACTCGCTGCATTTGTCCATCTCATATTTTAATTTACAGCTTTACTAACCATATTGGAGTGATGGATTTGCCGTTATACTTTTATTTGAGGTAAAACAATCAATTTTTGTAGCAGACAGGCGGCAATACGATTTTCTTTCACGTTTTCCGCAATGAGTAAGCGGCAGACCAGCGTGCTATCGATAACAACAACGATATTCAAGTAAAGCTGCTAACTCATTTGAAACCCTCTATAGCGAAAGTGAGTATTTTAGTATCGAAAATAAAATATTATATTTTGTAATTATAATCCGATAATTATTTATCGAGTGTGAAGCTGTGACGTAGTAATTTCTGGGAACCATGATGATTTGAATGGAACCGTTACGAACGCATTTGTAAGATCTAAAAAAAATTACAATAAGCTAATGTTTGTAATATTTGAATTAGGTAATTGGAGTGAAATTTTTAAATATCCTTTTATAGGTAAATTATGCAGCTCTGGCATTTTATTTGTCCCCTTTTATACAAACTTCAAATATAGCTGTGTTATTTTCTAGCTATTTTTATAATATTGGCGATCCCCACACATTTTCCATTTTAGAATGTGTTGCGTGTTTTTAGTTTGTTCCGACCGCTCAACTTGAGTGAGTTGTTCGTTGCGAGCAGAGGAGCAAATTAAGAAAATAACACAAATAAATAAAGTAAAAGTCTATTTAATTATATACGATGCACAAATAGTTTTCACCTAAGTCTAATTCGGTAAAATGGAATTGGAATTTTAGTTGTTCAACGTTAACTAAATCGAATATTGAACGAATCATGTCATGTGAATTTGCAAATTAAAGTGATTACGACACCGAATTTGGATAACGAAATGTAATTGCATTCAAGGAGTAAGTATTTCTAGCTATACGTATATAATAATACCCGATGGCATAAAGTTCTCTTTAAGAGTTCTATTTATGTAAAATCTGGCTGTCCTAATTGTGTCCATCATTCAACATGTCGTTAAGTCGTTGTCAAAAATTTATGTGTCATTTGTAAAGCTCCAGCTGATACTGTTGCCGGCAGCAAAGAGCTATCAAATAGATATACCCATTGAAAACTGACGGAATTCGTGTGTAAATTGTTGGGAGGTCATATGACAATGCTTGAAGATGCTTTTCTAATAAGGTATTATTATAGTCAGTCAGGTAATTCATTGACTTGAATCGACGTATTTGTATCTCTGCAAGAACAAAATTTGAATTTTTTAATTTCTGCAAATATCGACAAGTATTATAAGGTATTCAATATTTCCACACTGATAACTACATACTATTTCAAATATAGGCGATAATTAGATTATTATCAACTTCGATGTTAAAATTCCAGATGCCTTTGTGATGTATTTTGTTAATGAGAAGTCGAGAATTTACAGGGTATTATCTATTTGGGCATTGTATCGTATATTTTTGTTTTTAAATCTTACAAATGTATACAAAAATGCATATTAATGTTTAATTAAGTATGCGATCTAATTTATTTAAGCTAATTTGTATTCATTAATACTAGCAAACACTTAAGATTTATTGAATTAAATATCGTTAGTGATACTAATATATTGTTAATATCAATAGAAAAAATTAGTAAAATTTCTTCGTATGACTTTAAGTAAAAAAGGTTACAGGGTATCAGAATGTCGGGGAGTCCCACATGTTGCTTGTGTTTCTTTCATGTTTTTTGTTATGAATGCAGTCAAAACAAATACTTAAGATTTAAACAATTTGCTGTTTCCGGCAGTGCCTAGTTCAGTGCTGAAAACTTTTGTTGGCTTGGTCAAAAAGCTTTACACCCCTCCAGGCGGCGATTGACCTCAGTGCCCACCCCACACACAGTTACAATAAACACGCCCAGAGAAATATACAAATGCCAAAGCTTTCTTTAATTAAACGGAACAAAATGTGAAAAGCTACACAAAAGCTCTCTGCTGAGTTAGTCAATCGGTGTCCGACCGAAACGAAAGATCTCCGCAACCGCTAAGCAAAACGAAACTAGAATAGAACGTTTAAGTAATTAGGGAATTGAATTGAATTAAAATATAGAATACTCATTAAATACTCGACAGCAGTTGAAACATTATTAAACGAAACAAAATATTGAAAATCTACTTGTTACGAGCCCACAAAGAAAGGAAAACAAATCGCTACGAATAGAGTGAACAGTCGAAAGATGATTTATTGAAACAATTACAAATTTAGTATATGCATATTGAAAGAGAATATATATACTTGTACATTTGTTTCCACTAGTCCGCGGCGCGTTCTTTACTAAAATAAACCTTAGTATAGATATTGACGTCATTGCGAAATGCACTGTGAGAAACACCAGAGACCGACAAGTAAATAAACATTTGTGCGTGCTTTTTTATATTACGAAACTTTCGAGGAGTGGGAGTAACAATTTATTTATGTTAATTACGAGATGCCTGCAAAAGCGAAGCCAAAATCAAAAACAAACTGTTTGTTCTAGTTAATAGATATCCAAGGTTTTCAACATAAATGGTGCGTATATATATATATATATATATATATATATATATATATATATATATATATATATTGTACTTGTGTGTGTGTGTGTGTGTGTGTGTGCGATCTTCAATGAATCAGCAATATAATTATCTACAGATATATATTGTACAAGTATTTTAACGACTCATCATTTCGAAATCTTTTGCTCATGTTGGACAGAAAAGTTGATTTCAAATTCACAAAAAATATGCACTAATTTGTGTTCATTTCTAATATACCCTGTAGACAGGTTGTTATGACTTATATATACTTATATATATATATATATATATGAATATATATATATATATAGAATGATATACTATATGTTAGGATATATCGTATAAAAGCTTTAATTTTCATATGATCTCTGTTTTATGCTTTGAAATTACTTCTTAGAAAGAGTTTCGTAAGCCATTCATAAAACTAATCGTTTGTTATATATTTATTTCTTATATAGATAATATATATATATATATATCATATCATATATCAGATCAAATACTATATTTCGATTTTTCGATCATTCCTTGATTAAAGCTTTTTGATAAAATGTTAAAGAAAGTCTCTTAAGCCATTCATCGCATCTGTTTGCTGGGTATATTGATGTCGTGCACATCCCAGCAGGGCAATTTTACGTGTCCGTGGTGCGAGCTGTTGTAGGCGGCCTAGCTTGCCTTTCGATGTTGATGTCACCATGTCGTGTGTTTCAATCCGAATAACACTTCATTCATCTAGATCCACTTTTTTAATTAAATTAAAACACTAATGAAAAATACTTTATTATTCAAGCAGCAGTTACTTAAGCAATATGCAATATAGACTCGGTCTTATCGACTATATATTTATATTTTCTTATGCTATACATACATGTATATAAAGTATATAAAGCATTTGTAGATCGAAGGCCTTGATAATGTTGATCATTTAATATTTTGTTCGCGAGTGTGTGCCTTATGAACCGCTCTCAATATGCTATATATATGTATACTATATTAACTATATATATATTTCTGTATTGTTAGCATTAAGCGGATGCATGAACAATGTAAAGAATTTTGTGCGGTGCTCCATTTGCCCATCATAAAATACAATTCTCATGTGCGTGGTACAGCAACGCCTCAACGGGTGGCTCTATATACAATATATCATGTTATGAGGCGCGCCGCTTGACGTCATTTTAGATGTAGTCAAAGCTTACTTAGTAACGCTAACTAGTCTGTTTATCTTTGCAGTTTCATGTGTGCCTCATGCCCCATGCCACATGCCACATGCCACATACTACTTGCCACACTATTGTACGGCACTTGCCATATCCCTTGCTGTATAAATCAATAAAAGGGGTCTAAACTTGTTGATAGAACATAACAAAAAAAAAACAAGAAGAACAAGGAGAATATTACGGTTGGACGCAACCGACTGCTCGATACTTGTTTAATTTCCAAATATAGTTAACTCTTTGAATATATTTATGTTTTCCGATTCAATTTTACCAGTGATTTACCGCCAATAATGAGGTGATTTCCGATTCCGACGATATATACATACATAATTATACTCATTCACTAAGTGAAATGAGTATATTGGTTTTGCTTAATGTCCATCTGCCTGAACGTCTATATATATGAATATACACCAATTCGCCAATATTGAAGTTGTAAACTTCAATATTACAATATACATATATACTTATTCTCGATTAGCTGAAAATCGACTGTCGAATTTATTTCTTGCCTGTTTAAAAATATTAATAAATACATTGGTGTCGTGGAAAATCGGAAAAATCTTTATTACTTGTTTCTGTTCAATATTTGGGATCTAGCTATAAAGTTTTTCCGATTTGCCATGTTTGCTTATATCATATTTGATGTTATGGCAAAGAATAAATAATCTATATCTTTCTCTATAGTCCTAATTATCAAGCTGTGGTAGATATAGATTTTCTTTCGAATTCGATGCGTCCTATATCAGTATTACTATACAGGTAGGCATACAGACAGGCTGCACGACGGACTCAATACACTCTTTATATATTTGAAAAACGAGTATGAAAATACGCAAACAGCAAAATGCGCTTAGAAGTAAACGAACGCTGAAGAAGCCACTCAAGTACTTTTCCAATTTGCTTGCAGATAAATCCTAAATGGTACTCAGCGGGTGCAGAATTGATCAATATATATGTCATATATTGCAATGAGTCGAGGAGACTTTGTAGGTCGGACTACACATACACATTAAAGATATCTAAAAAATATATTTATTGAAAAAAAAAAAAAAATAAACGACGGCTATATTTTTTTATGAAGTTTACACAAAAATAAAACAGAAAGAAAAAATGGCTGAAAATCAAACAATAACGACCTCTAGCAAAGGGTTAAATGAGAGAAACGCACACGTCCTGTTGCCCCACAATGGGGCAGTGCGTAAACAGGAGCACGAGAGGAAATCCAATGAGAAACCGAGCTTCCAAGAAGACTTGGTAAAGAACAAATTGAAGAGAAAGAAGAAGCTGAGCGCATCGCTCACCTCCGTTGGGGATGCCGTCAATCAGGAGAAACGCACACGCATCGAAGGCATCAATTTGAATATTAAACCCCGTTACAAGGACAATAACGGCACAGACGACACAAGTGCCGCCAAAGTGCCAGGCCAGGCAGCCAGGCAGCCCTCCAAAGTGGAGCGGCCCATTATCATAGGCGGCGTCAATGTGCTCTCGGCCGCACCGCAGCGCTTCAAGCGTAAACTTCAAGAGAATCTGGACACAATTCAAAAGCTGAACGCACTCGCCGAGCAGCTGCGTTTGGAAGTGAATGAGGTACATGCATAGTATAGCAAATAATTATCTGCGCTACTAAGTTTCTATTTCCACTTTCAGCTAAAGTCCAGCCTGATAACAGAGCGTGGTGCTGTGCGCGCCCTAAGGTATGTACCGCTCAATACAGAGATGACACAAGCTACATTCTTTGTTTCTACACCACAAGTGCTATGAACATATATATGTATGTATGTAGTTCTGCCAGCAGAGATAACTTAGACATGTATTAGTAATCTTTTAAGCCGTATTACTTTTATAGTTTGAAATGTTTATAGAAATTATGAAGAAGATATCATAGAGATAGATAGATCCTATACAGACCGAGAGAGAAAGAGAGTGTGATAGGGTGCGATAGGAGGGAGGGCTGGGAAAGAATGTAATTAAATGAGAGACAGAGAGAGAGAAAGAGAATCTCTCTCCCAATCAAAGAGAGTGAGAATGAGGTACAGACATATAGTAGGGAAAAAAGACGTGGGGATATAGAAAAGGAGGGATGGAGTGAGAGACTCAGAGAGGAAGAGAGAGAGAGTGAGAGAGAGAGAGAGAGAGAGAGAGAGAGAAAGAAAATAAGAGAACCATTTAGAGAGGAATCTCTCTACCAATCAAAGAGAGTCAGCTACAGACATATATATATATATATATAGATAGGGAAACAGAGACGGGGATATAGAGGAAAGAAGGGATGGAGTGAGAGAGCAATTGGAATTAGTATTTTGTTTGGGAAGATTACGAGAGAGTGTTCTGATTTCTCCTGATCATGAACATGAAACAAATTATTTATACATACAATAAATGTATAATTTTTTTTTTTTTTTTTTTAATTTATTCTACTTTAGTGTAGCTATGTTAGATAATGCCTGATAACATTTCACTTAGCAAATTAATCTATCATGATTCATTTTGCATTTTAAAATAGCATAGAGTGAAGAGTCATTCTCGCAAAAGGGCTTAAAACTAAACTATATTTTCAACTATTCTAACTTGCGACTTTTTTACAGAGCACAGAACGATGCTGATAGCCGAAAATGGCGAAACGAAGTGAAGAAGCTGCAACAGACACTGGAGACAACCAGAAAATCATCAAATGGAACAAAGAAACCCAACGAGCTGGCTTCCACAGAGGCCGGCAACAGCCATGTGGCCGCCGATGGCCTAATCAACTATGAAATCCAAAGACTGACTAATGAAATTGCCATGCTAAAGGAAGCAAACAAATCCAAAGAGGAGAAATCCCAGGTATATATCTACTGTCTGTATATATGCATGCATCTGTATTTTGATATGTATAGAGCTTTACTGCATTGCATGCCGTTGTCTAGCGATTGCGCTTTGTTTTGGCCCAGTTATGTTGCAGCAACTCCCATAAGTGTATCAAGAACGCAAGAGCCAGGCCAATGGCCCATAGAAAGAATACGGCGTGAAAGTGTTCCAGTTTGAGAACGACCGGATCGTCGCTGTTGTTGTGTCGTCGATTGTTTAGCACCTTGGCCCCAGACTTAATGAAAGCCGTGTTCATAATGCGATCCCAATAGCGCTCGAAGCCAAATTCATGTGCTCCACGAATAAGCTGGTTAATAAAGCCCAAATAGGGTGAGCCATAGGGCACGGTGTAGACGCCGTGGAAGGGCACCAGACAGCTGTCCATGAGGTGAAATAAAGGTCGGCCGAGATGCATGTGTTGCCTGGCATTCACCTGAAACGAGGCAATGTGATATTTTTCCAAATAGGCATAGGACTGATCGTTGTGATTGAAGTAGTTGACGAGCTCCCTGTCGGGCACCTCCCACATCAGTTTCCTAATCCTCGCCTCGTGCTCGTGGCCAATGCTCAGGAACTGGCGAATATGCTTCATGTGACGCGGTCGTATGAGTATCTTGTACGACGAAGCGGCTAGCTCGCTCAGATCATTGATGTCTGGTAATGGCTTCCGATAGACCATAATGCTGGTCAAGTTGCCACGAAATGCGGTGCTAATTAGCATGCCGAAATACAACCAAAAGATAAGGAACATGCAGACACAGCTGTTACGCGGCACATGCGCCACGGGCTGAGACAAGGTGGAGGAGAACATTTCCAGGGCGCCTCCTTGGCCAAAGCGACGTCTGTCTAGAAGTGTATGGGATGTATAAGTAACAATGCTGTCTAAGTAGGGAATAGATAAGGGTAAGTTGTGCCGAAAGCAAGTTTCCTTGAGCAGAGGGAAATTTTCGGAAAGGGAGTTTTTGAGAATGGAATTGTGATCGAGGGTTGGTAACGGAAGTATTGACTAAGCAATTAAGTAAAACGTGATATGAATGAGAAGCATAATATATGAAAGATTAACAGCAAAAAGGGAAGGGAATTTAATAACAGAGTAGGGATAGGTAAAAGTATATTCTGCAGAATGAAATTATTTGAAGGAAATTTTCTTGTTCAGAGGGGAATTTAAGAGAAGGGAACTGTTGAGAATGAAATTCTGGCCGCGGAAATAGTTGTGAAGGGAATTATTGATAAAGAAATTTTCTATAAAGGAAATTAAAAAGCTGAGCACTCACATCGTCCGTGTTTAGGCAGCGACGAGGTGCAGAAGAACAGCAGCTGACAGAAGAAATAGGAAAGCAGCACGGAGCTGCCTATGGCCAGCCAAACCCAGCCCCCAAACGAACGAAATATATTCCAAAACATTAGTTCAGCCTTGGCTTTGGGCACAATCACGCACAGATCATCCCGATTGTGAGCGATGGTGGCTTCGATGCGCTTCTGAAACGTTTCCGGTGCAAGGAAACGTATATTCATGGCTACGTCATCGAACTCGTTGGCTATCTCCTTGGAGCATATATCCGTACTCTGGTTGTAGAACAATGGGCGTGTGATTATCCTGGTAGCATTCAGACGCTGCGCTATGTATCTGGCCAAAAGTCCATCTGTGCCAATGAGTTTGCCATTCCGACCATAAACTGCTCGCACTTCGTCCATGTAGAGGCACATACGCAGCGGCTTGTGATGCATATTGGGGACTTTCTTTGGGAATAGCTGTTGCAGAGTTGGTATCTCGTTCTGTATCATGTCCACGGGCAGCAGGAAATCATCCGTGAATGGATTGTAGCGATAGATATGGAGTCGGTCATTCCGGTAGAATATTATTACAATATTCAACAGCCAAATGCTCCAGAACTGCCGGAAGCTCGCACGCATCCAGCCTAATGAGAGATTCTCCGCATTTCGCACGAGCAGCATAACGTGCGACAGATGCTTGGCTGCGGACTTCTTGTTGATCAGGGATAACTTTAGCGGCTGCGAAATGTCCTTGATTATCATGACCATGTACATCAAGATGCCGTCATCTCTGACTGCCTCGAGTGGAAGCGATTTCTTTCTGACAGCGAAATTTTAATGTATATTGTATGCAGTATGCAGTTGATTCAAAACATTTATAATAAATATATATATAAAATCATTGAGAAAATTATCTATTATATATAAATTCATGGTATAGTTAATCGTTGCCAATAAAACAACTTCGAATAAAAATGAATAAATGAATGCAGAGTCGCAGAAATAAAATATTATATATATATATATATATATATATATATATATATATATATATATATATATATATATATATATAATATTAATTCAAATATATTTAATACACATTGTTGGTAATACTCCAATGAATGACAAGCGCGAAAATTTAAATAATTTTTCAATTTTGTATATCTGAATCGAGGTTCGCAAAAATCAGAAACAAAGCCAACTGAGAAGATAGAGTTTATTTTTAGAGCTAATCAAGTTAGAGTTAATCAAGTCTGCTATTATTTATTATGACTTTGAACGACACGAGCAACGTATTTAAGCTTGAAAATAAGCTATTGAGTGATTGAGAATTTAAGACATTATAGTATACCTGATTGATATATAGGATGTATCGCATTTGGTAACCTCGCGCAGTATTTCGCCGGAATGATCGTGTGTCGTTTCATTTTCAAAGTACACGAAGAGTACTTTGATACGCGCACGACAAAGAATTTTACTGACTTCTACCATAAGATTCGAGTCCTCCTCATCCCATGGCAATAAAAGGGGGTTGGTGTTGGCGTTTAGCTGGAGTGTCCCCTTAAGGGAGAGGAACAGCACAAACAACCAGCGAAGCGTAGCTGCCATTGTGAACTAGTGCGAAATGTGCGAATTTGGGGCACATATCCTTGCTTTTATAGCCAGCCGCCAGGTGTAATTTGATTAATGCTTCACCTATCTGACGGCCGACAAATATTGTTTCTTTTTTATTCGTTTGCTTGGATTACATTGTTTGTTATATGTCACGTTTTGCTAATGGAAAGTGCGACTAAGTGCAACTAACAGCATGCCAAATGAGCTTTTTGTTTTAGTTCTTTTGATGTTTGATAAGCTGGTTGCACATTCGAAAAGATACATATGTATGTGTGAAACAAGAAATAACATAGATACACGGCATACGTGACGATTTCTTGCAGATCATTGGGCAAGCTGATAGACGAAAGGCAGCTGATATGCGCCAATTGAAAACTGCATATGACAACCGATTGACTCAGTTACAAAAGTCAGCCAAAATTGAAATAACACGTTTGGTAAGTTACACACAGACGACGCAGGCGAGAAATTTGGAACCCAAACGCAGTTCGTCGATGCCGTTGAAGCGGATGGGCAACTTTTGATACCCTATACCAGTTGGAAATGAATGTGGCAGGGTATATAGTATTTGTTTGGGATTAATTCCATAAGCAGATAGGGCATTGGTTATAGAGTTAATATATTTCTGATCTGCCTGTTAATGCCGACGGATCGGCAACTTTTTATACCCACTCAATGATAAAGTATATAATTTGGATTTTATTTAGATCAACATACGGAATCAAAATAGCTTTGTTGTTGTTTTTTTTTTTTTTTTTCAATTCCTGTGCGTGTAAACGATCCATTTTCGAAAGCTACAAAAGCAATATGTATATAAAATGTATATCGTAGAAAGAAAGAGAATAAAATATTTGCCAATACCTTAATCAATTTCAGCGCTATCTTTTCTAGATCTTTGAATATAAGAATTGAAGTCTACTAAGTCTGAATATATAACTCAACACAAATAAATATTTGATTCTGAACTTGTTGAACCTTTAAAAGATGCGAGTTCAAGGTATCTGCTAGTCGGTCACTTCAGACTAGAGCAGTATTTCTTGTTTATAATACCTTTTTGTACTCATACTTTATACATATCTAGTATATATATCTCGTTGAAGCGAGTCTCGATGTTAAATATGTGTGTTTAACTTGTGCCTCCCCTGTGTGTTATTGCAGCTAGAGGAAATCAAAACCAAAGAACGTAATATAGGACAACTGAAGAAGGATTTGCAGACACTGCAAAATGGCAAGAAACAATGTGAAGCCAAAACGAAACCCAAAACGAACGAATCAAGCCAAAAGCTTAAGAAGCCAACTACGAAAACAACAACAGCAGCAACAACAACAACAACAACTACAATAACAATAGCAACTGCAACTGCAAATGCTAAAAACGAAACAGACATCAAAGATACTCTACAACCAAATCCCCCACACCCGGCTCAAGTTACAACTGAGGTGAGTTGGTAATGAAATTTTACATTTTAGGGTTGTCAACCTACTTGACCGTAAAATGTATGTATATTGATATTTTGTACAATTATCTAATTCATATTCGTCATATATTAAATTTTAATATATATATCTAAAATGGGGAATATTTTGATGAAGGGTGTTTAGCTGTTTTATTAAGCCTGTATTCAGCCGGCTTGACAAATGTTTAATAACATTCGAAAGCGTTGTGTAACAGGATGTGCAGGACATTGGTCAACACTGGTTCAGAGTTGTCAGAAATTAGAGTTGTTTACCAATACTTAGGAGTTGCTCCAGCTGGTGCATGTAAAATATTGCAATTAAAGAGTTGATGGAGAATGAACTATATCTCGCAAATTAGATTATAAACATAAAAACCTGATTAATCTCCATTTCAAAGTCCTACAACAACAACTGTTTATTAGATGTGACAGCTCGTGAAATTGGATTACACTGAAAGTAAGACTGCCCCACACAACTGGATCTATAAGAGTCAGAGAGTAACTACATTTTTATTATACATACATATGTACAAACTCCAAGTGTAATTGCCAATTTAGCCAAGTGTCATTTGAACTCTGGTGGCTAAGTCCAGGTACTTGAACTTGGTACGAAATAAAAACACTTTCAGTGAAACATAGGCAGGTTAAATGCTAAGATCTACCTGCAGATAGCTTTGTAAAGCCGTAAGTATTTGTAAATGTATGTGTATCAGTTTTTCTGCTCTCGGTTATGCGCGATTGGCATGATCTATGATATAATTTTGCGTTAGTTATGAGAACGGCCGAAGACAACAATCGCCGTCTTGCGATAAAAACCTGCTACGCGGCTGAAACGTGAGACCGATAAAAAATTAAGAGTACTCAAGCAAGTATTACGCTACTAAGAGATACCCTGAAAATTGTGTTGAGTAGCAGCTTCAGGCATACTCTTGTATAGCTGTAGGATTAGTCTTGTTAATTTCGAATCGAGTATAGATTATGAATAAGAATGTGTGTGCTTTATATGAGTATACCTTCTGCCGAGCTTTCTTATGCCTGTAAGATTACTACAAATTCAACCATTATACCCTGTTTAAACATTTCCATTATAATCAGGGTATAAAAACGAATCAAGAAACGCACGACAAACACGCTGCAAGCAGCTGCATTGCAGCGCAAGTGTTGCAAGTCGATCGAACAAGAGAGCAAGTAGCACCGAGCGCGGGAGGCGAAGCAAAAGAGAGCGTAAAACAAAAGCCGGTTTTGCACTCACACGCGCACACACACACACGCACACACAGACACAGAGAGAAAGAAATAAGCATAAACCACGAAACCAACGACAACAACAACACCACCAGCTGCAGTCGCACTCACTCACACTCACTTTCTCTTACCTGAGAGAGATGAGAGCGTTGACGCTTTGCCGCTACGCCGCTCTGCCGTTGCGCCGCTGCTCGCATAAGCCTAAGCCGCAAGCAAGCAAGCGACGCGTCGACGTCGGCGTCAACCTCAACTTCAGTTCAGTTTCGTTTAGTAAGCAGACAACGCAGGTGCGCATGGCCCGTTTTCCAATGCGTCGCTGCTCTCGTCCGTCGCCATTCGCGCAGCAGCCAAGTGTCAAGTGTACTGAGTATTTATTTATGATTTGAAGTTGAAGTTGGAGTTGGAGTCATCTAAAAATACCGCAGCCCATGCAAAGCAAATGAAATCAAAAATAAAATTTTTCTACTGTCAAATGTGGACGCAACGCGTGTGCTCGTTTGCCATTGTTAATAATTAGGTGAAATTTGTTTGGCCTTTTCCAAAGTGCCGCAAAATGTGAAAGAGTAAATCAAGTGCATTGTGTTTGTGTTTGCGCGCCGAAATCGAACACAATACATACATACAAATATATATTTATACATATAAAACACCTTTTGTACATTGAACACACACACAATAATCGCTGAGCTGTGTTGTTGCTGGTGGTGTTGCCATTGCTTTGGACCTTTGAATCGTTCAAAAAACATTTTACATATTTACAGTTTGTCTTTCACTTTTTCCCATTGTTTTGCAAAACTGTGAAGTTTAACGCACTATAGGCATCTTATTTGGCGAAGGGAGGGGGACAGAGGTAGAAAGGTAGGGAGCACTCGTACATTCATAATTTCACCAAATTTGCAGCACTGTTTAAATAAAGCGAAAAAACACTGGGAAAAATTAATTGACTATGCAGCGTTCCGTTTCGTTTCGTTCCACTGATTGAATTCAATTTTACAGTTCATTAATCGCGCCCGCCTGTTATTGCTTTTGTTTTATTGATGCCTTCTTCTGCTTCTTCTTCTCGATTTGCGCTATCGAAGCATGTCGAAGCTTGAGATTTGCATTTGATTAACGGCATAACAGTTCTTTGGGCAGTTGTCAGGCAGGCTTTCTGCCACCTGGATCAATCAATTTGCATAGACTAAGTGCAGCTTTGTGGCTACAGCAACTGCAGCACAAAGATGTCATCTATGTACAATAGCAATAGCATCAATACATGTGTGTGTGTGTGTGTGTCTGCGGGTGTGTGTCTGAGTGGGGAGTGTGTGCGCACCACCAATTGGGGTCAGTGAAAATCTTTTAAATGTTAACGCTATTTTAAATACGATACACACTCTCACACACACAGTCTGCAAAAAATTGCCGTAGACATCTTCAGCATCATCGTCAAACGACAGTAAAAGCGTAGCCCCCTCCGAAAAATGAAGCTGTAATGCTAGCGAACATCACGATGATGATGATGATGATGATGATGATGATGTTGCTAAAAAATAAACAAAAACAAGCTTCCAAGGCATCCAAGTTTCCAATATGCAAAGTAACTACAACATACATATATTAGAAAATAAACGGGGTGTGTGAAATGTGAACCATATGCAAATCGTTGTGAATTGCCTTTTTTTCAGGCCATCTTTAAAGCAATTTTTTTTTCCGTTTGGCAAAAGTGTTTTAGTGTATAAATTTGTGTGTTTTATTATAGTGAAAATATCGGTGGAGAAATCAATTTTGTGAGACAATGTTGTAAATCGCATCAAATACGTAATTTTGTTAAGATGAATAATCAAATCAATCGAACAATGGATTACTTTTACGAGTGTCGAGATGTGAAGGTAAAATACAATCAAAAACAAATAAAATATCATTCAAATTTATTCTGCTAAGTGTTAAGTCTATGGAGAATAAATCCTAAATGTCCGACTACCGTCCCATTGTTCGGCATTGCTCATGCATTCATTCATTCATTCATTCATTCATACTCATTACGCATACAATAGCTATGGGATATGATAAATTTGAAGAGAGTATTCGCGAATTGCGTAGAGATATACTCGCACTATGCGAACAGATGAGAAATCTATATTTGTGTTTCCTCACTTGGCTATAAAGCAATTTGGTTACCCAATTTGTTAGATCATTTTTGCCTTTCTATTCATTCTATGCATACATTCAGATTTTCTATATGTAGGATGTGTGTACATATAATAGTATATACATATATTGCAAATAATTAATTTACGTCTTCATGGATGCGTTCAGAATTATAATTTACATTATTTGCAAAATAATTTTTGTCACCGTTTACTTTTAATCTTATATCTCTTATGCTCGCTCTTCTGTCCGTCCGTCTGTATGAAGAGTGAGGTCGTGGAGTATTATTAAAAGTGTTCTCAGGCATACTTTGCAGAGCCTAGACCTCTGGTTCAATAAACTGTTAACATATAATAGTTAATCAGTCAATAGGAACATTCCTTAAGCTATCTTAAAATTTTTGTGATTGTTAAAGGAAAAACGAGATCTTTCCTCATTTCGGAGCTACGATCTCCGTGATGTCTTGCAAATGAAGGGTTGTGGATAATCTCTACTCATTCATTCATTGCATTTATTACCATGGGCTATTATGAGAAAGTACTCATGACTCAATTTAACTTTTATAAATTTTTGTAAACTTAAACAAGCAAATTCAAATTTTTCCTTATGATTAAAGGCATTAATCCAAAAACTTGGCATGTGATTAATAATTTTTGACGCCCATTCGTCAAGCGAGCGCGGGAGAAATTGTAAACGTTTTTTTTTTTTTTTTGGATTAACCGCAGGGGGAACGATCTATCAATACAAATTAATGAGCATCATGTCAACAGATCTTCCCTGCATCCATTCATTAGTTCAATTAGCTTAGTGCAAGGTTGGTTTTTGGTTACGGCGATTGAGTGGTAACTGATAAACAATATAATTC
Organism: Drosophila stalkeri; assembly: GCA_035047405.1. NCBI lineage: Eukaryota > Metazoa > Arthropoda > Insecta > Diptera > Drosophilidae > Drosophila > Drosophila stalkeri. The sequence continues at coordinate 28,826,737 of JAWNPR010000142.1, read as the reverse complement.
ATTAGCGCATATAAAACTTTCGCTTTCGCAAGATCAAATCAATGCAATGTCTATATACAGATGTACGTATGTTTTTCGTCGTTGTTGTTGTTGTTGTTTTTGTGCAGACAAACCTGTATTACAATGCCAAATGCAAATACGTACATAAATAACTTATCAGACATATGAGAGTCTATATATGTATATATGTTTGTGTTTGAATATAAAGCATCGCTGGCGCTGCAGCTCTTGACACGTAATCGTTCGACGGGACGGGGGTTCGAACCCGGAACGCTACCAAAAACTGCATTCGATCGAATGAAACCTGTCCGCTCTGTGGCAGAAAGGAAAATCTTTCACACCAACAATCACTGCCGCAACGGCCCCTTGTGGCTTGTGTAAACAGACGAACAAACAAACAAACAAACAAACAACACAACTGACGTCGAGACAAACAAAACACATACACAGTCACAGTCACAGTCACACAACAGACTCTCTGACAACAAACATGAGCAGCCCAACCGCTAGACCAGCAAACACTTGTGCATTGCCTTGCAGCGCCGATCTTGCAAGTTGCAACCCAAACTCTAAAAAAATCTCTATACATGCTGGTTCCGAAAAAAGGTGATTATGAATCGCGTCAGCGCTTTGCTACCCTTTCCCAAAAATAATCATTGAAAAATGATGATGTGAGCGTGTCGGATGCTTTTACTATTTTTGCAATACCCTCTTTTAGAGAAGGGAAGTAATGTGCATTACTCAGAGATGGCGAGAGTCACAGAGTGTGAAAGAAAGAGCGCTGTTGAGCAGACGTTATGATGTGTGACAAGTTAAGAGCGAGAGAGAGAGATTGAGAGAGAGAGAGAGAGAGAGAGAGAGAGCGCTGCTATCTGCGTCGATCGTGCTAGACGTTGTGACTGGGAGGTCACATCGCTTGACGCGAAGAAACTCGTGAAAGTAAGAAGCTGTGATGAAGGCGTGTTGATGTGCCGATTAAGGTAGTTCTAGATATACCATCTATGTGGTGCTTGGTTGGTGTAACAACTCACAGTGCCACTCATTTTTATGAATTAGGGGAATATTTTGTGTGTTATATTTAGAATAAATTTTTAGGAAGATTTGTTCTAAGTATAGATTTTTCATTTGAACAACTAAAGATAAATTATTTATAAATAGAGAAAATATTTGTTTTTAAAGGATGGTTAGAGTAAATTATGATTAATATATTGAAATATTCACTTTTATAAATAATTTAATGTATTGATTTATAGGACAACTCGATTAACTTTTAGTCCCCTTACCCTTTTGGATTATTTGAATTTCGATATTCCGTTTATTGCAGCTTTTAGAGATCCCTGTCTATCGGATTGTCCATATGTTTATCTTTCTGTCGGAGGCAATTGCTTAATTTGCTCTCCACGTTGTTGCGATTGGGCTCGTTCGTTAACGTGTGCCGTTACGCAAAATGTTCTTTTGGAATCAATTCAAGAAATTACCATAACGGTTAGCCCATCGCCGATCATTTCAATTTTGAGCCGATTGCCGAGACAAGAGTCAGCGAGACGTGCAGGCATTCAGGCGCGACTCTACTTGGGGCCTATAACTTCGGGCCTGTTTAGGTATTCATGGCTCTTTCAACGGCCCAATGGGTCGGTTGTTGTGAAACAACAATGCGATATACGAGGCGATTGGTCGTTGCACTGCACTGTGCTGTTTTTATACATTGAACCCACTGAAGATATGCATGCCAGGTATTATTTTATTGAAAGAGCCAAAGTAAGGTGTGGCCGAATCCATGAAGTTATTCACTTTATATATTCCTGATCAAGGACTCAATACTTGAGTCAACGCAGGAGTCATCAATCAAATTTCCATTTTAATAAATATATTTATTTTAATTAGACATATACACCTTAAAAAGTCAGTAAAAAAGTCTTGAATAAATTATAAAATCTTTAGACAATAAACTATTTTTCTAGCCAATACTCGAAACTTGATTCAGAGTATCTCATAGTCGAATATTTTTACTAGTTTTGCTTTTTGGGTGTAGCCCACCTCATTTCACAATTGATTAATGATTTCACTGTGGCGCATACATAGCCCCAATTGAGCTCTGAAAATTAGCATAATGCCCGGCTATATGCGTATAACATGACCATAATCGGTGTTATATAAAAATCAATTTGATATGAAAGTGAGAGATAGGAAATATACATATATACATACATATACCACACGCCACATTGGAAAATTGATACGAAATTGGGCGTGTTTGATTCGAAAGTGATTTCAAATTTTTATTACTTTTGTGGGGTCAATTAGCCTGTCCAAGCGAATAGTATTGTCTATTTATGTATGTATGTATATACCTGCTGGGGCTCTAGGAGTCGGACTCTTTGCTTTGGCCAACACGATTCGTGACCGTGAAATTCGTGACATGCTCGAAAGATAAACAGCGAATGGTGCATTGTATACGAATGTATATCGTGTATTTATATACATATATATAGTGAATATATATGTATGTATATAGCGTGATTGTGCACCAAATGTTTGGCTATAAAAGTACCTAAACATGCGTGTAGCTGCCGATTTCAAGGAATCACGATATATATATATATACACACTCACACACACACACACACACACACATATATATATATATATATATATATATATATATACAGCTGTAATGGATAGCTAAGGCAAAGAATGTAAAATAAAACTTGGACTGGTACAATTAAACATTGTGAATACTTTAGAATTAAAAACAAAAAACAAAAAGTTGTTTTTAAAATTTAATTTTAAAAAATGTTTTTATATTTAAATCAAGCTAAGGCATTGTAGTCGGTAAAAAAAGATATTTTTTGGAGTCAGGAATTAGCCAGCACTAACTTTGAAGCTTTAGCTATAAAAGAAAGATATATATATACATATATATTTGCCAGATATAAGTGTTTATTCAAATTTATAAGAAAATTCTATAAAAGACAACTTGTCTTAAATATTTAGTATAATTCAGACGTTTATTAAACGCAAAGAAGAATCAAGGTAATAGCAACGCATTAGTAATAGAGATAAAAACTATTTGTTAGAATTATTTGGTTGATGTCCAAAAGCAAATAGCTTTCAATCCAATCCTTTGAAGAGCAGCGACAGACTTTGTCTGTCTGTGCCTATTTTTATGCTCTTTGCCACGAACAATACGCTGGGCATAACAATAAGTTCTAGATGTGCTTGGGTCTGTCCGAGTGTTCTATAGAGAGTTCTTGCTTTCGGCATCATTCATGGATGGGTCAACGACCTGTTGTTGGCGTTAAATGTATCAAGCTGTAAACCTTCTATAACAATGAATTGGCAATTTTGTTTCATGTTTCGGGGGCACGAAATCGAGTGATAACTGTATATGATGACAACAGCTTGTTGCACGCTTTCCATACCCTTCCGAAAAATGACAAGAGGGTATATGTGTATATTAAAGCTAGAAGTATTAAAGCTATACAATTCGCTCACTGAAGAACCAAAAATCGAAAAAAAACTATATCTTTAGGTTACGTATGGCGGTTCTATAGAGTATCAAATCGGAAAATGCCGTTATCCAGAGTATTAGTGGTGGAAGGTAGTAAATATAAATTTATATATATATGTATATTATATTATACACGAGTATAATGTAAACGGTTTAGCCTAAAGCCTTCTCTCCTATGTTTTCTTCTTAGCTAGACTATATCTTTTAGAAAGACCGCATCTCATTTTCTTTCCATTCGCTTTCTTCTCTTTAGATAACCCAACTCAAGAATATTGAGCTAATCAATAACACGAAGAATGCGCATAAATCAAAGCCCGAGATGCGTACAACAAAAGCAACAAATCAACAACAAATGCAACAGCAACAGCAACATCAACAGATGAATCATCAACAAATCATGACGGGAAAGGGAACCACAACAACGACATGGATGGAAACGCTGCCTCCAAAGGCAGCAGCAATGGAATACAGAACAAAGGTGGGAAAATGTCAAACTCAATTAAGACGAAAAATTAGTTAATCCACAACTAGATACTAATAAAACTTGTATTTTTTCTTTTTAAATTGAGTAATTTTTTGTTATATATTTTTTTTACCAAGAGTTTCATTCATGTTCCACCTGTAAATGTAATTATTTAGTGTTTATTCTATTTAAGTATATATATATATATATTAGGCATTCTAAATGAATCACGCTTGAATTTTGCAGGATCACAACTCGGACACGGACTCAGCCTTGTCTTCCGCGCCGCCATCGATCAGTCCACAACCGCCTTCCAGTGGTGCCGACAGCGGCGTCATGTGGCAAGCAGTGAGTACTTTGGCAGCTGCCTCAGATTCATGCAGACAGATATTAAATATCCTTGTTTTACAGCTGCAAGATTTGGACAAGTTGCAAAAGGAAGTCGAGATCTATCACAAGGAAAACGAGCGTCTGCAAACCGAATTGCAGCTGATCAAACAGGAATTACTAACAGCTGAGAAGGCCGCAATGTCGGCAAGCAATAATCACACACATATCAATGAGCTTCTGCAACGGATCAAGGACATGGAGGAGGAGCAACTGCAGCTAAGCACTGAGGCAAACGAGCTGCGTGAACAGAATGAGTTACTCGAGTTTCGCATACTCGAACTAGAGGATGACAAGGTGAACAGAAACAGAAATCAAGTAGATAGAGTCCATTAAAGGATGTCAGCTTTATATGAATAGAAATAAATGGGAATTCAATGATTAGTCAATTAGTAAGTTAAGTTAAGTTAAGTTTGAGTTAAGTTAAGTTAATTATGAAGGCATCTAGATGGATTTGATTGTCGAGAACATTTTTCGATAGTTTCTATGGAAGATATGTAGAATATATATACTATATAGTGTAGTACACATGAAGAGCGCGAATAGTAGAATTGGGACTCAATAGACTATAAAAATATGAGTAAAAGAAAACTTTGGAGATTTATTTAGTAGACAATTCTTATATTATATATGTATACAGTATACATTATATATGATATTCATCTAAACTGTCTTATCTTATCTGCCTTAGATAAAAATGAAAAGCGCTCTAAAGAGCAACTTGATTATACTGAACGAGTTTATTGAATGCATTAAAAAACACTCAGAAGCCAGTTTACGCAAAAAGCACTCAAACACTTAGAGAGACTCAAAAGACTGCACGAGTTTTATGAATGAATTGAGTGTAGATTGAGAGTGTGTGCTGATGTGAGAGTGAGTGTATACGAGTGCGTGTGTGTGTGTGTGTGTGTGTGTGTGTGTGTGTGTGTGTGTGTATGTGTGTTTGTGTGCTTGTGTGTGTCTCAGCTACAGCTGGCTGAGCTGCTTCAGCTGCTGGCTTCGTGCCTTAACAATGGTTTAGTTTTGTTTGGCGTCTTATAGAGTGCGGAAATTATTTTGATTAACGGACAACGGACAGCGGACAACGGTAATTGCGATTAAAAACTGGATCCGTTTTTACTAGAGCAAACATATTTAAAGCAATTTTAATAATAATAATAATAATAATAACAATAATAGCAATGAGCATTCACATAATAATTTTGATTGGATTTTTATATAAACCAAAAACGAGTGCGGCAATTGGCGAGTGTTGACTGAACGTTAAGACTGATTGCCTTATATGCACACAGCTCTCCACTCAACTATCCAATAAATACAAAGATTTATAATTTTTGATTTCTTTATAAGTTGATAAATAACTTGAAGCCCACATCAATTGCCTAAATGGCTCTGATGCGATGCTTTATTTATAATTTTTGGCCAAGTTCAAAATTGCTGTTGTTTTTCGTTTGTTTATATAAGGGTCGACTCTTCAGGCATGTGTCAAACATTATTTGTGAATATATATATATATATATATACATATATATATATATATATATATATATATATATATATATATATATATATATATATATATATATATATATATATATATATATATATATATATATATATATATATATATATATATATATATATATATATATATATATATATATACTTATGTAGATAGAGTCCACATTACTCACGACTTTGTTACACACCTTCTTTCAAGTCTTGTGTATTATTATTTTGAATTTTTAGAGCCGAACGTCAGAGCTGCGAAGTCGTTCAGCTTGAAAATCTAATTCGACTGCTTAATTGCAATAACAAAAACTAATTACTCTATATGTATATAAATATGACTATATACTTATAACTTAGTTCAGTGAGTGGGGCTGGCCTGCAAAGTGAAAATAGCTTCAGAAGCATTGTTAATCAGTGGTGCATTAAGCGAATGCTAATTGAAGCCGTTGCTCGCATTACAATTAAAACAAGTTTCAAAGTTTGCTGTGAGCTTGTTTAAATTTCACCTTTATTAAAAAAAGTAATAATAAATACATTTAAAAATTATTACAAATTTAAAAACTAAAATAAACCTTATGAAAACAATATTATTATTGGAAAGGAGTATGCGAAATGTAAAAATTTTTTTGATTAAAAAATATAATTTTAAAAGACTTACAAATTGTTGTTCTGGCACCATTTTGTCAAAAGTAAAAGTAGTTAAATTCTTGAAATAGATTCCAGCTAAGACTCTGTCGTTTATAAAATTGCAAAGGAAATAGAATTTAGTCCGTAAGCTCAATAGGTAATCTGAAACTATCTGGAGCAACGCAGCTGTATAAACAAATCCATTTTGCATGTCTAAACGAGAAATCCAGGTGTGCATTACAAGCTCAAGTTCGTGCTCGGCGCTCCTTTTGAAGTGTTTTGTCCGCGTGACTCACTCGCATAAAAACCTAAAAAAAAACTAAGTATATTTGTTTTGCAATTTTTCGCTCAAAGGTGTCTTTGGAACTGTTTTTTGTGACACACTAAAGGCAAATATTATTGATATTGCTGCAGATACAAATTTTATTATAGCTATTATAATTGATGTAGTGCTTAATATTATCATTATAAATAAATATTGTATGACATTGTATTAGGACTGAAGGCATTTACTCTCTAAGAACCATTCGGATGCGACTCAAATTGAAATTAATAATATGATTTTCTTACATTATATTAATTCAGATGGATGGCACATGCGCGGATCATTGCCAGCGCCTGGAAAATCTATTGCGCAAGACCTCACAGCAATTGGAGGAGAAGGACAAACGTTGCTTGCAACAGTTGATGCTGTGCATGCAGCAGCTCGATCTAGATGCGATCATGGAGCAGGAGAGTTGGCAGGCAACGGTGCGTATATACTCGAATTGTAAACAAAACATACACATAGAATATATGTAGAGATGTTGTCAGAAGTGAGTCAGTAGTAGGAAAATTTTGATTTTGAGTGACAAGATTTACATTTTGACCCCAGCAGAGGCAAGGCACTTTTTTTTTCATTCTTAAGAAAACCAGTAACTATACATAAACATACATAGAACACAAATTGAATTGCGGCTTCTTGCTTGCTTTTGCAGACGAAGGCGGAACCACGGACCAGACACAGTCGGATCGTAGCCACCGTTCAGCCGTATAGCAACAGTGCCACTCCCACCGCTCCAACAACGCCGAGCAAGCAATTGCAGAGATTGCAGAATAGCAGCCTCAGCGAGAGCGGCGTCTTTGTCGAATGCGATCTCTCGACCACAACTTCCATAGCGGAACATCCGCACCTGCAATACTATCAAGAGCGGCTCATTCAGCTGGAGAGCAAACTGCTCGTTTATGAGAGCAGTGGTGAGACCCAGGCCAAACACTTGGCAGAGCGACTGCAACGTGAGTTGCAGCTGAATAAGCAGGTGAAAGAGCTGAGCGAGCGAGTGGAGCAGCTTGTTGAACAGAACGCTCTGCTGGACGAGGCCAAGTGTGAATTTGAGGAAGCCGAGAACGATACACGCTTCCACTTACAGCGCAACGAGGAGGAGCTGGAAATACTGCGGCAACGTAACGTGGAGCTCGAGTTTGGCAAAGACGCATTAGCCGCCAAATATCGGGATTGTCGTGCCGAGTGCTTAATCCTGCGTGACGACCTGTGTGCGGCCGAAAGGCAGCTGGAGCACTTGCGGGAGGAGCGACAGCGAGTCAAGCAACAGTTAGAAAGTTTGCATCGTTCACTGCCTCTGCTGCTCTTTTACCGACTGTTGCAGCTGGCTAGGCTTAGCGGTGGTAGCAGCGATATGGGTAATGAGGAGTCTCTACCAGAACGGGCAGCCGCTGGTGCCAGCCCGCCGACCTGCGGGCCGTGCCCCTCTAGTAAAGTCAATCAGATGATAAGAAGGAACTGTAACAAGATGAGAAACAATAACAATAATTGCAATGCCAATAACAACAGCACGAATGCACAGCCGGACGCAGCTGCCGCACGTGAGATTAGCTATCTTAAGGAAGAGGTCAAGACTTTGCGTTGTTCCCTAAACGCACTAAATTCGCAACACTATGAGGCCATGGAGACCGCCGATTCGCACTGGGTCGATCTGGAGCGCGAATACAAAGCGAGAGAAGAGGCTTACCGTACCAAAGAATTGTGCTTGAAGCAAAAGATCAATCAACTGCAAGATTGTTTGCGCGATGACTCGCGCGCTGCTGCTGAGAAGATACAACAGTTGGAGGAAACGGAGCTGGGACTGAAGACGTGCTTGGTCCGTCTAACCAAGGAGCACCGTGACCTTATGGAACAGAAGCTTGCGTTGGAGAAGGAAGTTGACAGCCATGCCGCCAATGCAGAGAAACACCAGCCGTTAGCCAGTGAGCTGGATTGCGAAAGACGACGTAGTCAAACTCTGGCCGAAGATCTTAACTTTGCCAAGAAGCTGCACCAGAGCATGGAGGAGCAGCTGAAAGCGGAAACGGACTGCTTACGTCAGCAAATCTACGACTTAAAGAAGGACCTCATGCACCTCGAGGTGACCAATGGTGAACTCAAGGAGGAGGTGAATACGCTTGAATCCAAAATTTGCGAAATGGAACAGCAGCTGAGGGCGTGTTCGGAGAACGTCTGTTGTCTGGAGGATGAGCTGCGTACCAAGGATGAGCTGATCCAGCGCATGGAAAGGAAGCTGGGAGTCTGCCCCGAGGGCTCAAGCCTAGCCAACGAGCTCTTCGAAAGTCCACTAAAGCGGGGAGAGATCGACAATTTGGAAGCGGCCAGCCATGGGCTTGGCTGTGCCTTAAGAAATTTGGAGGTGGGTTTCGTTTCGTTTTCTTATAATACCCTAAATCCATTGAAAACGGAAAATCAGGGTATAATGGTTTTGTTCAATGTATGTAATAGGCAGGAGGAGGCGTTGCCGACCCCATAAAATGTATATATATTCTTGATCAGGAGGAACAGCTGAGTCCGTCCTTCTGTCTGTCTGTCCGTATGTTTGAACGCTTCGATTTCAGAAGATATAAGAACTAGAGACTATTCATTTTGTGTTAGATTCGTCTATTGCTCGTGCAGTACAACTTTGTTTCAGAAATTCGATAACTTGTATCGTTCCAGAGTTATCGATTAAAATTGATTGAGAATCGGTTATAAATTTATATCTCGTTCCAAGTCTTCTGGATATATATAGTTACTAATTTACAACTTCTGTTTTGTCAGACTTAGGTTTCCCCCTTTGGGTCCCCCAAATGTGTATTAAATGTATTTCATATACCAGAGACATACAGTTTGGATTGGTATATAGATATGAATGTCATGATCATAATTTGAAAGTTTGATTACGATTCTCCGTATAGCAACAAGAATTATTAATCAAATAGGTTCTCGCAAAATAATCCACGTGGCAGAGCAAGCGAGACAGCAAGACGCCTGCAATGCTTACACACATACATGCGTACAAGCGTGTTTGTGCATGTATATTTTGTTACGCGTGCTGAAACGAATCGAATAATTCTTTGCATATTATTTGTTCGAAGAAGGGTTCAGGGGATCTTGTAGTGGAGCAGTCTGGACTAGATCTTTCTTACTTGTTTATATTTTAATTCTGTGCTTTTAAAAATTGAAACTAACTAAGCTTCACTCATTTTATTGTAGCGCCGTGAGCGCGAGCTACCTACGCACAAGGACTTCCAAACCATAGCTTGCACTGTGAAGCAGTTGGCGGATGCTATTCTCCATGCCCAGAAGCCGGTGAGTGAATGTCAATGTCCGGACGATGAGCCTTTGCCTCCGCCAAAAATATGTAAACCTTGGAATACAGATGTAGTAAATGTTGATCCTGAAGATGAGGCATTGCAAAAGCGCAAAATGCTTAGTGATAAGTCGAACCGGCGGGGCAGTAAGGCTAGTACAACGAGTAGAGGCAGTAGAAACAGTAGAGGAAGTAGGGCCAGACCCAGTAGAGCCAGTTTACCGGACTTTCGGCGCACGGAGGGAGGTGGGCTCTCAATTGGGGATTGTCTTAATCTTGACCACATTGCCAAGCCGTTAAAGCCAAAGCAAACAAGCGAGGTGTCAGTGAAAGTGCGTCGATTAGGCAAAGGCAAGAAGCCGATGAATATTGCAAAGGAGCGGAAGTATCTGCTTCATAAGCGAAAGCAGTGCAAGCGCTTCAATAGTCGTTACCTATTTCATGGTCGAGTGCGACGCAGTGGCGCTACGTGCCGTCCAATTTATGTTAATCTCGAAGAGAGCCATTCCATTTGTAGTTTCCATTCGGTTGCCTCTGCACATACGGTACACTCGGATCGATCCCAGCACACGATACGCACACAGTACGGGAAGGTAGTCGATAGCAAGTGGGATCGTGCCCAATTCAATATCTTGGTCCAGACAGAGCCCGTCGACCGGCACAGTCAAGTGGTACAGGTGGCGCCTCCAATGTGCGACGAGCAATTGCAGACGGATAGCTGTAGCACCCAAGACTGTGCCATCCAGGCTGACAATGTTGGTGTGGAGGCGCGTCTGATGCTGCTGCCGAGTAGAACGCGTGGATTCCTGCTGTTGCTGCAAGAGAGCATCAAGTCTGAGATCGAGAGCGACATGTTCAGAGCACGCGTGCTGCAGCTGTGGGAGGGTAGCGAAGAGTTCCGTGAGCATATTGAGCTTTTGCAGAATCTGTGCACTGAACAGGCGCAAACGCCCAACCACCATCTCTATGAGAACTACGAGGCATTTGTCGCTGTGCTAGGCTGTGTGTATGACCTGAAATTGGCTCTAAAGCCCGGTAATTCGCGATTGCTGCAGCAGCTAGAGGAACGCATTAATCAGCGCTTGACCAATTTCCACAACCACAAAATGGAATCAGAGTTCTATTGTACCATCTACTATCCGGTAGAACGCCACAATACCTTGAATTTTGGCGAGGAAATGTGATTACCAAATTCATCGAAGCTATCGCCAGCTGTACCTAACTTAGTGCCTAGCTGGCGGTGCGAGTTTTATCTTTCTGTTCTTAATCGTTCAGTTGATTTTTTTACAAAACCTTGGATTAGACTTCAAAAGCCCCATGTAGTATCATTGTATTTTCTAAATTGTGTGTGCATGTAAGATAATAAACAAAATAAACAAATAAGAATCAAACAAAATATAAACCATGGATGACATCTTTCATGACTGTCGCAGTGAGAGTGAATGCGATCGTGAGACTGCACATAAAGTGGGCATACTGAAGACTTGCCAAGAAGGCTATTGGCAGGACAAGGCTCAGCAAAGCGGCGGACATATGGATATGGGGAGCATACTTAAACGCGCAGCCCATAATACCCATGTATTATTACGCGGCTTAGGCGTTCATTGCGATTACTCTGAGGTAGAGGAGTCGCAATCTTCGTGCAAGTTCTTTTATCCCGCAACGCTAGAGATAAGCGCGCGAATACACACGGATCCATCATGTGGCGTTCCCCCTCAATGCCAGTGTATACTGCGGGGCAGTCCAGTCACTTTAAGTCTCCCCATGGAGTTGGACCCACATAGTGGCCATGTCAAGGTGAACATATTTAAGCCGGCACCCAACACTTTGACTAATGCCTGCGATTGCATCGGTGCTGGTGCTGGTGCAGGTCCTGGTGCTGGTGCTGGTGCTGGTGCTGGTGCTGGTGCTGGTGATAGGAGGGCTTATGGTCAACCTAAAAACTGTATGCGTCGACAATCGTATCGCTACGGATCCGACCGGAAGGCCGTGAGGAGAGTCCGTTGGGATGCATAGAAAGCGTCCCGTGCAACGTCGTCAAATCGCATCGGTCTATAATTACTTACACGCATTCAAAGTGAGCGTTCGTGAGTGTTTTTCTATTGCAATCGTGTTCAAAATCTCTGAGCAGAAAGCAGTTTGTGGATGTGTTCACTAAAACTAAGAAAAGCGCTGGCTACGTCACCTATAAAAACGAGTAACGATGCTATTCAATTGTCTGCAGAAAAGTGATGTGAACATGTTTCGAATTTCTTATCAATGGATACTTAGTTTCGATTTTCTTAATATTTGAAATGATTTCGTTGTAAATTAAATACAATAAATAAAAAAAATGAAAAAAAAAAAATCAAAATATTAAAAAACGAAAAAGAATAGTAGGCATCGTTAAAGTTGCTGTGCCTGGCAATTTTATATATGGCCAGTTAATTTTAATTCTTTCACGGAGCAACATTGTATAACAAATTTTATGTAAATTCATATAATAGTTGGAATACATTTGGTGCTTTGGTCCATTTAGCCATGGACAAGGACAGGAAAAGAACAACTACTGATAAAAAACCATCGGCTCCCGCTCGTCGATGTAAAAGGCCAGAAACCTGCATTCACTTGCGCAGCCAGCGACAGCAGCAATGCAATAACTCCACCCAAGTCCTTTATCGAGGACCCAATTTTCAGTCGCATCGCAGCGATGAGGATATATTTTTTGATTGCTTGAGCATTAGCGACACGGATTTTCCTCGAGAGGGTCACAGTTGCAAAAACGTTGGGAGCTGTAAATTAACAAACCTGGCTAACAACAATCAGCCTAAACCCGTATCTAGTAATCGGATAAACATGAGCTGTAAATCCGCATGCAGTGGACAGGCATCCGGCACTAGCAAATATGACGATCCGGAAGCTGTGCGAGCTGCCCTTAGACGTGCTGATAATGTGACACAAATGCTGCTTAAAAACTTTGAAAGGAATCAAGGCGATAATAAACGTCAATGCAATGCCACCCTAGAGATAACAGCGCGCTTATTAACCGATTCCAAGCCAAACGCCTCCAAATGCCTTCAGGGCAGGCCAGTTACAGTGCAAATGCCATTGAAGTTCGATCCATGCTCGGGACAGATGGTCACATGCGGTCCAACTCGACCAGTTGACAAATCACAAACATCAATGTGTTCGAAGAATGCGTCCAAAGGTAGGGCTTCTTGCAAAACTTCATGTATCAGCTTTAAAGATGTATCGGATGCGGATGACTGTAACATTTTATTAAAGGGCTCTTGCTGTTTCCCCAATGATTATAGTTGCCCAGTATCTACATGCCACGCACACGAATATGCCCCCGTGCCAGTACCACCCCTAATACCCATACCTTTTCCAGAGCCAGTACCCGTTCCAGAGTCGAAATCAGTCTCCGATCCAAAATTAGTTCCACTGCCCTTACCAGTGCCTATACCAGAACCGGATTCAGCAACAGAGCCCGTAAAAGAGCCTGTAAAAGAGGCCGTACCAGTAATAGCTCCTTACTCCGAACCAGAACCAGAGAATTCTAAGAAAGTGGTTGAATCGTCGTCCGGTTCGGTTTGGACACCGGTGCTCGAGCAATCGCCAGCCCCCTCTAAAATGGAGGGGGGAGCTAAGAAGTATTTTTTGGCACTACCCCAGCATAAGGAGTTTTCAAATTGTTCACCGTGTCGGTTTGATCCTAGTCCCATAATGGACGAAGAGGGCAATGTGTTCTGCCCCGGAAATTGCGGATGCTGTCAGTGTGCGTGGAAACAACGTTCCTTAGATGACAATCGCGAGCGCGTCAATGTGAAGGTCTGCCGATGCGTACAACGTGGAACCATTTTTTCAAACTTTGACGAGCGCGAGGTCTGCAGTCAGACATCCTACTTCGATTTTTGTCCTTGCCGGGAGAAAGCTGAGGCCAAGTTTCTTGAATTGTACAACTGTGAAATGTGGGCTGAGCCACATGCAACGCGCGGTCGCGAGGTTTCACTCACAGAAATAAAAGAGCTTAAGACACCGCCGCAAACGTCATTGAAACATTGATTTATTCAAACTCTCTCAATCCCAGCTTTGTCGCTTAATCAATCGGTTCCTTGTTCCATGGCTTTCTAATTTCTAAATTTAATGTTCTCTCCCATCAGAATAAAATGTGCAAATCACGTCCAACAGCAATCTAATAGATTCTTTTCTTTTTTATTTGTCTTTTGCAGACTGCCCAGCTCTGATGTATATGCAGGACGAGCACCGCGATCAAGGAACTTGCCACAACAACCAAAACATTCAAACCGACCAATCTTATTTGAGAAAAAAGCCTCAAGGGGCTACCAACCAATGGCAATGCCATTGTCAATGTCAGTCAACTGATACGCAACCGGAAATGCACATGGGATTTTATTGTGCAGCAGGGAACCAACCATCCCAGACAAATACATCTTATCTCTACGATCACTATGTGCAATCACACAGTAGAAATTTTCTTCAGGACAAACCATCGCAGACGCGATACATGGACCAAATTCAGTATCCCTCACCGCAATACATATGCCGAATCATAGATAACAATGATGAGCGAGACCATCAGCAAGAACAAAACCAGCAGCCAGAGTGCGAAGATAATATCCCATGTACCACCCAGAATAACGCCAATGATTGGAGGCAAAGAGTCCTGCCTGAGTCCCGTCCACAATACCAACAAACTAGTATAAGTGGGCTGGCCAAATCCCAACCAAGCATACCATCTGCAGCAGCCATGAATTATTGTGGCTCTGATGCAAAATCTGCGAACTACATACCATGTGATGGTCCATCTCCTCCCTGTGCTGACTTGCCTCCTGCACCTCCACCAAAACTCGAGTCCAAGTGTCCAATAACAAGCTGCTATACTATGGAAACAAATGACCCGATTGAGTCTCGTAAGCCCGAAGAAAGCCAACCTACCAATTATTGTAATTTTCAAAAATCCGGAGATCAAAATGAGCTTGTACCTACCTATGCCAGCGATGTGTACGTTTTGCCGGACAATTTGAGCGCCCTAGCGAATGAAGTTGTTCAGTGCCAACCCAAGGGAAAGCCCAATCTATCCGATTTGTGCAGTGGTTTGGATAACCGAAGCTCAGTCGGGCAAATTGGCGGACAACTGTCAAACTTTGCTGATTCACAAATAACTGCTTCCAGTCGGTACTTCCCATTGGACACAGACTGTGCCTCAAGTAAAAAGCAAAATACTTTTGACACTGATACCACACGCTCATGTTGCCAAAAGAAGGACAATAGCATGGAAGCTAACCGAAGTGGAACACCATACGCATGTGATCCAAACGACAATGCTCCAACGGTTCAAAGTGGGCAACCCAGCACTGCTGGCCCAGTCGATACTTCCTGTGAACTGAAGGAGGAGAACGTAGAATCAAGTTCAAGTGAACTGATTTGTCTGTGTAAAAACGAGAATGCAGACATGCAACAAAGCGCTTCACGTCCAGCCGATAATAACTGTCCTCAGAAGGATAACGCTGGCTATTACAGTTTCATATCTGGCGCCAGTCATCTGTTCGACAATGGAAGCAAGGGCATCTTTGGTCTTAAGGATGAAAATCAAAGCGTTCCTTGTCAGTCAAACCTTATGGATGTACCACAAAGCTCGATCAGATCTGAAACTGTTAAAGATGAACGCTGTGAATGTGGTAATCAAGGCGATAAGACAAGCGCAGCAGTAAATTCGCAGAGCTGCGCGCCATCTGTAGCTGTTCCAGTTTGTTCGGAAGGTCAGGAAGATAAGCAACAGTGTACACATAGTGAAGAACATGTTGATAACCAATCATGTCCAGCACAACAATCAAATCCACCAGAACAACCATGTTCACCATCACCACATCAAGCATGTCCTCCACCACCATGTCCACCGCCAGCAGCATGTCCGTCCCTACCACCATGTCCACCACCACGTCCACCACCAGCAGTTGCCAATCAATATATAAAAAATGAAGAGTATTTGGAACTGGAATCGATTTGTCCAAATGTAATATGTAAACCAAGTCAAATGCTGGATAGAAGTGGTCAAAGTGAACGATATTTCAATGTAGACACCAGTCATATAACGACATCTGTTAATTATAGTAAAGCTAAAGACAATAGTGCCAAAACGGACTACAATGCTGCACCTTGTTGTCAGAAGTCATCTATGGGATACACGGACAAAACCTCATCTCGTTCGCAGTCTTTCATGGCGAACGTTACATGCCTGTGTTCGTCTATTGATAAGATGAAGCTATGTCCAACTGGTCGAGATGGTTTACCCTTTAAGAGAATTGAGGATACGAAAGCCGTTTCCAACTGCAGTGCATCGCAGAGCACAAAGGTAGTGTTTATGAACTGCGTTGACAAGTTTTGTGACTGTTATTCCTCATCAGACACATCCATATGCAAGAGCTCAGCAAAATCGAACAACTTTGATAACACTTCATCCTGTGCTTGCGCCAAAGAACAAAGTGCGGATGGGAGATCCCAGCAGAACATACAATCGACATCAGTTTGCTCAAAGTCGTTGGGTCCATCGATGTCCGCCATAAACGCCGATCAAGAGAAATGCTCAAAGTGCTCTTCGCATAATGAACAATCCGGAAGCAAAGACTCCAAATCATGTATAACGACCTCGGATCATGAAATCGAAACGAAGAAGAAATGCGGACTTTTTGATTGTTGTTTACCTGGTCGAAAATCGAAAACCAAGCAACACGAACAGGTGGAATGCCACCATCAAGACGATAGCATCTATTGCGATATCTGTTCAGTACACAAACCGATTTCGGAGCCTCCTGGTGGTCAAGAACAGGGGCAGAGACAGGGACAGGGACAGGGTTATCAACAAGATAGCATCTATTGTGAATGCTCAATAGAATTGCATAATCACAAACAACAACAGAAACAGAAGCAGCAAGAGCAACAGGCGTGGGATCCTTGTGCTTGTGGACCCCAACAGAATCAGAGGCAGCACGATGTCTATTGCGAGTGCGCATCAGAACAACAAATGCCCAGTTTTAGAAGCTGTGAATCTGAAATATGCTGTACGAATCTGCCAAGGGACCGCGTGGCACATATAATAAATTTATTGAACGATACAAACGATTGTCGACTGGATCGCACGGCTGTGATACAGGAACTCTTTCGTGAAATAACCACGTTGTTGCGCCATGAGGAAGACGATGAGCAGGAGGATGCGCCATTGTGCTATGAAGATTGTATGGCGGCCGTAACGACTGGTCGATTGCCTACAACTAAGTTACCGAAGTCAAAGGATAAGGAGGAGCGCCTGCTGTGCCTGGAAAAAATGGAAAAATATGTTGAAAAATGTTTTCCTAGTAAAAAGAAGTGTTTACCTATGGAGCCAGTGGAAATTGTCGTATTCCAACATGATCCAACCTTTGATCCATGTCGCAAGCCCCATCTTGTGGATTCTGAATCTAAAGATAAGAGTTCCAAAATTCCAGTGTGTAGCTGTAGTAGCGCCACAAATTATAAGACTTGCGATACGATGAGCTCAAAATCGAACGAATTCAAATCTTGCAAAACAAGTGAATCATCTTGTTACAAGTCTTGTGAATGCAAATCTCGTGGTTCTAAAGAAACCGATTATAAATCTTTTCAATCCAAAGTAACGGACAATAATCTGTGTGATAATTTCATGCAAATGGAAAAGACTTTAATATCGACAGCGGGCGCAGGGGGTAACAAATCAGCAGTCGCTGCAGAACCGAAAGCGCTAAAAGATGATGAAATGAATAAAAGTCGTCAAGAAGGATCACCAAAAAAGCTAGGTAGCAATATAAGTCCTCAAGCTGCATCACTTCAAGAGCGGAGCAGCAATATAAGTCCTCGGGGAGATTCAGCACAAGGGCAGAGCAGCAAGGGAAGTGCTCTAGGAGAATCAGCACAAGAGCAAAGCAGCAAGGGAAGTGCTTTAGGAGAATCAGCACAAGAGCAGAGCACCAAGGGGAGTATTCGAGGAGAATCTGCTCAAGAACAGAGCACCAAGGGAAGTGCTCTAGGTGAATCAGCACAAGAGCAGAGCACCAAGGGGAGTACTCGAGGAGGATCAGCCCAAGAGCAGAGCACTAAGGGGAGTCGACGGGAATCAGTCCAAGAGCAGAGCACCAATAGAAGTGCTCGAGGAGAATCAGAGTGTTGCAGCAATATGAGTCCTCGTGGAGAGTCATCAAACAAAAGTGGTCGAGCAGAATCAGAGTGTTGCAGCAATATAAGTCCTCGTGCAGAATCATCATGCAGAATTGCCCGAGGAGAATCATCAAACAGAAGTGGTAGAGGAGAATCATCAAACAGAAGTGGTAGAGGAGAATCATCAAACAGAAGTGGTAGAGGAGAATCATCAAGAGACCATGGCAGCAATAAAATTCCTCAAGGAGAATCATCAAGAGAGCTGTGCCAATGCGAATCAGGAAATTCTGGTCCAATGCAAAAAGCCTCCTGCCAAGGTGAGTCTGAAATGGATGATACCTTGAGTCCGCTTACGGAAAGGGAGCGACTACTATGCGAATATATGATGCGACGCATGTGTGAATTGTGTGAAGACGATCAACAGCTGGATGAGGAGGCCACGGACCACCAAATGGATCGACCTGGAGAGCCTTGCTGCTGCTGTCACTGCCGAGCGGTCATCTGTGATAACCAATGCCTGACTGTTTCCAAGACATTGGATGCAGTTAAATATGATCCAATAGCCGAAACGGTGAGTACACTTTACTTGGGTTACACGGGACTACGTCAAAGGATCGAAAAGTCACGATCAGAGCATTTGAAATTAACTCTCGCTTGGAAGAGTCTATTGTTGATTTCCTATTCTTATAAACTCATATTTAAATTCTTCCAGAAATTTTTCATTGATTCCATAATTTGTGACTTGCAAGCAATGAATCATGTACTGACCAAGAATAAGATAAATCCTAAGGTAAACAATTCACATATGTAAATAAACACTTCATTCTATAATACTTTCCTTTACTCTCATAGCATCCCAAGCCTTCGCCCTGTATGGGCAGCGGACCGGGTGACAGTTTTCCGGTGAGCATTACGAGTGTTTCCAGTTTGGGCTGTCGTGCGCTCTATGTGCGTTGGGAACTGGAGGACTGTGCCGGCATTGGTGGCTACGAGGCAAGTACTTGCCTATATTAATCTGCCACTCTCCGACAGTTTGAATAATATGTTACTCTCGTTTAATCAATCAGATATATGTGGATGGCCATTTGACAAACCGTTTTTATAGCTATCGCCACGAAGCGGGCGTCGTGGCTAATGTGGATGTGACCAAGCCGCATCAAGTTATTTTGCGTGCCCAAGCTGTGGGTCAGGAGTTCCCCAACGATGGACCTAGTTGCCCTAACAATAAGATGGCACAGGCCCATCCGGAAATGTCTGTGGGCGCCGTTCGACCCTGGACCCCGAGCGTCTTTTTTTATGAACCCTGAACAAAGTGCTAGTCAAAAGTTTCTATTTGAGTTCTGTCCAATCCTATTGTCTTTCCTGTTAGTTTAAGTTTCCTTCGAAATTTTTATCGAATGATTTTTTGATCTGTGAGAGATCGTCTGACGAATCCAAGTTTTCCATCAGGCAATTCCAACTATAAGAATTTGAAGTCCACACATCATGCATTTACTTAAATGTGCCTTTCAAATCAAATGTTTTCATCGATGTTGCCGCGTTGTGGCGTTCCTAAACGCCTATATTATGTACATAGATATTTGAATTCGTTATATCAACAAAATTAGAGATGGGCAATGCGAACAAATTGTAACAATTCGAAATTGTCTGTCTTGACAAAATAAGAATAATAATTTTTACCATTAAAATAATATTTTGGAACTGTTTTGCTAAAAGGCAATCAAAGATCATTGCTTTATAAAACAGTGTTGAATCTTAAAGAGTTTCATCTAGTATATAAAATCACAAAATCTGTGCTAAGAGTTACAGTTATCACGATATAGATTGATTTGAACACAATGAGTCACAAGCACCGAATCGAAGTGTTTAAGGGTTATTTAAATGATTTCAAATGCACCTATAATATATTATTGTTGAAGGCTATCAAGTCATAGTTAGAGAGGGATGTGAACGAATCACAGTTGAATCTCGTTGAATGTGAAATTTGAAAGAGTCTTAATTAAAGAGCGAGTCACGTGACTCCACACCGATATCAGGCAATATTATCACAATGAATTGCATTCGTGTATATTTTATATAAGCATATTGATAAGACTTTGAAAGCAGCTTTTTTCGCAAAATACTCATACACGAAATTATATTATCTATTAGGCTTCTCGGCGCCCATCTCTATGGAATTTACGACGTTACCTATATATTATAGTTAGTCTGCCGTTTTAGGCAAGCAAAACTGTTGCATTGCTGTAGTAACCGTTAATTATGAAATACTACATACTTACCACCTGGAACGTAGCAATTGTGAACCATGGTTCATGTTTGAATATACGTAGTTTTACTCACTTATTTAATGCGCATTATTTTTACTGTGAGTGTATACAATAAAATTAACATTTAAATGCATGAAAAGATGCGAAGGCGGATTCTCTGGGCGGTTATGAACAATATGTCAGCTAATACTAGGAAGGTGCGTTGGCGCGGCATGTGGTATATGGAACTTAGGAGTAAGTTAACTATCTACGCAAACAGGGCTCGCAGGTGCCGGGCACCACAAAGGATGGATGGCACTCGGGGCACTTAGGATTCTCGCCGAACCATCTGCCTTGAGTGGAACTGCTGGCTAACGAGCTACTGCCGCTGCCGGCTCTGCGTTCAGGTATCTTTAGCTGAAATGAGTTGTAAAGATCCCCGGCCACACTTGAGCTGGGTGCGTAGCCCGTTCGTCCGATGGTCTCAAGAGGAAAGGCGTATTCCGGTATGAGTAACTGTTTCCGCAGCTGCGTTATATCCGAAGTCAATGGGGAGCTGGAACTGGAACTGGAACTGGTGCTGACCACATCCGCACGTCTTTGTGCCTTCTCCGTGGCCACTAGGGGTAGCTCATTGGGTTTGATGGAACGGGAGCTGGGCAATCGCTTGGGTGCAGCTCCACTAGCTCCTCCCACAGCATTGTGGTTGGCAATGTCATTAAATTTCGAGTTGAAGTTCTCTAGTTTAACCTTAACATTGTAGTCAGCTTTAGTCTCCGGGTACTCGCGCCCATCCACGCCTATTGGCGGATCTAGCTTAGGCGGAACCAGTCCATTGGCGGGCACTTTCCACTCGTAGTAAATGGGCGGTCCCTGGGTTGTGGCTATGTCGTGTGGCACAAAGTCCACAAATGGCGGTAACAGATCGTTAAAGGGCAGCTCGCCCTTATCTCCAATTTTGGGCGCCACTGTCGAAGTGGGTATGGTCTGGCGGAATGCTTGCGCCGGCGTGGGTGTTCGATGCTCTGTCTGTGATACAGCTTGACGATAGTTGGTTGTTGTGCTTGCCGTGGTGGTTGGCGTGCTGTGGGAGAAGGGCTGTCCGGCATATGTGGTGGGACGACTGAGTGGTCTTGCAGTGGTGCTGGGCCTGGCGACAGCTGCTGAAAAGCGGGTCTGAGTCGAGGCTGTGCTGAAGGGCACCGCTGATGACGTGCGCAACGTTTCTGTGACCGGCTGCACGTCTTGCGGGTCCTGATTGTAAATGGGATACACAAAAGGAGGCTCATAGATTTTCGATGGCGTTTTGATGAACTTCACTAGTTTGGTAGAGTTTTTGTTCGTTGGCTGCTCAGCGGAATTAAAATCCGCTGAGGTATTGTAGCGCGTGCTGTGACTCGTGCCCAGGTCATCCGTATCCGTATCCGCAATACGTTGATATAGTGCTTCCGTG
The DNA here is from genome assembly GCA_035047405.1 of Drosophila stalkeri. Taxonomy (NCBI): domain Eukaryota; kingdom Metazoa; phylum Arthropoda; class Insecta; order Diptera; family Drosophilidae; genus Drosophila; species Drosophila stalkeri. Next base: position 28,804,752 of record JAWNPR010000142.1, on the reverse strand, counting down.
CGCTTATGTGACACTGGAGGTGATGTGGTGGCGGGTCTGCGAGTGGTTGTGGTGGTGGTGGTGGTGGTGGGGGTGTTGGTGCTTACTCTGGGTCTGGGAGGAGGCGTGCTACTGGGTAGCTCAATCTGTGGCTCAAAGGCGGGCGGCAGGATGGTGCGACTGGGTGGAGGAATGCGCCAGCGTGTTTGACTATTTTGTGTTAGTTGTGATTCAAGCTTATCGGCGTTCTTTGTGGAATCATCGCGTATCTGATTTTGATGTGGAGTCAGCTGCTGTTTTGGAATAAGAGAGAAAGAGGTGAGTGCTGCAGTGGAATTGATATATTTCTGTGTATCTTACCTTATATTGGTTTCGGAAGGATTCGCCGGAGTAGTCGGGTGCATAAGGTCTATCTAGCAGATCAGGACGTGGCGTTCGTAAATTATTCTCCTCATCATTGACAAATGGTTTATCTCGCTGACCTGCAGGCGGGCGACCAAGGGGAGCATTTTAATCGATAATATAAAATAGACAATGAACTCCGACTGAAAGTTACCTATCAAAAGATTGGCCGCATAGTTGCTCTCAGCCTTGGAGCAGTTGACCATGTACCAATGATCGCAGATGAGCATGCGCTGCTGAAAGAGCGTTGTATTGGGGCAAGTGTAGCTGAACTGACGCCCCAAGCCATCGCACATGTGATAGACCTAAGATTGGCAAGCATAACAATATCAAATGCAGCGGAGTATTCATCATCTTGATACCCACCTGGCAGCCGGTCTCGACGTCTGCATAGTAACCCGCTGGTCGTCCTGTGCAAGAGAAGGAAGTCTTTTGCGCGTTCAATGTTGCATGACACTGGAAAAGATATAGATATGAAAATCATCAATATTAGATATGATATTAGTTTAGTTAAGCTCGAAGATAAATGAAGCCTAATTTAAAATGAATTGTAAATAAAAAAAACTTTTTTTTAAAATAAACTATTTTGTAATAGATATTTTTTTAATTCATTTAAATCATATGTATATAATAACTTTTATCGATATGCATAAAAAAGAGTAAACTTATAAAAATATTGTATTCAAAAAACAGCATACTTCAAGCTTTATTCTAATTGGAAACCAGCAAAAAAATAATATTTTGACAATGAAAAAAATATTCCGAAGTCATTAGGACTCAAGCTTATTAGTGCTTACTTAACGGATTCTCCTTAATTTTTCATCAAACGATTTACATATTCTATCTTCTGATCAGCATCCAAAATAAAAGAAAGGAAAACTGTATAAGAAATTCACAACACTTTGATAAGGTTCTTAATCAATTAAATATGATCAACAACGGGAATAGTTCCGTTTAAAAAAAACTTTATCTATTCACGTCGTGGAATGACTTTTAAAAAACGTTGACGTGTTCATCATCGTCCAGATCCAGAATATATATAGTTTATGGTGTCTGCCTAGATTTGTTCTGCCTTGTTATTGAATTCTCAATTGCAATGGGCTAGTGGATTACGATAAGAAGATGAGCTCTAGTCAGAATAGCTTGAAAGCATTTTGTATTAGATCTTTGAATGGATAGAACTACAATTTGTGTATGTATTCATGAGGAGTCTTCATGATCTAAAAAACTAAGTCAACATATCAATAGATAAAGAATCAGAATGATTATGATTATTACACTAAGTATTCGACTAAACCATTGAACCAAGACACCATGGCAAAGACGTGTAGATTTGCAGATATAATATAGAGTTGCAATATATCTGTTGATGCATAGTTGCTATATGAAAATGGCTTGCGGCGCTTTCCCAAGCCAAAAGCTATTAGTGAAGCTAAACAAATGATAGCGAATACTCTGCTGCCTGTCTGATCAAGATCTATTCATACTCGTGCCAAGACCAAGACCATATGCGATTGTAGCTGGCTGGCTCTGCAGGCTGGTATGTGTATGGCACAGCTTTGGGCTATAGTCCACCAGTTGATGAATTGAAGTGATGTCATAACTTGGCACATGGTGCCACGGCTGCTTGCAACAGTCGATGGGCCCAATGCGACGACCTGCTGCTGTGTGAAATGTCAACTTTGTGTGTTGTGTTTTTCATACTTTTTGTTTTTGTTTTTGTTTCTTGTTTAATTATATAGAAAAAGTCTTCATGTGTCTCTCGCAAATTATAGCCCAATGACTTATCGAAATCTGCCACTGGGCCTCTTCAGCTACGTGTGAATATGTGAATAAGCTTCCGTAGCTAAGTTTGCAAAGTCCGTGAAAAATAATTTTCCCAGCTGCCTCAAAACAATATAATAAACCACGTGAGGCTACCGCTGCGCAGCCCTATACATCTTATATAATCTTGCAAAAAATAAGGAAAAAATAAAAACAGAAAAGTAATAATATAAATATGTATATACTGGACATCAGATTTTTTGCTCAGATAAATTCGTTGGACGTTCGCTTTTTGCTAAACCCTTCAAATTCCTGAGTTAACGTGTCACAGTTGATTCGACGACTGTGACCAAACTGAGGCTCCATTAAAAAGATTAAAGATATTTGCTGACATTTTGACGATTTTCAATGTATTTGTGCTCAGGATAAATGCAATAAATTTATTATTTATTGGCTACAGATCTATATTTAGAGAGTCTACTAGATTTGTTGATGCCATCTCTATAGGGTATATCAAAGGCTACAATTATTTATATGTACCCAAGAAAAAGAGAGAGAGAGAGAGAGAGAGGGGGAGTTAGAGTAAGATAGTTAAATATATCAATAAATATAGAGATAGACAGATAGATAGATAAATAGAGAGATTTGTAGTAAGACAGATAGAGAGATAGGGAGAGTAAGAGAGATAGAAGAGAGAGATGAAAGGTAAAATATGATTATTAGCTTGGTACAGACTTAGTCTTTGTATAGGGAAACACTATGTGAAATTTTTTGTTATTATTTTCCAGATGGATCAACTTTTTTTTTTATTGTATAATTTATTTGCTACTTATTCGAAATCATTACAAAATGATAATAATAATTAAGTGTCTTTACTCTATCCTAAGAAAATTGCTATTAGCTTAAATAATTTTAATCTGTTAGTTATTTTTGTTTCTCATACAAAACAAATCACAAATACAAATTATAATGAAAGATAAACACGAAGCCTTATGCAAAATGTTTATACGTTGAGTGGATTGAAAAAATATATAGGAATAGAATATATTTATTATATTGAATATATTTATTATATTGAATATAGGAATATATTGAATATAGGAAACAGACCGAGCTACATATGTATGTATATAGTATTATCATGTTTTTGATGTTTAAAGGGTATCTTGAAGTCGCGCTCCCATAACTGGATCACGTTTGAGTTGCGCTTGAGCAAAAGTTCTCCACACTTTTACATTGGGGCTCATTTGATTAGGTTTCCCGTTGGCTTATAAGGCAATGTGATTAGCATTCATTTGCGACACAAAATTGTTTTGCATTCGCCTTATAAGGGCGCCGAGACGTTGTTCAACTCGGAAACTGTGAAAATCTTAAAGATGTGGCTGGCTAGTAATTTGGCATACCAAATGGCTGACTAACCAAATACTTGACTTGGGGATAATTTATGTAATTTGCAGTTTGCAATTTGATCCCATGCTGCGAATAGATGTATTTATTTTTAAAGTTAATGCATTTCATTTACTGTCGATGTTTGCGGGATTTTATTTAAATAGCGGCAATTGGCGGATGCTTTGGAGATTTGTTTTTGAAGTCATTTGTTTCATAACTATATGTTTAGCCTCAACTTCATCTTCGTTTCCATTTTCATGGCTTAAGAAACGGCAGAAAACAAACTTTTTTGTTACGTATTTTGTTCCATTTATTGCTGTTGCTTTTTTCTCCTCTTTTTCTCGCTATGCTGCAAAAGTGTCAGTAAAAAGGTCACTTGGCCAGCGACTGCGTCAACGTCTTTGTTTTAATATGCTTGAAGACCTTTGCCGTTTGTTTTTGTGGCATGTGTGTGAATGAATACCCATATCAGAAGGTGTACTCACATAGACAGACCATAGAATAAATTAAAAATGAAACAAAGCGTAAAGAGCGCAGAATTACAACACTTTCCGCCGTTGCTTAAAAGCACTTGGGAAGTAACGCTACAACCAACAACAGCAACAACAACAACAATAAGAGCCGAACTAAAGACCAAAAACCATAAGAAGAAGCTTAAGACGAAATAGCTGTCAGACCCTAACCCAAAGGCTATTTCCAGTTGCAAGAGCAGTACAATTTTGCAAAAATGATTAACACCCAATTTCTATTTGAGTTTGTTGTTAGAAATATTGCGCATATAAGAATTTAAATATTACTATTATAGAAGTTGATTCATTGAAGGAACTCAATGAATTTCATTATAATTATTAAACTGTAAATGTAAAAAAAAAAAAAAAACAAAATAATAATACTAGTATAATTATTGCATTTGAAGAAATTAGCTACGATATTAAGTTCTGAACACACTGCACTATAAATAGAAATTATTAAAAATATAATATATTCTGATTCATGCATTTATCTTGTCTTGTTTAACACAAGAAATCTTTGCATTACCATATAGAATTTAGTAAATAGTATATAGTGTATAGAACCAAATTTGAATAGTCAGTTATCTCAATCTTACAATTTATAACTAGGAAGTGTAAAGAATAGTTTTTATCACGATATATGTTAAATCAAAGATTGTGTGCAGCCATTACTATATGTCAATTTACATGTTTAAATGCAGATAATGACTAATGTAATAGGCAATGGCACACCATTAGTGCGAGCCCTATTCTGAATCATAATGCATAAAGTATCAAATTTCCAATATAATAACAATATAAATAAATATATTTTTGGTGTTGTTATTAGATAGGTAAGAGTGCAAATTGTTTTCTTGATATGCTATAACATATTTTAAATATAATTAAAATAATATACACATTCACAGAACTTGCAAAATAATTAAAAACAATTAAATTGTGGAAATGTACAACAATTTTTGGTAAATCTATCTAGTAAAACGAATTAATGAATACATATCAATACGGCAATTACTAAATACAATAGTTAAGACATACTATAAAAATATGTGATGAGCCATTTGAATCGCGAATCTGCTACAACTCGGCTCTTAATTTATACATAGCAAATGCTAACCTCAGGAATGTTAATGATGATTTCTAGATATTTATATAAATTTACATATATAAAATATGTAATATGCACATATAATTCTATTCAATTTCTACAAAAAAAAAAAGTAAAGAAAAAAAATACAAGTATTGCGAATAATGTATATGTATGTAAGAATGATTTTTAACAAAAAGTCGTTTAAAAAAGAAACATGAAATATTACGTAGATAATCTACATACTACTTGATATTACAACAATTTTTCAAGATAGGCAACAACAATTAAATTGAGATATAATAACTCAATAGCTTCTAAATACATTTTCTGCCTTAGGTGCTAAAAATATAAACTTTTTTGCATATTTGTAATTGTTGCAAATTGATTTGAAATTATATTTTTTAATACTCGATCGAATTATTTAAACAGGTAATATTTTTTAATATAAAATTCTGCTATGGTGGCATATGCAAAATTAAGCAGAAAAATTACAATATATTGATTTTAACTTGTGCTTGTGTATAGAGAGATATACTATATAAAGATATACTATGACTATTTGGCGTACCCAAGAAATTTTAGCATTTATTGGCTTTTGCTAATTTGTTTTCTAATTAAATGTAAATTTGATGTTTTATTGAGAGTTCATAAAAGCAGATGGACGGGGAGGAGGACGGACGTTGAACAAATCGAATATAGTCTTTTCGTGAGTACCAGCAGAATAAGTAAAATACAATTTTTTTTAGTATGCAATATAAATATATTTTAAAAATATTTCATATTTTAAAAATATATTTGTGAACCAACAAGTAGATTTAAAGAAGATATCTCTTAGAGACACATAATCTGCATGCCTTATAAGTGTAATTTTTAAAATTAAAATTTATATTTATACAAAAAATTTAAACATTTTTGATTAATTTTTTGTTAAAATTAAAAATAGAATATAATAAAACGAAATACACTCCAACGTCAACGTCAAAGATACGCAAATAAAATTATAATTAAGATTCGTGCAAATATACACTTTGAACTTTAAGATACTTTTTCTGTCTGTATCTGAATCTTGAAGTTATGCAAACAAATAGATTCTGAATAATAAATACATTAAAAGGAAAGGAATGAATGACAAAAATATGATAGTTTTAATATAGCCATGATGTGATATGCGCTGATTGTCGAAAACTTACCTCACTGGCCAGAAGCATGACGAAACAGCATATTGCGAATGCTTCCCGATGAAAATCTTTCATATTTGCTGGCATTTTCGTCAACGTTTCGTCGTCTTTGTGTGTTGATTTATGTCTTTTTTATTGTGTTTTTATTTTCTACTGCTGTCTCCAATTGCCTAATCAATGGGCCAGCTTAGTGGACGTTTTGTTGGTGGGGCTGAAAGTGTTAAATAAATATTGTAGATGCATGTGCTCGAAAGTGTTCACTAATTGACTTTTACATTACTATTATAACTCCAATTGTATCTACCTCAGAGCTTACTATAGATGCTCGAAGCACACTTTCTTCAGCAGCTTTGTGCGACTGATCAACAATGGGGCTAGGGGCAGCAGCCAGGGTGAAAACAATTTTCGATTTTAGGTTCGTAATTAATTGTAATTTGAAAAACATTTGCAGTTTAGTTGTTTTTTTTTTTACTGTTGTTGTTGTTGAACAAGCGGCATAAATTGTTGCCATTTTATGGCTGGCAGAATTAGCAACGCATTGGCTCTGCCGCTGCCTCTGCCTCAGCCTCTGCCTCGACCTCCACCTACAATTCAATTTGCAACCTTGCAGCTTCACACACACCTATGCTACTCGTATATAATAGTATAAACTCTGAGTAAGTTGCTTGTCGTGTTGTATTAAATGCAGTCTCTTGTTGCTTTCCAGGCTTTCCAAATTTGTCAATTTGAACTTTGAACTATTTTGCGTTATTTTTCAATTCTCAGCATTATTGACTTGCTTTCCTTGAAGCCACATAAATCGAACCGTTTTAAAAACAATCTCCATGTATATAAATCGTCTTCAACCAGTTGCACTTCAAGTTTGCTGTTCTTAATCTACATTTGATTACTGACTCGCTTGAGTGCTTCAATTAACTGCTGAAATTTTCAACTGATCAAGCGTGGGCCTTAATTGATATCCTTGAGCATCCATAAAACAATTATATGATCATCTTTACTATATTACATTGTTATTATAATTTTTAAATACTTTAATAAATATTTAATTTTGGGTTTTGTTCTTATAGTCCTTAATCTTAACATTAATTTAGCCTATTTGCGCTATTTTATTATTTAATTGAGTTCTCCAAATTGAAAATCAATTTAAATCTTTCCTGTTATTTGTGGCATTCCTCTGCGCCATTAACAAGATCATTTTGTGCTCAACGACAAAACAAGCTTAAAATTTGGCAGAGTTTGTTTTTTCCTCTGTTTTGGGGAGTTTTTTTGTTGTTTTTTTTTTTTGCTTTTAGTTTGACCTTTTTGACAATAAACGGCAACTAGCAACAAAATATTGGCAACTTTATCCTCAGCTCGTGATGCTGGTTTTGTTATTGTTTTTTCTTCTTCTTCTGTTTTTATTGCAGTTTTGTGCCTTGCAGCACAACATGAAAAAAAATTTGAGAGAAACGAACCGAACTCAAAGCCTATTTGACATTTTTGCCAGCAATTTCCACAGAAAGAGCAGCAGCAGCAGCAGCAGCAGCAACAACAACAACAACAACAACAACAACAACAACAAAAACAACAATTATTCCAATTAGCTGGCATTACAGGTTGATTACGACTTTGGCATTATTCTTCTAATTGTTGGAACTGAGTGGAAGGAATTACAAGCAGCTTGCCTATGGGCGGCAACTAATCAGAGATCAGAGTTAGTTTATGGCTCACCTGAGTCTTAAAATGAGCAAACAAATTGCTGTGCTACACGTAGGTGGCGTTCTCGATGGGATTCCATATGGTCTAAAGAGAGTCTAAGCACTAAGCACACATCGCGGATCACACGAGTCGCCCGATCGTCGATCTTTAGCAAAGATCAAATGTCAGTTGCTGTCTGACGAGTCCGTCAGACTGATTACTGATCGAATGTGGAAACAAAGTCAAGAGCACACGCGCCAAATTTGATATTTGAGATCGAAGATTCAATCACGTTCGATCGTTGATCCGTCCATTCACCAGACTCCACTGGCATAAATTATATATTTATTACGGCACGGCACTTAACACTTAATGTCTATCGGTTAATGCACAATTGCAAATTGCACCTCAAAAGACGCACGTCTTCGTTTTCGCCTTCTATCTCAATCTTGTATCTCCGAGTCGTTTGATGTCGTTGTCGAGTTGCCGCTTAGTGAACCGCACCGCACAATGTCTCGTACAGAACTGATGGCTGCGAATGCATTCGACTTGGCTTAAAATTCACATTAGGCCGCTGGCAAAGTCCGCCCGCTAGACGCCGCATAAAAGAAGCGCCAAACGATCGTCATCAACGCCGACACAATGCACAGTGGCGCAAAAACCTGTTTGAAATGGCTGACAAATTATAGTTGAAGTTTTAGGTGGAAATTGAAATGATGTAAATATTTGATTTTATTTGGAGATTAATGATTGTTTATATATTTTTGTATTTTTTATTGCTAAAATATTCATTTTTGAATTTCTATATTATATTATATCATTAAATTATTTAACTTGCATATTAAACAGGGTAATAGTTTTTAAAATTAAGAGCAATTCTTAAAGTTTAGTGATGTAAAAATATCATTTTATATATAATTTTTGGAAGAACAAAATTAAAAATATATAAGTATTTGATCTCTGTAAAGTTATTATAATTAAAAAAGAAATATTTCATGTGACTATGGTAATCTTTCATGAAATCTAAGAAATTAAAAATAACTTTAAAAATATTTAAAAATATTTTTGAGATCTAGGTAAACATTGATCAGTTTAACAAACTGAAAATATTTTCAATTATAGCATAATAAATTCAATCAGTAAACACGAAGCTGGCGACCACTGTGAGGCAAGCATCTTCGTTAATAAACGAAGCTGCCTGAAAGATCGTCAAAGTGTAGCCGATGTGGGCAGCACAGCTTGAGCTGGAGATCAGAGCTTGAGTCCGAGTCAGAGGCTGAGCTGGCGCCAGAGTCACAGCCAGAGCTAGAGCTAGAGCTAGAGTTAGACCTAGAGCTCTGGCAGAGGGCAGTCAACAAAGCGTTAACATTGCAGCTACAATTTGATTTTCGTTTTCATTTTCATTTTGAATGCTTGGGATTCGGGTTATTAGCGTCGAGTATGCATGCTACCGTTTACCAATGTTTATTTGTCTAATTTATTGGATCATCATACTGTTGTTGGCTAAATAGAGCGATCGAAACAACAACTGCATCTAGACTCAAGATCTAACTGCGATTAGGCGGCAGGGATTACGAAAGGCGGCAGATATCTAGTACTCGTTGCAAAGCAGCTCGTCTCGAGCGTTGGTGTCGTTGCCGTCTTCAGATTTCAGTTTTCAGTTTTCTGTTTTCAGTTTTCAGTGAGTTTTGTAAGATGAGATTTCCATTTTGAATTCATGCCGTTTATTTACTTGTTTCGCCGCCTTTCAAAGCCCTTTGTCGTGCAGCGAAAAAAGCTGAGAACCGCAATGGGAAGAGTCAGAGAGAGAGAGAGAGAGGGATAGAGAGAGGGAATGTGGGGATCAACTGGAGCTATCTGCTACGCTGTTTAGTTGTTTTACTCTGGTGTTGCCTCATTGCATTTCTAGGTTTATATATTCATATGGCGGCAGCAGCGTTTATTATTTGGCTTTTGCTGCGCTCGGGTCGTGATGCTGCAGCTGGGCAGGAAGTGGCATAAAGTGGCATGAATGTCGTTGGAAGGGGGAGAACAAAGATCAAAACACAAGCCAGCCCAGAGGGCGATAGTCGTATAAATCGAAATATTACAATTGAACCAAATAAATGCGTGTTGTCGAACAAACAACTGTACAACGGTACGTATACATAACAAGGAATTTTGTGACGTCCTATCCTACAGTTGTATATGTGTCTATATGGAACTAGTTAAAACGTGTTAAGCTTTGGGCTGCTGCTTGACTTGCTGGGAGCGCATGGCCAGCGAGTGTTGCTGGAAATCGGCCAAGATACGGCTGTCTGGTATGTCCGTTTCCACACGGCTGCCTACGATGTCAATATCACTCTCATTCTTGTCGAAGAAGATGTCAATGATTATGCGAACACCTGCAATGCGAGCGAAATGATGTGATGATGTGGTTAGTGGAGGAGGAAGTGTTCCGGTTTGGATTCCCATCTTCACATGCATACCCTGTTCGGTGCGTCTAATTGTTGTCTTGCTCTGATATGATTTCTCAACGGATGCCCCGCACTCGGGATCCGACTGCGACGCCTGTCGCAGTGATGTCTGATCATTCGCTGTGGTCACACGAAAGTTGCCCGCTTTCTTGCTGTGTAGTCGACTAGGCGAATGGGAGGACTATAGAGTGGCCTTTCGGGGTTTCGAATCGTGTATATATATGTGGACCTACCTGCAGCTGCCGCCGGCGTGACTTATACCTTCCATACCCGGAATCTTAAAGCATATGCCATCGCAGCACTCCTGCTCCGCCTGTTGTTGTTGCTGTGCCAGTTCCAAGTAGCTGAAATCCATTGATGTTGCGCTCTTGTTACCACCGAAATAGATGGACTTGGCGTGCGCCAACTCCTGATTCTTTTGGGTCGCGAAATTGTACAAGTTAATCATGTCGCGCACGCGTATAGGCGCTTCTTTAAGAGCATCATCTTCAGCTTCTGGCTGTGCACTCGGTGGGGGGGAGACTTCGGGGGTGGTATTGTTGCAGCTGTTCACATCCTCACAGCTCTGGGTGCAACTCTCGTCAGACTTTGTCTCTTTGCTATTCATATTAAATATAAATGAAATTTCTACAAACTTTTTATGTAAAGTTTTTCTTTCAAATGTGAGAACGAAAACAGCTACAACAAATCTAGATTGTGAGTAAGTGTCAAGCACAGACTTCCTACTACTGACTCCTACTACTCATAAGCTCAACGATTGCTCAGTTTCAATTGAATCGGCCACTACATAAGATATGGATGCCTATCTCTATCTATCAATATCAAAGTATGTAATGAGATCGTTAAAGGCAAAGCAAATGCCTGCACTACGACTACGACTCACTCCATCTTCCGCTGGCTGCTGGTTACATGGTTACATGGTTACATGGTTACATGGTTACATGGTTACATGGTTATATGGCAAGGTAAGTCACTCAAATATTCATTCAGGAGCTATTTAAATCTGTTTCATAAAACAAAAGAAATATTCCATTGTTATCGGCAGTTGTAATATCATGTGCTCATCGGCATTCGCTACGGCATCGTCTCTATTTCCATTTGGGGGTCCCATCTTCAGATCGTTAACAATTACAAACAATAAACAAATGTAAATGTAATTCATATTTGAATTGAATTTACAGCTTAACCTTCGCTGTGGCAATCAAAATCCCAAATCAAAAATCGAAAACCAAATCGAAATCGAAATCGAACCCCCAGCGACTTTTTGTTGCTTATTAGAGAAATTCGATACGTAATTTGAATGCCGCAGCAATGCGTTGAATTGTCTTAGCGCGGATTTAGTGGAACTGGATGCCCACATGCTCTTAAGTACATATAAGCCACATTTGCTAGACCCTGCCTATAAGTGTGTGTTTGTGTATGTGTGTGTGTGTGTGTGTGTGTGTGTGCGTGTGCGTGTGAGTACTCTTGTACGTGTTAATATCTTTTGAAATTGGGTGAGCAATGACTTGCAGCAGCATCAAAAATTATGTTTATCAGCAGCAGCATCAACATCATCATCATCATCATCAGCAGCATCATCATCATCATCATCATCATCATCAGCAGCAGTAGTAGCATTAGCGCCACCTCCAATTGGCACACGCTACCAAAAAGCCGCTGTTAAGGTCAAGTAATTGCATGCGACATCAGATGATTTCGTTATGATATATATGTAATTTGCTATACATGTAATTTGCCAGATCCAAGCCCAAGGATATGTACAAAGTATATACACAAATTTTAATGATCGTTTCAAGATCAACAACTTTCTTATAAATCGAACATACATACATATATTACACTTACAAATGTCCCTGAAAGTAATTTGAATGGAAATGTATGTACAGATATAGAGATATATAGACAATTTAATGTTTGCATATTTCACATCTGTGCATATATCAAGCCACATTTTGTCAATCCTAATGTTATGTGGCTCATTAGCCATTTCATAATAGAATTAAAAATAAGAAGAAACAAACTGAATGGTGAATTTGGTTTCTTACATATCACGAGTTTGCTCTGCACTTGTTGGTGGCGCATCTTTTGGCAATTAGCGGCGATGTCAACGGGTTCAATGGTAACCGAGTGAAGGTGTGGGGCCCCTGGCGCTGTTTGAATGTTGGCTGCAAGACGATTCAAACTACAAAATACTCATTGAAACAGAATGTTGCTCCCAAGTTTTCAGCATAGACCACATACCCAAACATGCCGGCGAGGTGTGTCATCGACATCTCTAACTTCTCAGTGCGCTCTGGCTGAGGCGGCGCTGGCAAAGGCGTGTGATTCTATTCACGGTGGCCTTCAGCACCAGAACAACAATAACAACAATAACAACAAACAGCTTAAGCAACAAGTGTAAACGACGCGTAGATACACTATATTTAAACACTACAACATTTAAACCATATGAAAGCTGTTTTACAAAATTTCTGTTAGTTCATGTCACTTGTGTATATGCAGAGAATATATTTTGAAAATCATGATCGACTTATTCTTAAGTTATAGCTCATATCAATGAAAACTATGTCTTTAGATTGCCTTCAGTTTTGAGATCTATTGAACAGATCCTCTCATCGTTCCATCTATTAAAATCTTTGTAACCAAATATTGCCCAGTGTAAGTGAAAATTAAAACTAAGTAAAAATAAGTTGTCATTAATAAATATACATATTTTTAATTTAAAAAAAAAACTATTCATTTATATAAAAATAATAAGTAAATAAAATTAAAAAAATAATAAAAATAAAAAAATGTATATAAATAAATAACGAATATGAAAAATTTAAAACAAAAATATATATATTTTTTTTTGTAAACATATTTTCAAGTAATTCGAAATTTGTATTCATTTCATATATGTATATGTAGACACATACATATCTACACATATATCCTGATGAATGAGTCCGAATAGTAATATTTGAAATGTTTTGTATTGTTTCTCTGAAACTCTTTCGACATATGGCCTCTCCAAAAACTTGTTTCCCAGATTACAGAGTATTAGAAGAGAATACAATGACTGCTTGCCATTTATTTAAGCTCATTTGCTGTACTTCTTCTTCTTCTTCTTGTTTCGTTCGTGCCCAATGGGCAGCATACATATGTTTAATTGCCAAATTGCCAAATTGGTGCAATTCGGCATAATTCATGTTGATAGTTTGCGTCTTGCTTTTGCATTTGGCAAGGTCCCATTGAACCGGCCCAACAATAACTAGCAAACAAAAGCAATAATAATAAACACAGATTCACACGTTGATTAAAATTGTTTAAAGCGACACAAAGCCGCGGGCCAGGCGCTGCTTATGAGCATGAAAAATGAAAGTGTTTATGGAGTAGCTAAGAGATGCTGGCCTAAGATGCGGCTTCAAGTCTATCACATATCGCTGATAACAGTTAACAGTTAGCAGTTGGCAGTTGGCAGTTGGCAGTTGGCAGCCTACAGCTGGCATCAGTTAGCAGATTGTCAATTATTGCGTATGCGCCCCCAACGAGCGACAATGGGCTGGAATTGAATAGCGCTCATAATGAATAGCGACTAACGAATAACGTGTGTAATGAGGTGTGCAAAATTGTCCGGCTATTACGCGTATGCCTAGTTAAAAGTAACATAAACGTACACTCAGAAAAACAAAGAGCAACTTGCAGCTGCAGCGATGCCTAAACGATAGAATTTCAAATGTAATTGAAATTAAATTTATCTAAAAGAAAGAGAGAGACAGTGAGAGAGAGAGAGAGAGAGAAAGATATATGCTATTATTAAATTACTAATTAAATATACAAATGATTTTTGTAAAATGTAATGATGTAATAATTCATTTGGCAGAGTGTAGGCATTGCTGTTGATAAATAGATCTTGCGAACAGGGAAGTCAAAAGTCAAATATAAATTTAAAGCCAACTACAGACCACATTTACATAAATACCTTCGCCTTTGCCAACTGCAAGTCGCAAGTCGCAAGTCGCGCTCTGCTCAAGTCCAAGTTCGATGCGATGCGAGTGGCTTAGGCGAGCATCCGGTCACATCGCGACCGACATTAAGTGGCAATTTTTCTAACTGGGGTGCTACAAATTTGTCAAAGAAGCAACAATGCTTCAAGGTCATCTAACAGCAGCAGCCAAGCCGCTGAGTAATGATCGCAGTCAGCATGCCCCATGCCCACATTGACCTTAAGTGACGATCCGAAGTGACGCGTCTGGCCATCTGAAGAGCACTGAATAAGCCAAGATTATCACCTTTGGATTCATTTATTGCACTTAGTGAAGTTCAATTTGTAGGCACTGCACAGCACAGCACAGCACAGCTCACCTCAGCTCAGCATAGTTCAGCATATCTTCAACTCTCGCCGCCGCTCTATAGACCTACTTAGACGGTATGGCCGATGGCACTAAATGTGTACAACACGACTGTTAAAGGTTAGGCGATGGAAAGCGAACAATGTTAAATAAAACAAATGAATAAACAAATAAATAAAACAATCGCCTCACTTTGTTAATTGTTGTACATTAGAAAATGGTCCAAACGAAAGACTTAAGACACGAACTTGCCGCCACACAATAAACCAAAAATATGCAATATTTGTCTACACTCGAGCAAAGTCTTATGACTATTGTTATCCATCTTGCTATACTGCATAATAAAAGACTTCCTCTAAAAGTAGAGTAAACAATAGTTCTATAGTCGGCTAGTAGATATCCTAAGCCAAGTAAGGAGCAACTGTTGCGAGCAACTTCAGGATTTACCCCCATTAAAAGCGCACGGTCTTAGACTGATTTACTAATTTCTTACTTGTAATTCTAATACATCATTAAATATATATTAATCATTAGTCATCTTGATCCAGCTGCATTAATTATAGCAACCTTAAAAAGAAATATGCAAATATGATACTCTCTTTAATAACCACAACAGAGTTTTAAGTTCAATTTATTTGATATGATAAGATGATAAGTATAATCAAACATGATAAGTAAAGTAAATCAATCGCTATTCCCTCTCAATTAATTCATTCATAAGATGTATGCATAGCATGTGTATGTATTTATATATTTATGCGTGCATGTATGTGTTCATCAGCATAGAGAAAATGTTAGCGCTTGGCAATAATTGTTGATGATGGTTGATCTAGATAGGAAAATCAATAACGTATAATACGAAATTCCCAACATTTGAATCGTTTTCTCCCTACTTGTATACTAAATGAGGCAGAAAATTTCTTAAGCATACGTAAAATATCTATAAAAATGTTATAGATTTAATACTGTTATATGATTATTATATCAAATTTCGTGGAAATGAAATGGACGGTAAGTCTAAAACTTTTCATATATCTACTAGTATTCATATATAGAGATACGAATAAGTCGACCAGCAAATAGGGATTAATCGGCTTTATAATTCTACCTTATAACGAAAGTGCTTCAGTAAAATATTTAATTTTGATTTAAAAAATACATCAATGTGTAAATATTTAAAGCACCTGCTGCTTTCTTTCTCATTTACTTTGCAACATAATTTAAAATTATTGCGCTTGTGAATTATGCTGAATACATAATTGAATTATGAGGTCGGCCACAGTAACAAAGGCTCAGTAACAAAGTCGTCATTCCCTTATGGCCGTATACAATTCTTTTAGGGTATACAATACTATAATACGAAATTCCCAACATTTGAATCGTTTTCTCCCTACTTGTATACTAAATGAGGCAGAAAATTTCTTAAGCATACGTAAAATATCTATAAAAATGTTATAGATTTAATACTGTTATATGATTATTATATCAAATTTCGTGGAAATGAAATGGACGGTAAGTCTAAAACTTTTCATATATCTACTAGTATTCATATATAGAGATACGAATAAGTCGACCAGCAAATAGGGATTAATCGGCTTTATAATTCTACCTTATAACGAAAGTGCTTCAGTAAAATATTTAATTTTGATTTAAAAAATACATCAATGTGTAAATATTTAAAGCACCTGCTGCTTTCTTTCTCATTTACTTTGCAACATAATTTAAAATTATTGCGCTTGTGAATTATGCTGAATACATAATTGAATTATGAGGTCGGCCACAGTAACAAAGGCTCAGTAACAAAGTCGTCATTCCCTTATGGCCGTATACAATTCTTTTAGGGTATACAAAGGTCTGCACATCTACGCATACCAAGTAGGTCTGTGTATTGTATGAGAAGTGTATTACGGTATGAAAAGATTACACACGAACTGTTCATGCTAATTAATTTTGTGAGTGCAATCGTATGGGAGTCGCATTCCAGTTCTGAAATGACAAAAGTCTGTCGATGGCAATTGTATTGCTGGGGATTTCTTTTTATATCGCTGCTCAACTTGACCTTGAGCACTTGGCAATGAGGCCAGGAGCACTTGCTCCGCTTGTTAGATGGGCCCAGAAGGCATCATTTGTATCTAGCCCAAGTAAGTGGCTCCACTCGACTTCGGCAACTGCCACTTGAACAATGAAGCCATCAATCTAGAAAATATCTGTTCAATGCTCAATGCTGATGTTCAATCCACCAACAAATATTTTGGCTTCAATGATGTATTGTGTATAAAATTAGAGTATATGATTAATTGCGCTGCTTTCCAGCTGCGTTACATACATGCGAGCGAGACGTGGACGGAGGTATATTTGTGTACATGAAGACACGCATTATGTACTTGGCGTAATGACTATGGCAAACATTTAATACTAAACAATATCTATAATATCTTAACCCACATATGATTACAGTCTAGGTGCGCTGCCATTGTGATGCCCAGCGCGGCTGATGAGACCTTTATTAACAAGTCTTTAAGCAACGCCAACAATTTGTTGCGTTGGCGATTACTCGTTTACGCCATATAATATATTTTATAGTAAATTCTTCACTAGGTGTCAATCAATGCATTCTGTGTTGTCAATTGATGCAGCAGCAAAGTCACCAATTAAGCTTCATCATAAAGCGCCTGTTGCTTGCGGCTTTGCGGTTGTATTGTCCATGAAAGTAAAAAAAAACCTGCACCTGGGCTGCATTTCCCGCAAAACTTAATTTCAAGGTATATAAATCAGTTGCTGTAGCTTATTATGTATGTTATGCTGTGCATTAAAAAATAAATATATTAAATAAATCAAAAAGTTAATAGCACTCACAATGAACTGCCAACATCGAAAATAGCTTGGGTTTTAAATATGAGCGCTAAGTTAAGCGATATATCGATAAGTACTACCGATAAGATACTCACTTTGGCATCACATTTAACAATGCTCTATTAACTTGCTACTCGATATATCGATAAAAAATACTCAAAACGGCATGAAATCAGTGTTGGGTAATGCAAATGGTTTCAATGTTTTACGGCCCTAGCAGTTAGTGCGGTTACAAGAAATAAAATTGGCGCAAAATTTTAATTTTATAAATTGCTTTTCTTTGCATTCGACCTTAAAATTAAAAATGCATCAAAATATGTAGTTTTAATAAATATTAGATTAAGGCAATCAATAATAATAAAAAAACAAATATAATTATGTTTTCGACAGAATATTTTCTAGATTTATTTCGCTCTGATTGATTGAATATGCATTTTACGAGTACATGAAATTGGGTTTCTAACTTGTCTTGTTAAATAAAATGTTTGTATGTTTAATAAAACTCATGTGAGTTCAACTTATTTCGTAAGTATCATTCGATAAAGATTTTGGAATACAATTTTGATTACCAAATATTATTGTAGCCTTGACTCGCGGTCATCAAATTGAAATGTACAATTAAAGTATATTGAATAATGGTTTATATTTATATTTATTCGTTATTATTATTATATATATAAACATATTTATTTATATGTATGTATATGTATGTATAGTAAATGTTTTATATGGGCGACTAGAAGTTCAAGAAATATTTAAAATATCCAACACGCTTTCGGGTTACATGCTATACGATAGGAATCATGAAAATTACTTAACTCGCATTTAGTTTGCTTGTCATTACGTCTAGTTAAATTTTAAATTATTAAATATTATTAAAATAAGTGTTTTGATTATATATATAAATATAAATATATATAAACATATGTATATATACATATATATTTATATATGTGTATGTAAATATTTAATTATGTTTATTCTTATGACTACTTAAGCAATTAATTGCGATTTATTTTATTTTATTTCGTTTTCTTCGTCTAATATTTCATTACTATAGTGCCTGAAAATATAGAACTTAAAATTTGGCGCAACAATCCGAAAACCCAAGTTGAGTTTTATTCATTTTTCTTTCCACTTTTAATATAATTTTTTTTTTTTTTAATTTGTGTGTGTTTTTTTCTACAATTAGATTAATTTGTATTTAGTATAACAAATAAAAATCTTTGGTTGTTACTACAACTGACGCTGAATTATACATACTTTGTGCAGGTTTTAATTGTATTCTATTGTTGCCACAATAACATCGTTCGATATGTTACGGAAGTAATTGGAGTTACGGATACGGTTCAAATTGCCTGCCTTGTGTTAAATATTACATGTACATATGTTTATATAAATTATCACAGTAAAATAAATAGAATTACATATTGTGTTGCTCGAAGGATTAACTAAAGAGACGCCTTTCTGAATTGATTCGGAATGTTTGCATTTCAAATAATACTATTACACTGAGATTTCTTTTCTGTTTTTTTTTTTTGAGCCTTATTTTATGACGAGTGCATTCGGGTAGATGATATTCATGATGCTCACAAGATATAGATTATCAAGAAAGGGGATACGTACAGATCGAAATGTCGAATCTATGAATACTTTGGAGTCTTCCCTGTTTTACATATGTCAATAGACCGCCAACAGCATGAGTTTTATGTGTGGGCAATTCATGAGTGATCAATAGCTATCAGTGCTGCCGATTTATCCTTTTTTAAGTACATGTCTTGTGTGTCTCTTCCTTTTATATTTGATTATTTTATTTTCATAAACAAGTTTCCTAATCATTTTTTATTCGGTTTTAATACATATAATTCCACTCTCATATCAAGCTTTGCATATTTATTATATATATTTATTTTTGACTGGCATTACTGCATTCCACATGACGCATGAATATAATTCAGAAGAAATCGGAAGTTTAAGAGCAATGAAATTCGAATTATCATTTAATTATCAATCCACCTTGATCTACCAATAATTGGCTTCGATCACTCTGAATGCACCCAAGCAAGGCTCTCTTTAAATTGATATATATTAACTGCTCTCTCGTTTGTTATTTGTTTGTGCTCTTAATATTCGTATGTGTGTGTGTGTGTGTGTGAGTGTTTGTGTGTGATTATGGAAGATACGATAGTCATAGTCCACATTTTGGCAAAACTGTTGAACATGGTTTATATATATACATATATATAAAGATGTGTGTGTATATATGTGTGTTTGTATAAGGGATTTACAATTGTCTACTGATTCAGCAAGGTGTTGGTCACCTCCGAGAAGGAGAGTAGCGGACTGCCATCGATATAGGCGCCAGCCGGGGGCGGGGCATAGGCCAGTGCCGTGTGCGCAGTTATGCTGGCCGGATAGAGCAGATGCTGTGCGTGATGCTGCTGATAATTTGGCTGAAGCTGCTGTTGCTGTTGTTGCTGTTGCTGCTGCTGCTGCTGTTGTTGCTGCTGCTGTTGCTGCTGATGCTGCAGCTTGGCAGCCTTGCGTGCGGTGCGCGCAGAGTTGCTTGAAGTGGAGCTGATGTGCGCCTCGTTGCTGCTGCTGTTGCTGTTGAGCGCCTGCAGCGATTCCTCCGCACAAATGATGAGCGGCGGGGGGGCTGCTGCTGTTGCTGCTGCTGCAGAGGAGACAATTGCTAGCTGCTGATAGGCTGCGGCATCAGCTGATGCACCGCCACTCAGCAGGCTGCTCACAGCGGGCAGCGTGGGCGGCGTGCGACAATGGGGCGGCGACTCCAGCGGATGGTGGTGCAGCGTATATCCAATGAGTTGTTGCTGCTGCTGTTGCTGCTGCTGTTGCTGTTGTTGCTGCTGCTGTTGTTGATGCTGTTGTTGATGCTGTTGCAGTTGGGTGCTGATTAGGATCTAAGTAGGGGGAGTAGCGTTTTAGGTTTAGTTAGTCTGGCAGTAGCACTCATGAGTGCGCTAGGTGTGTGTGTGTGTGTATGTGTGTGGGTGGGTGGGTGGTGCGTCTACGGTGCGGTTCTAGTTGAATTAGTGTCTTTTAGTTTCTAGCGGCTTGCCGTGTGCTGGCCGTGGTGGTGGTGGTGGTGCAGATGGTGATGAGCCGCGCCAGGCGTGGACGCAGCCGCTGCGTGGTGGTGGTGCGGATGGTGGTGATGATGATGGTGGTGGTAAGCTAAATACTGCGAGTACTGCGTATAGCTTGCGGGCGACCATACCTCACTGCCATTGGCGGTGCCGGCTGTTGCCTGCGGATGCAAATGATGCACAGCAGCGGCTGCATTGCTTTCATTGTGATGCTGATGATGTGGATGGGTGTGTGCTTGTGGCTGTGGTTGATGCTGATGATGTGGTTGATGGTGCTGCTGTTGCTGGCTATGTGGATGAGCGTGGAGGCTGAGCGTCTGTTGCGCCTGTTGCTGTTGCTGCTGTAGACTAGCTGCGCAGCTAGGCGGCTGTGGGTGAGGCTGCTGCTGCTGCGGCGGCGGTGGTGCATGCGGATGAGCATGGCTGGGCTGCAACGCTGGGTGCTCGGTGCCGGAAACTGGGTGTGTTACGGAATTGCTGGAGTTGCTCACATTGGAGCCGAGGCCACGAGACGAATGTGACTGCTGTTGTTGTTGTTGCTGCTGCTGCTGCTGCTGCTGTTGCTGCTGGGGAGATGTGGTGTGCGAGGAGGCGGAATACAGCCCGGAGTCGTCGTGCTGCAGTTGATAGTTCTCAGGTGTGCCGTCGCTGGCCACGCTGGATTTGCCCGTCAGCTCAGCCTTGTTGCCATTCCATTTGGCTGCCACCACGGGCTCATGCTCGTTGTTGTTGTTGTTGTTGTGTGCATAGCTTAGGCCATTGGTTAGAGGCGTGGTGCGGTGAGGCGAGCCACCGGCATTGACAGCACTGCGACTGTTGAGCGGCACGCCGCTGGACTGGGTGGTACCCCACATGAGCACCGTCTGGCGCTCGTAGGGATCCTGGCCGACGGCAGTCGTCGTTGTTGCCGACAGTTCCACTTTGGGCGTAACGCTGCTACCGTTGGGCGTGGCATTGACAACGCCTACGGGCGAGGGTCCGTCAGAGGAGCAGGATATAACTTCCATGACCTGAGGCGAAGACTTGGGCGTCTTGAGAGGAATCTGCTGTGGTTTCAAAAAAGATTGAGATCGATTCGAGATTTACGCTTTCAAGACTTACCTGCGGCGTGGACGTGGGACTGCCGTATCCGCTGCTGTAGCCGCTGTAGTACTTGCCCGTCTCCTGCCACTTATCGTCCTGCGCCTTGGAGGCAATGGCATAGCCATCGTATGAGAGGAACCCGTTGGCCACATATGCCGAGGCTGGTGCGCCCGTATGCGGATAGTCCGTGTAGTAACCACCGACGCCCACTGCGCCCTGCAGCCGGTACTGATGGAAGAGGTTCTCGCTGACCGGGTAGAAGGCATTGGCCGGCATGGAGCTGCCCATGTATAGATTATCCGCAGCGGTAGCGTACGGCGACGTGGTGTACATGGGATTCAGGTTAGAGTACGCAGCTGCCACAGCAGCCGCCGGATCGGGCAGGTATTCGACGACCGCAGGAGCGGGCGAGCCGACCTGAGCCAACGGCGATGATTGCTGTGCTTGCAGCTGTTGCTGCTGATGCTGCTGCTGCTGTAGCTTGCGCTTGCTGCGGCACGTGGACAAGAAGTCGCGCAGCTGCGTCTTATAGCGGCGATTGGGGCGCGTGGGCGTGACGGGCGGCGGCAGCGCGTGAGCCGTGGGTGAGACACTGGCACTGGTGGGCGGCACAACCAGCTGGTCCGCTTCGGAGAAGTATGTCGATGCCAGGCCGGTGTCCAGATAGCTAACCTTAAAGTCCATGGTGCGCTTGCCGAGCAGATCGTGACCCTCCTCGTCCATTAGCTGGCGATGCGTGCAGATCACAAAGTCCGGCTTGGAGTTCTTGTAGACCAGCCGTGAGCTGGTCTGCAGCCACTGCCACTCGCCGTCCTTCTTCTGGTAGCGGTAGGCGATCATGCCCGAGGCGCCGGTCTTCAGCACTGCAATTGCAATGGGATAATGGGTTGGTTAGAATACGGTCTTCTGGTTCGCCAGAGGATACTTACGCTCTTGATGGGCGCTAGCCACGTAGGCTAAGTCATCGTAGTGGACTAGATCGTAGCCGCCCATGTTCACCAGCTCGGCGTCCGCATAGCCCAGTATGTGCTTGCCCCGCTGGTCCATGGACACAAGCGAAAAGTCCAGCTTGTGCTTGGACTTGAACATGTTCTCCTTGTGCGGAATCTCCAGAAGACTGGGCGGCCCAAAGGGTGTGCAATAGGCGAACAGTGCCAGTGGCGGCTCCTCCGTCTTTCGGTTCTGGCCGTGCAGTATCTTGATGCGACCGCGAATGTCTAAGCGCAGGAAGCCGGATGTGTTGTCTAGGAGGCAGCGGAAGCGCACAGTAAAGCTGCGCTCCAGGTAGAGCGCCTTGTCCGGCGCCAGCGTCTCCGACAACTGCATGCTAGACATGTCCGCGGGCAGAAAGCTGTTCCAGAGCAGCTGGCGCTGCAGCTCCTCGCGATCCTCCGAGTGGACTAGCTCGTATACCGACTGATGCACAATGTCCGACTGAAAGCAAGATGGGAAAACTTGGCTGGTTAGGCTCTGTGCTCAAATCTTCTCTCTCTCGGGTTCAGTCAACTTTGTTATTGATTTTCGCTTTCGCGTTTAATTTTGGGCCTCTGCTTTGCTTTGGTTTGATTTGCTTTTTTCGGGCGTATAAATCAAAATGCGCACAAATTGTAAATTGAAAATGCGCCCCATGTTGGCCACAAATTGAGACATAAATTCTGCACGCGCCGGGAAGAGGATCGGAAGACAGCTGTATGCGATGCGTGAGTGTTTACAATTGATATCGGTTTGAGTTCGAGCACGAACAGTCGTGTTAAGCTATTGTAGCTTATCGTGAGTCTTGTTAAAGGAAAAGCACGAACTGAGTCGTGTCAAGCTCGTGACTAGCTATCGTGTCGTTTGGTGCCTTTCTTGGATGACGAGTCTTGGTAAGTCACAAAATACACACATACATTGGTTCATTATGAATTGCAAGTTATAGATATTTAAATCGGGCAATATAATTACTGATTACGGATTTTCTTTTTTATAAGCCATACACGTAATGCCTTAGCCGCTTTTATTTTCGTTTATTTTTCAAGGCTTTGTTTGACCATACTAAATGGTATTAAAAAATACTATTTGTCAATTCACATCCTTAAAGCTTCCCACGTGAGAATCTACTAGCAATCATACACGACTTTGATTTTTTATTAATTAATTAATATATTTTTAAATTTCTACTGATGTTTCTGACATTTGCTGAAAGGTGAGTTTTATTAATGTTCCTTAATTTTATAAATAAACATTATTTAGGCAGAATCTCTGCCAATTCTGTCAATTAACCATTCATTCATATGAATATCATTGCTGCTGTCGAAGGCCGCATAGATTATGACATTTTAAAGAATGAAGATTCATTATTTTGATGGTGCTTGCTATTGGAATTTGCTATTAAATATTGTTCTTTTTATAAAGTTTAGTTGCCCACCAAGCTTCACAAGCCGAAAATGTAAAGTAAGAACTGTTAGTTAACATTAACAAGGAGATCATCAGCAAGTTACTATTTTATTGAATATCGAATTTTATTAAATATTAAAAACACGTTAAGCACGCACCCATCTCTAGCACATAGCCCACATGCCAGTAAGGAGGAACTGGAGGAACTAAGAGGCAGCGCAGCTCAAAACTTTCTACATCTGTGCGCAAACCAAAAACCAACAAAGCAAATGATTTGACCGCAATCTCAATTGGAATACACTTGAATATGCTCGAATAAGAACAAGCAGAAGCAATCCGATGGCCAATGGCCATGGTAATAGGCAGCTACGTTTTTTAATTGAGCTGCCAAACGGGGCGTGTCAAATGCCGCTTTACACATTTACAACTAAATTAAAATGCGAAGGCGAAGGCGAAGGCGATGCAAGGCGAGGCGAACGTATGGCAAACAGGGCAAGCAGCGAGGAGAGGTCCCTCTCTTTCGGCCCAAAGAAAGCTAACTGAAATTTTCAATTTCCATTCGACAAGCGCCAATACAATAAAGTAGGCAAACAAAAAATAATTCAAATAGGGCAAGAAGGGGCGTTGCGGTGAAGCAGACGCAGGAGCAGCAGCGCGAGCAGGAGTAACAGCAGCAGCAGCAGCAGCAGCAGCAGCAGTAACAGCAGCAGCAGCAGCAGCAGCAGCAGCAGCAGCAGCAGCAGCAGGTAGTGGTAGCCACTGGATTCTCGAGTTAGGCCCAAAACATGTTGGCCCGTTTGGGGGCAGTTGGTCGCACAGCTGCAGAGGCGTCGCAAGTTAATAATACCAATGCACAACACACAATGCCACGCCCTGTGCGAAGGGTTCCCTCTGGTCCTCTCTCCTTTGACAGCTGCGTAAGCAAATCTTGTGGCATTTGCGATTGCGCAATCCTCACGCTGATCTGATTTTTATTTATGGCCACAGAGTCTACCTCGCAACACGCCGTCGAGCAGCCGCGCCTGCCTCTCGGTGGCATCTGCTGTGTGGCACCTTCAAAATTATACCCTCAAACCATTGATAATGCGCTAACAGGGTATACAAGTTCTGTGCACATGTGTGCAACAGTCAGAACAAGAATCCTCCATATAGAGCGAGGCGAGGCGAGGAGACGATCTATCTTTCTCCATCTCCAAATGGACATCCGTCGAACGCATTAGGCTACACTGTTCACCTAAATAATTAGCATATTCTTATGCTCCAAAAGATTGGGTAGTATATGATAAGATAACATTCGAAATATTCAGACTTGCCATAGAAGACTATTTCAAGGGAATTCCTATTTCAGTCTTACGATTTTTTTTAAGATGTAAATATTTTAAATGTTATGATTTGATATTATGAATGTTTCATAGTAATTTATTGCATAAGTCATTAGCTAATCGTGTTCTATATAAAAAGAGTATTCAAAATTTTAACTTTCCGACACAGTTGTGATCATTGGAATGTATTTTATTCTCTCTATGCTACAGATTCTTGCCATTCAATTCCATATAGAGAAAATGTTGATAAAAGATTATAATAGCAGCGCTCAGAAGTACGATTTTTTTCATGGCCACAACTGTATCTTTTCGATGAATATCGGAGAGATGAAACTTGGAAATTCATATATATTTGAATTTGTTTCTGAATTTGAATCTGGCTGGGGGCGAATTCTTTAGTCAAGCAACGATTTTAACAAGATTCGATTGATTTTATAATTATAGACGTGTTGCCTTCAACTATTGCTCGGAACTGAATATATTTAATCGTGGTACGCAGCTAAGCTGAGCACTGTGACCAATTTACGCAATGAGCTTGACCCAAAAAAAAAAAAAAAAAGGAAGAATGAAAAGAAGAAAAAGTAGCACTTGGTATCATTCAAAGAAACTCCCGTCTGGCCTCGGGCAATTAAAATCAATCAAAATAGATTAGGTGCCTCAGCCACCCCAGAGGGCGTTTTTGCTCTTGTCCACTTACCTGATGAAAACCCAAATAGCTCTCGATGCTGTGCGTGGCAAAGAAGACCTCGCCTTCGCATGTCAGTATCATTAGAAATCCATTTAGAGCCTGCAAGAACAAGAAAGAAAAAAACAACCAAATGTAAAGAAAAAGTCAAATTGTTTGTAAGAGAGTAGAAAGGGAATCATTGTAAGGGAGAAAATGAGAGAGACAGAGAGAGAGAGAGAGAGCAAAAGATGGACGCTGAAAGAGGAATAAAAACAAAAATTAAATCAAAACTACGAATTAAATGTTGCTTGAGGTTGGGAGTACGAGACTGTCAAATTGACAAGCTAAAGATAACTTTCAGAAAATCGATAGAGAAAGACAAAGATAAAGCGAGAGAGAGAGAGAGAGAGAGAGAGACAAAGAGAGAGATTGAATGGGAGTCCGAGTTACAGACACCGGGAAGGGGCTGAAACGTCTCGTAATTGTAGTAGCTGCCGGTTTTTTGAATGGATTAATCCATCATTTCGCGGTCTAGATGCAGACCCAAAAAACTGTGAATGAACTACAGAGGTAGGCAGACAGACAGAGACGTAAATATAGGGAGAGAGAGAGAGAGAGAGAGAGAGAGAGAGAGAGCGAGAGGGGAGATAGAGGGTCAAAAGAACGGCGTTAACTTGAGGCTAAAACGTAATCAGCGCTTAAGCGGGCTCATTTCATTGGAGCCAGAGCCAGAGCCAAAGTCAGAGTCAGATTCAGAGCCAGAGACAAAGACAGCTATAGAGATGGGAAAGGGGATCTAGAAGTTCCACATCAAACACAACCAGGAAATGATGCGCAATTAAATCAATGAGTTTCAACTAAATGCAGACTCTGACGCCGACGTTCGCTACAAACATTTGTTTTACCTCACCAAATTATTTAAGTATAGCCCATTTTCTCATGTATGCCATGTACGCCATGCCCCCCTCTCCCTCTCCACTCATGGGTAATGCTTCCCCGCTCATTGTTGTTCTTGCTTAATTGCAGGTTTCATATCGAGCAATGGAGCATTGTAATTATCAATAGACTCTGCCGGCAGAGCAGCAACAGAAAAAGATTTTCTGAAATAGGTGTGAATAAACCAAATTTATGAATGCAAAAATGCAAGCGAAGAGAACAGATTTTGGTTGGATTTTCAGAGCTGGTTTATTGTTTTAAATATCATTTTTATAGGCTGCTAATGGGAGCCACTCATGCCATTTGCTTAAACACGAAACATGGAAACATGTGGAGTGCGTTGACTTTAGATGAAAATACAAATATATATATATATATATATATATATTATTATTATTATTATATTATTATTTTATATACATATGTATTTTCATTGTTCAGTCCTTTAAATGCAACGTGCGAAACGTGTGAGTTTCAGAAGACAAATTTGCTTAAGCTCTCATTAGTGTCGAGGGGACGGTGCGGTGTTAATTAATAAAGAGAAAGACAGACCGAAACTGCAACTGTAATTAATATGAGCGTATTTAAATATCAATTTGCAACAGAGGCAAGAATAAGGAGCGACAACAACAACAGCAGCAGCAGCAGCAGCAGCAGCAATAGCAGCGGCGACTCCTGCTTTGCTCCATCCTCACAGTTGGTTGAGACAAATGCGCGCGATTGCTGCTAATTACAGAGCAGAGAAGAAACAATATGGAACAGACGGTTGGTGTGTTGCCAGAGCTGGTATTAGCCGACATAAGCACTAAGTGGCGTCATAATTTAAAACGCATCAACACAGCCCGCCAAAGGATATGGATGTAAATATGGATATGGATATGGATATGGATATGGATATGGATATGGATACGGGTATGGGTATATGGATATAACTATAGAAGGAGCCTATAAATCTGAAGCTCTTCTCTGTCTTGCCTCGTTGCGCTTGTGTCGATTGTCATCAAGCCAGCGGCGGCATCACATCAATAATCTTCATAAAGATTGCCAACAGTAGCTGCAGTGCGGCAAACAAGGATAGCAATACGGTAGAGGGAAAGAGAGGGAGAGCGAGAGAGAGAGAGAGAGAGAGAGAGAGAGAGGCTATGACTATGATGAACTTAGCAGCATGCATTTGATTGGCTGAATATGTTTTGATAATCTAATATACTTTACTTTAAAGGATCATAGAATTTGAATGTGAATTATAAAAAGTTATAGATATCGTTAAAAATATTGGTATATTTAATATTTATATTTTGACTCGTTAGTAGATAAGAGATAGTTCAATTTTTTAAGGAGCTGGTCCTCGCCTCTGCTACTCCATTGGACGCAGCTCAACAAACAGAGCTAGGGATATAGAGCGAATATTATATTGAAATTCTGAATGAAATTCAGATTACATTAAGTTGTCTAAAAGATAGAAGAATGTTGGCCAGTTAAAGTTTTAAGTCTTTCTCTTTCACTCCCTTTCGTCATCTTTTTGTAATATACCTGAAAGAGTATACAAAGTCGACTAAGTAACTCAACATTTCTTCATTTATTTAGACTCAAGCGAGATTTCTTTTATGCAGTTTAATTGTTTTAGCTGCCTATCTTTCTCTCTCTCGAATATGTCGCTGTGGCGCTGTCTCGCTGTCTCCATCTTTGCTGTTGCTGATGCTATTGCTCTGTGCTCTCTGTTGCCTGCCTTCCCCTGAAATCTGAAATCTGCGTCTGTCTGTGCATCAGTTTATACGAGCCAACTGTCCGCGCTGTCCGCAGCAGTTGATGTGCTTTGAGGCAGCGGCGTCTTCTAATGCGATTTTAATAATACACGCCCGTCTTGTGCGGCACAGCCAACAACGTGGCAGACATACGAATGTGGTACATAAAAATATATATATATATATATATATATATATGTATATGTATATGAATATGTATATGTATACTTAATATACATTTTGTATCTAGCCTTTCATTTGATCGTCGGCTTGCATTACGGTTTTGTGTTTTGATAAGTTGGCAGCGATTATTTTACCATTTCCTTGGCGATGAGTTGCCAGCTGACCCCTTGGCCAACTTGCTTGTCTCTTGGCCAGATGAGCTAGCCAACTTGGACCCCAAGCAGATAATTGCTTAATAAAATGCGAAGGAAGCTGCTCAAATTACAGCTATCTTTGGCAAGCAGCAATTCTATTGCGCATACGCCAAGTGGGCAGCCTCTCTCACTCTGACTCTCCCTCTCTATTTCTTAATGTCAGTTGCTGTCTCTTTCTCATTTGTCGCCTGTTGCTGTGGCTGCTTTAAAATCAATGTCTTTATTTAGTCAAGTTTTAATTAATTAAACCGCTTTCGATGCCGCCTGCCTCCAAATGTGTGTCAACAGTTGCTCCAAAACTGTTCCAAATGTGGAGCAACAATAATAACAACAGCAGCTGTGCGAGTGCAAGGGAGATGGCTGCATGTGCATGTGCTACGCTGCGTGACAAAACGCCATTTTCTAATGATAATATGTGACCCATAATAAACAACAACAGCAACAACAACAACAACAGCAACAACAACAACAAAAGAAAAACTTCATGAGCAATTGAAACGGGCAACAGGTAACAAATACCTGAGCTATTAAAACTAAATATGCAATAGCCGCTCAGGCCCCTCTCCGCCAAAAAGGCAACCACCCAGGCGCCCTTCTCTGCGCTGCTCAAAAATATGCACGGAAATGCACAATTGTGCAGCTCGGCAATTAGCTGAACTTCGCCCATGCGGAAGGCATGAAGGCCGGAAGGGCAGCAAAGCACACTAAAAACAACAAGTTTTTGGCTTGCATTCAAATTGCAAGGAGACACACGACTCGTCCGAGTCCTTCTTGCCGTGTCCTGATGTACACTCTGCGTATACGTGCTGCAGCTGCGTTGCGCCATGCTGTCGCGCATGGCAGGAGGCGTCACAGGCATGTGCCAAGTGCAATATGCAGTTTTTATTGTTTTCTTGTTATTGTTGCTGTTATTATGTTTTGCATATGCTTAAGGCAGTTTTCGAAGTTTAGACTCATTCAAGTTAAATACTCTACATTGGAGTCTCTCTCGTTCAACCGACTGCTGAATACACATTCGAGCTGAATTGTGTATGCTAAGATCTTTGAATTTGAATTTGAATTGAATTGAATTGAATTGAATCGTTTAATTGTGGTGTAATCGTGTAATTGTTGTTGTTAACGGGCTGTACACGGCAGTGTCAACCTCTCTATGATCGCTCTCCTGATTAGATTCTTTTTTGGAAAATTGATGGATAAAAATTAATAAATTGTCGAGACTGCTCGACTACGAGATACCCTGAACGTTGAAAAATAAAACGAATACTATTATTGTTTTCGAACGTATAAGCGCGCGCTCTGCTTGCTAATAGCATTCAAATGATGAGTTATCAAAAAAAAAAAAAAAAAAAAAAAAAAACCCAAACCAAATTCGTACTTCGTAACTGACATGTATTTAGTATTTATGTAAAATTTCAGCTCTCTAGCTTGTGTAGTTTACGAAACCTCGACGTTCATATGGACGGACGGACGAATGGACGGACGAATGGACGGACAGACGAACGGACAGACAAACGGACAGACGAACGAACAGACGAACGGACAGACGGACAGGGTTATATCAACTTATTTTTTGTTCTGATCAAGAATACATTTACTTTATGGGGTCTGCGACGTCTCCTTCTGTGTATTACATACATTTTCACAAAAACATTATATCCTGAATTCCAATTTTCAATGGGTTTAGGGTATAAAAATAAATCGAATCGAAGCCAACTAACACAAGTGAGTTTTGAAGAGGCCCTGTTACAGGACAATATATAGACTTTTACAAATCAAAGCATAAAGCATATAGTTTAATGTATAGTATATATTTTGAGACGCTTAAAGGACATGATCCTCATCTCAATATTTGCCACTCACTGAGTCGATAAATCCAAATAATGTCTGTGAATGTGGGGCATGTGGAGCCGTTGTCTATTTGTTCTGATTCGGGTTATACATTAAA
Source organism: Drosophila stalkeri (assembly GCA_035047405.1). Lineage (NCBI taxonomy): Eukaryota > Metazoa > Arthropoda > Insecta > Diptera > Drosophilidae > Drosophila > Drosophila stalkeri. The sequence continues at coordinate 28,773,557 of JAWNPR010000142.1, read as the reverse complement.
CGGGCGAATATGAAGGAATTTTACTAGCATCATGATCAATGATGGAATCATTAGAGAAACAGGTTTCACCTATTTTTTATTGGGATGTTTATTTGTACAAAAAAAAAAGAAGGAATGTTTCAATTTCATAGAAATTCAGAGTCAATTCGGCAGAGATCACTGTAGTTCAATCGTCGAAGATCAGCATAGATCGCTGTAGCGTACATAATCTTACTCAAATATTAAGTAAGGAATTTATAAACTTCTTTTATTATGCTGCACTCAATTTTCTCATGCGAAACGCATCTAATGTGTCTGCAGTTGCCCCATGAAGGGGCAGACTTGGCTTGGCTTTGCCGGTGTGCAGACTTTGACATTGAATTGTGCAGTGCGACCAAAAACAAAACACAAAGCACAAAAAGCAAAAGAATCGCAAAAAGCAAATAGAAAAGCAACAACAAACAAAAAGTTGCATAAAGCGCATGTTGCACAATTGCGTGCCTCCGACTCTGCAGTTTGGCTACTGTCTGCTGGCAGCGCTGCCTCTGCCTCTGCCGCTGCCGTTGGCTGTGCCGCTGCTGTCGCTTCACCCTTGGCCTAGCTTTGACCGGCTGAGCTATGTGTGCATTAAATTAAACTGTCATGAGTGTGACAAGTGCATATGTTCGCGCCTGGCCACAAGCAGCAACAGCGGCCCACAAAAGCGCTTTAATTCAGCAAAAACATGCAACTTGCAACATGTTTCAGTATTAGTGTGTCTATGTGTATGATGGTGTGCGTGTGTGTGTGTGTCTGAGACAATTTAATTGAAGTTTGAGCAATTCAGCGCGTGGCACATAAACTTGAAATGCAAGTGCCCCAAAATTAATTATAAATATTATGGTAACACATGTCTAAGCGCCAATTACACATTAATCAATTGAATGCAGCCACAATCAACAGCAGCAAAAACAACAACAACAACAACAACAACAACAACAACGAGGAGACGTTAACTAATTGCATTCAATTGTTAAACAATTTTCAACTTTTATAATCTTAAAAAACAACAGAATTGAGGAGAATTTACAAATTGAAGCATTGCTAAGCTTTGCGTGACACGACAAATCATTTATCAATAGAATACATATACCACATATACATACATACATACATACATACATACATATGTGAACACATGTATGTATGTAGATGCCCTTTCCGTGCTAAACAGGCGCTGATTGATTATGCGGCATATCCTGGCGATGAAGCCATCAAATGGTCAAACAAATTGATGAAGACAAATTAAGCAAAACGTTGAGGGTGATGTCGGACTCAGGTGCCATCAAGGCGGGGGAGGGGGAGAGGCGGGTGTTGCGACTCACCTGCAGGAACATATCACCATCCAGCAGGCCGTGCTCGAAGGCGCCCAGTTCACGGGTTCTGTAGCCATCGTGAGCGTGTATGTGCGGCAGGACACCATTTTCCTCCTTATCCTTATGCATAACAACTGCAAAGAGAAAGAGAACGAGTGTTAGACAGAGAGAGAGAGAGCGGGATAGCAACAAAGCTTAAATATTTATGAGCTCGAAATTTTTATATTTTATTAACCATTAATATTTTAGTCCTATTGCTGCGCCATAAATAAGCCAGCTCGAAAACGCTTTACGCTTTACACAGACCCCAGCCGCAGCCATGGTTCCTACCAATTGGATACCATAGTTACTTCATAAAAATCCAATATAGTTATGTACATACATACATACTCGCTATATAGTCGACCATAATATACAATAAATATTTACAGCTGGCATGGAAAAGTACTAAAAATTGTTTATGGTGTCATTGTAATATTTTATGGGACTCCCCTCCTCTTCCCCCTCATATTTCCACTCCCTCTCTACTTTCTCCTCTGTCTCTCTAACCTATCCAGCGCCTGGCACCAGCTTTCATTCCCATACTGAAGCTATATACCCCACACTCACACTCACACTCACACCCACACCCCCAGACATACACCCTTAGGCAGTCGCCATTTTGGGGGTTGGGGACTTTCCCGTTACATACTTTCCTCTGCGTCTAAAGTTTTATAATAAATTTGTCACAAAAATTGATTTATGCGCGATAAACGAAAAATAAAAAAAAATCCAAAAAAAATAAAATGGCGTCCAACAACCAAAACTAAAGCTAATATATTTTCAGTGAGTTCTGTCTCTGGTTTTCGGGACAAAGTTTATAAGCAAATTTATATGCGACTTGAAATAAAATATGCCACGGCAGCTGATGTCATAAATTATGATTTTTATCAGCGCAAATGGAAATAATAATAAAAATGAGAGTGAAATAAAAACAAAAAAAACAAAAAAAAAAAATGAAGAATGAATAAAACCTAAAACCTAATTTACACCGCGACTAAGACTGCAAGACTAACGTCCAAGCCACCCCTGGTCTAGGGCCAACAACAACAACAGCTAGGACCACAGCAAGGACCACAGCAAGGACTACAGCAACCGCAGTCCAGTTACAGTTCCAGGGTCTCTCATTTCAATTAGCAGCTCCAAAGGCTGCGGCCTACCCCTAATGCTAGCACTCACTGAGCGATATAAATAGCTTAAAAATATATATATATTCATATTTTTATATTAAAAACTAATTTTTTTATTATATAAAATTATTAAATATATATTTATATTAAAACTTGTGTAAAACACTTTTAATTCCATTTCCCTTTAGGTTTTTCATGAAGCATTATCCCATAAAATTACTATTATTACTATATATAAATATATATGAAAGAATTTATTTTTTATTCTCTAGCTAAGTTTCTCTGTTATTTTTTCCAGTGTACTGAGGTTTGGCCATTACCTGGCTCGGCTGGCTCGGCTCGGCTCGGCTCTTCTAGCTAATCTGTGCGCTGCTTTAGCTTTTTATCAAATTAACAAAAGTGCCGCAGGCTTTGTGTGTGTTAGAGTGTTCATTTTAGCGAAAGTGCGATAAAACAAATAGTTGACCCTCTGTTGGCTGTCCGAGTGACGGCCTCACCCCCAGCCCACTCCTGGCCCAAAAGCGTTGGCTTTCCTGTAATGCGGGCCAAACAAATTGCATCATGTGCGTGCGATGGCTGCGAAAGCCTTTTAGAGCAACATTTTGTGGTAATTATTCATAATTTAATTAGGTTCAGTTTACATTGCGACTTGTTGTACTTCTTATTATTACAGTTATATTTTTTATTTTACCTTATTCCAGTGCTTTTTTATTGCTTTGGTTAAATTATTCACGTGCATAAACACATTTAATTAGGCTCACTAACTCAGTAACGCGGGATGGGGATTGAGGGTCTGGCAACAAATCTGAGTACATATCTGGGCGTGTTAGTTACTTTCTTCTTCTGGCGCCTGACCACTTAGCATAAGCCAAATTCGTACTGCCTAACTTAAACTGAAACTGTTTGACTGACCCTCGCTGCAGAGCTTAGAAAATACGCCATTTCAGCTGCGCTGCAGCTTAAGCTGAAATCCACCCCTCGCCATGTCCAAAGCCTCGCCGTCGATTTGGTGGATGAACGTAAATCTTGGAAAGGCGGAAAACGCAAAATCTCAGCGCGCAATGCACACGGAATCAGGGGCGGGACAAGTTTTGGGCGGGGTCCCGGGCTATACACATAATAATGGCGACGGCTAAGCCGAAAACCCCACCCAACACAATGCTGGCCAGGGAAAAGAAGGTCGGAAAACCGACGTTGCGACGTCGGAAAAGTGTGCGCGCAGACGACCCGAAAGATACATAGCAGCAACGTCGCACAGTGGGCTAAAATGCATGAGTCCGTGAGGCAATTCGTCATTATCTAAATCGGCACAAACAAAAAGTATCAAACACCCTTCAAAGCCCCCTGTGAACGTAGTGCTCTTTATTCATAATCTTTATTCTTTAATTATCTTAAATTACGAATATTGCAAGTGAAAATGTGCAAATGCCCCACTGTAAGTCGACAGCACGTCAGCTGCAACTGCTGCTGCAAAATGGCGACGACTGCTGCAGTAAGATACAAAGACGGCGACGTCGCGTCGGCAGCGCTGCCGGCAGAGGCGACGCGTCAACGCGACGTTGACAGCGATGCTAGCTGCGACGACTGCTGCAAAATGGCGTCAATTATGCGCTTGACGGTCGTTCGCTTGGGGGCTGTGATGGGGGCGTGTCCCTTGGCACGGCATGGCGCAAGCCATGAATAAAGTTTAAATTCTGACATTTTGGCAAATATTTTCCGTGCTCACAAACAAATATGTCATGGAAATGTCAAACTCATCAGCTCAACTGATTGAAAAACTGACAGGCACCAAAATGCTGGGCATTGTCTGACAAGAGGGAAAAACATAGCTTAAATGCGATATAGACAAACATTGAAAGTTCCCACATATATAGATTTGTATAACAGCTTTGAATAATCCTTTTTCTATAGTGTATGCTGATCCTTCCTTAATCCTCTATCTGTCATCTCTCCATAGAAAAAGACTATCCTGCGCTCAATATTCTATTTACTTTAAATAACTTCTACCATATAAGTTGGTTTATTATTTTTCAAATATCTTCTTCAAATATTCTTCAATTAGGTGCTTGAATTAGAATTCTTACAGTTCTTTAAACATGTGTTCCGTTGCTTTAAATTGAACTAGGCCTTTAGATAATGTACCTGTTGTTGTTGTTGTTGTTATTGTTGTTGTTTGCAAGAGGAAAAAATAATGTTTAAGAGTATAAAGAGATACAGAGTGAGAGAGGGAATGAAAATTCGACCTACGTAAGTCACGCAATGTTGTCTGGCGCATTCTCTTGCTTTAGAGCTCAACTCTTTGCCAAAACTCAACTCGGCCGAGCGGCGTGACAATCGAGAACAACAACAATTGGTATGGGTCTCCTTTCCCCTTCCTCTTTACACGTAGAGGTAGGACAGTCGTATTTAAAGTGCATTGCCTGACTGATTGCATGTCCGCCTGCGCCACGGCGAGCCATTGTCTGGCTATAGATTTTACCGGAGCCATCATCCATCCCCTCCGTGGCTGCTAATGGGCCTAAACTGGAGCAACGCACGAAAGTCATGTATATGCACGAAAAAATTGGCGAGTCTCGGAGCTTAGTATGTTTATAGGTTAAGAGCTGAGCCTTGGCCCCTTGGGCTATGCGATTCGCATAGCTCATGGCCATGAGCTCCATTAACAAACGCTTAACGGCAATTTTGATAATAGCATAACTGCCTGACCCAAGCGTACTTTTCGCCTTCGCCTCGTCCCCAATCGAAAGCATAAATAAATTTCTTAGCCCGGACAGGTGACCTTGTTAGCATAAACTGAACTGAACCGAGCTGAACGCTTGGGGTGTACTCAGAAATTGTTAAGCTCAGCCAAAAACTGTGCCCAAGCTCATATGACGCATTTGCAAGAGCTCGCCAGCTGCCTCACGGCGGCTATTGCAACTCGCTTCCCACGAGACCGAAGCTCAGAGAGAACTAGATCTCAATAACCTGTCGCTGCATAAGAGCCTTCCAGCCAGACTGGCTGGCGAATCTATTACAGGTCTAAGTCAAGCTAAATATATGCATATATGTATATATTTTTCATATTTTAATCATGTGTGGGAACTCTGGTTGGCAATCCACGCTTTCCCACTGCCTGGCTCCAATTACCAAAAGCGTCTAAAGTCAACTGCGACTCGTTACCAACCTTTGTCTGTCAGCTACTCAGATCTCCATTGTTTCCACAGCTCTGATCTATATATGTGTTTGCAATTCATTAAGAAATTAATAAATTAAAGCATATTTGATTGGTAATTAATCTGATTTTCAAATTTTAGCCCATTATCTTCACAACTCTGACCTACATATATCTGTCTTTGAAATGAATATATTAATTAGGAAATTTTATCGATAATTAAATTAAATTAGATTTATGATTCATAACTGAATTTATTATATTTATATTCATGAAATAATTTTTAGTATCAAGATATCGATTCTCCCTTTAGACTTGAAGTTCAATTTAGTTATTGGCCAATTTAATTGCTCAGTTTTTTTTTTTTTTTGGGAACGGGTTTCGTTATATAGCGGGCCTTATATAGAGGTTTCGTTCGATTGCGTGCAATCAGCATTTGGAATGGTTAAACAAAACTATCAATGAGAACATTTTAGTTCATTTTGCAGTTAATTACGCAACTCATCAATTAAGCAAAGCGGGCATCGGGCAGGAGCAGCAATAGCTGGCTGGCACTGGCAGGACCACAGAGACGTAACGAGTACATTAAAAATGTACAAATTGCGCGTCTTAACAATTATTGCTAGCCATAAGGCGCCAACGCTTGGCCAGCGTTTATGGCGTGGGTGGAAGAGGCGGGGGCTGCGGGCCAGGCCAAGACAATGGGCCATTAGCAGCGCGCTTTAATTATTTAGCTTCTTTTTTGCTGTCGTTGTTGTTGCTGGTCTTTAGGTGTATAGGAAAGCTGCTTCGCCAGCCTGGCGAAAATGAAAACGAACTTTGCTTTTCATTCATTTTTTTTTCCTTTTCCATTTTTTTCCCTTTGGTATAGAGAAAACTTGTTCGCTGTTTCGCTTTTGCGCAAGTCAGGGTCAACAACTGCCCCTATATAGATGCAGGACGTTTGGTGTCTGGCGAGCAACCCTCCAGTGGGCCATTAAATGTGTATACACATATATAAATAAGTACTGGCACATAAGCATAGAACAGAGCTTTATATAGGAAACTCTCTCCCACTCTCTCTCTCTCTCTCTCACACTGTCTCCCTATCTTTTTCTCTCTGCTGTTATATATAAATAGTTATATATATATATATCTAAACTTGTTTTGCCTGCTTCAATTAATTGCATTGAGTGCTTAAGTTTTAGAAATCCCACAAGCCGCGGCACACACATTTATAGCTCACCCCGCACACACACACACACGCTCTTGGAGGGGGATAGACTCTGTAGCCAGTAATTGTAAATTAAATGATCCTGATAATATCCGAAAAACATCTAGGCAAACAAATAAAGCCAAAACGTAAACAAACTTTGACCTGTGCCGCGACGTTTTGTCAAACCTCCTCCGGACAAACATTAGATGTACAATGACATGAATATATACATACATATGCCGGAGTATGTGTGTGTGTCTATAGACAGGACACTGGGCACTCACGGGAGCACACGGCGCAACGGTTCTGGTCCATTAACCCGTCGTCGTCATCGTCGTCGTCGTCGTCGTCGTTGTCTTTTTCGGTTCGGTCCAAATGCGCAAAGGAAACGCAGCGCGTGTCTGTTTTTAAACCAAGTGGTTGTTGCCCTCTAATGAAAGGAAACTTAGGATCATGTATTGACTTAGCCCACTGCAACGGGGCACGTGTCCTGGCTGACAGACTTGAACTGGCCGTCGCAACTGTTTGCGATTGCAATTAACGCCCAACTGCGTTTTGACCGCTAATTGTCAAAATATTTACTCGACTATTTGCCGTACTTGCTTGTGTCCAGCCACAGGATGAGCCCAGCCCAATGAGCTGGACGTGACACGTGAGTCACAAATGGCATACAAAGGGTCTGCGGGCAAGTCCTTTGCTGGCTGTGCCTTAGTTTCGCTTTCGAATTTCCCAACAATTTTTGCACTCACATTTAATTAATGCTCAGAGTGAGTACTTCATCTGCCTGACAAATATATATACATATCTACTTATGTATACACATATATATATATATATATAGCTCCCACAAAGGGCAATTAAATTAATGTCGTTAAGCACTGCGAAATGCCAATGAACTAAGTCAATAATAAAGCCATCAAAGCGTCCAAGTTCGTTCTCCTTTTATTGCATTGTTTTAATTAATTTAAATTAGAAACGAACGAAAATAAAAAACACGAAATACTTATGCTAAAAATTTCGAGAAAAGAAACAAAAACAAAAAACAACCCCCTCGCAGTATGTGTGCGAGTGTGTGTGTGTGTGTATGTTTATATGTATGTATGTTTGCTCATTCGTCTGATTCGATTTACCAGTCCCCAAAATTTTACCATTTCTCCATTTCCTATTCGCTCGGGTCTCACCTTTAATTCCTTTGCCAGGTGAGCGAGAAGAAAAAATATGAAAAACTATGAATAAAAAAAAAAATCGAAAGGAAACGTGACTTTATTTTATACTAACCTATTATATAAATATCTTTAAACTATGTTCCTTCAAAAGCACTCGGATTATGTTAATAATATTTTGATTCAATAAGATGAAAAAAAAACCTAAATATAATATCCTTGATATCTTAACGCTTAATATCTTACATTTTCTGCAGCTTAAAACTAATTCAGTAAAATTAACACTAACTAAAAATGAAAATGAAATGCGCCTTTCTATTTCTGTTTCTTTCCCAGTTCGACTTTAATCCGTCAACAGAACTAATTTCGCCATGTGCGTGTGTTTATTTCCAGTCTATATATATACAACTGTGTGTGTGTGTGCGTATCCCTGAACGGGGATCAGGACTAGAGAGACATTGATAAACAGAGAGAGTGAGAGAGACAGAGAGGGGGGAAAGAGGACGCCCCGTTGTGGCGTTGAAATTAGTTTTGAATCATTTATGAGTCATGTTTAGGGTCTGCCACCATTCAGTGGCAGCAACTCTCGCTGCCAATGCTAGCATAATCGATTTAATAGGCCGGAATGTATCGCACCGTATGGCACAAGGAGAAGAAGAAGAAGTAGAAGAAGACGTAGCCCAGTCAGCCATATGGGATGAGGTCTGAGATACCAGTTAGGAATGGGAGCTGCTAGCTTTAGTCCCTTGCCCATTGCAACCACCCTAAATGCTAGTTGCTTAAAAATGATGGCTCGTACTTACCTTGAAAATAACTTTTGGTTCTTAAATAACTAACGGACAGCCTTAGTATGCTCAGTCGATCCAGTTTGCTAAGTATGTTCTGCTCGAAGGGCAGCAGCGAGGCAAGCAGATCCAGCTCGGCATTGAGCCGCTCTCGATGCCGTTTTGATGGATTGCTCTTAGTGACGCCATCCTTGGGCGGGGGCTTCAGGCTGCAGGAGTAGATGAAGCAGAGAGAAAGAGAGAGAGAGGAAGTGAGTGGAAATGAAAACAAATTTCATGCATGTAAACGTTGAGTCAACCTTATAAGCGCAGCTGACGGCGTGAACTTGGAAGAGGAAAAAAAAAAAAAACGGAAAACGGACGAAAAGGTCAAAAACATTAATTGCAGTTATCAGTTACCCCAGAACAATGAGTACCAGGTAATAGGTAAGCCCGCCAGTAAACCACCCTCACAGCTGTAAGGCAGCTTGCGGGGATAGCCGCTCGATTAGGCCCGGCCACTTGATCTGTTAATTACATAAACAGCCCCGAAAATGGGCACGAATAACAACAATCTGTTGGCCTCCTTCCGCGAATCAAATCATAAAGTCCCACCACAAATTGGAGCACAGCAAATCTGAATGTCCAATTAAATGTCATAAAGAACAAAGGCGAACGTCCAAGAATCCCAGCCAAAGCCATTGTAAATCTAAATGCCATATGTGATATGATACCAGACCAGACCAGGCCAGACCAGACCAGGAATCCGCTCGCAATAAAGCTAATAAATGCAAAGAGTGCTTGAGTCTTTTATGATGGCGGGCGATTCCAGCTCAGTCCTCGAGCATCCAGCTCGCTTAAGTCAGCTTTATCTTGGCCGTAAGCGTCCAAAGTCGAGGGATTTGCCATTTTGATTGAGGATTTACATAGCTTGCAAGCATTCTATTCTTGTTGCTGTTCTTGCTGTGCTTTGGCTCTTGCTTATTTTATTGTTGTTGTGTTTCTGTTTGTGTTTTGTTTTTAATCATATTTTGTCTCATCATTTTCATTGACATTATTACAAAGTTAATTGCGGTTATTAAATATAATTACTGTTGTAATTTATGAGCGACCCCTTTCAGGGCCAACGTCAACCCACATAACCCGCTTGCCCGACCTCTCCCCTCTTACCCATTCATCCATCGTTAGACTCTTTTAAAAATTGTCGTTTTTGTTTTTGTTTTGGCTTTTTTTCCAATTTTTTTTTTTTTGTTTTGTGTGTGTGTATCGTAAGTACATTGAACATTTTTATTGTTTTGCGCTGTAGCTTGAATTTTTCAAAACTTTTTGCTTCGATACACACTCGCGCACAGAGCGCTGAGTACACTCAGTTAAGCTGAGCACGCTGCCAAGTGGCAAACAGGAGCAGAGACCAGGACTATATCGGGGATTGCACGTAAAAAGTTGAAATGTATTTAAGTTAATTGCTCGACATTTTTTGCCTCAGCTGCAGTTTGGCACTTTTTTTGAGCTGCTTTCCACGTAATTGTCAGTGGCATGTCCGTTCGGTGTCAACGCCAGGACGACATGTACTTCACATTGCTAAAGGACCTCCAATCCCCAGCTGAATGTACCCGATCCGGTTGCCAGAGCTAGGCGAGCGAGTGTATGTGTGTGTGTGTGTGCTTTGCTTGGAATGCAATGCTGTCGCCAAAGATAACACACGGCAATGAACAAAGTGAATCATTCATTCATATTTAAAGATCTAGAATCATGAACTCTCGATAAAATACCTCAAATAATACAAATGTCAAGTGAATTAGATACGATTTTCTGCAAAGTCAACTTACATAGAGTGAACTTTGTCTGGAATAGATATATTTATACACACACACAATATGAATAAATAAATAACAATAAACAAATAGTGAGTTCTCAACTGCTTTAATGGTTTCTTCTTATTTCTTCGCTTTTCGAAACTGTAGTTCATATCATACAAAAAGGACAATAAAGTTCAGAAGTCTAATTTTTTTTTTTTAATATTAGTCTACGTAAAAATGTATATTTAATTTATATTTGATATTATTTGATTTGATTTTACAAAATTACTATAAATTAATAAATAGAAAAATTAATTTTTTCCAAGATATTAATTAGATTCGATGGAGTAATATCCATTACTAAAACATTGACATATTATTCCAATAAGTTAATTCTAAGGAATGTTAAGATTCTAGGCTATTCATTTAAGAGTTTCTACTCTGCACAATAGACAAATATTTCCTATGCGCCGTCTGTCAAGTCGCGTACTCATATGCATACAGTATAGAGAATACTCTGAATCATTGGAATGAATATTAAATTCACAATACAAATCCATAAAGTCCCGCAAATGGCAAATAAACGTTAATTAATTTAATTAAATGCGAGCTCAGAACTTTGGGGCGATTACGAAGTAGGCGAAACGCAAAAAAGCAGAATTTAGAAAATTATTGGTGTCTGGCGATACGAAAAAAAAAAAAAGAAACAACCGAAAATGACGACTAAAGAGAGACGAAACTGAGGATAAACGACAAATCGCTGAAGGAGTGGGTGATTATATAGATGAGTTGATATTGCATGAGTATGATCAGAGACGATGATGAAACCGTTAGACGCATTGGAATGCAATTTGAATTCGAGCCTTTCCCAATTTCGAATGTCGAATTTCGAGTCAAGGCTGCAAATTATACTAAAGCGAAAGGCGAAAAACGTAAAGGATACAATACTAAATAACTTAACAGCAAATTAAGGACTACTCCTAATTGAGGGCATTGCGGCATTCGCCTGCAACGCGGCCGTCGAATAAAATGTATAATTTTCTTATTATCTATAAGAAGGCAACGGGACTGCAAAACTACATACAAACACAAAACAGCAGCAGAAGCAGCAGCAGAAAGAAATATACCTCGAGAGACGCTCTGCGAGGAGGGCATGTAATAAAATGAATTCCATAACCAACTTTCCCAAAAACAAAACAATGAAATAGTCGTGCCCGAAAAGCAGCAAGTAAGAGTGCTCCAGTGGGGTATGCTCGCCTAGAATATACCTCGAACTCTGCTAATAACAAGTTACGATTACTATCATACTAGCAATGCAATTAAATATATTTGGAATAGATTGGGAATATACATATATATTAATGCCCTTTAACTTTCCTTTATCCTGCCTTACAGTATACCTCATTTACAGTAGGTGCAGGGTATACAAAATACGAAAGAAGTGAAACGAACTGAAAGAAACAGAGCTTTTGTCTGCTGGGTTTGTTCTTTGGGAAAGTTTTCCTCAGGTGGGGGATAGACCATAAAACGTCGCTGCTAAAAATGGCGTACAATCCTAGCGAACAAACGATAACTGCATAGCCAGTACGGTACGGTCAGGTCTGGTTGGGTCTGTTCTGGTCTGGTGTGGTGTGGTGTGGTGTGGTGTGGTGTGGTGTGGTGTGGTGTGGTGTGGTGTGGTATGTGTGCTGGCCACAAGCTTAGCGAGAATTGTAGCGAGCAGAGCCCAACCTATTCTTGGCCCCAACCTCCGTTTCATTTTTATTTAGCTTCGCTCATTTCATTCCATTTTCCTGCATTATTTTTGCCATTTTCGTTTGGCTGCTTTTCTTTCTGTCAGCGCTCGCAATTTCCCTCATGTATTTTCGCCTTTCTCTCCTTTTTTTTTCGTCCTTTTTCCCCATTATGAAATGAATTGCTTTTAAAGAAATTACAATGCGGCAGCAACCAGAAATTGCCCCAAGGGCTGCCATTTGGATTTCGATTTCAAAAAAAAAGGAGAAAAAAAAAACAATGCGACGCCCACGAAAAAGAGGACGCAGTGTCCTTCAGCTGCTAACTCTGCAGCTCTGCAGCTCTGCACATTCTGCTTAAACTCAAACTGAGCGCAGTCAGATGCAACTGCAGCAGCTGTTGCTATTATTGTTCCTGTTGCTGTTGCTGTTGCTGTTGCATAGGTGTCAAGGGTCGACAGCACTGGGGCTTTGGGTTAGCCGGCATCAGGCGTCAGGCGTCAGCCAATTGTTGTTTTTGTTTCAGTTGATGTGTTTATAAACAAATGACACGCAATCCTTTGGGGTGTAGGCGGACCACTCAATGTGCATGTGTGTGTGTGTGTGTGTGGGTGTGTGTGTCGGCACGTGAGTTCAACTCGTTTTAGTTATTTTGCAAGCAACAGAATTACGCATAGCAGCGTTGATCTTTTTTGCATGCTCAATTTGGCGCCAAAAATCTCGACTTACGACAAACACACACACACACACATACACACACATGCACACACACACACACATGCACACACGCAACTGGCCAATTCATTCATACATGGTAATGTGCGCTCTCTTTTGCACTCAGCTAGCTGTCTCTATGCGTGCGCCACATTCTGCTGCGTGCCACAAAAGTGCAGCAATGTCGCTTCTGCCGCCGCCGTCTGGCAGCCAAAAACGCAAAGTAGCGTATCTCATGTCCGAAACAATGAAACAAAAAATTAACCGAGTCGCGTAGGCGTCGACACAACAACAGCAACAACAACTACAACAAACAGGGCAACAGCAACAAAAAGGCGGCCAGTTTTAGTGCATGGCACAATTGTTGCAAACTAATTGAATTTCGCATGTTATATTGAAGTTAATATTCCTGCATCTGCCTTTCAAGTGCAAGTGGATCAAAGCAGCCTTGGCAAAGGTCATTTACAACTGGGCAGCATATATGCTTTGTCATCAACGGAACTTGAAGTCAGGCTCTTTTCAGACTACAGAGCCTCGACATAAGCATATAGACTAAATAAAAGGGCTTTAGTTACGGCCAACTAGGAGACTTCATAACTTGTATTTGTGCATAAATACAAATATAATAAATACAAAAAAAATCCGAAACTAAAGTTACATCTGGCACTTCAAACTCAACTCATACACAATTGCAATTATTTAATCGAATAAAATGCTTTTGCGAATTTGTCCCTTTTTTATTAATTTTATTTATTGATTTATTGGAAGTCTCTTTCATATATTGGTTATACTTAAAACTGAGCTTCAATTCAGAGAATTTTGTGAGTTTTTTAAACTAAATATCAGCTTAGAAACCAAATGGAAAAACAATCAAAATGTTATCTAAACTTGAAACTTTAACTTTGAAAATGTTCGGTATATAATGTAAAGCTGATTGAGCTCTACTCAGCTCGACATTCTCAATATGAATAATATACATATATATCCGTTTATACCTTATGGCGTCTGCCACGCCTTCTTCTGGCTATTACACACATCTCAATAAAACCATTAAGGAAAAGTTAGGAAACGTAATTTAGATAGAAATATTTGAAATGCATTTTAATTCATATGACTCAGCATTTGTGGCATATTTTATAGGGTCAGCTTGGAATGGCATTTTGATTGTTTGGTCTTTCAATGAATGTCACTTTTAATTGAATTTGCATGCACAACAGCAGCAGCAACAGCAACAACAACAGCAACAACAACAGCAACAACAACAGCAACAACAACAGCAACAACGACAGCAACAACAATAACGAATAAGAGCCGAATTGATGTTCATTCTGTGAAATGTCAACAGCGTGAAAATGTCAAAACAAAAGTTAAGCGCCATTTAAAGAAGCTGTCAGCGAACAAAACAGAAAAAAAACATGAAATTCAAATTGCTACCGTTGCAGTTGCAGTCGCAGTCGCAGTCGCAGGGGCCACTTAAATGGCCAACAACAACAACAGCAACAACAGCAGCAGCAGCAGCAACCGGGTGAGACAACACGTTGACTTAATCTATGGATCCACTTAATGGATCTGCGCCAAATTCACGCATAAATTTGCCATTGAGTCGGGTGAGAAAAGCGTAGCGGCTGAGCTGTTAAATTTAACGAGCAGATCCTTTTCCCTGCTCTCCACGGAGCTCAGCTCATTAATTTTGTCAACTCGCAAAACAAAAGCCGAAGAATCGCAGTAGCTGCCCCCAGACGCAGGCGAACTACAAAACGATCGAACTGCGATAAAAAACAAACAAACAAACAAACAGACCAAACCAAAATAAACCGAAAAGATGCTGCGCGCCAAGTGAGAAGGAGACGGAACACTTAAGACTAAGGAGCAGCTCTACATTTCCCAAGACCCAGCTGGTCTGTAGGCGCTACAGCTGCCGAGTTCAGGACCCCGCGCTAATCGTCCAACTAAACCAAAAATGAATAAAAGAAGAGTCAAGAACATTATAGTCGACTGAATAATACTCGTTTCTGAAACAGTTACAATTCATTCAAGATTTGTATTTATAGCTAAACTATAATATTTATTTATTAATCTGCGGAGTAGTCAATAATAATAGAGCAGATCCAATAGAATAGAGATGAAAGACTCCAGGTTCGTATTCCCAGAAGGAGATGAAGACAGGTGCAACGTAAAACTAATATACCCCACTGGAACTTAGTGAACCAGTATGCAGAGACACGCCGAACCTCTAACCACACGGGTACCCTCTCAATGGCCAAGCGAATTAAGTTGTTAACGCATTATTTGCATATTTCGAATCGGTGGATGCCACATTAAGATGCCTTCATTTGCATATTAATTGTGCAAAACAATTTTAAGAATAAGAGAAAAAGGAGCCAGGGTAACATTCAAGTGACAATCGAACAAGCGGCCAGCCAGGCAGCAGACCTGTTGGCAGCTTCCTTTAAGGACTGCCCCTAATGAAGTGATAAATGTTTTAGCGGCAGACTTTAAAGAGAGGATGCCCGCAGATGAGCTATCAGATACTCTAGCTATGCGAACTTACAATGACAACTGTCAATAATATGTTAAATACGAAATTTCGTATTCCTCAGTAATGCATTCGCTACGATGTTAGCGCTAGAGTTATCGATAACAAATCAAAGGCCATTTATGTAATATAAACAACAAAGAGGAGTATTGTAATTTAATAATCAAATGTGTGGTTTTATAGAAATATATACGAGGATATACAGGCTTTTGTATAAATATATTGGTTTAGTCTACGAAATAACGAAATATGTATATGTATATATGTATAATATATTACGTTCAAAATAATGATAAAGATTAAACATTTTTAATGGCAATGTTTGCCAAATTGCTAGATTTATCAATTAAATAAATTATAAATAATGGAATATAATTGAATGTGATGTATCTATTTATTTATAGTAATAAATAATAAATATTTATTGTAAGACAAGAAATAAAATTTCTATAGAGTTTGCCATAGCGATCAAATATCAATCTAATGAAAAACTGTAATTGTGGAGGAAAATTTTCTTATCACATTTCTTTTACAATGCAAAGTCCGACTCTGTCTGACGGAATGTGTTTATCAGAATGTTGATCAAATTTACATTTGGTGGGATATATCTACAGATATCTTTATATATATATATATATATATATATATATATATATATATATATATATATATATATATATATATATATATATATATATATATATATTAAGATATATATACTATATGATAAGCTATGTTTTCTTGGTGAAAATAAAGTTAAAGAGCTTTTCGAATCCCATTCACCAAAGGCCTTTTATAACTAATGCAGGTTAAAGGAACACCTTTTGCTTAATATGAGCTTTTATGATCTGGACAAAAGGCACTTAAGAATTATTTGTGTGCAGGCCGAGTACATAAATATACAGTTACAGTTCTTAATATGTGCAGTTGTTGCTATTGTTTTGGTTTTCTATTTCTTTTTTTATGATTGGCCCAACATCTGTGAAGAAAGTTGCGCACAAGAATAACGTCAACTATGCCAGCAACAATAACAAAAGCAACAACAATAACAACAACAACAGCAACAACAACTTGGCAAAGGCAACTCATTTATTTTATCGATTAAACATTTTTGCGATTCGCGCAGCGGAATCTTGAACGAGCCGGGCAACATTTTTTATGTGCGCGCTTGGAAAAATGTATCTACTGACACAAACACACACACACGGTCATACATACACACACACACACGCACACACACACACATATATAGTCACACACAAATACATAGATACGGCGCGACATCAAAGCGTTTGGCAAAAGCAACTTTGAAAACCTTTTGACAGCTGTGCAGAGGGCAAAGCAGAGGGTTGGCTGTGGGGGTAGATGAGGAGCAGCTGCTGCTTAAGGTAGGGGTTGGTGGGGGTTGGCCGCTTTTGGCAGCCTGTGGGCGCGGTCTGTTTTCCACTCCCGCCACCCACTGCTTTAGCCTAGCCGCTTCTTCATTTTTGGAGGCGTCTACAGCGATGTATGTGTGAGTGAGTGTGTGGGTGTGTGGGTGTGTGGGTGGGTGGGTTAGTGATGAGCTGTGCCCAGTCACAGCTCGTGGCGCATTTATTTTGCGGGCCATGTTTTTGAAGCTATTCATTTATTCATGGCATAATTATAAAAATTATTTTTGATTTCAGAAAAGACGGCGAAAACCGTAAATGAATTTTCTGTTTTTTATTGCAATTCCCTGCCATAGGCAACAGCTATGAAAAGTATCACCTGTCCGTAATGAACAGAACTGAACAGAGCTGAACTGAGCTGAACTGAGCTGAACTGAGCTGAACTGAGCTGAAGTGAACTGAACTGAACTGAACTGAATAACACGCCCTACTCAAACGCTCCACTTCAGCGCACACCGCGGAGTTGCCCGATTCCTGGCCAGGTCCTGGCGTCCTGATCCTTTGGGGTGGATTTTTATGAACGCGTTGGCTTAATTCAAAAATTCTTCAGTTTTGGTCAGCAGAAAAACAAAAAAAAAAAAAAAATAAAAAACATGTTTTACTACATATGTATATTTAAACTAGGCGCGTTTCAGGCAGGTGGCTTATGGATTAAGGATTGAGGATTGGCCCAACTGGAGTTCACTGACACCCCAGCCAAACGTCGAGTCAATGCAACTCATCAGCTGCTCGAGTTGCGGCCCATAAGTTGACATTAAGAACTGTTCAAATTGTCAGCCCAAAGCGTTTTAGCACCTTCTAACATGGCCCAGAGGGACCCGAAGAGAAGATGTGTGTGTGTGTGAGGGGGGGGCAAATGGCAACAATGTTTAACCAAATGGATGAAAATTAAAGTGCGCTACGGTAAAGAAAGAAAGGGAGAAATGGGGAAAGAAAGAGAGAGAGAGGACCATTGACGACTGTTGAAAGTGAGGCAGACAGCTGTTTGGCGCTTTTAATGGCTGCCACGCCTACCCCCAGAAGGCTGGGCATATGGAGCAGCACTATTTAGGCTTCGATACGCTGCATTACGCAATGGTGTTAATTACACACACACACACACTCAGATAGAGCGAGAGATACATTGCTAAGGCTCCGACTAGATAATCGCAATTGTAAGTAAAACAAAAGCTTGGGAAAATCGAGACAGTGTTTAACCAGTGGAAATCAGTTAATCACAGCTGTCTACACTCAGAGAAAAATACGTGAAACTTTAAAAGAAGTATATAATTAACAAAAAAAAAAGATTAAAATACAAAGCTTTAATCGATATTATTTGTTTCTAAATAAATTTACTGTCATTTAACTTAGATATACGATTTATATTCCATATAATTTAAATCTACAATTTATATTCATATTTCTATAAAAAAACGAACTATAAAAAAAATATTTAAAGAAAAACAAGTGACAATTGCCGATAATCAAGGCAAATCGAGTTAATTGTCTGAGTAGCAATTAAATGAATAGTAACTGGTAATAGCTATTATAAATTATCGACTAGTTGCTAATTATAGCTGGCCTGTGGAGGACATTAATTAAAGTGAGTAATACGAAATCGGGTCAATAAAGAGGTGTACGTTACATATAGAACTTGGCAGAAGATAAAATCTAATTCAAGAATTGAAATATGAAATACGATGCATCCACAATATAAAAAATAAAACTAAGATTATATTGATTCAAATTCAATATTAAAATTAGTAAAAAATATGGAAAAGTCTCCCACATAATATGAAGCTCAAAGAAATAATAATAATAATAATAAAAGTATTCCAATATATCTTTGACTGAATTCCTTTGTACTGAATTAAGCGGAGTCACTTTGCATGAGTTAACGCAAATAGTTGACCTTTGATCCACGGCCGAATAGTTAAATATGTAGATAAGAGTAGGCTCACTAGGTTAATAAACTGCATTATAAAGATGTGTTTTGTGTTGGGCTATCTGTGAGTGATATCACACCCGGTCTCACGCCCGAGCAACTGTAATTAACCGAACAGCACGGCGATAGCTCTCTGGTATACTTTTAACCCCATATGAACTCTTCAAAGACAAAGCAGAGCACTCGGCGTCGGCGTCGGCGTCGGCGTCGGCGACGCAGGCGCAACTAATGAGCAGCAGCAGGCAAAATGAAGGGGTGGAGAAGGAGGGCGGATTGGAAACTGGAACCACCACCATAGGCATTGGCCAACTGTTGTCTATTCGTTTGGTCCAATCCCCACCCCCCACAGCCTTCGTTAGTCCTTTGGTCAATTCGCCGACCGAACTTGAAGTAAAACTTCGCTGTGAAAATTTATGTGGTGCTCTATGGGCTAGCCTCGGTCGACAGTGGCATTGGCATATGGTCAGCTGGTCCGTTGGACCGCTGCCCTGTTAGTCCGCTGGTCCGCTGACCCTCCCGAAAACGTGGAAACATATGTCAGGCGCTGCATTGTGGTTTACAATGGGAGAAGGGCATTTGTAAAATATACGTTTATTTATATGTGGGAAGCTATTTATCGAACAGAAATGAAAGCAACAGAAATCATTTATCATAATTGTGAAAAGTTAGTTTCAAGTTAGACTTGGAGTTGATATTCCATTTGTGCTTATAATTAAATATTTAAATATAATTTAAACTTAATTCAAGTTTGAGCTAATGCAATATACTGTGAAAACTACTTAAGTTTCGATTTGTGATCGTATTTAGTTTAAATATGATTTAAAATATATAAAAGTCTTAGCTAAATAAATATTCTGCAAAATTGAGTAAAGTTCAGTTAAATTTCAATTTTGTCAAAGAGTCGATATTAAATTTCCTTTTATATTTCACTTTAGTCTAATTTAAACCACATTAAGTTCTCCGCTAATTAAATATATTTTGTGGACTGTAAGTAAATTTCGTTTGAATTTATATTTGGCCTAGCGAGAATTTTATCTGCTGTTAGACCCATTTCGAAAAGTTTAACAAGCGCTGGCAACTTTGCTATATAACTCAATCAAGTTGCACAAAATATGAACGCTTGAACTTTAAAGACAAGCTCCGTGGCCCCTTTGTATGCAAACAACAGCAACAACATGAATTGTGGCAACAGCTAACTTGGCTAATTACAATTTCTAATGGCAACAGAGGGGTCCTGCACCACTTGCTGCAATCAATAACAAGCACAACTCAATGCAACAACAATAATAGTAACAACAACAACAACAACAGCTCGCTGATAATCAATAAAGCAAAAGCAGGACTCATATATCCATAACAACCAACAAGTGGAACCAACCAGCCGATGCCGCTGGCCATGGAGCCAATGCTGGAGTTAAAGTTGCAACTTTGTGGCTCTTGTTGCAATTGTTTTTTGCTTCTCTGCTTCTTCTACTTGTTTTTGTTGTTGCTGTTATTGCTGCTGGGGTTTAAGGGAATTCGGCTGAGGTGGGCCTGTACGAACTTTAACTACTCGTGTTAATTGTTGGCCCTCGATTGCAGCGGATCAGCCTTGCATGGCCAGCAATTAAATGTCAGGCAATTCGTTGAGTGGTTCGATGGATGGCTGCAAGGTGGGTTTGAGTGTCCTCTCCTATGCCCGCCTGCAAAAAATATATTCTTTACTGTCCTATGAAAATATAACAAAAGTTTGAAAAGAAAACAATTAAATTTCATAACAATTAAATTTGTTTTGAACTGATAAATAAATTATACATACATAAACTACGAATATTTTTAATTTCCTTAGTCATCAAATCACATACATTTCATATTATTTTCATTTGCGATATTGCCAATATTATAAAATATTAAAAAATAAAGAAATAAATGCAGATTTTCAAATATGCATATGTATTATGATAAGTATATACATATGTATATGGAGATATCACATCAATTTATAACAGGTTATATTGCTTGTTTATTTGCTTTAAATCGACTTGAGTTTTCTATTCCTTCCTTACTTCTGTTTCGCTTCATTTCTTTAATTCTCTTCTACTATCTATTCCATTTTTATTTTTTCAAATAAGTTTTTGTTATACTCTTTATTCCTTAAAAAATTTTTATTCTAGTTTTCATTCACACATTTTAATTGTATCAGGGTTCAATAATATATCATAGTGAATTGGGTCCCATCTGCCCGTTTGGGCAAATAAAATACCGCCTAGGATTGGGGATATAAAAAAGTGGGAAGTATTTGCTCTGTACATATTTAATCTCCATACTATCCATGATTTAGCTTGCGCTCTTTGTTGATATATGAATCGTAAACATATTAAACAGTGTTGCCACCTTTTGATGAAATTTTGTGAAAAAGTCAAACAATAAAGCTGAAGTTTTTAAGGGATTTCTTTTTACACATAGTCCAGTGTTTCGTGTACCTCGTGACAATGATTATTTTTATTGTATTCTTCCATAGTGCCAATCATATTTTAATAATTTTTTGGCAGCTCGTAGTCACGGCAATATTTCTTCTTCACTTACATATATCAGTTGATTCGTAAGAATAAGAAGACTATATTTTGTATCGCCAATATCAGAAGCAAGGTTATGCAAAAAACGTTTCTAATAATGAACATTTTATTTTGTGAATCTTCACAGCGCTCCCAGATCCATTACTAAAATATTTCATGCACAAATTGGTTAAGTGGGCAACCTGCAAGTTTACTGCATTTGTAATAACTGGAATAATATATTATTATATATATTATATATTATATCTCTTCTTGTCTTATCATTTAAGTCTTTTCGCAGTCAGCAATTGGATTTTCAAAATAGCCAGATTTGACGGGAAAAAAGCTGATTTGGCCAAACTGATATTAAAATAAATAAACCAGTTCAATCCCTTGTTCTGATCATAAACTATATCGTTTTAAGAATCCACAAGCACAACTGTTAGAATAAGTGTGAGGTAAATGATATATATGTTCTATTAAATTTCCAATATGTATGCAACTTGGGAACTTTGCAACACTGGATTCTAGTGAGGATTGCTCACCATGTGGCGTATGTGAAATATTTGTTAAGTGGTCGCAGCCTGGCGACAGCTGCCGGGAAATGCTGATGGCTTGCAAGGATCGCAATTAAAATAGCGCTTAAGTTGTTTGGACAGACACATTTTGATCGTTTCATTAAAAACAGAATTTCTAGAAGAGCGAGCGACGAAGACGTTGCAGGGCTGTATAGGGCAGGCGGAGGGGCACTGCACTGGCACTTCACCTGGCCGCGCTGCCACTAATTGCAGGTGTGCATGGCAAGGTGACAATTTTGCGTCAGTCGAGCGAGCAACGCGCTAGCCAGTTCAACACACCATGACTCGAGCAAGAGAGAGAGAGAGAGAGAGTCGGCAGGAGGTGGAGAAGCAGGAGTACGGAGGGGGTCATTTTGGCGAGAAGTAATTGTTTTTTAAGCCCACCACAAGCGCTGCAAATTATGCGCGCTGCCTGTCGATGGCTGCACAGCAATAATAAAATTATAAAAAAAAAATGCAAAACAAAAGTGTTATAAAGATGACGAATACGATATACCCTTCTAACCATATGCAATAAAAATGAAATTATATATAATTGTGATATAAATCATAAATATTTTATTTAAATATTATAATGAATATTACATTTATAAAATCATTATTAGTTAATGAACAAATTTTTAATATTAAAAAATATATATATGTAGTAAACGTATTGAATCAAAATTTCTGCTTACAGAATATATTGAAATTGAAATCCAATGTGCTATCCTGTTGATCGAATTTACGCAAAAATTCAAAAATAACTATTGAAGTTTATTTGAGTGTAGTAGCTCAGAGTGCGGGTCTATAACTGAATAGCTGAATATACAAAAAATCGACTTCAATAGAGAATGTTAAGATTGTGTTCTCTTGGGGACCTGCAGTGCATAGGTTATATATATCGACCCTGGTTAGCACATATCATATAGGGTATAACAATAAAGAAAACAAAACAAAAGAGAGATAGACAGAGCGAGCAAGAGAGATGAAGTGATAGAGAGAGAGAAGGAGGCAACAAAAAATTAATAACTTTGTCGCTATCTTTGGACTCGACCGCTGTTGCTCTCCCGCTGCTGATCAGGTGGGGCGCAATTATAGTGCGCAGTTGGGGGCGTGTCTTGGCAGCAGCAGCTACTGCAGTAATTTTTGCATCTTTTATTTTATTATTATTATTTTTTTTTTTGCTGCTGCTGCTGCTGTTTACAAGTTAAGTACACAAAATTATCAGAAATTATATGCACTTTCGGGTCAGGGGGAAGAGTCGATTTGCGCCCCAGCGATAAGGCGGCAATAGGGCAAAGAGTGTAAAACATAAAGTCGAATGGAAAGAGTGGAGAAGAGTTGTGCCAGAGGCAGCACCATGAAAAGGGCCACCCCGTGCGGCTTCTAAGGAGGTACTACTGTAATTTCACGCAACTCTGCCGACATGCATAATATTCATAATTTCCAGTTTAACACGCATTGCGTATACGCAGCGTAAGACAGCACCGAGATTAATTCATTCAATTCCATTTGAATAGAACATATAATAAATAAAATAGTTAGAAGAATAATCATTTGTTAATATTAATTATTCTTGAATCTTTAATTATCACATCTGGATACTTCCTGAAATTATAATGATAGCAAAAATTGTTTGAAAAATAAACAAATTAGTTTTTAATATAGATAATCCAGAGTCTGGCATAAAGAGGCCCGTTTTTGTTGTCTATTATCTAAGCCAGTGTTTCATTTAAAAAAATTTCAATTCACAGATTTCACAGATAATATTTCAAGTATTTTTACATTTTGTACTATTACAAAATGTTTACGTGAAATATCCAAAATGTAGATATTAACTTCACATTTGATTTGCATTTGTATCAATTCCGTATTTTCAGTTATTGTCGCCCTCACATGTGAATCGCCCAGAATTTAGGCAGGGTATTAGCTAGTCGAATACAGAAACGGAGATGTGTCCCTGTTTTCTTGAGCTATAACCTCTTGAGGCATAAGCCTCATATTGGATAAGAGAGCGCAGATGCCCCTCTGTTGTAGCATATACGTAGGCAACACCAGTAGCACTGATGCGCCGTTTGTGGCATCATCATTTATCAGTTGCTGGGCCCAACAAGCCGCAGATTGATGAAAGAAAAATAAAGAGGCCGCACTGACTTTGCAACGATTGATTGAAATCTTTCGGCTTCATTGATTGAAATCTCTCAGTGAGCCCTGCGGTGGCTCTGCTCCCGGTTGGTTATGCCCCAGCACTCACCTTTTGCCGTTGCGTCGCCTTCGCTTGGTGGCGTAGACGGTGCCCAATTGGCTCATTGCAAGGGCGGAGTTCGTGATGGTCGCCGTTGTGAATGGTTTTTTTGTTCCGTTTCTTCTTGATTTTTTGTTTTTTTTTTATTTTTTAATTTATTTTCCTTAACAGACACTCACACTCTTTGCAACGCTGTTGCAAGTTTTTAATTGTTTTTTATTTATTTATTCAGCTGGAGTCCTGCTGCTGCTGCTGCAGGAACTCAGCTGCTGCGGCAACTGTTTTGAATTCGTTTCTGCCTTTGACTTTGCTTCAACATTACGTCTCACATTTTGTTTATTTGCATTAGCTTTCTATTTGTTAAATATTGCACGTCTTCTTTTTGTTGATTATAAAATTTGCTAGAAATATGGAAAATGAAATTGCTTAAACTGTTTGCAGAAAAAAGTTGCAAAATACTTTTAAATAGTGTGAAAAATTGTGAATTTAACTGTTGAAATTACATGAAATTTAATTAAATATGTATTCAATTTTTATTAATTTGTAATATTCTCATATATTATATTTATATAAAAAAAAGATCAATATCTTTAAAAGAAATAAATTAATATAGTTAAAAATTCATTTAAAAATGCATATTAAAATGCCAGCATAAATATTTTTCACAATTATTTGTAATGCAATTTCGATCTGCGTCGCAATGCTAAATAGTAGAAGTTCGATTGTAAAATTGATTTTGTTTTTGTTTTTGATTTTATTTTATTTTTAATTGTAACACTTTTGCTTTTCACTTGCACGCATTCGCAATATTGTTGTTGATGTTGTTGTAGGTTGGTTGGTTTAGTTAAGCGTTGTTGGTGTTGACGCTCGATGACGACGCCAACGACGCATGCAACAAATCAGCAGGCCAAACGCAAACGTAAACGCAAACGCAAGAACGGCACGCAAATCACTTTCAAAGCTCACTGCGGAGGCGTCGCAAGCGGCAGAGGAGACAGCGGCGACAGAGGCGTCGCCAGAGCTGTCAGAATGACATTTAGAAGTGAGGCGAAGTAGAGTGAATGACCGCACCGCCGGTAAAAAAGCAAAATTGGCAGCACTCTGCACTTGCACTTGTCTTGTCTATGCTATGCAAAGCTGCTGTTGCGTGTGTGGGTGAACTATGTCAGCCGGACAGGTGGGCAGGCGGGCAGGCGGGCAGACGGACAAGCCAGGCCAGACCGGCACGCAGGCACACTGTTGAATTTGTAGGGTATCGCGTGACAGACAAGAAAGTGTAACTTAGAAATCGAAATTTAAAATTGCAATTCTTTTATTCGAATTTAATTTATCCTTGTTTTTTCAAAATTTTTCTCACTTTTTTCACATGCGTTGAGGCACGCACCTTTTCAACACTGGCACTGATCTGCTCCGCCAGACGAAGCGCCAGGCGCTGGCTGTGGCGTTGGCGTTGACGACGACGACGGCGACGGCGACGGCGGTGAGAACCGTTAGCACAGTTAGTAGCGACAGCGACTGCACGCGAGCGGCAGAAACGAGTGAATATGTGAATACGCGGCCCAAGCTCAGAGCTGGAAACGTTGACGACGCTTGAAATGAAATGAAACAGGCTGTGCGCTGTTCTCCCTCTCACGTACGCACGCTCTCTCACCAAGCAACTGTAAAGTGCCGACGGCGTTGACCGTTGCCGAAAAAATATTCTTTTGTTTTGTTTTTGCTTCTATTCTTTTTGTTGTCTTTGGTTTTTGGAATTACGCGAGCGACGACTCTCGTGTGGCTCAGTGACTGCGCGGCCACGTCGACGCTTTGAGAATCCAACAAGAACTGAAAACGAAATTGGAAAAAACCAGTCCTGGTTGAAACGTTTTGGCATTTGGAACACGTCACTGCGCTCTGCCGTTTGCTGTATGTTGTGCGCTTTCCAGTCGTCCTGGCAACGCGATCATCAAGCGAGCGCCACTGTGTGCGAGTGAAATCGAGCGAGCAAATACTGCCCGTTCCATTCCCAGTGTGTCGCTACGTGCGCGCGCCTGGAAAGTACCAATTGCAACAGCCAATTATGGAAGCGTGTGCTTTGTCTCTTTCTAGCACAAGCTGTTCGCTGCTTGACTTTGCGCTCAAAGTAAATGGGGCGTGTACTCACCAACACTTACGCACACACAGACACAGCGTGTATTGCTGACTCGCTCTATAGCATTATGGCATGTGCATACCGCTGTGTATGACTGTGTGTGTGTAGTAATTCATTATGCTGTAATTAAAAGTTTTTTTCGAGCATTTTAAGCTGGGACTTTATTGTTGGTTATCATCTTGCCAGCATCGGCTACTCGCTCATTGAACGAGTACTTTGCATCGACTGCATTCATAAACGATATATTTATGCTTATAACTAAACGAAAAACTTCTTTTTCACTGTCAGTCGCTCTCAATAAAGAGACAAATAACAAAGAGCACAAAGAATGAAAACATAACACAACATTTGCGGCATTGTCACTTATCTCAATGATTTATTTATGTCACTTCGACGACGACAACTACAAGACTCAATTCTTGGAAGAACAAAAAAAATAAATAAAATAAAAAAAAAAAAAACCAAAATGTCTGCACTCAAGGGAGCAGAACAGGAGATCTGTGCAGGATCAGCAACAGCAACTAAAATAACGCCATATGTCCACATGTAACCGCAGGCACTCATAACAGATGGCACAGCCAATAAGTCAGACTGAGAAAGGGAGCATATGTGAGCTGTAGTTGGCCCCTCTCTCTCTATCTTCCTCTATCGCAAAAAAAAAAAAAAATACACAGAGCCAAAAGAGATGCTCACAAATACAACTAGCTATGGAGCAGTTGATAGTTTCATTGCTTTTCGTAGTCTAATGCAAATTTAATTTTTAATTGAATACTTCATTTCTATCTTAATTGTTTTCATAACAATATGTCCTTAATAGATAATTAGTCACTGAGAGTACAAATATTATATGGTAAGATCCGATTAAAAATTGTCAAATACATGCAACAAGCATGCATTTGTTATATATTCACTTATTAGCGTCTATAATAAGATAGTCTAATAAAATACAAATTCTTAAACGTGGCTAATTCGTCTCGGCTATTGATGCAGAGCGCAAAAAATATATTTATGCTTCTAAGAATATCAAATATTTTAAAGAATTAATTTTATTTTATTTAAATTTATGATATGTATTTAATGTATTCATGAAATTATTTACTGCTCAATGAACTTGGTAATATAATAATAAACTATTTCATGTTCTTCTCAAGTTTTATGTTTTTCTTATAAATCACAATAATAATTAATATTTAATGTAATTATATTTTCATCAGGTTTCCAAATTTCACAATATTTGACTATTATGAGCAGAGATTTATATTCACTTTGATTAACTAAAGTTTTTAAGTTATATTTCAAAATAACAGTAAAATGTAATATAATTAAAGTATTTATAATGCATCTATACAAAAAGTAATCCTTTATTGACACTAACTTTGATAATAATTAAGTTTAATTAAATATAAATAAAATGTAATTAAAATATTTGGACTCCAAAATTAGTTAATTAACGTAAATGTTCTGTGCGTGTTGAATATATCATATAGTTATATAATTCAACTGATGGGACTACTTGTCGATAAAAATAGTTATTAGAAGCATTAGTGTGGGGGCATTAGGGGCGTAGATTGTCAATGAACACAAGTTGTCAACTAATTATTGAATACACTCGTAGTTTTTCGAATAGTAAATATATATCTATTATATGTTATATTCCATTAGTAGATTGACTCTAGAATATTATTCGTTTACTAGAAAGATAAATCCATCAATAAAATACATTTTCTATAGTTACATTTGGTGCTTGCAGCTAGCTGATGATCTACGAAAATTCTTCTCAGTGTTTAGACTGTAACGTAAAGGCTGCGAAGTAAAGAATAAAAGGTGTCTGAACCGAATCGAACCGATGGCAATTACAATTGCGTGCAGGTTTCGCCAAGTTGCAGCCAAATGTTTATCTCTCGCCGTTCGTCTAGTCGAAGGGAGTCTTGTTCCGGGCTTGTGAATTGAGGTGGACTAGGCATTGGCTATTGGGTATTGAGTATTGGCTATTGGGTATTGGCCATTGGCTATTGGGATTGGACAGAGCTTAAGAGCTGCGCATGCGCGAATTCCCGCTGAGTAGACGGTACAGAAAAACAGAAGGCAAATGGCAAAGCCAATGTCAATCGCCGCCACTAATAAGCCGACTGCTATGAAGTACACTCGAAGAAATACTCAAGAGCTTCCTAATTAAATAAACACGTTTTAATTATTTTGGTTTAGGTTTTATTGCAATATAAAGTATATCAACAAAGAGAATATTATAATCTTACTTAATCGTTCCAATATTGCAACGATATATATTTTTTGGCGAGTGCAACTGCAACTGCAACTGAAACAGCTGCCCACTCACCCTTTGCATGCTGCCGATGCAACAACGCCAGCCAGCACTTGCAGCTTATCAATTTACGCTTCGACTTTGACTTTGACTTTGACTTTGACTTCGACTTCGAAGTCGACTCTGGAGACTGGACAGTTGCAGGTGCCTTTTGGCATTACCCAGCCCAGGTCGCAGTCGCAGCATTTCGCTTGTCGTCTTCGCATATCAATTTCCACGACGATCCCTTGTGCAGACAGCCAGACGGACAGAGGGGCTGGCAGACGAGCTAGTGTGCAGTCTGTGTTCGAGCCAAAGTCGTGGTCGAGGTCTTCAGTTGTTTTGAGGAATTATGTGTTTGTATAACTTTTTGCCGCAAGCACTTAATATGCTCCGGAGTGTCAGCTATGCCCCTTCCCAGCCTAATTTCCTATAACAAGTTTCTCATTACTCGCGCGACTTTTTGTTTCTGTTCAATGTGATATCTTTTGGGCTCTGTGCTGGCTGCGCTGGGGTACAGCCGGGGCAGCTGCCCGAACGTATCAATGTCAAAGTTGATGGCTGGCGATGCAGATCTAGACAAGCGCTATAATTTGCCAATTAAGTGGCTCATCGTGCTGCCCCGCGATCCCCGCTATCGGATCCCTATCGGGCCACAGTCAAAGGCTGACGACATTAGCGCAACAAACAGACAAAAAATGTTAAAGACCAAAGAGTTAAAGAGGCGCGTAGGCAAAAAAAAAACACAAACACACACACACACAGTTTGTGTGTGTATCAATTAAATGTAATTATTAGGCAAACAGCATTAAAAAATACAACAAATAAATAGCTAAAAATGTAAAAACAAGCCAAAGCCATAAAGGATACACAAAGTGCACATTTAATGGCTGCCGACGACAATAAACAAATGTTTACCTTTGTCAGATATGCACCACACATACACACATACACACATACAAATATATATACACACACACACACACTCACGCCCCGTTGAGTTGGCTGCTAAGTAGCTGCAATTATTAATTGCCATTTGCGACAACTCACTGCAGCACAAAATGGCTGCCTTTGTAGAAAAACAAACAAACAAACAACTAACAACAACAACAACAACAACTATAGCAGTAGCCGTAGCCGTAGCAGCAGCAACAACAGCAACAGCAGCACTATGTCATTTTAGACACAACAACTACACAAAGAATGCAAACAATGGCCGCGAACAACAACAATAATAACAACAACCATAACACAGCCCAGCCAAAGCGATCAATTGCGCGAGATAAGTGAAATGTGGACGTCAACGTGGACACCACCAAAACCAAATCAAAGGCAAAAAAAAAAAAGTACAAAAAAAACTCAAAAAAAAAAAACATACATGTATTGTAGTAGTAAGAGTTCTTTAGCTTTTTGTGGCAGACTATGTGATACCCTATAAATGACAGGGAAAAGATTCCTAAAGAGCTTATACTAGTGCTCATCAGGGAAGAAAGAGTAAATCTTTTGCTTTGATATAAAGTATTTTTATACCCTGAACCCATTGAAAATGGGAAATCAGGGTATAATGGTTTTGTTAAATGTATGTAACAGGGAGAAGGAGGCGTGGCAGACCCCATAAAGTATATATATTCTTGATCAGGGTGACGAGAAAAGTTGATATAGCCATGTCCGTCTGTCCGTCTGTCCGTCCGTCCGTCTGTCCGTCTGTCCGTATGTTTGAACGCAAGGATATCCGAAGATACAAAAGCTAGAGACTTCATTCTTTTTGTGTTAGGTTCGTATATTGCACGCGCAGTACGAGTTTGTTTCAGAAATTCGATAACTCTTATATTTCCAGAGTTATCGATATATCAATTTATCGAGAATCAGTTATAAAATAATATCTCGCTCATCTTTAGAGTTAGAGTCTCCAAGTCTTCTACATTTATATAGATATTAATTTAATACAATCTCGGTTTTTGGCAGATTTTGGATTCCGGTCCCCAATTCATCTCCACACCCCCAAATGTGTAAAAAATGTATTTCAAATACTAGAGACATACAGTTTGGTTTGGCATATAGATATGATTGTCATGATCATAATCTGAACGTGTGATTACAAATGTCCATCTAGAAACAGAGTTATTAATCATAGAAGTTGTCGCAACGCAACCCACGTGGCAGAGCAAGCTAGGCAGCGCGTCAGCAAGACGCCTGCAATGCGTACATACATACATATACATATGTATGTATGTATACGTGTAAGCGTGGATCAGCGTGTGGCTGCGTGCGCATTTGTACATTTGTATGTAAAGCTAATTGTAAGCGTTGAGATTTCTAAAAAATCGTAAAATGTTCAATAGAATATCTAGATCATATGCTGAAACTTTTAAT